>JALMGA010000001.1:45046249-46430624 GCA_023333525.1 Aspidoscelis tigris stejnegeri
CGTACCAGTGGGGGTGGCTGTAGCTTAGCCTGGAAAGCATGGGGTTGTCAGTTCGATCCTCAGTTTTTCCCCCAGAAGTAGTCAATGGCACGTGTCTCTGGCAAGAAAACTGCATAGTGATATACAGGGAAATGCCTATAAGAACAGGAGTTGGACACAGCTCAGTGGTATCCAAGAACAATAGCTTCTTCTCAGTAGTTTGAATAGCTTCAAGTGAAAGCTTTCCTCACTCAGCTTCTATCAACTAATCACAAACCATATAATATTCATACTGAAGATGCCCTGCTGTATCACCTGGAAATTGAATAAAAGGTAATTTTAAGTCTCTGTGTTTATGGGTTGAGTTAATGAGGAAATGCGCATAAAGGTGTAGGGAATGCTGGCCTAATTGGCTGAATTGGATTATAGGACATGGTGACAACCATGTATGAAGACATGCATCACTACATTTTTCAATTTGCATATCCTCTAGCCTTTTTCTCTTTTCTACATAGTTCATTCTTAGTGGCCATTGGTTGGCTACCTAAACAATGGGAAGTCTGGGAACTAGTCCTGTCTCAGGAGCAGCCTAAGTCTAAGCTGGCCAGCTAGTGGTCTTGACCCCCAAAAATAAAATGATTCCCATGTCTGCAACTGCTGGACTGCTTCTCTTGTACACAGCATTGTGCCTCAGTATTTAGATCATAGCATAGTGTCCTTGCTATCTGTTGCTTATAAGGGAGAGATGTTCTGCAAGACTCTAGTTTCACATTTTGTCTTGCTTTGCTACCTTGTGAATATTCTAGTTTTATTTCCTTGTAACCTGTGAAGTCTTCAAACTAGGCTGCTTGTCTCAAGATGACTCCAGCTCTGTTGCCTTGTAAGTGCTGACTTGAAAGTCTTCAATCCCACTCTGCTCATGGAACCTGCTTGTTCTTGAGAAGTTTCCCATCCAGACTTGCTCTTGTGGAGACTCCATCTCAGCTTCTTCCTCTTTCAGCTCATATTTGTTCTTTGTTGCCTTGTAAGGGCAGATCAGGACCAGTGGAATAAAATCAGATGTGTAAGAGCTTCAAGCTAGCCATTAGGAGGAGTTTCCTGATAGCAATAGGACTTACAATCACTGACCAAATGAACACATACAAAATGCAGAGAAGGAGTAAAATTAATTAATTAAAAGAAAATGATATATGTGTTTATGCATTAACCCACTTAGAACTTTTGTAACATCCTAAACATGATATAACAACATTTTGCTACACTGAGAAAAAAAATCCTGCTGGTAAGAAAGCAAATTCTGTAAACTAAAATCAGAACAATCCTGAATCTGTCATAGCAGAGAGTTATAAGTTACAGCCAGCCATCTGTTTAGAAGTGGCAATGGAGTGGCAATGAATTGTTGCTTCTACAACCCCTACTTTGCAAGGACAGGAGTTTCCTGATAGAATTGCTGGTATTGTTATACCATACCAGGCAGATAAGTTTGAACAGGTCCTTTATTTCTTGGTGTAAAGGCCTATAGAATAAGACAGCAGAGATGACCCAGTTTCTGTGATCCTGTGATGGAGCCTAAAAAATTCTCCCAGATTGCATTTTAGTCAAAGGTTACTGGTTCTGCCTCCACAATTATTAACACTGTTTAGAGTCAAACTCTTGTAAAATGCAGTAATCTGTTTACATGCCTAATTCTAAGTACAAATGACAATTAAGGTATTAACCTGTATTCCATGAAATTATATAGGTCCTATGTTTCCTATGGAGGCTTGGTTATACAGAACTTGACACTTTCTGTATAGGTTTAATTGGAGATTTAAACAGTCTAATATTCAGTTGGTACAGTATCTTTTGGTTCATCTGCAAATGAACCCTGGAAACCAGGAGCAAGTTGAAGGATTCCACACATGCCCCAGGTCCCTATCTAAACTCAGGCATTTCCTATCATCCAAATGATGATATACTGAGTAGTCCTCATGGTCACTACTACGTGCTCATTACCACATATAGAAGAGGTCAACTGAGGTTTCCAATGTCTGTTCTGGCAGGAGAGAAGGGTGACAAAGAAGGGAACACAGGTGAAAACAAGTAACATCATAATTCAGAATAAGAAGTGCTAATGCTACATGAGATACTGCAAGGCTTCAATCCAGTGGAAATGCAAACAAAACTTAACCCCACTGAATATAATGGTTTATGTGCACATTGTCCAACTTTGAATGGAAACATGCATGGAAAAGGGAGAGAGGGTGGGTTTAAGCCCTTAACACATGGGACTGTTCATCCATAACAAGAGGGGCATCTCAATGCTTCAGAAAATCAGTGTGTGGCCCTCACATTCCCAATCCTTCTCTATTTCACCTTTTCTACCATAGAATGTTCAGGAGACGGTGGGAGGGGCAGACTTGTATGTGAACAATCCCACCTCCAAGCCTTCTCTAAGCTGCTTCAGAGGTATCACAGAAATGCTTTCTTTTGTTGTGTCTGATCACAGCCTGGGTATGGTGGAGCACCACATACTTTGCCCTTATTGGCCAGCAGCTGTTTATCAATAAGAGAAGAAGAGTTGGCTTTTCTACCCTGCTTTTCTCACCCATTTAAGGGTACTTAAAGTTGCTGACAAAGCTTTATATTCTTCTCCCCACAACAAAACACCTTGAGGCTGTCCCCAAGGAATAAAAAGTCTGCCAAGACTCCCCTTTTGCCTCTGAGTGCCCCCAAGCCAGGGTTTTTAACGAGGTTCCAGCGCTACAAAACGTGGAAATCGCGCGACAAAATACATGCACTTTAAACAACTCTTCCAGCGCTCTTTCTGTAAGTCGCGGGTTTTCCTCGCTACATTTACCTTGAGGACGCTCCGTGGCAAAAGGGGCGGGGATTGCCGCCTGCACACACAGCAGAAACACAAGCAGCTTCACTTTCTAAAGCTCAGAACTAAAGAGCCAGAATCAGGCAGACTTGCAACATTGTTGCAAATGCTATGAGGTGTGAAATGGGTGGATTATTGCTAGGGGTGGATTTTAAAGCGATAACAGGGAAAGTGATGAGTGAATGAGCGATCGTGCGCTGGACAGGGTGGATTTTTGAAAGCAATAACAGGGAAAGTGGTGAGAGTGAGTGTTTTCCAGCACGAGAAGCCATTTCGGGGGGGGGGGGGGAGATCTGGGAGATGAACAGAGAGCCAATCGCTGTTTCTCCTTTGCACTTGTCAGGGATTGTCAGGGCTCGTGTGCTGGGCAGGGTGGATTTTTGAAAGCAATAACAGGGAAAGTGGTGAGAGTGAATGTTTTCCAGCACGAGAAGCCATTTCGGGGGGGGGGGGAGATCTGGGAGATGAACAGAGCCGATCGCTGTTTCTCCTTTGCACTTGTCAGGGATTGTCTTCCTGGTTGTGGCCACACCGAGCACAGTCCCTCCCCATTCCCACTGGCACCCTATGAAGAAGAGCAGGGGTGGGGAGAAAAAGATGCGTGCAAAGAAAACAGGGATCCTATGGGGACGGAAGGTGCGTTAAAAACACGCATTTTCCTGAGCCTCATGCGGACGCTTATTCCTGATTTGCATGGCACTTTTAAAGTCCACTTCAATAGAGTGACAGTAGAGTGACAGTGGAGAAGTAAATAAGTCTTTTGGGGATGCAGCCCTTGTGAGGTATGTGGGCCTGTGAGAGCTCAGAAGAGAGCTGTGACTAGCTCAAGGTCACCCAACTGGCTTCATGGAGGAGTGCGGGCTCAAATTTGATTACGCCTGTCCCCATGCAAACTGTGCTAAACCCTTGCATGGGGAAACAGCATCTTTTTCTCTCCACCCCCCTCTCTCCTGATAGGAGCGAGGCCAGGGAAATGCCACCCAATGTCCCTTCCCCAATTGCAACTGCTGGGCGTTAAACAGTGATCAAACAGAAATGAGCCTCTTCTCCCTGAGATCTGATCACCAGGCAAACATAAAAGAACTGATTGCCCCAGTAAGATGCAGTGATAAGGGGGTCATCTGGCCCTTGCTGTCCCACAAGCCTCTTCCTGCAACCCTTATTCCACCTTCGCTCCCCAGAAAGCCTCTTCCTGCAACCCTTATTCCACCCCATTCCCCAGTAGCCAGCAAGCAGCTTCTGAAAAAGCTAACCAAAGCCACTAACAATGTTTAGAGGCAGTTTAGCAGAGGAGCGCTTCTCTGCTAAACTGCCTCTAAACATCATAGTGGATTTGGTTAGCTTATTCCACCCCTGCTCCCCGACAAGCAGCTTCTGAAGTTTGCCAGCTAAAAAGCTAACCAAAGCCGCTACAGTGTTTAGAGGCAGTTTAGCAGAGAAGTGCTCCTCTGCTAAACTTGAAGACCTGTGCTTCTGGCAATCGGAAAGCAGGGATGGAATAAGGGTTGCGGGAAGAGGCTCATGGGAGAACAAGGGCCAAATGACCCCCCTCATCGCTGCATCTTTACCTGTCAAACTTGGGTGATCAGTTATTTTATGCTTGCCCAGTGATTAGATCGCGGAGAGAAGAGGTTCATTTCTGTTTGATCTTTAAAAATGGCCGGCAGTTGCAATTCCCAATACACAGGACAGGAAAGGCAAGCATAGGACGTGAAACTCACCCACTAATGACGCGAGTGGTTCTCTAAGGGAATCAAATATATAGATATCAAGTATATTACTATACCACTTCTGTACAGTCCACCTTGTGCTATCCTGCTGTCCTCCAGCTATAACAAGTAAGGCCACTTTCAAGAATTAATCTATAATATACTTATCGAGGTATGCCTCCATCTCAGACATCCAGGTCAGATAAACAGAACCACGTCTATCTGCCCACTTCTCCAGGTGACAGATAAACAGATCAACTTGATAAACCCAGGAATATTTCTGAGTGTTTTCACAGCACCTGGCATGATTTCAAAACAATACATTACTTGTTAAATTAGGCCCTACTTGGAAATACAATGCATCTTTAAAAGGAATAGCAAATGTGCAGCTTTTTACAGTTCTTGTTTCTGAATGAACTGTGCCTCTTTAGAGATCTGCTACAAAATGGGAAGCTTTCTGTTTTGTTTTGTTTTTTAATGCAGGATGCCTCCTGTGGGAAGGATCTCAACCAGGCTGACTGTTACAGTTACTAGGGATAGGGCAGAATCATTCTATACTCAATGAGACGGGACCCATCTGTGACCTGAGGCTGTAGTAGGAAAAGGCAGGAAAAGGTATCAGTGCAGAAGGAATGCTTAATCTTTGCTCTACCCCTGAAGGAAGCCTGGAGCTGCTATTTGATTATTGAGTTCTCTTGTGTAGACTTAAAACTCTGCCAGGGCCAGATATCAGCATTCTTGCTATACTTCCCAAATCGGAAAAGTCTCTGTGTTAGTCGGTAAACATGCCCCTCAGATCCATGCAAGGCTGTAGTAGAAACTGCATGTCTCCTCTTTTATTAAAACTTTTTAAAGAAATCTTCATTCTACTAAGCCAGATTGCCACTTTAGATTAATTCCTACCAGACAACCTGGTGTGTCCTTAATGAGAGAAGCGCAAGAGTGATCTGGGGAACCGGAGGGAGGCGAGTGATTCACTTTATTTTGCCGTTTCATCTCCTCCATATTTGATAAACATCCCCTACTGTCTTCAAAACAGGTCTGAAGTCTGGTGCTAGCTGCTGTTTGCCTCATCAGAAAAACAGGCTAGCAATAATGAGGCCGGAGACAATGGGGAGCCAGGCTGCCCACATTAGAAGGTGACAAATAATGGAGCTGTTATGACCTGTATGGCACAAGGAAAACTTTAGACATCATTTATTGGCAATAACTAGAACAGAGGCCAAATATCTGGATGGCTAATGAAATACAGACCAGATTTTACTTTGTGGTGCTAGGTCAACTGCTACAGCTAGATCATTTTAACTCTACTTCAGCTATTAGGCACACAAGCAACGGGGCTCTTCTTTGGTCACCTCAACCATCTGTGTTTATTTCTACTTTTATGTGAAAGGAAACACAACGAAAGATACATTGCTGATTTTAATCAAAGAAAGAGAGGTTCTTCAAGCATATATGATGTCACATTTTCAAAGCTTCATTTAAAGCATTGCAGTATTATGACCTAAGAAATAACTAGTGTTTGCAGGTTGCAAGTGAGGGGCTGCACAGCAACAATTCAGCATTCATCTTTGTTGTTCGAAAACTGCTGCAAACCAGACGTTCTTTGGAAACACTTCAAAGCCTAGTTTGCCATGGTTTTCCAGCATGAAAGGCTAATATCAAATCACAGTTGATGAGCAGTAATTTAAAAATTGCAGAAAGGGAAGAAAAAGTGCATTCTCTGTCCTTTTTCTCACCCATTTAAGGGGACTGAAAGTGGCTGACAAAGCTTTCTGTTCTTCTCCCCACACCAGACATCTTGTGAGGTAGGTGGGCCTGTGAGAGCTCAGAAGAGATCTTTGACTAGCCCAAGGCCACCCAGCTGGCTTTATGTAGGAGGGCAAAATCCAACCTGGCATTCCCAGATAAGAGTCTGGCTCCATAACCAAACTAGTTCAGAAAGTAGGTACCACCAAGTTGTGACCAATTCCTTGTTGACTGAATGGGCACTTCCATGGGCACTTCTATGCAGTTTTCTTTGGCAAGATACAGAGGTGGCTTGCCGTTGCCTGTTTCCAGAGAGAATTTGGGGATCAAACCAGTGGCAGCTTTACAGGAAGGGCGAATCCCCACAGCAAGCTTATTTCGCTTTCACTAAACCAAAATAATAGAACCGGATGCAAATGCAAATTTGCCTGTTCCCATTACTTTTAATTTAATCAGTTCGATCCAGATTCTGAGGATCATATGTGGCGTACGTGACTCAAGGGGGAACTCAAGTGGCTACTTTTTAAAAGCCGCTTTGCAGGGCTGCCCTGCCCTCTTACTCCTGGCATGGACGTGCCACCCATAACAGACCACTTCACGGAGCCTAGCTGGGCGGCTGGGTGGCTGCCGCTTGCCTGGATGGATGAAAAACAGGCACCGGCAGCCAGTGATTCTTTCCCCTCCTCTCCCCATTTACCAGGGCACACAGCAGCAGCAGCAGCAACTCAAATCCCCTTCATAGCCACAGCCTTTAAAACAGAACCTCCAGGGCTTTCCTTTCCTTTCCCTTTTTTAAAGGTCAGAACTTTCAAAGAGCTAGAATTGTGCAAAACTGCAACATCGTTATTAAGGTGTGACTAGATCGCTACAGTGTAGCTTTAAGAACTGGATTTTTATAGTGGCTCTTTTGAGGGTGGATTTTTTCAATGAAATCACTATCTTTGGAAGCAAGCTATTGGGGGAGGGAAACCCTAAACATGGATTCTCATCCCTTAACACGGTACGGTCCCCACAGTAAAAAATGTAAAACGTTTCAAGCACACGATCCAGAGTGAGACCTGTTGAAATCAGGATTGAGATTCACCACGCTTTGGGGTGGTTTAACACAGAGAAAGTGTGTTAAGCCAAACTGCCATGCAGACTCCAAGGATTGAAAACGTTTTGAATCCAAGATAAGGTTGCCGTGAAGACACAGCCGAAGTTTGCTCTGCTAATGAGCGACAACCACTTGGATCCAAAACCTAAAAAGATCTTGTTTTTTTGCATCTTGACACGTTCCAGTGAAACAGAGCCTTGTTTTGCTCCAAAACTGCAAAACCCATCTTTTAAAATGGTGTTTTGCTCCAGGTTCATGACACTTGAATCTGGATATTTCAAGTGCAGAACATGTTGTATTGAAAAGTTGGATACCTCTTTACCATCAACATTTATCTAAAACTGTACTTTTGCTGTTTTGGCAGTCTATGAATTTCTAGGTTGAGCTGCATTTTGTTTTGAGATTGCTTTCCTTTTCCAGTTTTGTAATAGCAGTGTGGGATTGTTTTACTTGTGTTTTAATATTTAATTATTCATGTGAGCCAACCTGGGGAGAGGCTTCCACCTAAAAGCAACATAGAAGAATTGGAAATGAATACGGTAAATAATATAGTGTGATAACTATGCTTGTCTGTCTTAATAAACCCATACTAATGTGAGAATGTAGCGACTATTGTATGGGGGGGGAATGTTTTTCAGCTATGCTCTATGGAAGTGGCTTGCTTCTTCAACATAAATGCTCCCTCGCATATTTTGACCTTTGGTTTGGTTGCCTTGAATTTATTATTTGTACTTATAGCTCGCTCTTTATCAAATTATTAAAGGTGTGTAGCAAAGTAAAAAGGGAGAAAAAGAGACTAAAATACATCAAAAATCATATGATCATAGAATTCACAGGTCAGTAAGGATTGCCTGTCCTCTCAGTTAAAGATCTCTGGGAGTTTCTTAGGCAGAAGGCAAGTTTAACAAAATGGCTGCACCCACATTCAGGACTCTCGTCATTATCTGCAACATGCCTGAGCTGGTTTGGTTGGGTCAACCTACTAAATAATATCAAAGGGCATTTCCCCGCTGGAAATTCTAGGGAACTCCCAATGTTTTAGAAGCAGCTCCATATGTACCATAACAAGGCCAGCTTGTATAGCAATAGAGCACTATAAAATGCTCTACAGCTAGACTAGCTTCCATGCTGGGACAGCCTGGTACACTTCATTCACACCTCTTCTGGGCGAATGGAGTGTGTGACTAAGCATTTCAGGCTTGGCTGCTCTCTGTGGCACCCAGTTGCAACAGCGCCGTTGTACATGCCTGTTGGCACTGTTGCCACGGGGACCTGATCACCTCTAAGATAGAGGTGATTTGCACCCTGCCAGTGTTTAGGGAAGTGCTAGCTAGGTTTGGCATGGATCTAGCACATCAAAGTGTAGATACTGGATCCAGGGAAGGGAAAGTGCAAAAAGGCCTGAAGCTGAGAATACAAATAGGTTGTAGCTTTAAAATCTACTTGCTCAGTGCCTGACACAATTAACCTCATCCTTAGTTCAAGCTCTTATAGCTTTGCAAATTCCCATAGGTACTTGAGGGCCTGAATGAGGAGTAGACAGATGCACATGACAACAGATGTGTGTTTAAATTCAAACAGGAAAGAATTGCTTGTTTAAAAATGCAATAAACTTTTGTGTTTCTAAAAGCTCTGTTATGCAGCACTGCAAGCATATATAGCAGCACTGTTTCAGCTTTCAGAGATATAAATAAGATTTAAATAAATACTGCAGATGGAAGTGTTTTAGAATTCTTCATGCACAGTTCCAGATCATAACAAGCTTTAAGTTGATAACACTTTTGTCATACTGAGAAACACTCAGTCTCTTCAGTTTCAAGAACCAAATAATCTTCCTGACTGTAATCTCTCTAGTTATTTAGGTTATTTTCTTAAAAGTGCACTGATTTATTGCTTTTAAGGACCCAGCTACACCTAGGTTTTAATGCACTTCTGATCCATCTTTAGAGTGTGAGAACACATCAGTAAAGTGACAAACAGCTTCTCTTTCATTTTATGTAACCTAGGAAAATCATCTTTGATTTAGATAATGCAAAAATAAATGACTAGTCATTCTGCTGATGTGTTCTCTCATTCTGAATGTGGATTAAAATGTAGGTGTAGTTGTTCCTTTAGGCAAATAAGAGCCTTGGCTGATTGTTAGAGGTTTAAGAGATTTGCAGGGTTCAGTGTGGCTTTGTCCTAAATCATTCATTTTAAGAGATGCAGTTCAAACCAGCCCATGCCAACACAGAGTGCAAAATGGTTAATCATCTCATAATGCCTTTGTCTTTTTTACCCATGGACCTGTATGCTGTTGAAATCTCCAAAACCAGACCAATATGGCGCTCAGAAAACCAAATCTCACCCTACTAGAGGATCAATCATCATCCTAGCCTAGCCTAAAACCTCCAAATCCAAAGTCAGCTGCCTCAGGACAAAAGTCAGTCTGTCTCAATAGCAGCTAGCCTGAGGCTTCAGTTGAAAGCGGAGTTCTTGTTTTGTTTCAGAGTCAATCCTTTTGGAATCCTTTCTTCACGAAAATTTCCACATTCGAATGTGACTGTTTGGCAGCTACCTCCTGCCAATCTTCGCACATACCCATCACCAAAACAGGTGGTTTTGTGAGCAGGTCAGAGGATATGGCCAATCCAAATTTGTTTTAGGGGTGAAAAAGATAGGAGGGTCATCTATGGATGTTTTGAACTAATATAGGGAATGTTTGGGCTAATATAGGAAGCGGCTATTATGTATATTTTTATTTTGTGGTTATGGCAGAAGAAAATTGGGGAGAAACTGAAATGAAAGAAGCAGTAGTTGCTGGTGTAGGGGAGTGCAGCTTGTAGACTGCTGAGAACAGTCAGACCAAAAGGGGATTTACCAATGGCGCTTAGGGTGTTTTTCCACTGTCAATAAAAGTACCCATTAAGTACCCATTAATGGGTACATAATGGCATTTTTGTACCCATTAATGGGTACTTAATGGGTACTTCTAGTGACAGTGGAAAAACACCCTTAGACTTCAAACCATTTCTTGGCATCAGGAGGAGTTCATGCCACTCACTACTGAAAGCAGATTTTTATTTTTATTTCCATTTCCATTTTCACCTGTATTCTTATTCTTCTTGATGGCTCATATTCTTCCCATTTAAAAAAAAAAATCTGGATTTAAGAATGTCTAGCTGGAGCATGTTTTATTTCTTTTGAAGAATGTTGAGGCTCCCCATAAGATCAAATTTGGGAATGGCTTAGTTGTTCTCTCATGTCTGCTTTATTTATTTATTTTCAAAATTTGTATGCCTCCCCATAAGATCTAGCATGGTGGAATTCTTAGTTTTTATCTTCAGAAACAGTGAGTTGCACCTTTTAAATAGTTGGCACTTTGACCAGTAAAGATCCAGTTTCACATTACAAAACCTCCATACACTTTAACTTGCTGCATTTCTCTGCAAGTTAGACAGTAGCATGAATAAGTCCTCCATTGCCCCGATTACTCTCCCTCTCTCTCTTTTAAGTTGTATAATGATAATACTTGCCTCTAGGGTAGAGATGTGCACAATTTTTTTGTTCATGTTTGATTCAAATAGAATTGAATGTGAGGAAATTCACATTTGTTCAAATAGAGTCCCTTCGTATGTCGTAGGGTTAAAATCTGATACGAATGTTCTTCAAATGCTATTCAAATCCCTGCTGCCGACCGCACCTATGAATCCCCTACAAATCCACTCTGAAGTGTCAAATCCACTCCAAATCTACTTTGAATCCATTCTGAATCTGCTGCAGATCTGATTGGGCAGCTGCTTTCCCTCCTCCCCGAGCTCACAAATGTAATGAAGCTTTGCACAAATGTATAGAAGCATTCGATTTGCATTCGATGTCAATCTTTGAATGTACCTACATTGGTTTTGAATTTGAATGTCTGAATTTTAGTGAATTTGTGCAAATTTCAAATGTGATGAATATTTGTGCACATCCCTACTCTAGGGAATTGACTTGATATATTTGGCAATTCAGTTCACATGCTAGAAATTATCACACAGCCATATGACCCTATGACAATTATGGAGCATCAGATGAAGCCCAGCACTTCATGTTCCTAAAGTTAAGATGGCAAAATCCATCTGAAAACTAGCATTAAAAGTAACTAAGAAAAGTTGAACTGCACAAAATTGGAACCCATTGAAACTGAATCCTGGGAGAAGAAGCAATTCTTCACACAGTGCATAATTCAGCTTCCATGGCTTCAAAGAGGTCTGGACAAATTAATGGAAGACAGGCCTAAAAGTGGTTATATATGGCCAAATGCTGCTTGCATGTTTCCATATGCATCAGATTGGTCATGGTGAGTACAGGCTGCTGGACAAGGCAGGTCACTGCTTCAATCCAGAAGAGCATTATCTATTTCTGATGCGAACCAACTTATACACAAAGCATAGCACCTTCCCAAAGGTGAAGCATCACCCTGAGGAACATACGATACAGTAACTGTAAGAACATAAGGAGACATGCTCTCAACACTTTGCAAATTGCCTTTAGAAGCATCCTGTCTTCCCTTTAACCTGAAGGCAGTATCTAGGCATCAATTCTAGTAGTCACTGATAATCTGTCTTCCATGAATGTGACTAAACCATAGATGTCAAACTCAGGCCCGCAGGCCAAATCTGGCCCGCAGTGTAATTATATTTGGCCTGCAGGAAAATACGAAATGTCTACTTGGGTTGGCCCACTGGTACACAGCACATGTACCACTAATATTACAAATCCCAGAATGCTCTGCTGGTGCTTCGGCACATCAATAAGGACCCACAAGTGCCCCCCTCCTCTATTGACATTCATTAGCAACCTCATGCTACCAGTCAGATAGGGCCATCCCTCCCAAAAATGGTCAAATGAAAGGTAGAGAACAGAAGCTTTCTAGAAAAGTGAATGCCACAGATGTGTCTTCTATTTGACATTTGATTTCACATGAGTTTATAGTACTAAGCTTTGCTTGTTCCAGGTTCAATGTTTAAGCAAAATTTAAGCTTGTTTCCATATGAAAGGGTTCATCATTATATCTGATGAGAAGGAAAAGCTTCCTCAGTTGTAGACATTTTTTAAATAAATATCAAAGTTGGCCAAGTTTTTAATTTTGGCCCACTGTGTATTTGAGTTTGACAGCCCTGATCTAAACCTTTCTTACAACTGTCTGGACTAGTTGTTGTCACTGCCACTTCTGGCAGTAAATTCCATAGGCCGATGACTCTCTGGAGGAAAAGAAAATTTCTCTTGGTTATCCTGTCTCTCCTACCCATCAGCTTTATAGAATTGACCCTTGTTCTAGTGCTGTGTAATAGAAAAAAAATGCCAGTGTAGAAATTAAGACGGGTTTGCTCATGTAGAAATTATGAATGTACCCAAAAGGTAGTAAAACCATGAGTATGTCTCATAAACATTGTTCAGATGATACAAACCAGATTTTTAATGAGAAAAAGAGTATGTATGAGTTAGTGCACCATGAATAGTTGCAAATCCATGAAAAGGGAAGGAGACCCTTCAGGGAAGGGTAGATGCCTGAATTTCCAGGCTACATTAATCAAGGCTCCCACGTTTACTCCAAGTACAGCCATTGCTTCAGGCAAAGGTGCTATGGAAGTTGCTGTAGCTGAAGCCATGATGTTCTCTGTCTTTTCTTTCTTTTTGCCTCAGGGCAGTAAAAACTGCAGTGCTTCACACAAAAACCTCAAGTGATTGAATTTGCTTTGCAAACAAATAGGTTAACATTTTGTCAGCTCAGGGGGATTACGTGTTGTCTGTATGAGTCCGCAATCACCAAGGAAACAATACCACATGGGATTGTTATGACAAACCTGTGTCCATCACAGAGTTATTTTGAAGTTCACTTCATGTGCTTACGCTATATTGAGCTAGACTTAACAGTCAGCAGGCCAAGATAAAGTATTTGAAATTTTTAAGACTAGCAATCACTACAGTGATCACAGAATATTTCTACTGGAATTTCTTTCAGTTACTCATATACAGTGCTGACGTAAACCTTTTGATGTTGAGTCTGTGTGTGTTCAACCATTGAAAGGAGCTGAAAAAAACAAAAAAAATACTGCTGTAAAATGGCAAGGAAATTGGAATAGATTTAGAGGGGTCATTTTGTATTTATTATATTTATTTGCTTTAACAACTTTTTATGAGCATGCTACTTTATCATCATAGGCAATAACCTAGGCTGCATCCAGACAGAGTCAAGAACCAATAATGATTTAATAATTGTACCTGATTTGTCAGACATGATCATGGTACTCCTGAGACAGAATATAGATCCAATTTACCAGGTTATCGTTATTCTGGTAAAAAAATATTGTTGTAACACAGTATCCAATTATTCTGCAGTTGCAGCTTAGTCAGGATTAGGGATGTGCACAGATATTCAAAACATTCAAAATTCAATCGAATTTGTTCAAATTTGGACATTCGAATTCGAATCAAATGTCTATAAATTTGAATTTAAGCATTTGAACAGATTTCAAATTTTTGAATCATTCATATGAATTATTTAGACATTCGTATGTGTACAGATACATACACGATGCATACTTGCCCGTACCTGTCTTTTCCGCATCCGTATGCACTTGTACAATCATGAAAACAGAATGCATATAGGATGTTTTACGGGATGTGTATGGGATGCGTACGGGCACATACGAATGTTGTCAACATTCATAATTGTAAATATCGACTGAAAATTTGCACAAATAGATTCAAATGTATTTGAATCAAATCAATCGTGAATACATTCAAATTTTAAACATTCAAATCAATTCAAATTCGATTCGAATCAAATCCCTAAAATTCCATTCATGCACACCCCTAGTCAGGATTAGCGCATGAGAAGCGCAGTGAGAGTACAACATGAGATGTCGCTACCTAGAGGTACTTCACATAATACTATTGGGGGGATTAGATTACACATCTGCTAAACATTGCAGCTGTAATGTCATTCCACTGCTGTGGAAATCCTAAAATCTGGAGTATTGGTGTAATGTATAGGCAATAAGTGATTGTTCTGGATTTGCTTTATACCAGTTAATCAATAAGTTTGGAATGGAATTGTATACGTGCATACATGTGACATTTTTTTCCATTGAGCAATGGAAAGCTGCCTGATAATTTTTTAAAAAGAAAGCTTGCTTCCCTCACCACCCCCACCCCCAATTTTTCAGAATCTCTTTTTGTCTTCCAGTGTTCTTCCAATTTTAATGTTATTCAGTGAATGAATTAAAAGCTCTTTCTGCACTGGGCCATGTTCTGGATTATATCCCATAGCAGGACCTGCTGTCTGCATGCTAGTGCAGACAGGCGCAACCCTCAGGTGGGACCTGCCATAGTCTGTACCAGCATAAGCATGGCAGGGCCCTTTTGTGGAATATACTCTGGAATAAAGCCCAGTACAGAAAGGGCCTTTGTGTGAATGTGTTCCTTAATTGTATTTAATCTCTCTTACCTCTTATCAGTTAAACACAAGTAGATCTCTTGGTTCCCTTCCTTCCCCCATCCCTCAGTTTCTTTTCTTTACTTGGAAGTTCAGTGGTGTGTGTCACATTTTCCACCTGAGTCCAACTGACAGAGGAGGATGCCATTCTTTTTTCTTTGCCTATTTACTTTCCAGCCAGACTAAATTTTCAATACATCTCCTTATAAACAGAAAGACCCAATCTTTTACCTCATGTACCAGGGATCGGATTTATAGCCCTTCAACAGCTCAAGGCATTTATATGTAATATACATTCTGAGTACACGCCCTGTGTGTGCTATGCCTTCAGAACATGACTGGACATATATAACCAGGCACTTTCTTTACCATGACTGTCTCTGTATTTGTCCCCTTCCCAATGCTGTGTTCAGAAAAGAAACTTGACTCTTACCTCTGAGCAAAGCCACAACTGCTCCTTAATTTTTTATTCATCCCGTTCTAAGAATTCCCACCAACTCCAGCAATCTTGCCATGAAATAGGAGAAAGGATAAAGCCTTGCATAATAACACCAGAGTGCTAGGAAAATTGAACTATGTACAGAAGAGAAAAACTTCCTGTGAAAATAACCACATTTTTTGTAATGTGTTGTTTTATCCCCCTTGTGGTCATAAAAACTTTGAAAAAGCTGAATCAGTAGCTCTGCTATTTGAGCCATATTATAATAACTACTTGGATCAGGGAAGTGCTTATAAAGTCCCTGGTTGCTTGTTTAAATTATAGATGGCTTCTGTGCTTTTCTTTTCTATGGGTAAATGTTTAAGTTACATTTGTATGAATTCTCATCAACGCAGTTTTACACAATTTTGTTACTTACAAAAACAAATTCTGAGGTAATACTCCTAGTAACAGATTGTTTCATATGTACTATACCCAAAAATATGTTTTAGCTTATATTTTTAACTAAATGATGCAGTATTACATTTCTGTGTGGGTATACTCCTGTAGTCTGAAAGACTGACTAATGCCTTTGTTTATTTACCACAAACATGAAAAACAGGTGAGGGTACAGTATGATTGTGCCTCTGCAGCCTGCGTACATTCTGCTCTTTGTGAGAGAAAAAGAAAGATAAGTATAGGAGAGGCCAATAGTCCTTAGGCAGAGGCGTGTCCAGTGCCTTCCATGGGGTCCCGCGAGCTGCATTGGCCCGGATCAGACCCATGCAGGTGGTGGGACCTCCACTCAACCCAACCAACCCCAGGGATGCACGCTTACCTGCTTGCTGCTAGGTCGCAACTGGCATGAGGAGGCTGGCAATGCTCTGTGCCTGCATGTGGTGCAATCCCTGATTGGCCAGGCACCCACACCTGCGCAGATGGCCAGTTGGAGCTAGGTGGGTGCCTAGCCAATCAGACAGCCCGATCGTGCCAGTAGAGACCGGGCTACCACCAGGTAAGGAGTGGGCACGTGGGGGTGGCCCCAGGGCAGGGGGGTGTTTGGGGGTGTTCCAGCCAGCTGCAAAAGCTTGATCTGGGCCCCTGGAATGTGCATGACCCAAGGGAAGGGACCTGACAGGCTTCCCCTACCCTGGCTCCACAGGAGCCAATGGCGGGGAAGCCGGGGGAAGGGCCCAGCTGTCACAGACGGAGAGTGTCCGAATGCTTTCCCTCCAGTACAGCTGGGAATGGCTGGGGATGGGCCGAACGCACTGGGACAGTTTCAGAGCTCTGAAACCTGAACACGTGTAGACGCGTTGGGACAGGACGGGGCTGGGCTGGGCGGCTCAGAACGGAGCTACCGGTGCAGAGGAGCGAATGCTCCATCCCAACGCTTTCTACACGCATTCGAAAATCCCTCATGTAAAAAGGCCTCTTGACTGTGCTGTGCTATCATTCCCTCTGCATCTAGTTGTATCCATACATATTCCTATGGAAGGAATATAACAGATTTGGAAGGAATAAAGGATGTTTTCACATGGCATGGACTATCCTCCACTGCGCTAGTCTGTCCTAATATCTGGGCCAAAGTAGCTCTATTGTGAGCTAAGGACTGTTTACATATTGGATGTCCTGTGCCAACCTAGTGATGGCAGCCACCTCTGAAGACTGGGCCAGCCCCCAGTGCCTTTGCTTTGAAGGGCAGGAACTTTTGTTCCTTGATATGAAGTTTCCAGGGGACGTTTTTTTGGTGGTGTGCCTCTTCCAGTGTTGTTTGCTGGAGCACTGCTGGTCTACAGGGGTGAATTGTGTGTATACTTCCTTTCTGGTTCACTTTCAAATCAAACTAATTTTAAAAAGAGATTATTGAATTAAGCATTGAACTAACTTGATTTCTGAAATAAATAGGAATTAAGATATAAGTATGCTGAAAAATTAAAGGTTATGTCTCCATATCTAGTATATGAAGCTTCTGGCTGCAAGTGCCTCAGGAGAGGCACCTGCCCGTTCACATCACCGGATACTTCCATATATTCATTTTGGTGTGAAAAGCTACCTGAACTATATGAGGCAGTCCTCCTAAGAATGGAATTCCTGCCCTTACCCCCTGGGTACCTTGGATGTGTTTTGCGCCCCTCATTGGGTGCATCATCAAAACATCTTGTCCAAGCCTGTCATAATGGACAATAAAGGACTTGAAAGATGAATTGAAATTAATGGTGATGTATGCATCCCAGGCCAATGCTCCAGAATTTTTAAAAATGGGTTTCAGAAAACACTTACATTTTTGGAATGCAGGTGAGAGCGTTGTCTGCCAGGGGGAGGGGGTTATTGTCATTTTGAACTGAACTATTTTGAATTGTAATTTACACTGTGTATTTGGGTTGTATGTGTTAAAATTAATAAAGTAAATTTAAAAACAGTATTTTCAAATGTTTTCATGGAAATGTATGTGTTCATATCATAAGTAAAGATGTGCATGAACTAAAATCATTGAGTTTGGTTCAGTCTGGAACCAGGTCAAAGCTTGATCGAGTTTGAATCAAATCTCAATCTAGTTTCCAAACTGATTGTTTGTTTGTTTGTTTGAAGAAAATACAATAAAATACATTGGTAAAGGGTCTATCTAAAGGGTTCAAATCAAACTAGCTCAAATTGTGATTCAGTCCATTCAATTCAAACAGTGGTTGGTTTGGTCTCATTCGAACTGAGTCAGACCACCCAATTTAATACAACCTGGATCAAACCCAAACTGAATTTGCAAACTCGATGACCCTAGAGGGTCCCTTCCAACTCTATGGCCGCATCCCCATGCAAGCCAGTTGCTTCACTTGTGATGTGTGTCATAAAAATCCACATTGTAACTAGCAATAAAGCGTCCCCATGTGGTTTGGAGCCACACGAATTCAAATCGTATGTGCCTGTCCCCATGCAAACTGTAGCGTGAAGCCGCATCTTGTTCTCCCCACCCACCTTCTCCCCTGATAGGAAGCCGGCTTGACGTCACCATAACGCATCCTGCCCACTGCAGCGATGACAGGCAAACAGCTGCAGTGATGACAGGCAAACACCTCAGTTGCACCTCCATGAACACAACACACTTCATTCCTTTCCTTGGCCGCCACAGTTAAAAACATAAACAAAAGTTATAACATATAGTTAAAAGCATAACTAAAAGCAGATCATTCCTTTTAGCCGAGATGCGCACATCCGCATGACAGCGGGCACCCCCACTCGCAACCAGCTCAAAATTACTCACACATAGCTTGCTATCAGGGAACAGGTTTGTAATAAATGTAGCCAGAAAGACACTTTATTTAAAGAAATCCCCAAGCAGCAGCTGATCACAGCATGCACAACAGGAAGAGGGAACAGAGGTGAAACCCTGCCTGCTAATACTGTGGCCGCCAAGCTCCACCCCAAATAACCCAGGAGGGAGCATCCCCATGACCACAGGACAATACGTGCTAGCCCCCTGTTTCAGAATGAGAACACTTGCTAAGGGTTTTGTGTGTTTTTTTTTTACACAAATTTGTCTCACATGTAACCCGTATTAGGGTTTTGCATGGAGACGCTTCCGAGGCAACCTCATGATTGCCTCAGACTATTTTCAGCATGGGGATGCGCACCATGATTCTGTGATCTTTACTCATACGTGATCAAGGGAATTTTGTTGACGTGCAGTCACATCAATTTATTGGAAAGAAAGAAAGTCTTCAAAATCTTTGACCACTGGCTACCTTATTTTGTTCTTCTCTTGGTGTCTTTCATTTGCTTTCAATTCCTTCCTCCATGTTTGTGAGCTTTATAAAGGGTTATATAACCAAAGGAGGCAAGGACCAAAGCAGCAAGAATGCATGTTAAAAGTTGAAATCTACTTACTGAAAAACAAAAAATCAAAGCGCATGTGCATCATCTTTGCAGCATAATGTATTCTCCCCACCCACCCATGAAGTTTATTTTGTAACAGAGTGAACTTACCAGACACCTCAGGGGAAGGCGTATGTGATGGCTGTTATTTGTTTCATGAGTGTGCTGTCTTGTCAGGATGAAGCAGTGATCCCCCTGTCAAGAGCTGTCATGAATGGTGGTAGGCCAAATACCTGGAATTCCACAGCATCAAAACCAGCTGGAGCCATCTGCAGTTATTCTGTAAAATTTGGATCTGTAATGCATCCAATTGTAGAGGCTGTGAGCAAGTTGTGAGAAATTGATTCAGCCAGCAACAAATGCCAGTAATAAAAATAGATACAACCAGAAAATTAAGAACTAAAAATGCTACCAAGTTCCTGATAATGGCTGAGTTCATAAAAGCAAAGTAGACATCCAGCTGATAAGAGCTGAGGAAGTGACTTTCCCTCTGCATTTAACTAAACATTATTCTCATTTTGTTACTGCCAGCTTCAGCCTCCTATTAATACGCCTGGTTCAACCTCCTGTTACCTAGACCCACAGCCTATTTCCCTTTTTACTCTTCCCCATTGCCACCTGCCCAGTCTTAGAAGAGTTGGCTTTTCTACCCCACTTTTCTCATTCATTTAAGGGGACTGAAAGTGGCTGGCAAAGCTTTCTATTCTTCTCCCCACAACAGACACCCGGTGAGGTAAATGGGGCTGTGAGAGCTCAGAAGAGAGCTGTGACTAGACCAAGGTCACCCAGCTGGCCTCATAGAGGAAGGCAGAATCAAACCCAGGATTCCCAGATAAGAGAGGGGACAGAGAGGAGGTGGCACAGCTCCCCCATGCCAGGGTTTGGCGCAGTTTTCATGGGGACACCTCCATCCGTGCCCAACCCACACCCAGCCCACATTGTTGGGAATGGCATGGGGACAGGCTGGGAGCTATCTCGGACCCGCTCCCAGTCCTATGCATTGCGATCCCATTCCAAACAGCTTGCATGGGGACACGGCCTTAAAAGAATGTAAAAAAGTCAAGAAAGAATTTGCAGTCAAAGAATTAACTAGCTATAAAGCTTAAACCTTAAAGGAATATAAATTCAAACTTTGTTTCTGTACTCTCTCTCTCTCTTTGACTTTAGAGTTAGCTTGCCTGGAGAATATTAAGTTCTCAGATTTTAAGTATTCAGTTTATTAATATCCAAAATGCACCTAAATTTTCAATATTTTAGCCTTGTCTGTGTGAAAGAAGAATTTTGTGCCCTTTCCCAGTTCTGCACATTTACAGGATGCATCAAAAAGCTGCCAAAATATCCCAAAGTGCTGCTGAAAGTGGTTCTTTTGAAAGTCCTTTAACTCACTCCAGAACCGCTTCTGGCAGTCAAATGGTGATATCGTAATAGCAAGTGCTTTGAAAAGATGCACTGAGGCCATCTGGTTGCTTGGGCAGAGACAATATTTGCTACCTTTCCCCCAGGGAATAAACATGCTGAAGGGAGCTTTTGCTGACAACAGAACAGGTTGTTAGGAATCTGGTGACTCCCTTGCTGCTGAAAAAAGAACAAGTGTGTCTCCTGACATCGCTCTAAAAATTCACATTTTACCGCTAGTCAAAAGTAAAGTGTTTCTGGACAGAAAATGGTTCATAAAGATCCACAGTTGGTACTCCATGTTTTAGCATTTTCACGATTCTTCCGTCCACGTACTCAGCCTTTCTCTGCATGCTCCACATGAAGTACATTCTGATAGATTCGTGCATTTGTATGTGAAGGGGAGTTTTCATTAGTTCATACATAATTCACTCAAACAGGCCAAAAAAAAAAAAAAGGAGAAGCAAAGTAATGTGTTTAAAACCACTATTTTTCAAACAGAGTACTGGGTGTATAAGGCACAGTCTGTCAGCTGGAATGCTGCTGCGCATTACCTTCAGATTTTTCATCCTGTCTGGATGCACACCAAATGTCTTTAAAAAATGAAAGGCAGCAAAAGGGAAGGTGAAGTGGGAAAGCTGACAGAATATTATTACTCCTCTAAGCCCAGCCTCCGAAATGGAGCTAAGATGGCTTCCAGAAACGGTATGGTTTGACATGTTTGATTCATACAGCTGTGTAAATTCAGCCTCTCACTTGCTTCAGAAACACCAACTCTCTCTTGATGATATGCTGTGTGCTATGGAGCTCAGATGCCTGGCAAATATTCATTTGAACTGTCTTCCTGACAAACTGAAGATTAGGTCTGGTCTCTTTACAAGGGAGAAACATATGCTAATATAATACATATTGCTTTCTTATCATCCCCTAATGAAAGACATTATTGAAGTGTGTAGAACAAGCAGTTACAGTAATTCATGACAACACCAATTTGGCTTCTCTGAGAAGCTATAAACTGCTGATCTCTGTGCCTAATGAGGATGGGCAGCTAATTCTATGTGTCTATGAGGTGGGGAAGGGAAAGAGTGATTTCCCTGGGGCTAAGATGTGTTAGAATACCCTGGCTTTCTGGCCAAAGGACACCACCTTGTTCAGGCATTGGAATAGATATTTCTTTCTCCCCTTTCCAATAAACCTTAGGAATACACTATTGGGAAACATATTTGACAACTGTTCTGAAGCAGAAGTTGATTTCATTTTGCCTGTAAAGAATATGCTTCGTTTGTTTTTTTCTTTTTCTCTCTTTTAAGAAAACACATTTTTGCTGCCATAAGAGTTTGCAGAATGCCAGAACGTGCATTTCAAGCTCACCTGTGTGTGTGACCATAGTAAGCAGATTTTATATTTGCAACTGTGGCAGTTCACCCTAGAAACCTGTCATTAATCATGCTTTCCCAGGAGATGAGAAGATACATAATTGGACAGAAATTTTTCAATAAAATCTGAAGCCATTATCTCTTGGCATATCTCATCCTAAGATGGTGAGCGTACATCATCATCAACAACAACAACAATGAAAAGCTACAGTTGCATGCAGGAGACTTTTCTGCCTACCTATGTGTATTGACTAGGGCTCTTTCTGCACTCACTATTGATGAATAACAAGAGTTCATGAAGTCCTCTTCTGTTCCTCGTTGAGCTGTGAGGACACACTCTCCTCAGGGACCCTCTGTCTGATTAGATGGAGCATAATCCCAATCAGGGAAGCTCTAACTGGCTGTACTGGTAGACTCAATTAAGTGAGTCTACTAGGCCATGGTCACACCTTCACTTTAAACCTTCTTCAGTACATCATCAGGTCTGACTTCTCACATCTTTTCATTTCTATCCATTTTATTTGTGGACTTTCCACCCTCCATTTGAACTTTGCTGAATGGAAAGTTCATAGATAAAATGAACAGAATGAAAAGGCGCGAACAGTTAGAGTTAGGGCTGAAAATGGTCTGGGGAAGATTTAAAGTGGTGTGACCATGGGCCTGGTGTACCAGAGTAGGCCGTGGTCCTGAGTCCAGGAGGTATATAGAAAGGACACATTTATGCAGCAGGCCAAAGCACATTCCTGAAATGCATTTCCCAGAAATCCAAGGCTGTAAACCTTTGTGCCTAGCCCTCAAAGGCCTCCGAGTCCAACCCTGAAGTTCACATAGACTGTAGGGCTGGGAAGTGGCCACTGTTCCCAACAACAAATAAATAAATGCAAAAAGGGCTAATGAGAAATCAGTTCTGAAATGTATTTCAGAGTATTGTATTTTCCGGCGTATAAGACGACTGGGTATATAAGACGACCCCCAACTTTCCAGTTAAAATATAGAGTATGGGATATACTTGCCGTATAAGAAGACGACCCCTGGCGTATAAGACCCCTGACATTTGGGAAGATTTTCCTGGGTTAAAAAGTAGTCTTATATGCCAGAAAATACAGTAAGTTATTTTGAAGCCAAATCTGACTTTTTCATCCAGACAGCACTTACTTATTCCACATTATTTGGATAATCCGGAACAAAGCATGGATCATCTGGAGAAAAGGTCTGGATGTGACTTATTCCAGATTATCCAAATAATGTGGAATAAGTGCTATGTGGATGAAGCTATTGTTTGCCACTGTGCACATACTAGAGCTTTGATTTCCCAGACTGGGGTATATATCAGGTCTTAAGGAAACAAAATGTTTTACAGAGAAGACAAGATTTTAGTACCTCAAATCAGACTTCGCAAACTCCAGGAAGGTTTTCATTGCAAAGCGAATGCTTTTCTTCTCCCAAAACTGTGCTGCAATCAGAAGCTGTGAGAAACAGGTTTGTTTGCCAGATTGCAAAGAAATTACATCAAAGCTTTATATGGACAGCATTTGGAGAGGAATTTTTCTTTGGTGTCACTATGATCTTTACTCCGTTAACAGTGGGGCCTAAGGGAGTAGACTTTCAGCCATCCAAATCTACTCCATTACAAGGAGAATTTTTCTTTCTTCTAAATAAGGGCACTGAAAACCTTGACACAATCTAAGTCAAAAAGCACTGTAACTTGCAATGAAATCACTCCACACTGTTCAAGTTAGTTTCACTGTAATATGTTTTATGAGATCCTTCCCCTTCTAGAATACAAGTATCTGACAGAACAAAGCAAAGGTTGTCAACATACATTTTACTTAGTCAGACTTCATAGAATTCATTGTTGTGTTATATTATTTATCTTATCCATTTATCTGTGTTCCTCCTTTCCATGGAAAATTGTTCAAGTCAATTTACAACAACAAACAAGCAGAAAACACAGAATATCAGCAATGCAAAATATCACATTAATAATACTGTATTGATTCCTGACTCCCATGGGCCATTTATATTCAAGTTTTAATCCAGCTTCAGTCTGCCTTCAAAGTGACACATCAACAAAGTGACTAGTCATTTTCTTTCCACATTAACTAATCCAAAAGGAATTTTCTGAGTTAGGTTATGCCCATTCAAAACAGTCTGTCACTTTGTTGCTGTTTTCTCACTCTGAAAGTGGACTAAAGCCAGTTTAAAATTTTATGTGTAGATGGCTCCCCAGATTCCATTAATGAGATGCACACTGATCCCTGATCCAGATGAGCAAATTTATCACTGACTCTACTCTTCCACAGTATTGTATTCATGCGACTTTACTCTAGGCTGAAAGGGTTGTGTCTGAAATTCAGTAAGTACCAGCATTAGTCAAATGAAAATAAAACCACTGAAATGTGAGACAAAGGCTGCGCCCAGATAGTTATATCAGAGGCCATGGTCACACCTTGCTGAAATAATCCATTTTATTAATAAGCCAAACTTAAAATACACTAACTTGATCACACCCAATACCTGATAATCCTTCCTCAGCGCATCCTCACTTTGGGTCGCTATGCTCACATCTTTATTTTCCTGTCCTGAGACTCCATTACAAGATTTTTTTTTTAAGATCGCCATCCCTTTCCACTATCACAATGCCCCCTGCACTCTGATAGAATAGGATAAAGGTTCTGTGGTTCTGATAGGATAAAGGTTCTGTGGTTCAAGAGCATGTAATCACAAAGTAGACAAAAAGGAAGGCAAATTCATACAGGATCCACCCACTATGATACAGTTTAGCTCCCTTTAGTCCTCTTCCCAATTATCCAAAAACTGAAAAAAGATTAACACTCTATAATGATTTGAGACCTGTAAAAATCAGGAGTCAGGAAAGGGTGAAAAATCCACAAATAAAATGGATAGGACTAGAAAGGTGTCAGTGGTGGGGTCCGAAGACAGACTGAAGAATTAATGTGAAGGTGTGACCATGGCCTGAGAGACATTTATGGGGCAGGGTGGGCACACATCCCTTCTCAGGGGTGAACACTATCTATCCTACAACTTGGAAGGGATGAATTTCCATGAGTGTGGGAAATCTGACCCTTGGGGCACCCTTTCCCACTGATTCTGTAGCTTTGTTGCTTTTTCCAAGAAGGCATTCACTGCATTTCCAAGGTGTCGGTATGACAAAAACCTGGAGCCAGGTTTGGAGTGGCTGTGACAGCAGGACAGTCTGAGAGCCTGAGCAAGATTCCTCTGCACAGCCCTGCTGTCCCAACATCAGCTGCTCCTCAGCTCTGTCTCTGAACAGTCTGGCCTTAGTACTTTCTATTGGCTTGAGAGGTCATGGAAGTCAGCTTCCCCTGCAAATACCCCAGCAGTCCCTTACTGCCAGACACAAAAATGGATCCTCAGCAAGCACTTCCATAGGAAGAACTGAGGAAAATCCAGACCATACAGTATTATGTTAGATTTTGTGCAGTGAAGACAAGTGCCTAGAATAAAGGGCAGTATACAGCTTTTTGAAGAAAATGTCTGTTGGCTTGAAAACATAGGAAACAGCGTGTGATCCTATTTGTCAATGGGGTAGGGGGAGGTGAAAAAACATTTTGTGTCTACAAGAATGTAGTGCATTTTTTATGAGGAAGAAATGTATGTGTAAATGATAGGAAATTGCTTTGTGAAAAGAAATGATGCTTAGCATTTCATCCGAGTATTTAGGGGTGTGGGTTAAAAAACTTTTTTGCCCCCTAATTTGAAAAGATTTTTCCTTTGTTCAGTTTCCATTCCTTGTGAAAACCCTGTGGGTTTATCAAACTGGGGGAAAAGTTTGCACTTCCTGTCCCATCTGGAGGATCAGAATGGTGAACTTCCTTTGGCATGTGTGCACCATAGAGTGTAGTTGGGGGCACCATTGGATGCCACTGGAGTTGGAAACAGCCCCTTCAAGTGCAGATGCTCTGTCTGGGAGCATACTGCATGCAAACTATGAGGCAAAGTGCAGAAAGGCCCCATGCCTGAGTTTTTCTGTGAGTGTGTGTGATTCCTGCTCCCAGACTATGGTTGTGTTTTTATGACCTTATACTTCTAGCTCCCTCTTTCCAAGGTTTTAGTTCTTACCACAAAGGAAGAGAATGAACCAGGTGCTGGCCTGATAGCCTTAATAAAAACAAAAACAGCACTGAGCTTAGGAAGTTGCTACTTTGAAGAATCTGGTCTCCTAGTGTTACTCCCCTATAGCATTTGTTCCATCAGGGAGGCCGTTCTTGTTACACCAAACTAAGTGGGGTGAATTCTTTTCCAGAGATTTTTTGATGAGTACCTCCCAGCCTCCCCCTCAAAATTAAATCAGTACCATAACACCATTAACAAGTTCTTTGTGCCAGCTGGTAATATTTATCACCCAGGCCCAGTTCCCATTGACATTTTAAAACAGTTTAGAAATGTTTTGGATTCTCTGTGTCCCCATTACCAATCTGTTTCAGGGATATTTTGAGGATTATTTGGCTAAAAAATGGACTAAATAAACACCTGTTTTTTCAGGTGTTTATTTTTTCCATGTTTGCTTTTAAAACGCTTCTTTATTGTTGTGGGAATGTTACAGCAGTATTGGGGCAAATACATCATGAAATGGGTGGGCTTTCACCCTACGCAAGGACCAGCCCCTTGCCAGATTACAAAGCACCAGTCCTGAGTTTATGTGTGTGTGTGTGTCTGTGTACCAGCCAGTGCTGCTGGTGATGGGGAGGGGATGAGAGCGAAGAGGAAGAAGTTGTGTGTGTGTGTGTGTGTGTGTGCAGGACTGGCAAGATGTCTTTTGCAGAAGCATGAGGGGAGGGGAGAGGAGAGGAGAGGGGGGAGCTGCAATTCCCCACCCTTCACCATGTCATTGTGGGATCCAATCGACAGGCAGGGGGTGGGCCCCGGCTGGCAAGAAGGGAGAAGAAAATATTCCCTTTTCCTAATGCAGTTCTGAACCATTTTATGTGGGGACAGCAGAGGGGGTGATAGCAATTTAAAGTGATTTAAAGCCACTGAAGTGGGGACTGCCAGAATCTGTGTTTGAATTGCTTTTGTTTTGTTCTGTTTTAAAACCGTTTTAAGAGGCATGAGTGGAAACAAGCCCCTACTGAGCTTTTTGAGATAAATGTTTTTCATTCTAGCTGAAAACATCTCCCACTAACCTTTATTATTGTTGTTGTTGCATCTTAGTACAATATTTGAATGTTCTTTATTATGGCAGCCTGTTTTAATATAACACAAAACAACAAGCACAAAACTAAAAGGTTGTCCTTGAGGCCAAATAGTTTCTATCTTTTTTGCAATAAATCACACTGCTTGTGTAATGAATATTCCAGTAGAATGGCTGCTTTGCAATGTTTATATTTGTATACAGTATTTCCCAAAACAAATCATGTGTGCTCTGTGTGTGTTGGTTGTTGCTGATTTTGTAGTGCTGTCATTTTGATTAGATTACAAAAAAGGACATGATGAACTTTACAGACAAAAATAATATCACAGTTGGGTCCCATACCTGCAAAATAAATAAATGCATTTGAAGGTATTATTGAACTCTAGATATTAATTAAATGCATATTAGCAGTGAGTGTATATCATAAAATGTAAGCACCAATTGCATTAAATTGGAATTTGGAACAGATGTGTTTCTGATACCATTAAACCACAATCTGGAACAAGGAGCCTTTTTCTCCAGAAATAAAATATTAACATAATTAAATAGAAGAATATTGAAAGTCAAATGCTCTAACCATTACACTATCTTTAGAACAGCTCCCCGTTCTAAAACCCAGCCAGCTGTATTTTGTCAAGAATTTGCTATTTAGTTTTCCTTGAGTTTCATTTTGCTCAAAACTGCATGCATATAAATAGTGTCTGGACCATTAGTGTTTTTGGATCTTCAAATCAGCATGAGACAGAATAATAGCCACATAAATACATAGATCTCTTGTACTGGCAGCTATTAAATCTGGCTCTTTTTTTGTGTGAATGCATTTAGTTTTTGGAAATATGCAGCAGCAGTAACAACAACAACAACAAAAGAGGTATAGTTTGCCTCTTTGGTAGCTAATATTGTGGTTGCCTGGATGCTATCTCCTGGACATGGGACTCTGGATCCATAAAGGTAGGAGGTGGACTATTCACCTGACCAGCACCTTGCAGATCTCAGCCTCCAAAATCTGCATAGGTACAAAATGAAAGTTCTGCAGATAGAATCTTTCCATCCACACAGTTTTTGCAAAGTATAGGTGGCCATTTTAAGTCTAACAATAAACTTACATGAATGAAAATCAGCTCCTCTACCCACCATCACTCCACCTAGTCTGAGTCCCCAAAATACTTATTTGCCTCTAGTCTCCCTCTACTGTCACTGTATTCAAGAGGACTTTAAAAATGCCCTGCATTTCCAGAATAAGCGTCCGCATGAGGCTCAGCAAAACGCGCATTTAAAATGCACTTTCCGTCCCCACAGAAGCGTGTTTTCTTTCCCCGCATCTTTTTCTCCCCGCCCCCACTCTTGTTCAAAGGAAAAAGAGTCAGATCTCCATCCCCCGAAATGGCTTCCCGTGCCGGCAAAGAGTGATCGCTTGCTCATTCACTCTTAGCACTTACTTTCACTCTGTTCTCTGTTTGAAATAGCTTGGCTGCAGCCATCGGCCGCGCAATCGTGCACTCATTTACTCTTAACGCTTTCACAGATCACCCACTTCACACCTGATAACAATGTTGCAATTCTGAGCAGTTCTGGCTCTTTGAAAGTTCTGGCCTTTACAAAGGAAAGGAAGGGAAGCTGCAGCATTTCTGGGAGATGTGTGAATGCTTTATGGCTGTGTGTGCAGGCAGCAATCCCCGCCCCTTTTGCCACAGAGCGTCCCCAAGGTAAATGTTGCGAGGAAAACTCACGACTTCCAGAAAGAGTGCTTAAACTCTTCTTTAAAGGGCACGTATTTTGTTGCGGGTTTTCCTGCTTTTGTAGCACTGGAAGCTTGTTAAAAACCCTGGCATTGGGGCGCTCAGAGACAAAAGAAGATTTTTAGCAGATTTTAAATTGCTTGGGGACAGGCCCCTAGTGGAGAAAGATGCAAGTTTATTGGTGGCCTGCCACGGATGATGTTTATTCTACCCTACTTTGTGGCAACTTCGGTTTCCATGCCTTCAGGACAACCTGTAGGTCAAATGCTGGAGGGCTTATTTGTCCTCCAGGCCTCAAGGAATGTCAAGGAGTGGTCTTTGTAGGATCCTCAGATTCGACTATTTAAAAATTAAGTGTTTAGTGTTTAGAAGAAGAAGAGTTGGCTTTTATACCCCACTTTTCTCACCCTTCAAGGGGACTCAAGCAGCTGAAAAACCTTCTGTTCTTCTCCCCACAAGCAGACACTCTTGTGAGGCAGGAGGGGCTGTGAGAGCTTACAGAGAGAGCTGTGATGAGCCCAAGGTCACTTAGCTGGCTTTGAATAGCAGTGCAGAATCGAACTGGTTGATACCAGGTACAATTTTGACACAGTAAACATAAAACCAGACTGGCTCACATTTGAAGTAGTCAGTAGGTCTCTCTCTAGATTCCTGTTGCGTACCTTGTTTTGAAGCCATAAATACATAGGCAAGAGGACAAAAGGGGGGCATAAATTTGGCCATTACTTACATATAAGTATTTATTTATATTTATATTCTTCCTTTTGCCTAGTCAGGTTGCTAATTACAAAGGATATAAAATATTAAAATTGACTGAAGTCTGTTATAAACTATTTGTATGGCTTATCACAGACTTTAGGGATGTAATAAACTACTGGAATACTTTTATAATAATGTATTTCAGTATGCTTTTCATTGAAGCAAAAATGACAAGCTATAATAGAAATGGAATAGATTGAGAATTGTCAAGACCCTGTTGGGATCCCACCCCAAACAGGCTTCTTCACACTTTTTTGTGCAAATAATCCATAGATGAAAAGCTTGTATTGTAAATGACACCTGCAAATTAGATTCTGTTGAATAATTCAACAAGTGAGCAAAGCCACATACATTCCACATTTATCTTGGTTCTATCTTAATATTCCATCTCCCACCAGTCACTTTATAGAGATGTGACATGCAAAAGTAAAACAAAATAACCTATTTTTTCAAGTTGTTTATAAATTGACACTAGATAGCAGTGGCTTACAGCAGGTGCTCAAACACAAACACCAGAAGTAATGCCAGAAAAGACAAATATGAAATAGGTGAGAGATTTGCAGTACAACAACTTAGGAATTGATTGGTTTTGATAGTACCCTAATTTATATTTTAGTACCTGTGCAGAAACTAGTAAACAACTCAGGTAACTGTGTGACCAGCTGTCCAGATACAGATGACCTTGTTCTTTATGTTCAAAATGAGAATCTCAACTAGTAAATCCTACTATGAATGCTGTGTGCATGGATCAAGGCTTTGCAACCAGGGGTTGATTTGTGCTTCGGCCCATAGTCTGCAATTAGGCAACATATGGGCAGGTGCATCTGCAGTACCCAACCCTCCCCTGTTGTGACCAGGAACTTACCTTATGCATCCAGCTGGTGACCGTCTGCACTCCAGCCATCTGAGAAGGTCATTGGAGCTGTCGTGCAAGCATGTTGGCAGCTCACATGATCCCCTGATGCAACTGCAACTGTGTGCAGTGTCAGCATCATCATAGCAGTAGTGCTGACACTCATGCAGAGTGCCACACCCAAGATGGCAGCACCCTTTGGAGGAGCGTCAGTATAATCGAACACAGATAAGTGTTCAGACACGCACAGGCTGGGCTGCCATTGAGCGCAAGTGCAAGCGCTAGTCAGCGTTGGTTCATCGTGAACCTTTCCTGTCCAAGGGATGGGAAGGAAAGTGCAAAATCATCCCAGACTTTCTGTGTGATGACAACTTGGTTATGGTGCTGAGATTTCTCAGCACTCTTTATGCTAACAGACCTGTTACTATTGGTGAGTAGGTAACATGAATGCTGTGTTAACTATCATTTTGTGTAACTTTTTGTTAGAAGACATGCTTTTATAATGTATATTTGAATGTATTTTTGTGAATGGACCTAAGTGCAACAATGGAATACAACAAAGGGACTTGATAAGCCTATAAACAATTCTGCATTTGTCAGTATACCAGATCAGCAAGCTGTCTCACTGGTGCTCTCTCCCTTAAGGCCTCTTTTGGGACCTCCCTTAGATGGCAGCAATATGGAGAAGTGAGACTCTTAATACACTTGCTGGTCCAATATAACAGCCAGTGCAGAATCACCCTATGTGTATTTATGCAAAAGTTATAAATGGATTGACCTATCAATGCACTGAGAAAAAGATCCTCCCTTTATATACCAGCTGAATATAGTAATTTTTTTCTAGTCTGCTCAGCATTGTCTTTGATGCAGTTTCCAGTCCCACCCAGCTGTGATGTTGCGATCAGTTAAGATGTTAATTTAGACTTTAACATTAAGTAAAGTTTTAGTGATTCTATCCCATTACCTTCAAGCCTAGGAAACATTGTCATACACAGATAACTAGAGTTACCCAACTCTTACTACCTTTTCCTAAGATTGTAAGAATATGACCGCTATTTCTTATTTCTTTAAAGCACCTCTGTACCTCTGTTCATTTAAAAATCCTGGGGCAGTTAACAACCAAGAATAAAACAACACTATAAAAACATACAATCCAAACACTTTCGAATTTCCATTAAAAATGGTTCTCATAGTTTCATATTAAAGCCAGCATTGGTGGTATATAAGCACCTCCTTATCCACCTAGTGTTTATGCTTCTGTATAAATAAGCTGTTTGGTTGAAGTCTATTTCAGGCACTGTTGAATTAGTTGCTGTTAAGCTGTCCTGTATTATGTGAAGCCATATCTGTTGAACATGATTTTCTCAACCTACAATCCATTTGCAGAGTATTAGACAACCCAGTAAGAAAACTGCATTCCAATTAGTGTCTATTCTTGTTCTGGAGGTTCAACATTCTTCTTTTTTCTCCCCTGAAATTGCTATGCTTAGGAAAAATATCAGAGTAGATAATGCAGGTGAATCAGCTCTTTTCCACACTGCTTAAAAGGTGGCATTTCTGTGGTATAATGGGCATGCTGGTTACAAGGTTGACAGCTCTTTCTAGTCTCTGTTCATTCCTAAAGGTCTTTTGTGCAGCCCAGGACTGAAAAAAATATTGATTCCATGCTATTCGGATGACCTAAGAGGATTGCTAGCTATTAGGGGAATGGGGAGCAATGGGTACATTTGAAAATTTGAAACATAAAAATGTGAAGCAATTATCACCCTGTTACTCATATACCTTTCTAGGGGTAAAGTGGCAGCTCAGCTACAAGTGTAGTGTCTCCAGATGAGCCAGTGAAAATGTTGATCAACTGGCACAGAAGTGAACATCCTTTCCCCGGTCCTATCACCCTAACTGGTGAGGCCTCACATTTATTTATTTACATTTCTATAATCACCTCAGCCAAAGGCCAGGGCAAAGAGGTGCACCTTCACCACCTTCCTAAATATATACAAGGAAGGTGCATGATACACCTCTAGGAGGAGACTATTCCATAGTCTGGGGGCCATCACTGAAAAGGTCCTCTCCCAGGTGCCCACTAGACTCACTACATGACTTTTTAAGCTGCATAGCATGCTTATAACCATAAATACAGCTGCCCACTCTTGTCACTATGCTAATGTAGACAGTCCCATGGATGGTCCAAATTGGCGTAATGGTGAAGATGCTGCTGAAGGGTGCTTTCTCCTGCACTGTCCTTCTGCTGACTTTTCTGCATTTCCAGAATAGAGTGTGGCCAGCAGGCATCTGCCAGAGTTTGTCCTCAATCTCATGGGAACAGATGCCTGTCTGAACCCAGCCTGGATTCAGGCATGGGCATGACTCTGAAACTGCTCTGGTTGCCTGAACTTTCTTGGGAAGGGACAAGGGTAGTGCTGGGCATCACTGTGGCATCCTTCTGAAGAGCTTTCAGGGTCTGGGAGCTGGAAACACTGTGTTGTAGTAGTTCAGTTTCCAAGGACAATACCAGAGAGTTTCCACTGAGGATATTTGTTTCATTCTCTGGGAGTTATAAAGAGGTGGAGTGATGGTTGCAAATTTATTTTCTTGGTCTCTTGTAGACCAAAGCTCATTTTGGCACTTGGTTGTCTACTCATCTAACATCAAGCAGTCCTTCTGGAGCTTTTCACAATCTCAGTTTCCACTTAATAATTTGATATTGTCAACAAACTTTGAAATCTCACTGCAAGTATATCCCCAGGTTCTTTGAATGGGAAAAACAATGCCAGGAGATTTACCATATTTGCTGGCATACAGTATAAGACCTTTTCCCCCTCAAAATGACCCTCAAAATGTGGTGAGTCTTATGTGCCAGTATCTCCCCCTTCAGCCGCAGTTGGTTTCAAAACAACTATGGCTGATGGGAGAAGATAGGTATTTTCTATTTTCTCCCTTCTTAAAAATAACTGTGACTGCAAGTCTGGAGGCAGCCCTTTTCTCTTGTTCAGAATTGCACTCTGCCCTACTCTTTGGTCCTGACACCTCCTCTGAAGTAAATGACACATGATGGGAGTAGATCTTGGTGGCACAACCTCTCCATCATGGAAAGAAGGCATTCTTTTTTTCTGAACCCTTCAGCTCAAAGAAGAAAACAGACCAGGTCATTTTGTCCATTTCACTGTGGCAAAAGATAGCAAATAAGGCCAGACCCCTTAGAGACTCCCTAAAACTTTCTGGCCACATTTTAAAGTTGGGAGGCAGGTATGGGCAAACAACCTTTTTCTGGGACAGTGGGAGAGAATGCTGGACTAGATTGGCTGTGGCCTGATCCAGCAGGGCTCCTCTTATGCTCCAACTGGGAAGGGTTTCTTTAGGAGAAGCTCCAGCTGGAACATTGCCCCCCCCCCCCTCAATCCCCATGTAATTTTTGTGTGCAAGTTTGATTTCATCCAACATATGCTCATCCAAAGTCTACTGTATGTTGTTAGTAATCAACTTGTTCTTCTGTATTTGCTCCTTGCTGGGTCCATCCCCCCCCCCCCATGAACTTCTGTGTGCTAGTTCTCAGGAGATTATTCAGTTTCATAGGACTGCTGCTTTGAACATTTACTCAAAAGTTATAAGGATTTGGATTTCTGTCCGACTTCTCTTGAATCCATGATCAAAACATTTATGTTTCTATATTCAAAGATTTGGGGATGTGAGTGTCGGGGGGAGGGAACTCTCAATCTCATGACTATCAAAACAGAAAAAAAAATCAAACATCAACACTGCAAGACTGTAAACCAAGTTAGGGTGTTTGAGTGCAAATGCTTTCCATGTTGAAATCACTATGTGAGGAATGAGTCTGGCACACCTATTTTGTGCTTCTCGAAAAGTAAATGCCCTTAACTTTAATGGTAAGAGACTGGGGCAAGATCTGTACAACGATGGAGACTGCTTGGCAGCAGTGGGTGTTTTTGTACTTGACTCAGTAGTCAAGGCAGGAGGGTGTGCTCTAAGATGATGCATGTGAACCTCCTGGAACTCTTTCTTAACCAGAAACTACTCTGTGGGTCCTGAAGCATCCCCCAAGCAGTATGTTCTACATCTATACTAGTGGCAAAGCCAATAAGGCTCTGGACATTCTGTCTGCTTGCCTCTTGTTCAAAGTTGTGCAGGAGCACGTGACTTGAAGTGCAAGTGCCATGATGTGCTGCATTGCCATGTTTCCCCAGTGATGGGGTCACACAAGTGCACTGGTGCCATCACTGAAGCTCCACAATGGCCGCCATCCAGTTGCCCATTTATGCTCTAGGTAACGTTTTAAAGCTCTAGGCATCCCCAAGTACAGATGACTAGAGCATTTCTAATTAAAAGAGGCAAAGTGTAAAAAGGCTCACAGTGAGAAATGTGTTACATACAGTCTGCCGTAAGCGACCAACATGCTTTTTGCACTCCTGCTGCCATTCCTAGCATGCAAACATGCCTGTGAGGCTTCCATCCAGGAGAGTTTTTGCAAACACAAGAAATGGCCCCAGACATTTAAGAAAACAGGGCAGTGCTATCTTTTCTGGAAAAGGGGGGACTGAATTGGTGCATATTGGTGGTGGCATGGCAAAGGAGTGGTGGTAAGCACTCTTAACAGTGCTTACTCCTGCTCTGCCTTTACAATGGGTTTACCTGGTATACCAGCTGGATGAGTGCATGTGTCAGCCCTACAGTCTTTCAGTGCCCCCCCCCTCGTTAACCATGAGTGTACAAGATGTGCAGATCCTGCATTTTCATGGCATATTTGCACTGTGTCTCTTTCTCGGGGTTGAATTCATTGACCCTAGAGGCCCCTTCCAACTCTATGATTTTATGAAATGTGGATCCGTGGACTGAAACAGCCAAGCCTTCCTAACCTTCATGGTTATGTTCATCCATGTCTTCATGGTTATGTTCATCCATGTCTTGAAATCACATTTCATTGAGTATATGGTGATTTGAGCAAAATATGGAGAGCTATATGCTGCAGTTAGCTATCTATGCTCATGGGGCTTTGCTTTATCTATGTGAAAATAACTAAATGATGCAAGGCTAACAAAAGTTGTGGCATATCTTAATGATGGTGGACCTCATCAGGGAATTTTGAGTTCTTTGTGGAATATGCGTGCCTTAGAATTTGATATGCATGTCAATTTTTGTGTGTGTGACAGCCTTGATTCCATACTCTATGTTACATCAGAAAACGTATATGATTCATAAGAGATCCTGAAGTAATTAAAAGTTAAAGAACCACCAAATGTGGTATGGAAATCTTTACATCTTAATTTAGTGTTGGAAATTTTTTATCAGTAAGCATAAGTCAGAATTCTTTCACATCGTATCTGTTGAATAAAAACGAATAAAACATCCTACTTCCCAAATTTATTCTTTTTGAACATACTAAAGGGCACAAATAAAATAGCCCCCTTTTGGTCAGGCTTTAGTTTGCTCAGTCAAAATGCCATACATCAGGTAATCCTATATCCCGTTTGAAAGAGAAATTTGAACACAAACAAGCAGAACTTCAGTAGTCTTCAGGTTTCTCTTTTGGGGAAAAAAGTGCTTTAAATGACTTGTGTGGCAACTTTATTCACACTGAATCCCCTTAGCCATGGTGGATCAATTCTTATTTTGAATAAACAAACAAGCACCCTAGTATAAATGCAAAATTGCACAGATATACATCCTCTACGACTTTTTGTTTCTTTTGTCTCTTGATCACTTGTAAAATTGCACCTGCTCATCTTCCCCCTCTATGATGGTAAGGTTTCCATATAAACCAGAGGACGGAATCCCTGCTCTACCTGCTTCTAAGGCCCTGTCCCCATGCAATTGAAAGTCTGCTGGAACTCTTCTTTTGCCTCTGAGTGGCCCCATTCCAGGCTTTACAAGGTGCTTAGGGAGCTTAGGAAAGTGAGACACCCACGATAAAATACGTGCACTTTAAAGAAGAGTTCCAGCACTCTTTTGGCGATTCGCGGGTTTTGCTCGCTATATCTGCCTTGAGGACGCTCCGTGGCAAAAGGGGCAGGGATTGCTTGCCTGCACACACAGCCAAAAAGCATTCACACATCTGAGAAATGCAGCAGGTTCTCTTCCTTTCCTTTGTAAAAAGAGCCAGAATTGCTCAGAATTGCAACATTGTTATCAAGTGATCTGTGAAAGCCTTAAAAGAGAATAAGCGAAGGATCGCGCTGCCGATGCCTGCAGCCGCTGACTTTGCCGGGGCGGAAAGCCTTTTCTAACAGAGAACTGAGTGAAAGTAAGTGCTGAAAGTGAATGAATGAGCGATCATCTGCCTTTGCTAGGGGCGGGAAGCCGTTTCAGGAGACGGAGATCTGGCTATTTTTCCTTTTAACAAGAGAGGGGGCGGGGGAAAAAACATGCTCGGAAAGAGAAGACGGCTACCATGGGGACGGAAAGTCCGTTTAGATTGCGGCTACCATGGGGACGCTTATTCCGGAAGTGGAGGGGACTTTTAAAGTCAGCTATAACAGAGTGACGGCAGAGGAAGCTGAGAGGGGCTAATAGGTCTTTTGGGGACAGGGCCTAAGTAACAATTACTCTGCACATTCAATAGACATGCTACAAAGGAGGAAATTCAAGCAGCTGCTGCTTGCATTGCAACCAACTGCAAGAGCTTTGTCGTGCTTTTCATATAAGCCCTACAGGGTTTTTTCCCCTCGATGTGCCCTAACATTGTAAATTTGTGCTACATAATTATTCTTTTCAAAATGCAGGGAAAAATATACACTTTTATTTGGGTGGGGTACAAAGTTACCCCACCTGAACTGATAAGGGTTAAGGTGGATTCATCTCATTAACGTTAAGAGCAGCATATTTCATTTTAGCAATTATACACTGAATGGGCAAAGAAAATGACATGAAGTAAGTCATAGAGAAGCTATTCAAGAGGAATATAACTATCAATCCTTCATTGGGTATCACACAAAGCAATAAAATGAAATGAACCTGCAATTAGGAAATACTTCATCTAAAGACAAAGCTGTCCTAAAAACCTTAATAGCCCTAACTACTTTACAGGCTGAAGTGGAAATTTCATTTGATAATAAAAATTGCCATACATGTCTGAAACACATACAAAAGATAAAAACTGTAATAACAGCTGAATGTATGGGAAACAGTAAACAACATTTTCTGGATACGATACTGGTGAGGTTGAAGTTTATGAGCAACTGACCTGAATATTTGGGGGAGGGTAGGAAGTCCCATATTACTTTTTTTTTATTTGCTTCTTGCTCCTTTACACATGCAGCAACTAGTTGATTTTATTTCTTCTTTAAGCTTCTTCACTCAGCTTTTTACATGCCTTTCTGCCCTTGCATTTATCTTCCCTTCCAATTTGTCAGATATCCAGGTTTCCCCCTTTTCATATCCTGAGTCCTATTTTCCCCCCATTTGCTGTTCCTAATAGAAATTTTGAAATGTTTGCCATAATTCTTTCAATTCACACCTTTGCTAAACATTTTAAATATGCTGAGACTTTTAAAAAATGTTATTATTACAGCAGGATTAACTCATCCTTTCTTAATATAAAACTTCCATGGCTGCCTCTAGGCAAATTCTAGTCTGAATTGTGCTACAGGTGTTTCAGTGTTTTGTATTTTACCTTATATTCTGACCTACCTTGAGACTTTTGGGTGAAAGGCAGGATATAAATGATTAAAACAAGCAAACAAATGGTATCTTCTCAATGAAATGCCCTTGACCTTTCCTGTGAACTTCAGATGCATCACAAGTATCTGAATGAAACCCTTCCATATTTTACCTAGCTGAAACATGGACAGGATCTGCAGAGGTGCTGGGTGGCCTGCTCCATTCAACCTGTGCTTCCCATCCCATAGCAACTTCAAGGATGGAGAACACAAGTTTCCCAAACTCAGAGTTTCCATCTGGGACCATTTCCTGAAGAGCTGGGCATGAGCCCAGAAGTCAGACATTTTCAGCCTTTCACATAATGACACAGAGCTTTGGCTCAAAAGATAGGCCAGTCCTGCCTTCACATACTTACACATGACAGTGGCAGATAAGAACTTACCTTTGTATTTGCTCCTGGACAAATGGATTTGTCCAGGACATGGACTGTAGTGATGTGTGCAGACTACCTGTACATCATCACACTCCTGGAGCACCCTGATACTTGCCATCCGTTAGCATGATCCCTTCAGGCTATAAAGATCTTGCCAGGCCCTGAGCATTTCATGTGCTGGTCTTGATCTTAATGTGCTGTTGTACACTTTACCTAGTGTCCTAGTTTTCCTGTTGTCCTGCCTGAGGCCAATTCGTACTTGGACTCTTAGTAGACGGTGGGGTAGCTTCTGTTAAGGAGCATCTGCACTGGCAGGAGATGTTTTCAACCCAGAAACACCTCCTGTCTTATGAGAAGCTACCCCAGAATCTACTAAAGGTGGTGGACAAAATCATGCACTGCACAGTGTCCTAATCCTTACCGTTCCTGGCCAGAGGAGTGACCATTCACAACTCTGCTGGGATCTGGGTTATCTGAGGTACCACGCAAGCACACACTCTGCACAGAAGTTGGTAGCATTTAGACACATGCTGCCAGCACCCAGAAACATGCCTGGACCCAGGTAAACCTCTGGACCCAAGTAAACCTCTAGGTGCATGGGTTTTGGTTTCACATGCTCTAGCATTTGCAAGTGCATGCTATTGGGGAATGAACTTTCCCCATCCAGCAGACAGGAAGCTAAGTGTAGAAACCCCTCTGGTTGCTCAACAGAGGATGTGAGCCTTGCTTTGCCCAACAATGTCAAAAGCAAAATGGGACATGTGCTGCACTTCACTTTGACAGTGGGGGGGGGGGAGATTGGGGTGCAACATGAATGCTTCTTCCCCAGGCGCCACTCAACATAACTAGAGAACGCTGGAAATTCTCCTTATCATGGCAGTCACGGCATATCCTTCTCTTCCCTAAATATCATGGATGACCTGGCCGAGGGCATTAAAAACAAATGAAATACCAAACAACTCCAACACCAACAAGTTCTATTTTTTTTTCCCCTGTATCGCAAAAGGTTAAATACAAAATCAATTCCCTACAGGAGAAATTCTAACACAGAACAATTTAGAAAGAGGCTATTAAAAACAAAAGTTACTGATTCCCCAACTGTGATCAGTATCAAGTAACCAAAATGCTTATCTAGACTTTGTCATGCAATGCGACTTTTTGGTGAGATGATATTATAGAAGGGTCCTGGCAATAGGAAGCAGCATTGCAACTTGGAATAGTGTTATATTAAATGCAGTGCAAAGTCAATTTTTATTCTGCTTCTAGCTAATTGGGGAAATGTGATGCTTCAAGAGTGCTAAAGAGCCCTAGTACAGAGGCAGTGTTCTGTCTGGGAAAAGCTAGTGTTCCCCCTGAGGGCTGCCTCACAACAAATCTCTCTGCAAACACAAACCAAATCACTAAATGTTCTATTAAGTGACAGTCATTAAAATATATCTCTGTCCTGGTAGAATGTTATTTCTGTTCTGGAATAATTTATTTTCTTGAATTAATGCAGGGATTGCCTTAAAGCAAACTTCCCACTGGCTAGCCCAAAGGTTTGAAGAAATTCTAGGCTGCATCCACCCTGGGCTGCTGGGCTGCACCAGCAGGAACATCTCATCGACATTATGGGCCAGTCTACCAGGAAGCCATGCCTCCTGATAGAACATCACATCTGCCGGGGATGAAGCAAAAATAATACCATAGCCCATTCCAATGGAAGAGCATGACTAAGCAGTCTTCTGAAGTGTACCTCAAAGGTGGATGGACCAGCTGCTTATGTTTGTGCCAAATGGCTGATCAGGTCTACCAGACCCAAGGAGCTCAGTGCTAATTTGCTGGGCCCCAATAAGTGGCTGTGGAAGTGCACTTGTTCTGGGTAGACAGCTAAAATGGCCCTGTATGGCAAATTTGGAAACTGGGAACAAAACCAAAGTTGAAATGTGGATGGACCTTGATGCAATCCACCACCCACCCTTGCAATTTTCAGTCAAAATGATCCAGCCCAAGACTGCCCCAAGTTAGTGCAGGATACAACTGCATGTGCAAATCCTGCCTTAAAATCTAGTTCTGATTGCCCATATGAATAGTTTATTACAAAACAACCACTGTTGTATACTTTAAAAGAAAAAGTAATAGTCAAGAGCTATAAAGTACCATGGCTGCTTCAAGTTGCTAGGGACTCAGTGGTGTGCTGGATCACTGAAGTCATTGATGCCTTTCTTAGGATGTGAATTGTTCCAGCTGTTGTCTTCCTTCTTCTAATGTCTTCCCTTTTGGAGGCACTGTTCTGTAGTGGGTCCAGTCCTAACTGTCAGGGCATTTTCTTGTTGTTTGTGATAGGATGGTAGTTGAGCATGTGGTTACTCCTTTAAGGGGTTCTGCAGAACTCACTTATCTCCTAATTATTTAACATATACCTAAAACTGCTGGTATTCATCTTGTATACATTAGCATGCACTGGTATTTTTTGTTCCTTGTTTGTTCCTTGTTTGTTTATACCAGTGGCTCTCGAACTGTTCCCAGAAACACACACCCCACGGTGTTATGGTCCTGAAGAGGACAGCTACAGTCCTTCTCTAGCTAAATCCTGAAGTCAGCCTCAGTGCATAGGTGTGGATGAAGGTTCAAGGTGCAAGATAGAAACCTCAGAATTGCTCTTCCCACAATGAACCTCAGATATCTCCCCTACTCAGATACTTCATCCATCCATCCTTAGATGCTTCCTTGTGGCACTTAGTGGACACACACTGCACGGGGGAGGGGGAAACATCAAAAAGCCACGCAGTGGTGACACGCCCAAAATCTTCTGATGAGAGAAAGAGACTAAGATACTATATTTCAAGTTTCAATAGAGAAATTGAGAGGATATATAGTGCCCTTTTCAAGCACCTGAAGAATGCCAAATAGAAGAGGATAGAAATACAGGGCATGCATCCTAGTGAAGTTAGGTCAAGGTTGCAAGCAAGAAAAAAGCCATTGGTATGTTAAAAGCAGTTCAGTTGATTAACTAGGAAGTTGCCTTCACTAGAGCTGCATCCAGATATCGCTTACTTACCCGGCTATCTTTGGATATTCTGGAATAAGGCACTACCAGGAGAGTTTTATTCTAAAGATTAAAAAAATAGTGAAATAAGTAAGCAATGTCTGAATGCTACCTAGGAAATGTTCAGGTGGAGGCTAAGCAACAATGTGTTAGAAATACTCTTAACTGGATTCCTATACTGAACAGGACATTAAAATTGGCTTAAATGGTCCCTTCTCCTTCTGCGAGTCTAAGAAGGAAGAGTCCCAGATTTTTGAAAGATGTAGCTGTAAGGTCAAAAGGACAAGACAAAGTAATCTCTGTAGCCTCTTGTTGATACTATTCTCTCCATTTGCCCTTCTGAAATTGTGTATGTGTAACTGCTAGGCCGTGTGGGATTCAGATCTCACATGTGTGGATCAAAGCATTTGTGCATGTCTTTTTTGCCCCACCAATCTCCATGTGTGGTGCCTACAGCAAGTTGTGTGCAGATGTTGAAAGCAGTGTAGCTTCCGCCCCTTGCCCCCTCATTGTTATTTGAAATGGTAAGAGGTGAAAGCAAGGAGATGAAATGAGAGCTCTGCTGTGCTTCTCCTCCAGGCCTCCTGGCAGCCAACTGCTCCGTGTGATAAATGAGTTCATTCCTGGGTCCTCCATCAGTTCCCCCATTGAGGATTCAGAATCTCTAATAAGGCAGCCTGTCTTTTTCCTCTGCTGTGGTGCCTGAGTGCACTTCATTAACTGTGTCAAAGTAGTATCAAGCCATGTTCTCTGGTGCTGACATGGTCTGGAAGAGAAAGGGTGTTCAACTGAGGCAGAACAGGATGGGATACCATGTGAATGCCAGGTAGGAAATGCCATCAGGGAACCTATGGGAAGAAAAACTTTTCCAATTGAGGCACTCAGTGCTGCTGTTCCTGTGCAGCATCAACCACGGATGGAAACCATGCTTCGGAATCCCATATCTTTCTTTAAGCAACTTTCAGCCTTTTTTTTTTCCCCTGTCTACCTACTTTATAACAAACACATCCCCAAGGCAGGATAAAGACATTCTGAAAATCACCCGCTGCCCTTGCTCCTAAACCTTTTCATACTATGCATATAATTTGTTGTTAATCATCTGACGTTTTGCCAGGAATTGTCCCACAGCATTGTCTGGCTTCAGACATCTGGTGCTTAGAAAATAACATCTGAAAAAAAAAAAGCAGCTAGGGTTTCTCCTTGCTGAACACTGTTTGTAGAAGCTTTGGGCAGGTTTGACACAATCTGCCATCCCTGTCTGCATTCCTTCAGGAACACTTCGCACAAGCTGTGTGCCATGTTCAGATTAGTGGCACACAGTTTGCGCAAACACTGCCACAGCTTGCAAAATATTTTTTTGCAAACAAAGTGCTTCAGCAACGCTTCCTGTTAACAGCAAACTTCTATTCCAGCATCAGCATCATGCTCCTTAGGGTAAGTGAGAACAAGCTATCAGGCTGTAAAGCAGGAATACAGATATGCAGCTGTTCTCCTGTTGCATGGGAAAGGGAGAGGAGAGGGACCTAAAGAAAGAATTGCAAAAGTGTTTAAAGGGAAGCAGAAGATTCCTTTGAGAATTTGGGAATTTTTAAAAAAAGTTTCCTTTAAATTTATTTATTTGCCAACCCTTGAGTCTAAAAAGGTTCTCATAACAGCACATACAAGTCCTTGCCCTCAGGCTTGCATTCTAAAAAGAAAAGACACATGAGAAAATCATGATGGGGGAGGGGGGAGAGCAGAATTTAATGGCAGAACAGCTGGAGAGGCCAATTCTCTCTCCCTCTTCTGCTTGCCTGGATGTCAGATTAAGGAGAGAAACCAAAGTTTCCAGGTTTGTTTCTTTTGTGAATTGGGTGCTTTGGTGGCCCTGAAAAATGGTTCAACCATTTGCATTTTTTTTTCTGAGCTTAGAACAAGATAGACAAATTGTTTTGCGGATGGATCTAATCTGATGGGCTTGTTCCCCCCCCCCCCCCCCGTTCAAAATCACTGATGTCTTTCCTACTGGCAATTTTTTTCCCCTTAGTGATTGTTTGGCATGTGATGTTTCACATAATGGACTGGATCCAGACCAAGTTTATTTTATGCATTTATAATTTACCCTTCAGCAAGCTGTCCAGGATATAAAACTAAGTAGAAAAAGAAAAGAGTTAAAACTAATTAAATCTGTAAAAACTTATAAAATTCAATCTAAAAACAGTAAAACAAAAACCTAAGAGAGAACAACAGAATAGCATCTTATCAATTAAAACTGCACTAAAATAAGTGTGAAATTTTAGTCCTGACTTACATAATCATCTATGGGCATTTCTGCACTTATTTTAGAACTTATATTAGGAGCTCTCATAGTTATCTTCAGAGCCTCATAGTTTCATACATTAGTGTGGATCTCTGAGACCCTGCCTACTCCTGGAAAGCTCTGTCTGCATTAGACAGCGCATAATCCAATCAAGGGCCCCTAATTTGGATCACCACTAGACCTTGATATTGAAGTCTACTAGTGCACCAGTTGGACTTAGTCTGGAGTACAGAGATGTGCAGAAAGCATGACTCTTCATTCTTCACTATTGGGGGACTGGGGGGGGGGGAATCCCATGGGCTCAGAGGGTATGACCTTTCATTCCTAGTCTTTCAGAGCTCTCAGAACTCAGCCCCAAAACTTGTGCTTTGCCATGTTCCCAACCTGTGTGCCTCTCTGGCACAGAACAAGGCAAAGTAAGTGCAGAAAGGCCCTATGATTTTAATGGAGACTGATTTCATATACTATTTATGTAACTAATTAAGTCTTGGCTACCTCTTCTTCAAGTGTCTTTTTCCATATATGTATATAATGCCACAAGAACATAAATAATCTATAAAAATAGATGTGAGATGTGAGGGAGAAGTATAATTTGCACCAGGACTTGCAAAAGTAATGTGAAAGAAACATATTTCTGTGATATAAATATTACATTGCTAGCAATGTTAAGTATTATTTTGAGTGACCACTGTTTCTCCGGGCACAGGAGCAAACTGTCCTATGATTCTTCCATCATGGAATCTAAAGCTGGCATTTGTGTGCATAGTTGTTGGTCCCATGTCCAGATTCTGAAGGTGCCCAGAAAAGCTTGGCTTCAGAAAGGTGATAGCTTTGTCAGCCTTCAGCCCCCGAAAAATGTCTGTTGAAAAATTATTTAAAGCAAGCAATTTGTAACTGGAGTTTCCAACTCTCCAAAGTATTAGTGGAAAATATTTGTATCTACCAACAGATTAATGTAAATAATGCAGGAAAGCACCCAAGTTTTGTGCAGTGTAGGAAAATTCAGAATAAGAGGTTCTTAAAATACATTATCTAGGTTCCAGATCCTTTCCATGCATGGATACAGATGAATCGTTTGAGTATCTTGTGCGTACAGTTTGCTCTCAAACACGGCCATGAACTATAATTTTAGCAAATTAAAATTGAAGATTACAAGATTATTGGCGAACAGAATGTAATTGTACAAGTTAATTATGAAACTGTGTTCCTTCTGCACTTATATGTCTCTAATCAAGACGAGTGGGCATGGGATAGGCAAGTCTGCTGAACCTGACTACAGGAAGGTATGGGCAAGACCAGCATCCTCTGTACTAATGGCACTGATCCAGATCAGCCTATGCCATGACCTTGAAGTTATCATTAGTTTCACAGCTGCACCCCCATGCCTCCAAGGCTTTGGGGCCTCACTGAATTTTGGCAGTATACTATGTAGTATACTATGGGTCAACCACTGATCCAAATTAAAGGTCTCCCTAATCTGGATCACGATCTTTCTAATGCAGACAAGGCAGACCAAGTGGGTGGGGTTACCTGATAGATCTGGATTAATATGCAGGTGTACAAGGCCTAGATATGTACGGCATGGATCCTTAATCCTCATTAAGGGACTGTGCAGATAGGTCTTATGTTGTGTGGATTGGTCCCATCACAGGATAAGTGGACAATTATCTCTTTATTGAATTTTCTTAATGAACTTTAGGAAAAAAGTTACTTTCCTGAGTGTTAGCTTCATATTGATTCTTTTAACCGACCTTTCATTGTTTTTCTATGGAATAGATTGTTTGCCTTGTGCCATTGTATATGAGAAGGCTTTGCCCCAGGAAAAAAAAGACACATTTTTGCTTGGCTGAGATTATGAGAAACCTTCTGACAAACAGAATGGCTGAGCTGCAGGGATTCTATTTGAATCTGTATCCACTCTACATGTGGGCAGATGGGGCGCAACTGATTAAAAATGGATCCTGGCTAGGTTCCAGAAACAGGATGATTATTTTTTATTTGAATCAATTCCTGAGAACCTGCTTGCGTTCTACATCATGCAGTCCATGCTTCTAAAAGCACAGAAACATAAGTGAGGGGGAAACTAATCTTCCAGTTGGCAGTACATGCCAGAAAACCTAGTTAGTTTAAGAACTTCAGGTTAACCATGGCTATATTCATACTTCGGCAGGATGGAATGGACTTCTGCCCCTGGCATATTCACAGACTTTGAAGTGGGCCTTAACTGGCATGGTATCTGTGCAGACCGAGACCATAGTTTTCTCTTGGCACCACTAGTGTACCTATATGGTGACAGCAGAACCAACTGGAAGAGGCAGGAACACTCAGAGTAATTCCCTCTCACTCCTTTGGAGCTCTTTTCAGTCCGTTTTTGTTTACCTACCACACTGAACAATGGGACCGTGATCATACCTGACTCCATAATATTTATAAATACATTAAAATCCACAGGTTCCTTGGGGAAGTCCACTTTTTACATCACTTCATTATAAGAAATGGCAATTTATTTCTACTCTTTGCTTTCTATTTGTTAGCTAATTGTTTGTCAATAATAGAACCTGTTCTTTTATTACACAATTAATAAGCTTGTGGACCTTGTTAAGGAACTCTGTCAAAATCTCCAGTGCCCTTTTCCACATTCAAAAAGTTCTAGAAGGTAATAAGGCAGAATTTGCTCTTACAGAAGTCATGATGGCTATCTTATAGCAAGATATGTGCCTCCAAATGTTTTGTAATTTAGCTTTTAATAATGGTTTATATTATCTTCTCCAGAACTTATGTCAACTATGGAAGCTGTTTGCAGTAACAAGTTGCATATTTTTATTAGGAAGCCCACAGTTTCAGCTTTGAAATCTGTGGCTATGAAATACCTAAATAAAGTGGTAATATAAGTAATCTTTTGAACATGGATGAAATAGAATCATATAGGAAATAATTAGCAGAAATTAAATCATTGTTTAAGGACCATTAGTATATTGGTCAAGAGAATTTGAAATTGAAAAATGTTCAGTCTTACCAATTACTTGAGGACAAAGTCTAAATCAGATAGAATAAAATTTAGAAATATAATTAAAAGACTTGATAAAGAAGAAAATTATAAATATTTGATGAATTTTATATGACATATTCAACATAAACAAGTGAAAAATAAAGTAAGTATTGAATATATGAAAAGGATTTATAGCATCTTGAAATCAAATCCTAATGGGGCAGTTAAGGCCATCAATACACCAGTGATTTGGTGCATTGCACAAATAGCTGACTGGGCTCAAGCTGATTTAGATTCATTGTACTGAAAAAAAAACTCCAAAAGATAATGATAGCAAACCACGCATTACATCCTAGAAGTGACATTCATCAGCAATATCTATCAGGTAATATTATTGCAAACATTATTGCAAGTGAAACAATCAAAAAAGAGAGAAGATTTTTAGCTGATTACACCAGAGCAAATAAAAAGACCTAGGCCCTGTCTTCATGCAATAAAAAGCCCGTTAAAAATCTTCTTTTGCCATGGAGCGTCTGCATGCAGAGCTTTTCTCCGGGCTTCCAGCACCACAAAGGAGGAAAATGTGCAGAAGAAAGACCTCCCCTTTAAACAAGACTACCAACGCACTTTTTGGAAACCGCGGGTATTCCTAGCAACATTGTGCATGGAGATGCTCCGTGGCAAAAGAGATATTTGGGGGCGGGATTGCCAGCCGTGGTCTCATCTTTCCTCTTTTTTTCAGCCTTCTACCTCGTTTTCTCTTCAAATAAAATCATCTCTCTCTTTTTGCCTCTCATCCACGGTCAGTATTCAAGATCTATACTGAATGCAAGAAAACAGTAGGTGGACAGAGATCTTGTGGAAGAAATTCATTATGTTACTCACAAGATCTCCAAAAAAAGCACCCTGGCTCTGCCGCCACTGCTGCCTGCACACACAGTCTTAAACATTCACCTTTCCTTCCTTTCCCTTTCTAAAAGTCAGAACTTTTAAAGAGCCAGAATTGCACAGAATTGCAACATTGTTATCAGGTGTGAAGTGGGTGGATTGCTACAGTGAAACCGCTGCTGTACAGGGTGGATTTTTACAGTGAAATCACTATCTTTGGAAGCAAGCTCTGGATCCGAAAGTGATAAATGTTTCTGGTGGGTTTTGCAGGCAGGAGAGACAGATGGAGAACTTGTGAATACCCATGGCTATTTTTCTTTTGGACTTGTCAGGGTTGTCTTCCTGGTTGTGGTCGGGCAGAGCGCAGTCCCTCCCCATTCCCTCCGGCACCCTATCAACCAGAGAGGGGGCAGGGAGAAAAAGATGCAGGCAAAGAAAACACGCTTCTGTGGGGATGGTAGGTGCATTTAAATGCACATTTTGCTGAGCCTCATGCGGACGCTTAATTCGGAATTGAACGGCATTTTTAAAGTCTGCTGCAATAGAGGGACAATAGCGGGATAATAGAGAAACAAAAAAGCTCCATGTAGATGGGGACCTAATATATCCAAAGAAGGCATCTTAATAATTAAGGAAGAAAAAGGTGTGGCGTATCCGGCTTACGCCACGAAATGCGAGGGCTCCGGGGAATGGGGAACAACAGCGGATTGCTGCAGCTCCTGAATGCCAGATGTTACGAAAGTTTTCCAGTTACCTGACTGGCCCAGGTAACCAGGGAATCAGGCACCTTTTGTTTAGCCTGACCCTGAGAGCTAGAAAATGGGGAGGGAGAGAGAAGAGGCAGGACGCAGAGATCAGCTGGAAAAGAGAGCGTTTATTTCCGTGCAGGGCTTTAAATAACCCGCCACAGAGGGGCGGGGAAGGAAGTGACCTCAGGAGAAAATCCAGGGAGCTGATAGGTGGAGTGCATCAGCTGAGCAGGTCAGACGTCCTTCTTATGTCACATCCTGTGGCAGGCAGGAAGAGAAGGCTGTTGTCTGCGGGCAGCACACGGCCAGCGTCCATTAAGCCCTTAGGCTACGAGTCCAGCCCCTGCTGGTGTTGAGTGTGCACTGCAAGCTTGTAGAGACAGGGCGATTCCTTTTACTCTGAGGCTTGATTAATGGCAGGCTGAAGCCAGGAGAAAACCCATGCAAACCTTTGCGATTACTACAAAAAGATTCTTCTGGAAAGAGAAGAATGAATTATTGCAAAGCTGGGGGAGGGGGAGTTCATGGATAGTTCATGAATCACTACATGAAAAAATTAAGGAAAAGTAGATAAGGAAAACAAATGTAAATGGCTGGAGATTAGAATACTGATAGAAACAAAAACAAAAAGTGGGATTATCATGTGCAGCCCAAGAGAAATACCCTGACTGGTGTGAAGAAACTGCAAAGAAACAGCATGAATCGTGGTCAGATAGCAAAGAGTTATTTCAGTTTTAATTAATAGTTAAAAATTAAAATATCACAAAAGACAGTAAATGCAGATCATATAAATTAAAAATGAAATAGTAAATCACCTCATTAGCTCATACAGTAAGATCACACAGACTGACTACAAGAAGTGTCATGATAAAATCACAACTGGTGTTACGTTGGAACTGATTTTAACCTTGCAACTTAGCAATGGTGGGAACATAACCAGGGGGGAAATCATTGAACTTAGGATAAATCATTATGATGGAAATCAGTATAAACACTATAGTAAAAAGGAACACTGAGTCAATATTCAAATTGTGTAATGATGTGCTCTTAAAATTTAGTAACCTGTTGTTCCTGTTTTCAGCTTTGACCTACAGACTACACAATAAATGAATATTGTGTTGTTTTAAAATTCAAGCAAAAAAGCAACAGAAGCACAATATGCCTGACATTACTGTGGTTGAAAGAAAGAAGTTTGCAATAATACATGCACGTATTCTGGGGTGTGTGTGTAGAATTAAGGATAAAGAATTTGATAAATCATAAGATATTGAAATTACAAATCTAAATCTAATGTATTTAGGTCAAAAGGAATTTTTGTTTGCTTTTCCATCCTGCCCTATATCCACAGGTCTCAGGGTGAATTATAATAAAATCACTATAAAAACAGATTAAATAAGCTAAAATAATGGGAGTCCAAACAGTGGGAGTTCCAACAGATATTGGTGCAAAACAAAGGAAACCCAAGAAATATTTGGAGGATTTGGAATAGATAAAAATATCACATTCTTTGAAGACAGCACAATGATTCTTAAATCCTCAAATAGGATTCCTTCTAAAAATGAACCAAAACTGCAGTCATTACATCTAGTTGAATGTGCAATTAGCACATAATGTGGAGAGAGTTAGTGTTTCTATGTAGCATTATGCCATTAAAAAAAACATGCACACAATCCACACATTGTAGGAAGGAACTTATCATGTTATTGCAGAAGCTAGGAGAAATGGAGAGTAAGGCCATTTCCACACTTACCTTTGCTATCCAGTATGGAGCAAAAAGCCTTGTATCAGGATAAGCAATTTGTCCCAAACTGGGACAGATTGCTCCTATCATGGAACAAGGACATCTTCATTGGGTATGGTCTGTTCCATGCCAGCACTCAGGCAGGCTCTGAAATGCACACCTCCAAAATGAGTCACACATGGTATTCTGGATCATGGAGACATGCTGCCCATGTGCCTCCATGGTCCAGTATACCACCCCCAGTATGCTGGTAGACTCAACATTAAGGTCTACCAGTAGACCAGACCAAGATGCCATTTTGGGCACCCTAGGCCAGTCTACACTCTATCCTGTGTGGGTGGAGTGTACTAGGAGGGAAAAGGATCTCCCTAAAACCACACCAGAGTGCAGAAGGGAGGCCCGTAGAATCTTTCTTGTTTTGTACTAACTGCAAGTGTGGAAAGGCCTTAAACTGAAATGGTGACAAGCCTCTCAAGCACAAGTATCCACAGAGAAGGTGATGAAAGGAACGTGATCATGAGGTAAACAGAAGGGCCTGTGACAGTGATGACAAAAGTAAAATGGACTCTCCTTTACTGCTCAATCCACGCAGATAGCCTCTTGTGCAATATGTTTCAGGAAGCATTTTCAGCAAAGCTTCTCCAGACAAGTTACAAAGACTGAGTAAGCTTTACAGCTTGACAGATGGTCAGTTTTGTTTTAATAAGGTTGCACACCATTTGGGTTTTACTGGAATGTTTTAAATATTTTGTATAAAATTTTTATTTATTGAGAAAAGTGAGTTAATATATCCTGTCTGTTTACTGTGTGGACTATCTAAGAATATTCCTAATTTTATAACAAACTCAAATGACACTGAGCTTAATGCAAACTGAAATCTTAACCTAGAAATCTGTGAATGTACAATCACAACGAGCCACTTCAAGGATGGATTTCATCCTCAGATGTCACTGCCACCATGTAACTTATTGAGGGGTGTGTGTGTCTGCTTGGCACAATTTAGCACCAAACCAAAAATGGCCAGCTTCCATGGTCATTTCCAGTATAGCTCTATATAACATCAGGCAGAAATTTCAAAGCTGTGGAACTTTCTTTCTCCAGCTTTGAAGTTTTTGAGGTCAGGAGGCCCCAGGTACATGAATAGTTTTGTTTGTTTGTTTGTTTTGAGATTTGATTAGTAACAAATTGAAGGTTAGAAAATCCATATTCATTTGAATAGATCTCCTATAAATGTGGTAGGATTCTATTCGATATGAATGTATTTTTACAAATTTATACAAATATCCAATACATATCCAATATGAACGAATACACATCCGATACAAACAAATACATATCTGATATGAACAAATACATATCCAATAAGAACTAATATGTATCTGATAACATATCCACACTCTGAAAGCATCAAATCCAACCTGAATCCACTTTTAATCCACTCTCAATCCATGTCAAATACAATCTGGATCCATTGCAGATGTGTGGTGCAGTTGCTTTCCCACCTCCTCAATTTAATGAATGTCCAAACTCTTCATATGAATGTCCGGAACATTCCTATTCATATGAATGTTAACATACAAATGTTGTAACATTCGATTTGTGTACGAATGTCTGAATTCGGAGGAATTCATACGAATAATGAATGTTACGAATATTTGTGCACATCCCTAGCTCCAACTGTATGTTAAAAGCACACCTTCTGCCCCCGGATTAAATGCCTGCATTCCCGCCACAGAGACGTTTTTCTCCGCAGCTGCCTGGTGACATTCTCTGTCTCACACACAATGTAGTGCTTTGATGCAAGGAAAACATAGGACTACACTACAAGGCTCCATTGGTTACTTAATTGGCAACATTTATTTGTGGCAATCCTATTGCACATTGTTCTTTTCCCATCTGTTTTGTACTCCCAACGATCCTTTGAGGCGTGTTAAAGCCTTGCTTTGCCGAAAGCCCTGTGAGGACTGTGAATTATTCTGGCTTGAACTGTTTGACTTTCATAAGACACGTGCTCATTCCCTGTGAAGATGTAAATAAAATGCATACCAGTAAGATTTGGTTAGTGATCGCTCTTTCAACAGCTTGAAATGAACTGCCTTTTCTTTTTCTTTTCTTTTTTGGTCAAAGTCTGATATAGGATTTCCTCCCTTCCCTTTGGGATTTTTCATTATTTTAGGATTCACCGACCATAACTGTTTTTCAGCTAGCAAGGCAAGAGGCGAGGCAGATTAGCTGTTACAGTCATGGAGTTGGTGAAAACAAGAGAAATTCAGAAGTTTATAGCTTATTCACAAGTGAGCCTTATCTTCATCCAACTTCTTTCCCCATGAGATAGTGATTTATTAGATTTTACAGATACATATTGTGTCTGTGCACATGTGGGTGAGTTGCTGCTGCTGTTTAACTTTATGTCCACATGTATCTCCTGGCTGGCGTTTAGACTGCATTTTGCCAATGTTGTCTAAGCTCAGAAGCTACATGATGTTAAGTATAAGTAGTATTTGGTTATGAAACTTCCAGGAAATCTAGACTAAGATGAGAAAATTCTGCTAGAAAACAATGGTAAGCCACCTCTATACTGTTATCACATATTTTTATCCATGAAGCCACCATCTTCTCTAAATGAATCTCTGCTAAAGACAAAGCTGAAAGCAATTGTTCCCTCTGGATAGTTAGAATCACTCTGAAATCTGAAACGGCATAATAAAACAAAAAGAGGAGGATTGACCCTTTTTAAATTTTAGCTGTTTTGTTTATGAGATTATCATCATCATTATTAAAAACGTTTTTGTATTGCTTCTCCCTAAAGAATCCTGGAGCAGTTTATAACAGTAGAAATTACAAACAAGGGAGAAAACTCTTAAAACTGTACAATTAATTAAAATGTATTAAAAGCTAGATGGGTCAGAAAACAGGTGTTCACCCAAGGAGTGCCCTGGTGGACGAGATATGTCATCATTAGGTGCCTGAGAGCAATTTTCCAAAGATCCTGAGGCACTGAACATTTTTTTCTTTCTCCTTTTCAATTTTACTACAGCAAGTTAAAAATGCAGAGCTTACATTTACTTCACAGTAAAGCTGCTCCACAGGGAAAACAGAGAATCTCCAGAGTTGCAAAATCCAGTCCAAACATGCAAGAAAATGTGGAGGAGGAGAATACTTTACAGAGAAATGCCCTTGTAAATAGACATTTTTTACTCCAGAGAATTGTTCTGTAATATGCAGGGACCGCTGAGCATCATGGAACCTGTCTGGCTCATTGAAAGCTGCTGCACGTTCACTGCGAAGTTTTCATCTTGTGTGGATGCAGCCACTGACTTCACCTCCAGCACTACAGTTCCCAAACCACACTGATCAGAGGTTGCAGCTACTCTGTACTCTTACACATTTATTCTTTGCATTTTGCACAGATGACAGATCTATAACCTGGACATTTAGAGCAATTCAGCACTAGACCATATTCTGGACTAGCAAGCATAATAGGAGCCTTCCTTCCACGTGCCCTGTCTGGGGCATCCCTTAGAAAACACCAGTGTGCCGAAAGGAAGCTCCTAGTTCACTTGCTAGTCCAAAGTGCCCAAGTAAACAGCCCCCAGTATAACTTTGGAGGGAACTTCCATTCCCAGTATCTGAAGTAGGGTTGGGTTGGGTCATTCCAACTAGCCATTGATCAGTTTTTGGGCCTGATTGGACACTTACACATAGGTGATTTAGATCTGGTTGTTGTTTTAAAGGTCAATTTTTCTCTCCCTTTGTGCTTCTTTTCCAATCCACATTCTCTTCCAGCTTAAGTATCACTAATGTGTTGTTAATGCTGCTGCTGAGGTCTCCTGCATGATTATTTTTTATGGACAGCAGGCTGCTGCCATAGGACTGGCAGACACAGCTATCAGTTTGGCTCCTATGATTGGTTAGTCAATTTTATTCAGCTTCCTCTGATTGGTTGGTCAATTTACTCATCTCCAGTAACACTTTCCCCTTTTCCACCTATAGCACGATCACTCATTTCCCCTTCACACAGAGAGATTTCCCCCCTCTGCAAAATCTGTGCATTAGATATCAAGTCTACCCAAATATGGAGCTATTATTTCACATTTGTTTAGCACTTTTTTTAGCACTTTAACACAGCAGAATGCACTAATTTATATTTCTTAAATGCTTGTTGCCATAAACTTTGTAAGTAGTTTATATACATAGACAGGCATTATACCATAAAATTCTGGTAAATGGCAATTTACATTTGTACATACCTCCCTAAAGTTTACTAAAGTGAATTTTTTCAGCACTAATCAAATTTGAATAATATCATCAAGATTTTAAAAACATCCAAGAATCTCAATCAAAACCTTGATTTATATTTTTAAAAATCTAGCATTCATGGACAAAAATCCACACAATCTATGCATAATCTATGCATAATGATCCTGGCTGGACAGAAAAGAAACTTCTTATGAAGGCTGCCCAAGGCCTTGTACCTCAACAGTTCATGTTTTTAACCTCTTCAGCCTGCAAGAATATGGGAATTAGGATCCCAGACCCATAAATGTTAGATTTCAGAACCTTTTGGTTTATATAATCTTGCCCTGTTTCTGTCTCTTCAGCTGAATCACAGAGATTTGCCCCCCAAATCCATTTCCGTGAGGAAGATGGAAAAGGGCATGTTACAAGAACATCTTCTAACTGATCTGAAGGTACCTCAGAGCTACGAGGTTCGTCTAACACCCATAACACGATTTGGTACTGGGGACATGGCTACTCGCATCATCCACTATAAAGAACGTAAGTTTATTTCTGTTTCTAAATGAAGCGAGTGGGTGTTTTGCACCACCGTTTGTACATTCCTCTTGTCAACTACTTCCCAATCTTTTTTTAATTTTCTCAGGTCCTTTCCATACTAGGTAGGCTATTCCAGGCCACATAGCAAAGAATGTGTCATGGGCTATACTGGAGTGGGCTAAAAGTAGGCAGCTCCAAGGGCTGTTCTTATTCAGAAATCCCATCATGCTCCAGTCCCTGCCGCTGCCTCCAAAAAGCCTTTGGAGCTTTTGATGTGATATTTCTGGCACAAGTTCTGGCAGTGCTTCCTGGAGCACCACTGAAAAGAATCCCCAGCATATTAAAGACAAGGGCCCTTTCCATACAGGCCACCGAAAAACACATGTAAAAAGATCAGTTCTTCTGTGAACCAGTTTTTCTGAGGATCTGTCCCAAATAGGGACAGAACCTCAAGGCCCCGCACATCCACCCACGCATGGGATGCCAGCGGCAAGGCCAGATTGTGGAGCGGGATTGGTGTGGGTGCTGTGCGGATACGCCAGCACCCACCCCAATCCGGCTTCTGAAGGCCCTTCCCCTAGTCTCACCCATTGGTGAGCTGTCAAAGAGGGAGAGTGCATGCTCTCCCTCTTTGACAGCTGGACCCTCACCCCGGCTTCCTCGATTGGCTCCATTGGAGCCAGCATGGAGGCTGTCAGGTGGCTTCCCCAGGTTCCCCCTCGCCCGAGAAGAAGCTGCAGCCTACACCCGCCAATCCACCGGGAGTCGCGCGCAGTGCCTTCCCATTGGAATCGCAGCTTCTTGGGTGAGGGAGAACCCGGGGAAGCCAGCTGATAGCCTCCCCATGCTGGCCTCAATGGAGCCAATTGGGGAGGCCAGGGAGAGAGCCCAGCTGTCAAAGAGGGAGAGCATACACTCTGCCGCTTTGACAGCTGGGCATGTGCCTGGAATCCAGCTCTTCACCTGCCGTGTGCAGAAGCGTCCTACTTCCAAAACGGTTTCAGCGGAAGGACCAGATGTAAGACCTAATTTTTCAGGTCTTACATTAGAGCTGGATTTTGGCGACAAAACCAGTTTAAGAAACCGGTCTTGCACACCAAAATGCAGACGCGGCTTCCTCAAAGGGCCCCTAACTGGGTTCCCTATGTGGAAGCTGTGTCTTAATCCCTCCCCAGTCTGGCTCTAAATCCATTTTTAGAGCCAGTGTGGAAAGGGCCAAAGGGAGCATACTGCCTTCCCATATACTCCATAGTCTGGAATACAGGCACTGACCCAGATGTGGAGTTCTTTAAAGAACTCTACAGCTGGACTGGAATATGATGCCAGTTTGGCACTGTATCCCAGTCCACCAATTTATGCAATGTACACAATGTGTGATGGGGGCAGGTCCTGTACTATTCTGCACTAGCACGCAGGCAACAGGTACTTACTCCAGAAAATATTCTGGATTAAAGGTAAATTGAGCCTCATCTTCCATAAGATTCCACAACAAATGAGATGTATATTTTAAAGCTATTTTGCTCTTTTGTGCATGTTTCTGTTATCAGCCACAAATTTGAGTCTTGGGATGTATGACTTAACAGGTACATTGAAAGAGTTCATATATATTCCTCTGTTGTATTATCAATGAAACCATATAAGGCTTTTCACAATAATCTAAAGAACTGTTTCTGTTTTCTTTCTTAGCAATCAGCTACCCTAATCCAGTAGGTAAGTGCTCCATGCTTTGCTTAATGGTATATCTTATCAAATATTTTATCTTTACCCTTCATGTTCTTTTTCCTAAAAGAAGGGTTCAAGTAGTTTTTACAAGTTCAAGTCTTTTTTGTGGCATTTTAAGAATAAAATTACAAAAATTAAAATTCATGATAAGTGCTCGGTATAATTGTGAATACCAGTGTAAATGTAAATGTAAACGTTAATATAAATATAGTCCCTAAAATAATCCACTGCTTATTCCAAATGACTTGGAGGACAATCTTAAAGTCATTTTCTGGGATTGGAAGGTGGTTGAATAATTCTAAAGTCTTTCTCCATTTTCTTCCCATGAAGCTACATTTGATCTAAGTGTTTTCTTCATATGAGTTGGCAAAATATATCATTCTTTGTATCTCCGGTGCATAGGGCCAGAAAAGAGACATTCTATGTCCTGCAAGATTGAAAAATACTTTAGGATAAATGATTTTTCTTTTTCTAATTATCTAAGTACACTAAAGATAAGGAATTGTGCCCATGGGTATATGAAAGAAGTTGCAACTTGGGCATTTTATACTTACAGTTCAATCTGAACTGCCGGATCCAATGGGAGGAGTGTGGGGGCCATAAAGTCATGTATCACAACTCTTTAAAAGAGTTAGGGAAGGAGGTTGCTTCCACAAAGGGGCAAAGAAATCCGGATCTCCTGCACCCGGATTTAGTAAAATTGGTTCCCAGAGGAACCGGTTTTACCAAATCCGAATCCCCGGGAGATGCGGATCTACCCCTCGCCCCGTGCCTCCGCACATGCGGCGTGGATCCGGATTGGAGGCCTCCCATCCATGGCCCAGGGCCCTCCCCCGGCCCGCCATGCTTGGCTCCTCGGAGCCAAGCATGGCGAGCCGGGGGACCTCGCTGCCGCGGCTTGCCCTCACCCCAGAAGTGGTGGATCGCCGCTTCTGGAGCCAGGGCAAGCTTCCCTAAAGCCCACCCTAGCCCACCGTGGGGAGAGCGCGGCAAATCCCCTCCTTACCTTGTCAGCATTGCCCCGATTCTGAGGGTCGGCGCCCAGGATGCACCGCGCCTGCGTCCTGCGTGTCTCCTGAGTGGCCAGGGCTGCTACTGGCATCCCCGGCCACTCAGGAGACGCACAGGATGCAGGCGCGCTGCATCCTGGGCGCCAACCCTCAGAATCGGGGTCTCGCTGACAAGGTAAGGAGGGGATCCACCATGCTCCCCCCAGGGTGGGCTAGTGTGGGCTGTAGGGAAGCTCGCCCTGGCTCCAGAAGCAGCGATCCGCCGCTTCTGGGACGAGGGCAAGCCGTGGCAGCGAGGTCCCCCGGCTCGCCATGCTTGGCTACGAGGAGCCAAGCGTGGCAGGCCGGGGGAGGGCCCTGGCTAGGCACACTTGCGCCGTGCAGACGCATCCTAAGTGGATGCGTTTTCACGGCGCAAGACCACTTGAAATGTGATGTTTAGTTAACACCCATTAGGCACACTTTAGTCACGGATAGGTGCGGATGCACCTAGCGGAAGTGTGTCTAATAGACCCCGCAAATGCGGACGCGCTGCTGAAAACCAGTTTGAAAATGGCATTGCTGTGTGGACACACCTCACCGGAAGTGTGCCAAACAGCAATGCGTGTGTGGTCGCACGCTTCCAAAAGTGTGCTTAATGGGTGTTAAAGGGGCTGTGCAGAAGCACCCAGAGATATTTTAGGGCAATGATTCCAAAATTTTGATTCACAAACTCTGTTTGGTAACCTGGGCCTTATTCTAGATTGTAGACTACAGCACACTTACGACTCCGGTAGTTGCATTTGATTCGTATTGAATCGAATGTAAGAAAATTTGTATTCATTTGAATAGACCCCCTTCAAATGTGGTAGGATTCTATTCAATATGAATGTATTTGTATGGATTCATATGAATATCCATTACAAATGCATATGTATCCCGTAATATATCCACTCCAAAAGTGTCGAATCTGACTTGAATACACTTTGAATCTGCTCTCAATCCATGTCGTATGCACTCTGGATCCATTGCACATGTGATTGGCACAACCGCCTTCCTACTTCCCCAGGTTCAGAAAAGTTCTAAAGCATTTGTATGAAATGAATACAAATGTCAATGTATGAATGTCTTAACATTCAATTCATATGTGAATGTCCAGATTCGTCTGAATTCGTCCGAATATCAAATGTTATGAACATTCATGCACATCCCTAGTGGAGGAGGGTTAAGGCTGTTTCAGCTGCCCTGGACAAGGCTGTCCACACTTGAATACACTTTTCCAGAACAAACCCCATGTTGTGCTGTCCTGCAGCTTGCTTGCAAGCTTCAGAGCAAGCCTACTATGAGGGCTTTGACTGCCAGAACCTAAAGTTCTGGGTCTCAGAGCCTCGGGGTGCAATTTTGTCAAGGCATTTTAGTGTTCCTCCCTGGCTACTCTGGCTACTGATACACCTGCCAAAAACTGTTCTACCGGTATCCCAATCTAGACAGCCATTTTGGTGACCCAGACAAAGTTACTTTGCATCCAGTGTGCACTTAGTAACCTACCTGGGGATGTGGCCTCTCTTGCCTGCACCAGAGTGTGGAAGGCACAGGAGTACAGTAGGCCATGCAGTACACTAACCCTGTTCTACTGCATACTCCCTGTTCTTTATAACTAGAAGATCTGTGGTCTTCTGCAGGCAAAGCATGTCCTCGACATTGATTTACAGAGCCTGTTCATTCAGGAGCTAGACTATTGTGCATTAATGAATTGCAATATACTTTGTTAAACTGAAAGAACAGCTGAATGCCAGATTTGAGCTAAATCTCTGCTTCATTCAGTTCACCAAAGGAAAACCTAATTCTGTTTCTTCAGTATCGAACAACTTGGGAGGGGGGGAGAAACACATACATATACATACACCGAATCATATAGTTATAGGAATATCAAATGCGAATTGGAAAATGCTTTGTTTGGTTTCTTTAAATAAGACGTCCAATCAATTTTAAAGTTTGGCTAGATGTTAATATGTGACCCTGTCACTCACTTTCACAGATAATACTGTAAGGGTGCATTCCCACTCACAGACCAACTCGGAACGAACCCGGTTTACTCTGATTTGGAGTAATCCAGGTTCTGCTGCGGGCTAGGGGTGGAGGCTGGGAACAGCACAGACCGCGCATTTGGCTGTTCCCAAACAAAATCCACAGGTGCGCACAAGCACACCTGTGAGCGGCTGCCAGTCTCCTTCTCCTCAGCTGCCTTCCTCTCACCCTTCCTGGCTGTCCTCCTTCACTTGGCTTTAAACTGAGCCAGCCTTTTCTTTCCCCCGGTTGAAACAGGGGGAGAGAAAAAGAAGGAAGGCAGCCAAGGAGGAGGAGGCTGGCAGCCGCTCAGAGGTGTGTTTGTGCACACCAGCGGTTTCTGTTTGGAAGGAAGGCAGCCAAGGACATTAGGAAGAGGAGGCTGTCAGTGGCTGCCTTCCTTCATTTCCCCTCCACCCTGCCTGACACCTGACGCCGCCGCTTCCAAGAGGTGGACAACCGGCAGCCGTGTACATGAGCAAGGGATGTGCAGAGGGGAGGCTGCCCCTCGGATGTGGTGGCAATGGGCAGCAGGCAGGAAAAAGGAAAGAAGACAGCCACTGACAGCCCCCTCCTCCTGACATCCTCAGCTGCCTTCCTTCAAGAAAGAAAAGGCTGGCTTGGTTTAAAACGGAGTGAAGGAGGATAGCTGTGGCCAGGCCACACGCCCTCACTCACTTACCTGGTCACCGGCTGTCCCCCTTTGCTTGGCTTTAATCCGAGTCAGCTGGGAAAACCCCTGTAGGAAAGGAGTTTTCTTTCTCCAGATTTTCCCTGGAGAATCCGAGGAAAGAAAACTGGCATGGGGACAGGGCTGGAAAATCTCGGGTGGATTGGGGGTATTGGGGGATTTAATGGGAACCGAATCCACCTTGGATTGTAGCCCCTTTGGGAATGCACCCTAAGAGAATTAGCATTCACATGGAAGTGGAAAACAGTAGTTAATCTTACCATCATTCAATTTCAAAAAGCTGAAGTTCAGTTTTGGAAACTGCATCATCCCTGTTGCTTGCTTCTTTGTAGTTTCTATATGCATCTGAGGACTGGCTGATAATGGGCTGTGTGAATCCACATTTGAATCACTGCCAGAACTACATATTTTTGAAATAATGTGAGCACACTGTCATTTTCCTGTTAGGCTACAAGTGTACTAAAACTGGAGGATCAGAAACACCTTAGAGGGGATAGGTGATAACATTTGTACTTTCCTGAGTCCTGATTTTTACAGGTCTCAGGCCATTGTTAGTCCATTTTCTTTCTTTCTTTTCTTTTCTTTCTTTTCTTTCTTTCTTTCTTTCTTTTTTTGATGTGATCAGAGAAGATGACTACAGTGGCTGAACCATACTATAGTGGGTGGATGTTGCATGAATTTGCCCTCCCTTTCACTCAATGTATAATTGCACACTGTTGAATGACATAACTTTTATCCTATCAGAGCACACGGACTGTTGTGATAACAGAAAGGGGTAGAGATCTAAAAAAGTCTCATAAAGGAGTCTCCAGGTGGGAACAGAAAGGTGTGAGCATAGCGACCCAAACTGAGGACAAACTGAGAAAGGATTATCTGGAATTGAGTGTGATCAGAGTTGGTGCGTTTTGAGTCCAGCTTCTTAATAATATAGACTTTTTCAGCAAGTTGTGACCATAGCCTATCTGTGACATTCCCAATATAGTCCTGGGGTACTAAATCAGAAACCAATAACATCACTATTATAGGAAATCTGGCAGTAAAACTTAGCTCTGTGTCTGTCAGCAGCTTATGGAATCTGCACGTTTGGGACTACTTGCTTTCCAGCCAAGCATGTGAAAAACAACAAAGAGAAGTGGACAGGCCTTGAGTTGCTTCCACTGGTCTAAAGCTCATTCTGAAAGCTGTCAACAGATGGAAAAAGTTAAGTCCACAATTCCTTTTCCCGTCTGGCAGGGGGTGGCAGTGGGCAACACAGGTTCTTTTTTAGTTTCAACAATGCCTCTTGTCATCTGTTGGAAGTAGTTCTGTCTTCATAATTTCAGCCTACAAACTACTTAAAGCATAGTTCTTTCATTCTGAGGTACAGAAATAAAAGCAGATCACTTCTCTTTTTCCTTGCTCATCAAGTCCCTAACATATTTTAGACTCTTATGTGTCTCCTGTGAGGATAACCTGAAAGTGGATAATAAAAATGAGTGGCTAAAGTACGGTTAGGTGAGCTAGTCTGCACTCTGATGTTGCTTGTGCACTGTAAATCTGTTTGAAGTGTACAGATTGAATCTGTGACAATCCTGAGGAAAAAAAGAAACCAAGAGCCGCAATGTTAAGAAGTGGACTTTCAAGGTGGCTGATAACTTTTTTGTTGTAGAGAGGATAAAGAAGATACTTCTTCTTCCAAAAGGTGCTTTTCTCCAGCTTTTCAAGAGCCACCAGTTTTTGCAAGAAAGCCACAGGACATGGCACCTTACTAAATTTTGAATTCTATTCCCAACTGTCCCATCTGTGGAGTTTTGAGCAATGGTTGACAGTTGCAAAAGGGCTTTGCTGCAGTGGCTGACACTGTTCCTCTCTCATCACTTCGATCCAGAGGCCAATTTGCACTTGGCCTCATAGTTTGTGATAGGTGGACATCTGGACAGGTGCACCTGCACTTACAGGAGGCATTTACAGCCTAGAAACACACCCTGCCTGCCTAGATGTTCACCTATCGCAAACTAGCGGTGGTGCATAAAATTGTGCACCACACACAACTTAACCTTCACCAATAGTGACTGCAAACTTACCTGTAGCGTCCAGTGGTGAACATTCACACCATTTCCAGCATGAGGGATCATTTGAGGTGCTGCGCACGTAACACTGGTACCTCAGATAACCCCTGATATAATTGCACATGTGCAGAGTGTCATTGTCGCCCTAGCAGCAGCACCAGTGCATGTGCCACAATCAAAATAGGAGTGCCCTGGAGAGGATCGGATGTGCGCCCAGATGGAGGTAAGTGTCCAGGCAGGCAGGGATTAGGTTAATGTGTACTGGCATTCCCTAGTGCAAATGCTAGTACACTTTAGTTTAAGGTAGGGTTAGACAAATTTATGGATGACAGATGTATCAATGGCTACTAGAACGAATGCCTAGGTGCATCCTTCAGGCTGAGGGGGCGGGAGGAACTGGGGCGCTTCTAAGGCCATCTGCTGGGACTCGAGAGCAGGAGAAGGTTTGTCCTTGTCTCTGTTTGAGATGCCCGTGAGCATTTGGTGGGCCACTGTGTGCGACAGGATGCTGGACTAGATGGGCTGTGGCCTGATCCAGCAAGGCTTCTCTTATGTTCTTATGTAGTGTCTTCTGCACAGAAGAGCAGAAGTGCCCCAGGTCCCGTAACACAGTAGTTTCATTTCTGACAGCAGTTTCTTAGGATCATGAGTTGAAACACCTCTTTTCACCAGACTTCAAGGGGAACCCACTGGTTCAGATCATGGAAAGGTATGCCCCGCCCCCCAGTACAGACACTGTCATTTTAAACATATTGTATATTGTTTTATACTTGTTGAATTTTAATGTCTTTATATGTATATTCTATTCTAATCTGTTGTTACCTGCCCAGAGACCTTCAGGTATGGGGTGGGATAGAAATGTAAATAAATAAATAAACAAACAAACAAACAGCAGCATCTGCATAATAGCTCTGGTCCAGACCAGCCTCTGCTCACATGAGTTTTGAGTTTTGAGCATTTGAAAGGGATAGCAACAAAAGTATGTAGCCTTGGAGTCTCTGGGGAGCCCAGTTTGTTACACCCAGTAGTCTCAAACAAAGAGGAATTAACAACCCCACTGGTCTACCAATAGACCTTAACATTGTGGTCCACTGGCCAATCAGAGTCTCCCTTATCAAGATTACATTCTATGCTTTGTGGATGGAGCAAACCAGCAAGGGGTGAGGCCTCACAGATCTTCACTAACATGTGGACCTATGAAGCCCAGAAGAGGATTCTGCAGGCTTCAAATTAGGATCAGGTGAAAGCACAGTTGCCTCTCATTTGTTTAAATGTGAGGTATTAAGTCTGTCTGGTGAGCTGGGAGATTTCAGAGAAGTTCTGCTTCTTGATTCAACATCAAGGTTTTGATCCAGAGGATAAACAAAGAATAGGGAGGCCCCCTTGCCTGCTGTATTATGTAAAGATAAACTCATCTTTATGTACCATATCATTGTGAACTGCAGTGATTATCCTGATTCTGGACCTAAGAGTTGGAACCAGTATAGCAAGCTTAATGCCTGGAAGTGGTGCCTGAAGAATGTCACATCTGGACACTCAGCTGGCGATGTCTCGTAACTTTGTCTGACAACTTCAAAGGCAAAGGATATTTGTTCTGGAATCCAAAGGTGGCCCTGGATGGACTGTCAGCAATCCAGGCAGCTTTTGAAGTGCCCTAGTGGCAGTCTATCCCACCTTGGGGCTATAGCAAGGGATAACCCAATGCAGCGTGAAAAGGGCCTTAAGTACTTGAAAGGTAGGATCCAGAAATGCTCTTTTCATTCTGTCCTATGCCTTGGAGACTGATCACTGTTACAGATTTAAAATGGATCCTTCTAGAGCGCCTCTTTCAGGAGCATGTGGCTTTGAGACATTCCAATACCAGGCTGTTTATTATTACTTATTTATGTATTCCTCCCATGCCAGATTCTAAATTTCAAATCCTGGAGGATATGAAACATGTATACTGTGCTTTAACTCCTCTCAAGATACAAGCTTAACAAATGCATAACTAATTATAACAGAAAACTCACATTTGCCAAAATTTGGTGTGCTTTGCAGGCACAAAATCTGTGCGTAGAACCTTTGCCAAGACAATTAAGAATAGGGAGCAGGTTTATTTCTTTAACACAGATGCACATTTAGACGCAATACATTCTTCATGAAGAAAAGCCTTCTGTGCACACGCTTTGATCTCTTCATCCAGACATTCCCCGCGTGAATGGTTGCTCTCTACCTAACTCACTCATTCTTAATATTTTTAACCATTATTTTCAATGCTCACTTTTTAAAACTGCTTTGAGATTCTTTTTATAAGAAGTTGTATAAAACAGTTTTAAACAAATAAATGCTCTTTTATAAAAATCCATTGTATACCTTCATTTTAAAGACTGCAGAAAACCTGCTTTAAATCCACTCTTGGGATTGGAACTTCCAAGATGTCAGTTCTAGGGGTTAGTCCTCTAACCTCTAAGCAATCTACTTCTCCCTTTCTTTGTCTTGTATTTATTTTTCATTATATATGAGTAGCTGACCTAGAATTTCTAGACAGTAAAATGGAAAGGAGTACAGATTAGAAATGGATTCAGGAAGCAAAAATACCATTAATTCCCAAAGCTGAGCCTACTTTTGCACTCAATGCACTTAAAAGGACATACAGTTCCAACATAAACATTATAATTTGCCAATGATTGGTCAACAAACTGGGCTAATGAGAAACTAGATCATTTTCAAACAACACCAGTTGGAAAAATGAAGCATGCTTATGAGAGCAATCCCTTCCAGGTCATAGGAAAGTCAGCCAAGGCACAAGGTTTCAGGTTTAGCTCTCACTGGGTGCATCCCCATGGTACTTTTTCCTGTCACTATTGTCCCTCTACTGCAGCGGATCTAACAAATGCACGTTCAATTCCGAATTAAGTGTCCCCATGGGGCTCAGCAAAACGTGCATTTAAAATGCACAGACCATCTCCAAGGAAGCGTCTTTTGCTTACCCGCATCTTTTTCTCCCCGCCCCTCGCTGTTTCATTGGGTGCTTGTGCGATCGTGTGCTCATTCACAAGTCCAAAAGAAAAAATTGACAAGTTCTCTGTTCATCTCCCCTGCTTGCGAAGGCAGCCGGGCTGCAGCTAGCGCTGTTTACAAGATCTCCAGCTGCCGAAACGCCTCCCCCAGCCAGGAATCATGCGATCATGCACTCATTCACAAGTCCAAAAGAAAAATTTACAAGTTCTCTGTTCACGTCCCCCAGCCAGCGATCTCGCCTCATACACTTTCACTTGATATAAGCAATTCATTACAATGTATCTTGCTGTTTCTCTTTGTGATTGGAATGCCTGCCTACTGTTTTCATACTGTGAATGCTGGCTGTGGATGAGAGGCAAAAAAAAGAGAGAGCTTGCCGCCTCAGAGAGAAGCCCCGCCCCTTTTGCCACGGAGCGTCTCCATGCAAAATGTTGCTCTGAATACCCACGTCTTCCTGGAAAGTGCACTTGCAGTCTTCTTTAAAGAGCTGGTTTTTTGCAGCGCATTTTCCTAATTAGCGGCGCTGGAAGTCCGGATAAAAGCCATGCATGGGTGTGCTCCGCGACAAAAGAAGATTTTCAGCGGGCTTTAAATTGCATGGGGATGCACCCACTGTGTCTACTGTACAAGGATCTCAGGTAGCTGGGTTTCACATCCTGTATTTGTTTGTCTGTCCCTTTAGATAGGCCATGGAGGTGTCCTGGGGCCCATCCAACATCTGCTATTTTAACTGATCCAAGAGAGCTTGGAATTAAAATATACATATTTATCCATATTTCTTCCCCACCCACCAATGCTATTTCCATAGAGAGGCTCAGGGATCTAGAAGGATCTGCTGAAGTTAAGATACAAATACATGAAACACATTTATTTGGCCTGAACCAGGATGAGGTCGGCGGGCACCTATTTCATAATACAGCCCTAAACAAAGCCCAGGGCAGAAAGGGCCTAAGCCTGCAATTAAAACCCCTAGGCCACTGATGGCAAACCTTTTGAACTTGGTGTGTCAAAATTCACAAGAAAACCTAGCTTAACTCGGGTGCTATGTCACATCTAGAAATATCCATAATTTTATTATATTTGTAGCTCTAGTAAAAAAGTTATATTTTTGATATATGTATTTCATTAAAAGCAAAAACAATTCTTTACATTTGCTAAATCTTCAATTGAAAGTTGGTATTTCGTACACTTCAAGAACAAGCAAGCAGCACATGCCCAGGTGCCAGGGTGACCTTGTGTGTCACCCAAAAGGGCTTGGCGTGTCACCTGTGACATGGGTGTCATAGGTTGGCTATCACTGCCCTAGGCCCATGACTTTCTCTACTTGGTTTGACCAGGAATGCAGACTTGGTAGAAGCATTGTGCATAATCTACAAGCAAAAGTAAGGGCGGGAAGCTCCATACCCTCCGTATAGTATTGCTTTAAAAAGTAAGGTAGCAATGAGGCTCATGTGAGAGATTTAATTACTTTTGGTCCACTCTGTGGAATTCAGCCAGAATATAGCAGTCGAGTCCTTAGCAATGAATTCAAAAGTTGCTTCTCTTTTCTTCCACACTAAAATCTGTGAGGAATTAAGGATAGTGTCTTATAAGAATGAAGGACCCTTCACACATGGTTGCCCAAGTAAACCTGACACATAAATACCTCACATTCTAGAATGAAAGGCAAAGATTAGATGATTAATGTCCATGACAGCCTTATCCAGGGGCACATAATGTTGATTAATTTACAGACTCAAAAGTATTACTTAATATAATTACTTCTTCATCCGGTTTCTCTTTGGTTAATAAGGCATCCATGCTTTAATGTTATAAAGGTGTGAGTGCATGTGGAAAGGGAACAGAGCTTAGGTGCCAGGCTAATACATTGTCATCTGACCAAGGAAATGGAGGAACAAAACTGGGTGCAGTATTTATTTTACAAGCATTTTTGAGAGTACAGAAATGGACTAGGTTAAAACAAAACCAAATCTAATTCTAACAATTAATTTTGCCCTGTTTTCCATCTGACAAGCTACTTAATCATCTGTGATCATTCACATGGTTTGTTTCTTTTCTTCCTTTATTTCTAAATGGCTCTGCGACACTCAATTCTAATGTCCCAATCAAATTTCAGACCTGATTATGACATTCTGCCTCCTTGAAATCTTGCTCCCATTTTATTTCTTAAACTGGCTGTTGTTAGAGGTTAGGGTTAGAAGTGAAAGGATTCTTTGGTTGAACTAGTCAACAGTGAAACTAATTTAAGATTGACAGATGTCTGTTGTTTCTCTTAGTCACATGCACCATCATAGTGCTTTCTCCACTAGATTATATGCCAAAATATGGGCCTGCCATGGACATGCTGATGCAGGCTATGGGAGCCCCCACTATTCTCAACACCTGAAAAACTGATGTTAGGAATGGTGAATTCATCTATGATAAACCTCTGTCTTGCCAGGGGGAGATTGGAAGAAACAAAAGGTGGCTTGAAATGGCTGACCTTGGGTGAGCACAGTTGGAAGTCCCTTCTTCTCCTTTTTCTTCTCCACCTGCTGAAAGCTGGTTTGTAGACTTCAAAGGAAGCTCATGAACCAACTTTCAGCAGAGGAAGGTGCTTCTGGATGCAAGATCCTCTTGGCATTGCACTGAGAATGACAAACATAGTCATGCCATTCCTAATGCATTTCTCATTACCATGCACAAAAAGACATGGTGCAATGTTATTACAGGAAACCTAGCAATGATACTGTGTTTCCTGTAATAGCTCCACTTACCTGCATGTCTGGTGAGCAACATATGATGTCAGCCCACTGGGAACTTAGAGGAGCCACCCAAGCATGCATAAACAGCAGAAGAAAAGGAGGACATTTGGCTGGCTTCCAGAAGTCCCCAGCAGGCTGAACATGTAGCCAGCTTGTGAGATGCATCAGTAACCTGGGGTTTGTAATAGGCATCTGATGGGAAATAGCATCAGCTGTACTCATCTATGCTGGGCATACACATTTGACTCTGTTATGGCTGTGTTCACATCTCCATTAATTCAGTTTCAGTGTTACAAGCCATTTGTTCTGGTTTTATCTAACTCAGAAAATCTACCTTTGAGTTAGATAACATGGAAGGAAAATGACAAGTCGCTTTGCTGTGTTCTTCCACTCTGAAAGTGGACTGAGACCGGATTAAAATGTAGGTGTGATTGTATGATTTGTTTTGTAAGCTGAGAGTGTGGTTTACCCTTTTAGAACTAGGGCGAATCCCCACAGCAAGCTTATTTCGGGTTCAATACGGGTTCAATCCTCGCAGACCCCACGTCAGTTTGTCTTAACATGCTTTCTGTGTGTTAAATCGCCCCAAAGCATTGTAAATGTTAACCCTCATTTCAACAGGTCTCACTCCAGATCATATGCTTGATACGTGTTACATTTTTTACTGTGGGGACAATACCGTTTTAAGGGATGAGAATCCATGTTTAGGGTTTCCCTCTCCCAATAGCTTGCTTCCAAAGACAGCGATGTCAGTGTAAAAATCCAACCTTCACAGCAGCTGCTACACTGTAGCAATCTGATAACACTTCACACCTGATAACAATGTTGCAATTTTGCGCAATTATAGCTCTTTGGCGTTCTGACCTTTAAAGGGGAAAGGAAAGCAGGGGCAGGTTCTGGGAGATGTGTGAATGTTTAAGCAAGGGGGCTTGAGTTGCTGATGCTACTGTGTGCCCTGGGCAACGGGAAGAATTGCTGGCTGCCCGCTGCCGTTTTTCCTCCATCCAGGCAAGCGGCAGCCACCCAGCCACCCAGCTAGGCTCCATGAAGGGGTCCGTTATGGGTGACGTGTTCACGCCAGGAGGAAGAGGGCAGCCCGAGAAGTCGCTTTTAGAAAGTAGCCACTTGAGTCCCCCCTTGAGTCACGTACGCCACCTACGATCCTCAGAATCCGGATCAAACACGATTAAGCTGAAAGTAATGGGAACAAGCAAATTCGCGTTTGCATTCAGTTCTATTATTTCGGTTTAGGGAAACTGGATTAAGCTTATAATGGGGATGCGCCTCTAGAGTGTCAGGATAACAGCCTCTGACTGTCGTTAAGAAGAGCACCTCTGCCTTTTTGTGCTTCTGGACTATGTGTGTCTGGAGCAAAACTACTAGAACTGGTGCTCAGCCATGTTGTTCTTATGACTTCTTGGGAGAGCTGCTAAGCAGCTGCTGTCTCATCTCACTTCCTGCCTTTCCAATCTGGACACAAGGCAGACTAAAGAAACCACCAAGGCTGTTATTGCATTTCCCATGGTCTCAGAACTTCTGCCCCTCTCCTCCTGCAGTTCCAGATGCTGGGCAGTCCCCAGCACTCAGAATTAAAAGTGGCAGCTAATTTGGATTAGGATGCTAATTAGAAATGAATGGACTGAATAGAGAGCACTTAGTCAGGGTTAATTAGCAGTTAAGTGGCCAGAATGCTCCCTTTGGCGGCATTCATTTGCAGGAGCTCTCCAGCTAATTCTCTGTGGGGGGTGCCATGCTCTAGCACTCAGGCAAGATTCATGGGGGGGGGGATGACCCAAAGGCCTTGACCACTGAACAGCTGTGATCAGGTATGCAGCATCCTTGGTTCAGTATGGATGTAGGACTCTGTCTATGTGCATCTGCTATTTGTTCTGTTGGCTGTATAACTTTAGAACTATATACACAATCTCTTACTTTTTAGAACCAAATATAAAGTTGAGCTTTGCCCTTCAATACCATGAGTGAATGGGAAAGAGGTCAAATTAAAAAAAGATGATGAAAGCTAGAAATACATGTTCTTTGTCAGAATATGAATATTATATGTTCACTCTCGTTGCATTCAAATACAGATTTAAAAAAACTCTCAAGAGCGGCACAGAGGTAGTTCTGTCACGTGTAGATGTGCTCATCCCATTTCTAATGCACATTAAAGGCCAGGTGTATGGGATGAGAACCCTAGTGCCACATGCTACCTCTTTGAAGACTTTTTTTAGAACTCTGGGTTTTTAGAGTAACTTCCCTCCCTCCCCCTTTTTCTCTCTCTCACACAGACAGAAAAAGTTATCTAGGTGCAAGAGTTTACTTCAATCAGTTTTCCTCATCATTTCTTCAAAGAGTCTAAGGCTGCCTCCAGACTGCATCTGGATTTCATGCTAAGAAGCAATAAGGCAGGATATTCCTCCCCCGCAATTTTCACCCCATAGCTAGACGGTCCCATAGTGTTTTAGTGATGCATCTTGGGGGAACATTCAAGTCCCTCCACACAACTCAGTCCCTTCAGTGGAGGATACTGTGGAGATGCAAGAATTCCTGATGCCCCTCAGAGACATAGTGAACATGCCATGGAGATATCATTCTAGTAATAGATTGGTTACTGCTGTTCCTAGAGTGAAACCATGGTGCATTTCTTTTTAAGTATTGTTGTAGTATGTCCCTTCACATTCTCCTAGGTTGGTCTAGTGGGTAGAGAGTGGTCTCTTATCTGGGAATATTGGATTTGATTCTGCCCTCCTCCAAGAAGCCAGCTGGGTGACCCTGGGCTAGTCACATTCCTCTTCTGAGCTCTCACAGCCCCACCTACCTCACAGGGTGTCTGTTGTGGGGAGAAGAATAGAAGGTTTGTCAGCCGATTTGAGTTCCCTTAAATGGGTGAGAAAAGCAGGGTAGAAAAGCCAAGTCTTCTTCTTAATCTTGAAATTTAACACTGGCAGATTCTTCTTGGATTTACTGTTTGATCGTGCCTCTCTTTCCTACGACCTGGTACTTGACAGATGCTCTAAAAGTGGCATCATGACAGCATCCCAACAAGATTACCAGGCATCCCTGACAGCATATCAGGCAGACAGTATCAGATCAGATCTCTGAGAACTTGTTGCTTATACAGAAAAGAAAAGGTGCCAACACAGCAAGTTCCCAGAAGACTATTCCAGTACTGTGCCAAAGAAGTGGCCATTATTTTCTCCATTTTGGGATAATGTTGGCCTGTCTTAAAGGGTTGCCATATCCCCCACACCTTTCTGTGTGAAAGAACAACTATTATCCTTATTGTCATTCTTTGTTATAATAGGTGACCTTTACCCAATCCTTGAATTGTGGGATCAAAGAGGAATTTAAGCCAAAGTAGGCCATCTGCCACCCATTGACAAAGGGATGGACAAAGGGAGGACAAATCTCCCCCATCCCCACCCTCAACAATTCAAACACTCCTTTAATTTTTGTTCTCATGAAAAATTCAGATAGATTCTACAGAAGGTCTGTCTAGCAAAGTTTCTTCTGCTGTTTAGCCTAAATCTTTTCCATTCTGGAAATATTTCCACAGCTAAGCTTGTTTTTTTCTTTATTCATAAGTGACAAGGAGTAGCTTGTGAACCTCCACACAGAAATGTGGGAAACTGTTTCATATGAAATTAGATCCGTAATCCGTGCAACATAGAGTGGCAGAGACTCTATGGTTTAAAAACTGGGTGGGGGTCATGAAACACTGGGAATGCCTGAATGAACAAATAATTTTTGGATCATTTTAATGGGTTTCCCATCCTTTCAAGGAGCAAGTGCTGATACCAAGCTTCACTAAATGATGGTCTGAATGTGACACGGGGGAGTAAGGGAATAATGTTAATTTCTCCATTATTCAAGCCACCCTCCTCACAATCTGAGGCAAAAACCAGTTCAAAAGTATGACCTGCCTCATGTCTTGGTCATAACTGGTTCAGGATGCCTCCAGACGTGGGTTAAACTCTGCAATTTTCCTGGAACTATACGGGAATGCCACATGTCTGTCATATCGCCAATGTATTCCCAGGATACTGTGATATTTGAAACATTACTATTATAGGAAATCCATCAACGATGTCAGGTTTCCTGTAATAGTGACTGTTTACTTCATTCTGCTGGCTCATTCAGTTATTGTTCCTGTTGCAAATACCTAAATGGTAGCCAAATATGCAGAAGAAAGCAAAGGGAAGGTGGTGGGCACTTGACAAGCATCCAGCTATTTGTAACAGGAACAATAATTCAAGGAGTCAGCAATGGAGTTAAGATCCTGGGATTGCCTCTCCCTATCAGGCAGGCATGGTGAGAGACAATATCAAGATCTAAAGAAGATCCTGCAATTGTCTCCTGTCATCTGGAGACATCCTTAGACAGCTCTATAGCTGCCATGAGGCCACAAAATATAAAGCTTGCCCAGAATGCTGAAATCACCCAGAACCACTATCCTTGGGTTCTTGTAGCAACACACCAGGAAACTCAGCCAACTTGGTTAGAGAAGTTGCTGGGCAGCAGGGTATTCAATGCAGAAGCAACATTCCCAACCTGTTTTGTTAGCTCACCAGCATGTACAGCGCCTCATAGCCTACCTAAATCTGATGGGGTTTTCCAGCGAGTGGAATGGTCTCTCCTTCCCCAGTCCTTCTTTGCACTGGAAAAACAGGCAGGCAGGCCTGGGTCCGATCTACTCCACCCATGTCTTGCATTCAGGACCCAGATATGCATGCCGGATCAGCCTGCTCATCCACAATCAATTTGTGGATAAGTTACATTTTACTGTTAATTGACCTGACATTCAGCAGCAGAATCACCAGGCAAGCGGACTTAAAAACTATGCCAGGAGAAAAGGAGGACCAGAGAGGATAATAGCATGTCACTATCTGCTCCTTTTCCTCCTCTTTTCTCTTCCTTCTCTTGGCCCTAGGCTCTAACTCTGCCAATGTTCATTGGAATGGGAGCTCCATTGCTCACCTCCCATCTTGTTTCTCCTCTCTAAGCACATTATACACACATTAACAAGAAAAATCACCCCCAACAATCCCAGGAGGGATGGTCCTTGCCCACCTGGCCCCCAAACCTGTTACTTCTTTTGCTGTTACCTTCCTGTGCTGATCCCACTGATGATAAGTCTGTGGCCACAAACATCTATATAGGCCAGCAAGCTTAACCAGGTGGTGATACCAGAGTCTAATTTGCTTGTGCCCCTAGTCCTGCATTCATTCCTTACTGTTGGGAGCACTGTCAGGAGTAACAGGAGTTAGCAGCAGGAGTAAACAATCTTATCAGTATAGTATAATATCAAGAGGCCAATATGGATAGGCATAAATAAATCTTAAGTACAGAAAAAACACAAAACCCACACAATTCAGTTGTAAACCCTATTTCAAAAAGTTGATTAAAAAAGAGCCTGGAAGAGAGGAGATATTCATAAAACATGGTTTAGTGAAAGAGTACACTAATGCAAATTTTTCAAATAACGCATAAGTCTTCCTCCCTTTGCTGGCATTGCAAGAAAGTTAAGGGAAATATTACTTCTACATGTGGTGGAGCTATTCACAAAATCAGAAATCCTGGGCTTTAATAAACATAGATATTAATTAACCACAGCAGCCACAACTGGATATCCCAGTCTCTCATCCTGACTGACTGGGAGATGTCCTGAAAACTCTACCTGCTGCAACTGTGGATGCTGCTGCTGCTGCTGCTGCTGCTGCTGCTGCTGCTGCTGCTGCTACTACTACTACTACTACTACTACTACTACTACTACTACTACTACTATTGGTTTGATTCCAGGATCTTCAGAATGCAAAACTTGTATTCTGTTGTCTGGATGAAGCTTCATTCTGGCCAGTTTACCCCTGTTATAAAAGACTTCTTGACAGCACTTTGAAACTGGGAATTTGTGATATGGGCTATATTATATTCTGTTCCATGATCTTTGATCAGAATCTTTCTCGGCCACATTACTTAAATTATTTTAGTTATATTAGCTAGAATTTTGTGTTATTTTTCTGTTATTCTGGGCATAACATAAGATATGTGGTGTTTTTTTTTTAAAAAAAGAGCCAGGTCTAATGTGAAATATATCTGCTTATAACATGCAGCCCTGAAAAACCAGAGCATGGATAGTGCTTTCACATGCGCTTACCCTTGTAGCGCAGAAGATCTTAGAGATCCTTAGATTATTGAACTCATGTACCTGGTTGAATATCAGTGGCAGAACATCTGTACTTCTGTTTACGAAATGCATTCAATTTCATTGATAGTCAGAGAATTACTTTAAAAGTGAATCCATTTTGATTGTAGTTCCAAGACCTTGAAATGGGGAATATATATGTACATACAACATGTGCCTTATATCCATTGGTCCATGAATAGTAGCCAGTGATTTTATGTGCATTTCTCAAGAGTGACATGGGGGAAAGATTTTTTTAAAACTCCATAAACTGTCTCTGCTTTAACTGTACATGTTACTCAAACCAACAAAATCACAAAATGTGTGGCCAATGTATCTGAGTTCAGTGCTATATAAATTTTATACCCTCTACTGTTTTTTGTTGGGGTTGGAGGCAGTTATATGAAGCAGAGACATACTGCATTCATGTTCTACTTTGTGGGTTTCACACAAGTGCCTGGATGGCCACTGTGGGAAACCAGATGCTGGACTATGTAGCCCTTGGCTGGTCTAGTAGAAGTTTTCTAACTCTCTTCTACTTTTGTGTTGGAAGATTTTTTTTGTCCTCATGTGTTGGTATAATTACTTTGGAATTATAAGGCAAGGCAAGTTTTCTGCAGGGTACTCCAGCAGACATGGGCCTTTTCCTACAATTTCAACAGAGACAGTTCTAAGCAGAAAAGTTGGTCTCAGACATGTCAGCACCACTTCCAGTGTTGTGAAACAAAGGACCTTTATGTTTGGATGTTCTAGGGTTGACAGCCCCTCACCCAAATGTGGTGAGTGGTGGATGGGACATCCAGTGTAGGACGTCCCACCAGACAGTTACATGATGGCCTGTTTCAGTGTGGAGATGGGGCTAGCCATTCCTAACGTGAACAGCCAGGAATTGCCTGTGGAGACAATTCCCAATGGTATCTGTAAGCTCAGTGAAGGTTTTGACAACAGCTGTGGTCACACCTTGCTGAAACAGTCTGTCTTATTAAGAAGCCAGATTCAAAACATGATAACTCCAATCACATCCAGTACCCAATAATCCTTCCTCTGTTAATCCGGTTTGCTCACACCTTTCTGTTCTTGTCTTGAGACTCCTTTACAAGACTTTTTTTTAGATCTCCACCCCTGTCTATTATCACAACAGCTCCAGCGTTCTGATAGGACAAAAGGTTCTGTCACTTAACAGCGTGCAATCACACACTGGGCAAAAGGAAGCAAATACATGAAGTATCCACCTACTATAGTATGGTCCAGCTCCCTTTAATCCTTTTTCCCGATCACACCCCCAAAATGAAAACAGATTAACACTCTGTAATGGCTTGAGACCTGTAAAAATCATGACTCAGGAAAGTACAAGATGTGAGCGGTGGGTGGACTGAAGAAGGATTAAAGCGAAGGTGCAACCCCAGCAAACAACTATTACTGTATTGTTGCTGCTGCTGTTGTTACTCGTGCTACTACTATTACTACTACAGGTAACCCAGTATTTACAATCTTTGATGAGATTTTGCAAATACAAAAAATACTGTCTGCTCACAATAAAATGCAGGAATTAAATTAATCTCTCAGTAGTCATTAAACAAAAAAAGCAAAGAGTGGCTACCAATGCAGATCTTTTTTCCTGCCTACAGGTAATACCTGCCACTTTGAGGATGAGAAGATATGTGGTTATACGCAGGATACAACAGATAACTTTGACTGGATTCGTCAGAGCAGTCTGACTCATGACCCCAAGCGCTCTGCCAACACAGGACCGACCATGGACTTCAGTGGGACACCAGAAGGTGTGTAAGAGGTTTCTGCTACTTGCCATGCTGCTCATATTTGCATTGTGCATGGTGCTTCCTATGCAACCCTGGTTATGATTCTTTTCCAAAGAGTCTTCAAGTGTGGGTGTGGGAAGAAAGGAGCTCCTTTAAATTTCACAAAAGTAAATTATTCAGTATAGACCCAGGAAGGGGCACTAGCAATTAGCCTTAACCACATGCTCATATGCGCCCTCTTTATGTATTATTCTGTGTGCATCCCCTCCGTATTTCCATCTTCTATAACACAAACACTCTCATTCCCATGGCAGAAGCTGGAAAAATTGCAACATCTGTTGAGTACTAACACACTGTGATTTAGTCCTTTGTTCTTTAACCCCCAGTTTGGCACCCTCGGCTTCTCAAACAGAATCATGAGCATATCTCTGAGGGTTTGCAGGAGACAGAGAGAAAAATTGCCTATAGCTTTGCAAAGTCTGTAAGGCCAATTTAGTTCTCAGTACCATACCCTGTCTTGGGACCGGGGACAAAATAGATGGGGTTTATGTACGTATCCATGTGTACTCGCATGCAACACACACACATCTGTTCTTCATTGGGCATGGAGAGTAGGCAGTTAATTTGCATGTTTCTTATTCACATTAAATACCCAATTAAAACTCCCACGGCTTTGTTTAGGGGAATCAAGAGAGCATTAGTCCTTGTTACTGGCTAATTGCCTGCTGCCAAACGCCCTTGTTCCTCTGATGCTTGCTTTGAAGTCACAGAGGAGAGAAACAAGTAGAGGGGAAGAGATGTGTTTTGAACATTGAGAATGGCCAGACTGAAATCTTCTTGTCCCAAGGAGATAGAATCCATGTGACCTTTGAAAAGAGACCATAATGTGGAACTCAGTGATGCTTGATGACTTTGGCACTTACACAACTCCTACTGTTCACCTGTCACCTCCTAATCCATGACTGCTAGCATCTTAGTCCTGGAACAGTTTTTCTCAAAGTATGACCTTTTCTGCCTTGCGTTTTATTCTGGGTTAGATTCCTTAACAAGAGCCTGCCAACCACGTGCTGGTGCAGACTACGGCAGACCTTGTAGGAAGGCTGCAAGCTCACCCTATGGATTGGCTGCCATCTCTCTTTCATCTCTCTTCTTTTGTTTTTGTTTTTGCTTTCCTCTTCCTCTTTCCCTTTTCTCACAATGCTGAGCAGCTTCTGTTTCACCCAGCAGCCACTTGAACTATCATCTTCTCTAGGTGCCGTGTTGCTGGTGAAGCGCTGTAGCAAACAGGTTGCTTTTTAAGGGACATGTTTATTTTTGTGTTTACATCTTCCTTTCCCTCTGAAGACTTCAAGGCCATGAATTTTCTGAAATCTCTGTTCTGTTTCGTGCTCACAGGTATTAGACAGGCAATAACTGAGCCCTAGTGGAGCTTCCATGGTTAAGAGGGGATTTAAACCCTGATCTTCCAATACCTAGTATAACCCTCTTTCTATGTTTACCTGGCCTTTCCTGGTACAGGGTGGGTTGCCCTGATCCAGGATATGCAATCCGTCCCAAGCTGGTATGGATCACTCCTGACATGCCTCATTGGGATGGCTTGTTCTGCACCAGCTCCCATGCCGACTCCAGAGTTCGCACCAGCTTCAGAATTGGTGTATGGAGGTTCTGAATACTCCATAGTCCAGGAACCAAAATTCCTGGCCTTTAGCACTCCTGAAGGCCTTATTTCAGTGGTATAACTGGTTTGTACTGCAAAAACTGGTCCCCTATGGTATGGCATGTTCCTACTTGGTCAAGGATACATCACAGTCTACTGGTAAATTGGGCTAGGATACCATTTTGAGTGCCCTAGCCTCGCCTGTCCTCCTCCTGTGCAGACAGCATATACTAGGAGGGAGGAGTCCTCCCTTATCCTGCACCAGAGTGCATAAGGGAAGGCCATTTAGAAAGGGCCTAAGACCCAAGCCAGTCCATAACACAGACTCTTGTTGCTCTGAACTTTTACAAAACATCTGCTCATATGGAATAGTCAGCTTCCTTTGGCTTAGGAAAGAACTTGCTCACACACTTTCAGGCACTGTTATTGTTTTTAGTGGGTTCTTTTTAAATTTGTTTTTACTGCTGTGACCCACAAGGACTTCAGGGATAGAGTGGAATAAAAAGATAGATAGATAGATAGATAGATAGATGGATAGATGGATAGATGGATAGATGGATAGATAGATAGATGGATGGATGGATGGATGGATGGATGGATGGATGGATGGATGGATGGATGGATGGATGGATGGATGGATGGATGGATGGATGGAGTGGTCCTCTGCAAGTATGGAATGTCATGGATTTGACCCATCTGCAGAGAAAACAGGCCACATGCCAGAAGTTCCTGCCAGCTTTGACTTTAGGAATCTAAACCTGACTTGAAGAGTTTTAAATGAACTTATTTGAAGCTGCTTTCAACTACTCTGAGGCCAAATCTTCACCAAGACTCTGGATTTTCTTCCTTCTGGTTACTGGAAGAAGCAGGCTGTTTCTCTTGTATGCAAATTTCTTGTTGGCAATTGAAATGACACACAGCCTCCTGTTTAGGTTCATCTATTTAAATGTTTCTATACCACTTCCTTTTATGCAGTCTATTAAAGTAGAGATTTAAAACAAAGGTAAAAGTAGCTATTTCAAAATGTGTGAGAAGTTGTATGATTCTGGGAAATAACCATTTGCACACATAATGCTGTGAAGAGCTGTGTTCAGTAGGCTCCTAAAGGCTGTAGTTGTAGGTAGGCCACAAATACCCTATCTCTAGTGTATGCATCTGTTGGCTAGCGCTGTTGAGGTAAGTGAAACAGCCCACTACCTCTGAACCCATTAAACAGGCAGCTGCACAATCTGTGGTGTAGAGTCAACAAGATATCTGTACTTGGGCATTCACATCCATGGACTTTCACTCATTCATTTGTTGCATTTCTATCCTGCCCAATACTATAATGTCTCAGGGAAGGGGAAGGAGGCAGTAAATAAAGAGGTGCCTGTTCACTGACCTTCTGAATGTATGTGGATGAGGTTGATGCAGATTAGAAAGAAGGCCATTCATGGTGCTGGCTTTAACCCAAATCATCAACCCTCTGTGTGGATACTGAGGGCTGGAAAGTCTGCACCTTTCAATGGCAGCAGATTATTCCCATTTCTACCTTTGGGGAAGAAGGAAGTAGAAAGCATCAGGGGTCAGTGTGGTGGTAATTGAATTTTAGAAATTCAAATTTAACTCCTGGTTCAGCTCCCTCAAAGACTGCATCCAGATGGATATGCTTTATTCCAAAATATCCAAAGATAGTGGAAAAAGTAATCGACAACCAGATGTAATCAGAGAAGCATTTCAGAATGTTGATTGTAAGCATATATTTCACCACCAACCTTTTCACACAGATGGAGACATAACAAGAACTTTCCCCCATGTTTTTCTTTGCTTTTCAGGCTACTATATGTTCATTGAAGCTTCTGCACCCCGGATAAAGGATGACAAAGCTAGGCTGATTAGCCCAATGTACAACATGACTGCCAGATTCTGTGTCTCCTTCTATTATCACATGTATGGAAAGCACATTGGTGAGTAAAAATAGGATTGCTCCTTGCTGCCATAAGGAAAGGATGTTTTAAGACCTGGAATTATTTATTATGATATTTCCTTGTGTAATAGGTTTGTCCCACCTGCCTGTTGTCTCCAAACTAAGGCAGCTTTCCTTTCACATTATCAAACTTAGAAAATTCCACTTTGTGTTCGATAATGTGGAAGTTAAATGGCTAGTATAAGATCAAATTTGTCAAAAGTTATGGCAAGTGGATTTTTGTCTGGAGAAGGCATAAGTAATTTTCCATCATCCTGTTCTCCACTAGAATGGAGTGGGGCAAAAATGTAATCAATAAGTCTAATGCTACCACTGTAAGCAGTATCCTGCCACATAAATGGTTGCCATATTCAAACTCCATTTGTGCCATGCTGGAGTTTCCTTTGAAAAATACGTACCTGCACCAGCATTTTTGATGTGTTATCAGAATTGTTTTTATGAGTATTTCAGTAAGATGTGGTTTCAGAAGATATAAGAGGGCAAGTAGAAGCATCTGTGGTTGCTATGGACCTTTTAAAAGAGTCGAAAGAGTCCCAGAAAAATGGCAAAAGTTATATATGTAAGAAATGAATTGGTTTAATGGGGCAAAGTCATTTTGAAGGGCATCTCTCTCTCATTGTCTCCCTCGCCTGCTTCACCTCCTGTCTTCAACTGCTGAGATGAAGCTATAGCATTCAGTGAATGCCACAGAACTGCCTAATGAGTTTCCACATTCAGTCAAGGAGCAATTGCTAATTTGTCACCTCTTGATTATAATTTCATTAATTTGAATAATAAATGCACTCTTTCTGAAGCCCACTAAGTTATTAATCACCTGCTGGACTGGAGGCTGACTAAGAAATCAGGGCCCAGTCAGGAATGTGTCAGCCTGTTGGTAAACGTAGTGGTTAAAGAGAGTTAATTAATATCTTTGTCCGGGAGCATGCAAGGTTTTATCTTGAAGGAAGCTGTTTCTTTGTATTTCTCTTTTATTGCCGTGAGAGAAATGATCTGATGAACTTTTCACCTCATCTAGAACATTCTATATAAACAACAATATTGATGCCAGCTAGTTCCAAGCTGTCAGTATCTTTTGGTTTGTTCTGATTATTGAACTTTTAAATTGCCCTTGCAATGGCATTTTGGGTATATCTGGAGTAGAAATTTTGCTATCTTGGATTATTGACCATTCTGATATTACCTGGGTCTTGAGAGCTGTAGATTTATTGGCTGTTTCTGCATGGTGTAAGCCTCTGTTATCCACACACGCATTTGGAATAGCAGGGGGCATGTATCTTGCTTGCACACTCCACCCATATTGTGTGGATTCATGGAGTGAGAGACACCACCAAAATAGTGCTGCATCCAATTTCTTTGGTAGACCCAACAAAGGGCCTTTCTGCACGTGCCACTGAAAACGGATCTATAAGATCTCGGAGGCCCTGCCTGTCCGCTGTGCAGATGCACCAGCACCCACCCCAAATCAGCCCTGCCGGCGCATGCCCAGCTTCTGGCACAGGGAAGTCCATCTTCCATTGTGCCTGCATGTGCCGCAGCCGGCATTGGCCAGCCACCATCATGAGTGTGGCTGGCCCCTTCCCCGCTTCCAGAAGCCGACACGCCACGACCAGGTAAGACCCTGATTGCGAGCGCACGACCCTGGGTGGGGTGGGGTGGGGGGTTAGGCTTCAGCTTCCCCTCGCAAGAGAAGGGACGATCACCCCTTCTTTTGTGAGGGGGAAGCCAGGGAAGGCGGCTGCGCTCTGCATCCTTGACAGCTGGGCATGTACCAGCAATCTGGCTTTTTTCCCCACTGCTGTGGAAGCGTTCGCTTCCAAACCAGTTTAAGGAGAAAAGCCAGATGTTAGACCTGATTTTTCAGGTCTTACATCTGGGTCAGATTTTGGCGGCAAAACCGGTTTAAGCAACTGGTTTTGCACGCCATCGTGCGGATGTGGCATCCTAAAAGGGATCCTAATTGGGTTCCCTATGCAGAAGCCACGTCCAAATCCTTCCCGCGTCTGGCTCTAAATCCGTTTTTAGAGCCTGTGTGGAAAGGCCCAAAGTTTTCCACAAGAGGAATACTGTTTGTATGCCAGATCGCAAAGGGTGTGGGGTTGGCACACCTTTATACACCAGTATACCAACTGCTTCTGAGCATTTCCACACCAGGAACTGGATGTCTGTAAATTATGGGACAGCAAAGAAAGGCCGACTTGCAGATCTCAGAGATGGAGCGTATCTCTCATATGGGAAAAGGGTTCCCCTTCAGATAACCAAATTATCTCTTTACTATTGAACAAAACATCTTCTGGATGGCTTGGGAAGAATTTTTAGTGAGTTTACAAAGGGGTAAAAAGAAAACTATAACTCAGCAGAATCAAGTTACTCATAGAAGGGAATATGATAAAGAAATCATGAAGGGCCGGCATCATTAACCACCGTCACTGATTTTTCATGGCTGAAAGCCTTCCTGAGGTGCTGAATGTTGCAAATATAGTTGGGACAGTTTAGTATTGTCAATCCTTAAAACTTTAATTGCAACTAAGGAAGCTATTATGGAACAGTCACCACTGACAAATGTACCAGTTCTGCTGTGCATTTAAGCTCCCTTTCCCATCTACAGTAGTCTTGCTTCTCTATCAAGAAGACTGTAAACAAATTTCTTCGCTATCTGCTTCCAGCCAGCAATACCAAGGGTCTGTTAAATTTGTGCAAGGTAACTACATTGTTTTGGCTTGTTTTAATATTGTTTTGAGACTTCCCAGAGTATTCACTAATGCAAGAGAAAGTACATTTGAATTATTTAAAAACCAAACACAGTATACATTCAGGGAAGAAGGGAGAGGGAGAGAGTTTTATCTGCTTGCAGATCCAACAAGAGGATGCCTTGATGGGTCCATTCTAGCTTCCCTCCCTTCCCCTACACAACACACATACACACACACACATTCACTTAGGTATGTACTACAACATGTGTTGTGAGCACTGAAAGGAATCCAAAGCAGGCTCACTTTCCCTGTCTCTTTATCCATTGTTCAGCAGTGCCAAGCTTTAGGAAATGCTGGGGCCCCCACAAGCCCTCCACTGGAGATTCCCTGTTGCCTAATGGCAGCCAGAAAGCTGTCCTGAGGACAACATGAAGCCTCTAAAAATAAGATTTCCTTCATAGCAGCTGTTCAGTCCTGGATATCAGCAGGCATGCTGGTGCTGCTTGCTGGCAACTGGTTGCTATGTTGCAGATATTACTGTCATGGCAAGGTGTAGACCTGACCTTAGATAGCTTTACTATGGGTCCTATGCATCACTTTGGTCTCTAATTGTTCTTGTTTATACTGAACTTTTGAGTGCAACCAGACCAAATCCAAAATGCTTCATTAAAAGATAAACATGTGATACAGCAATTGCCTGAGGTGACAACTGAGAAACATTTGTGCTTGTGATACACTTGCTTAAACAATGGGTTTGTTTATGATGAGATAAATGTCGTTTGTTCTAATTCTTGTTTTAGAATTTTATACTGCACTGTCTTATGGTAGCATACATTATTATTCAGTGAAGGGATGCTAGACTTTTAATCTACCTTCTTATACTCCTTTTTCTTGAGTTACCCAACTGGTGCATCATCAAAGATATCTGCGCTGCTTTTCTTGCTCCTGCTGGTATCTGTCTTTAGGCCTTTAGAATGTCTTTTATTGATTATTTCCCCATTAAGAAGGAATTTTATTTTTCCAGAAAAGGGAGAAATCACTCATTTCCACTATAGTATTATATTTTTGTTATATCTCCAACCTCTTGCTCTGGCTCAAGGGTGGATGTCTAAAGATGAATCCTGTGTAATTCCTAAAGAAAATAACACCTTCTATTTCTTTTGAACTCTAGCCCAGCTTTCAGTCCCCTCATTTTCTTGTTTTAACCCCAACAAGGAAACTAACATGACAATGCCATGTATTCAAACTGGGTTTATTAGGTTTTTAAATATATATTAGTAGCTTAGTAACACTTACAAAAGACTGCTGTCAGGTTGAACCAACACATGTTAGTAAAAAATGCAAGTAATGTTAATAAGAAGGGGGTTTAGTCTGCCCACCCTACTTCCCTGGATAATAAAAGCAGATCTTACAGAATCTGTTTCCTTGTGTGCTGGAGATGTTCTTTGTGATGTCTCCAAAGCATTCTGTTTATTTACAAATTAGGAAAACAGGTAACAGTATGGATTTGCTACAATTCCCAAGGCTTCTCGTGCTCCACTTAACTTGTGACTCATTATCTTTTCTCAAATTAAAGCCTTATTGTTGTTGTTATTGTTGGTGTTACATGCGCTTGGCATTTTGAACTATCGCTAGTAATACCTTGTCGTTCTTCCAAGGACAATCTTGGCTCAAATAATCTGCCGTATGTGTCATCTTCTTCTGCTGCTGCTCTCACTGATTGTGCCAGGTGCAATGCCCTTCATCCCTTCTCATTAATGTCCCAAATATCTTTTTGCTTGATTTTTATTGCCTCGAGGTATTGATTGATCCAGAACTGATAGATATTTTCTTCTTTTAGACCAAGGTGCTCTAAGTAACCATCTCCAGAAAAATAACTCTAAGGAGCTACTTGCACTTACCATACTACCATTCTACAAAGGAGTCAAGAGTCCTCCTTTCTGCATGCTGGTGTGGTATAAGGAAGGCCACATTCCTGCTAATATGTTCTGCCCACATTGACTGGACGAGGCAGCTGGACTAGAGCATAGACTAGACTAGGCAGCTAAAAATGGTTGATTAGTCTGAGAGGCCAGTAGACCTCTTTAAAAAGGTCTATCAGCAGACTAGCAGCCACTAACATGGTCAATGGAGGTGTAAATGTGGCATATACCTTCATCTTCTGGACTAGCAGGGAATCCATTGTGATGGCATTAAACCATCAAACAAGAACATTTGTTTCTGGCTATTGCAGTCCATAAAGCTGGCTCCAAAGATCACATAGGGAGCAGTCCATGCCATGGAAGTACAGAAACAGCCTAAGGTATCAATTTTGCTATGCACCGTTTTTGTTTAATTTGCACACCATAGATCATTCCAGAATACACCATTGATTTAATGATTATTAATTTTGTTATCAGAGAAACATCATTATCTTTCAAGAACTTACCTAATCTTATCATTGCTTTGTTCTACAGAATTATTCTTCTCCTTCATTCGTTAGCACACTGATCATCTCTACAAACTTGATTATCCATTCAGTAAAGAATTGTGATGTATATGTCTTGTGGCAAAAAATCAGCAAAAAATTGACATCAAAGAGAGCCTTCTCTTCTTTGATTCACCAGGCCAGCAGGTTAACTTTACCAATCAAAGTCAAAACAATGGATGATTGTATAAAAAAAATTGTGTCTCTGTGTGTGTGTGGGGGGGGGGGGAGGGTTAATCACAAGGAAGTTTTTGCTGATAAAAACCTGAAATCTGTCATCTTATAAATTAAGCTAATTCTTCATTTTCCTGTATTCAAGGATTTTAAAGAATTCTTGATTCTTCTCTGTGACATCCTTTCCATCTCTAGTGCCTTGTTTATTTATTTATCTAAATTGGTATCCTTTTGTTCTTTGGCTACATCAATTATTCCACTATATTTGGATATTCTGGAATATCCAAATATAGCAGAATAAGTAAGAGGCATCTAGATGCAGCCTTTGTTAGAATCCCTCTTAAAGTGAGATACCTAGAACTATGCACTTCACTCAAGACGTGTAACTGGTGCCAAATGAAGTAGAACAATTACTTCCCATGATTTAGAAACCATAGTTTTAATGTTTCAACCAAGAATCACATATGCTTTTTTGCCAGCCCATCATACTGCTGGTGTGTGTTCATCTTGGAGCCAGTTGAATTTACAACCCCCTTTTCACACTCACTGTGATCCACAGTGGAAGAGTGGGGCTTGGATCTCTAATTCAAATATTGAATGTGCATGTCATCTGTAACATAGTCATTTGCCTTAAGATTTGGAGGGGAGGCCCTCTTGATTGTCCTACCACCTTCAGTAATAAAAAGGGTACACACCTGGAAGAGGGCCTTCTCAGTGATGGCCCCCAGGCTATGGAATGGTCTCCCCCTTGAGGTGTGTCAGGCCCCTTCATTGTATATGTTTATGAGGGCAGTGAAGATGCACCTCTTTTGCCCTTGCCTTTGGTTAAATGGGAACATACTGTCTCTTCCCATTTTACAGACACTGTTATTATTTTAATATATACTGTTGTTTTAAATGTTGTTATCCCTCCCTGAGACCTTTGGGTATAGGGTGGGATAGAAATACAAACAAACAAACAAACAAATATTCATTTGCCCTGCTCAGTGATATACATATTGTTTAGTGGATTGATCTGATCTCTAGAATTGGCCTTATGATGAGTTCCTACTAAAGAATTACCATGGAAAAGAGTGAAAGCAGTTTGGAATTTGGTATGGAAGAATTTCTCTGGTTGTCTTGGATGTCATCAGAGTCAGTGCATTCCTCAGTCCTTATAGCAGTGGTGTTTGGTGGAATCAAAAAGCCGTCGGTCTGTGTGGGTCTTTTTTGTTTGTTTAATGTTTTCATTCAGAGTATGGAGATAGAGTGGACTGGCTGTATTTCAGTGGTAAAACAGACTGCCTGGAGAGCAGAGCATTGGTGGTTCAATCCCCAGGGAATGTATTCTGTATTTCTAGTAAGAAAATTAGATAGAAGGGCCCATGGGCTCCGTTTATTGTGGTGCTGAATTGGGTCATCCCCAATATGCATTGCAGTTTGAATTAATACGTCCCCATGCAATTGAGGAGAGTGTGGGTTCAAGCCGAATCCACCTGTCCCCAGGAAAACCGCGGTAAACTCCTGCATCAGGAAACTGCATCCTTTTTTCTCAACTCCCTTTCTCCTGATAGGAAGCCCAGCTGACATCACCATGCCCTGTCCCGCCTGCTGCAGTGATGACAGGGGAAACCCCTCCCAGTTGCACCTCCAAAAACACCACACACCATAGATAAGATAAAAAATGCTAAAAGGGGGGCATAATACAAAGGGAATGCAGCTCACTGCTTGAAGCCATGTCTGAGTGCTTGAATCAGTTTAGCAGAGGTGCGCACCTCTGAATGACAGTGGGCACACCTCTGCCTGACAGCAAGCTGCTTCTGATCTTTCTCATCTTAGTGCAGGGAAGCCATGGGCGCTTTGCCCATTAAGGCAAAGCAGCGCTCGTGCACAAAATCAATTCTTTACTGAATGGATAATCAAACCCACACATGCCTTGCTGATCAGGCGATCAGGGAACGGGGTGTCATGCTTGCAGCCAGGGAGACACTTGCAGGGCAAATGAGAGCCATTTGACACCCTCATCCCTTCTCTTTCAGCCTAATTTATTTGAAGAAATCACCCAAGCAGTTGCGATCGCATCACGCATGGCAGGAACAGCGAACACAGGCAAAACCCTGCCTGCTAATGCTGCAATCGCTGACCAGGAGCGTCCCCATGCCTCCAGGATAATGCGTGATTGCCTCCTAATTCGCAATGAGAACAGTTAGAAAAGGGGGGGTGTCACGGATTTGTGGGATTTGTTCCACATTTAGCCCAGATTAGAGGCTTTGCATGGGGACACTCCCTGGCGAAGTCATGTTTGCTCCAGAGTATATTCAGCATGGGGACGAGCCCCATGACGTGCCCATACAGTCAACTAGGAGTTGGCCATGACTCAGTGATATCCATCAACAACCATAGAGATAGAGAAGTATACACTTTGTTATAGCGGGGAAGTTCCATCTAAAAATTCTGTGAAACCAAGAGGATGTGGTTCCAAGATTTAAAGTTTACCCTTTAAAATTAAACAAGCCAAAAGACTAGATGAATTGGACTATTCCAAATATTTGTCTTATTCTTCTCTTTCCATGCCCAGCAATATGACTAATTTTCAAGTAATACGTACAAAGTAAAAATAATTCAGTGCAACAGATTTTTTTGGCACGAAACAGGAGGAGAATTAGAAAGGTTATGAACTCTTTATCACTACCTTTTATCCTATTTCTATATTTCTTCTTCTCCATCTGGTTCAAGCAAGATGTTGAGAGAGAAAGAAAAACCTGATCTAAAATGATCCCAGAAACCTTATCTACAGGCAGCATTATTATATATCTCATTTTCCAGAATATGGATTAACCTTTACATAATATAGCAACAGCTCTGTGCTTTGGTATAATGGATAGGTCTTCACTAGCCCATCCAGGTAAGGGCCACCCTATGGCCTGTTTTCTTGAGTGGAACCTGCATTTCGGCTCTTCAGACTGCCTTCCTTTTCATATGTCCCTGGCCAGATTTTCAGCTTTCATTACATAAGAACATAAGAGGAGACCTTCTGCATGCAGCAGTCTAGTCCAGCATTGTATCTCACGCAGTGAATTACTCATGGACATTCTCAAGCGGAAGACCTAGAAAACCTCTTCACCTTCTCTCAGTTTCTGCAAATGGCCTTTACAGTCATCCTTCCTATCTCTCCAACTTGGAGGTGGTATCTAGGCATCCATTTAAATAACCACTGATAAATTTGTGTAGTCCGTACTCCTACTGGATGCATAAGTTGCATTTACAGCAATGAGTGGTTTGGACGGGTTCACAATGTATGAAGCTGCCAAACATGGTTTTTTGGATCACAGTTGACAGTAATTCATTTTTTGGTACCCACTGGTAACCTGTTTTCTCAGGTTGTTGCTCAAACTACACGGATAGATTATAGTGTAATTTTATATTTGGTATCCACTGGTAACCTGTTTTCTCAGGTTATTGCTCAAACTACATGGATAGATTATAGTGTAATTTTATATTTTTTCTGATTTTTAAAGGAAATGACTCCCACTCTAAGTTACTCTCACAAGAATGGTTCAGTTAAATATTTATTGCTAATCATCTATAATCTATCTACCCATCCACCTATCTATCCATCTGTCCATCCATCCATTTGTCTGTCCTTCTGTCATCATATCATCATCATCATCTGTCTGTCTGTCAAGATGTACATCTATCATTTATAAAAGTTAAAACATAATTAAAATCCAATATAAAATATAACCCTTCCTCCTCCCTGGCATGACTACAAGGAAGGTAACCACTGAAGGCCTGTGTGAGAGATATATTTAACTAGGCACTAAAACCATATAGTGATGGAACTTGGTAACATTTATATATTTTCATTATCTGGATTATTTTAGGGCTAGTTCTACTAATAATATCCCATTAATAAAACCAGTTAAAAGCAGGATAAATTTAAAATGAATAAAAGATTTAAAAGTCACCTAATAACATAATAGAATATAATAAAACCTCCCATAAAGCAAAATCTACAGGTCATGGTTTTACTATTAATTGTCTTATGCTGTGACAGTTTTCTCATGGCATTTGCCTTTTGTTTTTGTTGTTATTTTGCTATTGAGCAATTTGGTACCTTGCATAAATGGATCTGAGGGCAGGTAGGGCAGGGGACTGCTGCTGAAAGTAACAGCTGTCCTGTGAGCTTTTGTAAAATCGCTGTGATCTAGAAGAAGCTATAGGAGGAAGCAAACTGTGGTGCAGAAGAAGCAAAGGACTACCGTCAAAAACAGCAGCTGCCCCAGATAGTATCCCTTCTTTTGAAAAGTGCCAGAAGCAAGAAGAAGCTGGAAGGCATGATATCCACCACCACCCCGAGACTCAGAAGTTGTACCCTCTGTCCAGGAAGGTTCGCTTCTGGAAGGATCCCCTAATTCCCAGATTTGTATTCATTTTAGCTGCCCTCATTAAGTGCCCTCATTTGTTCATACAGACCACCAGGCCCTAACCCTCACTGTGATGCCCGCTAGGACCCCTCAACCCCAAAATTAAGTTATTTTGATTAAAATACAAACTGTGGCGAACACTGTATGTCCAGACGTTCAAAAGTGTCACCAAAGTGTGCTTTTTAGTAATGGTAAATAGTTTAAGGGAGGGGCTAGATAAGCTCTCCAGGAGGGGGTGTAAAATAAACTCCTGGCAGAGTCTCCACCAATCAGGGCAAAGCTAGCCAGCCAGGCCCATATTTAAGGGAGCCTGAGGGAGTTGTTAGTGTTCTCTGCCTGGGGTTAACTGACCAGAGGGGGTTAACGAAGGAGGGAAACGGGCTCTAAGCTGTCCTAAGGGAAGCTGGGGAATAGAGTCCTGAGTCATTAGTAAATATACGGTGTTTAGAGAGAAAAAGAATTGAAATGATTATATGTTACTTATGCTGCTGGCATTAATCTGAAAAGGATTGGAGTCCTTGGGCTGAGTGAGGAAGCTGGGACAGTTCAGTCAGAAGGGTGAATGGGCCTGTGATTGATATAGCAAACGTACCTGCTTATTATTAAGAAAGCTGTACACAATAAACTTGTTTTCTTGTTATTTTAAAGAAGCTTCAACAGAGTACTCTGTTTTCAAAGTGAGCCAAGTTAGGCCTGAGTTCTAAACAGATACTGCATCTTTAACCCACTGCTGGAGCGAGGCAGAGTGGGGGAAGGAGCTGTCTGCTGCAGCACCAGGAAGGAGGCAACATTATTATCAAACTTAATAGCAGAGAAAGGGAAATGAAAGGCGTGTCTCTTGGAAGGGAATAACAGAGTTTTAATATAAAAAGTAAATACACGCTACCACACTACCGAAGATATATATATATATAATCACTACCCGACTGAGAGGCAGCCTTTACACTCAAAATAATATATTAAATGAAGAAATAAATTGATGTAATGTTTTGCACCCAGACATATAGTGCCTTGTTCAGATTCCAGACTTTCATCAGCTACATCTCATCTTGACCTATTGCTACCTGCTGGAGTATTCTACAGGTATTGCAGAAAAGATCAGTGAGGTGAAGGCTGAATATATTCTAGTCATTCTCATTTTTTTTCCTTTATGATTTGCATAAATCCCAGTGGTGGCAGCTAAAGGTAAATAGAACCAGGAATGAAATAATAGTAGATGAGATCCTGTTAAGTTTGTATTTGTATTCAAATCCATGTGAAACTGGACCTCATTGAACATAGGGGGTTATGCATACTGTTGCTGACTCCAGGCTGAAACATATGAAAGGAAAAGGTAGAGAGAACTGAAGCTCTTTGCTATCAAGCTATGGTGGAACTTTGACTGCTTTGCTCTTGTGGGCCAGGTACCCATTAGATTGTGCACTCTCATGCTGTAGACCAGTGATGGGGAAACTTTTGAGCTTGGCGTGTCAAAATTCGCAAGAAAACCTAGCTTAACTTGTGTGCTGTGTCACATCTAGAAATATCCATAATTTTGTGATATTTGTAGCTCTAGTATAAAAGATATTTTTGATATATGTATTTTATTAAAAGCAAAAACAAATAATTCTTTTCATTAGTGTCTTTTGTTGCTGAATTTCATTTGCTAAATCTTCAAATGAAAGTTGGTATTTCATACACTTCAAGAACAAGGAAGCACTACATGCCCAGGTGCCAATGTGACCATGTGTGTCACCCAAAAGGGCTTTGCATGTCACCTGTGACACGTGTGTCATAGGTTGGCCATCACTGCTGTAGACAAAGCATTACAGTCATCCCTCATATAATGCTATGGCAGATGCTGTGCAATGGAAATGTGCCAAATGTCAGTCCACAGTTCTCAGCAAATTGAGTGGTTTGCATGGTTTGGGTGCAAATCGAACCACCCTGTAGTTCAAAAAAGTAGTTTGGAGCTAATTTGAACCAAGGGGTTCAAACCAAAGGTGGTACCCTATGGTTTGCTTGGTTCTCATGCAAACTGAGCCACCCTGTAGTTTTGAAAAAAAAAATGGCTCAAAGGAAATTCAAACTAAGGGCAGTTGGTTCAATTTTAATTGAACCACTATATTTCAGTTCTTGTGCATCTCTATACAATATAAAATTATTATGCAAGTAATTTCCAGTTATGGAACATTGTGAAATTAGAGGAACTTTAGAGTCCCGGTTTGCCAGTATTTGTGGTGTAACAGAGGCTAAATTGCATTTCCAGGTCTCCAGGATCACATTAAATGAGTCTTACTTTATTGACCATGTAAGTGCAAAACCACACTGTTTAAAGCAACATTGCATGAGCAACTTTGCCAGCAATGCAAAGGCAAACCCATATTATATGAAGGACAGCTGTACATGAACATTAATTCAAGAAAAAGATCCACCTACAAGTTTCATGTGCTGACTGCAGAGAGTAATTTCAAAGGATGTTTCACAGACCAGCTTTGGAATTTCTATAGGTCTTGTGTGTCATCCTGCCCAATGGGATGCTTACTGCAGTGGTGGATGAAATTAATGGGTGGGAGCTGCAAACTGAAGCAAAGTTTACTTTGATTACCAATGCAACCTGTTCAGAAATGGAACTTGTGGGAATCAGGGCAATATGGCTTGTGAATAGTAGCTTCCACATCTCATAGTGACTTGAAATGAGAGGAGTTACTGCCACACTCCAAGCTCAATACAGGCAGGACTATTTGGATCCACAAGCCAAAAGGTTTTTATTTCTTCATCGGTGTTGTCTTGAGGTAGCTGGCACACCATAGAATTCTTTTACTCTCCCTGGCTCACACATGCCAAGCACCAACCGAGTGTGACTCTGTCCCATTAGGCTATATGGGTGGAGAATGTGTACAATTTGACGTGTATTTATTTTTTTAATAACCAGTTTACTACCTTTTCTCTTTCCTGCTTTTTGCTGAACAACTCAAGAAGCTAGTTTACTCTCCACAATTTGACTATAAAATATCCACGGCCATCCAGGCAAATCTTCCCTGGGAGAGTTCCTAGACACTGCTCTTTTATAATAGATATGACGAAAGAGAGAAACAGAATACAAATGGAGCGTTTGTAGCCAGAGCATAAAATATTCAGTAACTAACAGAGTAGGGTGCTGCAAAATATCTCTCAGATGAGCGGACAGCAGGGTGGAGAGGAGGCCTCTAATGGCTATTCCATTCCTTTGAATGTGTTTGGCAGTTTATTCTCTCTTTCTCCTTATCCCTCTCTCACGCACACACAACAGTCTTGATATGCATTTCTTCTGCCCCTTTTTCTCTCGCCATCTTTGAACTAGACTTTTCCTTGACTAGTGATCTACAGAAGACCAGAAAACTAAAGAACAAGCTCCTTGAGATCCCAGAACCAGCACAACAGTATGAATATTGCCTAGGGCAGGTTGTTTACTGAATAAAAAGAGAATGTGAAGTATAATAAACCCCAAGAATAGACAACTTCTGAAGGCCTTGGCAACCTTTACTTCCTAGTTTTTATCTGATGACAACCCTGTGGTGAAATCCCAGGTTGCCCAAGTGCTGCAAAGTATATTACACTGCAAAAGAAAAGAATAAGAAAAAACCCTCTGGTTGGCCAAGTTTTCAATATTTAATTCATTAAGGTTGCATCTGTGCACAGGTTGCTTTAAAACAAATCTCAAAAATAGCATAGAGGAGGCAGCTGCCACACACTGGGGGTTGACATTCTACCTCTAATCCATGTTAAAAATCATCAAATGCACTTCTGTTGTGTATTTCTTGGATTTTAATGTGAATTATAAGTGGAATAGGAACAGTAGCTACTACATGCCACCATCTCTTTTTAAAAATGTGTATTCAGTGAGAACTGATAGAGGTGTCTTCATTTTATTGTTCTTAGTTTTGTTTCATTTTGACTTTGGTGCTTCCCTTAATATTTCTGAGGAAAGAGAGAAAGTATAAATGTCTTAATTCATTAATTCAGTTATAATTTGGACAAGAAAGGGGATGCTGAAGAAGATATGATATTGAATAATGAATGACTGGAATGGAAGGCAGGAGTATCAACTGAAGTGAAATTCTCAACTGAAAGGGGAGTCAAGTGCCTCCTCAGAGAACCCATGGTTTAGCCACTGAACATACCTTCCCTATCAAGCCTAAGACTCACCTCCAATATGGGAAATCCAGCCTTAGGGGTGAACCTAACACAGGCTGCAAGAAAGGACTTGCTTGAAACCTTATACACACTATTGCTGCCATCTGGAGATGCAACCATGGTGTGGACAACTGTGGCTGCTTTCTACTTGGTGTGATTAAGCATTGGTCAGAAATGGGTGGCTTCTGTGGCCATTTTCTGTCTAGCTGTTAATAATAATGACCAGAATTTTTGAAGCTGTGGAGCTTATCTGTGGCCATGAGAATGAAGCCTGTCTTAAAGGAAGCTTTTGATTAGACATATTCTGATATCAATTAATGAGACTTATTTCTTATTTTAACCTTCATGATAATTGAGTTTAGAATGCATGACCATACCACATTGTGAAGACATACCAGTGGTCATGAAAAAGTAGCATAAGTATAACCTTTGTTTTGATGGTTCAGTCTTCCTATTAGCATGTCATATAAAATGGCGGGAAAAGGCCATTTGGAAACTGAATCATTCATATCCTTCTAAAGCTCTTCGTAACAGTGGATTGAAAGAAAGAAAGAAGATGAATTGCAAATGCTGAATAAGTCTTTGCACCTTTTAATGCATTGATCAAGCTTCTGTTTATTCTTTTATAATTTAATTACTATGACTTGTGATTTCTCCCTGCTAATGTTTCAATGACTTCAGTTGTACTAGAACAGCGGCTTCACCATACCTGTGGTCAAACCTTCACTTTAAACCTTCTTCAGTCCACCTCCAGGTCTGACTGCGCACACTTTTTCATTTCTGATTTATTTGTAAACCTTCCGTTCAGGAAAGTCTAAATGGAGGGTGGAAGGCCCACAAATAAAACAGAAATGAAAAGGTGTGAGCCATCAGATCTGAAGATAGACTGAAGAAGGTTTAAAGTGAAGGTGTGACTATGGCCTATACCATAACTGTAACAGAGAGGGCTTGTCCCCATGCACTCTGTTTTACTTTGGGTTGGATTTGGGATATTCCCAATACGGAGTCTAGTTTGAATTGACCCATCCCCATGCGATTGAGGAAAGCGCTGGCTCAAGTCGAATACACCTGTCCCCATGCAAACCATGCTAATTCCCTGCATTGGGAAACTGCATCTTTCTCTCTCCACCCCCTCTCTCCACCCAATGCCTCCTCCCCAATCACAACTGCTGGGCATTAAACAGTGATCAAACTGAAATGAGCCTCTTCTCTCTGCAATCTGATTGCCAGGCAAATGTAAAAGGACTGATTGCCCCAGTATGATTGAGTGATGAGGTGGGTCATCTGGCCCTTGCTGTCCCACAACCCTTATTTCACCCCCGCTCCCTGGTTGGTGGCAAGAAGCTTCTCAAGTTAGAGGCAGTTTACCAGAGAAGCAGAAAAGTGCTTCTCTGGTAAACTGGCTCTAAATATTGTAGTGTCTTTGGTTAAAGTATTCCACCTCCATGCCCCGACAAGCAGCTTCTGAAGTTTGCTAGCCAAAAAGCTAACAAAAGCTGCTACAATGTTTAGAGCCAATTTAACTTTGGTAAACTTCAGAACTTCACTATAAAGCTAACCAAAGCCACTACAATGTTTAGAGGCAGTTTACCAGAGAAGTGCTTTTCTGCTTCTCTGCTAAACTGCCTCTAACTTCAGAAGCTGCTTGCTGGCAATCGGGGAATGGGGGTAGAATAAGGTTTGCAGGAAGAGGCTTATGGGACAACAAGGGCCAGATGACCCCCCCTCATCACTGTATCTTTGCTTGTCAAACTGGGGCAATCAATTCTTTTATGCTTGATCTTTCGAAATGCCCAATAGTTGCGATCCCCAACACACAGGACAGGAACGGTGAGCACAGGATGTGAAACCCACCTACTAATAACGTGAGCATCAGTCTCCTCCTCTAATAACCCACGAGCGTCCCCAAGCCTCAAAAATAATCTGAGCTTGCCTCCTGAACCACAGCGAGAACAGTTTGCAAGGGGAGTTAATTTACTGCTGATTTGGGTAATTTGTTCCACATGTAGCACGGTTTGGGGGCTTTGCATGGGGACGCTCCGAGTCAAATTCAGATTCAGTTCGGAGTACAGAGTGCATGGGGACACCACCAGAGTGTTGTAATAAGTAACACACATATGCACACATATAGACAAATAATACTTTTAATTGTCTTGCTTTGCTGACATCGCAGGATTTGTCCACTTCAAATAATGCTCATGGATAGTGACAAGAGTGAGTATATACAGCTGAAGAACCTTGGCACATTTTAAAAAGAAGCAGACAGAAACAATTTTGCCTTTTGATTGTGAGGTTCTGTGTCCTGTTCACACAGCTGGGGGAATTGAAACAGTCAGACTGCTGTTCATAGACCCAAAAGAGAAGTGAAAAAGATAGGATTTGTGTGATACCTCATGCCTATTTAATGAATTTAGTGTGAGTAGTTTGCAATGTATTTAAAAGTATTTATTAACCGTAATGCCTTTTACTATGAGATGATTATAAGAACAGGTAAGCAGTGGGCTAGGCTTCCCTAATTAGCATACCAAAGGGGAGAGAAATGGGCCACAGGCACAGCCAATCAGGGGTTGGCTTGTGCCAGGTGGGAGGTATATAAGGCATATTCTAAGAGGGAAAGTTGTTCTATGACTGGGATTTCTCAGGGCAGGAGGACTGGGTGAAACCATTCCATGACCTGAAGGAAGGAACATTCACATACTGTAGATCCAGAATTCTTAGGTCTGGGAAAGAGCCGAGGGGAATTTTTAGGCATCCTAGGGTGTTAGGTTGCTGAATGCTGTGTGTTATCTGAAGACTTTATTTATTTATTTATTTTATTCCACTATATGCAACCATTATAAACCAATAAAGACTAAGACTTTGTGTTTATAAAGAAGAACTCTGATTGCAGTATTTATTGTTAAGCTCTGAGGATCACTGAGGAGAAAGGGATCCTGTAGCTTTAAGCTAAGGGAAAGCTAGCAGGAGAGAGGGTGCCACAGGTGGCAATTAAAGATGTTCTTCGCTAGTAATATTTACAGAAGAAGAGTGAAAGTGGTGTGTGCTCTTTAGTGCAAGGCTGGAGAGTGAAGCAGCCAGCACAGTTCTTTTAAGTGAAAAAAGTTAAATTATTTATGAGCTCTAAATAGTTCAGAGAGGGGAGTGAGATCTGCCTTGGCTGAAGGGTGCACCACAATTAGCAATAGCAATGGCCAGACAAAGTTGGATACATAAGAAAAGTTGGATACATAAGAAATGAATTGAGGCTTGCAAGAGAGACTAAAAACAATAAAAAAGGGTTTTGGGGATATGTCAACAGCAAAAGAAAAGTCAAAGAGGTTTTGGGAAGTCTGCAGGGAGAGAATGGAGAAGTGATCGAAAGTGATCTTGAGAAGGCAGAGATTCTGAACTCCTATTTTGCATCTGTTTTTTCCAAGAGGGATAATGTGCATGCAACAGTCCTTCACTGTACTGATGAAGGACTAGGAGAATCAAGACACAAAATCAACACTGAGAGGGTAAGGGAACGCTTAGCTAACTTAAACAAGTTTAAGTCCCCAGGTCCAGATGGATTACATCCTAGGGTACTGAAGGAATTAGAGGTAATTGCTGAACCACTTGCTGTAGTCTTTGAGAAGTCATGGAGAACAGGAGAAGTCCCAGACGATTGGAGAAGGGCAAACGTTGTTCCTATCTTCAAAAAAGGGAAGAAGGTAGACCCAGGGAACTACAGGCCTGTTAGCCTGACTTCAATACCAGGAAAGATTCTCAAACAAATTATTAAACAACACATATGTCAGCATTTGGATAGGAATTCAATAATTAACAGTAGTCAACATGGGTTTGTATCAAACAAGTCGTGTCAGACCAACTTGATTTCATTTTATGACAAAATCACTGAATGGGTTGATCAAGGAAATGCAGTAGACATAGTATTTCTTGATTTCAACAAAGCATTTGACAAAGTATCTCATGCGATCCTCATTGAAAAATTGATCAAATATGGGTTTGACAAGGCAACTATAAGGTGGGTTCAAAACTGGCTTAGTAATCGTACTCAAAGAGTGGCTTTAAATGGCTGCACATCCAAATGGAAGGAAGTGTCAAGTGGAGTACCACAAGGTTCTGTCCTGGGCCCAGTTATGTTTAATGTTTTTATAAACAATCTGGACGAGGGAGTTGAAGGGAAACTGATCAAATTTGCTGATGACACAAAGCTAGGGGGGATTGCAAACACCAGAGAAGAGAGAGAGAGGATTCAAAAAGATTTAGAGAAACTCGAACAATGGGCTGCAACTAATAAAATGGTATTTAACAAAGAAAAATGCAAGGTTCTGCACATGGGCAAGAAAAATGAAAAAAGCACATATACAATGGGAGGAATTCGGCTGAGCAGCAGCACATGTGAAAAAGACTTGGGTGTCTTGGTAGATCATCAACTGAACATGAGTCAACAGTGCGAGGCAGCTGCAAAAAAGGCAAATGCAATCCTGGGGTGTATTAGGAGAAGCATAGAGTCCAGATCACGTGATTATCCCCCTCTACTCTACCTTGGTCAGACCTCATCTGGAGTACTGTGTCCAGTTCTGGTCACCCCAGTTTAAAAAAGACACTGACAAGCTGGAGCAGGTTCAAAGGAGAGCTACCAAGATGGTGAACGGTCTGCAAACCATGTCCTATGAGGAACAGCTTAAGGAACTAGGAATGTTTAGTCTACCAAAAAGCAGACTGAGAGGAGACATGATAGCTGTCTACAAATACCTCAAGGGTTGTCACAAGGCAGAGGGATCAGCCCTGTTCTCACTCTCTCAAGGAAGGACTAGAAACAATGGGGTGAAACTGCAGGGGAAAAGATTTAGTTTAGATGTTAGGAAAAAATTTCTAACAGTAAGAGTGATCAACCAGTGGAACAGGCTGCCACGGGAGGTGGTTGGTTCCCCTTCGATGGAGGTCTTCAAGCAGAGACTGGACAGCCATCTGTCTGAGATGGTTTAGGAGATCCTGCCTTGAGCAGGGGGTTGGACTCGATGACCCAGGAGGTCCCCTCCAACTCTACCATTCTATGATTCTATGATTCTATGAAAATAAGAGAACCTCGGCTGGATCAGGCCACAGCCCATTTAGTCCAGCATCCTGTCTCACATAGTGTTCCACAAACTGCTTCGGGGAATTCTCAAGCAGAAGACAATGGCAAAACCTGCCCTTGAATCCTTGGAATTGGCCTTTAGAGCCATCCTGCCTGTCTCTTCAACCTAGAGGTGTTACTTAGGCATCTGCTCTAGTAGCCATTGATGTGCCAGTGAAATGCCTCTTCTCTATAAATAAAGCTTTTTTATATACATTTGTCCTCACACTTGGAGTCTACATAATGCCAGCCTGACACATCCTCACAAGACCCCCACCTCTATTAAAAACCTAGGATTCAGGACACATCCCTTTGCTTACGATCCCAAAACATGTAGAAGCACTGTTAGATTGCACTATTGTGCTTCTTGTATTCCAGAACCTGTGCACACAGTCTTCATCGCAAGAAACAAAATTAAAAACTGACCATTCTGTGGCCCAGGGAAAATAACACATTCAATACTGACTCGCTTACGTTTAACATATTTAGGTAACTTAGTATGAAATGATTACCAAAGATGATCAAAGATCAGTAGTACATTTAAATTAGGGTTAAGTTTAAGGAAAGCAGTATAAATAAAAAGCAATACATATTGTATTGCTAAGAACATCTATCTGTGTCTTATCACGTTGAAATTATAAGCCACATGCTGATCAAGCTATTCTTTTGTAAATAAACACCCACAGACATGGCTTCTCAGAGTTACTACTTCTGTCTGCAGACCATAAGCCTGCAGGCAAGGTTTGCTCTTTTTTATTATAATTACAGTGCCTAGTCTTTGAGGCACTTTATAAATAATAAATACTATTATTATTAGCTGTTGCAGAATGTCCAATGCAATAGTCTCAGAACCTGAGTTTTAAGTTATTGAAAAGCTGAGAAGCAGATGCTTGGAACTTAAAACAGAAAAGAAAATGTTAAAGAGGTTACAAGGGATGTCCAAATACACTTTTATGGCTTTCATCTTAATTTTTAGAATGGTAACATGAGGGTGTGGGGGGAGAGAATTGCAGTGGTGGATTGCGCCCACGGTATGCTATTGTGCTTCTTGTATTCTAGAACAATGGGGTTTATTTAGCATATGACAAATTCACATAGTTTGAACAATGCAATGGAACCAAGAGATCCTTTAAGATTGTCAGGTTGCTGCACCTTCGAGGTTTTAAATGGTAGCTTTGAAGTGACTGCTCTTTAGCATCACCCAGGGAACACATGTGACTTAAGGAGTGTCACGGACGTGAATAGTTGTTGTCCCCAAGTGGTGGGGTTATTTAGCCTAACTAGAATGTCAACCAGTCATCTCATGCCAACATTTCCTAGCTTTATTATATAGTTTCATTATATACAGCTCCAAGTGTGAAACTGCAAGAAACTGACAATGACGGATGTAATTTGTTCCTTCTGCACTCACCTTTTTGTGATCTGAATGAATGGGTCTGGATCACATGAGGCCCAACAGCCCAGATCAAAGCAAGACTCAGCTGGGACCAGAGCAGTCTGGATGACAAAGCTGTCCCAGCATGGCCCTTGTCACAGGCTTGAAGCATTGGACATTTTGACAAATATGTATAGACTCATTCCCAGATCTATTTATTGTTGGTTCATATTTTTATCCCAGAGTCAGATAACAGATTATGGTATCTCATCCAGAAGCATAGAGACCCTTCCACAGACATTCACATCTCTATCCTTCATAGCTACTTTTCCTCCCCTCCTCTGATTTTTCTTCACTTCTCTTCCTCTTTCTGTATGCAGATAGCAGCCCCCTAATCCAGGATATAATCCAGAATAAGGCCCATTGCAGAAAGGACCCAAATATGGTGCCTGTGTTCTTCTCTCACACCTTTTTGCCTTAGCTCATTTCTTTAAACAGTTTCTCCCATTATCCTCCACTGTGCTGTCTAGCCTGACTTCAGTGCTGGGTTTTTAGCACTTTGCATTATCTGTGTTTTAGTACACTTCTTATCACAGGACACTTGGGAAGCAATAGCTGTCACATGTGGTGATAACCCACTACCTGCCACTGGCTCCCGTTTGCTTTACTTCCCAGCACTGAGCACTGAATTTTCAGCAATGTAGAATTTTATGGTTCTTAAGAATATAAAACAATGAAAGCTTAGATTTAATGGGACAGGACTGTTTCTTTCCTATGTTAAAAAGGTTTTAATTTTTAATGTTGAAACTGCTCCTTTTCGGACAATACATAGTAAACTATACACATTGGTACGGCAAAGAACATATAATGTTTGCAATGCAATATGAGCTATTTTGGCTATGATAACAAAATAGCTTATTCCTCTTCCCCAAGCTGCCCTGCTTCTTTAGTGCACTATAATTTTCTTAGGCTACATTTCCGCACTAATTTTGCTTGGAGCAGTTTAAGTGTTCTGCTCCAGCCTGTCCTAGACCAAGCACAGCAAGCTTCATCCACATTGCAAAGACAGGGATGCTGTCTGTTCTGCACCAAAGGAGAGAATCCATAGCTCTTCTGGTCCATACAGCCAAGTCCTTGCTGAAGGCACCACCCTGCCAGTGACTGGCCCAGGTTCCAACACTCATGTCTAGTCACAAGAGTGGGTCTGAACAGAACAGTCTAAAGATAGCATGCCTACATCCATTTGGGGGCTTCAAAAAAAGACTAGGATTTTCCTTGTTCTGGAACAAGTGCAGAGGTGCCAAAAGCTGGACTAGAAAAGACAACTTGGTAGGCTGTAGACCTCTTCAAACAGATCTACAGTTAATCCAGAATAAGAACCTCTTGAGACAGTTCCAGAATGGGTTAGCATAAAGGTTACATTTGGCCTCCTGTGAAGAATGTCTAGGCATCTGGTGCTAGAAGGGTGCAATTGTATGTCTTCCAGGGAGTAAGTATCATTGGGCTCAATACAGCATATTTCAAAGTGAGCACTTTTGTGATGCAGTGTTTCCAGTCCAAAGTTAAAGAAGAGGCACTGCTAACACAGCAAGTGGTGCCTTCCAGAAATGGAATAAGCTTTTCAAGAGGTTAAAGAGCTGAAAAGCTCGGTAAGTGTAGCCTGGTTGCCCCTCACAGCTTGAGGCATTTCATTATTTATTCAGTCCTTGAAATCTTTGGATGCAAAACTTATCAGGCACTTAGGAGAAATAAAGAGGGAAATGGAGTTCTAATTGCATGTCCACTTTCCTTTCCAGTGTTTCTAGGACACCTCTTAGATTTCTGTGCAGAACGTTAACTGCTTCAGTGCTTGAGCAACCATTCATATAGCTGTGTATCTAGAAAACTGCTGCCTCATCCAGAGAAGCAAAGGCCTGATCCATTGAGAGCTTGTTTAGGTACATTAGAATTAGCCACGGAGCTTTAAAACAGAGTGCTGGGAGATACAGTGCGGTATACGCGTTCAAGCCATGCAGAGGGGAGTAACCCAAAAGGCGATGTGAATTGACTTGAAACAGAAGCACAAAATATATGGGATGGGATTATTCTAAAAGCATTAACTTAGAACCTTTCTGCACTAGCTGTTTAAAAAAGGTCTACTGGCTGTCAAGAGGTCACTAAAACAGCACAGGGAGGCATACAGAATAGCACATGCCCCTTTTTTCCAGTTTAGTAGGGGGGGCCATTTCAGCAGTACACCAAATTGCAATTCCCAAATGGGTTCCCCTAGGGCTCTGAGGCCAGGAACTTTCATTCCTGGCCATCAGAGCCCTCACAGCAAACTATGAAGCTCATGTGTGCTTCCGAAAGTGCTGTGGCTGTCCCAGAACAGCCATCTAAAATGTGGACAGCCTTGTTTCAGGACAGCTGGGACACTCCAGCAGGAAACTATTCCTGTAGATACAGTTTCAGCTAGAACAACCAGTCTCTGTGAATGCAGGAACAGCTCTGTTTGGGTTTTTTTGTTTGTTTGTTTCTGCTGTAGCTATTTATTATCTATTTATATAATTTCTACATTGCTGTAGAGCCTTTTTATATCAAAATCTCAAAGTTTTACTGTAAATTCTAAAGACGAGTAAAAACAATTTTCAGAAGCAAAATATAAAAATGCAGTTGAAAATTGATGGGGTCATGAAACACAAGCTGATTCATGTTGGGAAAGACTGAGTGAGCAAATAGATTTTCCTCAATAGCCTAAAAATCAAAATAATAATCCTGTCTTAAACATAGCATTCCTGAATAGAGGTGCCACCCCAGAAAATGCCCTACTGCAAGATGATCCAGAAAAAGGGATAAATATAGAGGGACTAAATGAATGATTTCCCTCTGTTTCCACTTGTAAGGAATTAAGAAGGCCAGTGTGTTTGCAAAAAAAAAAAAAGGATTAAAAGTAATTCTGACAAAGATGGATTCTGCAAACTTCAAAGAGTAACCAGTCTGAGACGGTTACTCATGAACTTGGTTTATATTTTGCCTTTACTATACAGGTCAGAGAAATCTGATATGTACTCCTCCTCCTTATTGTGAATAAATTAGATACAAATTAACTTTGGAGAGCTGGAAGAGGTGTCATCATGAAGACTGTAAACTTCCAGATGGGATAGGGATAAGAAGTCAGGCTGTAATATGAGAGGGTTTGAAGCTTGTTCTGATGGGATTTCTGGAAGGTGTGTTTTCCTATGTTGCAACATAAATTAAAAGAAATCCTTTCTGTCTGACCTTTTGCTTATTAAGAAACTCACAGGTGAAACTGCTGATCTTCTAGCAAAAAAAGATAACCTCTCCCTAAGATCTTTGTGCCCCAAAACTGTGTGTGTGGGGGGGTGGAAATGTAAATCCAATCTTCAAAAAGGGATCTAAGGTCGATCCAGGAAATTATAGACCAGTCAGCTTGAAATCAGTTCCAAGTAAAATGATGGAAACCATCATAAGGATAAAATTATTATACATGCGGACCAGTAAGCATTGCCGAAGGAAAATCAGCATGGCTTCTGCAGAAGTAAATTATACTTTACTAACTTGCTAGAGTTCTTTGAAAATGTTAATAAACTTTGTGGTTGAAGGCAATCCAGTTGACATCTTTTATATGGATTTTCAGAAGGCTTTTGACAAAGTCCTTCACCAAAGGCCCGTACAATTAACTCATCAGTTATAGAGTAAAAGTTACTGGATTGGTAACTGGCTAAGGGACAGGAAACAGAGAGTAGTAATAAATGGACAATTTTGAGAGTGGATGGGGAACTCCTGCTCATGGAGCTATGTCTGGTAAAGAAGCAGCTCCACACCATGTGGATGTAGTGTCTGAGGTTGTGGCAACACCTAAGGTTTAATCCAGCTTCAATCCACTTTCAGAGTGAGAGAATACATCAGCAAAGTGACAAGTGTTAAATAACTCAGAAAATTCACCTTTGTGGTAGATAACGGGGAAATAAACTTATTGGACACTTTGCTGAGGTGTTCTCTCACTCAGAAGATGGACTGAGGCTGGATTAAACCTTAAATGTGACCAGAGCCTGAGAGTGTTCTCAGAGTTCCTCCTGCAGGTAAGTGTGAATTTGCCCTTTGTCTGACATTTTCCTAGCCATCACCTTGTGAGGCAAATTTCCAGTTCAACAACTGTGTGGGCATGGAGGTAATCCTTTGCCCTACTATCTCCTGCAGTGAAGATGAAAACTATAGAAGTAGAAGAGACCAATGGGGCAGAAAGTCAGTGAATGTTGAGGAGGAAATCCTTTAGGCAAGTATAAAGCATGTTGAAGCGCTGTCTCTGGGAAAGTAAAGGATATCAGGATGTGTCCTTTTTTTTGCTGGCCTGCTGTATCCACAGTTCACTCTTGATAGAAAGATGCTATAGTTGGCCCTGAATTGATCTAATATGAAATGCTCTTTGAAAATCTCAACATCCAGACTATTGGGATAGGGCTGTTGTTCAGAAATACTGTATGGTAGTGTTGAACTGTGCAATTCTGCACTGGCCAGTATACCTGCCCAGCAAGGGTATTAGGAGCCTCCTTTCTGCATACTGGTGGCCTCCCTTAGACCACATCAGTATGTGGAAGTGAGGCTTCTTGTACTCTTGATGGTCTGGTATGCCAGCAAGTGCAGAATGACCCTTCCTGAGTCTAATTACCAATACTAATGCTTACTAGGGATGTGCAAGAATATTTGAAACATTCAAAATTCGATCAAATTCATTTGAATTCGGACATTCGAATTCAAATTGAATGTCTATACACTTGTTTTTTAACATTCACTTGAGTTTCAAATTTGTATGTGTACCAGTGCGTATGCATTACATCCGTATCCATATACATCTTATTCCTACATGATGAAAATGGGATGTATACAGGATAAAAACAGATGTGTACGAATGCATACCGACACATACGAATGTTATCAACATTCGTATCTTCAAATACGAATCAAACATTCGTACAAATAGATACGAATATATTTTAATCAAATGTGAATACATTTGTATTTTAAACATTCAAATTGATTCAAATTTTTGGATATTAGCTTCAGATCAAATCAAATGCCAAAAATTGCATTTGTGCACACCCCTAGTGCTTACCATTTAATCGAGAAAATGCAAGCTTTCAGAAAGTAGCCTGCACACCACAAGAATTTGGAACTGCTTAGAAAATCTGGACTGAAAAAATCTAAGAAAATCTACAATGTATATGTATATATGCATATATATATATATATTTGTACTGAAAATGTTGGGTGAAGTTTGGAACAGACTAATAAAGCCCTGGCCCAAGGCTTGTGCTTTGCATAATATGGCGCTGATTTAATCAATTACATTTTTGCTTAAAATGACCACTTAAAGGTTGATGGAATTAAATGAAAGCAGATGAGATTAAAGTTAAGTTTTTAAACACACACACACATATACACACACATATACACACACACACACACACACACACACACATACATACATACATACATACATACATACATACATACATACATACATACATACATACATACATACATACATACATACATACATACATACATACATACATACATATATATATGTATATGATAGAATGATAGGTGGATTTGCCATAAGTCTTCTGGTGGATTGTCCAGACAAGTATTTAGTGGACACTATAAGGGAAATGGAACTTTTGGAAAATGGCAGTTAATCTCCCACATCCATCTCCTCATTTTCTTTTATTTCGTTGTATGTTTTGACCGGAACAGCAAATTTACAATTTTGGTGCAGGCCTCTACCATAGTCTGCACTGACATGTAGATGGATGGCCCCTACTCCTGAATATATCCCGGAATAAGACCCAATGTCAAAAGGGACAAAATTGGTACTAGTTATGGAATCAAAATGCTCTTTTTGCCCCAAATCACAAGGAGACATGGGCAGGAGACAGCACTGATCTGAATTAGCCTACACCACTGATTTGGATTAACCCACACCACAGCTGCAGTCACACTCCCATGCCTCTGAAGGCTAGGAACAAAAACTCCTAGCCTCCAAATCTTGTAGGCTGCTGTTTTGCAGTACACGATGGTGTGTTGCTGAATCAAAGAGGCAGGAACACAGAGCCAGGCCTTCTGAATGCCTCCCATGTTTCAGATGAGAGTACTATCTCTGATTAAATGGTACTACCAGAGGTTTGGATTAATGGCCTCTTGATCCAGATCACTCTCCATGTAATGCAGATGGAGACAAACTGCAGGGGGTGGAGCCCCCTTAATCTGCATTAACAAGTGGATGGAAGGTCCAGAATGTGTACCACACATTCTGTCCATGCGGAAAGGGCCATGGGAAGATAAGGTGGTTGGCCTGGAAATATTCAGGATGAATAAATAGATATGGTGGTTTGAGGAAGGTTATAGCAAGACACTGTTGGTCAGAAATCAGAACGACCATCATTGGATTTCTTGGCGGGTTACTTCAAAGGTGCAAATCATGTGGATGTTTCTTGGGGTTGCAATCTCTATCAACTCTGAGTGTCTATACTTCATAGGGCTGGTGGACGCTGGCCTGTATTTCGAGGGCATCAGTTTCCCTTCTCCTGTTTATGGGCTGTTGGCCGAAAGCTTCTTGGTTTCATTTTGGTATCTCTCCAGCTGTTTTTGAAAATGTATGCACCATCTCTCCAAGGAGATGGGTTAAGATGGGCTGCTCACCAAGTGAATGGCTCTTAGCCCAGTCCCTGGCAGCAAGGCCTATGTGTGATTCAACCCAGCACAGCATGGGTTAACCTACATCATGCAGAAAGGCCTTCATTGTCAAGCAATCAGATTTGGGCCATGGTCATTTTAAACCTTCTTCAGTCCATCTTCAGGACTGACAGCTCACACCTTTTCATTTCAATCTGTTTTATCTGTGGAATTTCCACCCTCCATTTGAAATGAACAGCTGTGAGCAGTCAGACCTAAAGTTGGACTGAAGAGGGTTCAAAGTGGTGTGACCATGGCCTTGCTGTTTAAAAGCAGTGGCTATTGCAGATGATCCTCAAATTTTGTCCTCTTTTTCCTACCACCTTTAGTATATACTTGCTGTAGTTTTGATTAACTGTTGCTATTCCTCCCCCAAAGTCATCTTGCATTGCAAAAATACAAAACATCTAAGAATTCTTACCTTTCTTTTTCTGCACAAAACCAGCCTCAGACATTCTATGACACAAAGGGCCACACTTTTTTTGCTGTATCATTCCAAATTCCTGCTTCTTATTTACTACCACCATCTGCTGCTGCATAAAAGAGAAAACCTGGTTTCCCCACATGGCATTTCCGGTTTTCTAGACAGTCAGAAATTTAGCTATTTCTAGCCTTATTCTTATAACTTTAAGAATCAAATATATTTTGCAATGACATCCAAAGATCACAGAGATAGGAGTATTTTTGGCAGCTGAGAATCAAATTGCCTCTTTATGTTTCCTGCCAATTCATGCAAACATGGCTTCAAAATAAAATTCTCCTAGTGCAAATCATATGCTGAAATAAATAAAAGATTATTCCTTTTAAAGCAGTGTTTATTGTCCTCTATAAAAGAATACTTCTTTCTTTCCCCGTCCCCACTCTGTCATTCTTCCATACATGAATTTCTCTGTTCCCTTCCAACTAAAGTAGCAGATGATGCTGTTTCTTGTTGGTGTACTTATTGGGAAATATTCATACTAGGGATGCTTCCAAGCAGATTACATACTGCCATTTGCCATACTGTACTCATCAAAAAGCCACAAAGAGCAGTATGAACTGGGGGCCAAACTATTATCCCATTTAAGCAGTTGAAAATTCAGGGGATGGTTATCTAGGGCCTGTTTGCACTTGCCTGACTGGTATGGAATAATAATACCATGTCAGTCAGGTGAAGGATGAAGCATGACAGGAGCTGTCTTCACTTCAAAGGCTAGTGAAGTCTTGAATTGGACCACCAGCACTTGAAATGTGGGTGGCCAGGCCTAGGCAGGCCAGATCACCGTGGCAACAGCTGCAGCAACATCCAGAATATGTCATGAAAATTGGGATGCAACTATGCCATCACGCCCACCCATAGCATTGCAGCGATGTTGCTGTTTCTAGTCAAGCTGACGGCAGCATTTTAGTTGTCCACAGCTACTTAGGACAGACTTGGTTAGTATGGATGTGCACTAAAGGGTTTTTTTGAGATTCAGTTTGTATCAAACTGTATGTAAGAAAATTTGTATTTGTTCAAATAGATCCCCTTTAAACATGGTAGGATTCTATTCGATATGAATGTATTTGTACGAATATCCTATACATATCGCATGGAAGCAAATACTTATCTATTATGAACAAATACGTATCCAATATGTATCCCATGACAAATCTGGGCTCTGAAAGCCTCAAATCCAACCTGAATCCACTCTTAATCCACTCTTGCCATATTGAATGTGATCTGGATCCATTGCAGGTGTGTGGTGCAGCCACTTTCCCACCTCCCCAGTTTAACAGATGTCTGAACTATTTGTACAAATGCCTGAAACATTTGTACAAATGTCTGAAACATTTGTATTTGTAAGAATGTTAATGTACGAATGTTGTAACATTCAGTTTGTGTACGAATGTCTGAATTCATATGCATTTGTATGAATAATGAATGTTACGAATATTTGTGCGCATCCCCATTGGTGAGCCCCAGGATCAAGGCCGAATCTAGTGTTATGCCTTAATATGATGGACAATACAACCGATTAAAACATCAGCAGCAACTGCTACTGCCTTTCTGCCAATGCCGCAGCCACAGGTTGCTTCCAATTTTAGAAGGACACCTCACACCTCTAGGGTTAAGCTGTCATGTGATCCCTGACCTAGAATGAAATCCTCAAGCCTGCAATTTACTTTTAGAAATCGTTCATACATGACTGCTCATTGGAGTTTTTGGCAACTTATCTTACTTGGTTCAGTATTACATCCCACAGCAACAAACATCTTTACATCATAGTAGAAATAAGAGTTGGGAAGAAGATTCTTTACACCACAGGTACTAAATGTCAACTCCCATCATTTCTTGCCATTGGCCAAAACAGCTGAGTCTTCTATTAGCTGTAAACCAAAAACATCTGGAGGTTTGGGCATGTTTGCTCTCAGTCATGTGGGGCGCTCACATAGGAGGGATTTTTACATTAGACTGATGTGAGTAAAAAGCTGACACTTTTCATTCGCATGCTTTTGTGGTATTTTATTATGTTTAATTTTATCAACTCAGTATTGCTGTTCATATTTTTTTACTTTTACTATTACACCCTGGATTCTTGACAGAAGGCCCATAGTGATGATATATTGACCATGGTTTCTTTTGTACAATGCAGGGGTTCCTCTTTCTCTTGAGCCTGTTGAGTTGGTTGCAATAAGTTGGGAAAAAAGAAAGAAAAATAATCTTAAATATGATCTTAAACAAGCCTACACCTGTATGACAGCAGCCATCATGTAAAAGCAAAGCAATTGTAGAAAATTGTCTGAATGAACTAAATATATTATCCAAAACCATGTTTTGCAACAGGACCAGGATTACAATTCCACTTACTTGTGTCTAAAATGAAGGAACCAGAGATACTAATGCCGTAGCATGTCTTTAGATAATTGGAGAAAAGTAAACAAAAAAACAAAAAAACCCTCATAAATGATCAGTTTAGATGAGGGATTGCTAAAGATTGATTCCTCTGACCCCTTAATAACCGTAGCTGTGCTGCAGATTCAACGTGCTGACAATCCACAGTTGGTTGTAGAAATGAAGCAATCATATAATTGCCTCAGCCACATCAGATCGATTTTCAGGAGATGAACAGAAAAAATTACCTCATTGTGTACTGAAAACCATTCTAGTCATATGAAGAGTGATCAATGAATATTTTACTACATATTCAGGTTCTGATTGGATAAGGTGAACCAATCCTAAATAGATCCTAAATCCACACATTTCCATTTATATCAGTTTTTGTGTGAGTTAATTGCAATGGAATTAAGACTTTATTTTCTTCACAGGAAGACATATTGCCAATTTTAAATTTTCCAGTGGGCTGTATTCAAGAACAGTTGTTATTTGTTGGCTGTTGTGTTTGTTATTTGATGTTCTATACATTTTAATGTAATTATAAATTGTCTTGATTTACTATAATAGCAGTAATAAAAATGGGAATAATTTCCATCCCCAATAAACAGCATGCTCACTTTTGGGTAAATGTTTTATCCAAGAGATGACAGTGGATAAGAGAGATAGGGAGGATCAAAGTATCTGACTGCATTTTCTTACAAGAGCTACAAAACATTATTAAAGATTAGGGGTCCGTACAGTTGAAACATTCCAAGTGTTCCACTCGAAGGGACAAAGGGAGTTATCTTTGCAGTCTCCCCTTTCCCACTGGAGTTCATAGAGATCCTCCACCCATTTCATACTAGGTCACAATTAATGCTACCTACCATCTAAGCCCATTTCCCTGCTTTTAGGTAGCAGTCTTTTTTCACCTGTGAAAAGGGTTGGAAATTAGCCTACCCATCAGGTTTGGTGAATGGGAGCAAGTGGGATGTTGACATAAGCATAAGAATATAAGAGGAACCCTGCTGGATCAGGCTACAGCCCAGCTAGTTCAGCATCTTATCTTAACACAGTGTCCACCAATTGCTTCTGGGATGAAACCCTCACCTGCTCTCAACTCCCTACAAAATTTTCAAGCAGCTCTCAGATGTCCCACACCCCACCCAAAAGCTGACTGACCAAGTCTTTTCTCCTTTTTCTGAAGCAATCCTAATCACTATCAAAAAGAAAGAAAGAAAATGCAATTCTGTTTATTTGAGCAGCAGTCATTAAGCAGCTCGTGGACAGCTTTTCTTCCTCTTTCCTGCAATGATTCTTACTACTGCAGAAATGGGAGGGGAAACCCTACATTCTGCTCTTTTTGTTGTAATGATCTTTATTACTGCCAAAAGGGGAGGGGGGTAAGCCTTTTAGCAGGTGTGTTCCACCAGTCCCTGTGAGCACCAGCATCCCACCTTCATGGTGGAACCTATAGTGGTCTTCTTGTGATTTTTAGTCACTCCCCAGGAAAGTGAGGCTGAATAAGATAAAGCAGTACTTCTGGCCCCATCACCAGCTCCCAGCAGGCACCTGTCCTCACTAGCTGGAGCAAAAGAAGTGCCTGGAGAATCTATTTCAATAGCAACAATATAGAGTCAGCAAAAGAAAGTACTGAATAGGTGGAATTAGGAGGCAGCTGAAAAATTGTGCTTATTACACACATACTGCTTTATAGAAGATCATCAGAAGCAAGAAAAGAGTAAATACATTTTATCGTGGCACAGTGACAGATTGCATTCCTAAAAAAATTTAGTTTAGAGCAACTTGATATTTTCCTTTCACCAACCACAACAGGACATCCCTTCATTCCATCCTTCACTATTCCCCTTTTCAGAGAGGTAACTTGCTGTTACAAAACCATAATGGAGAAGACAAGCTTGCTGCTGATTGCTTTTCATTATCATTCATTTAAATGAGAAAAAGAGCAGACCATATTTGTTCTCAGGATTATGAGCAGTAATAGATTCTTTTTGAGGGCTTTAGCTTCCTCCTGGGATTTTCTCTCAGTGAGCCTTGGACTTGTGCATTATCACCAGTTACATTACAATAAGCTTTCCTGAGATTCAGACAAGGTAATACATACAATAAATTGAAAGATTGAAAAATGTATCCATAAGAAGTGGTGTTTGACTTCCCATAGGGGCTCAGGTGTTCCAGGGTACAGTAATATACCTAGAAACCTAGGTTGCTGAAGTGGCCAGGAGCAATTTTCATGATCTCCATCTATATAGGCCAAATTTATTCTTCCTGTGTTCATCTCAGTCTAGCAGTCACCACGCTTTTCTAAACTTGAGCCCATGTAGCTGAATGTGCTTCATGGGGAACTGCATGATGTCTCTCAAGGCCATTTGCAGAGTATTGAGAGTAAGTGAAGGTTCTGCTTGAAATGCCCAAAAGCAATTGGTGGGCCACTGTGTGAGAAAGGATGCTGGATTAGGTGGGCTCCTCATATGTTCTTATGTTCTTAATGGCACAGAATCCAGCCACCATTCTACCTAATAGAAATGGCTTTCATAAGATATATTTATATTGATGCCCTCCCACGTAGCTGGATCTTTTAAGAGTAAACATAAGAAGGAACTAGGAAATTGAAATGAGACTCCCAGTCATCCCATTTAAGCCTTCTAAGCATAATTTAAATTCTAATTTGGGTTGAAGGTGATAATTGCCTCAGTCCAAAGCATCTCAATGGTCTGGTTAGCAAAATGTGGGACAGGAGGAACTATGCTGGACAAGCCATTGAACTGACTGCATAGGTGAGGTCCTCAACACATATGTCCACCAAGAGCTTTGCTGATGCCCTGAGAGGATCGAGGCCTGTTGAATAGCTAAAAAAAGAACTTGTTTTATGTCCTTCATACTCAGACCAGTTCTTTTCTGCTCTCTAACCACGTTTAGCATGTTCTTCGCCATCTTTAACTGGACACCAAAAGTGAGGAGCAACATAAACGTTTTCTTATGAAACATGTCCATAATACCCAGAAGCAATTTGTGAACGGATTGTGGCTTGGTCCAAGCAGAACTCCTCTTATATTCTTATGCAACCATTTTATGTCTGGCACCCATGTTTTTTCTCACAGTTTCTCAGCTTGTCACAAAGACTGAGAATTTTTGGCAGATACAGTTAAGGTCATTTTTGAAGCATGGTCATAGCAAGAAATTCTTAAAATATATCTATTTATTTTCAAAATAAGTATGTGTACCATAATATAAAGTTGCAATAAATAAAAATCCATTTTCATTTAAAAATGTCAAAACGTAATATAAAAAGATATATGCACACAACAAGCTATTAAAAATGTACTCTCAAATTTAAAACACAGATTAAAAAAACTAAAGATGCCTATGCTGCACAAGCTGCCCATATGGCCTTTTCAGAAATATAATTACATGGAGTATTAAACAAAGTGTGAAATACTATACCCAGCAGGATTTATCTGAGACTGAAGACTAAGGCAGTACTGTGAAAAAAGAAAGAACATTTTAATAACTGAGATTGAATGTGGAGAAGACAAAGAGCTTATGGGTATCGAGATCTCAAGTTTAAGAACTGAGGATTTTGCCTGTTCTAGATGAGGCTTCACTCCCTCAGAGTAAGCAGGTATGTAGCTTGGGGGTATTTCTAAAATCATCTCTATCAGTGAAGAGTCTGACCTGCCATAGTCTGCACTAACCTTACCTGGATAGGGTGAACTTGGCTACTATGGTCCCTGCCCTGGTAATTTCATGTTTGGATTGCCATAGCAAGCTGCATGTGGAACCTGGGACACTTTTGCACTTCCCTTCCCATCCACTGGATGGGAAAGGAGTGCAATCATCCACACTAGCGAGCGCTAGTCACTTACAGCCTAAGCCCCACAAGTTTGGTCACTCACCTGTGACCAATCCTGGGGCTGGTCTTCTTCAGGGTGCTGCCATCTTGAATGTGGCACCTTCCGCAACTGCGTCTATGTCAGTGCCATTGCCCTGATGACAATGATGCTCTGCACAGTTGCAGTTGCATTAGAAGATCCAGCATTGCTGCCAGCCCACTTGCGTGGCAGCTCTGTTTACCTCCTTGTCCAGCAAAAGAATGAATTCTCCATGACTGGATGCATCCTGTACGCTTTGGGGGAAGATTGGGAAGGTTGTGGAACATGACTTTGTGCTCCATGCCTAATCAACAATTAGGCAACTTCTGGGAAGACAGGGGGTGACTGGAAGCTGTAACAGCCTCCTCTAGGTACAGATGCTCTTCCCAAGATGTTGCCTAATTGTTGACTATGGGCCAAAGTGTGAATCAGCCCCTGGTCTTGAAGTTGCAACTGGTGTAAAATGCAGCAGCCAGGCTGTTGAGTGGGGCAGAATCTCATACGCACATAAAATCTGTGCTTAAACTGTTGCAATGGATGGTTCAAGGTCTTAAACAACTTGGGATTAGGTTACTTGTTACATCACCTCTCCCAGAATAAACATCTCTTTTTTGATGTTCATGATGTGTCTAATATTATATCTTTTAAGTGCCTGTTTAAAAAAAAAAAATCAAGTTACCTCTCACATAAATGAATGGCTATCTCATGACCCTATACAGTTTTTAATAGTGTTTTTATTGTCTGCTGCTTTTAACTTTTTTAAACTTGTTTTTTAAACTTTACGGTAAACTGCTTCAAGATTTTGATATGAAGAAGCAGTATAGACATGTTTTGAATAAAATATTTTTTTATTAAAACAATATCAGTGATGAAGAGATGGTTAGCAATAATGCAATACACATCTGCATCTGCATAGATGTACAACTAGTTTAGCCTGTGTGAAAGAAGGATCAGAATGAATAAATATTCACAAACAAATCTGAACAAGAATACCTTCATCCGTCCAGAAAGGCTTTGGTCTGGCCAGGCAGAATACTAATTTTCCATTATGGCCTTCCCATTGAATGTCTGTTTTCAACAGTGCAATAACGGAAAAGTGCAATCTTTTTCAATAGAAAAAAAAAGGCACAAAAATGTTCAGCTGTGAATGCAAAACAACTCAACTGTGAAACAATTTTTTTTTTCATTTGTGCACATCCCTACTAACAGTGGCACCATAACATTAGATTTTTTTTTTCAACTCTGGCTGCATCCAGACAGGTTGCAGGATTATTCTGGGGCTACACTGAGATTGTCACGTGTGTCCTTGGTAATACCAACATAGCCCAGGAATAATGGAGTGATATCTTGCAATAATGTTATTTTAGGAAAACCAGCTCCTAATCCAGACTTTACATAAAAAGTGAAAGAACTACTTGTCTGGATACTCTTTCATGAAATCCATCATCTTAGGAATGGACATCACACATGTGCAGGGTCAAACCAGACCTAAATGGTGATTCCACATGCCTGTGTGGTATGATTGTGCACTTCCTGGTATTTTGTGCCAGTGAAATACCCATATGAAGATGTCATGCCATCATTGGAGCAACATCCAGACATGTTTGTTTGTTTGTTTGTTTGTTTACATTTCTATCCCACCCCATACCCGAAGGTCTCTGGGCGGGTAACAATAGGTTAAAATAGATTAAAACAAGATACAAATTAAGAACAGATACAGATTAAAATGAAATACAGATAAAACAAGATGCACACTTTAAAACACCTTAAAATTCAACAGTTTTAACAATTAAAATGATGTCATTATAACTGGGGAGGGAGAATAAATCCTTAACCAAAGGCCGAGACAAACAGGTATGTCTTTACGACCCTCCTAAGTAAATACAAGGAGGGGGCATGGCGCACCTCGAGGGGGAGGCCATTCCATAATCTCGGGGCACTGCTGAAAAAGCTCTCTCCTGGGTGCCCACCAACCTCACTACTGAAGGTGGCGGGACAACCAGGATGGCCTCATTATTGGATCTTAAGGCACGGGCAGGTCGGTAAGTCCTTTTGCTTGCTCCTGGCTATTGCCAGCTGCCTGGGCAACAAGCGATTATTCCAGAATTATTCAAACAAGTGATTTATTCCAGAATATGCTAAATAGTGGTATATTTAGACACCATCTGGAGTCAGCCTCTATCATTATAGATAGTGCTTTAAGTCATCTAACATAGAAACGGGCTGTCATGCGGTAGAGAGGAAGGAAGGAATTAGGATGTGTTTATGCATAAGAAAAGGGGCACCCCATAGGTATCTCAGAAGGACAATGTGTGGCCCACATGAGCCTAAGCTTTCTCTAATCCACCTTTTCTTGCACAGAATGTGCAAGAGGGGGAGGGGCAGAGCAGTGCGTGAACAATCCCATCTCAAAGTCTTCCCTTAAAGGCAATTTAGAGATGATTTTTGTACCTGTGTCTGACTTTTTAACAAGGTTCCATTCAACATTCAGATCTTCATTCTGTATCTACCTTGGTTCTTTTTTTAAAAAAAAAGTATTTAAAAGATCACCTTTATAAGTAAAACTCTGCCACAGTGACTCACCCAGTAACATATAAATACCTGCTCTCACATCAAACCTAAAGATGCACAAAAGAGAATTAATAACTAAATAGATTGATCGGAGAATCCATGTTCTTAGGCTGTGACTGCTTCCAGATTTAAATATTTTGCCCTATTGTTTTATATTTTGAATAAAGCCAAAATGAAAACTCTTCTCATTAAGACTCTTTAGTCTTAATTAGAAGGATTGTAGTGAGGTCAAGGGCTCTTTAATTTCCTATTATGCTTTTTCCCATTATGTATCTCTTACAGACAGTATCACTATGATCAATGGCTTCAATTATCTGAAGAGGAAAATTATAATAAATTGAAATTGCACCCCATGGAAGTGCTTGAATGAGACTTGGGGCCTATGGAGCTTCCAAAATTGACATCTCCTGACATACATCATGCTCTGGAATAAGAAAAGGTGTCTCAGGCCAAACATTAGTAAACTACCCTAGAAGCAATAGAATTATGATTCTTTATTTCTTTTTTCAGAACCAAAGTATTTCTACTTTTCACATCAAGGCGCCTCTTATGCCAGATGTCAATTAACACAATTTTGATTCACACCAGGCCTGTGATCTTTTTCGGTCCTACCAGCTCATCTCTTTGTGCACTTAGAACTTTGATATAAATCATTCTCCATAGTTATCTTCTTATTTTCTTCCTCTACTTCTGTCCTTACTCAGCAGAATTACCTTGAACTGGAGCTAACAAAAGAAAAATCTGATAGAGCACAATTGCTGATTTTCTGAAGAAATTTCTGGTTTTAGTGAGGGAAATTCTTTAAGGATTATAAGCTTCTCCCTACTTAAAAAGAAAGGCTTCAGAAGAGAACACACAATTGGTTCAGAACAAAAATTCTGAAAATACATTTTCAAATTATTTTAAGCAGAAAGAAATGCCTTATTAGCTCTGCTATGTAAGAAATGCCTTACTGGATCAGAATGGCACCTGGTTTAATTCAGCAGTCTATTTGCACCTTCCACATTGAAGTCTCCTTTAAACAGGCCCTTTGGAATAGATTAGGGACTCCATATTGTTTGTTTGTTTGTTTGTATTTCTATCCTGCCCTGTACCTGGAGGTCTCAGGGTGGGTTACAATATTATAAAAATCTTAGACAAGTTCCTGCCCTCGGGCTTACAATCTAAAGAGACAAGATACAAAAGGAAAATGGTGTGGGAGGGAACAGGGACTATTTTAGCAGATGGCACTCAGACCAACAAAGGGAAGTAATTTTTTTCAGCCTGAAGGTAATCAATCTATGAAATTTGCTAAAGAAGAGGTGGTGACTGCAAGCAGACTGGATAGTTTTAAGAAAGGATTAGATAAATTGATGGAGGACAGGTGTATCAGTGACTATTAGAAGTGATTGTAGATGCCACCTCCAGATTGAAGAGGCAGGCAGAATGCTTCTAAGGAAATCAAGAGCAGATGAGGGCTTTGCCTTTATCTTGAGCTTGAGAAGCAATTGGTGGATACGATGTGAGACAGAATGCTGGACTACATGGGGTGGGTCCAGATCCAGCACGGCTCCTCTTATGTACTAAAGCTGTCCAAGAAATGAAGGACTGCCTCTCAGCTTCATCTTTAGCAAACAGGGAAGTGTTTGTTATATGTGTCTATACATTAACTAGTGTTTGCAATTATGACATGCTTGCTTTCATTTTGGGCCCATCTGATTTTGAAATAGCCTTTTAAAGTGTATAAGGGTTCATTCTGCATAAATCACAGCCTCTTTTAATGGTGTTCATATGAAATGCCACTCTTGTGGGACTTCAACCGCTGAAGGCTGAAGCTGCTATCTATAGATCTCTTGTTCCCATAAATTCTAGTCACTGAAACGCCATCTGAAGTGATTTGTGTGCTATAGTCAAACATGGTGTGCAAGAACATCTATTGTACAGCCAAGATGTAGAGAGAGCTGCTGCTGGTTAATTTATATGTTCTAATACAGGGTTACCTTGTGGGAAAGAGGCAGGGTTTCTGCTTCTTTAGTAACTATGTAGAAGATAAAATTTCAGCAGGTTGTGCCTGTATCACAAGCTAGAAAAATCTTTTTACATACAACTGTTAAAGATATAGGAACCCTCTCCTTTTTTCCATATGGTTGCTGTTGTTGGATAGCACTAAGTTGCGACCAATACCTGGTTGACTGTGTGGGTATCTTTATGCAGTTTTCTTGACAAAAGTGGTTTATTTATTTATTATTATTTGTATTTCTATCTGCCCTATACCCAAAGGTCTAAGGTATTTAAAATCAGACTTATATTAAAACAGTAACATTATCTGTGAAGTGGGAAGAGACAGTGTATTACCATTTAATCAAAGGTCAGGGCAAAGAGGTGCATCTTCACTGCCTTCCTAAATATATACAGTGAATGAGCCTGATACACCTCAAGAGAGAGACTATTCCATAACAAGGGGCCATCACTGAGAAGGTCCTCTCATGTGTGCCTATCACTTTTAAAACTGAAGGTGGTGGGACAACCAGGAGGGACTCTCCTCCAGATCTTGAGGCATGGGCAGGTTGATATGGGAGAAAGCATTCCTTTAGATATTTGGGGCCCAAGTCATTAAGGGCCTTGTAAGTCAAAGTTAACACCTTGAATTGGGCTCGGTAGCGATTCTGCAGCCAATGCAAATCTTTTAAGACTGGCATGATGTGCGTCTGGACAGCTGTTTGGGTCAGCAGTCTAGAAGCTGCATTCTGCACTAGCTGCAGCTTCTGTACAGTCTTCAAGGGAAGCCCCAAGTAGAACACATTACAGTAGTCCAGTCTGGAGGTTACAAAAAGGGCTCCAGCTGATGCAACAGCTGTAGTTGGAAATAGGCACTCTTGGCCATGGCCTCCACCTGAGCTTCAAGTGTCAGTGCAGAGTCCAAGAGCACCCCCAAATTTTGCACCTGTCTCTTCCAGGGCATTACAACCCCAACGAGGACTGAATGACTCCCAAGTACAAGGACCCGAGACCCTATGACACACAGCACCTCTATCGTGTCTGAAGTCAGCCTACTTCTAGACAAAGGCTCGGGATTGAACTGGTAACCCTCTGCTTTCCAGGCAGTTTGCTCAACTCCTTCTCCACCCTTATACGATAGCCTTACATAATATTATAGAGAGTTCTAGCATTAATCAAGATGAAGCAGCCCACTCCAACAGCAGGCTGACATAACTATGGTCATATATATAGTCATTTTAAAAAAAGATTTTACTAGCCATAGTCATAAACATACACAAGTACCTTAGGGTATACACAGAAAAAAGAGGGGGGGAGAATAAACCCTACTCACCCCCAGCAGACTCATACAAGGAGCACTGAATAATAACAATACATCAATCAAAATAGCATTGCACTTTCAAAAAACCCTAAGTTTCTCTGGAGTGGTATCCTGAACTGCATTATCTGCCATTATTTTCCATTCTTCTTCCACATCCAGTTTTTGTTGATTCCCCATCCATTGAAGCACACAATATCTAGAAACATCAAAAGTATAATATTCAACAACATATCCATACCAAGTATCCAACATCCATTTTACTGCATCCTTCCAACCCCGTGCTATGGGTCTAGAACATATCCTTTATCATAGCTTCCGACCCAGCATAAAGGGCTTCAATCATATCACAAATATTGTCCCCCGACCCAAGTCCCTCACAAACCCTGTTCAGATATTTATGATTTATGGAATCAAAGGCTTTATTTACATCCAGCTTCAATATGCCAACTTTCTTGCCCTCTTTCTTTGCACTATGCATAACATTCAACACATTACTTATCAAATCTCCAATAAATCTACTCTTAATAAACCTATATTGTTCATTTTTGAACAATACTGTCATTAACAGTTCCAATTTACTATTAAGAATCTTCATAAATTTCTTCTAATCCTTATTGGCCAAAATGATCAGATGGTAGGAATCAGGAAGAGTAAAATCCCTATTACCTTTAGGAACTGTAATTATCACAGCCTGCTTCCATAATGCCGGCACCAAATGTTCTAGAAATACCATATTAAAATTTTTCTTCATAGGAGTCACCAATTCCATCTTATGTGTTTTATAAAACAATGCAGTAAACCCATCTGATCCTGGTGTCTTACCTATCTTCAATGAATTTATCACCTCTGTCGATCAGTCAACCATCTGTCACAGTCTGATCATCCACAACTTGTGTATCCCTGTACAATTCTCTATAAAAACTTGCCATTACTTCTACTATATTCTCATCCTCCATAACATAATCTCCATGAATGTTCTTCAGATTTGTTATATACTTCTTGGTCAGCACTTTAAAAAAATAGTGCACTAACCTCTTCACTCCTTGAATGTCCTGAGAAATAAATTCACCCCTTACACCCATACATTTTCTCCCTACTACTTTCATATCTAACTCCTCCTCTTCTTCCACTCCCTCTGAATCCTTATAGAATGAGTGAGCATGTACCTCCTCTGCAAATCATCGTATCTGTTGCAACAGATAGTCCTTAAGAATTTCTTCTTCTTCTGAATTCCTATCTCCATCATCATACACCTACCACCAAGCGTAGCCTTAAATCTATCCCATACCATACTTTGATCCACTTCTTCATTATCATTATCTTCAAAATAATGCTGAATCCCAACTTTATGAACTTCCCAACTTCTTTCTGTCTTCATCATGCATCAAAACTACAGGACTAAATTTCCAACTATAAACGCTATTGTTAATCTTCATACCCAATTTTAATCTTCATACCCAGTGTTGGAGCATTATCCAATAACCATATTCCCCCAGCAACTAAATCCACTATCTGAAAACCAAATGTCCAATTGACCAACATTTGGTCAATCATTGAAAACTTTTTATACCTATCAGAATAACAAGTAGGCAGCTTAATCCTATATCCCATCTTTAAAAATCCATCCAAGAGCCCCATCTTATCTTCTATTTTCTCCTCCACAGTCCCATAATAAACATATATATTAAAATCTCCTGCCACCAACAAAGAACCTTCCTGAAACCCGGATAGAACCTGCATACAAGCATCCAAAAATCTCCTCTGCAACTTATTCAGATCATATATGTGGTCATATATATGGTCATATACCTAATGTTTATTCCACAAAAAATATGTGAAAAAAAAGTTTCATTTTCTAACCATACATTCAACGATTTGCATTCACAGCCAAAGATTTTTTGCAGATTTATTTTCTATTGAAAAAGGCTATTTTCATCAGTAAAATACTGTGAAAGTATGACAATTTGATCAAATTTTCATATTTTCACTCCGTTTTTGTTCATTTCATTTGTTTGTTTCTTCTGATGTGAAAATTTGGAAATTTGAATATTCAGTTGGATTTTCAAATACAAATTTGTTCGTGCACATCCCTGTCCTGCACTAAAACATCTTTGTTTATATTTCTTCATATTTCAGAGCATGACCATCTACTCATTGCTTGTGACTATAATGAGTAAAAATGATGAGTCTTCTAGATTACTGTTTTGCTTTGCCATTTTTAGCATATGTGGAGTGCTAACAATCATTTGACTACTTCCCTCTTGGCTATTGTTTTTCATACCACAGCTGGTGTTCTTTTATGAACAAGGCACTCTTCTAAATGCCAGCTCTGGACTTAAAAGATCTCACGCACTGATCAATTCTTCACTATCTATTATAGGCCTTCAATTCTTACTCTGATTAATAATAGCAGTATTGACTTAAGAACAGCAAATATAGTTGCAACATGATACTCTGTATGAGGAGGTGACTAAGGGGACTATCGGTTGTTCATCTGCCCCAGTGTTCTTTGATATGTAATTCCTGATCAGCACCTAATACATGCCCCTGCTTGCTTGTACATCTAAAGAAGGTGTTTCAAGGAAGAAGCAAAAGTAAATAGGGGGGAAAGTGGCCAAAGGACAAAGAAGCTAAACACACCAGTAAGTATCTAAAACTGTAATCCGATACAACAAAATAAAACATCTCCAAGGGATGTTAGGGAAAGCTTTGTGATTAGGGATGTGCATGAAGCCAATCCCCCCCCCCACTTCAATTTGATGCAAATTGAAGGAGGGGATATTCGTCTTCATGTGAAATCCCTCTGTGAATGTGGTAGCTTTGGCTTCACATGTGACCATCCATTGAATGTTCACATGCAAAATGAACCCCTCCACTACTCCCTTCCTTTCGCGTTCTGCTCCCCCCCCCCACTCCCCTGCCACCATTTCCATGGTGGACTCTTCTGCAGCTCAACTAGGTCTTCTGGAGGTGCACGTGCCCCTCCCCAACTGGGAATCATGGAAAATGTGAGGTGCATGCACACGCCACCAGAAGCCCTAATTGGATATCAGAGGAGCACACAATGGTGGCAAAGGTCACAGGAGTGCAGAGGCCATGACTCCAGCCACATTTAGGGGTAAGGGATAGTAGGCCTGGCATGGGCCTTTGCCACCATTTTCATGTTCCTCTGAGACCCAACTAGGCCTTCTAAAGGTGCATGCACATCTCCCCCATCCAAGATTTTTGGGAAATGCAAGATTTCTAGATGTGGGAGGTGCACACACATCTCCAAAAGGCCTAGTTGAGCTCCAGGGGAGCAGGCAAGGGTGGCAGAGGCTGTGAAGTATGCCATTTCAGCTGCATTTAGGGGTAAAGTAGCATGGCCAGGGGGAAGGAAGGCTAGTGGTCATTTGATTTGCAGGCAAATGGGGGGGCTACTAATGTAGGCCCCTTTTGATTTCCCTACAAATGTTGAAATTTGTACAAATTTGTATGAATTTTGAGTAGCACAAATATTCATGCATATCCCTGTTTGAGATAGAATTCTCCACACACACCTTCATGAACATTTAGAGAAGGGTTGGGAACACTAGGATGATACACTGTCTTTTTGAGGCACCCCTGGACACCTCTTTTGTTATGTCTGAACACAGCCTTAATCCAGGGAGGGAAATGGGTGACTGAAGTATCTCCATCAGAAGAGACACCTATCTGATCTCCAGTATTTCTAGATTAAAAATTTAGGCAGAGACAACCAGAGTTCAGGATAGAAGCGGCAGGATGGTGGGAAAGGAGCAAGCTCATTCCTATGCTGCGTTTGATGACCCCAAACCCAGTTCTGATCTGTGGCTGTGGAAAAGAGAATCCTGTGCCCAGGCCTAGGGATGTGGATGAATACTTGCAACATTTGCTATTCATACAAATTTGGGCATTAGTATACAAACCAAATGGTACGGCATTCATACATAATACGGATAGTTCAGACATTTGTTAAATGGGAAGGTGGGACAGCAGCTGCAGCAGTCACTTCTGCAATGGATCCAGAGTACATTTGACATGGATCGAGAGCGGATTAAAAGCAGATTCAGGTCAGATTTGATACTTTCAGAGTGGATTTGTTATGGGATATGTATCGGATATGTATCATATATGTCTGCATTCATGTTAGATATGTATTGGATGCATATACATTCATGTTGGATACATATCAGATATGTATCAGATACATATTCATTCATACTGGATATTTGTACAGATTCATACAAATACATTCTTATCAAATAGAATCTTACAACATTTGAAGGGGATCTATTCATATGAATACAGATTTTCTAACATTCTATTTATGAATCAAATGCCAAAAAAACCATTTGTGCATATCCTTACCCAGACCCCTCTGCTCATGTTTCACTGGCTGTCCCTAGATTTAGGAAATACAGATCAGACTCCTGACTTCTATCTGGCATTTGAAAAAACAATATCTTCATAATACTGTTTCACATACATCTGCGTTAGTAAGCATTCATCTATGAAACTTTTCTCATGGAAGGGTTAGTGATTGTGTCTGGAGCCTTTGATTGGGGATCAACAACCTAAACTCCCATTTCCTTATGGTGCAGCAGCCATCACTGTACATCTTAAGCTATTGCATCTGTTTAGTCAGTTGCAGACCCTGCTTCCCTTAGGTGGAAGTGCAAATTTACTTTCTACCTATGCTCAGGATGTCTGATTTATGACCTCCAAGCATGCGATCTGACTCCCCGGCACTTCCAAATTAGCAAGTGTCTTGATTATGGCTCCCAGCCATGGTAAAGCTATGTTAAGCAGTGCAATGCTCAGAATATAGTGTTATCCTAAAGCTTTAGGTAACCCCCTGCTACTATTCAGATGAATTAGACTGTACAATATTCAAAAAGCATTAATTAATCATCCTAATCAACAGAACAGCTGGGTCACTTTTCTAATTTACACACTTGCCTCATATTGTGCAGGTCAGTTTCTTTCTCCGTAAAACAGAAGGAGCAACAAGATTAATCTGCCTCTCTGAGACATCCACAGGCCTTAATTGCTGTTTGCAAAGTACTCCCTGCACCTCAAACGGAGGTCATGTGGAGGTATTTGATACTTTGTTGGCTCGTTCTCCTCCCTTACCCCACCTTCGTTTTCTACATTTCTTAATTTTTCTCTCCAGAATATGGATTAAATTAGCTTGTTCAGTGGCCAGGAGTCCAAATCTTGCATGCTTTGCTTTCCATCTCCTGCTTCTCTACAATGCCTTCTCTTTCCTACAGACACCAGGATTCATTTGTTGAATACATTTCTTGGGCTAATGGGTGTGTCGTGCTGTTTTTGTTTGGTATGTACAAGGAACGTGCTGAGGCAGTATCAGAAAAGGGACTACAGATGTCCCTTCAACAAGTTAATGCAGAATACGGGAGGCCCTACCCATCACTGGTGTGCTCCATCCACAAAGGACAGAGAATGATAAGGTGTCCTGATCTGGTTCACAAGCAGACCTTGATACTGAGGTCTACCAGTGAACCAGCACAGCCTAATTCAGTGTGCCACTGAAGTGGATTCCCCAGAGTCTCAAAGGCTATGAACCTTTACTCCTTGACCTGATTTTGGTCTGTGACCGTAAAATAAAATTCATTCATTCATACTCCTTGACCTTCAGAGCCCTCAAAAGTTGTCCCCAAAATTAATGAGAGCTTTGGGGCAATGTAGCAGTTGCTTTGAACCAAATCATCATGCTGGTCCTTTCGTTCAATTCATATCAAATAGAATTTAAAAAAAGATCATTTTCATTCAAATAGAACCCCTTCAATAGATTCTGTACGAATTTGTACAAATATCCAATATGAACGCATATGTATCCCATAACATCCACTCTGAAAGTGCCAAATCCAACCTGAATCCATTTTGAATCTGCTGTCAATCCATGTCAAATGTTCTGAAATGTTTGTATGAATATGAATGTCAATGTTCAAATGGTGTGACATTCAATTTGTATACAAATGTCCAAATTCATACGGATTCATACGAATATCAAATGTTACAAATAAGAACATAAGAGAAGCCCTGCTGGATCAGGCCACAGCCCATCTAGTCCAGCATCCTGTTGCCCACCAAATGCTCATGGGCATCTCAAGCAGAGACAAGGACAAACCTTTCCCTGCTCTCAAATCCCAGCAAATGGCCTTAGAAGTGCCCTGCTTCCCCCCCCCCGCCTGAAAGATGCACCTAGGCATTCATTCTAGTAGCCATTGATACATCCGTTTTCTATAAACTTGTCTAACCCTTCTGTAAAGCCATCTACACTGGTAGCTGTTACCACCCCTTCCAGCAGCAAATTCCATAAACCGATGACCCTCTGGGTGAAGAAATACTTCCCCCTGTCAGATCCAACTCTCCTACCCATCGGCTTCATAGAGTGTCCCCTGGTTCTAGTGTTGTGTGATACAGAATTCAAGTCACACATTTTGATGTGCACATAATCTACATATTATATTGGGAGATACCCTGTCCTTGATGGGTTTGCAATGCCCTGGAAGGGACAGGTGTGAAATTTGGGGGTACTCCTGGAGTCCACACTAACACTTGACGCTCAGGTGGAGGCCGTGGCCCCGAGTGTCTTCTCCCAACTACAGCTGGTGCGTCAACTGAAGCGTTTTCTGGATAGGAATGACTTGGACTATTGTAATGCACTCTACATGGGGCTGCCCTTGAAGATGGTCCAGAAGTTGCAGCTTGTGCAAAATGCAGCTGCTAGAGTGCTGACTGGAACAGCTAGCTGGATGCACATCACACTGGTTTTAAAAGAATTGCATTGGCTGCCAATTCGCTACTGAGCCCAATTCAAGGTGTTAACTTTGACTTATAAGACCCTAAATGACTTGGGTCCCAAATTTCTAAAGGAACGCCTTCTCCCATACCAACCTGCCTGTGCCTTAAGATCTAGCAGTGAGGCCCTCCTGGTTGCCCCACCACCTTCAGTAGTGAGGCTGGTGGGCACCCGGGAGAGGTCCTTTTCGGTGATGGCCCCCAGACTATGGAATAGTCTCTCCCTCAAGGTGCATCATGCCCCTTCTTTATATATATTTAGGAAGGCAGTAAAGACGCAACTCTTTGCCCTGGACTTTGGCTGAGCTGATTATATTCTCCACCACCACCACCACCACCACCCCACTCAGTTAAAGTCACTATTAAAGTAATATGGAGTATACTGTTTTAAGATCTGCGCATGCCTCGCTCTAGGGAGTAGAGGCGTCTGAAAACTCCCCGTTGAAATGTAAAAGAATAAAGAGAAAAAGAAAGTAAATACCCCCTTTTGGATTATCAAACTGGCAGCTTCGGAAGGAAGAGATACCGTGGACCAGAAAGAGCGGATCAAATTACTCCTACGAACGCTGGAAACACAGATAAGTAATTATAAAGATTCAAGGGAAAGTGAAATACGGAGGTTAAAAATGGCGGCTGGGGAACAACAGAAAAGTTTGGACTATAAGCTTGAAAAAATTTTGAAAGGGCAGGAAGAGGTGTTAAAGGCAACTAATAATCTGGAATTTAAAATTAATAATGTGGAGAAGAAACTTAGCAGTTTGGAACAAAAAGTGGATATTTTGGCTGCTGAAATCCCAGCAATTAAAGAGCAAGTGAATATCATTCAGAAACGCTCTGAAGTACGAGATAAGGAAATTAAACTCCTGCAGACAGAACAAAGTTTAAATAAACAGCAATTAAACTTGCTCTCTGACAGATTTATGATGCTGGAAAACAGACAGAGACGCTCACAATTCAGATTGCGTGGAATGCCAAATATAAAGGAACCTCTGCTGGAAAAAATAATTGACTGGTTGCGTGAAAATAATATTCATTTAAAAGCAGAGGATGTGGAAAGAATTCACTGGGTATATAGCGGCAGAGATCGTCCCAGAGATATAATTATTAAATTCATTCATGAAAGAATAAAGGAGAAAATTTATAAAGAGCTGCGGAAGATAAGGGATTTAAAGTTTGGGGAAAACAAAGTCTGGCCCCTCCTTGATCTGTCACAGGAAACGCTCCGGAGACGTGGGGAAATGCGTGAAATTACGAAGAAGCTGATAGCAAATGGCCAAAGATACAGTTGGATTATTCCTGCAACTTTACTTGTTTTCAAGGACAATAAACAGTATAAAGCGAAAGATATTGAACAAGGGAAAAAAATGCTTTCAGATCTGGGTCTCAATTTTCAAGTCTCTGAAGGGCAAGATAAGAATGGTTTCCAAACAGTGAGGCCAAAACAAAAACGAGCAAGGAAAAGTACGGCGGAAGGAGCAGAACTGCAGTGTGTGAGAGAAGAAACACAGAGAGAATCAGAGAGAAGTGCAACAGCGGCATCTGCACTACAGCCCTCATTTGGAGAATGTACATTGATGGAATCACTAGAACAAGGTCTTGAGGAGATTGGTCTGGAAGAGATTCAGAAAATTGAAGCGATATTAAGGGATGCCAGAATGAAGAGGGAGTGAGACTGTTAGAGACCTAATAATTCAAAGAAGAAGAAGAAAAAAAACAAGCAAATAAAGGACAATGGGGTTTAATTGAATATGTGGGGGAAATGGGTGAGAAAATGGTTGAGAAACAGGGAGAAATGTTTTGATACTAATTGGAAGAAGGGGAATAAAGTAGGACAACGCAGATCCAATGGAAGGTCTGGGAAGGAGGGAGAGGAGGCCTATGGGGCCAAGCTTTCTTCCTCCTCTCCAATCATTGGATTGGGGGGGGACTGGACCTGAGGGGAGGGGGAAGAGGGTAATAAAAAGGGGGGGGAAATGTGAAAAGGCTATAAATGGGAAATGGAAAAATAGATGAGGGAAATTATATGTATATCAATTAATGTAAATGGATTAAACACTCCGGTAAAAAGGGCAAGACTTGTACATTTAGCTCAGAATCATAGAGCAGAGGTAATTTTTCTTCAAGAAACTCACAAGAGACAGAATGGATTATGTTTGTTAAATAATGCCAATTGGAATAATATTTATGAATCCAGGGGAACCAACAACGCCAGAGGCGTGGCTGTATTGATAAGGAGCAGTTTGAATTTTCAGTTGTTAAATATTAAAAGAGATAAAGAGGGAAGATGGGTAATGGTGAAAGGGCTATTGGAAAATATGAAAATAACATTAGTTTCAATATATGGCCCAAACATCAATCAAAAACAATACATTAAGAAAGTATTAAGAAAGGTAAATGAATATGCTGAGGGAGAAGTTCTGATAGCAGGAGATTATAACATGGAATTAACATCACAAAGATGCAGAGGAAATAGAAAGTTAAATATAGAGGAATATGGATTACAGGATCTAATGGACATAGAATCAGCTGCAAGTAGATATACTTACTTTTCAGGAAGACATAACACATACTCAAGGATAGATTACATTCTGGGGAAAAAGACGAATAAATTACAGGTAAAAGATGGAAAAACACTACCTATATGGCTGTCGGATCATGCACCTTTAAAGCTAAAGTTGAAGTGTTCGATGGAAATTAAAGAGAGAAACTGGAGATACAATCCCATGGTCCATATGAAGGACCAGGAAAGGAACAAACTTAAGGAGGAAATAAATAGATATTATATGATAAATGATACAGGAATGGTGTCAAGAGATATAGTGTGGGATGCTTGTAAGGCTGTGATACGAGGCAAATGTATAAGTATAGAAGTCTATATTAGAAGACAAAGAGAGAGAGAAAGAAATAATATTTTAGAAAATATAAAATTATTACAGGATAGACATAAAAGAACAAGGAATAGGCAAATTTGGGAAGAGTTACAGGAAAAGAGGAGGCAGTTAGAAATATTGGATGAAAGTAAATTAGTAAGGAAGTATATGTATGTGAAAAGTGAATATCAGAGTTGGAATATAAAATCTATGAGGAGATTAACAAATTACCTAAAGAAGAAAAAAGAGAAATCATGGATCAGAAAGTTAAAGGATCAAAATGGGGTGGAATGTGAAGACCAAGGAAAATTAAGGGATATAATGAAATCTTTTTACTCAGATTTGTATAAGGAGGAAGAAGTAGAAGATACCCAGTTAAATATTAAAAATAAGATACAGGATGAGGATAGAATAGAATTAAACGCCAGAATTATTCAGGCGGAGGTAGCAACAGTGATTAAGGGTCTGAAAACAGGAAAATCTCCGGGTCCAGATGGGTTTACAGCAGATTTTTATAAGGTATTTCAAGAAGATTTGATTCCACATCTAACTAATCTATTTAATGAGGTATATATAGAACAAAGGGTCCCAGAATCATGGAAAGAATCAGAAATTATTACATTACCGAAGACAGGGAAGGATCTACTTCAACCAGGATCATACCGCCCAATTAGTTTATGTAATCAAGATTATAAGATTTTTGTAAAAATCTTGGCAAATAGACTGGAAGGTATATTACCAAAAATAATTGAAGGGGATCAATATGGCTTTATAAAGGGGAGGAAAATAGGCGACCCAATTAAAAATGTTATTGCAGTTTTGAATCATGCATACCAAAATAAAAACAAGATAGGAATTTTGAAGTTAGATGTATTTAAAGCTTTTGATAAAGTAAGTCATAAATACTTGCTGAAATTATGTAGAGAGTTAAACATGGGGGAAAATTTTTGTAAAACATTGAAGGAATTGTATACTAGATGTAAAGCAAGAGTTAGAGTAAATGATGGAAAATCAGACTATATAAATATTGCAAACGGTACCAAACAAGGCTGTCCACTCTCCCCAATGCTATTCACATTAGCAATAGAGGTTCTAGCGAATGATATAAGGGATACCCAAAGGTGGGCTGGTTACCAGGTAGGTAATGAGCAAATTAAATTAAATCTATTTGCTGATGACGCATTATTAATTTCAAGCCACCCATTAGAGATGGTTAGAGAAGTTATGTCAATATTACATAAATTTAAATTACAATCCGGGTTATCTGTGAATATTAAAAAATCAGAAATAATATGTTTAAATACACCACCAGGGGAGCAATTGGAATTGAAGAGGATAGCAGGGTTGAATCTGGGAATAAAGAAGATGAAATATCTAGGAGTATGGATCTATAAAAACCCCAATAAGATAGTAAATGGTAATTATAAAAGTATCTGGAAATCAATAGAGAAGCAATTTAAAAAATGGGAAGGGAAGTATTTAAATAAAATAGACAAGATTAGAGTACTAAAGATGTTAATAATACCAAAAATAATGTATTTGTTTCAAACACTGTCACCAGTAGTAGATAGGAGATCTTTACAGAGTTGGGATAGAAGAATAAATAAATGGATAGCAGGGGAAAAGAAACCCAGATTAAAAAATAAATGGTTAATAGCAAGTGAGGATGAAGGAGGATGGGGAATACCCAGTTTACAGAATTATCATGATGCATTCCAACTACAGAGATTATTAGAGTTGCAATATTCAAAAAAGAAATGGGGGGAAATAGAAAAAGAGATTAATAGAATGAAGGAAGAAGAAATTATCTTTAAGGATTGGAACAGGAGGGAGGAACGAACTATGAAAGAACCATTAAAGGGCACAATGATGGTGTGGAAAAAAAGGAAAAAACAACTAATAATAAATAATATAAATAAATTGGCAACTATATGGAAAATAAATAAAAATGGGGATGGAAATTTGAGGATAATATTGGGTATAATGAGAGAAAGAGGATTCAAGACAATAGAGGACTTTTATGTTAATCAAGGGAATCCAATGGAAGGTGATGCTATTAGAGGGATAATAGGACAGAGATATTGGTTAGAAGCGATAGCAATTAGAACATATATAAATAGACTAGAGATAAGAGAAAAAATTAAAGAGGAAGATACAGCATTTGAAAAAATGATAAGAAAATGCATCAAAGGGGAAAGTAAAATAGCAGGAGGACTATATAGTCAATTAAGTTCAGAGCATGACCATCTACTCATTGCTTGTGACTATAATGAGTAAAAATGATGAGTCTTCTAGATTACTGTTTTGCTTTGCCATTTTTAGCATATGTGGAGTGCTAACAATCATTTGACTACTTCCCTCTTGGCTATTGTTTTTCATACCACAGCTGGTGTTCTTTTATGAACAAGGCACTCTTCTAAATGCCAGCTCTGGACTTAAAAGATCTCACGCACTGATCAATTCTTCACTATCTATTATAGGCCTTCAATTCTTACTCTGATTAATAATAGCAGTATTGACTTAAGAACAGCAAATATAGTTGCAACATGATACTCTGTATGAGGAGGTGACTAAGGGGACTATCGGTTGTTCATCTGCCCCAGTGTTCTTTGATATGTAATTCCTGATCAGCACCTAATACATGCCCCTGCTTGCTTGTACATCTAAAGAAGGTGTTTCAAGGAAGAAGCAAAAGTAAATAGGGGGGAAAGTGGCCAAAGGACAAAGAAGCTAAACACACCAGTAAGTATCTAAAACTGTAATCCGATACAACAAAATAAAACATCTCCAAGGGATGTTAGGGAAAGCTTTGTGATTAGGGATGTGCATGAAGCCAATCCCCCCCCCCCACTTCAATTTGATGCAAATTGAAGGAGGGGATATTCGTCTTCATGTGAAATCCCTCTGTGAATGTGGTAGCTTTGGCTTCACATGTGACCATCCATTGAATGTTCACATGCAAAATGAACCCCTCCACTACTCCCTTCCTTTCGCGTTCTGCTCCCCCCCCCCCACTCCCCTGCCACCATTTCCATGGTGGACTCTTCTGCAGCTCAACTAGGTCTTCTGGAGGTGCACGTGCCCCTCCCCAACTGGGAATCATGGAAAATGTGAGGTGCATGCACACGCCACCAGAAGCCCTAATTGGATATCAGAGGAGCACACAATGGTGGCAAAGGTCACAGGAGTGCAGAGGCCATGACTCCAGCCACATTTAGGGGTAAGGGATAGTAGGCCTGGCATGGGCCTTTGCCACCATTTTCATGTTCCTCTGAGACCCAACTAGGCCTTCTAAAGGTGCATGCACATCTCCCCCATCCAAGATTTTTGGGAAATGCAAGATTTCTAGATGTGGGAGGTGCACACACATCTCCAAAAGGCCTAGTTGAGCTCCAGGGGAGCAGGCAAGGGTGGCAGAGGCTGTGAAGTATGCCATTTCAGCTGCATTTAGGGGTAAAGTAGCATGGCCAGGGGGAAGGAAGGCTAGTGGTCATTTGATTTGCAGGCAAATGGGGGGGCTACTAATGTAGGCCCCTTTTGATTTCCCTACAAATGTTGAAATTTGTACAAATTTGTATGAATTTTGAGTAGCACAAATATTCATGCATATCCCTGTTTGAGATAGAATTCTCCACACACACCTTCATGAACATTTAGAGAAGGGTTGGGAACACTAGGATGATACACTGTCTTTTTGAGGCACCCCTGGACACCTCTTTTGTTATGTCTGAACACAGCCTTAATCCAGGGAGGGAAATGGGTGACTGAAGTATCTCCATCAGAAGAGACACCTATCTGATCTCCAGTATTTCTAGATTAAAAATTTAGGCAGAGACAACCAGAGTTCAGGATAGAAGCGGCAGGATGGTGGGAAAGGAGCAAGCTCATTCCTATGCTGCGTTTGATGACCCCAAACCCAGTTCTGATCTGTGGCTGTGGAAAAGAGAATCCTGTGCCCAGGCCTAGGGATGTGGATGAATACTTGCAACATTTGCTATTCATACAAATTTGGGCATTAGTATACAAACCAAATGGTACGGCATTCATACATAATACGGATAGTTCAGACATTTGTTAAATGGGAAGGTGGGACAGCAGCTGCAGCAGTCACTTCTGCAATGGATCCAGAGTACATTTGACATGGATCGAGAGCGGATTAAAAGCAGATTCAGGTCAGATTTGATACTTTCAGAGTGGATTTGTTATGGGATATGTATCGGATATGTATCATATATGTCTGCATTCATGTTAGATATGTATTGGATGCATATACATTCATGTTGGATACATATCAGATATGTATCAGATACATATTCATTCATACTGGATATTTGTACAGATTCATACAAATACATTCTTATCAAATAGAATCTTACAACATTTGAAGGGGATCTATTCATATGAATACAGATTTTCTAACATTCTATTTATGAATCAAATGCCAAAAAAACCATTTGTGCATATCCTTACCCAGACCCCTCTGCTCATGTTTCACTGGCTGTCCCTAGATTTAGGAAATACAGATCAGACTCCTGACTTCTATCTGGCATTTGAAAAAACAATATCTTCATAATACTGTTTCACATACATCTGCGTTAGTAAGCATTCATCTATGAAACTTTTCTCATGGAAGGGTTAGTGATTGTGTCTGGAGCCTTTGATTGGGGATCAACAACCTAAACTCCCATTTCCTTATGGTGCAGCAGCCATCACTGTACATCTTAAGCTATTGCATCTGTTTAGTCAGTTGCAGACCCTGCTTCCCTTAGGTGGAAGTGCAAATTTACTTTCTACCTATGCTCAGGATGTCTGATTTATGACCTCCAAGCATGCGATCTGACTCCCCGGCACTTCCAAATTAGCAAGTGTCTTGATTATGGCTCCCAGCCATGGTAAAGCTATGTTAAGCAGTGCAATGCTCAGAATATAGTGTTATCCTAAAGCTTTAGGTAACCCCCTGCTACTATTCAGATGAATTAGACTGTACAATATTCAAAAAGCATTAATTAATCATCCTAATCAACAGAACAGCTGGGTCACTTTTCTAATTTACACACTTGCCTCATATTGTGCAGGTCAGTTTCTTTCTCCGTAAAACAGAAGGAGCAACAAGATTAATCTGCCTCTCTGAGACATCCACAGGCCTTAATTGCTGTTTGCAAAGTACTCCCTGCACCTCAAACGGAGGTCATGTGGAGGTATTTGATACTTTGTTGGCTCGTTCTCCTCCCTTACCCCACCTTCGTTTTCTACATTTCTTAATTTTTCTCTCCAGAATATGGATTAAATTAGCTTGTTCAGTGGCCAGGAGTCCAAATCTTGCATGCTTTGCTTTCCATCTCCTGCTTCTCTACAATGCCTTCTCTTTCCTACAGACACCAGGATTCATTTGTTGAATACATTTCTTGGGCTAATGGGTGTGTCGTGCTGTTTTTGTTTGGTATGTACAAGGAACGTGCTGAGGCAGTATCAGAAAAGGGACTACAGATGTCCCTTCAACAAGTTAATGCAGAATACGGGAGGCCCTACCCATCACTGGTGTGCTCCATCCACAAAGGACAGAGAATGATAAGGTGTCCTGATCTGGTTCACAAGCAGACCTTGATACTGAGGTCTACCAGTGAACCAGCACAGCCTAATTCAGTGTGCCACTGAAGTGGATTCCCCAGAGTCTCAAAGGCTATGAACCTTTACTCCTTGACCTGATTTTGGTCTGTGACCGTAAAATAAAATTCATTCATTCATACTCCTTGACCTTCAGAGCCCTCAAAAGTTGTCCCCAAAATTAATGAGAGCTTTGGGGCAATGTAGCAGTTGCTTTGAACCAAATCATCATGCTGGTCCTTTCGTTCAATTCATATCAAATAGAATTTAAAAAAAGATCATTTTCATTCAAATAGAACCCCTTCAATAGATTCTGTACGAATTTGTACAAATATCCAATATGAACGCATATGTATCCCATAACATCCACTCTGAAAGTGCCAAATCCAACCTGAATCCATTTTGAATCTGCTGTCAATCCATGTCAAATGTTCTGAAATGTTTGTATGAATATGAATGTCAATGTTCAAATGGTGTGACATTCAATTTGTATACAAATGTCCAAATTCATACGGATTCATACGAATATCAAATGTTACAAATAAGAACATAAGAGAAGCCCTGCTGGATCAGGCCACAGCCCATCTAGTCCAGCATCCTGTTGCCCACCAAATGCTCATGGGCATCTCAAGCAGAGACAAGGACAAACCTTTCCCTGCTCTCAAATCCCAGCAAATGGCCTTAGAAGTGCCCTGCTTCCCCCCCCCCCCGCCTGAAAGATGCACCTAGGCATTCATTCTAGTAGCCATTGATACATCCGTTTTCTATAAACTTGTCTAACCCTTCTGTAAAGCCATCTACACTGGTAGCTGTTACCACCCCTTCCAGCAGCAAATTCCATAAACCGATGACCCTCTGGGTGAAGAAATACTTCCCCCTGTCAGATCCAACTCTCCTACCCATCGGCTTCATAGAGTGTCCCCTGGTTCTAGTGTTGTGTGATACAGAATTCAAGTCACACATTTTGATGTGCACATAATCTACATATTATATTGGGAGATACCCTGTCCTTGATGGGTTTGCAATGCCCTGGAAGGGACAGGTGTGAAATTTGGGGGTACTCCTGGAGTCCACACTAACACTTGACGCTCAGGTGGAGGCCGTGGCCCCGAGTGTCTTCTCCCAACTACAGCTGGTGCGTCAACTGAAGCGTTTTCTGGATAGGAATGACTTGGACTATTGTAATGCACTCTACATGGGGCTGCCCTTGAAGATGGTCCAGAAGTTGCAGCTTGTGCAAAATGCAGCTGCTAGAGTGCTGACTGGAACAGCTAGCTGGATGCACATCACACTGGTTTTAAAAGAATTGCATTGGCTGCCAATTCGCTACTGAGCCCAATTCAAGGTGTTAACTTTGACTTATAAGACCCTAAATGACTTGGGTCCCAAATTTCTAAAGGAACGCCTTCTCCCATACCAACCTGCCTGTGCCTTAAGATCTAGCAGTGAGGCCCTCCTGGTTGCCCCACCACCTTCAGTAGTGAGGCTGGTGGGCACCCGGGAGAGGTCCTTTTCGGTGATGGCCCCCAGACTATGGAATAGTCTCTCCCTCAAGGTGCATCATGCCCCTTCTTTATATATATTTAGGAAGGCAGTAAAGACGCAACTCTTTGCCCTGGACTTTGGCTGAGCTGATTATATTCTCCACCACCACCACCACCACCACCCCACTCAGTTAAAGTCACTATTAAAGTAATATGGAGTATACTGTTTTAAATTTGTTGAATTTTTAAAGTGTTTTTAATCTGTATCTTGTTTTAATGTATATCTTGTTTTTAATCTGTTGGTTAATCTTTTGTTCCCTGCCCAGAGACCTTCAGGTATGGGGCAGGATAGAAATGTAAACAATAAACAATAAACAAATAAATATTGTGACCTACACCATTCTCTTGTGAGTATAATAATTAGGTTTTAACATCACATTAGCAAAGGCTACACAGCAAGTGTTAATAAATCATCTTTCTGATAGGGAACTGTCCCAATGTTTCTAGTCTTGGGTGATATTCCCACTTCTCCTAAACCCTTAGGCTAGAAAGTCAATTAGAGAGCAGATGAAAACAAAAGGATGAATTCCCAAAAGATGTGACATAATTGTAACATTCAGGGGGAGATAGGAGAATAAATTGTTACATAAGAACATAAGAGAAACCTTGCTGGATCAGGCCACAACCCATCTAGTCCAGCATCCTGTCGCGCACAGTGGCCCACCAAATGCTCACGGGCATCTCAAACAGAGACAAGGACAAACCTTCTCCTGCTCTCGAGTCCCAGCAGATGGCCTTTGAAGCGCCCCAGTTCCTCCCCCCCCCCCTCAGCCTGAAGGATGCACCTAGGCATTCGTTCTAGTAGCCATTGATACATCTGTCATCCATAAATTTGTCTAACCCTACCTTAAAGCCATCCAGACTGGTAGCTGTCACCACCTCTTCCGGCAGCACATTCCATAAGCCGATGACCCTCTGGGTGAAGAAATACTTCCCCCTGTCAGACCTTATTCTCCTACCCATCAGCTTCATAGAGTGCCCCCTGGTTCTAGTGTTGTGCGACAGAGAAAAGAAATTTTCTCTATCCACCCTTTCTATACCGTGCATAATTTTATAGACTTCAATCAGGTCCCCTCTCAAACGCCGTCTCTCCAGACTGAAGAGGCCTAGACGTTGCAGCCTGGTTTCGTAAGGGAGGTGTTCCAGACCCTTAATCATTCTGGTTGCCCTTCTCTGCACCTTCTCTAGTTCCACAATATCCTTTTTGAGGTGTGGTGACCAGAATTGTACACAAAGATCTTTTTGTTGTCAAAAAGATTATCAGAACTCTTTTTCTTTTTCCCTCTCTCTTTTCTCTTTAATTCTTGGCTTTTCTATATTTTAAATGTAGTCTGTAATATACCTTTAAAATATCTAATGAGAAAAATAGGGAGCCACGTGATGCCATTTCTGAGGCATTTTTGAATCCCTTTTTTGCTGCATGTAAACTAGACTGACTTGAGCAGGGTAAGTCCAAGAGCATTTCCACACTTGCCTTATTTGGACTGTTCTAACAAGACTGGATCAAGCTAGAGTGGTCCAGAGGCTGAAAGGGAACAGGTGTACCGGAACAAGGCTATTTGCCTTTGGACTGCTGTTCTGGCACAGCTGCCACACTGCCCCTGAAGATCACTTGGTCTTCAGAGCAGGCAACCAACAGCTCCAATGCCATGGGAACATAGGTTCCTTGGCCCATTTCAGTCATGTAATTTGGTGCACTGCTGAAATGGATCCCCTTCTAAACTGCAACACAGAGGCATGATCATGTTTTCATCCGTCCATAGTCTGCTTTACAGGATATTAGACTTCTAATAGATCTTTTGAAAAAGGTCTAATAGTATAGTAGACTAGGTATACGAGGCGTGGGCATGGCCTTCCTTAAACCAGTCCATCATATGGAAGGGAGGCTATCAGACCCCTTCGTGAATCAGTTTTTTAGGTAAGTGCAGAAGTGCCCCAAGGCTTTTCATGACCTCCAATAGTGCACTGTCACCCTACCTGTATTTCTTACTAGTCAGTGGTCTATTTGTACTAGGGGGAAGGGGCACTCTGAGCATGCTTCCAGATGCAGCATACGCACTGCTGAAGATGCTTCTATCCAAGAAGGATCTCTATGTGTGCCAGAGCATCGTGCAGGCAGTTTTGTGCTCCACAGCTATACTAGCCATGTGGCTAGGTAAGCACTGTACAATCCATTCACTTCTCTTCTGAGCAGATGGAGTGGAAATGGGGGGGGGGAGACGCAGGTGTAGTTGCCATGGCAATGGTGCCATGCATGCTTGTTGCTGTGATGAAGTGATCAAAGCAATTGCCACTCTAGTTAAGTGGTGATTGCATGTACTTGTCACTTGGGGAAGTGTCAGGTAAGGTTCAGTTTCACTGGACATTGCAAAGTGCAATGGAGTTGCAAAGAGGCCCAGTGAGTCTTATGTTGTATATTATCTTTCCTTGCATTGGATTATTTCTTAATTGGATTGCTCCTTGCATAATTAGGTTGCTCCCTGCATAATTTTGCAAATATTGAGGCATGCCTTTGCGGCAGAATACTTGACTTCTTTTTTAATTTACTGATAATTAGTTAAAATATCTCATTTGAAACAGGTGACTTTTGGAATACTTGTAAATTTTATTGGATCATGGAGATAACAATTATTTAGCAGCAGGCAGCAGCAGCAGTAATATCCAATGTATCCTACTATGTTTTATGTATCAAAGTGTTGAATTAATTCATTTGAAAAATAATCCAAGGACCATACCTTTAGGACCCTTCTGGATGCATGCACAATTTTAGATTTGCAGATTTCATGGGCAAATAGTTTCAGCACTGACAAAGAGATGAGCTCCTTTATTAACGTTATAGATCTGGTCTCAATGAAAACAGAAATATAGTCATTGTTGGCATTTGTATAGTGTCACAATCATTACTGGCCAAAGACTCTCAGCATCATTTTGCAACTCTGCACACCCATGAACCAGGAGTGTGGCAAGAACGTGAGAAGACTTTAAAAGCTTTAAACAGAAACATTGGGACACTTCCCTATCAGAAAGATTCTTTGATATCACTTGCTGCGTAGCCTTTGCTAATGTGATGTTAAAACCTAATTATTATACACACAAGAAAATGGTGTAGGTCACAATATGTAGATGATGTGCACATCAAAATGTGTGACTTGCATTCACTGATACGTAGCTAAGCACACTTGCGTTTTACATCTCTCCTTAATGCTACAACTGTGTGACTATATCTGACAATAACCATTATTTCTTAGCCAAGTTATATAGATCTCATTCTTTTTTATGCCACTCTTTGTGACTCAGCCACCCAGAGCTGAAGCATTCATCATCTTTATTGCCCACCTCTGAACTTTCCCCAGTTTATCGCTTTCTGACAACAAAGCAGCCAGAACTTCATGCAATGCCCCCAATGCACTTCTTCCAGAGTATTCGAGGAGCACTCCTTCCATTCTAATTCATATCATTTTGAGAGAAAGACCCACTGCATGGGAGACGTTTTCCTTACTGTCACTGCTCTAACTATTTCAGTTTTTCACTTGCTGTTCTCTATTGCTTTATATAACTAATGCCATCCAATAAAAGCGGATAGAGCAGATGAAGTCAATGGTTGGGCAACACAGTAATGTTTGATTTCCAGCTGTCAATTAAGGGGAAAACAGGCTGCAACATCTAGACTTCTTCAGCCTTGAAAATGGTATTTAAGAGGGGCCCTGATTGAAGTATATAAATCCATGAATTGCACCCATTCTAGCAGGGTAAATAATACGTTTAGAAACTTTCTTCAGTGTTGTTTGTACAGACGTGAGCCAAAACAACAAGCTAAAGCCTATTGGAATTAATTCTCAGTATACTTCAAGGCTTTAGCCTGGTTTGGAAAGTGGGAAAGTGGTAGCCTCTTTTCACTACTCATTCCCCTCCATTTATTATGTGTTCTTTTGGCAAGGTAGTTGCAGGGGCTGGGCAGGCATTACTCTGAGGGGGCTGGGCAGAACAAGACTGAAGCAGGAGGAAGGAAAAGCAAGGAGAAAGGTTGAGTCAAGGCTCTGTCCATACACCCACCTACAATAGCAGAGTTTTGTGATCTTTTAGGGGAAATCCCAGCCATGGTTCATCTTTAAGCCAGCAAAATTTTCTTCCAGCTGCACACATACAATATTTCAACAGCATTACATTTCATACATGCTTCCCTGCGGGGAGGACTGAGAGAGAGAAATGGCCCATGGACTGCTTTTGAGTACTGCTGTTGAAATCTCTCTTTCTCACTGCCTGGTGTAGAAGAAAAGGTTACTGGCTTTAAGCATTGTAACTAACAGAAAGAAATGAAAAAGTGTGAGCCTTGTGATCAGAAGATGGATTGAAGAAAGTTTAAAGTGAAGTTGTGACCACAGCCCAGGAGTTGGCCACACCTCAGTTGTAATCAACAATAGCGATAGTAAACTGCCTCAAAACCCAAAACAATTGCTGCCTGTGGAAAGCCAAGAAAGGGAAACCCCAGTTGAGAGTTCCATAGGCTTACATAGCTCTACTAGGCTTCTGCAGTTTTCCCTAGACCCAAAATCATACCCTGAGTTTTTTGGTTCCTCTCACCACCCAGTTGCAACAAAAAGTAATGACTTAAACAGTGCAGCATTAAATGTACACTATTTTTGGCCAGAACCAAGTCATCATGTAAGCTGAGGGAGGTCTGTTAATACTCTGTCCTCTATAAATTGTACTGTTAGGGCTAATTGTATAGTTCCACTTTTTTATTTTATGCATTCCTTAGATTTATATCTCTGTTGTTGTTAGGTGCCATTAAGTCGGGGCCTGTTGCATGGATACATCCATGCTGTTTTCATCACAAATGTAACAGAAGCTTCTTGCCATTCCTTTCTTCCAGGGAAATGCAAATAATCAAATCTAGAGCTTTCTGCTTTCCAGGCACTTGTTCAACCACTCATTTCATTTCCATGTTATTTGTATACTACCTTTCCAAAATAAGGTTTGCTCAAGGTGGTTTACAACATACAGAAAATAAGCAATACAAAATAATACATCAAGCAGTGTAATAAAAATACACTAAAAAAATCACAATTTATACAAAATAATACATTGGACAATAACAAACATCCAAAAAAAAATCATGAAGCAGCTGCTGACAAAAGCCCCCGCAGTCCTCAGTGCCAAGCCAGGCAGAAGAGGCAGCCAGAGGGCAGGAAGGTCTAGGTTGTCACTGCTAAACCATGCCCAGAAGCAAAGTTCTCCTCCTCTCTGAGCAGAGCTTCCAGCTACAGCTTCTCAACAATTCTTGGAATTTGGTTTTCGAACTTCTGACATTAGAATATGAACTGTGCATTTAATGTTCTTGTTTAAATAATCTTTTGCGATTGTGCTATCACTTGGCACCTTCACACACACTTGTAACATTTTATTTTATTACCTAGATGTCCCCTCTCAGAGGATTTAAATGAAATGGTTGTAGCATTCCAGTATAGCTGCATATTGTTACTTGCTCATTTATTTATAAGTATTTTATGCTGCCTTCTCAGCTTATTCTTTTTTTAAAAAAAGTAGCACAGTTAAGACTGCAAGTACAAAAAATAAAGCAGGCTACAAATCGCACCAAGGACAAAAGGGTCCTGGCATGCTGTGGTCTTTGGAGTCACAGTCAAGCACAACCTAATGACTTAGTGGATGAACAACAACAAGAAGCCACACCATTTCAAAGACCAGCATTAATTAGCTAGCACAGTTCAAGTTATTTATTTTTAAAAATGCCTGGAACAAAAGAGCAACAGGATAATTAGGACAGACAAGGGAGAGTATATGGAATTTGTTACCAGAAGGAGGTGGTGGCAGCAACCAGTCTGGGTGAGTTTAAGAAAGGATTAGATAAATTCATGGAGGTGAGGTGTATTAATGGCTACTAGAATGGATACCCAGGTTCTGTCTTCAGGTGGGAGAGACAGGTAAGATGCCTCTAAGGGCCAATTACAGAGATATGAGAGCAGGTAAGGTTTTGCCTTTGAATCTGCTTGAGAATGCCCAGAAACAGTTGGTGGGATACCGTGTGCATCAGGATGCTAGACTAGGTGGGCTGTAGCCTGATCCAGTAGGGCTCCTCTTGTGTTCTTATGTAACAAAAAAGTGAGGGGACCTTTCCAAAATGCTGTCGGTCCTGCAAGGATTCTCTAGTGCTCATCACTTCACCTCTGACAGCATGTACACTTAGAGAGGAATACTCCTTTAAGATTTAATGTACAGATAGACAGATATGAAGACCACAGTCCTTCAAGTATTATATCATCACTTTTTATCTGCCATCACCTGTCCCAGCAGGAAGAAATTAAAGCTTTTTAGGAGGTAACACCTGCAGAGAGGCTTCTGCATTAATAACACAGCAGAACTCAAATATTTGGAATGAGATTAGAGCATAGAGCCCCTTCTTGTGGCAGTATTCTCCATTTTTGTATGAATTAATGTCTTGACTAGTAAAATTAAATACCACAGAAAAACATATGGATATTGTGACCAATATCAGAAAAGACAATTCCCAGGCACTTTCTTATTATCATCATTTAAAAAAAGATTCTGCCTGCTGTGCTCTACCACTATCTGCCTATTCAGAACAGAACCACTATGGATAGTGTCTTCTTAAGGAAATCATTTACTTATGTAACTGTTAAAGGGCCAGTTTTCACCTTTATTAAGTGCCATGGCCAGTGAACTTCTGGAGTGACTCGAGAATCCACATTTCCAGATCCATTCCAAGTGACAGCTAAGTGCAAACATCTCTGTACCAGAGGGGACCCCCTCTCCACAGCAGTGGCAGAAATTAGCATATGCAACACCATTGATGTGTCAACCAGGCAATGCGGCACACTACTGCATCTGCACCACCCTGCCACTTGGACTGTTTGCCTAGAGGTATTATGAATGGAACATGCCAGCCCTAATTAGCTGGCAGTTAGTATAGACGTGGAGCATGTTTTTCTGCTCCACCTCTAGCCCTGGCGGGGGATGCTCTATCATGTGCAGAGACGCTTCTGGGATGGAAGTATCTCTGTGTGGTGTGAATGCTCTATCTTGGAGCATCCCCTTTCACAAAGTGTGGATTGATTCACACCAATAAGCACAAAGGTCGGTTTAAAAGTGTTAATTTTAATCGAGTTTACTATCTGAGGAAAAATCATCCTATTCATAAAACCTACACTCTGTTTGCTGGTTGAGTCACAGTAAGACATAAAAATGGCTGTAGTTCAGTGGCTGTAGCTCAGTGATAGGGCAAACTGCCTGGAGAGCAGAAGGTTTCCTGTTTAATTCCCAGCCCCTCACTGAAAGAAGGCAATGACAATTCACTTCTGTATCTCTGCCAATAAAACTGTATGGAGTACCCATGGGATCAACTATGCAGACTTGGTGGTATGCAGCAACAGTAAATAAATAAACTGAACCATTTCATTTGCATAGAGTCTGAACATCAGAAAATGTCCATGGAAATTTTATGCACACTACACATACCTGAGTATGAATGTCAGGTACAATTTATGCAGCATTTCCATCTAGATCAACAGTATGAACTTAGCCCAACCTTGAAGCACATTTCTGCCAACTTCTGTTTTCCCTCAGCATTGCATCATGGAAACCACACACAGTGGTTGCATTTATATCACCTCCAGCTTGCTGAAAAATGTTCCGTGCCAAACTTCTAGCATGAGGATGCATTGACCAGAACTTTTAAGTAACTATGAGGATAGAATTCAAAGATGTAGCCATGTTAGTCTGGATCAATATTAAAAAAGGGGATCAAGTCACACCTTAAAGACTAATAGACAGAAGTTGTGGCATGAATCTTCATAGACTAAATCTATCTATGAAAGCTCATGCCACAACTTCTCTGTTAGACTTTAAGGTGATACTAGAACACTTTTTTTAATAATATGAGCAAACCTTCTGTCAAAATCTTGAAGAGAACAGAGTTCAGCTGAGTTCAGCAGTTTTAAGAATGTTATGCTGCCATCACTGTAACTGAGAAAGAAAATTAATCAATAGAACAGTATAAAAATGGACGTATCAGATTTTATCACAAAAGGATTTCAATAAACTTCTTTCAGTTAGGTTTAGAGAAAGGGAATTTTTACCCCTCCACCTGCTTCTGCCACTTAAGCAAAGATTACTTAGAAACCACTGGGTAGCAACAATATTGTACTTTTCTCATATACCCAATTAACATTGTTTATACAATATTGTATCTAGGTTTTTTTAATTTTGTTTTATTTAACTGACTGAAGCTAGACTTGTTTAAACTAATAAAAGACATGTCTTTAAAGGCAAGGCAGAAGGAATATAAAATAGACAAAGGTAGATAAGGGTGGAACAAGAGAGCAAAACTACCAGGGGCTCTTTTCCAGTGGTGAACCATAGCACGCCACTGAAAACCACCATCCTAGGCTCCAAGGCTAGTAACTGTCATTCCAAGGCTTTGGAGGTGTGTGTGGGATTGCTGGGAAGGTCATGCAAGCTTGGGAGCCAAAGGTAGGCATGGGCCAAATCAGCACTGTCAATGAAATCCAGACCGTGGGTCCAGTTTTTTCAGATCCACTGATCCAGATCAAATCCGTGCAGAAAGAAACTCAAGCCCAAAGGAAGTGTTGCCATTTACAGAGCAGTCTCTGGATCCTCTACTACAGAGGAAGTGCCTGGTGGCATCCTTCCTGCTTATTTCTCCCTTCCTGCCCTGGAGAGTCTTTTGTCTTTTTTTGTCTTTTTTTTTTAGAAAGGCGATGAAAGAATAAGTACATAACAGATGACATGGCCTTTCCTGCTTCCCAGGGAGAGCCCTCAGAGGGCTCTTAAGTGACCATATGTCAGCATGAGAAGAGGTTCAGTCTGACAAAATAAAATACACCATTTTCCTCAAACCAGACATTTACCCTATTTTGTGTGCTCCTGGTGTCAGTAGAATCTGCCTCTAACTATAGTTAGGCATACTACAGTCATTGGATTCACAACCTGGGTCTTGCTTTGCGGTGAAAACAATCTGAATATGCTGCTAACAAATAAATAAATTTGAGGTTGCTGGCTTTATCCAAATGCATGTCAATCATCATACTACTGTTGTGACAGTTTTGTGGAAAACAGTTACTTTCCATTAATAACTGATGAACAGAAAGAAACAGAAGCTGGACATTTTTAAAATCCAGCATATCAAAAAACCTATATTAAAACAATAATAGCCATCACAACAGTTAAAACCGAACATGTTTAAAAACATCACAATATGAGTTAAAATTGTACTATTTGCAGTGGGGGGGGAAACGTAGAATTTTTAAAGCACATACAAATTTACTTCTGCTGGGCCTGTTAAATCTGAAGAAGGAAGCACATCTAGCACCTAGGATTAGCTGATTTGCATTACTACTTGTCTTACCCCTCATCAGTGTCAGAATCACTATCCAGGGCCCAGGAATTCAGCAACAAGACAAGAATTTGTTCTTAGCAAGTTCCGTTATGTGGGTCTGGAGTGAGTATAGCAGACAGGCTACCAGCAAGCTTTCCCACACCCCCACCATTGCTCTAGGTCCTTCTAGCAGTACTGAGATTACAGCCTATCTATCCATTCTGAGACTAGAAAAAACATAAGGTCCATTAGGAATGCAAATATACAAGGGTGAGCTTTAGCAAGAGAACTACACGGATGTGGAGTGGCCCCTACAGTCGGTACAAGTGAAGTATTATGCAGTTTGCAAACAGTAAAGTTGCTCTTTCCTGTGTTCATGCACTAAACCCTCCAGCAACTATGAATATTGCTCAAACTAACATAGCCTGACAGCAGAGGAGGCCATTGATTAAGAAGGAATAGAAAACAAAACAGCAAGTGTCGTTTTTCCTTTTATAAATCTAAGGTGAGGCCACATTTGGAATATTGTGTAAAATTCTGGTCACCACACCTCAAAAAGATATTGTGGAATTGCAAAAGGGGCAGAAAAGGGCAACCAGAATGATTAAGGGGCTGGACCACCTCCCTTACAAAACCAGACTGCTTCAGCTGGGCCTCTTCAGCTGTGAAAGATGGCATTTAAGAGGGGACCTGAGTGAAGCATATAAGAAGAAGAGGGGTCTTTCCGCACTGGCTGCTGAAAAATGGATCTTTTCAGATCCATTTTCCAGTGATCCAGTCTTTCCGAGGATCTGTCCCAAATAGGGACAGATCCTCAAAGCCCCGCGCATCCGCAGACGCATGGCGGCAAGGCCAGATTTTGGAGACAGATTGGAGTCAGGATGAGGAGGCTGTCAGCCGGCTTCCCCGAGGTTGCCTAAGAAGCCGCAATTGCAGCTTCTCGGGCCAGGGGACCCTACACACACACACACCACACCACGCTGGGTCACATGCACACATAATCGTGTACATACCTGGCGGTGGTCAGGCCAATTCTGGCTTCATGGTAGGGTGTGGAATCAAAACCAGTATTCTCAAATAAGAATCCAGCTCCCTAACCACTAAACTAAACTGACTTATGTATGGTGTAGAAAAGGTGGATAGAGAAACACTAGAACCAGGGGGCATTTTATGAAACTGATGGGCAGGAGAGTCAGATCAGACAAGGGGAAGTATTTCTTCAGCCAGAGGGTCATCAGTCTATGGAATCTGCTGCCAGAAGGACTGATAACAGCAACCAGCCTAAATGGTTTTAGGAAGGGGATTAGACAAATTCATGGATGACGGATGTATCAGTGACTACTAAAATTGAAGCCCAGGTACATACTCCAGGCTGGAGAGATAGACAGGATGCTTTTAAAGGCCATGAGCGATTGTTGAGCCACTGTGTGAGACAGGATGCTGGAATAGTTGATCCATGATCTTGATCCAACAGAGCTCCACTTGTGTTCTTGTGTAAGTTTCCCACTTTTGCCCTAACAGTGACAGTGCCACAGCACTTGCATCTGAATCTGAGTCCACACTTTTATTTACCCAAAACAATATGCAGAAAGAGGTGCAATAGATTATTCTTAGCAGTTTTGTTCACAGGCCATTACAGGGAATACGACTTAATCTATAATGCAAGTGTTCTCTACAAGAGTTTAATATCCAGCTAGCGTGGTGGTGAAATTTGATTACTATAAGGCTTCTGTGTACTTGAAGGGAAGCTCTTGATAAGGATGGAAAATAGCTTTGAATGTGTGCCTTTTCTTCTTGCTGTTCATGCCCATCAGGGTGGTTTACTGGTGAAAGTGTCACATTGGGACCTGGGGGACCAAAGTCCAAATCCTCAGCTAGCCGTGAGTTCTGCTTGGGTCAGTCATTGTTCATCAGCCAGCTTTATTTCATAGGATGATCATAAGGATAAAGTGAGTCTGGTGGTGTTGGGAAGCCAGTATTCAATACTTTGAGATTTATGGGAGAAAGATGGATTGTGAATCTAATTAATTCAACATTTGTGAAAGGTATGAATAGCTCTTGTCCATCTGCATCTCCATTAGCTATGCAGGATCCAGCATGGTTGAGGATGTAAGTTGATACAAGTGCTGCCCCCAAATGAAGAAATTGCTATGGAGAATCAATTTGACTCCAATGCCTGGTGATGCTTTTTTACAGGCGCCTTAAATCTCTTGGTTCACGTGAAGAATAAACAGCCCACACAAGCCTTGTCACTTAAAGGGGATAAAGGAAATGCCTGGCAGCAAGCACATGTACCTATCAACCCAGCAGGACCTTTCCAGGTAAGCAGACCATTAGGGAGTTCCAGGACAAAATGCAAAGAAAGGCAGAGGGCACACTGACAGGAGGGAACATAGTTCCCAAATTTATACTTTCACTCCAAGTAAAGCATCTATGAGAGCAAACTTATTAATATACAGGTTGCCTCTCTTCTGAGCGTACAGATATGATTGTTCTCAGTGCACAAAGTGCAATATTATTTGTAAAATTTGCCCGTGAGACCTGTCACTGGACTATAGGTTACCTTGAGAGTCCCTAAGAATCTGTCAACCGCTAGTAATGATTCTTTATTGAAATAATTTCAGGCTATATAGCTGTGTTCAACAGCTAAGCTTTAATCCAGCTTAAGTCTGACCCAAAGGTGGATTCCCTAATGCTGAAAGCAAACAGCCCATCACTTTGCTTATGTGTTCTCTCACTCTGAACGTGGACTGAAATTGGATTTACACTTAAGTGTGATTGCAGTCTAAAGTGGGTTTTCTCTTTGGGATAAGCAAAAAAAAAATTGTCACCTTTGCAATTCGTACGAATTGTGGATGTTCAAAACTTCACATTTTGATTGAATATTAGATGTATTCAAAGACATGACTTTCACTTGTGAAGCAAAAGGTTTTAGTGCCTTCATTCAAAGCTTCCTTACATTTATGATGGTGAATTCATGGACTCAGAACAGATTTTGAACCTAGAAATTTAATGATCATTCGACAAATATTCAAAGCCTAGCATATTAGAAGTGGCTCCATTCACACGAATGTGAATTTCCATTCTATTTGCTTTGATGCAAAGCAAACCGGGGGGGGGAATATCGTGCACATCCAAGTTGTCATTTACTGTCTCCCTTGCAGCTAAGAAATGAGTATCTTATTCATATAATTGGACTTTAAAAAAAAAAGATGTTAGAGAAAATGTCTGGCCACCACCGAAGGCAGCAGTGTAATGAACCAGTGTTAGTTTAGAACCAGGAAGATCTGGTTTCAAATTCATACCCCAATAGCCAAATTCTACACTAGTCCCTTGATTTACATGAAGATTCCATTTTAAAAATAAAACACCTTATGTAACTCAAATCTGTGTAAGTGAAACCATTGACTATAATGGAAAACTAGGTTTTCCTCACTATTGACTTACATTGGTGGACGAACCTGCCTGACAATTACATTGACTTGACTAGGAAATTAATATCTCAATGCATTTCAGTGAAGAAAAGTAACCTGTATTAAAAGGGACATGGGGTAGTCACCTCTGATCCCCAGACAATGGGTATACACATGTTTCATCCAACGTAGACAAACCATGATGGGGTTCGAGACTTGCCTTAGTCCTCACTAGCATTCAGATCACAGCCCCATGTTCCAGAATAAATTCCAGGATAAGGTCCAGTGTAGAAAGGGCCATAGTTTATACACTACACATATTAGAGTCATTTCCTGTCCTCAGATAATCTTCATAGCATTAATTCAAGGGGAATAGACAGAGAAAGGTATTGGAGAATTATCTTAGCACTGTTGTAAACATTTCTCTTTTGGGGAAGCTTTAGCAAGCTAAAGTGATTTTAAAATGTGGTGTAAATAGGCCTTATTCTTGAGATTACATGAAACCACACACATTTTCTGTTTTATCCTGAAATCCACAGATGTTTATTGCTAGATAGTTTCACTTTTTTTGTTCAGTGAATGATTCCTCATGAATGTCTGTGCATGGCTGCATTTGTTTAATTTTTTTTAAAAAAATAGCTATGAAGCACACAGCACACATTAGGATATCATAAAACAATAATCTCATTACGTGTGAGTGTGCTTTGCATTGCTTATTGGCCTTCAATAATAATTTGTTATCATTCCATTGCTCATGAGCACATATTAGATTGACACACAAGAAGGACATAGTTTTCATTTCTGTTGCACTGTTTCTGAATTTTGAACAATTTAGGTTTAACAGTGATAGAAGCATAAATAGCTGTGTCCATGAACACTAACATTAACATAATTATCTGGAGGTGTGCCACACCTTTTATACAGAACAAAATTATTTTTACTTTTTCTCCATCTGCCCATCTGCTTTCTGTCAGACCACCAGAGATGGAGGTTCAGCACTTTCAAATGAAGGCTTTGGAGCTGGCGCATCATTCTCCCATCTAATATTTCAGTGACTGTGAGTTTGAAGAAAACAGATAGCTACGTGGAGGGCTTATAGTTATGGTGTATTGAAGAGGGACCTGGGAGGAAAAAAAGTCAAATCTCCTGCATTTATATTACTTATGCATGACAGAAAAAAATCAGCAAAGGTAGCTTGTTATAAAGTGAAAACCCTTCTGCTACAAAACCACTAAATATATAGGTGTCCTAACCTCCCTAACCTGAGGAGCAGGTGAAAAAATCATGCACACACATATGCACACAAAGAAAGCACCCTTGTTGTTTTGAATCACTGAAGCCAAGGTGACCTCCAGACAACAGCCAGATATCCTGCTAGGAAGCAATAATGTAGAGTATTGCCTCCCAGGCATTATCATTTCCTAGAAAGACAGTACTGGCCATGTTTTTGTAATGCACACATCTGGATATTTGGCTGGTGCTGAATACCCAGAAGCACACGTCCCTGCCACCTACCCAGTTGTTAATCTGCCCTATCTTTCCACCTGTCCTAACTCCCCCAATAGTATCAGACATTGTATTTCTGGATAGACACAGCTCACACCAAACTGTTGCTGGGTTTCTTACTCAGTATCCACACAGAGCTGCAATTATGGAATGACAGGATATTGTACTACAGTAGTTTATTTTACTGAAATAATAATAATTGGGTAAATCAGGTTTATATTCTGGAACGATGTCAGGAGCACCATGATCACATCTGACAAATCAGGTACAATTATGAAATAATTATGGGCTTTTAACCCATTCTGGATGCAGCCTACAGATCCCAGCAGACCATACTGTTCATGTGCACAGTGCTATTTCCTGTTCCAAGAAGACCCTTAAGATCGTTGATCACTCTGTCCATTGAGACCTGGAAAAAGCATCTGGAAATGGTGCACAGAATAATATCTAGAGGATGTCTGCAACCAAGCAAGTTTGGCACCAGTCAGAATAGCAGAATAGTTTTGTTGTGCTGAAGATACTACATGTCCATAAGTTTAAAAATATTTATCATTAACAGTGGGCTATACTCACAACCATATAGGACAACAAAAAGGAGCAGAATACACTACAATAGCACCTCTGTGTTCTCTACATACCCCCAAGGGCTATACTTGTACATAAAGAAATCTCTGCTTTCCAGAACTTACAAGTGCTTTATTTTCCACAATATAATGCAAGAACCAGGCTGTCTTAAGGGAAGTAGAATCCCACAAGGAAACATTGTTTTTTTAATTATTATTCCCATTCTCAAATTGCAACAAGTGGTGGAACAGAAGAGTAGGTGAGATGCATTTCCATTTCTAGTGCTAGTTAGTAATATGCAAGGCTTTATTTCATATGAGGACAGGCAGCAACAAGCTTGTAACTTCTCTCACATAATGGGACATGAACGCAGAGGTTGGCTTTGCTCCTTAGGGAATGGGAGGCAACCGAGCTTCTGCCCTAAGTTGGCCATAAAGCCTTGTAACCATAGGAACAGCACGGGTGGCAATGGGCTAATGAAGCTGTAGCTGTCACGCTTTGAGAATGAAGAAGCCTCCTGTGATTTTGGAGTCAGCAGGACAGAGGAACAGAGTTGCAGCCTTTGCAAGACTGGGCTAAAGATATTAAACAGCAAAGCAAGTATATAGTTATTGCAGATTGAGTAATTCCTTTTTTTTTTAATTGAGTCATTCTTTTTTGAGGTCTATTGTTTTGGTGGCCCACCTCATATGATAGGGACTAGGGCAGAGGGTAAATTAATAACCCAGTAAAAATATGTAGGGCACAAAAGAAGGACATACAGGCAAATACAGGTACTCATAATAGCTTTTTCAGTTCCAGACCATTGCCATCTTGCTTATCTTATCTTGCTCCTGAAAGATGTTTATGCTTAGGTTGGGTCAAGGAGCTTCAAGCTGATTTTTAGAACCATGAGATGGTAAAACACAGAACTCCTCCTAATTAGGTCTTCAGGCATCCACAAGAAATTTTATTTTTCTCCTCCTTTGGTTGTTTGTGCTTTGGTTATTTTCAAAGTCTGGGTGCGTGCTTCCATTCACATTTCCTCTCGATCCATCCATCATCTATGTTTCTCAGTGTACATGTGAGCTTCTATTTACCTCTGAACCACATGTGCTCAGCAGAGGACTTTGAACTGAAATTGCTAACAGGAATGAAAGTGGCCCTCAGAGCAAATGAGAAACCTGTTACTAGTAAGGTGGCAGTGGGTAGGTGGAACAGTGAGGAATCTTTTCAGTGTCTCCTGGTTGGCCACTGTCACAGTTTTGCTGGTCTGATTATCCCAGGTGTAGTGGTGTTCTGGGCAAAGAAACAGTGAAGCTATGTTTGGCCAGAAAATAGCAAGACTGAGAGAGGACAGGGCTCCAAGTAATTTTAAGTCCTTTCTGCACTGGGCTTTATATCCTAGACTAGGGACCTACCATCTGCATGCTGGTGCAGACTGTGGCAGGCCTTGCCCAGACTAGCATAGGGAGACCCGTCTGCACATACTGAGAGGTCATGGAAAGTAAAATAAATTTCCTCATGAATAGGGATATGCACAGATGGGGTTTTTGGCATTCATTTTGTAACGAATCAAATGTTAGAAAATTTGTATTCATTTCAATAGATCCCCTTCGAATGTGGTAGGAGTCTGTTTGATGCAAATGTATTGGTATGAATTCACACAAATATCCAATACGAACACATACATATCCAATACACATCTGATATGTATCTGACACAAATGCATACATATCCAATGTGTATCCCCAATTTAACGAATGTCCAAACTATTCATACAAATGTTAACATACAAATGTCGTAATATTCAATTGGTGTATGAATGTCCAAATTCGTACGAATTCATATGAATAACATTACAAATATCCATACATGTCCCTATTCATGAGCCATTTGCTGAATTCAATGCTTGTGATGGCCACTTTGGAGAGTGGTAAGTCCCCATGGGTCGTGGCATAGCAGCAGTAAGCCAACCACTTTTTATGGTGCTCTGGCATTCAAATGCTACACCAGTTCTTATGATGACATAGGCTGTGATCAGACACAGCCCAAAAAAAGAGCATCTTAGAGCAGCTTAGAGGTAGGATTGTTCACCCACCAGTCTGCCCCTTCTCCCTCCCCTAAATATTCTGTTCTAGGAAAGGTGGATTAGAGAAGGGTTGGGAACCTGAGGGTCAAACACTTGCTGTGTTCAAACCTCAGTTTTAATCCAGCTTCAGTCCACCTTCAGAGTAGTAAAACACATTAGATCAAGCCGAAAGCAAACGACTTTTAACTTTGCCAATGCATTATCTCATTCTGAAAGTACACTGAAGCTGGATTAAGCTACTCTCTGACGGAGGTGCTTCTGAGGCACCCCTTTTGTTATGTCTGTGCACAGAGCCATAGAGGTAGGTTGACTGCAGCATCCATGTGGATGCCATACTTCTACTATGCACTAAGTCTATCGGAGGGATTAGAGTTGTCTGGAATCTGGCCCTCTGTGGTGAATCATGGCACCATAAAGGCATTGTGCAAACCCTGCCAATGAAATGAAGGTGGGCAATGCAGGCACGGAATAAAAACTGCTAGGAAATCAGGAACAGAATTGGTCTAGCCAGTTTGGTCTAGTGGATAGGGAGCTGGTCTCTTATCTGGGAATACCAGGTTTGATTCTACCCTCCTCCATGAAGCCAGCTGGGTGACCTTGGGCTCGTCATAACGCTCTCTTCTGAGCTCTCACAACCCCACCTACCTCACAGGATATCTGTTGTGGGGAGGAGAACAGAAGGTTTGTCAACTGCTTTGAGTCCTCTTAAATGGGTGAGAAAAGTGGGGTAGAAAAGCCAACTCTTCTTTCTTCTTCTCTTTCTTCATGTTAGGCTAATTTATCTGGTGGGTTTGAGAATTTCCCACTGAGGCTGCTCTGCCAGTCAGTTTCTCATATCTGCATGCTCGGGTTCCTGAGTATTCTCCCATCACACTGGCACTGAACCAGACAGTCACAGGGATAGAAAAGCCAACTCTTCTTCTTCCTAGCAGTTTTCCCATTGGCAGTTTTCCCATTGGCAGGGTCAGCATGGTGGAGTGAAGATGGATGGAAGATGACAGAATCATTACAAAGGATTGTTAAAAACTGTGTTGTATATTATAAACTATCCCAAGACAGTGATTGTAAAGGTGTGAGTATATGAACACACAATAAGGTCATCAATATAGGTACACAACTATGTATGAAAGATGGATAGAATAGTCTTTATCTGATTTACACCATCTGTGTCCATATATATGTTTTAGGAGAAATCTTTTAAAAATCTAGTCTGACCCTTTATAAAAATGTAATCACTTATGAGGCAATTTAAGACCTAATTCTTCATATGTTTCCTTTAAAAAAATCAGCTTACCCTGCTTGCAAATGCCCTGGCATATTACTGTCTGCCATCTCTTTCTAATTATTTATAGGAGGAAAAAGGTATGACTCACAGGTGTTTATTTTTTTCAGTAGTCTTGGAGGGGGCTAGATGCTAAGGCCATACCATAAAGTGTGTGCGTGCATGTTGCTTTTATTTTTACATTGTTTCCTGTTCTGATTCCCTCCACCTGCAGATCATTTTTGAAGGTGTCCGTGGCACAGGCTCTGAGGGGGATATTGCCATTGATGATGTCACTTTAAAAAAAGGTGACTGTCCAAGGAAGCCAATTGTCCCAAATAAAGGTAAATGAAACGCCTCACCAGCAGCACTGGCGTTGGCTCCTACCTGGTTTACTTTCTGCAGCGTTTTTCTTCTAATATTAGGTTATTTTAAGAGAGGCTCATTTTACTGCTCTTTGGCTGTGGTCACACCTTCAATTTAAATCATCTTCAGTTCTAACTGCTCACACCTTGCATGTTGATGCCTATATCCACGCCCAACCCGCACCTAGCCTGCATTTCCGGGAATGGCATGGGGACTGGCTGGGAGCTATCTTGGACCCGCTCCCGGTGCCATGCTTTCCGATCCCACTCCAAGTGGCTTGCATGGGGATGCAGCCTATCTGTTTTATTTGTGGATTTTCCACTTTTCATTTGGACTTTTCTAAATGGAAGTTCTATAAATAAAATGGATATTTATTTATTTATTATTTACATTTCTATCCTGCCCCATACCCGAAGGTCCCTGGACAGATAACAACTGTTAAAACAACAGATTAAAAACAGAATATACATTAAAAGCCATTTAAAAAATTCAGCAAATCTAAAACAATACGCAACATGTTTAAAATGATGGTATCTCTACTGGGAGGGGAAATATAATCATCTCAGCCAAAGGCCAGGGTAAAGAGATGCATTTTCACTGCTTTCCTAAATATATGTAAGGAAGGGGCATGATGCACCTTGAAGTGAAAGCAGTCAAACCTGAAGATGGACTGCAGAAGGTTTAAAGTGAAGGTGTGACCACAGCCTTAGTCTAAAATATTTCAACTTTTATGTGGCTATCCTGTTTAGATTCTGAATGTGTTTTTGTTTTGTTTTTAATAAGTAATCCTGGGGTCATTCAAGATCAAGGCAGCAAAGATATTTACCCTGCCAGTTGACTGAGGAGCAGCTTCTTCACCTCTCTTTCAGGCTTTTTTTTTAAAAAAATGTGTCCGTTTTATATTTTTGTTGTTATTGTTGTAACCCACCCAGAGACCTTTGGGTATGGGGAAGGACAGAAGTGCAAATAAAATAAAAAAATAAAGGACATAGTATATTAGTGCCAAAAGTCTGGATAAAGGGGGTAGATGATGCTTCATTTATGGCCGCGTGCACACAAGTGAGGAAACATGCCAGCTGACTTAGGTGCGCCCCCTCTTATGTTGGCTTAAGGAGTGCTGGAACCTGCATTTGGAAGTTAATTGTTTTTTATTTACACAGTGCAGGATAAAAATGCAAATGAACAGATAGATAAATAGATAAAAACATAGACATGCCTTAAGTATTCTGATAGGCAAACTAATTTGGAAATTTCTCTTTTAAAATTGTGAGGAAATCTTTCCTGTGTTTACCTGTTTCAGCTAACTGAAATTGACCCCAGCACTCACAGGTTGCATCTATGCATCAGTTACTTATTCTGCTATGTTTGAATATTGTGGAATAAAGCATGGATATTCTGGGAATATCGATGTTTATTTTGGAATACCCAAATATAACGGAATAAATATTTGATGTCTGGATGCAGCCACACTCTCCTAGTACAAACTGGGAAATCATCTGTGACAGTAAGGTATCTATGTTCTTCATAATGTAAATTGAAATTATGCATTCCATTGAGGCTTATTTCAAAATATATATATTTAAGACTTTAGGAAACAATGCAATTAATTGCTTCTGTTGAGTTTATCTTTTAGGGAAGAATTGTGATTATGTCCTAAAACAGGTAATTGCTTTTAAAATGTCCCACATTTGAGCAGAAGTATTAGGTTTTCAGTTGTCTCAGTAGTTTATGACAGGGGGGAAATGTGGATGATAAAAAGTCACATCCTGACAATTCACTGTGGCTGAAAAAGAGAGGCAAATATATATAACTAGGTGTAAAATGGCTTCTGTCACAGTTGTTGTGTCAATGAAGTCTTGTGGTCTTGTTTTCTCATTTTAACTTCTTAAATTAGTTGTTGTTAGTCCATGTGTTGTGGCCATACAATAAATAAAAGCATATGTGGTATATTTGTGCTCTCTTCTTCAATGAGTTGATATTTCTCCCACTTCCACAATACGGCTTTTTCCCTAATTTGATTCTTCTCATGGTTCTTGACTACTTTTCCAACAAGAGGTAAGAGACCATGCTGCCTTGGGCTGCTAAGAATTCGTTCTCCATCCATGATGTAACCTGTGTCTTCATTCCTGGTTTAGTGCTATTACAAGGTTTCCCATGACTAAGCCTTCTTTCTTTCTTGTTCTACAGCGGTTGCCCTTCCAGGAAGCAGCGCCATCACCCAACATGAATCTTCCCTTTTTGGACCGCTAGTTTCCTTCCTTTTTGTGCTGCTCAGATGATAGCAAGCGAGTGCTCCCATCTTCTAACTGAGACATTCCTCCTATTTTCCTACTTGGTCACCTCTGCTCCTCTTCCTCCCCCTCCTCACTGGCACACCAAAGTGTCCAAACGTTACCAAAGACTAACAAGTATGATGACGCAACAGGGATCCAGCTCAGAAATGGAAGGATTCCTGGAGGAAGTCAAAATATCTAAAACAAACAGAAACAGAATTAATATTAATTTAAAAAAAAACCAGGAAAAAAGTAGAATCACAGGAGAAAGAGGGAGGAAGAAATGGAAAGAAGAGATGCAAAGAAAGGAATGAAAGGCAAAGATGAACATGGGAAAACAGTATTTAAAAAGGATGAAAGAAATGCGGGGGAAGTGACATTTTCTTGGAACTAGTAGACGGGACTTCCTCAGGGAAGTGGGAACTTTTGTTTTAAACAGAAACAAAATATATTAAAGCACAAATTTCTACCAGAACTATTATCTTCTTTACCACAGCAGAGCCTCACTTTAGAACACATTCAAGCACAGTGCTGCCCTCCTCTGGACCTCTGTGTTACAATGTTTCCCTGGCAGGCTCTGCCAACTGTCTGTCTGCTGCAGCACCACATCACCCTTTCAAAACAGCATCCCTCTTGTCTCCACTAGGGGGGGCTGATCCCTCCCCAGGTGCCACTGACCATAGAATCTCAGCCCTGCTGCATGTGTTTCAGAGTCTCCATATGCATTTTCAAGACTCTCATATATTTACTTGCTCATGTGCAGTTTGCTTTGGCCCATCCTTCACAACTGTTGTGCAGTCCCACCCCCCTCGCAACTTCATCTCAGCAATGCAAGAAACAGGCACATTGTGGATTGTGGAGATGGATGGAAAAAACTGGGGCAGGCAGAAGCTGCTGGATCAGCTAAATCGTGTGCCCCTTCTTCCTCTTCCCCTTTCTCAAGCTGCTCAGCTCCTGGTGTCTTTGTACTTCTCTTCACCTCCATACAGGCACAGGGACCAGATGAACATGCCTTGTGGTTGGGGACCAAGGCAGGGTGACTGAAGGGTGGTGGCACAACAGTCAATCAGTATCAAAGCATGAGTTACGGGAGCCTTAAGGCAAGAATCTCCTCACAACTTTCTTTTTTTATCGTCTTTGTGGTTAATTTATCTATCACGTTCTCTTTTTTGTAAAGTTACTCCACCCTCTGCCACTGAGAAACATATTTTCACCTCTAAGGGGAATAACATACTACCTTTCCATCTTTTCCTAAGCTTTCCCCAGGCCACTGTTGCAACAAGTGAAGCGGCAGTAGCTGCTTGTTAATTGTGGGTACCTACCATTGGTGCATTGCTAATATCAGGGGGATGATAATATGGTGCTTGATTTACTCAAGGATTATCTCACTTGTCTGTTGAAGTGGAGAAACAATTATAGCTGTCAACACTGGGGATGATCAGAAGAAACTGGAAATGAACAGGAGCAGCCAGATTTAGTTTGAAGGAATAACAAAAAGGGAACTTTCAAATGAAAACACGGAATGCAAGCAAAGAGGTAATGATGGTTTCAGGGATGACCATGTTACCACTGTCGTACCTGGAAAGTAACTTTGTTGCAAAATTATTACAATGAATAAGGCAGGATGTGCTGTAGCAATGAATTGCCTCACATCAGATTACATTAGTTGTCTCTTCTCTCAGTACACAGACAGGAGGTTTCAGTTTAAGCATCTACACTGTACCAGCTCACCTGCAACTTTGAAAATTCCATTTGTGTTCCAGGAGCAGCACTGAGTTAGTTGAAACATGTCAAGGTCGCTAAAAGAGATGTATCAAACTGGTTTGGTTGGTTTACAGTTTGCAGCAAACAACAAGTCTCCAAATGTTTACATCAAAACAACGTTTGGTTTTTCAAATATCCAAAAATTTGATTGAGTCAAACCAGTCTCCCCCTTGCAAATGTGAACAACTGGTAGGTTAGTTTGCTGTATTTTTTTTCAATGGAAAAAATTGTAGTTCTTGTTTTCAAATCAGTTTGAAATCAAACAAAATAACTGTTTGTTCAATTAACTGATTCATCATCAAACCAAAGAAATTGGTACTTAGTTTGATGGCTAACAAAACGCACAATTTTAGTTCATGAACATCACTAGCAGCTCTCCAACACACCAGTGCCAATACTTTGTCAGCAAGTTGAGTTTTCCGGATAATAACATATACTTAGAGGAGGCCACAAGTAGCCTAGATTAAATTTCTGAGAGTATTTGGCTTTTCCCCTGATAATGTATCCTGTAAAAAGGGCCATGATTGTTATTTGGTGAGGAAGCTGCAACCCAACCAGTAAAAGTACGTCATTAAGGCCTGATGGTCATGAGGGTTTCCAGTATGATAAATAACAATGGACCATCCAAGATGATTTGTTTTCATTTCATTTTTTTCTCACAGTTTTTAATCATTTCTATTCTCCTTCCTGTTCTGTGTCAACTTAGTTTGGTTTCCCCTAGTCCCATTTTTAAGATGGACAAGGCAGCATAGCTGGGAATCACATTTCTGTGAGTGTTCCCAGAACTCAAATGTAGAATTATAAATAATCACATTTGGTTATTATATATTATATGTATACATCTGAGTTGTGTGCCAGCTAACATCATTTTTAAAAAATCTATATATGGGACAACAGCACAAACCAGAAATGCAATCAAACTGGGAGTTCCACTGGTACCAGTTGTATCAGCATGGATTATTCCTTCAGTGGATTTAAAATAATTGAAATCAAATAAAATATAATTAAAACATGGTGCCCACCCAGTCACCCAGTTCTGGACCACATTAGGAAGGAGCTTAGCAAAGGCCTGGCCATCTACACGGTTACTGAATAATGGTTACATTTGCTCATCCCTGAATGAGACTCACACAGAATGCCAGGAGTGGAATACTGGTGTGTGGACTTCTGGGAGTTGTAGTTCAGGAGCCCTTGGAGCTGTGCAAAATAAGTAGCCCCGGTGTAAAAGCAGCTCTTTAAAACCCTGCCAGTTACCTGTGGTGGATTTCTTAAGATGTTACTACCTTTTTTAGCGGTCCACGTATTGCATTCAGTCAAAAAGCAGATAGGTTGACTTGCAGATGTGGCCACACTCTGGCATTCAACATTCAGGTGGATATAGCCATCTCAAATTCTCACACATTTCATGTACAATTCAGATGGTAGAGACCCTATTTTTCACTTGTATCCATGCAGATGAGACTGAGAACTAAGAAGGGAGCGTATTGTATCCCCATCAGACTGGACTTTTTCACTCATTCCAGCTCACATACATACACACCCACTCACTTACTTCCTCACTCATACATACACACATCTCTTTTAGAAGCATGCAGGGAGGAAAATAAATGAGTTTGGAGAGCTGCACTGCCCTCACAGCTGAGCCACTGCTATCCTAGAACCTCTATTACCCTTTTTTTTCCTCTCTTAAAAAATGAGTGCTGTAATGCCTTTATGGTTTTAGAGTTGCTGGTCGCTCTCATGCTATATTGGATGCTCTGCATGTAGTCACAAATGTAGACTGTGACCAGACTTGAAGCTGTTCCAAGTTTCAGTTTCAGCAGTATCCATATGATATCCTCATGAAAATGCCAACCCCCCCCAAAAAAACTCAGATATTGGTTCATGCCGGTTCCAGACATTTCCAGTATGTCCACAAGCAGAGACACCACATTTTAATGCAAAAAAAAAACCACCCCACCCCAGTTAGATTGTTTACCATCAGCAGTGGCTTCTTTCAGAATGCACCCTTAAACATGAGGACTCAGCTGACAATAAAAGCAACGATTTAAGGAACCAGGACACCCTGCAACCACTGGAAAGATCATCATGGGTGGTTGTGTGTTGTAAAAATCTTGGTAGTCTCAAATTGTGTAATTAAGCCCAGAGTATGTTTTCCACCACTTCACCAGATTTCCAGGCTGCTCCATGCCCTACACACTAGCTCATTCTTTTAGAAGAATACCACAGGATCTCAGAAGGAGAGGCCATAGCCAAAAGCCATTGAAGTGCAGATGGTAGGGCACAGGTTCAGCAGGGGGCATCTTTGTGCATTCATGTGCATTCACAACTCCAAAATGTCTTAGAGGCAGTAGTGTGTTTCCCTGTACTCTCATTCCATCTCTAATCCAGCTTTTCTAGCCTAAGATGTTCAGGAGAGGAAGGAGACCCAGGCTGGCCTGTGAACAATCCCATCTGCAACCTGTCTCTAAACCACCTTAGAGATGCTTTATTTTACTGCACGTGGTCACTGCCTATGACTTTGACCCGCATTTGATAAAAACATACTATATTTTGACAGCGAGATGCTATCTGTAAAGCTCAAAGGAAGAGTACATATTGATGTTCCACCCTTTCAATTGTACCCCCTCCCTTTTCCTGGTTCATTGGCCTTTGTATTGTAAAAAAGAAAAATACAGAGAGATCAGGGGGTTCAAGAAGAAGAATTCTAACGTTTCCCTGATTGTTTTTAAATGCAAAAGGCCAAATGAAAAGAATAAGCTTTCAAAAGTGAGAAAGTTCCTTATGTTAGTTCCTTACTTGCTAGGCGATATCCTAGGTTATTTATGCTTCTTCCTCACTAAAGAGCTCTTATATTCTGCACTGGCTATCATACCAGACAAGCAAGTATACTAGGAGCCTCTCCTAACCAAGTTGGCCCAGTATACCAGTCAGTGCAGAATCAGACGTAGAGAGTGTTTTCACACTTACCACCAGGAAAGTTCCATGGGGGATTACTGGAATGCACTGTCTGCACCACAGTCCGCTGCAGCTGTCCCTGAGGCATCTCAAGCCATTTGCAGCCTTTACCTGCTGTGGATAGCTTAAATGCTGTCCACAGACATTCCTGCAACACTAAAAAACAGTTTGGGAGAGGTGCGTTGTGAGTACTGCTGGTCTGGACTTGCCTCTGACAATTGCCTAATCGCAGCTAGTGGTGGACGGGATATCAAATAACAGAACATCTCACTAGGAACAGAACCCTCAGCATGTGAATGTTGTTAACTAGCCTGGGATGGTCTTCGGAGACCATTCTAAACAGTTAAGTGTGAATTTGGCCTTAGACTCTGCTATAAATAGCGTTGTGATTAAATCTGGAGGGTTTTCTTGTAAACAGGTAGTGTTCAGCTGAACAAGACAATGAGAATGACAAGGTGAAGAAGGAACATCATAAAGGTTATAGACTGTTATTACCCTCTTATCTGTCTCTCAGTTTTATAGCTGATCATTTATCTATATGATGACCAATGAAGTGCCTGCCTATGTATGAGATACATTAGATTTTCTTGTAGGAACCAATCATATATTGAGTTCTCATTGGCTCAAGATTCTCCAGGTGAGGTGTTGATATTTTCAACTTCATAGATGACTCAGGGAACCCCATTTACTGATCCCTTTGTTTTCTTGTTTTCTTGTTTTTACTTTCTACAGCTGTGAAGCAACCATTTATTTTATCCTTTGGGGAAACTGCTGTCCTGTCTCATGTGCCTTGACTTGTCAAAAGCATGGACACTAAAATGACAGTTTTAATGTGATTGTACAATTTTTTTTTCCAAAGGAGGCATGGATGAGCTTGTGCAGTTGTGATAGAGTCTAGTCCTGGGTCCACAAAACAGTCTTACTGGAACTCTTAATTTTTCAGGAGAACTCTCACAGGCGAGGTAGAGTTCCATTAGCACTTGAACATTTAGAGCTCCTAGAAAAGGTCAGGTACTTCCAAAGAAACTAGCAGCTTAGGAATCAATAGGTACTTGTGGCCTAATGGCTGTCAGTCTAATGGTTCACTATTATTCAGAGTGCACTTAAAAATTATTGTTCTGATCTATCAAAATATTGCTTTTCATGAGTGCAAGAAGCTTGGAACCCAATCCCCTATGTACATGAGCTTTTTGTAAAGGTATCTGTTGTGGGCAGAGCACCCATTAACCTGTGCAGTAAGGTAGCTGTAACTAAAATGGTGAGACACATTATTGCCATTTTAGAATGAGAGGAATGATTCATTGCAGAAGGTATTAGAAAAATGATATATTTTTGTTGGAGGAAATGCAGCAATGACACAAAGATGAGTCAACTAAATATTCAAACCAGTTGGGTGCTGAGTCCACACACATAATTTCAAATCTATGTGCATGCATTTACACACAACATACTCCATACACAAAACTAATAAATGTCACATGGTATTATAATAAGATTCTGCAACTGCCTGGAGGATCAGTCCAACAGCATCCATTAGGCATGCCGACTGAACTTAAGCTTTATATTCAGACAACCACATGAAAACAAGTGCCTGGTTATTCACCATCTTGCTATGTAGGAGAATAATAAGTATAATTTGACTGGCCTTCAAAGAAAGGACTGGATTCATTGTCAGTCAGTAGCAGCCAATACATTATTATAATGTGTCAAGGGGAAATTGTGCTTAAACGCTGCATTTGTTGCGTTCTGTAAAACTTTGCTGCTGCTTGCACAGAATGTGTTTCTTGCACTGAGATACAGATTTTGCAAAACGAAGCACAAGATAGATGCTTGTGCTTTGTGACTTATCTCACACCTGGAGCAAAGTCATAGTAAACTCTTGTAGGATGTCTGAAGCAAGGATTGACTGGAGCATGAAAAGTGTGAATGAATTCAGATTACAGTATTCCCCTGTCCCCCCAAAAATCCACCAAAATATTGTGTGTGAAATTGTTCTTAAAAGTGCATCTTAAAGTCAGTGGTAGCTGGCAGATCAGAGCCATGGGCAGCAGAAGACAAGGCTTTGTAAGCAGTTGATTTGCTGTGGATTAAAATGCAGTTCAGAAAGATGGAAGCAAGGCTTCCTATCCCAGCCTCATCCTTCTCTGTGGACTATTGGTGTGCAAAATTTTCATACTCACAAGCCTGGCTCCATTTCTGACTTTATGCAAAACCTGGAGCTTATTTTCTATAGTTGATGGAAGCAAATTAGTATATTTTATAAGAGGCATGAAGGGCAGCTGCTATTGTACTACATCAGGTCAAATTAACTGATGACCTTAGAATGTGACAGATGAAGAGTTTATTGTCATAGAACATGCCTAAGTGGGTGGTACAAACGGAATCATCATGGCATCTATTTTTGCTTAAAACAAGAGCGGACAAATTTACAAAGAAGAAGGCAATCAAAGGCCACAAGTCCTAATGGCTGTGCACTAGCTCTGATACTGATGGCAGCATGCTCCTGAAGACCAGCTGATGGGAGGCTGAAGCAGTGAGAATACCATCTTGTTTCTTTCTTACAAGACTCCTGCAGGCTTCTAATTAGCCTTTGCTTCAGTCCCATGGGGCACTCCTTATGTTCTTCATTTAACCCCTGGGAGCTCAATTGCACCTTAAAACATAGTGTGAGAAGTCCTAGATGTTGTTTGGTCCCCATCAACTGGCTGCTCCCTGGGGAAGTGCTTTTGTTTATGAGCGCTGCTTTCAATGGAGAGGAAAGGATGGTAGCACAGTGACAAAGTCTTGTTTTCCTTATTCCAACTGGATCCTATTGCACAACATACCAAGACAGTTTGGGCAGAAGAAAGCAAGGCTTTCAAATGCTGCTACATTTTAACCCCCCCCCAAAAAAAAAAACCAGTAGATTTAATGCACATCCTTAAAATGCAAGTCTTTTGGTGGGATACCCTAAGACTGGTAGGTCACACAACATGGTGTTCAGGCTGTTGAGGGAGACACTCTATTCTTCTAGGAAGCAGAAAAGGTAACTAACCTCTTGGAGCAACCATTCACTTCTATTCAGTCCTTTTCTCCTAAGTGTGTTCACACTTAACTTTTAATCCAGTTTCAACCCACTTTCAGAGTGAGAGAACACATCAGCAAAGTGACCAGTCATTTTGTTTCTACTTTATATAACTGAAAGGTGGATTTTCTGAGTTAGATTATGCTGGGGGGAAAACAGCTTGATCCTGTCCTGATGTGTTCTCTTGCTCTGAAAGTGGACTGAAACCGAATTAAAACTCAGGTGTGAATACCCAGTGTTGACTTCAGACAGCTTTTATTTCATTTCACCTATGCTTCACTTCCCACGAATAAATGCGGTGCAGCACTAACCAGCACACCAAGAGCAGAGCTGGCATTTGGTGCTCAAGAACTATGTAGCCCTTTGAAGTGTTGTCTTCACATTCAAATGTTTCTCATTTGCCCTGACTGGCCTTGGATGATGTTTAATAAACGACCAAGACATTTATAAAGAAAGATCTCCTATGGTGCCTCAGAAAACTGCATCTTAACAAGGCCCAATTTGCACTCCATGGTAAGAATGCAATTTAGAGAGAGTTGTTATTGCAGGACGTTTACAATCTTAGTTTTCTGTGCAATCCAAGAAGAAACCACAGGTGCTTGATGGTGACTGAGCTTTACCCCAAACAGGGAACAAAATCAGACTGGCACTCAACCACCTTTGTGCAATTGCGGCAAGGTCAGAAGAGAGTGACCTACCACCTCTTGCATGTAAGAATAACTCAACAACAGTACAGTTTTCTTGTTTGCTCAGCTCTGATATACACTTGTAGAAGAGTTCTGAAATTAAAACCGGGCAATGCTACACTCCTAGCTCAATGGAGGAACAAACTGCCGGGAAAGCAGTGGGTTGCTGGTTCATTTCCCAGTTTCTCCCCAGAAATAGGTAATGGCAAACCACTTCTGTATTTCTGCCTAAAAAAATGCTTGGGGTGCTCATGGAGGTCCCCATGCAGTCAACCGGGAGCCAGCCATGACTTGGTGGTATCTAGCATCATCATCATCAACAACAACAACAGAACTGTAGGATCATGCCAAAGTTCGTGTTGAGTTCTTTTCAACAAGTTCTATTATTTATCAGGTAGTTGACATAAATACAAGCAGATTTAGGGGGCAACAATTTGCTTCACTTTTCAATCACACTATATCAAGTGTGAGTTTAAGGTACTTTCCTGCTTCAAATAAGAACCCAAGTGCAGTTCCTTCTTCTCTCTGTCTAACAGGGATGTTATCAGGCCTGAAGTCAGATACCTGACCCCGCATACTCTGGATGGACCATGCTTCACCAGTGCATCATTGCATATATGCTTAGTTTGAAAATTTTAGGTGTGTAAACTTATACAGTTAATGCTCAAACCATCCTGTTTTAGATTTCTGCTGCCTTTGCTGAGACAATGCATTCATATTCAGTGGTTTCATTAAAAGTTGACAGTAACACCTGGCAGAATAACTTGGAATCTCCTAGTGGCTGCTGATTCCAGAGGTTTTCCTATTATTAGAATATCCGCCGATCAAATTAGTTATACATTAAGCACAAATATATACTTATCCATACAACTTAAGAATGTTCTCTTAACTCTTGTGGCCTTCCGCTGTGCAAAGCTTTGAAGATTGTTACCTTTGAGAATTAATACAGTTATCCAAGTCTATAATGGTATGTTAACATAGCATGATAGTATTAGCTATACAAGCAAACTGAAAGAAATAACTCTAAAGAAGGCTAACAAGGAAACCATGTCAGATGACAATTAGAAATGATTGTCCTATTTTCTTAAAATTCCATGCATCTTTTATTCATAAGTAGAGTCACTGGTAATACCAGCCTTCTCCTAAGATGGGCTGAGGTGGTCTGTTTTGGGCAATTGATTTATGGGTATTGTTAAAAAGCACAATAAAATCTTCCTGCCATGAGGAGGGAAAGCATTTGAATCTTCCGCATATGACAACTTTTTGTTGTTGTTGTTGTTGCTCTTTGAAACCAAGCATCCCTCCCTTATGGATAGAATATAAGAACTTAGCTGCCTTTAGCTGATTTGTACTGAATCAAACTATGATCTGTCTAGCTCAACATTGTCTCTACAGCACCCCCCACTATCTGTAGGTGCTAATTTTGAACCCTTCTACATGTAGAGCAGATGGTTCTACCACAGACTTATGGCCTATGTCCAGTCTTATAGCCTTTATAGGCTGAGCAAACCAGTGAAGAACCCCGCTTCAAGCAGACTACACATTGTTCCTGTTCTCACCCCCGCCCCCCATTCATTTACTCAGGCTGTGTACTTAACCCTGGGGACTGCAAGGCTTCTAGCAGGAGCTTCTTCATATGGAAACAATGCTGTTCACAGAGTGTACAATTTGAGAAGTCTCTTGTGGTTAGCGAGTGATAGGTGAACGTCTTTGTTTACGTGCTGATGAACTCTAAGGCAGTCACTCAAGCTGATAATTTTGGCACCTAGTTTTTGATTATGGTTTAATTTTCTATGCCCTGAAGACACTGTTTGGGTGCTGTTTAGGTGGCATGGTGAACGGGGATGTCTTCTTTTAATGAGAACTACTGGCAGTACTACTTTGTTTGGTAAATTGGAAGCCCAGGTGATTTCACAGTGCTCTGTGGAAGAGGTGTAGAGTGCATTAACATTAATGCATTTCCATGCAAATGCAAATAAAGCATCTAAGAGTGCCTCTAGAGGTGAGTTAAAACCCACAGTTTTTCTAGCACTATATTCCAAGAAGTTACGGTAGCACACCTGATTTCCCTTTCTGCCATATCATCCTCAAAACAACCTTGAGAATGTAGTTAAAGTGCCCTGAGGCCACCCAGTGAGTTTTCACAGCCAAGAGCAGATTCAGACTCAAAGAACCCTAAGACCTATCCTGATCCTGTAGCAACTGTACTATCCTGGCTGCACTATCCTGGTTGTGGTAGAATATTGTGGTTCTTCAAAAGATCCTCTAGTGCAGTGGTTCCCAAAGTTGTCTGGGCTACGACCCATCTAATATAAGTTTATCAACTCGGGACCCACCTCTAGGAAATTTAACCATTATCAATATGAATAAAGGACTTTTCAAATAACAGGCAGGGCCCATTCAATATTCGCTCGCGACTCACCAGTGGGTCGCGACCCATAGTTTGGGAAACCCTGCTCTAGTGTCTTTGATACTATCCCTCCTCCTCCTCCTCTTCTCTTTCTTCCCTGTATTTTCTCATTTTCTTTATTTAAAGCACTACTTTATTTCATCCAGAATTGATTGACTGATGTTCTCCTTCATCTCCGGACCCACTTTTTTCAGTATCCAACTATCAGAGCCATACATTACCATGGAAAATAATTTTTATTTAGTCTGTTCTTTCTTATCAGTGAAATGCCCCTTCCCTTCATGATCTTGGGCTTTTCTGCACTTGGGCTTATTCTGGAATATATCCCAGAATAGGGATCTGCTATCTGCACGCTACTGCAGACTATGGAAGGCCCCAGCTGAGCCCTGCCATACTCTGCATTAGCCTGTGGCCTACAGACCACTATCCTGAAATATATTCCAGAATAAGGCCAAATGCAGAAAGTGCCTTGTCTAAACTTGCCACTTCCTTCTCAACTAGGATCATTGTCTATAAACCCCCAGTGTGAAATGCCCCTTCCCTTCATGATCTTGGGCTTTTCTGCACTTGGGCTTATTCTGGAATATATAACTAGGATCATTTATAAACCCCCAGTGCACTGTGCATCATAGTGTGCAGTGTGCTCTGTTTAGGTATATGTTACTATAGTAAGAGCTAATGGATTCTTCTGGGTTTAGAATAAATTTTCCCTTTCATCTTCATAGGGTGGCACTGATACCATATCTGACACTGAAATCTCTTCTGTTTTAATTTGAGGCTACAGAAAAGTCCAGCTCAAATTCTTCCCCATGCAGCAATCAGTTAATAGCTAGGGAAAGGATCTGCAAAAATATATATGAGTCGCATAATTTTACACTGGCAACACAGGCTAGTTGTAGACTTCATTTTCACGTTAATTTTTATTTATTTTTGATACTACAATATACTAAAACTTCAGGGTTCATTATCACCCCTTTATTCCCTTCAGTCACAAAGCAGGAAACAACAGGAAGCCTGTCTATCACTGAACTATTACTTTTCCTAAAACGTTAAAAATGCCTGCAGCTGTAATGTATTAATATGTTCACCGTCTTACTGGTAAATCAAAGCAGTGCTATAATTGGCAGCTAAGTGAACCTTCAACAAACTAAGGCCCTAACCACACTGGACTTTATTCTTGGACTATCCACATGCTATCCACTGCTGTAGTCTGCACTACAGGACCTGCTGTAGTCCGTACTAGCATGCGGACAGCCAGCCCCTTTGCCAGGATATATCCCAGACTAAGGCCCAGTGGAGAAAATATACCTGCAAAACAGTATAGTCTACCCGTTATCCTTGCGATGTTAGTATAATATAGTGAATGTGTATATATGAGCTTGCCTGCTACCTGAACCACAGGGTACCTGTAACTGGGATATTTTCACCATTATTATCACTGTTGTCATCATCCCCACTTTTGACTGAGATTCTTGCTTTCGAATTTGGCTAGATACTTATCAGAGCCCCAAATACTTGGATATACAGTTCTATTGTGGTCAGAATTTCCTATTTCTTAGTGCATATTTGCATATTATCTGTGCAAAGCTGACTTTGAAGGGAAGGAAGGTTGGGAAAGGCTTTTATGTTCATTCCAGTTTTATGACTGCTGTTTTTCATGAGCATGTTGGTTGTCACTGCTTCCATTTTTAGCTTTAAGACATTTATTCCAGCCCCAAACATCAGGTTTCCATTTTTAAAACTCTGATTGTATTTCACTGTTCTCCAGAGTCAAAATATCCCTTAGAAATACTTTTGTGTTATATTTTGAGAGTTTCTTCTTGACCAGAAATAAAGATACTTTAATTTTTTTTTTTAAGAAATGATTTCCTTGCTGCTTCAGCATCTAAGCTCTGCTTGTAAACACAGCAACGTGGACCAGTGGGCATAAGACATGCAAATCTTCCAGTTTTCATTCATTTAAGTAATTAATTTTGAGGTTAGAAACATAGCTGAGCACACAATTTGCCTGCTCCAAGTTTCAAGTTTGATCTCTGGTTCCCCCACATAAAAGTCTTCCAAATGATTGCCTAACAATTGAGGGCCATTGCCTATTAGAGAAGACAGTACTGGACCTGATGGAATGGAAAATGTTCTGATTTAGCACTTGTTTGTGATAATTTTCTAAAGGAGGAACTTACATGACACAATCACTAATATCACAGGTTTTATTATTATTGTTATCATTTATTTATAAAGCACCAACAATGTACGAGGCGCTGTACAAAGTTAGACAAAGTTTAGAATTACAACCATGACAAGTTTAAAAACACAACAAAATACAACATTCAAGGGAAATTTAAAAATTTACAGTAATGGGGTAAAAAATAAAATATTCCCTGATTAAAATAAGAAATATAAACAACACACACATTAACTAAGTGACATGCAGAAAATATCAGCTTATCAAATAGCACAGGAGATCTCTCAGATACAACACTATCCCAGAGTTAATGATATTCAAAGGCCTGGAGAATAAAACCATTTTAAAGTGTGATTTAAAAACAATTAAAGTTGTAACAGAACGTAGTTGATCAGGAAGATGGTGTGACGACCCGGGCAGCTCTGGTACCACCTGCCCCCCTATTAGCGTAGCCTGGCAGGCTAACAGATAGCCCAGGTGCCCATTCACTCTACCAGATCCCCTTAGATCCTCAGCACAAATTGGATCTTCACTGGCCCTGTTTGCTAGCTCTTTCTAGATGTTACCACAAACAGAATACTGACTCTTTAGTTAACCAAACATCAAAAGTTTATTGTTACAGAGTAAATAGGAAAAAAGGAATAAAATGTATGATTGAATCAGTTATGAATCCTATAGTAATTGTGAAAGGAACTAAAATGGTAAAGGAACAGAGTAAAGTCCTTTGCTTGTTCATCCAACAAAAGTTCTCTTTTCATACAGTGGTTTCCTGACTGAAAAGGGCCTTCCCACTCTTAGTTCTGAGGTAAAATTCATACCCTCATTCATAGGCTCTTAATAGCTTCTGCCCCTTTTAAGCCCTTTCCCTCTGTTTTGTTACAGCTTTGTTTTTCTCTTCTTCTTTCTCTTAGTGTTCTGTCTCAAAAACCTTATCAGTTCTTTCTCCTTTTAGGCCTGTCAAAACTCTCTGTGGTAAAAACACTTTCCTCCTGCCCACTATTATGTCTTTTATACTAAATACTACTTTTTTCTGTTGCCCTCAGGCCAACAAAGCCAAATTCAACTTGACTGGCTCTCTCCCTCTTTCTAACTTAGAGGTGAGGCCTACAAACACACAGAGGCACACTGAGCAGCCCTCTTCACTTTTCAGACCCCAGCAGAGACTCCCTCTTTTTCTTGGTGGGCAAAATGGAGCTTGCTCAGTCTCCTCCTCCTCAGCATGTCAATCAAACCCACAGCAGCAGCAGGTTAACTGTTTCCTGCCCTGCTGGCTGCTTAGGGGGCTTTACATCCCTCCCCCCTAATTTAGAAAAATGGTCATGTGGCGGCCACTTTCATGGTTGCCACATGATCATTTTTCTACCTACTGGCTTACTAACTAAACTACATTACCCGGACCTACAACTGTCCAAAAGTCCCAAAGGTCACTGTCCCATGTAGCAATGTCCTCTTTGTCCGACGATCCTCCATGGTTCTCTCGGTCCTCTGGTGCTGACAAACCGCCTTTCGTCTCAACTTGCCCTCCAGCTGTCGATGCTGGACCTCCAGGTTCCGTCGCTGGTCCTGGCCCGACCTCCACGACGTTCTCCTCCTGGGTACTGTATCTCTTGGAACTCTGGCAAACAATCTTTTTAGGCAATGCTCTAGGTGCTTCACCTGTGGCACTCGCCTGTAGCTTCAGATGATTACTTTTAGCCCTTCGCACGCCTTGAGCTCTCTTGAGCATCACCTGGAGTCCAATGCTCCTGCTGTACAAGTTGTAGTTCTGACTAGAAATTACTTCGTTCTTGTCAGCTAATACTTTCATGAGGAGATCAATTTCAGTTTCTTGTTTCTTTATGTCTTGTCTAAGCAGAGACTTCTCCTGAAAATATCTTGCATTCAACTCATCACGCTCTGTTCTTGACCGAACAAGCTCTTGTTGTAATGCCTCTATGGCTCCTGTTTTCCTAATAGCTTCTTCTTCCAGGACAGCTACTTCTCTCGCCAGCTTCCGGATTACTGCACCTTGTTTCATGCTTATGTTTCTATAACCTTTACTTTCATTCACAGCCGCCTCTAACTTTTGTGTCATCTGGGCTATCTCATCACGTTTAGCTTTGTTCCGTGCCTCACTCTCTTGGAGTGCACTCTCTGCTTCCTCAAGCTTCTTGGTCACACTAGAAAGTTTTAGGTCTTTCTCTTTGTTCAGAATCTCGAGCACACTATTTCTTTCACTGAGATTCTTTAGCTGGTCCTTCAAACTGGTTATCACTTGCTGATGCTCCCTTGCATCCTCTGCTTCTGTTGAACCAGGACTGTCACAGGTCACTGATTCCATCTGATTCTGCCCAACATAACATTGCTTACTAGTACTATCTTTGTCCTGAGACACAAGACTAGCACTTTTCCCATCTTGAGACCTTGAACACTTGTATGGTTCGCCTCTACATCTTCCAGTCATCCTCTTAAGCCTTGGGCATAGGGCCTTGAGATGTTCTGGACTTGAACACAGGAAACAGACTTTCCTTCCTGCACTAGTTTCAGTCCTTTTGCCTCTTAGCCAGTTAGGACTCACATTCTTCTTTTGTACTGCAACTGTTTGTTGCCTGCCTACTGCTGGTTTATTTCTGGACACTGCCATACTCTTACTGCTAGGGTGTTTGTTTGCTACCCCTGATTGCTTCTCAGCATTTTGCTCTTTCACACATAATGGAAACCTCTCTGTGCTTAAGGTTCCTGTTCCTGGGTTTCCACCTGTCCCAGTACCATCATTTACTGTTAAGGCATCTTGCCTCACCTGTGCTTTAAGCTGAAGAATAGCCAACTCATGGGCTCTTTGTTTTTCTTTTTCAACAGCAGCTATCTTTTTTTTCTCATGTTCAATTTCCAATTGCTTGACTAGCTTCGCATGTTCGAATTTGAGCTTTAGGATCATAAACTCCCGATCCTGTACTGCACTTGGCACGGCCTCAGCCACGGCTGCCTCAGCGCCCACATGGCTAACTGGAGTTGCCACCTTCTGCATGCTTCTGGTTTTTATGCCTGAGCCCTTAGACTTCCCTCTAGAATAACTGCTGCAAGATTTCACTCTGGCAAGTACGGTTAAACTTTTGGGATTCACTTGGCTCTTGCTTTTCTGCTTCAGTCAGTGATGTGTACTAACATCCACTTGTATCTGACAGCAACTGCCCACCACACTGGCCTACTATCAGAACACTCTCTTCCACGGTGCCTACTGTACCCACGTGTTTACCTCAGCAACCGTGTTTCACTAGATACAGCCCTTCTCTGCTTGGCGCTGCACCACTTTACTTGCACCTAACAAGGTGTACTAACTTGCAGGCACTCAACCTTGCACCTGAATTCAGTTTCCACTACAATCAGGATTTGACTAGTGGCCATACATTTACCCTCACGTATACCTCTGGCCAACCAGTCTCCTGTTCCTACTTGCAAAGCTCTGTAATCCCCAACGCTGGATTACAAACACTCCAGGTTCTTTATATTCCAGAACCTGCACTGATATTGGCACTAGCAATTTGCAGTTGGGTTGCTCTCTGAAGTGCCTCACACTGGCACCACTTGCACCACTGGCCTGTTGCTCAACCGCAACTGCCAGGCAGCTTCCTATCAAGCTTTTTGCACAGCCCCACTGTCTCTACACAATACCCTTGGTGTGTGACCTCGAGACAGAGGGTCACTGAGGCCACAGGCCTTTTACCTAGCCTGTTGTATTAAACCTGTGCCTTAATACATAAGCACGCAGCTCACTTGGTCCCTATATGGGTCCTGATCTAATCACCAATACATGCTGCCACCACCATAACTGATTCAAGGCACTGAATTTACTATTATCCCACCGCTGAGCACCAATTGTGATGACCCGGGCAGCTCTGGTACCACCTGCCCCCCTATTAGCGTAGCCTGGCAGGCTAACAGATAGCCCAGGTGCCCATTCACTCTACCAGATCCCCTTAGATCCTCAGCACAAATTGGATCTTCACTGGCCCTGTTTGCTAGCTCTTTCTAGATGTTACCACAAACAGAATACTGACTCTTTAGTTAACCAAACATCAAAAGTTTATTGTTACAGAGTAAATAGAAAAAAAGGAATAAAATGTATGATTGAATCAGTTATGAATCCTATAGTAATTGTGAAAGGAACTAAAATGGTAAAGGAACAGAGTAAAGTCCTTTGCTTGTTCATCCAACAAAAGTTCTCTTTTCATACAGTGGTTTCCTGACTGAAAAGGGCCTTCCCACTCTTAGTTCTGAGGTAAAATTCATACCCTCATTCATAGGCTCTTAATAGCTTCTGCCCCTTTTAAGCCCTTTCCCTCTGTTTTGTTACAGCTTTGTTTTTCTCTTCTTCTTTCTCTTAGTGTTCTGTCTCAAAAACCTTATCAGTTCTTTCTCCTTTTAGGCCTGTCAAAACTCTCTGTGGTAAAAACACTTTCCTCCTGCCCACTATTATGTCTTTTATACTAAATACTACTTTTTTCTGTTGCCCTCAGGCCAACAAAGCCAAATTCAACTTGACTGGCTCTCTCCCTCTTTCTAACTTAGAGGTGAGGCCTACAAACACACAGAGGCACACTGAGCAGCCCTCTTCACTTTTCAGACCCCAGCAGAGACTCCCTCTTTTTCTTGGTGGGCAAAATGGAGCTTGCTCAGTCTCCTCCTCCTCAGCATGTCAATCAAACCCACAGCAGCAGCAGGTTAACTGTTTCCTGCCCTGCTGGCTGCTTAGGGGGCTTTACAGATGGTTTCAAAAATAAGGAGCAATAAAGGGGGAAAGGATGCAAATAGGACCAAGCAGAGGAAACATGTGGTTGAGTCAGGTGCCTAGACTGTGCTGATCTCAATACGCGGGGAGGAATGGAGATGAGTGAGGTAAGCTAGCAGGGAGCTAGATTATGTAAAGCTTTAAAAGTTAGTGCCAGAAGTTTGTACTGAATCCGGAATGGAAAGGGAAGCCAATGTAAAGATTTCAAAAGTGGCATGATATGATTAAAATACCTGAATTGAAGAATGAGTCTAGCAGCAGCATGTTGGATAGAAATTAATAGTTTAAGATGAGATGTTTGAAGTCCAGTTAAAAGGAGATTACAATAATCAAGCTGCAAAATAACCAAGGCATGAATATTGATACAGATAAATGTTTCAGAATAGTCTCCAAAGAGGCAGGTTCTAGGAATGTTGCATAACATTCTAGGAATGTTGGGCCAGCAAAAACACAATATGGACCATGAGTAGGAAATAAGACTGAGGTGGCGCAGAAATGCCCAGGCAGTTTGTAGGAACTTAATACTTCAGAAAGCTAGCATGAACAGGCTTTTAGAATAAAGTCAATTATATATTAACCACCCCAGTTTGCATGCTGACCCTGTCACTCACACATCTCTAGTGTGTGTAATGTGGAGGCTTCTGCTGGCAAGATGTGAGTCTCCACATTCATACTGCCAGACTGGTGATAAGGAAAACTGCGTGGCTTTGCACACGTGCCTCAGGCATCAATATGAGTCTCAGACTTCTTCACAAATGTTGTGCTTTCTACCTGCCATTTGCATACACAGTGGCAGGAGGAAGGCGGGTGAGGGGATGTGGTCCTTCATTACCATCTCCCCTCCAATCCAGGAAATCGCACTGCCACAGATGAACAGTTCCCATGAGAGAAATTAAAAGAAACAAACCAAGCACCAGTTAAAGTGAAACCTAATCCATCCAGTTACAACTTTTGCAAGTACACTGGAATGCCCCACTTAGTTGTTCCATCTGGACTTATCAGGTCACACAATTTAAATATTAAATTAAGAAATGTGTACACATGTGTGTTAGTGGTGCCGTGGTTTCAGAGCAAAGGCAAGCATTTAGCATAACTTAGAAAGTCAGCCTGAAGATCATGCATTTCTGCTGTAAGACAGCTATACGACTGAGGTATTCTGAAGGCACAACTTTGAAAAATTAAGTGACCCATCAAAATATATGTGCCATTGCCCTCTGCTGGATAGATCCGGAACTGATGTAACAAGGGGAAACAAAGAATTCATAGAAGTTCTCTTCAGGTGCATCTCATGACTTCCATTAGCTGACTGCAGGAGGTAGAGCTATGGGACTGTGTTGCCTACCTCATCTCCAGCAATTATGTCTCTGGTTCTCCCCAGTGAATGCATTAGTCAGAGAGGTCTGCCATGAAAACTCTAATTTAGAACCTTGATCAGCACATAAATCACCAGGCTGGGGAGCCTTCTACACATATGCAGAAGGTTGTATCTTCTAGGTCAGGGTTAGCCACACCATACCTCTCCTCCCAGATTTGGCCCAGCTGATCTGGTTAATGGCAAGAAAAGCCCTTGCTTGGCCTGTGTTGTTTCTAGCCAACATGCAGGCATCGAGATATAGATCTGGTGGTGGCACTAGAGTGCTTGCCCAGTTAGCAAGCCCAACTCCAATCATTCCCTTGTCTGTCTTGTGCAGGGAGACTAGCAAAGGTAAGCTTCCTGGTCATTGTTGTCCAAGGCAAAGTCACATGTGTGAGTAACCCTCAGTGGTTTCCTTTGAATTGGATACTTTGGCTGAAGCTACAGTGGGAACATAGTTAGAAGCACTCAAGTAGGACCAGCAGCAAAAAAACACTGATAGTCCATATTATTCTCTTTCACACTGAAGAGTAGGAAAGGAAAAAAGATAGAGCAGGAAGTCTCCCTCCATCTCCTGCTCTATTCCCTGGAATTCTCAACCCAAATTATGGGGAAGAGAACCCATAAGAGCTACCAAACCAGACAGCAAATCTACATAGCCTACATCCCACATGCATTAAAGTGGCTCAAAAGTGGCTTAAAAGTAGCTTTGAGGTGATTTCAGGTACAAGCTAGTGTTTCCACTCTACCTCTGATTCACATTAAAGGCCAGAAAAGGTATTGGTCCTTAATGTGGATTAGAAGTGGAATGGGAAGATGGGCTTGTTGCAACTACCACCTCAAAACTATTTTTTCTTAACTGTGTGTGAATGTAGTGATAGGTTGAGATTACTATGTGAAAAAGATCACAGGGTTCCAGGTCCTTTAAGAGTTGCATAAAAGGGGAACATTCAGCAGATGCAGCTTGTCATGCAGGCAATATCTCCTGTGCAAGAAGGTAAGGGACAGAAGCCCTGCACAATTTTTTATATGGTAACCCCAACATAGGCTTCTTTCTTTCAAAAAATTAATCTGCCTGCCACCTGATTTTTGGGGGCAGGGGTGAAATTCAAGTATTAATCCATGTGAATGTACTCTTAATCATAGTACAAGAATTTGTGCTTTTCTTCTACCAATATCCAAGGTGATTTCTGTTAAGAAAATAGGAAAATCTGTGACACTCAAATTATGAACCATTAAAGTTGTTTAGAAGTGGCACCAAAATTAACTTCCCATGCTTGCTTTTTAAGAAACATCTGTCTGACATTTGATTTTTGGACAAAAGAAGTAACCTTTGCACTCCTGCAGACTTTTGTAACGAAGAGGTGGGAGGTGGTGTGGTGGTGGGAGGAGACCTCTGAAAATGTATTTTGGGGAATGTCCTTCTCCCCCTGTGAAGGTCTGCCAGCAAGCTTATCTGGCTTCAGAACTAGGCAAAGAGCTGGCCATTTAATTTTCAACAGAAATGTGGACTTTTTCACAGTTAACTTCCCTGGGATCTGTGCCAGCCAAGTTAAGTTCAAGGATGGAGCCATCCCAAACCATCTTATCCTGAAGAAGGGTAAGTGTGAATGCTGCCACCTGGCAGAGTCCACCTCGCCATGAGCAGATGGTGGTTGCTATGGCAATCAGGCGATGTGGCACACAATTGCACAGCCACAGCCACAGCCAGCCCATCCCACCCCCACACATAGCCTTTGCATACTGCTGTTCCATAGCTATTGACAATGGGGATGGCCATGAAGAATGGAAGTGGTTCTGCAGTGTATGGATGCTCTGAACCAGAACACCTCCAAGATGTCCCAATTGTCATAGTGCAACCAGGCCCTTTGATAGGGCCTATTCACACTTATACTTTCAGCATGGATCAGGACACTCTGGAATGCTCTGTTCACATGCCATACCACTGTCTTTGTCCCAGAGTGTACAGGAGCAACCTGGAATGCCCCAACCTAGTACACTCTGAGTCACTTCTGCACACAGTGTTCACACCCACTTCCAGGTGTAAACACTGCTTGGGGGCAAGGCAGTGTGACTACAGTTGCACAGTGGCGTACCGTGTCATGATCATCATGTCAACAGCCAAGCACATGGCAGAAATTGCTGTGGCCGTTAGTATGGCAACTTAGATGATCCAAGATGGACCATCCACAATATGAACACCCTTAAGTAAGCTGGAAATGGCACTGGCATTCATGGTGCAAAAACTGTCCACCACCCCAGAACTTAAATTCAGTGAGAAGTTAATTGCGAACAGATCCATTGTCCCTGCAGTTTTGTTCTTGACACACAAATTACAACATGTTTTTGAGGGGGAAAAAACTCAGCCTATAAAAGTGCTAAAGTAAAGACTTCTAGGTCCAAGAAAGTGCATGCTCAGCAAGAAAGCAATTTCTTAACTTTAGGATTGCATAAGAGGGTCCATTCAGTACCTCAGATGGAAGCTGTGTCGAGGACATTTTAAAAATTTAAACAGCAGTTTGGTGTCTGCTTGCTGGCTACAGGCTCATGCCAGCTGTTGAGGGCAGCTGAGAGAGTTCTCAATGGTGAACAAAACTGAAGCATAGCTGTTTTACCCAGAGGTGACACAATAATTTGTTCTTCTTCCTAATACAGGCTGATTGAAAACCCTCTTACTTCCAAACTGGCTCATCAGGGAGAAAGCACTCCCATCCATCCTGCAACTCCAAGACATGGCACAGACAGCTGTCCATATGAGCCACACATTTACAGAAAGGGATACCTGTCACATTTTTAACAGTGTTTAAACACAGCCTGTGTCTTGGGAATCTGAGGCTGCTTTTACATTTAACAAAAAAGCCTCTGAAATGTGCTCATAAAAACATAAGAAGAGCCCTGCTGGAATTGGGAGCATCTTCACACTTGAACATATTCTGGAATATATTTTAGGATAGAGGCCTGTTGTCCACGTGCTAATGCAGACTCTGGTAGACCTCACATGGAACTGTAGTCTGCACTAGCATGTGAACAGCAGGCCCCTATTCTGGGATATATTCCAGAATAAAGTCAAGTGCAAACAGGGCCTGGGTCACAACCCATCTAGTCCAGCATCCTGTTACACACAGTGGCCTACCAATTGCTCCTGGTAGTGTGTGGCGTTTAGAAATGGTAGTGTGTAGCACTCATATTCTTATCCAATCTCTATCTCTTCTATCCTAGAATGAACTCATCCACAAACTGTCTCTAAACCACCTCACGTGTGTGAAAACAGCCAGACTCCTCTAATGGGCTGTTTGGTAAGACACCCAAGAATTTCCAGGCACCCCATAGTTAGAACACAGGAGGGGCCTGTGTCACCCTGAAAGATTCATGACTGTTTGCATGTCTACTTCAAGCAGGACTGAGTTGATATTCTTCATACTGAAAAGTGCAGGACTTTGAGAAAGTTGTTAATCCTTTAAATCTTGTTGTGTGTACATTCCCATATGCTCTTGAAGATAGGGTGGGACATTTGAAATGGCAGAGTTGAAGATTATTTTAAGAGGCACACAAATAACAAGTCCTTGGATAAAGAACTCCTTAGGAAGTTCCAAGGGCTAGAAGAAGGCTGTGTTCCAAAACAGACATTTCCCCACACAGCTAGGTGCACTGAGATGGGCAACTAAGGCCCTTTCTCCACTTACCTACTATAGTTCTGAATCACTGGGTCCTGAATAGCCAGACCTCTGATCCCTACCACAGGAAGGTGTAGGTGGGACCAGTGCCGTCTGCACCGATGGTGCTGGTCAAGATCAGCTCACTCAAGCTTTGCAGCTGAACCCCCACACCTCCAAAGGCAGGTGTTTTCCAAGTATGGGAGGCATTGCTTGTGCACTCCTTCTGTGTTCCAGATCAGGGCCACACTGGTCTGCTGTAGGACCTGACTAAAGGCATCTCTAATTTGGATCGTGCTTGTTCTAATGCAAACAGAGCAGACCAGCGAGGGCCGTGGCCGCATAGATCTGAATTAATGGGCAGATCTCTGAGGTCTAGATGTGTACAACACAAACCTAAATCTACATTAAGGGTTCATGCAGAAAGGACCCTAGATCCATGTTGAGCTCTCCACAGTTATACTGATGAGGAGATATACTGTGTTTGCTATAGGAATACAGGATAGTGCTTTACACCAGCCTACTTCTGCTTTGAAATTTTACCAAACAAGCCCCATAAATCACAATAGAAATGTTCTATTGGAGGTTTCTCAGGGCCAGACAAACAGTAGCAGAATCTGTCACCCTCTCAAAAAACAGGCAAAGAGATAGGAGTGAACTAGATTTGAAGCTTTAAAAACTGGGAAAGAAACCCAAGAGGAATGAGTAAGCTGCCTCTTTTGCAGAGCACAATTTTCTTGATTTCAGGTCAGTCTCATGGACCTGATATTGGGGAGTTGGGGAGTCAGGAGGGTGGAAGAGAAGCAAAGGGGGAAGGAACTAGTGTTCCCTAGCAACAGAACCAGGGGCATTTCTGCACTTGCTTTCCTGTCCATTGGATGGGAAAGTTGCATTACAGACTAACACTGACAAGCACTCTCACTTGCCAGAACTAGTCCACAATAGCCTAGCCCTTGCTGATCAGCCACTTACATGGGATCTGTCATGTGTGATCCTCCGCAGGGCACCGGCATCCTGGTCCTGGCATACTATACAACTGTGCATGTACCAGTGCTGTTGCTATGGCAATGCTGATGCTCTATGCAAGCACAATCTCAGGTCACAGCGTGCTTGCGCAGCAACTCAGATGACCTCCTCAACCAGAAAAAGTGCAGATGGTAAGGCACTGGTCAGGATTGGGGAGGGTTGGTATGCTTGTGGCACATGATTTCGTGCACCACAGCTTGTATGCAATTAGGCAATCTCTGGGCAGACAGAGAGCATTTGTAGTCTGTAAACGCCTCCTGCAAGTGCAGATGTACCTGCCCAGATGTTGACTAATTGCATACTACGGGCCACAGTGTGAATTCACCTCAGTTCTGAGCTACTGTTTTAAGTTAGGAAAACTGTCCCACATGCACAAGACTCTGAGTCCCTTTCTGCACTCGGCCTTATTCTGGATTGTATCCTAGAATAGGGATCTGCCATCCACATGCAGGTACAGACCATGGCCCCATCCCCATGCTGGCCATCTGGCATTGTTTGGGCGCTGTTTTGGCTCAAATGGGCCGGGCGCAGGACCGGGAACGCATCTCAGGTGTCCCCATGTCACTCCCATCAACAAGAGCTGGGTTCGGGGTTTGGCGTGGATGCAGATGTCCCCTTGACAAGTGTGCCAAGCCCTGGCACAGGGGAGAAGCGCCACGTCCTCTCTGCCACCTCTGCCCTCATTGGAAGCTGGATCGAAAGCCGCAACTCAGCTGTCAAGCACCTACTGCCGCTAAATCGTTGCGGCTTTCGGCGTTAAATTTTTTTAAGGGCAGCAGTAGGCGATATTAAGAAGAAGGCAAAATTAAGGTGTGATTTTCAGTTTACGGCATTCTCCATTGTTCTCATTTGAGCAGAGGTGTGCAAAAGTCCGTTCCTCCTCTTAGCAATCAGAACGTCAGCTGTCAAGCATCTACTGCTGCTGTCAGCTCACCTCTCTGCCGCATCCCTCCCCTCCCTTAGTGGCAGAGACAGCCAGGCCTGGGGTGAGAGGCACGAAAAGAAGCACAAATAAAGCTTCATTACTAGAAAGAACTTTTTAAAATATTTTAATGCTGAAAGCTGCAGTGATTTAGCGGCAATAGGCGCTTGACAGCTGAGAATTCTGATTGCTGACAGGAAGCACGTGAGCACAAATCTCCTCCCTGTTAGGCCACAAGCATCCCCATGTGCAGTCCCCCGCTCACTGAGCAATGCATGCTGGCTCCTCAAACAGCATGGAGACTGTAGTAAAGACTTCTTTTTTCAGGTATCAAATTTGGCACCCTTCTGGCACTGTTTGGGGGGATTTGGTGCACTTTTTGTGTGCCAAATCCAAAGCCCATGGGGACACAGAGTGTCAATTGGGTGCTGAGAACCGTACCAAATGTGCTTGGGGATGGGGCCTATCATAGGCCCTGGGTGTGGCCTGGCATAATCAGCCCTAGTATGCAGAGGGAAAGTCCTTATTCTGGGCATATCCTTTTTGGCCCAGTGCAGAAAGTAAGTCAGACTGTGGTGAGACACAGCAAAATAAAGCATCTCTGAGAGGGATTACAGAAGGCTTCAAGGTGGGATCTCTCTCACCTCTCCTGAACGTTCTGGGCAAGAAAAGCTGGATTAAAGAAGGCTTGGGAACACATGTTGTCTCTCTGAGCCACCTCTGAGGGGTCCCTTTTGTTATGTCTGAACACAGCCTAAGCTGTCAAGTTATACCAATCAAATTGTGAGGACAGATATAATTAGCAGTGTCATTCAGTTCTAGGAGAATGAAAAGTTTGGCACCTGCCTTCTAGCCATAGAAGTATAAGTATGTTGTTACTGACTATGTTGAATCATGAGTATGTTGCTACTGATGGCTATACTTCCAACTCAAGAACAGTTCTGTATTTGAACAGTACAGTTGAACCACAGACACTCTGGACGCGTCCCCATGGAATCCAGTTGCTTCGCTTGTGAGGCATGTCATAAAAATCCGCATTGTATCTCGCAATAAAGCATCCCCATGTGGTTTGGGGCAATGTGGATTCAAATCGTATGTGCCTGTTCCCCATGGAAGCTGCAGTGTGAACCCGCATCTTTTTCTCCCCACCCATCCTCTGCCCTGATATGAAGCCAGGTTGACATCACCATAACCTGTCCCACCCGCTGCAGCAATGACAGGCAAACACCTCCAGAAACACAAAGATCATTCCTTTCCTTGGCTGCCACAGTTAAAAGCATAACCAGAAGTTAGTTAAAAGCATAACTAAAAGCAAATCATTCCCTTCCTTGGCCACCACAGATTAGCGGAGGTGCGCACATGGGCATGACAGTGGGCACTCCCTACTCACAACCGGCTCAAAATTTTCTCCAAATTCAGGTCGACTTGTCTCAATCGCTTTCAGATCAACCAATCCTGAAGGAGGGAAAAGCCTTTTGCTTTCACTACTATTATGTGGCTTAACAGTCAACAGATTGCCAGGGTCTGATCGGAGTGCTCACGGCAGGAACAGGGAGCAGAGGCGAAACCCTGCCCACTAATACTGCAGCCACCAAGCTCCGCCCCAAATAACCCAGGAGTGTCCACATGACCCCAGGACAATACGTGCTAGCTCCTTATTTCAGAGGTAGTACACTTATTAAGTGGGGTTTTTTTATCACGTATTGTCTCACATGTAGCCCGTATTAGGGCTTTGCATGGAGACGCTCCTGAGGTGGACTCGGAATAATTTTGGAATATTTTCAGCATGAGGACAGGGTCTCTAAGTAGCTACCAACTGGGAGTTTGTTTGTTCTTCTCAGTGGAATCATGAGAAGCATACCTGGTCTGTTGTTGTTTTTTGTTTTTTTACTGCTTTTGTGTTTCCTCTTTGCCTCATGCTCCATGGCTTTCAGAACCACCAGCACCATCAGGGAGGGGGAAAGGAACATCAGTTCTTTTGCTGGCAGATATCTAATATTGAGGAGAAAAGCACAAAGTCCAAAGGATTTGAAGGCATCTTTGAAACAGGGTGAGATGTTTTATAAAAGTATTCCACTCCATTCATTGTAGGCTTTCCTCCAGCCTCTTAACCTGGACTGTTTCATTATTTCAATAAAGCTGAAGTGTTTCAAAAAGAAAGAACATGTGTGTCATTGTGTGATTCAGTCTGTTCTACTCTAAACTTTGAGTTTCAAATACCATGAAGCATGAAACAAGAAAGCAATTAGCTGAGGCTCAGGGATGGGGGCATAGAGAATCATGGGGGGTTTGGCTGCAATCTGAGGAATCCTCAAGGGTTGATGTTTTTTCCTCAACAGCATTGCTCATAACACCCTATGCAGATTATTAGCTCATCCGTTACTGTGTGGCAGTGTCTCAATATCAACCTTCATTTGTTTCTCTCAGATAAAGGCTGCTGAGGTTGCTGCTGTTGCTAAGCACTCAGCAGCTCTTCATGCAGGACCTTCTGGTAATGTGAAACTTGGAGCAATCTTCAGAGCCATCTTAGCCTGTTTTGCCAGTGGTCTCTGGCCTCCGCTGAGCCCGCAAACCCTTCCTTTATGCACAATTAGAGCAAAGAGTAGCAGATCTTTGTGCGTCTCTGCCTTAACAACTTCTGGACTGAACTCAGGCTTCTTGAGTGGGTGAAGCTTTGCAGCTTGTCCCAGCCAGCCACCTGCTGAATATGTATTTAGGTTCATTAAGGTTCTATTGTTCTACCAAAGGCTGTAGTATTTTGAGCATGAGGAGCCAGTTGTCAAGAGAACACATTTTCCTTTGTTCTGTGGCTGCAAAACAAACAATAGGCAGAGTTTTGAGATGAAGCTCCTTTCAAACTGCAGCACCTATGATTTTTACGTAAAGCAGAAATGAAACCCCTAAAAGGAACTTTATTGAACTCTGCCAATATGAGACTTTTGCCAACACTTATTAAATTGCTTCCCCTTTGTGAGCAGTTGGCCCAGTTAAACAGCATCATACTCACTTTGGGCTACCAGTTTCTAACTTGGAGCTTATTTGTCCCAGAATTCCCACTCTTTTTGTGGGGGGGGGGCTACAACTCACTACAGCCATCAGTGGTCGAAATACATGGGAGGAAGGAGCCCAACAGTAGGTCCAGGATCAGCCCTTCACCTCTGCTCTTATTCATGGTTTAAATTAAATTCAACCTGAAGGGGAGGAGATAACTAAAGTATCTGGCTTTGGAGTCCTTGGGCAACCTATTTTGGTGGTGCAATTTGGTGCACCAATGAAATGGGTCTTCCTGCAAAACTGTCCCACAGAAGCATGTGTCCTTTCACAAACCTCCCTGGGTCAGTTTACTCACAGGTAGACTGAGGTAGAACTTTTTAAAAAGGTCTACCACTATACCTGACTAGGCAGCCATTTTGGACCACCTAGACCTGGCTATGCTCCATCTAGTGCAGATGGAGAGATCTAGCAGGAGACAGAGCCTTGCCCTGTATTGGGATACCAGTAAGTAGAAAGGTTCCTTGTCTCTTACCAATCTGCTATACTACCTTCAGTGAGATCTGAAGGCTGTGCAACATCATATCGGGAGCTAGCTGTGCTATCTAGCAGTACAATTGCTCATATCAAGTAAATCAACCAATGCCTGCACTTCTAACAAATACTTGTGTAAAACAATCCCTTTGGTTTTCAAACATATCAAGTCCTCCTTAAGATCTCAATTTAAAGCAAGAAAGTGTGGTGAGGAGAAAAAAATCAATCTCGGAAAATGAAACCAACCTAGATTTCAAACTCTCTGACCCCTTTTGCTTAACAAGCCCAAGAGAGAAAAACTAAGTGACGAGGAGACTCGGAGAAGATTTATGAACCATGAGAGCAATGGGATTTACAGAGTCAAAATAAAGTGACCTAAAAAAAAAACTAGGTAAGATTTATATCTGTGTGGCATGTGTTTCCAGGCGTCTATGAGTATAAGATGGACACTAAGGACATTTCTGTACTTACCTTGTGTGGAGTGGATTAACTGAGCCACTCCAGCCCATTCTAGACCAAGCACAACAGGTTCCATCTGCATCTCAAGGGGGGCACCATCTGTTCCAGACCAATACCTGCAACAGTCCAGGTGCTCTTTCCTTGGCCCATACCATAGGAAGCATATATCTGCCACAAGTGCCACACACCCTTCCCTGCAACTGAACCATGTCCTCATCACTCCAGTGTCCCATCCAGTGCTAAAGCACCTCAGTGTCAGAGTTCCAGAGATGATCCTCAAAGAGCACCTCTGTCTTTGAAACGAAAGCACTAAAGCCTGGACTGGAACAGGCGGTGTTAGTAAACTTGCAGACCACCACTAAACTGGAATAGGGAGCAGCCATGCAAACAAAGTGGACAAGAGAGCAGCTTGTTCCAGAATACCAAGTAGGTGAAAAGGGAAGGGCCTCAGTTATAGATGTTTCTGCTGCATCAGGAGATTCCCATCTGGTAAAACCAGAAGTCAGTATGTCAAACATAGCTCTATGTAGCATGCAATATTAATAACAGGCCACAGTAAAATGGGCTAGCAAGGGCTGTTCACATCTGGATGGCACATTATGGTTCAGCCCAAGCCACTGCCTCTGAAGAAACTTCAAACATCAGGAATGTTCATTCCCAGTCTTTTCAGTATCCAGGAAGACCTTTCTGGCACCACATCTGACAGCACTTCCTGGAGCATTGCCGAAAAGAGGTCCTTCACATTCTGACCTGCATGGCATCCGTAGCCTGAAATATGGGAACTGGACTGGTTGTTGTTGCAACCATTGCCATGGCCATCCAACCTGCCTGGACTGGGTCATCATCTGGTGGCCCAATTCAAAATTCCATCAGTACTTTAAGTGCAGATGGCTCCCTCCATGCCTGCTCTCATACCATTCCAGTGATTGAAGCGTGAACCTTTGATGACAGTCTGAAAGTTTAGGCAGTGACATGGATGCAGATGGAATCTAAGGTGACTCTTCCAGTCATTTTAGGCCACACCAAATGTATGTCCAGAACACTGGCTCCATGCACCAATATGTTCCCCAAGCGTTATGGCCTCCCAATGAAGACAGTCCACCTGAATGCATGGATCTTTCACCTGTACTACTCCCAGTGCAAAAACTGTGCCCAGGAGCACTCCAGTGCACAGAACCTTTGAAGTCGTCCCCCAAGCATTCTCAGGCTGTGCTCTGTTCCACCTGCCACCATGCAGTCAGGCAGATATAATGGATGGAATAGGCCATATAGTATTCTGAAGCCAGGCAACAATTCACTGGGTTCTGGAACCGGCCCACATCAAGGGCCATTTTTAGGCATACTGCAGAACTCCCCCGACCTTCAATTTTGGACTCGGGGAACTTTCCTTCCTCTGCTCCAAATAGAGGTAGCACCCATAAGGCAGACATTCATAAACCTTGCGGCATTCCTCGCCTGATTTGTCTGGACCACCAGCCATATCAAGGTGCATAGTGCCAAAGGAGCCAAAACACTCTGGCCCATAATCCCAATTTTGCACCATTTGTACTTAGTGCTGTAGGCCCCTGCAGAAGTGCTGTTGTTAATGTTAGTTCTTACAGGCTTTGGACAACGTTTTTGAAAAATCACCTTTTGTATGTTATTGTGGCCACAGGCTAAGATTCCTTTTCAGGGATTCAGACTGAGAGCCTGACACTAAAGCCCTGGTCATACCTTTAATTTAGGACAACTTCAGGTCATTTCCATCATCCTCTTTTCCAGATGACTCAACCTGTCCTGGCATCCCAGGCTGTCTTCACTCCCTCAGTGTGAGCGGGGGAACTGGTTAAAGAGGACTGAACTGTGCTGTGGTGGGTAGGGTCCTTTCCTTTTTGCCAATGTCTAGTGGAGGGTGGCAGATGTGGAGTTCATGAGGCACCTCCCCTTCTCTCCTCAGTTTATGTGTATGATTCCTCTATCTAGTGTTTTTCTGCAAATTTATTATTATTACTATTAAAATTAATCACATGGAGAAGAAAAACACATAAAAAAAGGAAGGGGCCATGGAGGTGGGGGAGCAGGCTAAAAGAAGAACTGCAAGTGCATACCCTCGCCTCCCTTGAGTGACACAACAGCATCCAATAAGAAAGAAGATAGATTTGATGCAGCAAAAGTGGCAGAGAGCCAAGAGTTCTGTGGAGGAGGCTCAGATCAATTCTGGAGAAAGGTGTGAGTGATGCAGCCCAAAGTGAGGACGGCCTGAGGATGTCCTATAATGATCAGGTGTGAACAGAGCTTATACGATCTCAGTTCGAATTATGAATAGGACGTCCTGTCTCATATAGGTGTGACCAGGGCCTAAGATAAGCTAGGCTGGTGCATATGGCCATCCCAGACCCATAGAAGTCTTCTCCTACTGACTTGTTTTTACCTGGAGCTAGTGTACGTGCAGCCCTCCAGCTGTTTTAGAACTAGAACTCCCAGCATGGGCAGCCCTAATCTTGCTATATCTGCAAAGCTGGCTGAACATTCAAGATCTTTCTCTTCAATCCTGCCTTTAAGATTGCAACAGATTGAGGCTCCTGGCCAATAATATTAAGAGGACATCCTATATGATCTCTACTATTGATGGTCATGTTGATGGTACCTTCTTAATGAAAAAAAAAGTTATTTGCACAAATTCTGGATAATGTCTCTATGATACTTAGCACAGGCAGTGAAGTGATGATCCAAGCTCTCTGTCAGTCACATAACTCACCTCTCCTCAAGATTTCCATTTTGACTGTGACTCAAACATCTGAGTACAACGGAAGCTAAAGGCCAGATCTTTAGTGGTGTCTTGCAAGAAATATGGATGCGGTCTGGACCTAGTCAGTATTTGCTTGGGATAGCTTCTGGAAGGCATATTCAGGTTCCATGGTGAAAGGCAGATGGGAAAATAAATATCAGTAAAATGATTACACTGTGAGTAAGTGGAATTCTTGGGGGTTAATGGAACCTTGGAGGTTCTCTTTTCAATCTCCTTCCCCTGAGATGTTCAACTGTGTCCTTCCAGTCATTTCTGAATTACAATTTCCATCACCCCATGTCCATAGCAGCCACTGGATGGGGCTAACATGGGGTGATGAGGAATCTAGTTCAGAAACATCTGGAGGGTATAGGGCAGCACCTCTGTATCCCCATATTGCCCAGGACAGTCTGCCCTCTTTGCAAGCTGCTTCTGCCCTGCTTTCCCTCAATCAAAAATTGTAAGTGAGTTTCAGTGACCATTGGTGAGTGTCAAAAGCCTATTGGGAAACAGAGGGAGTCATCTATCATCCCATAAAGGAGAAGGCTGAGTGGTCCAGTTTATATACACAGTGAGAGGTGGCCGGAGGCCTAATGAGGCATGAAATGGGAAATGCTGCTTTTGAGTTTGTCTGACAAGTTTTAATCAAGAATCCTGAACCTCCAGAGACAGCGGAGGGAGCAGCTGTTGGTTGTGTAGAATACAAGGAGGAAAGATGCCCCTGTTTTCACTAAATATTGATTAGTGTTCTAAAACCCCTTAGTTTGAAATGACAAATTTAGGAGATGTAAGCAAAGCTAATTAAATGGAATCTTAAATTATTCTGTTTCTGATGGGATATGCAAGGGATGGGTGGGCAGAATCATTTATTTCTCTGCTCCTTTTATTACCGAATGTGTTCTTCCACCCTTCATCGTTTTCCTAATGTTTTATTTTGCTGCTATCAAAAGCAAATTTGGTAGCCTCATCTGGCAGCCATAAGTTTATTTTCTTAACGTGCCATAGATACAGGGTCAGCTAATGCTATTTAAAGAAGAAGATTTTTCTTTCTTTCCAGGACACCATGTCCCCCTCTTCCCTGCAAAGCAACAATTCTAGGGCATTTTGGAAAAATAAAAAGTGTACAACGGGGAGCCACCCTCCATTTGGACTTTTCTGAATAGAAACTCCACAAACAAAACAGATAGAAATGAAAAGGTTAGAGGAGTCAGACCTGAAGATGGACCAAAGAAGGTTTAAAGTAAAGGTGTGACCACAGCCATGAGCTCTGCCACTGTGAAATGAGCAAGAACCTATCCTGAAAAAAACTTCTGATGTAAGACCTGATTTTTTCAGGTCTTACATCTGGGTAGGATTTGGCAGCAAAACCGGTTTAAGCAACCGGTTTTGCGCACAGATGTAGGGACGTGGCATCCACAAAGGGACCCTAATTGGGTTCCCTGTGCGGATGCCACATCCAAATCCTCCCCGCATCTGGCTCTAAATCCATTTTTAGAGCTTGTGCGGAAAGGCCCGAAAACCCACAAATAAAATGCATAGAAATGAAAAGGTGTGAGCAGTCAGATGTGAAGATAGACTGAGGAAAGTTTAAAGTGAAGGTGTTGCCACAGCTGAAAAGTAAAACTGGCCATAAAACCTGTGGGTTGTATTATTCCTGGACAAGAACCACGGAATATTTTCCATACCAATCACAGCCCAGAAGTTGGGCACTTGCTAGCAAGAACCCAGTTTGTCCATTACCAGGATGGCTTTGCCTTCCATCTTAACTTGTTTGTATCATTGACCCTGGGTTCTCATGACAGAGAGAAAAGCAGGGATATATAATCTTGTCACTATTTTAGAGCATGGTTTCCCATCGATAAATCAGCACGTTACTCTTTAGGAAAAAAAAATGTCTTGCTGCTGTGTCCTTGTCCTCTCTGCTTGCAGTTTGGCTGGTGGTCTATCAAGGTCATCATACTTGGGAAGCTGTAACATGTGAGACTGTGGTTATCTGATGAGTTATGTTGCTGTGAAACTTGGGCAGGATCTAGTCATGAACACTAAAGAGAAGCCACAGTCTGATTCTGCCACTTTCACTTTAAATGCACTGGAGAGATCAGAGGGTTAGTGAAGAGGGATGGTGAGAAATACAGATGTCGCTTTTTGCAGTTCTTTGGGCCATTTTGCATCACCCTTTGACTGCCCTTTGATTCAAGGGAATATCATGGAGGGGTTGGAAATGGAAACGGTCTGGCTTCTGCTGAAATAACACCATTTCTACCAGGCTCAGAGCAGTCACATTTGGTCTATTTGGAGTGACCCTTTAAGGCAAGAAGAAAGTGATATTTTGTCACATCCTCTTGTGTGTCTCTTAAGAGAGAAACAATTGGTAAACAGCCCTGCTATATTCTCAACATGTAGGTGAAGTTAACAACTGCATTCACAGCAAATGGTCTTCTGGGCTGAGATTTCTTATACACAGAAAAGCCAGTGCTCTTTTGAAATGCATAGAAGACTGAAGCACCATTTCTGGATGAGGTCCTTCCAAAATAAAATTAAAAATAAATAAAATCCCACCCACCCCCACCCCCACTTCTTTACATCATTTGGGGCCAGTTTCCACTAGGACTTTTTTGAGTGTTCCAAACGGTTTCAAAACACTCTGTCCAGACTCAAAAGTGCAATTCAGCGTTAGAAACAGGAGTAAAATGCAAAAATGAATTAAACACCCTTTTAAACAACTCTCGCTCACGTGCTTGCCTGCCCGCCTGCTATTTCGGCGGCGGCTTCATCCCTGCCATTGTGGCTGCCGCTGGCCACTGGCCACTGCCCTGCTCGCTTGCTCAGCTTCCCGCCAAGCAGCCCTGGTGCTCCTGGGGCGTAGAGAGGAGGAACGGACAGTGGCGGGCAAGTGAATGAGCGAGCGATCTCCCCCTCCCTTTCGGGTATTGTTGCTGCTGCTGCTGCTGCTGCTGCTGCACCGCCAGCATGCTCTGCTTTAAAGTGGAATTAACAAAAACAAATGGGAATGCAAATAATGTGCGTTGGCATCTTTTTTTAAATTCCGCTTTAATGGGGCTAAGTGGGAATTCACCCTTGAGGTATCTTGAGCTGATCTGTGAATCATTTAGATGGAACCCATGCATGTAGCTGAGACTCCAACTAAATGTATGACCTTAAAGTCCTGTAAGACAGATAGCATTGCCCTGAATGGATATTTATATATGATCTTTATGGAGTGAAGGAAACATTTGTGATTATGACCCCCCTCCTTCTTTTCATGCCCGGTTTCAGAATTCCTGGAACAAGGATTAAGTTCTGTCTGTGACTGATAATGTTAATCGTGCTGTATGCTGAAAGGCATGGAGGCCTTTTCTAACTTACTGTGCTTAATCCAGATTAGTGAATCTATATTAGCTTGATCTGGGTCAACTATTTCAGGAGACATCTGAATTAAGCAGGCTGGACACTAGAAAATGTGGTCTAAGGAGAGAAACAATGTAGACACCTAAGCCCTGTCCCGTATCAGTGGATGTGCTGGTGACAGCACATCCCAAACCCTGGTGCCCACATCCTCATCCATGAAATCCTGCACCCAAGTAGAAGGCATGAGGTCTGCGTCCCCACTTGACTATTTTAATCTGGATTGGACTATTTTAATCTGGATTCAGAACCACATGCACATTCTGGCTATTCCTATTTGCTCAACAATAATGTGGGCTCAATTCGAATACCACAATTCCATTCAAACCGCCCAAATCCTCAGCATGGACAAACAGGATCTTTTAACTCTGCCCCTTGTCCAAACCCTGTAAGCCTGCCCCACTCAGAATCACCTGAGCAAACAAACAGACAGGGCAAAGCGATCACTCTCCTTTTCAAATCAGAGGCTCCCTCCAGGAAGACAGCAGCTTTGCACATAATCAGCTGAGTGAAAAAACAGACAGGGCAAAGTGACCTCTCCCTTTCAAATCAGTGAGGGGTGGGAGGAAAACGCAGGATTGTGTTTCCTGCACAGGTTCAAAGAGGGAAGAGAGGATTCCTTTCCTTCTTCTTTGCTTTGAATAAACTGCTCAGGACAGAGCTGTAGACTCTTCACCCAGACAGCATGTTCTTTGATTCAAGCCTTTCTAAGACTTGGAGAATGTGTAGTGTGAAAACCAAAACAAGGGTCTTAAGCTGTCAGCATATGAGCAAATTTAGGGTTTTTCTGCACTTACCTTATTTTGATAATAAGATCCCTTGTAGTGCAAATCAATGAGGCTCTGTCCACCACTGTTACGCTCCATCTGCAAAGGAAGGAATGTAACATCTGGATCATCTATAGTCATGTTTAAACAGGTCAACCAGAAGATCAGTGGACCTTGATCCAGAGCTCAAAGGCATGCAGAAGGGCTCTAGGAACAATGCCATTTTCCCTGAGGGGGGAAAAAATCATTTTTTAATTATTCTCTTTATGTTTCCCTTTTTAATATTATTTTTATTTCTTAGATTATAAACCTGAGTGCAGGGACTCATCATAGCAATCCGTAAGCAGTTCTTTAGAGGACAGTAAGTACATAAATAAGGTAAAACATATAAAGCAATTGGTCAAGATCTGTTTGGGACCTTGAGGATGCTATGGGATCATATCAAAAGTCCATTGGCCACACATCTTTTTGACCTTATCATTAGAATGTAGGATTTGCATGATTGTGCACTCTGGAAACACTCACTGTGCTGTTAGAACTTGTTAGAGCTTTATCATGGTAAATAGCTACAGAGCTCATAGCACTCTGCAGTGTTTTCCTGGGCCACACTATCCAGACCTACCTGCCCCAGTGATTTTTCAACAAAGAGAACAGGAAAGTGATCAAATTCTGTGGCCACTTCATGTGCTCTCTGGAAAGATCCCAGGTAGAAACACTGAACTTTTTCCCAGAGCACCAGCAGACATGTGAATAGCACTCTACCACCTCTGCAGGGCCCTGTCCCCATGCAATTGAAAGTCTGCTGGAACTCTTCTTTTGCCTCTGAGCGGCCCCATTCCAGACTTTACAAGGCGCTTAGGGAGCTTAGGAAAGTGAGACACCTGCGATAAAATACGTGCACTTTAAAGAAGAGTTCCAGCGCTCTTTTGGCGATTTGCGGGTTTTGCTCGCTATATCTGCCTTGAGGACGCTCCGTGGCAAAAGGGGCGGGGATTGCTTGCCTGCACACACAGCCAAAAAGCATTCACACATCTGAGAAATGCAGCAGGTTTGCTTCCTTTCCTTTGTAAAAAGAAGAAGAGGCAGCAGGCTGAGCTCTACCATCTTGCTCCCAGCAGTGCCCTCCCTCCTCCAACTGCCATCTTCACAAGGCTGAGAACCATCTTGCCTGAGAGGAGTGGAGAAGAGGCAGCAGGCTGAGCTCTACCATCTTGCTCCCAGCAGTGCCCTCCCTCCTCCAACTGCTCCCATCAGAAGATGGCAAAGAGACTACGGCAGCCGATCCACCAGTTGAGAAAACGTCTGGTCCTGAGGCCAAGCAGGGTGACTGATACCGGCTGACCATCTCTAACATCATCCAGTTTGTCAGCAATGAAGAGAAAATTCAAAGTAACTAGGAAAATTTCAGCAATAAGAAACGGAGAGGAAAATTGGAACTGAAGACCTCAAGCACTTGCTTTTTGCTGTTCCCTGTTCCCTCCCACACCATTTTCCTTTTGTTTCTTGTCTTTTTAGATTGTAAGCCTGAGGGCAGGGACCTGTCTAAGATTAATATAATATTGTACAGCGCTGAATACATGTACGGCGCTTTAGAAATAAACTATAATAATAATAATAATAATAATAATAATAATAATAATAATAATAATAATAATAATAATAATAATAATAATAATAATAATAATAATAATAATAATAATAATAATAATAATAATAATAATAATAATAATAATAAGAGCCAGAATTGCTCAGAATTGCAACATTGTTATCAAGTGATCTGTGAAAGCCTTAAAAGAGAATGAGCGAAGGATCGCGCTGCCGATGGCTGCAGCCGCTGACTTTGCCGGGGCAGAAAGCCTTTTCTAACAGAGAACTGAGTGAAAGTAAGTGCTGAAAGTGAATGAATGAGCGATCATCTGCCTTTGCTAGGGGCGGGAAGCCGTTTCAGGAGATGGAGATCTGGCTATTTTTCCTTTTAACAAGAGAGGGGGCGGGGGGGGGGGGGAAAGATGCCCGGAAAGAGAAGACGGCTACCATGGGGATGGAAAGTCCGTTTAGATCGCGGCTACCATGGGGACGCTTATTCCGGAAGTGGAGGGGACTTTTAAAGTCAGCTATAACAGAGTGATGGCAGAGGAAGCCGAGAGGGGCTAATAAGTCTTTTGGGGACAGGGCCCAAGTGACATTCCAGTGAACAAAAATTTCTCAAGGAGAAATCTTCATTAAGAGCACAGGTTCCATCATCATGTGAAGCCTGCCTTTGTTAAGATAAGAACTTATTGCTCTTTCTCACATTGTTCAGATTTCTCAGATTTTCAGCGAGGAGAAAGTTGCTACTATTTCCCCACAGCACTATGAGTGGGCAGAGAAGTAGAAAAACATCATCCATCAGGGAAAAGAAGGCCTCTTGGTTTGGAAGGACAAAGCCAACAGAAATGAAGCAGGGCACACCACAGATGCCTGCCTCAGGAAGATCAATAAAAGGAAGTCTCTCTGGTAAATGCACATTGATGGCATTAACTCAAAGGCTTATAGTGAAGAAAACCAAGGAAAATTAGGTTTCTCTCTTGAAAGTGTACAAAGAACTCCAGGGACTTGATTCATGTAGTATGTAGGTACAGTCAGACAGACAATACAAAAACAAAACAAACCCAACATAGTCTTGCATTTAGTTGTTTAAAGACCATCATATTTATTACAGCAGAGAACAAGAGACAATTTCATCAGATCTGACATATGCATTTATTGTTCCTTTCTTTTGAAGAGCATTATGTTTTACAATTGTTGTATCTTCAGTGAGGTGTGGAGAACAAACACACACTGCACCCAGAGGAGTAGCAGCAGAAACAGCAATAATAGTCAGTGGTAGCAAAAGTCCAAGTCAAGGTACCTCGGAGGCTCAAGAGTTACATGCGTAGTCCAAAGAGTTCCAGGGTCGAAGTAAACAGAAGGTCAGAGCGGTCAATAAGTCAAGAAGTAAGGTCATGAATCCTGGAGCTGCAGGCTTACGAGCCTTTGTCTGCAACAAAGCTTATCAGAATGTGAATCCTCCTCCTTCGCCACAGGTGACGGGCATGGATTCTTCCTGATCTGCGAAGCTGTTCATGCTCACACCTTAGACTGGTTGGCGAAGGGCGTTGCCCAGAGTCTTCCAATTCTGAGCTGCTGTCATCTTGAGATATAGGCTCAATAGCTGTTTGTGTCAGGCATTCCTCATTTTGTCTGGCAACTAGCCTGCTTGAGCTTGGCTGGGCATCACGACTGCCCCTTCATCCTCAGAGGAAGGGGCACTGACAACAAGAGGCATGATAACTATTGAATGTGTTTTAATTTCATTGTAACCCACTGTCATGCTTCATGCCATCAGCCCCTTCTCCTTTGAGGATGAGGAGGGTGTCAGATGTGGTAGACAAGCTGAAACAAGCTTCCCTGCCAGCCAGAGTGACAAAGGAGCACCTCAGGGGTCAAACATAAACAGTGGTCTTGTCTCCCAAGTTGGAGATGGCTTGAGTGAAGACGCTGAGCCACGCCATTCACAGAACTTTCTCCTGCAACAGTGAAAACACCTGAGACGCTCCCACAGGCTACAAATCAAACAGTAGCTGTGCACAGGGGCACACCTCTCACAGCTCTACTTAAGAGCTGCTCAACTGGACAGGAGCCATTGCAGACAAAACAATAGTAAATCTGGACCTTTGACCCTGCATCTTGAATTACAACCAACAAAGCTGAATCTCTGATACCCTTTGACAACGGCTTTCCTTGGCTTTGCTTAACTCTTTAACCCTCAATGGACTTTGGAACTTGACAGCTTGCTACTGCTTGCTACTGCTCATCCTGAGTGCACAAGTGTGAGTTTGATCATTAGACATGACACCCACCCTGGGACCATTCAGTGAAGGGTGGGATATAAATTTTCTAAATAAATAAGGAAGACATGATTCCTCTCCCTCCTTCTATGAGGTAGGACAGGCTTTAATGCAGTAGCTAGCACAAGGACAGCTAAGGAGTATCAAAGCATCAGTCCATCCCAAATTTCACCCAGACTTACCTTGCATAGGAAGTACTGTGAATGGTGCATCTGGGGGTTGACTGAGAGTATCCTAGGCATAGCTATCAATGATCAAGGCAGCCATGGGCCATTCTGGGATGAAGATAGCACTGTGGTGTGTGGCTGCTCCATCCCAGAGGGTGCCGGGTCATCCTGATCACCAAAGTGCAAACAGGCCCTTAGACCAACACTCCAGCTATTGCCCAGGAGTTAAATGAAATGTTATCCTGAATAGCAGTGACATTTTCTGTTTTCACTTTAGAAGATGAAGGTCGCATTCCTATGCTTGAAGTAACAGTTTCAGAATCAGAGCCCAAGAAAGTGATGCCAACAGTAGTAATTGTAATATATTTAAGGGAATGGTGTCTTTGCATTTGTGTGCTGTGGGGGGATTCCCAAAAGCATAAGGCAGTTGCTAAGCTATTGTGAGAACAAGCTGCTGTTCTAGCCAGGACCATTGGTCCAAATCAAGGGATTCATCTCAACCTATTATGCCTTAATGGCAAATATGAACCACATTGTCTTAGCATCTCTTGGAGAGTTACGTAAATGTGGAGTACAGAGTAAAACAGGATTAGCAGAAGATTAGCCAGCAAGTCTTCTGCAAATGTGAGACACGTCCAGTGAATCTTTCAGAGTTCTTTCAAGGAGCAGTTACTTTTTTTGCCAATCAAGCCAGAAGTAAGAAATAAGTAAAAGACCAATGAAAACAAAAAGATTTATACTGTTTAAAAACAGAGATAGAAGAAATAGCTTAGCCTTCCACCATCATCCTGTTCTCAGCACAGTCTCCGGCAAACATTTTTTGTGCTTTTCACAAACATCCTTGTCCATGGCAGCAAGAATGCCTCAAATGCATCATGAGATTTTGGGAAACAGTGCCAGAGAACAGCTTGTGACATCACAGGAAGTCAGCATAAGCTCAGAGACAGGGATATAGTGCTTGTGAAGTAGCATTCCCCTGACTTATATGTACCTGACTGAAGAACTTAAAGCAGAGTGTAAGTCTGCACACTTGCACATCTGGAGCACGCATCTAGGGGAAGTGAATACACTCTCTGTGCCACCTCCCTCAACCTGGCGAACCCCAGTATCCCAGAAGTGAAAACATCTCCACAGCTACACCAGGAGCACCTGGTGAGCTCCTGGTCACTCCTGGACACGGAGTTCACACTCTACTCTGGGTGCAAATGTTGCAAGGATGTGGCTGCACAACTGTGTGTAGTACATGTCAAATCTTGCTGTGGCCATTTCCACAGCAATCCAGACAGACTGGGTCTGAGCTTCCACACTTCAAGTGCTGGTAGTCAGATTCAGCACTGCCCCAACACTTGAATTGTAAATCCACCCCACTTAACATCAGTGGGGTGGTACTGTTATACCATCACATGAAGTTAATTGAGAACTGTTCCAAAGAAAGGCCCTTTCTACATTTACTGGTCTCCTTACCAGCAAGTGTGCTAAGGGACTCCCTTCCACACATTAGTGTGGAATACAGTAGGGCCTGTCCATCACTGGTACACATCATCTGCACAGGATGTACCATAATCCAAATCAGAAATCCCCTGATATGGATTTTCAGGGATGTGCACAAATATTCATAATATTTAAAATTCGTACGAATGCAGATGAATGTGGACATTTGAATTCTAATCAAATGTTGGCACATTCAAAGATTGACATTCGGATTTGTATGGGATTTGTATGGAATTTGTATGGGATTCATATTTAACATTCATATCAAATTCGAATCCCATCACATTCAAAGGGATTTATTCAAACGAATACTAATCTTCTTGCATTCAATTCTATATGAATTGAATTTAAAAAAATATATGTGCACATCCCTTATTTTCAGTAGTTCTCAACATCAAGGACTCCTGGTAAATCAGCTAGGTCCAATCTAGATCATGGGGGTATGTAGAAGAAACTCCTCCATTTTTCAAACTATCAGGGTACCTATGTTCCAGAACACTGCTGAAATGGGTTCCCCAGGAGCTCTGAGATTAGGAATTTTCATTCCCAGACTTTCAAAGCCATTTGAAGCTGCCCCCAAAGTTCATGTGAGCTTCAAGGCAGATGCAGATCTGGAACAGCACCATGTAGACAGTGCTGTTCCAGATCATGCCTTGCAGTGATCCAAACTAGTGGACCTCACAGATCCAGACCCACTTGTCTGGACCAGGCAAAGTAAGTTCAGAAAGACTCAGAGAACGAACACTTCAGACAGCAGAGGTCTGTAACAAATCTGTTGACTGCTTCTGAACCTCAGCCCAGATAGTCTCTAGAGCACAATCATGTTTGCCATGAATGTAGAGCCTCTTCTGCACTTACCTTTCTGTGGTCAGAATCAGTGATTATGACTACAGAAAGGTATGGTCTGTAATAGCACCAACTGCACAACAATGCTAAATAATAAAGTGCCCTCAAAGCTCATATGAACTTTGCAGCTGGGTTCTAATGCCTCTGACAAAAGTTCCGAGCCTTGGAGGCTCTGTGGGATGCGTGGCTTAGTAGTTCTGAATATAGTGTGCCTTCTGTATACCTCTTGTGTTCTGGATCAGGGCCCACTGGAACACCAGTAGACTTGATTAAATGGGTCTACCAGTGATCCCAAGCAGGGCCTTCCTAAGTTGGATCAAACTCCATCTAATGCTGACAGAGAAGACCAGCAGGGACCATGGTCCCACAGATCACACTAACATGCAGATTTCTGAGCCTCCGATCAGCACTAAGGGTACATGCAGAAGGGGCCACAATCTGGTCTGTAGAGTGATTGATTCCCACAACCTTTCCCTAAATTCAATTCCCTCTAGATAATCCAGAATAAGATAGTAATGTGTTCTTAAAATACTATGCCCCAAAAATGTGTATAGTATGTTTTGATGGCAGATTAAACATTGTAAAACCTCAGTGCATCCAGCAATCCAAATTAAGATGGCTACAGCTTAACCAGTACATAATGACTAAGAGTTTTCCCTGTGTATTACACACATATATTTCCATTTGTGCCACAATTGCCTTTGCCTGCTGGTTTGATCTTAATGAAATTATCCCATTTGAACTGGGCAGTCAGTTCTGCAGTTGGCTTCCTCTGAGCCTCAGATAGGTCTCTAGAGCCCAATCATGTCTGGCATACATGTAGAACCTCTTGCTTTCTTTGCCAGCTCCAGAAAAGGTATTTGGCAAAACTGGCTTGGCTTCCTAGGATTACAAAGATCGATTAGCCCACATTAGCTAGTAACAGCCTCTGAGTGTTTTTGTGCTCCGTAGACAGATGCCAATTGCAATCACAGCAAGAATTCTCCATGTCTCAGGCCCTCACAGACATTTCCCAAGGAAGGAGCCTGGCATGTCTCACACAGTTGCCATTAATATTTATACTACAGCTGTGGCTCAACATCTCATCTTGGCAAGTGCAGGAGCAAAGGAGCAAAGGACGGGCAAGAGGATCCTAGTGATAAATATACACCTACAGTTGCAATGCTTTTTTCAGCTCACATCAAGAAAATGGAGCTTGCATAACACTATAGCCAAAGGATTCAAAAATAAATTTGAGGTCTTGGATCCAGATCTTAAACTCACTGGACATACATAGGAAAGTGACACAAAAATAATAATAGATCAGTGCTACAGGGGATCGACACAACTAAAGAAGGCAGGAAGAACCTTTTCACATTTGTGAAGAGAACAGTGTTAAAAGGGATCCAAGGACCTCGTTCCACATGCTGATGCAGTCTGAGGAAGGCCCTGTCCCCTGCTGGTATGCTCCGTCCGCACAAGATAGAGCTCAGACTGGACTAGGGAGCCTAAAATGCTCCCTGGTCCAGTATGGCAGTAGCACCGCCAAAATGAGTCCCATGGGGGTCTGAGACCAGGAACTTTCATTCCTGGCTGTCAGAGCCTTTGGAGCTGGCTGTGAAGCTGGCATGAGTTGGCATTGTCCTTATTCTGGAATATATCTCAGGATAGGGTTCTTTTGTCCACATGCTAATGCAGACTACGGCAGGCCTCACTAAGTGCAGAAAGGCACATGCAGTCTAAGGAAGTCTCAAAGTAGCATAAGTATCTTAATAGTGTAGGGAAGGTGAAGGGCTGAGAGCTAAAGCTGGAATACGGCAGGAATGTTCATTCGTATGAATACCATGTACATTCATATCTATATGTATTTTATATAATATCTCTCTATATTATTTATATTTCTAGCTAAGATTCAAGAAGTTGGAACAAGGTGTTCCCAGTGCTCCAAACACAGAAGAAAAAAGAGGTTGCTCCAAGTTCAGAACAAGAGTCTTGTGTGGATGCAGCCTATTTAATTTGTCCGCTATTAATTCAGAAGAAAAGACTTGAGTACAGAGATGAAATTGCATTCAAAGAGATTTGGACTGAGCATTAAGAAGACTGTATTGATGCTTTTTTGTGAGGCCTTTTTATGTGGAGGCTAAAGGGTCACATCATACATATATCATAATAGTGGATTCTCTTTAGTAGCAAAGGCTTTATATGGTTTTTTAGGTGTTTGCACAGTAGCTATGTAGCCTTCCCAAAGTGGCTTGTATCACAAAAGAGATTAAAATAATAAAAAATTTAAAATCACTTTAAAAAGAGCTATTCAGTCTGAAAGCTCCGAATGCTATAATGAAGTAGAAAATAAAAAATACAAAATACTGAGTAATCCTTAAAGCCTCTTCTAACTCTATGGTTCAGTTCTAAATATTTAAGTAAGTATATTTCCTTATATGCTTGGCAATTTTTTGCCAGCAGGAAATGACACAAAAAGATAATTGTCCAGTTGGATTTAAACTGCTAAAATTGTACAAACACAATCGTAAGGGTTGGGTAGGCTGCAGAATCTTATGCACAACATTCCAGGCCATCCCAATTACTATGAAAGCCTGATTTCTTTCATTTTCTTATAGTGCCTGATTGGTATCCTTTATAATCCTAGGAATTGTGAGGTATAACTATGGGGCAGTAGCTACAGATACTCCTCAGGCAATGCACAGACATTGGTACACATACCTGAAACTCCCTACTTCCCAAGTTTGGGCAGGTCCTTCAATTGTGCTTTTTGAAAAACAGTGACTTTTCTAGGCAAGGTGAAGCCCAAGGGACAGGATAGGCAAGGGTTACATGTGTATACTTAGGGCCTGTTTGCATTTACCTCTTGGTGAGCTCCAGTCCACTCACTAGTGGGGCCCATCTGCACCAAAGAGCCATGACAACTTACTAGAAATTGCTCTGGAACAATTCGGCAGTGGACCACATGCTTACCATCTTCCAGCTGTGATGAGGTTAGTGGGCACGTTCACATGACTGCAGCTGCATAGTCACACACAGTGTCCAGATCACCATCTGCGCATGTGCTGAATGTTGTTTCAGTTATTGCCATTTTGATCCAGTCAAAAAACGTGAACCTCATGAAAGAGGTTCAAAAGTTTTATGTGCCTTGTGAGCTCAAACATTTCATATTTTTAGTATATAACAAAAGAGGCAGAGGTTGGACTATTGAACCTAGTCTCAGATGTTGATATTCACTGCATTTGTCAGTATTACCAGTAACCCCCTTCATGTTGCATTTGATTTGTAGCAAATAATCTATACCATACAACAGTCATTTATCCCTCTCTGAAGAATGGAGCTGCCATACTGTAGACTCCATACTGTTCCCATCATTCCTTGACATTGACCAGACTTGCAGGGGCTTATGGGTGTTGTGGTTCAACAACATATAGAGGACCATAGTTTATTCATTCTGGTTTTCCTACTCTTTCTTTACTATTTTAGTATTTCTGCCTGTTCTGTCTTTCTCTCATACACACTTTCCATTTCCTTTGCTCAGAAGAATCTTCTTTGGAATCAAATAGGCTAAAATCTTTCTTCCTCTCTTTCTTCCTATTCTTTTTGAAGGAGCTGATGACAGCAGAGTCATAAAAATGAAAGATTCTTAAAATAACATCCAGCACTGAGAAACTGAGCAACTTCATGGCCCACCAGCCCTCCCTTTCAATGCTCCTTGCCGTTTGCACCGGCCTCATCAGCCTTCTGCAGGACTGTCTCCATGATTTATAGTGTTAATAATCCAGCCTGAATCTAGCCAGACCCCTGGGGCTTATAACCAGCAGTTTGCATTGTGTGGTATGCTCCAGTGTGGGACATGTTGGAGCTCGGAACAGGCCCCTGTCCCTCCTGCTTTCCCCCAAGAAGGCTGTCTCAAGAGAGATTTGTTGAGATGCTTTACTTCTTTGATTTCTTTGATGCTCCTGCTATGAGGAACTTCATTGTCTTTCTTTGGTGATGCTTGAGTGAATAATGCTATACTTATGGAGAGACCCAATCAGTTCTTGGATACATTCCCAGTTGGTTATACACATCTTAAATCAGAAGTTGGACATCATCAACGTCCTCTCACATGCTTACCTGCAAGTTACCACAAAACATGAAAAAAGGCAGAATTTTTCCTTACTATAAAGCAAGGACACTTTCTGGTGGAAATAGCAGTCAGCTGAAAACAGCAGTTCTAATAGGAACCATCTTCCCAATTGACCAGGCATATTAATTATGGGCACAGGGACAGCTAAAATGTTAGGGATTAGTTTGCCTAGATGAGCTTGTTTGTTTGGGACTCTTGACATCAGTGATTTGGGATGCAGTACTGGAAGCAACCAAAGCATCAAGCTGTACTCACACTGCTTTGCTCTCGCAAGATATCTGCTAGTACAGAAATGGGATGGAGATGCTGCTTAGGAATTAGTATATCTTTATACATAAAGAACAGAAGAGGGTTTGTTTGTTTGTTTGTTGTTTGTTAAATATTGTAACTTTGGCTTTCACATTTGTCAGTTCTAAATGCCCATATTGGTTCTATGTCCTCTTTGAATGACTGGCATTGTCCTTCAAATGATTACTCTCTTCTATCTAGTGCTCCCAACAAGCTGATTAGTAATTATTTCTTGTTATTACAGTCTTTATTTTCAGTGTTGGGTGACAATGATACAAAAAGACAGAATCAGTGTGCTAGCTCAAGACACCAGAGAGGAAGTAGTAAATCTGTTACAGGTGTGCTATGGGTTTCTATAGCCATGTCCCCAAGGGGCTGCCCTTACCCCGGGGTGGATTTGGGGAACCCTTAATACAAATCTTAATTCACATTAAGAAGTCCCCATGGTAATGGAGGCCAGGGCAGGTTCAAGGCGAACCCGCCCATCCCCATGAAAACCATGGCAAATCCCTGCATTGGGATGCCATATTTTTCTCCACCCCACCCCCCACCCCCCACTGGGATCGTGATTTTGCTCCCTTTCCCAGGCAAGCCACTTGCTTGCCTCAAAAGGGGAGTAAAAGCAAGGTAGTAAGGGGGTGCAGGGGCTTGAGTTTTCTCTCTTTTCCAGGGAGGTAACATTATTGCCCCCCTGGAAAAGAGAGAAATGTCAAGCCTCTACACCTCCTTTTTCTGATCTTCTGACAGAAAGGCACTTGGCTTTACTGCTGAAGTAACTTCGGCAGTAAAGCCAAGCATCTTTAGATCAGAAAAAGGAGGTGCAGAGAGTTAAAATTGCTCTCTTTTCCAGGGGGGCAATAAGGAAAAGAGAGAAATTTCAACTCTCTACACCTCCTTTTTCCAATCTGCTGAGAGAAAGAATGATGCTTTGCTTTACTGCCCCCCTGGCAAAGAGAGAAATGTCAACCCTCTGCACCTCCTTTTGCTGATCATTTGGGGCTAAAGCAACCCCTTACCTGGGTGACTGCTTGCTGCGAATTTATGGCATTTGTGCCTCATGTAGCCCAAATTAGGGCTTTGCATGGGGACTCTTTTGAGGCGAACTGACTTTCATCTTGCAGTATCCTTGTCATGGAGATGAGCACTATGGGTTTCCAGTTAGCATGGGCAGGGCCTGTCATAGTCTGCATCAGCATGCAGATGGCAGGTCCCTATTCCAGGTATAATCCAGAATATAAGACCCACTGCAGAAAGGGCCCTAGTTAGGACCCAAAATTAAGGCCAGATTTGGGTCAGGGATGGAAGTTGTTAACCCATCCTGTTTCCACTGAATCAATACACTGTAAGCAGGGGTCAGCACATCTCTGGAAAAATCAACAATTGTGAAGTAGGATGTGTAGTAGGTCCTTGATTCTCTGGCTTTTTCTGCACTGGACTGTATTCCAGGATATATTCTGAAATAGAGACCTGCTATCCACATGCTAGTGCCCTGTCTGGGGTCTGCCATAGTTTGCACTAGCATGTGGACAGTAGGGGCCCATTCTGAGATATAATCTGGAATAAGACCAAAGTGTGGAATGACAGCATCTTGCAGGGCTTACAGCAGAATTATAATAAAACATCACCGTTTTCTTTCTTTCCTGCCTCTGCCAACAAATTCAGTCTGTTTTCTACAGTCCCCTGCCACATTTGAGGGACTTTGACTTTATTATTGTCACTCATATAAATGATTTACAGGTTAAATGAAGCCCGCAACTTGGCCTCACCAGAAAATTTCACACATGGTCAGTCCGCCTAAGTTTCCTCAAATAATAATTTCCTCAAAATAAAGTGACTCTTTGTAAAGAATACAAACATTTATTTCAGCAGGACCTAAATCACCCACATAATGCTGACTGCTACCAGCCCTCACATACTGCTAACAAGTACTTCATTTTGAAGTACAACACGCATATAGAAAGTGATATTTCTGATTATTACATCATGGAAGATAAAGGATATTTTGCTGCACTGACTCCCAGGAAAAGATGAGATGCGGGAAAGGAAAACAATATATAGGATGAGAAATAACTACACTTTATAAATACAACATTAATACAGCAGAATGTGGATTACTTAAATTAAAGAAGCACATTGGAATAGGAACAATGAAAATAACATGCCCATTAATTTAAGCTGAGGATTAGAAGAAAATGTCTGTTAGAGTGAGTTTTCAGAATAATCTTCCTAGAAGAGACACAAGAGCTAAACGTTTTATTAGTTTTTAAACTAGGCATAATAAATTTATGAATGGTTATTTTGGATGTGGCGCTTTTGTTTTCATCAGAGTAAAGCACAACTAACTTTCTACTAATCAGAGCTATCATCTGCAGCAGGGCCATTGATCTCTGCAGTCGAGTATCTGCAAGTGCCTTATATATATATATATATACATATAGGTTTCCTTGGCACACATAGGGCCTTTCCACACTTGCATTTGGGTTAGTCTATACCATAGACTATGGCCCATTGTAGGTTGGTAAAAGGGAAGCCCCGCCCACCATAAATAAACTCTATATGCATGCTGTGATCTGAACAAGAGGCAGACACTGTGGCCCCCTCCAGATAGCAGACGTAAAATTTGCAGCTTAAGGATACTCCGACGTATCTTTAGCATGAAGGGAAAGTCAATAGTAGGGATGGCAACAAATATTTGTAATATTCGCTGTTCAGACAAATTGGATGAATTTAGACATTCATACATGAATCGAATGTTATGACATTCATATATTAACATTTGCATGAATATGAATAGTTTGCACATTAATTAAACTGAGGATATGTATCGGATACATATCAATATGTATGCATTTGTATCCAATAATAACGCATTTGTATAGGATCTATATGCAGGAACCATATCCAGGATCCATATGGATTCATATTGGATATTCGTACGATTCGTATGAATACATTCATATCTAATAGAATCCTACCACATTCAAAAGAAGCCCTACCCGAGGGGGAGGAGAACCTTGCCATCCCTTTGGAGGCAGTGGTCTAGTGGTAGCAGCCTAGACCACTCTGCCCTCTGCATGACTCTCCAGCTTGGCTGGGCACTGATATCTTGGAGGAGGAGATTCTTTGTGGGACTGGGGCCTTTGGTCAGCTGCTCTGGACGCCACTTGGCCTTAGCTGCCTCAGTGTGTGTGTGTGTGTGTGTGTGTGTGTGTGTGTTTGGCTTATTTTACAGTGTTTTGTATGATGTGAGATATATTTATAATGTATTTTTATTATAATGTTTTGATTATTATTTTACATTGTATATTTTCTGTTTGTTGTAAACCAGCTTGGGCAAATTTTCTTTTGGAAAGGGGGTATACAAATAAAATGGAAATGAAAATGAAATGAAAAAATGAAGGGAATATTTGAACAAATACAAATTTTCTAACTTTCGATTTGTTACAAATCAAATGCTAAAAACCCATTCATACATATGCCTAGTCAATGGTCCTCACAGACATTCAACTTTGCCTTTTAAACTTCAGAGGAACAGGATTTCACGCTCCACACACTCACACCCCCATCACTTGAGGCTTCCTGGAGCAACTCATGTTCCAAGCAGCACGTCAGGGTACCATGAGTTCCTGTTACTGCTTCTCATGCTTCTGTCTCCACTGACAGAATACATTGCTCCAAGCCAATATGGTGCAGGGACAGTTCTTTCTCCCACATTAAGGAAAATGCCAGCTTAGCTAAAAGCTCTGGAGCAATGATGGAAAATTGTGAGTATGGTGTGATAGCACTATCTGGGCTGCAAATGGAATTCACAGTCTAGAAGCACCCTGAGTGCAGGAAGGCCCTTAAAGAATGTCTAAAGAACAGCCTGGCTTGCTTACAAAGATAAAAATAAAATGCAATGACCATTATATGCCTGGACTCTTCAAATACGTGGGGGGGGGGGTGTAAGGGAACTATGGGTGCTTCCGCACCTGCCGCTGAGAAACGGATTTAAGAAAATCTCTTTCCCAGTGATCTGTCCTCCTGAGGATCCGCCTGAAATAGGGACGGATCCTTGGAGGCCCCACACATCCACACACGCACAGAGAGGATGGATCAGACCAGCCAGATCCCCTGGGTGCTGTGTGGAGGCCGCACCACCCATTCAAAAGGGCATCCAACCTCCCGCGCTGCCCTCACCACCCCCAGAGCCGCAGGACCGTCAGCTCCCAGTCACTGCGTGTTTCCGCAGCTGCGTGGCACACGGGGGAAGGGCGGAAGGAGGCAGACTGGCCTTCTTCCGCATTTCCCAAGATGGAGGCCGCCAGCACATCTGGCCCCTCGCCTCTCCATGTGCGGAACTGTCCTGCTTCCAAATGGCAAGGGGCCGGATGGAAGACCTAATTTTTGAGGTCTTCCTGGAGGCCAGATCTTTTCACAGCGAGACCCCATTAAGAACGGGTCTCACATGCCGGAGTGCAGAAGCAGCCACCACAAAGAGTCCCAGATCCGGCCTCGAGTACAGAAGGTAAGTACTGTATGTGTCTTTAATGTGTCTTACATGTGTTCTTAATGGGGTTTCTGCAGCCAGTGTGGAAACACCCTATCTGCCATATGCAACAGCCACAAAACTTCTCAGCATGGTAGTGGGAAGATTTGGGTGAGTCAAGAAATGATTATAATAGCAAAACTTCCCATACTACCTACAAGAACAGTTCTTTGCTGGAGACATCCAGCTGTCATGTAACAAACCTGTTCATACCTTGGAGAGTTGTTCCAGGGCAGCTTCAGCAGTGCCCCACAAAATCCTGTCCCACTTTGAAACTTGTGCCTCAGAGCCCTAGGGGGACCCATTTCTGTGGTGCAATTTGGTACACCACTGCCGCAGGTTAACAGCGTATCTTAACCTGGAACAAGGAGCTATGTTCCTTCTGCACACCTCCCTATTCTCTTCCAGTGGTGTGACCACTGGAAGACCTTGCTACCCTAGACCAGACTACAGTTTGTCCAATGCAGACAGAGTGGCCTAGTAAGGAGTGTGGTCTCTCTAGTCTGCACCAATTGGACCAGCCCCCAGTGGACCAGACCAAAGCCCCATCTAGTCCAGCATCTTGTCTCACACAGTGGCTCACCAATTGCCCATGGGCATCATAAGCCCATACTGTTTTTAATATATATTTGGTTTTAACATCCTGGATTTTAAATGTTGTACTGTAGATATTACTATTTTAATATACAGTATATTGTTTTATTTTAATGTGCTGAATTACACACACCCCTAAGACCTTCAGGTATAGGGCAGGATAGAAATACAAATAATAAATAAATAAACAGAGACAAGGGCAAACCTCCTACTCTCAAATTCCAGCAAATGGCCTTAGAGGTATCCTGCTTCCCCCCAGCCTGAAAGATGTACTTAGGCATCCATTCTAGTAGCCATTGATACATCTGTTATCAATAAATTTGTGTAGCCCTTCCTTAAAGCCATCTAGGCTGGCTGTTGTTACCACCTCTTCTGGGAACAAATTACATAGACCAATGACCCTTTGGGTGAAGAAATACTTCCTCTTGTCTGATGCAACTCTCCTACCCATCACCTTCATAGAACTGGCTCTAGTGTTGTGTGACAGAGAAAAGAAATTTTCTCTATCCACCTTTTCTATGCCTGATTTTATATACTTCAGTCAAGTCCCCTCTTAAACGCCATCTTTCCAGGCTGAAGAGTACTAGACGTCGCAGTCTGATTTCCTAAGGGAGGTGTTCCAGTTTAAGGTAATATATTTTCAAAAATGATTCTGAGTCTCAGGCAGCATCCTGGCCTGGAAGTGACCATAGTCCAGTCCCACAGGTATGCACATCACCATATCAGGGCTCACATGGGTGATCATATGTCCATGGCACCTGGGCACTGGAACTAGGTTCATGCACAGATATTTGAAAATTCAAAAATCTGATTCGAATTTGACAAAAATCAACATTCAAATTTGAATGAGATTTTTGAAAATCTGATACAGATCTTTGAATAATTCAACTGAATTCGTCATCGTATATAGCATCGGAATATCGGGTCTATTTGCACTTATAATACGGGATGCAAACGGGATGCAAATGCAATAAAAATGGGATGCAAACGGATTCAAAAATCGGATACGAATGTTCCTGACATTTATATCATTTGATCTGAATCGGATTTTCAAAAATATGGATCCAGATAATCTGGATTCAAATCAGATTTTTGAATTTCAATAAAATATACAAATTGAATTTGAAATCAAAAAAATACATGGACAGAGAAATGGGCCCTGTTTATGACTATTATTTTCACACAGTCTTCTGAAAATGAATTGAAATCTTCTGTGAACTTAACATTCAAAGAACACCACTATTTAACTGGAATTCTGTCTGCATATCAATTCTATTCAAAAGGGCAGAAATCCATTGGAAAACAGCTGTCTGTCAAATTTGTCATCCATAAGAACACAAGGGAAGCCCTGTTGGATCAGGCCTCAGCTAAATCCTGATCAACCAGAGGCAGAAGCATCTGCATGGAGGGCGCTTTAGAACCCGAAGTGTGTGCTAAAGCGTGCTAGCACAGACGTAAACCACACAGACAATACGTTTTTAGCAGCTCTTTGATCCAGACTGCTGTGCAGATGACATGTTCTTAGCAGCTCCTTGATATGCATTAGGACTGAAAGGGCTTTGGTTTGTCCTAAGTCTCCAAGGTACGATGGGCCCATCTCAGGTTCTTTGTCAGGAGTTCATGACATCCTGATTACCTCTCTGCTTTGCAATGCCATCACAGCCTTGAATGTTCACTTTGCTTTCTCATCACTTTGGGCCTACTACTTTTCAGTGGAGACATTTTGTATAGCTGAGTGCAAATTAAGTGTTGGGAAACCAAATGAGGGGAAATCAATTGAAATGCCTTCCCATGTGAAGTAGTCTCTCAGTATCACATTGTAAAGACTCATTATATTTATAACTTACTCTTTGCATAAATAATTCAGTCGAGGGATTATGTGCTCGCCCATCCAAGGGCATTCATCGTGTACCCATCAAACTCACTCAGTAGTAATATCAAGAGTAATCTTGTGATGACTCAGTTAAGCTTAGCTGAAATGTACCATCAGCTTCACCTGTAATCTCACTGCCCTGTGCCCTATCATGACCTTTGACTTTATACACAGATAGGATGGATAGGGCACTGTGATAGTCTGCACCCTCCCCCACTTAAGCACACATGGAGATAGCCCTGCCTTATAAGATCAAGGGAAGCTGGCATTATGCGGTTCTCTTTTCTCTGTGCTGTATAGGAAACATGGGCTCCCCTCCCCGCTGAGAAACAGGACAGATTTAAATGAATGAGGGATGGCATGGTCAAGGATTCAACCTTGTTATCCAGTCCGAAATGCAGCCAAATGAGATAATTATGGCAAGATATTGATTTTCAGCAACATGCCCAATGAATGCCAAAGCAATAACTCTTAGCTCAATCACAGGCGCTTCCTGTGTCTTTCACTGGCCAGAGAAGTCTGCGGCTTGTCTGACTTTATACCACAAACAGCAAATGTTGAGCAGAGATCCTTGGAGGCCAGCCTATCCAAAGCTCAGCCAACAGCAATCTTCTGGTCCCCATAATCCCTGCCATCTGTGTCTCCTACAACTCTGCTGATATTTAAGTGTTCAGCTCTTACCCACACTGCCACCAGCCAAAACGACAGAATCACAGAACTGGGATTTGTAGGCCATCAAAATCCAAACCTGTTGCTCCAAGCAAGGATCCAAAGGTACATAAGAAATCTCAGAGGGATGGTTACATTCTAGCCCTCGTTTGGGGGCACTCCAGGGCTTTCTGAAGAACTTCTTATGAACTTTGCAGGTTGTTATATAACAATGTTGGACAATGGTCTGCATGTCCTATGGGCACATGACTGGGGCTGTAGTTCAAATATCTAAACTGCTTGCTCTGACCCATGTCCAGTCAAGTTCCAAGAATATCATAAGTCAGCTCTCTCTTTATAAAGTATTACAGAAGTGATATGTAAGGGAGACAGTGGTTGCATCTCCTTGAAAGAAGGGAATGGCAAACGGTATCTGAAGGAGTGCCTTATCTGGTGTAGACCTGCCCATATATTGAGATCTCAGGGAGAGGGGCTTTTTGTAGCTCCTTCTCTCTTAGAGGTGTGGGGGGTAGGGACACAAAGGAGAGTCTTTTCTGCAGTGGCTTCCAGACAGAAAACAGGTGTCTACATTACATGGTTTTCAGCCTGGGTTAAAGCAATCCTCTTCACCCAGGCTTTTAGCCCTTCTAGAGGCTGTCCTGCAGGGCCAGTAAGCTAGAGGGAGGGGAGATTTATATTTTAAATAACTTTTAATGCTTTAATATTTCATTTTTTTACTTTTGTGACCCACCCTAGGACCTTTCGGTGAAGAGCAGAAAATAAAAAAAATAAAAAATAAAAACACTGTTTGCCCACTACAGTTTTACTGACTTACGCTAAGGCCACATCTCTACACAGTGTTCAAAATGCCATAGAAGGACATTGAAGCCTGCTCATCTCCACAGCACCTCATGCCAAAAGAGCACACGGGCATGCAGAAGGATTTCATTCCCCCTCTAAAATGCAAAATCTTCAGTGAGCAAAACGGTGCTCTAAATTTGCTTCTCACACACTGTGTTGGGCCCTTATCCTGCAAAACAGTTCCATGCTGTCCACAAGGCTACTGACTCCCAATGGCAGACCCTGAGGCTGCATCTGTGGAAATGAACACAGTTTAAAGGCTGTAGCATGCAGTCACTGGTGTTCTCATCCCACCACTAATTCAGATTAAAGGCCCTTTGTGTATTTACCTTTGATCCAGATCCAGGCGACTGTGGTCTGGATGCTGGCCTCCATGTTAATGTGCTTCAAGGAGCACCCACCCCCCACTGGTCCTGCTCCATCTGCACCAAATGGAACAAAATCCAGAGTAAGAAGCCCTTAATCAGACCCTTGGTAATACCATTTAATGTACTACCAGAGGACCAAGGGCCTTGATCCATAACATAAGTTTCATGACTACCAGGGAGTGCTTTTCAGCAGGGTACCATCCAAAAGCACCCCCTAGGCCCTGACTTTTCATTCCTTGCCTTCAGAAGTTGGGGTGCTATCTGCAAAGCTCACAATGAGCTTCACAGCTGCAGGGAAGCATAAGCTGGATCAGTGTTATCAATGCAGATTGTGCTGGTCCAGACCACACCTTCATGAATCTGGATCTGTGGGTCTGGTTATTTCAGGTCCACTGATCTAGATCTAAAGCAGATAAGTGCAGAAAGAGCCGGCCAAAGGCTTTTAAAAGTACATTTAATGTAAATTAGAGTGTGCAGATGCTACCACCTCTATGCTGCTTCCACACCACTTTTTCACAGTGTGCAAAGTTTTAGGGTTTTTTTCCCCCCATGCCACAATCAACTTAATTTATAGATAGAAACTACATTCGCACAACATAAAATAGGCAGTCATAAAGCTACCTTAAAACCTATGGGCTCACACCTCTGCCTCCAATGGACCTACCAGCCACACCTGAGGCATAAAATCCACTTTGGTAAGTAAACTACACACACAGTGTGATAAACCATTCCAAAGACATATTTTCTTTGATTCTCCGTCACCACTACTACTATACTGAGTGGAAAATACTTAGCTGGGCTAATTTTGCCCAACACAATGTACTCCTAGATTGAAAATTCCTGACTTTTTCGGCCATTTCCTGTCCAGCATCAAAATAGGTAGAAACTTCAAAACTGGATTTTTGGTCCTGCAAGTTCAAAGTTTTCAAGGCCAGTAAGCAGCGACTGTGTAAACAGCCCACCTCCGACCCCTCAGACGGTCATTTTCAATCTTAATGGAGGCAACCTGAATATTCTCTCTCCTGCACCATTTATTTTTATTGGTAGACCGGGACTCTACTGTTGCCCTTAATATCTGTTTTTCCATAGGCAGCAATTATGTGCATAACAAGATTTTGACTACACAATTTTTGCAGAAAACAAACTACAGCTGTACTTTATTTGAAAAGTGGTTTTCAGTGGAAATAATGAGCATCAGTCAGTCATTATGTTTAAATACAACACAGGCATAAAAGCTTTTAAGTGAACAGCATTCCTTAAAACAAGGAACAAAGTACAATTTCTAAGCAGGCTTCTCTTCTAGCATTAAACATGTCACTTCACGGGAACAAATCTCCTACTTATTCCACAAGCAGTCTCCACCCACCCCCTACAAAAAACAAACACAGTTTGCTGTGAAGGGTTTTCCTTCTGCAACTAATTTGGTTCCAACAATGCTTCAAATATGAAATCTCCCATCAGGCCACTAGAAGTGTTGCTTGATGGTTATTTGAAATCTGACACCTCCAAATGCAAGTTATAAACTTTCCACCAATGGAGAAAATATTTGTTTAGTTTACTTTAATTTTATTAGACATTAAACCTAATTAAAAGTTCCAATGTGTGGTAAATGCTTCTTTAATTGCTGCAAGATGAGAACATTAGAATTGTGCCTTTGAAGAGAAAGTACAGTTAATTACCAGCATAGTTAGGGTCCTATTTCTACCTATTATTTCAGAAACTCTGCACTTTCTAAGCTGTACTTATTTCAGTGGTAGCTTTAAAACAATTTGCTTCTATTTAAAAATAATTTCTGTTAACTATATTTTTCATCCCTTTTTGAAAGGGAATTGACTCCTGATGAAAAGCACTAGATTAGCTGTTATAAAGCAAAATGCAAGCCTGTATTTTCCTAAGGAGCTGGCAGCAGTGAACCAGACTTCCCACACACTGCAAAAGAGCCAGCACTTTTTTTACAAGAGACTCTATAAGAGAAAATAGTGCAATGTATTCTCCAGAATTGATCTGATGCAATGGATACTTCTTGTTCCTAACTAGAGATTGACACAGACTCAAAGTTGGAGGTCTGGTTCATTATTCAGTTTGGTTCAATACAGAACCAGATAAAAAATGGTGGGGTTATAGATTAAACTCAGGTTCACAAATGGTTTCATTTTTGTTGCAGTTGTTGGTGCTGCAACCAAGAATTGTGCAATTTTAAAATATACTGTATTGTATTTGTATTTATATACCATCTTTCCAAAACCAACAAAAATTTTCAAGGTGGTTCACAACAGATCAAAAATACAACAAACAAAAAAGTCCAATTAGATACATGAAAACATCAAATGTACATTGTAAACACCAATAAAGTTGTAATAAAAGAGGAGGCAGCATCTAGCCCAGGTCTTTTCCCTACCCTCCTGGCCAGCAGCAACCACAGTTCTTATATCCAGCTAGGGGAGAGAGCATGATAAAGGCTCACAGCATCCAGTCCAAATCCTTTTCCTTTTCCCTCCATCCAGGAGCAACAAGATCATAATTCAGGGGAGGGCATGATAAAGGTTCTGATCGCACCTTGCTGAAATAGTCAATCTTATTAAGAAACTGGACTCAGAATGCACTAACTGCAATCATACCCAATATCTGATAATCCTTCCTCAGTTTGTCCTCAGTTGGGTCACAATGCTCACACTTTTTTATTCCCATCCTGAGAGTCATCAGCAAGACTTTTTTAGATCTCTCCACCATCAAGCCACCCCATGAGCTCTGAGAGTTCTGTGACTCAGGAGTGTGTAATCACCCACTGGCTGAAAGGGAAGGTAAATTTGTGCAGTATATCCACCCACTATAGTACAATTCAGCCCGCTTTGATCCTCTTCCCCAATCATGCCCCCAAAATGAAAATGGATTAACATTCTATAATGGCTTGAGACCTGTAAAAATCAGGACTCAGGAAAGTACGATTAAAGGGAGGAAATTCCACAAAAAAATAAAACAGTGGGGCCAAAAAGGTGTGAGTGGCGCTGTCCAAAGAGGGACTGAAGAAGGATTAAAGTGAAGGTGTGACCACTACCAAAGACTTGAAGCATCCAGCCCAGATCTTTTCCGTCTTCAACCCAATCAGTTCTTATATTCAGCCAGAGGAAGTGTGTGGGCTTCTATTTACTGCATAGATGTCAAACTAGGGTCTGATTTGAACTCAAATATACAAATGTCAGGAACATTTGTATCTGATTTTCAAATCCATTTGCATCCCATTTTTATCACGTTTGTGTTTTGTTTGCATCCCATATTATAAGCACAAATAGACCCAATAACTGGATGTAATAAACGATGATGAGTTCAGTTGAATTATTCAAAAATCCAATTGATTGCAAATCCGATTTGAATTTGAATGACAATATTCGTCAAATCTGAATCGGATTTTTGAATATCCGTGCACATCCCTATGTCAAACTCAAGCCCATGGGCCAAATCTACCCCACAGTGTAATTATATCTGGCCTGAAGGAAAATACTAAATGTCTACTAGTATCCAGAAAAGCTGCCAGCACACTTACAAGCACACAGCTGACAAGAGGTTGCTCAGCAAAGGTACAGCCCAAACGACGTCCGAAAAGAAGAAATCCAGAAACAGTTCAAGTCCAGGGTTAACGAGAGTCATACAAACAGTCCAGTCCAAGGTCAGGGCAGCCAGAAGGATGGTCAACAGGTACGTTCCAAGGTCTAGGGTTTCCAAGCAGTCCAGGAGTCAGATACAGCAGCTTTCTCTTAAGGTAAACAAATAGTTTCTGGCAAAGGGCTTGGGCGTCTGCCCGGTGTTTTATCTTTACAAATTGAATTCACAGCTGCAGGTGATCCGCATGTCTCTGGGCAAGTCTTTTTGATCGTCTTAACCCTTCCTTCTCTACTCTCCTTTGCTTAAAGCTAGGGATCTCTGGGCTCTGGTGTTCCATGTCTCCCACATCCTGCACTTCTGCTGTGGTAAGGCTGGGCTGCTGAACCCCAGGCTCCAATGGGGCTGGGGGGGGGGTCAGAACTGGGTCCTGGCATCACCTCAGGTTCCTCCTGTACCTGAGGAAGTGAGTCCTCCTCCTGGCTGACCATGACAACTAGAGCTAGCCTGCCAGTAGACAGCACGTGCACCACTAATACTACAAATCCCAGAATGCACTGCTGGTACATTGACACATTAATCAGGACCCACAAGCACCCCTCCTCTGTTGACATTCATTAGTGACCTCATGCTACCACTGACATCAGGCCACCCCTCCCAAAAATGCCCAAACGAAAGGTGGAAAACAGAAGCTTTCTAGAAAAGTGAATGCCACAACTGTGTCTTTTATCTGACATTTGATTTCACATGTGTTTATAGCATTAAGCTTTGCTTGTTCCAGATTCAGTGTTTAATCAATATATCTGATGAGAAGGAAAAACTTCCTCAATTGTAGACACTTTTTCAATAAATCTCAAGGTTGGTCCGCGACTTTGTCCAAGTTTTTAATTTTGGTCCACTGTGTATTTGAGTTTGACACCCCTGACTTACTGTGACAAAAGGTCTGGAAAGGGTCATTTAAACGAGTTTGAATTGAACTGTTCTGTTTGATCATGTTCAGTCAAACAATTTTAGTTTGGTTCAAGTTGTAACAGTCCCTTTCGAATGGGAAGGTGGTTCTAGTCAAATTGAATAGGGCCAGACTGAATAATTCAATTCAAGCTGTTCTATGAACCAAAATCTGCACATCTTTCTTCCTAACATCTCTGAATCTTCACTGGACATGGAAAGCAAACTGAGGTACTTTTAAATCAGACATATACATTAGGGATGTGCATGAATATTCATAGCACTCAAATTCATATGAATTTGGCCAAATTCAGACATTCATATTCAAATAGAATGTTGGAAGATTTGGAGATTAACATTCAAATTCGAGTAAAATGTTTTGATTCATTTGTATGAAGCTTCATATAGGATTCGTATGGAATTTGTATTAGATATGTATGGGATTTGTATGCATTTGTATGCCTTTGTATGGAATTCGTATGGGATTAAACATTTGTATCGAATTTGAATCCCGCTACATTTGAAGGGGATCTATCCGAACGAATGCAAATTTTCATGCATTTGATTCAATACAAATCAAATACAAAAAACACATTAGTACACATGCCTAATATACGTTATTGATATCAAAGGATGACTTTACATATCAGTTCAGCTTTGCCATGCCATCGGCGAGCACGGTGCGTTATTGCATACAAAAGAACAAGTCCCTGCCCCAAAGAACTCCCAATCTTAGACAGCATTTGCACACTTTAAAAACAACAGTTCAAATTTTGCTTTTTAGAGGTGGTAGCATCCAGATGCGACTGTTATCAAACTACCTTTTTAATCTGTGTTGAAGCCCAGGGATGCATTTTGGAAGTACATTTTCTTGCCTTTAATACGGCTTAAGGCAAGTTACCACCTCTAAGCTGCCTTTGAGACATTCTTGCTTACTGTGTGAGAGTGCCTCATAAAATTAAGTAGAGAAGAGATTCAGGAAGGCAGAGATGGATATACATGTCCAACCAGTTACAGAGTCATCGAGTGTTGGGTGTAAGAATTAGGATGCATCTACATGGGTGTGTGTAGTGGAGGTCCGAGAGATGTGACCACTACATGTGAACAGTGTCCCCAAACATGCAGTGGTCGTCTGAAAATGCTTGAGGGCTGGTAAGCACCTTCAGAAGCAATCTTTCTCAGAGACTGTGAGGACATTTTCACCCTCCAATACTTGCCCCACCACTATGTAGATACATAACAGCTGTGCAAGTGACCTACCTGGCCTGTGTCCTGCACAGGCACATTTTTCACCACATTGAAAATAGCCAACTTCTGGGTCCATTGCTGGCACAATGCAAAGGATGCCCAGACAAGGAAGTGATATACGTGGTGTACAGGAGAATTAGATTGTGCCTTGAAGGCTCTGCAGTCCCTCATCACTGCCGACAAATGTGGCAAAGAAACCACTTTAATTGGGGGGGGGTTTGCCGAAAAATAGAAAGGTGGTATCATGCAAGTTCCAGGAGGCATTTGTCAGTCTGCAGGAGAGCATAGATGAAATGTGAGACTTTGGGGGCTTTGATCATTGCTTTTGCATTTGGTTTTCAGAACTGTGCAGCAAGACCCTAAACAAAAAGAAAAGACCCTTAATCTTTGAAGGTCCGCTGTGCAGCAATCACAGATGTGTAGACACATTTTGTTTTGTTTTCCCAGCTTGCATTTTCTTGAGTAGTTACAACATAATGCGGCATGATCTGTTGCAGCACCCACTCACTCATCTATACATAAAGAGCCAAGGGGTCTTAACTGGGGTCAGATCCTTCCTTGCCCAGACTTACATCATTTCCTATGGGTGACAACCACCTCATTCATCTCTGTAGTGTTTATGCAGCTGATTGGAGTCTATGTCCTCTTTTTGCCCTTTGTCTCGAGACAATTATCTTTTTCAGCAGACAAGAAGGGAGGATGAATTTGTCCTCAGCCATCACATAGATGTCGTGCCACAGGCTCGATAGGCTCAGATCTATATTATCATCTAAGAAAGCACAGCTGTTGAGGCCTAGAATTTTTCTGCCACAGAGAGGTTTGGAGGCCATAGGGCTGTAGAGGGCACTGTGTTTAAAAGAAAGGTTTCTTTTGAGCAGGAATCTTTGGATAGAAAAGATGTTTCCTAGGAAAGGATTTTTGGTAGGAAAGACTACCTCAGGGGATTTTTTACACCAGACCAGAGTATCTCTATGACATCCTAGGAAGTTTGCAAGTAAAAATCAAAGTAGCTCTCCCTTCAGTAGGCTTTCTGCAATTCAAATGTTAAGCCTTCATTTGGGCAGAAGGCTGATTTGCATTACAAATGCCTCTCCTGCTTCTCTCTTCCACATGAAAAATTATCAGGCATTACCATAAATGGCAGAAGTGAGGAGGGGGAAAGGTAAACCATACCTATAGGAAGCAACATACAGTATTTCAGATTATCAGTAAGTAGCACACTAGAAGGAAAGAGAGAAGCCCTAACGCCTTTTATGTCCCTCCATCTGAATTGGGATGGAGTGAAGCCCAGTCTAGGTGCGAGACACTGGCAGATCTGTTTTTTCAGGCTTACCAGTGTTCCAGAGCAGCTCCAGAGAAGGGTGCACCCCTCCCTATTTTGGTTTAACAAAGAGACACATTTCAGTGCTGCCACCAAGAGAACACTGCACCCTCTGCCCTCCGCCTTCAGGGTCTGGGCAGGAAAAAGCTTTATTCCACTTCTGGTTTTACTTCCGAAGTGATATAAAGCCTTTTCCTGCCCAGATCGTGAAGGGGGAGGGCAGAGGGTGCAATGTTCTCTCTTGTCCAGGGGAGCAATAAGGTTGGCACCCTGGAAAAGGAAGAAGACTGCAGCCTCTGAAGCCTCTGAAACCCCTGAAAGCGGCTGAAGCCACAGCTGTTTTTTTCCTTTATTTTACCCGAGATGCACTCCTTTGCTTGACAGCTTGCTTGATAGATCTTGCTCAGCTGAGTGCACTCAGCTAAATCAAGCCCTTCCTTACCTACCTGTGCCTTGCAAATCAGGAGATAAGGCAAGAGGTGAGTGTCATGCTTGTAGCCTTGGCTTTCTTGAAATGGGATTGGAATTACCTCTATGGAAATGGCAGAAAGGCTGCATCCCCAAAAGATTTATTTTCCTCTCTACTGTCACTCTGTTCAAGCGGACTTTAAAAGTGCCATGTAAATCAGGAATAAGTGTCCGCATGAGCCTCAGCAAAATGTGCGTTTTTAACGCACCTTCCATCCCCATGGGAGCTGTGTTTTCTTTGCGTGCATCTTTTTCTCCCCGCCCCTGCTCTTGTTGATAGGGTGCCAGCAGGAATGGGGAGGGACTGCGCGCGGCGCGCGGCCACAACCAGGAAGACAACCCCTGACAAGTCCAAAGGAAAAATAGCCATCGGTTCTCTGTTCATCTCCCAGATCTTCCGCCCCCCGAAATAGCTTCTCGTGCCGGCAAAGGCAGTGGCTGCAGCTAGTGGCTGCACGATCGCTCATTCACTCTCACCACTTTCCCTGTTATTGCTGTCAAAATCCACCCCATACAGCACACGATCGTTCATTCACTCTAACCACTTCCCTGTTATTGCTGTCAAAATCCACCCCATACAGTAGCACTAATCCACCCACAGCGATTGCAACAATGTTGCAATTCTGCATGATTCTGGCTCTTTAGTTCTGAGCTTTAGAAAGCGAAGCTGCTTGTGTTATTGCTGTGTGTGTAGGTGGCAATCCCCGCCCCTTTTGCCATGGAGCATCCCCAAGGTAAATGTTGCGAGAAAACCCGCAACTTCCAAAAAGAGTGCTGAAAGTCTTATTTAAAGGGCACTTTTTTTGTTGCAGGTTTTCCTTGTTTTGTAGTGCTGGAAGCTTGTTAAAAACCCTGGCTGGGCGCTCAGAGGCAAAAGAAGAGTTTTAGCAGACTTTAAATTGCTTGGGGATGCACCCAAAATTAAAAAACCAAGCCATTCTCCAGCCTGCCTTTGCCATCGGCATTTTAAAAAGTCAGCAGCTATGATCTTCAATGGACAGGGCTGACAGCAAGCACATCTCACCTCCCAATTATGTGAGCACAAATCCCCTTCCGTTAGCCCACGAGCTTCCCCATGTGCATTCCCGGCTCGCTGAGCAATGCGTGCCAGTCCCCCAAACCATGCTGAGACTCGTTTAAACAGGTACCAAATTTGGCACCCTTCTGGCACGGTTTGGGGGTGTTTGGTACACTTTTCACGGACCAAATCCAAAACTCATGGGGACATCTTATCCTGGGACTTTGGGGCTATTCCTGTTGCCAAAGCTAGACTGGTACTCAAAGCTAGACTGCTCTTACAAGATGAGTGCAGAAACAGACTATGTTACAAGCTTCCATTACTAAGGGATCATAATCCTGTAAAGTATTATTCTCCCCAAGCCTATCCCAGTCCATTGTGAACACACACATCCAGCCACCTGTCCTATATTTTTCAGTTTGCCTCAAAGCAGTAAGGACATCCTCTTCCAAGCAAAACTTCTGCAGCCAGGCGCAAATGCCTGGTGTCTTCTCTAAAATGTCAACTTGGAATGAACACAATGCTCAGGATCAGAAAAGTCAACAATCAACCAGAGCCAGCATCAATAAGCAGCTTAATGATTTGCACATAGATCTTCATTAAGAGGATTAGCCTTCTATTATCCAGCACCCAGAGCAGGCTGCACTGTTTCACTGATGGCACTTTGCCCTTTTCCTGACTGGTACTGCCTGGATAGATCCCTCAACCGCTTGCTTGCTTGCTTGCTCCCCTCCTCTTGCTTGCAGAGCCTTTGACAAGTGCAGCAACTTTGATTTGTTGCCAGTCAGCTGTTGACAAGTATTAAGACGAAGCCCTTAAGGAGCTTCTGCAGTCAGGCTCCTCCTGCCCATCTGAGAAAGTCTGCCAAGCATTTCATTTACTTCTGCCGAGGTTATGTTAATACTGCCCTCCTCCTGTTCCCAGCAGGCCTCTTCATTTCTTTTCTGCCTTTTCTTGCCTCTGGATGGGACATGAAAAGGGCAAGGACAGATCAGGCTAAATCAGTTCATGTCACTGCAAGCCACCCAGTTCCTGATCCCAGAGTTGCTCCAGAGACACTGATAACAGAACAACGTTGGATGCTTGACAACAGGATGATTGGCTTAATGCATCAAAACCCATGAGGAGCTACTACTGTTTGGTGGCATGAAAAATCTGCAAAATATTCTTCTGCCATTTGTTGCATTTGTCTGTGCAACAATTCCGTTGTGTGGGTCCTCACCATATCTAGTTTACAGCTGAGAAGTGACTTAGCCAAACCCTGAGAAATCTGCTTGTTGGGCTGTGTTACACATGGGTTTTAAAGGAGATTGAAGAGTTTCCACTGCATTAAAATCACACCTAAATGAAAGATCTCGTGGCAAATGTGAATTAAAGTCCATGGCTGCGGTCACACTTAAGGTTTAATCCACCTTCAGTCCATTTTCAGAATGAGAAAACACAGAAAAGTGACAAGCTGTTTTTAGTGTTAAATAACTCAGAAAATTCACTTTTGGGATAGATAATGTGGAAAGAAAATTACTGGTCACTTTGCTGATGTGTTATTTCACTCTGAAAGTGAGCTGGACTGAAGCTGGATTAAACCTTCAGTGTGACCACAGCCCATGTGATTGTATTTTTTTTTTCCTACAACAAAAGCAGCTCATTTACCTTCATGAGTTTAATTTTTGTGCCATGACTGCAAATGCAGATTTCAGGAGATTTATATGGGCAGTCTAGGGGAGGCTGGGAAGTTTCTTTCTTTCTTTCTTTCTTTCTTTCTTTCTTTCTTTCTTTCTTTCTTTCTTTCTTTCTTTCTTAGTCATGTACAGAGGAGCACTCTTATGCAACTGTACAGTTGTGCAGCAGCACCTACAAAACATTTTGCATTTTTGCGCAGATGCACTAACACAGTGCTTATTGTTCCTTTTTAAATGTTTTTTTTCCAAAAGTATGCATGCAGGCTTGGTTTGGTGTTTGTTCATTTTGCTTTCTGGATGACTTGCTTTAGCACAGGAAGATAAACAGTTGCACAGACAAATCATGGACAATGTTTAGATTGGAGGGGGTTGGGAGACCCAGTCATACAATCTAGGTTTGACTCACAAATTCTTTCATGTGTGGTTCCCTCAAGCAAAATTCACCCAGCCTGTCTGGACTGAATTTTTACCTTGTGCTTCAAAATAGAATCTGCTGTAAATATTGATGAATTTTGCTCTAGATTGGGAAGGATGGAGGGCAGAACAATACAATCCAGGAGTGATTTTAGAATGACCAGTCTACCAGACCAGCAAGCATGCTAGGAGCCTCCCTTCCAGACACTGGTCTTCCCTACTCCAGGCCACCTTTACTCCACACCAGTGTGTGGAAGGAGGTTCTTTGCACAACTGCTGGTCCGGTACACTGGGCAGTGTGGAATCATCCCAGATTTATGGTTATCCCAAAATAACCACAACTTATTTTAGGTGTGTCGGGAGAACAAACATATCAGGGACTCACTCACTCACTCACTCACTCACTCACTCACTCACTCACTCACACACACACACACACACACACACACACACAGAAACACACACACAAAAACTCCATTTCAGGACACAAGGGACACTGAGATCACTTATGACCAGGTCAAACAGCTGGTACTCATATACAATTTTTTTAAAAAGAATGAGAACTCTGGTGTTGCTTAGATGATACATTTTATACAGTACAGTTTCTCATTCCATTTACTACTATTGTGTTGCAAGTTCAAGTCCCCCATGCATTCCTCTGTCAATTGCCAGCAGCGGCAAGAAGCCATCAAGACTGCCTGGATATTGTTTTATCTGTCTCTCATTCAAAGACAAAGAAAGAATGCATAATCTAGAAATTTCCATTCCAATATCACCCAAATCCCCTAATCCCTTACCAACAATCTCTTGCCTCCAACTCCACAGCTCCCTTCAATGATTCAACTGCTTGCAGACCCTTGACTCCACTCTCCCCAGCATAGACTCTGAGAACAGCACATAGCTGACACCACACAAAAACAACAGTACAAACATAGGGAGAAGGGAGCCTTCAGAACATACAAAATAACAGAGGAAAGGAGCAAGAAGCAAGAAAAAATATCAGGGCAGGTTTGGTTGTATATTCTGTGCTCCACTGGAAGAGATTATGGATCGGGCTTTTGTGTTCAGAGCGGGTCTTGACCTCAATGGGGTCATCCAGATTTGCCACTCGTGGTGCCACCTTTAATTCTTCCAGGGAACATCACCAGTCTGCAGCGTATGCAAATGTGGCACTAATTGCAAGGATCTTTCTGCAAACTGAGACCACAGCATGCAGGGGCTGTTGTGGTTTGAGCTAATGGCTGCTAACGCCACGTGTAACGTCTGCCACCAGATGTAAAGGCTGCCACCAATTATAACATAGAGTGTTGTTATAATATTTCAGTTTAAGTTATTTTATTGTTTGGGTAGCATGTATTTATATCCTAAACAAGGATATAATGTCAGAACTTCCCTTTTAAAATGTCTCTCTTCCTTCTGTCTCTAAGTCTTGATATTATGGTAACAATAGCTGCTTGTCAATGCTCCTCCCCCAACTCTGCCTAGCCAGCAGTGGGTTAAAGATACGGTATCTCTTCCTTTAAAACTCAAGCTTAACTTGGCTCACTTTGTAAACAGACTACTTAGTTGAAGCTTCTTTAAAATAACAAGAAAACAAGTTTATTGTGTACAGTTTTTGTTAAGCAATATCTTCTTTATGTTACACTTTGTTCTTCAGTTCAGCAAACTGTATTGTCCCTTGCTTTCTCCTCAAGCACAAGGACTCCCAAAGTTCATTTCATAAAGTCATCAATTCATATAACGTGTGTTAGCCCAGCTTCATATAGCTTCTTTAACCATGAAAATCAAGTGTTATTAGACTCAGGACCCTTCTTCCAGCTTCCCTAAGCTAAGAGCCCGGTTCCCTCTTTTGTTAACACCCTCTCTGGTCTGTTAAACCCCAGGCAGAGAACACTAAAAATTTCCTCAGGCTCCCTTAAATACTAGCCTGGCTGGCTAGCTTCACCCTGATTGGTTGATGCCCCTCCAAGATTCTATTCCACCCTCTCTCCTAGAGAGCTGGAATAGCCCCTCCCTTAAGCTTCTTACCATTTCTAAAAAACACACTTTGACAACACTTCTAAACGTATAGACATCCCAATCTCACCACACTTTGCAATTTTGCCAAAATAACTTAAATTTAGAGTGAGGGGTCCTCGCGGGCACCACACCATGGGGCTATATATGTAATATTTCTGCAAAGCTTCACAAGTCGTTATAACTATGAGTAAGCCCAGAATAGGCTCATGGTAAAATACTGAGCCTGTGGTCACACCTTCACTTTAATCCTTCTTCAGTCCATCTTCGGCACCCACTGCTCACACCTTGTTAGTCTTCGGCCGTGATTCCACTTGAGTTATTTAAAGCGGAATTAACACATTATGCACATTCCCATTTTTTGTTAATTCCGCTTTAAAATGTGGAGCACGGTGGTGGAGCAGCAGGGAGGGAGGGAGGGCAGGGCTCACTCATTCACTCACCCACCACCTGGTATTCCCCTTTCCCATGCCCCAGGAGTGCCATGGCTGTTTGGCGGACAGCCTGAAAGGTCCAGCAGGTGGGCGAGGTGCCGATGGTCGCTGCAATGGTGGGAGGGCAAGGCAGCAGTGGTGGGCAAGAGGCAATGGCAGCTGAGGATGCGGCAGCAGCCGCAGGCACAATGGTTGGTGGATGAGGCGGCCATGGCAGTGGGCAAGAGGCAATGGCAGCTGAGGCTAATGGCGAGCAGGTGAAGCGGAGGCAGAGGCCAAAAAGGCGGGCAGGCAGGTGAGGTGTGGGCACCATATACTGCACTTGCACCATTCCCAAAGCAAAAATAAAGTGTGTTACCAACAATAACGGGAGCAGGAGTTGTTTGAACTAACGTTTTTTTTAATGCATTTTTTCAAATTAACTCCTTGGAACGTGCAGGAAGCCGCTTTTCATTGTGGGCAAAGTGTTTTGAAAACATTTTCAACACCCACAAAAAGTTCCAGTGGGAACACAGCCTTACTGTTTTATTTGTGGACTTTCCTTTCTTCAATCATACCTTCTCAAGTCTTGGTTTTTACAGCTATTAAGCCATTATGGAATGTTTATGCGCTTTCACTCTTTGGATGCTTCGTGAAGGGGTCGGATATGGGTGGCATGTTCACACCAGGAGGAAGAGGGCAGGGCAGCCCCAAAAAGTTGCTTTTAGAAAGTAGCCACTTGAGTCCCCTCTTGAGTCACATACGCCACATACAATCCTCAGAATCCGGATCGAACGTGAATAAGTTGAAAGTAATGGGATCAGGCAGATTTATGTTAGCATCCGGTTCTATTATTTCAGTTTAGGAAAACCGTTTTAAGCTTGTAATGGGAACTGGGCCAAAGGGTGATTACATGTTGTTGAGTCACAGAACCTTTATCCTATCAGAGCGCAGGGGGTGTTGTGATGGTGAAGAGGGATGGAGATCTAAAGTAGTCTCATAAGGGAGTCTCAGGCTGGGAACAGAAAGGTGGGATCATTACAACCCAAACTGGGGATGAATGGAGGAAGGATTATAAGGCATTGGGTGTGGTCAGAGTTAGTGTGCTTTTAGTAGGGATATGCATGAGCTTTTTTTGTGTTTGATTCAAATAGAAAACTAGGAAATTCACATTAGTTCAAATAGGGCTGCTTCAAATGTGGTAGGATTTGAATTCAATATGAATGTCCTTTGAATGCTAGCTGAATCCAATTTGTTTCCCTGCTGCCTGTTGCACCGCCAAATCCTCACCAAGTCCCTCATGAATCTGCTCTGAACGCAACAAATCCACTTTGAATCTACTGCACATCCATTCTAAATTCTCTTCAAATCCACCCTGGATCTGTTGCAGATGTGACTGGGTAGCTGCTTTCCCTCCTCCCCAGATTCACGAATGTAACAAAGCTTTGTACGAATGTACAGAACATTTCATTCATATTCGAATGCCAATCTTCAAATGTACCAACATTTTATTCTAATTTGAATGTCCGAATTTGAACAAATTTGTCCCCCTGGTCTGTACCAGCATGTTGATGCCAGGTCCCTATTCCAGAATATAACACCAGAATTACACCTAGTGCAGAAGGGCCTAAGTCTTCATACACAACATGATGGATCACTGCATCTTCCAGGTTAGAGTGGTTGGTCCCTCCCTAGAGACAAGGACATTCACCTCACTCCCTTGCCCTCTTCAAAGCTTGGGGATGGATCTTCTGTCACACCAGAAAAGGCCCTGGAAGTCAGTTGTTTTTGGCATGGTAGATGTCACGTCTGGATTATACAACAAGCAAGAGAAGCTTGCCACCCCCATAGGGGAGTAAGGGCAGTGAGTGATCTCTGGGAAGGGCATTACAGCCTTCAACCCCCTTGGTGGAGTGATATATGGCATTTTATTTTATCCATGTAGATGCAGCCTGAGTTTAGACTACAGTTAATCTGAACAGGCTCAAGCCCATCTGTTTGCACGTGATTAGTAAGTCTGAGCCACTGTAAGAAAAATGAAGAAATCTTCCAAAACAGACTTGTTGACTCTGCACTGATGCAGGTGGGGAAGCTAGAGACACTGTAAAATAGCCTGCAAACTTGCTTTTAAGAGCATGGATAGGATAGGAAAGGTGACTCAGTTAATTGCCTTTGAGATCTCAGTCCAAGCTGCATGGTGGCATTAAAATAAAAGGGGGCAAGAGGAACTATCAAGGAATGGAGGAGCAACCCCCCAACAGCTAAGGCTGCCACAGCAAATTATGCAAATGAATTTCTGTTTGGAATACCATAAGATCTTTCAACTTATCAGGATCAGGAATAGGGGAATGGGAAGTCAAAGAATCAGAAATAATGCAACAGCACAATTTATTTATTTATTTATTTATTTATTTATTTATTTATTTATTTATTTATTTATTTATTTATTTATTTATTTATTTATTTTACTATCAACTCTCCCACTCCAATAAGTCATATACATTGTCTCTCAAACTCTAACAGGGTAACCTTCTTTGGTCCACTCAACTGAGACTCCTATCAAAGCAGCATGATGGTCGTGGCCACACCATCTCATTTTAAAGGATGAAGGCTTTCTTGAGTCCTTAGAAACCAGATGACAGGTGGATTCCATTGGGTGATGTTACTAGTCATTCACTGTTAGTTCCTTCTCCTGCTTCATCCTGCATCCACCCAAGCACGACTTCAGTTCCACATCTACCACACAGTAAAGCTTCTTGAAGGCCAGTTCTTCATCTCCTTTCCTTTGTAACTGCAGTTTTGCACAGCCATGGGTTGTGATTTGACACAGAAAAAAAAGAAAGCATATTTGAGGCTGCTTAGAGATGGCTGTGAGATGGGACTGTCCACACACCAGTCTGGCCCTCCCCCGTCTCATGAACATTCTGTGCTAGAAAATGTGGATTAGAGAAAGCTTGGGAACATGAGGGCTACATACTGTCTGCCTGAGTCACCACTGAAATGTCCCTTTTGTTATGTCTGAACACAGCTGTAGCCATAGAATTTCTTGTTTGTCTCAATCAAGTTAAGTTTGCTTTGATAATTATGCATTTCCTGGAGGCAAAATTTTTGACAGAATTTGTTTCTCAGCAGGTAATTAAACTTCTCCATCCCTATTATTTCATATAATGTTTTGTAGGGGTTTGGTTTGGTTTTTTAAAAATATTCATTGGCTTCCTCTAGGAATCAACTAAAACAAGACTGCATCTATGTTTAAGGTCACCTTTATCATTAAACCATTTATTAGCTCAACCAGGGTCTTTTCCAACTCTGTTTTTTAAAAAAATATAAACATCGTTTGTATTGTGCAGTTTGCAAAACCTCACAAAGCATCAAAAGAGTACTAACAAACCATACAAAAATAAGTTAATTTACAAATAAGATACAAAATTAACAACAACAACAACCCACAGAGAATAAAACCCAATACCCTAAAAATAATGAACCCCTAGGTTTTTACCTGATTAAACAATACAAGATTTATAACAGTTACTGGGCAATGCCTTTCATTATAAAGTCCTTTTCTGGTAACTTCATTTCTTTCATCATATTTGTTTCATTGAATAACTGGGTCCATGTCTTAATGAATCTGCTTGCATTGCCAGCCTCTATACTAATCGCCTGAACCATTATACAATCAGTTCCCATAGTGTTTTATACCAATCTCATTTAAATACGTTGTCAAGAGATTTCCATTTCTTTGAATTAAAGCCTTAGCTGCATAGAGTAAATAATGCAGAAGCTGTTTTTGATTTTTATCCAATGTTGTCACAGTGAAATCATGTAGTAAACATACCCCTGGAGTTCCAGATGGCAAATTTGGAAAGATTTTACGTATATCTGTTTCTACTCTGAATTTTAAATACACTGTTGAGTGGACCATGCCAACATAGCTGCTTGACACAGAAGAAGGTTGGATCTCAGTTGGGTGTAATGGTCAATGGCAGATTTACTGACTTGACTCCTCTCACACTGCCCTCCTCACTAACAAAAGAAGGAAAATGGAGGGAGATAAAGTGTTAGAAATAACAAAAAAAATTGTGGGTGTGTGTGTGTGTTGGATTGAGTGACTCCAAGTGCAATAATAACCAGAAGAGGGCCGCTTTCTTCGGTAAAACTTACATTTATTTAAATAAACTCAGGGTGCATTCACACAGGCATTTAAATCTGAATTGAATCAGAATTCTGTATCCAGCATTCCCATTCAATTTCGTATTCCCAGATTTTATGAGGACTATCCTGCAGAAATCCACAGAAAAAAAAGTACTGATGAAAATTGGACTTTTTTTTTCTTTTTGGAGCCTAGTCCGCTCTCCCCCCCCCCCCCAAATGGAAACTCTACTGGGCTATTTGGGCCAAGATTTAGCCTTCTGACCAATGCCAGCCAGATGTGGGTGCGATTTCACAGATGCAAAGGTTCCCCCTCCCTTGCCATGCTTGCAGTGCTAGAGCCCTGATCAAAAAAGGCAAAGGGGAGAGAGCTGCTTTTTGCTTTTAAAACCTTTTTGCCTGTATCTTATACGTATCATTTCTGGTGATTGTTAGCAGGCACTAGAAATGTAGCTAGTAGCTGATAACAATCATCAGAAAGATACAAATCAGCAAAAAGGCTTTAAAACAAAACTGCAAGCAGTTCTCCCTTGTCTCCTGATTGCACTCTGCTCCTTTGCTGATCTGCTTCAGTGCACATTTCCTGGTAACGTCAATGGAGGTAATGTTACCAGGAAAGAGGGTGTGAAAAGGGGAACGTGTGGCTGGTTGGACTGGAGGCAGGGTTTAGAAAAAAAAAATTTAAGCACCAGCTTTTAACTTAAGCTCTCCGACTTAAGCTCAAAGGGTGTGAGTGAAGAGGTAAAGTGTGGCTGCTTTGATCAGAGGCAGGGTTTGCACTGGGGTGGGTGGGTAAAAGTCCTGTTCTCTGTGCTGGGGCAGTGTGAGAATGGCTATATTCAGATTAAAAATAGTCCAAATGGGACTAAAACAGGACTAAAAAAGCTAAGAGGGAATGCACCCTCAGTTCACATCACTTAGTTGCATCTGAATCAGAAAGCAAACATGTTATCTACTGTATAATTAAATATCCCTAAACAAATGGGCACCTAATGTACAATCGTGTGTGTACTAGTTGGTTATATACTGCACCTGCTTGTAAGAAGTAGCTGGACAGAACTTAATAGCTTAACTGCCTTAACAACTGCATCTAGTTACTGATGCATCAGCTCATAACTGACTGCTTTAAATATTCTACAGGAATTAAAATGGGAGGAGTCTATTGTAAAAGAGACATGACACACACTCTTTCCAAATTCCCATGCATGCTGAGTTGCTACTCTAACAGAAAGTGTGTGAGAGAGATAGAAATGTTTTGATGAAAAAAAAGCTCAGAAGAATAATAAAGTAGCAAATGAGCCAGAAGTCAATGCTTTTCTTGTAATTTAAGTTCATTTGACAAAGTGGCTCTTGGTTGTGAAAATGGTGAATGTCATCAAAGTTATTCAATGAAAGGTGGGCAAAGATCAGGTTCCTGCACATACACACAAGGTGAGGACCACATCTCCACTTCCCACTCCAGAAAGGCTCAGGCTATTTCCCTGCCTCCATTTTCAATGGCAGTGGGTGCCCTGAGGTGAGCACACTAGCTCCTTTGTCAATGTGATAACTAGTGGAGCCGCCTCCTTTATAGGGCAGTTTCTCCCATCTTGTGAAGACATTCTGTGGTACCTCTGCACTCCAAAATGGAATTGAAGAGGTTACCTTTCTTCCAAAGAACCTCATCTACCCAAGCTGCCTCCACCCAGAAGTGAAAAAGCAGTCAAAGACATCCTGAAGTCAAACTCAACATTTGGTAACTGCATGGGTTTCCCAAACAAGATGTTTGCTAACGCCTTCTTCAGGACAGATGTGGAGGGTTGAACCCAGGACTTTCTGCATACTAACCAGATGTTCTACCAAAGCTACATTCACTCCTACACACACACAATCCTGAAATGAATGTGGCTTGATGGCGTGAATGGCTTAAGTATTAGTGCTTCCAACCATAAAGAAAGGAAGTTCCCTTGTCCAAGTGAAGTGGCAGAATGGATTTTTAATATAGAAATTGGAAGGCAAATAAGTAATGTTTGAGCCATATACCACAACAGGCATAATTGAGTCTCATGAATCAAGGCACGGGGTTGTCACTGAGAGAAATCAGGAGGGTATTATTTCCATCTCTAATTATTAGCTGCGCTTTTCCATTTATAGATCTAAAAACACTTCATCAAAGTGAAGGAAAATCAAGGACAAAGTAGCTAAGTGCCCTGTCTTTGTGCGCCTCACAAAAAGCGTGTGACATCTTTTTGAGTGCACGTGTATAATTCAAGCCACATATAATATTTTGTTTAGCATCTTCCATTCACCAGAACTGCCTTTTTTCATACTGCAACGTATTTGTGGAGCATTTTAATGTGTCCAGAAATTTTATATTGCAAGATACTTTATACTCTGTGTTATATTTGTGCTTTCATTATGATCCTCTGATAATTATTTACTAGAAATATGCCAGAGAAGAGTAAGTGCAAAAAGAGAACAATTAAAACTTGAGATGCTGCTCTTAATAAGCACCACTGTAGGAGTTAAGCTGGCAGACAATACAGTACCAATAACAATCAAGTGTGCATAATCTTCTTATTCCAGCTATTGTGATAATGGCAGTGCCAGCAACATTTACATATCTTCAGTAACATGCTACTGTTTTCCCTGTGGTCCAGGAGTGTAGGGCCACATCCAGATGGCAGCCAGATATATCGTGAGCTAGCAATAATGCAGAATATCATCCCTCTACCATTACTGCGTGCAGATAAACCAGCATTGTCTTTGCACATTTTAAGGGCATGCACATCTGAGAATTCAGCTGACACTGAATACCTGAAAGTGCACATCACCACTACTGCACATGCACAGCCATCCGTTTCAACTTCCACACATACACGGTGGATGGAGTGATAGAGGCAGCTCCATCCATAAGGTAAGTAAACACGTGCTGGGTTTTCCAGGGATAAATTTTAGCACATTGAGGGGGGGGGGGGTTATAGCAGGGCTATGGTGGGGTTGCCACTAGGGATGTAAATGAATGGGGTTTTTTTTGCATTCAATTAATATTGAATCAAATGTAAGAAAATTTGTATTCATTTGAATAAATCCCCTTTGAATGTGATAGGATTCTGTTCAATACAAATGTATTTGTATGAATTTTTACAAATATCTATACGAAGAAATCTATATGCATCGGATAGGTATCCTGTAACATATTCACTCTGAAAGTATCAAATCCGCCCTGAATCCACTTTGAATCCACTCTTAAACCATGTCAGATTCACTCTGGATCTGTTGCAGATGGGACTGGAGCAGCCACTTTCCCACCTCCCCATTTCACAGATGCTCCAAAGCTTCATACGAATGTTTTGAAACATTCGTATTTGTACAAATCTCAATGTACAAATGTTGTAACTTTCAATTTGTATATGAATGTCCAAATTGGTAAGAATAACAAATGTTATGAATATTTGTGCACATCCCTAGTTCCCACTAATATGTTTGGCAACCCTGCCATAGTGAAACCATAATGGCACTATATTCCTTTCCCCCAGTCTGGATGGGGTCTGGCTATAATCAAGTAGGAGAAGACAATGGATCACCCATCCCCGCAAAGCTAGCTTCCTCTGTTGTAGTGGCAGCCTCATGGTGAATTAAAAGAAGACCAATGCTCATAGTCCCCTGCCAGAAAATGTCCCTGAAGGTCACTATAAAATATCTCTGCTATCATGTGGACCATTGAGCAGTCAGTTCCCTTAGCCCACTTCAAAATGATACAATATAGTGGTGACAAAATGTACAACTCTGTACCTGTTCATCACAGTTCCAATTAAATAGTGATCAAATGCTTTTTATTGAACAAAACAGAACACATATTTTTTTGTTACTGCACATTTCAATGTTACACGCCCTTACCAGTGTAGTGCCAAAAAGTTTGCTAAACAAATTGTTGCTTAGCTTTCTATTTTGTGCAAGAAAAGGCCTTGGATTGCAAAACTGGTTGGAAGCTGGTTGGGAAAGTGGACTTCAAAATTGCTGCGCTGTGTCTGGAGTTGCAGAGGCATTTAGACCCAGGGCTGAGATTTAAGGGTGATTGAAATGGGGTAAATAATCCAATTTCTACACATCTTCCAGTTTATGAGTCTAAATGATGTATGAGAAAGACAGGCACAAATGGCTCAAAAGAGCTCAAAACAAACAACTCTTAAAAAGGCTGCAAAAGGCTTTCAGAAGAGACGTCTTGAAAGCTACTGAGCACCCAAAGATTGCATGATGAGGCCACTCTCTGGGGTGACCTTAGCTCTTAAGGAAGGTAATGGCCTCAGCTCCTTAGGCCTTAGCATTTTCTCATTGCTCTCCCCCCCACCAAAAAAAAAAAACATTGTCTGGAAAAGGTTTTGTCCCCTACCATGATGGGTAGGAAAGAAAAACAGCACTAATATTGCCACTTTCCTGGGAGTTTCTTCTGTGTTCAGATGAAAATGGCAAAGACAGGAAATGAAAAAAGAACGTGACAAAATGTCACTCTCTTCCCTTTCCCTTCCCTTCCCTCCTCTCCATCAGCCTCACTATCACTCCTAATGGAGTGATGTGCAACTTGCAGAGGAGGTAGGAAATGTTGCAGTTGTGCCTATGCTGTGTGTCAACATCAGAGCACTTCCATCTAGCTGCCTGCTCCCCTAGTGAATCCTGCTCCCATAGAGATGCTCAGTGCCGAAGCTGAAAATGCAATCAGTACGCAAGCCAGATTGATCAGAGAGAGACTTTTGTTTGAGTAAACATGGTATGTGTATGATTTCTGTGAAACTGTCCATAGCATGCTTTTTAACACAATCTAGTTATGATTCGCAAAACTAGATAGTGCAACCTAATCAATACCATTCCCCCAGGTTGTGTTTGCACTCTCCAACAACTGGTTTCCCCTGTTGGCCCAGATTTTCAAATGATTAGCACAACTTATTAGAAAGATAGGTGTGTGTGGGGGGGTATCTAGTTTATTAATGGTGTATAATAGATACCATTATTCCCTGCTGCTGTTGGAAATGGGCACAGAAAATATCTAGACTGTAACAATCTCTCATCTTTGAAGCTGATTTCTTCTTCTTCTTTTTTTTATTAAATCCAATTTCTTTTTGGAATTGAAAGGGGGAAAACAAACAAAAATGCCTACAAAGGCTTTATAAAATGCCTTGCTGCCGACAGAGTAGTTCAATTTGTTTTGCTTTCTCCTGAATCCTTGATACGCAGCATCAGAGAATCGTACATGGCAAGATGCACTTGTAAGCTAATGAGAAAGAGAACTATTAACTTGCAAAGTCTGTAGGCTCCAATTGTCTTTTGTCTCACAGGGCCTTGGCATTCAGTAGAGTCATATTGTCGTTGTAGCATTGCCAGGATGTATGTGCTGGCAAAGTTTGTAGCCTCCAAACCTGCATCAGTTCCCAAGACCTTTAAGTCCGGGAGTTTCAAGACAAACAGAAGGAAGGCTTTCTCCGAGCTGCCCTATGGAGTTTGTCATCAGTTTATGGAATTTGCTGCCAGAAGAGGTGGTAACAGCTACCAGCCTAGATAGCTTTAAAGGAGGGCTGGACAAATTTATGGTTGACAAATGTATCAATGGCTACTATTGGATGCCTGGGGGGGACAGGCAGGATGCTTCTAAGGCCATTTGCTGGGATTCAAGAGCAGGCAAAGGTTTGTCTTTGTCTCTGCTTGAGATGCCCATGGACAATTGGTGGGCCACTGTGTGCGACAGGATGTTGGACTAGATGGTTTGCGGCCTGATCCAGCTGGGCTCATCTTATCTCTTATGTTCTTACTATGGAATCAGGGACCACAAGATGCAGCAACTATCAGCAGAGTAAATGGCATTGAAAGAGGAGTAGGCAAAATCAGGCAAGACAGGACTATCCATGGCTGCTGAACATGATAGTTGTACATTGTTTATGGTGTAAGAAGTGGTTGAAACACAAGTGAGGAAAGTGTTGATGCACGCACATGCTATCTATGCACTTCCTAAATGCTTGGGTCCCAAATATCTAAAGGAACGCTTCTTCCCACATAAACCTGCCCATGCCTTAAGATCTGCTGGTGAGGCTCTCTTGGTGGTCCCCTCATCTTCAACATTTAGGAAGCCGCAAATGTGTGGGAGTGCATTCTCAATCATAGCCCCCAGGTTATTGAATAATCTCCCCTCTGAGGTGGGTCAGGCACTTTCACTGTATGTGTCCAGATTGGGAAAGACACACCTCTTCACCTTGGCTTTTAGCTGAGGAAACACCATCCCCTCCACATGCAGATACTGTCACTATTTCAGCCAGTCTGTTTTTGTCCGCTTTTATAATTATTTTATTGTCTCCCACCCTGAGACTGGATATAGGAGAGGATAGAAATAGAAATATATACTATAAAAATGGGTGGTTCTCCAGGCGATTAAATTATTATGGTCCCCCGGGTGTGCCTAAACAACAGCTCCCAGCATCCCACTCCCAACACTGCCAATACTGGGACTGACACGGAATGCTGGGAGAGAGTAGAATAGTGGGAGTTGCTCAGGAATGTCTGGAGGACCACAATTTCATAGCCACTTAATTATACAGATCATTGGTTTGACCCAGCGGAGGTCTTCTTAGGTTCTTAATTCCACAGGGTCTACTAAAAATTAAATATCTTTGTGTGGGAGGGGAAGATTTGTGTCTACCCGCCCCCAAAAAACAATTTGTGGATCCCGGGGTACATTCCTATCCCCAGACTGGATATTCATATTCCTGGGGTAGATCTGCATCTCAAACGTCATCACTGAGTTTTGCAATTAAGATACATTGCTGAAATAACATTGCTGATTGTCCACCTGACAGACACTTGGGCCCTTTCTGTGCTAGACTTTATTCTGGGGGTGTTGATATGCATTTGGTACGCACTCACTACACTTCTTTTTCACTGAGGGACCAATTAGGACCTCTTTGGGATCACATTGACCTTCCCCGGGAACAAGAGGAGTGGTGGTATTGGTTGCTAGAGACACTATCCCTTTTAAAGTATCAGGTATGGGATGAGGAAGCTCTCTGTACTACTTGAGTGTTCTGCTTGAGAGCCCATGTACTGTGTCCCATTATCTTGGGATTCTGCTTGAGAGCCCCAGAATTCTGCCCAAGAAACCATGTATTGAGCCCCATTGCCTTGTATTTCTGATTGAGGGCCCTGAGGATCTGCTTGAGAGCCCCTATTTTCATCTTGACAGCCCAATACAGAGGTCTCAGGAACTGCAGTTTGTGTGCCAGTGGAAGACATTGCGGCTGACTGTGAGGGAGATTTACTGTGAGGCCTTCACCCATTGTCACAAGCACTCTGCGAACTAGGCAAGCAGGAATGGGCCCAAATTGATGGAGAACTGCGGGCTGGCTCATCGTGACGGGCATTCCTCCCAGTGCCATAATTTTGATGAGAACTCCTCCCTCCGTGGCATGGAGAAGCATAGCTCCATGAACCAGTTCTCCTCTCATTGCATGGAGAATGGCGGTGGCCACAAGAATGGTGATGGGCATGGGCTTCTTGGTGCTGATGGTGAGGGGAACAGGAGGCAGAGCAGGATCTCTCCTGCAATGCCCTGTGGGTCCTGAAATATCTTGAAGATCCCCGGGCTTCACTCAGCTCACCATAGCTCTCCCTAAGGAAGAAAGGGGAAAACTAACTTAGGATTCGGAAGGGTAAAGGGGCCCAGTGCCTCAAGCAGGCTCACTTACCTGAGCCATCCCCCCACAATGCCATTATCATTATCTGCTTGCCTGCTCCCCTTTACTAGGGGAGAGGACACACCAGATGGGCCCAGGGAGGGAGAGGACCTCTCAAAGGGCAAAGAAAGCTCTTCAGAATCACCAAACAGGATGACGCTGAATGTGTTCCTAGGTTGCCCTACATGATTTGGGGTGCTGCCTGGATTCCCCAGGACCATGGGGGATGGAGAGGGTATAAGATCCATAGCCTTCTCATCCAGAGAGACCGACAAAGTCCTGGAAGACGACTGAGGATGAACTGGGATCCCACCAGGAGGTGTTGAAGTTTAAAATCAAGGTGGGCTCCCCCTTGTGGTCGTGGCTAGTAAACGCACAAACGAAATACCACCTGTGAGTTTGCTGCAGCTATCGGAGCAAGACTGAATGTGATGGTTTCTGGGTACAGGCTGCAAACTGTTTTGCTTTCGGGCTTTGCAGGCTTCTTGCAAAGCTGCAATAGCCAGCCTTGTTGCAAACAGCTTGTTGCAAGACCTGGGCAGAGGCTGCAAAAATGGCGGGAAATCCTGTGCGGGCCCTGCTGCAATGATTGGTTGCAGCTGCTTTCTGGAGGGAAAAGCTGTCCGGGGATCTGAGTGCTGGAGGGGCTAGAGCAGGAGTTCCCTCCAATCAGGAGTTTCCAGCAGCATTTTATTTCAGCAGTTTTCCCCAGGAGGTTACAGCCAATCAGGGTCAGGGATATGGGTATAAATGAACACAGAAGACAGCAGACGAGGTCTTCATGCTGGTACAAGAGCTGAAAGGAGAAGAGAGCTGAATCCTGAGGGAGCTGGAACCAGTAGCTGACCAGGGGTCTTTTGGCTGGAAGATCTTGAAGGAAGACTTCAATAGCAACTGACCAGGCTGGATGATCGGACAAGCAAGGATGGACTGGGCCTTGTGATAATCTGGAGCCACGTTCTGGTACACTGGCTTGGCTTGAGCTGTGGCAGAGCAAACCAGAGGGGGAGGAATGTGGAGAGGTTTGTCTTTTAAAAGGGGAACTATTTTCCTGTAGAGAAAGGGGTAGCTCCTAGCCTTAAGAGACTTACTGAGTTAAACCAACAAATACCTGAACCTTATTTTCCTTCTAGTATTGCTTGTGTATAATAATAAACTTGTTTTAGTTTACTGTTGAAACGCTTGCTACCAGTGTTTTGTGTCCACACTGTAGTATTCACTCGGCCATTGCACGAACTCAGCATCCTCACAGGGCCAAGCTACTCCTCAGAGAGGGCAGGCACTTACTGGATCGCTGGGCATCGTGACACTGAACAATGATTTTTCAGTCAGTCTTCTCACTTTCTTCAAGGCTTCCTGTCTCACCCGTACACACATAACAAGTTCTGGCTTCTGGTGTGCTGCAGGTCTCTCATGCAGCATAGCCAAAGGCTGTTGTGGCACCTCCAATTGTTCTCCAAAGACACAGAAGGCCAGTAACACATAGTTGTGTATGTTTATCAATAAATGGTACCCAAAGGCAGCCAAAAACTGATGCCATCTTCTTCCTTTTATATTGCTGTTCCACCTAATATTGTTCCCTATCCATACCATTAAACTGACAATGTGCTGTGAGTAGTTTTAGCATGTTTCTTCTGAACCCTCTTTCACAGAGCCCAAGGGGTTGAAGCTGTTATAATTCACACTCTGAGTCTCAGGAAGAGCAAGGCAACCATTTCTGTACTCACTTGGTCTTGTAGACCAGTTACAATACAGGAACAAAGGAAAAGAAGTCACTGATGGCAAGGGAAAGAAGCGCAAACTTGTCAGTTAAGGGAATTTCAACTGTGCAGGTGTACCTTAAGGGAGGTTAGTGCTATATGTATCCTTGTGACCAGTTTCAGCCCACTGCTTTTCCCATTCTATGGCATTGTAAATGAATTTGGCCTCAGCTGGGGTCACCAAGGCTTAAGAGACCTTCCTATTCTATAGCTATTAAATCGCTGAAAGTGAGGCTGCAAAAAATATTTCTTGGTGCCCATTCTGGAGTGGCTATTCTTGTTTGTCCTCAGGGGTCTGAAATGTCTTTCTGAAGTGTTGGGACCCTTAAAAGGGACTCAGGATATCTACATCTTGGGATGTATATTATTAGCACACTTTGCTGGTCCAGGTCACCTGGAAATTTAACATGAGATCCAAGGTTTACATCTGATCACTGACTTCCTTGCATAGTTCATGCCAACACCCTACTGCAATCCAGGAGTAAAAACTCACTCTCTGGATTGCTCCTTCAGTACCTAGAGTAAAACTTCCTTTGCTGGATCACTCCATCCTGGCCACCACTGCAGGTTAGGGATGTGCACAAATGTTTTTTTCTGCATTCGAATTTGATTCGAACAGAATATCAAAACATTTGATTCAATCTGAATGTTTAGAATCCGAAAGCAACAAAATCCAATCTGAATAGACTACATTTGAATCTATTAGTTCAATTGTTAGATTTGAATCTGAAGATACGGATGTCGACAACATTCATATGTATCATATGTATCTGTACACATTTCGTACGCAAATGCATACAGATACGTATGAGATGCATACAGATACCTACGTGTACATTTGTATCTGTACATTTGTATCTGTACATTCAAACGTTTCAAATCATTCGAAAGAATGTTTCAGAGCATTTGAAATTCATTTGAATGTTTAAATTCGAATGTGTAGACGTTCTTTCCAAGTTCAAATGTCCACATTCGATCGAATTCAATCAAATTTTGAATGTTTAGAACATTCATGCACGTCCCTATTGCAGGTCAACCAGAGGTCACTCAGCACTCCCAGGAGTGATTCAGCTGTGGACACCTGGGGCCTATTCGCACTGGGCCTTTTTCTGGAGTATATCTCAGGATAGGGGTCTGTGGTCCTCATGCTAATACAGACTCTGGCAGACCTCACGTTGGTCCTGCTGAAGCCTGTGCCAGCATATCGACAGCAAGTCCCTATTCCAGGATATATTGCAGAATAAAGCCAAGTGCGAATAGGCTTCTGGTCTCTCCCAGGTGCTGCACAGCAAGGGGACATGGGCTGCTTGACTGCATCTGTGTAGTCATTCACAGCTGACAGATTACTATGGTAATGTCTGACAGCATACCAAATCCAGTTGACTTTGCCTTAGCAACCCTACCAGCTATTCACACTGCATGTGCTGCTGACCAGTACAGGACTAGTCAAGAGTGCACAGTGTGAATTGCCACCAGCAGCTTGGTATGATATTATTATACCATACTAGTCAGGTAAGTGCAAAAATCCTGAATGACTATGCAACAGCTCACATCAGCCTTGTCTGCTAGTGCACTGAGCATTATATAATGGATTTATTAAGCAGAAGTAAACAATAAAGTCTTTCCTTTCCTTCCTCCGTCCTTCTGTCCCTAATAGCTCCTGGCTTCAGCAATTCCCCCTTTCTGCTCTGATAGGCAGACTACTGTTGAATCTCCAGAATGTGCCGTATATTTTGGAATGGGCATAAAACAATATAAAGGTTCAACATTACATCATCCTTATCAAACCTTGCTATGCATACAAATAATGCCCCTCCCTATAACTTTCTGGAATGAGGATGCCAAACATCAAATCTATGAAGCACACACTTACAGTAACACTGCCGCCCCTGGTGAAGGGGAACAGAATAAACATTGCAGCACATTTATAACCATTTCAGACAGGTACGGGGCTGATACCCACTGGGGACATGGCTGCTTCTAAGCTTCACTGCCCTCCCATTCCTGAATTTTGCTATTCCTTGTCTCCTGCTGTTCAAGTATTCTTTGCTGGGGTTTGGAAATTTGGTCACAGTCAAAACATACAGGAATAAGATAAGAATATACACAGTAGTTTCATTTCTGTTATTTTGTTTCTCAGCAGGAATCCACAACCGTTGAATAAGAACATGCAACTATTCCAATGACAATTTTTTAAAAACCCCATCAAAATACAACAAAATGAGCAAAGAGGGGAAAAAAGGATTAATTTCCAAAGGCTTGGATAAACAAATAGGTTTTTCACCAGGGCCGTTTCTGCACTTGGCTTCCCATCTGCTGGACATGAAAAGTACATTACCCACTAACGTGTACTAGTGTTCGCACTTGAGAATACTAGAATACCAGTACATGCTGCACCAAGTCTCATACACCTAGAGACTTACCTGTCTCCAGGTGCATGTCTGATTGCCGCCATCTTGTTTCTAAAGCCTGGTATGACTGCGCATGCGCTGACACCACAGTGATACTCCACATAAGTGCAGTTGTGTTTGGGGTCATCCAAGGTGTCAGCATGCTTGCACATCATCTCAGATGACTCCTAGCACTGGAAATGGTGTGAATGGTCACAGCACTGGATGTGACAGGAAAGCTTTGAGTAAGGGTTGGGATGCAATATAAGATAACATCTGGTAAGGCAGGAGGAGTTTCTGGATTGAAGACACCTCATGCAAGGGCAGATGCTCCTTACTGTATGTTACCCTAATGTGTACTACAGGACCAAGTGCGAATTGGCCTCAGGTTTCAGTAAGGAAGCCTTTCCCAAAGGACAACAGATTATGGCCTCAGCTTCAAATATTTGTTTGTTGGTTTGTTTGTTTATAGCCTGTCTTTCACCAAAAGGTCTCAGGGCAGGTCACAATAAGAAAGAATAAAATATGTAAAATATTAAAACATAGACGTTTTCGCATTACTCCCGTTCCATTTGGAACGGGAGTAGGACGGGAAGCTTAAGACAGCTCCCGGCGCTTTCCCCTTTCACACACAGACGCGCCAGAACGCGTGTAAACGCATTCCGGAGCGTCTGTGTGCGAATGCTCAAAGCGCCGGGAGCTGTCTTAGCCGGCAAAGGCCGGCCAGGGGCGCGGAGACAGCCGCGGAGGCAGATCGACAATCAGCTGATTGTCAAACAGCTGATTGTCGAAGCCGCGCCGGCGTCGGAGGCGAGCCCGCAGCTGTTCGGGAGACAGAAGCAGGCGCGAATGCTTCTCCTCCCGAACGCCTGCGGGCGGCTCATCCGCGTTCGAACGCATGTAGAGCACTTTAAAGTGCTCTACATTTCGAACGCGAGAAAGACAGCTGCGGACACGTCGGAGCGCAAGCCGCGCTCGGGCAATGCGGATGCCGTGTCCGCAGCTGTCTCCCACGCGTCCCGTTCAGCCCCGTGCGAAAACGTCTCAGATCTCTCACTGTACATGAAGCTTATAATTCACTTCTGCATGTGTGATTAAGCCCTTTTGATATACTCACAATTATATTTTGTACAGTTTGCAAAGAAGAACTTCAGTATGGTGAAGAATTTGTATTCTAGGATCAAGTGCTACAAGATGGTGAAGCACTACCTTTTTTTAACAAAAGTTTTCTACAGGAACATCTATGTTGCTAGTTAAATTTCTACACAACTATGTTGTATCTTGAGGACAGAAGGGCCTGGTGTACTATGATCCATGGGGTCACAGAGAGTTAGGTACGACCTAATAACTGAACAAACAATAACATGCTGTATCTCATGTTTTCTCCATTTTTGTTCCTGAGGCTGAATCATATAACAGGAATCACTTGGGGTTTTTTTTGCAGGTTTTGTTGTGACAGGTTTTTTAAAAAAATAAAATTGCATGCCTTCCCCCCCCACCACCACCATTTATTTATTAGTTTGAGAAAAACCATTACAATATTAATAGAATAGATTAATACAATAATACAATTTAATGTAAAAACAACTAGAATGCAGAGCCAACCTACACATGCATACAATTACAAAGGTAATTATATAATTGATGAATAAGTGATAAACTATAATACACAATTCAAAATACATAAAAAGTAAACAAAATAAATATGAAGATAAATTCTATGTTTAGCTAGCTATCACCCCAAATAAACCAACTAGTTATTTCATAATTATTGGTGTAGATACATTAACTTTCTTTTCAAAAGCACAATTCCAGATTTCTATGTACACTGGAACAATATTTTGATTGCAGGAGATAGTGAAGGAAGGAAGGAAGGAAGGAAGGAAGGAAGGAAGGAAGGAAGGAAGGAAGGAAGGAAGGAAGGAAGGAAGGAAGGAAGTGGTTCAGTTCAGCTGTGGTACAAGTTTCCCCCATTGGCCCTGATAAGAGTTAAGGATCCGCTAGACATTTTCATCAACGATCTTTAAAACAGTTCTTGTGTTTCCTGTATTTCCACAATGATATCTGTTCATCGTAGGCAATCAGAGTCTTCTAGCAGGTGCTGTTTGTATGTTAAGAACTCACCTCTGCTCTGCACACCCTTTTATACCTGTTGAAAGACACAGCAGTAGCTTTGGTAAATACACGTTCCAGATAACAGGAAAAGAAGCACTAACAGGCAGTTACACTATTGCCAGCAAACCTGTTTAAATGCTCTGCCCAACAACTCTCAGCTGAAAGGAGCCAGTACTTAGTAGTTATCTTATTCCACCCGGTCATGTCCCCCTTCCTTCAATCATACTTCAGAGTCCTTTGTCTTTCTGAAAAAGATGGGTCCTGTCAACACAACTAGGATGACCACACAAAAAAGTGAAATCAGTTTAATTTACCACCACCTCCAGAAATCATATGAGTAGAGGAAGGTTGGGCAAGATGGAGTTTTGATTTCCCAGCATCAGGAGTTCAAGACTCTATTACCTTCAGGACTTTTGTGAACAAGCGTAACTTACAAGTGTAATTAGGAAACATCAAATTAGGAATCATTAAGCAATTGACATGACCAATAGCTCTAACAGGACTGCAGCAGATTGTGTTAAGCGCTATTGCCTTTGATCAATTCTGAAACAGCCTGTGTTCATTTCATCATCCCAAGTTTCTTTGTTCCCAGGGTGCTGTAGTAAAGGTTGAGTAAGAGACATATCAGGTCACACTGAAAGACAGTTAAATCCCATGAAAGAGTCTCCCCTGCAAGATCTTTCTACCATTTCTCTTTATCTTACAGAAAGAAAATTAAGAGCACAAAGCCCAGAATTCTCAGTATGGCACCCAAGAGTACAGTGTTGCTCTTGAGGATCCATCCATCCCTCTCCATCCTACCCTATAATCAAATGTTTCAGGGCAGGTCACAATAAAATTATTATAAAAACAAATAAAATAGGTTAGTTGGAACAATAGACCGATTCACACTTGGGCCCATAGTTTGCAACAGGTTAACAACTGAGCAAGTGCATCTTCATTTGCAGGAGGCGTTTACAACCTAGAAATGCCCCCTGCCTGCCCAGAGGTTAACCTGTCGTTAACTTGTGGTGGTACATGAAATTGTGCACCATATACAACTCAACCTTACCTGGAAGCTTACCTGGAGCATCCACACCATGATCATTCACACCATTTCCGGTACAAGGAGTCATTTGAGGTACCGCACAAGCATACTGGTGCCTCAGATGACCCCAAATGCAACTGTACATGCCTGCAGCATCATCGTCACCATGGTGATGGTGCATGTGCATTCATGCTGGGCTCTGCAATCAAGATGGTGGTGCCCTGCCAGCAATCAGACATACGCCTGGACCAAGGTAAGTTTCTGGACATGTGGAACTGACATATAGTAGCATTCCCAAGTGTGAACGCTAGTACACATTAGTCTGTTATGCACTTGTTAGTGTGTTCAGGGGAAGAGTATGTTCCTCCCACAACCAAAGGTCAGATTAATGGGGATTCCCCAGGATCCAAAAGCCTTATTAGCTATCCCTGCTGACACCTATTTTTTCCCTTCTTTAAAGAACCTGGCCATAAACATATGAGCCTGGAAGTGAGTTGCTAAGCAAGGCTATCAGCTGTGGAAGTGAGGTCATGCATTCAGTCAGTCAATCATGTGTACTCTCCCACTCCCTGGTCTCAAGGTCATCTACTAAAATCGATAACCAGTTTAGATGGCTAAAAATAAAGGATGAGGGATTACCCAGTTGCCACCATCTACAAGTACTAAATTTGTCCCTCTGCACTCTGTAGGATCAGGTTCAAGATCCAACTCATTCACGGCTCAGTGCATGGCCCTGCATGATTTCATGCCTTCCAGTATCCGAACAAGGATTGCGATATTATAGATACAGTTATGCAAATTGTTCTGACACTCTGTTTGTGTGCAAAGGCTTTGGGATCTTTTTAAGATATTGGGCTTGGTATTTAACAAACAAGCAACTGGTGTTTGATGCTTAGGGGCATGAGAAAATAACCAACCAGGTTCTCAAAAAAGGGGTCTTTCCACATTTGGCCTTATTCTGGAATATATCCAGTATATAGCAGATCCCAGCTGAAATCATCCATAGCCTGCATTAGTATCTGGACAACAGAAAAGGTGTGAGCAGTCAGACCTGAAGAGAGGCTGAAGAAGGTTTAAAGTGAAAGTGAGACCATGGCCTATGCTGCATCTGATGTGAATGCATCAGCCCACCAGGAGTTGTGGTGTCCCTCTTCCACTGCAGAGTACGGAAGAGAGTGACCCAGACATGGTCCAGGCTTTGGACTACACTGTTGTATACGTAAGTGTGGAAAGGCACACAACCTGGTAGAAGTTGTCCAATCTGTCTCACAGCACAGTTGCACTGATTGCCACTGAGATCCATCACAAGAAGCAGAATATGGTCTGAGACTTGTCAAAACAAAGGATGCTAGAACTTATTACTAAATACAACTTTCTTATCAGCATTCCCTAATGAACCTCGCTGGCAGAACCTTCAAGCCCAGTGGAAGGTAGAAGTGAAGATAATAAGCACATGTAAACAGTGCAAAACTCATCAAATTTAATTTCCTGATTATGGTAATGGCTTGATAATTGGAAGCTGAGGCTGCAACTGTGACTTTACTGACTTTTGGGAGGCTCTGCAGCAAACATTCTGGTTGAGAACTGGAAATGATTGAAGTGAATCTCAAGTTTAGGGAAAGATACAGCCGAGCAATTAATTTGCTTTACATTATTAGAATCTGAGATACAAATAAATTAAAGCAAATAGCAGATTCAAAACAATTTCTCATTGTGAGCATATGGAAAATTAAAACCACATCTTTTTCCCCAGGGAATGACAGGACTTTTCCACCTAGGTGCCACATCTGTACGACACATTTGTAATATGCAAGTCCTTCAAAACAATTATTTCTCTTGCTTCTTTCTCCTTTGAAACTGTGGGGGAGTGGCTTCAATGTTAACTTGTTTATAATTGCAAGGCAGCAGCAAGGCCCTGGTCACACCTATATGAGACAAGACATCCTATTCATAATTCAAACTGAGGTCATACCACTTCTGTTTACACCTAGTTCATTGTAAGTCATCCTCAAGGCATCCTCGCTCTGGGCTGCATCACTCATAGCTTTCTCCACGATCGACCTGAGCCTCCTCCATGGAACTATTGGCTGTCCACGCCTTTTGCTGCGTCAGATCTATCTCCTTTCTTATTGGATGCCATTGTGTCACTCAAGGGAGGTGAGGATGTGTGTTTGCAGTTCTTTTTAAAGCCTGCTCTCCCACCTCCATGCCCCATTCCTTTTTATGTGTTTTTCTTCTCCATGTGATTAATTTAAAATAATAATAATAAATTTACTGGAAAATGCCAGATATATGAATCATACACATAAACTAAGGAAAGGGGGAGATGCCTTATGTACTCTGCACATGCCACACTCCCCTAGACATTGGTCAAAATCAAAGATTGGACCCCACCCACCACAGCACAGTTCAGCTTCCTTTAGCCTGTCTCTCCCCCCCGCCCCACACTGAAGAAGAGAAAATGGCCTGCCATGCCAGAATGGGTTCCTCTGAAAAAGAGGACTCTGGTTAAAATGGTCTAATGGGGGTAGGCCAGCTTGGAAAATGAATTGACTAAAAATAATGTAACATGACCGGAAGATGACCTAAAGTTGTCCTAAACTAAAGGTGTGATCAGGGCCCAAGAGTGGATTCATATATTAGAGAAATGAAGACTCAAGGTCTGTCTGCACTTGTATGTGGGGCATGAATTGGGACTCTCCAGGACACTCAGTCTTTTCCAAGAGCACCTTAGAGTGCCCCAATCGTCCGCAGCAGAGGAAAAGTAAAAACTTCTTCACAGCTTGACTGCAAGTGTCTAGTAGATTCCCAACCACTCCTGTGTGTAGTGTTCTTGCCATTTCCAGGTGCAAATGCTGTGTGGGGACAGCACAGATGCAGCTGTGTGGTCATATGCCATGTAATCATCATCACTGTTGCTATGGTGATTCAGATCATCCAGGATGGAACAACTACACTGTGAGCATCAAGTCTCCTGTTCTTGCACCTTATACTCATCTTGAATATTTTTGCCCCCATGTTAGCTATATTTCAGCCACACAATGTTTCTTTCCTGTATATAGCCCTGGATCTCCCACAGTCTTTAGGATGCCTTTTGCTTCTTACTTGAGGAGCACAGACTTCTGTAAAGGAGAAGTTTGCAAGCAATGGAGCTTCATAGTCTCCTCCTTGAGGTGTGTCATGCACCCTCACTTTACAAGATTAGGAGGGCAATGAAGACTCACCTCTTTGCCCTGGCCTTTGGCTAAAAAGGGATATAGCTTTTTCCTCTCCACTTTTCAGACACTTTTATTGCTCTAATATGCCTTTATTTGGTTTTAAATGTTGTAACCTGTCCTGAGACCTTGGGTTATAGGACAAGAAGGAAGGAAGGAAGGAAGGAAGGAAGGAAGGAAGGAAGGAAGGAAGGAAGGAAGGTATTTCAGCAGTGCACCATAGCATGCATCTGAAAAGCACCCACCTTTAGGTTTTGAGGCTATCCTAGTAGTTGAAGGTAAGAGGATGTGGCCACAAAACTTAACACGAGCTTCACACTGATCCAAATCAGCATCATCAATGCAGATGGCACTGATCCTCTCCACACCTTCCTGTGACTGGGTTCAATCGGTTGGGCTATTCTTGACCCACTGAACCAGAATACAGGAAGATAAGTGCAGAAAAGGCCACAGTTACAAGAAAGTCTCTTTTATTGAACAGGAAAACAAGCCTCCTCTCACCTTTTCCCTGGATCAGTATGCAGGATGTTCATTTGCTGCCTGTCTCCAAGTGAGCAACAGATCTCATGTTACTGCAACTAGGCTTTCAACTGACCTTTCATGCCAGGCTTGTATACATAATTCTTTGCTCTGTAGAAATAGCTTTTGATACCACACATGAAAATTGTCACCTTTTCATTGTGTAAGTGCCATGACGTTGTGATGACAGTGCTATTACCTTGAGAAAGAATTAGATACTAAGGGTTTACCTCATTGCAGAATGGATGCCACCTCCATTAGTAGAGTGGGTTTTTTTCACTCTGGTCAGCCTTTAGTCATGAATGAATATCTGTAAGTTCATGTCCTGATCTGTACTTTCTTAAATTGCTTGAGAACAGGAACAAGGAATTGGTGGATCCCACTTTGCAAGGAAAACTGCTTAGTGTGACTGCCAGTATAAGATTGTTGCCTGTGTGGTGTTAACTATTTACATTATAGTCCTCTAGTTGTATTAACATTCTTGGAAACCTCACTGGAGCATTCAATAATAGTTTCCATAAAATGCTTTCCAGTGGCTTATTGTCAGAATGGACATGACAGTCTGCCCATGTAGGAGTTGATGATCTCATTCAATCCAAACAGAACAGCCAGTAGTTCTTTTTATGTGCATAACCTGTTCCAGTCTCTAACAATGCCTTCTTGGCAAACGCAACTGGCTACTCATTTTATAGCTGGGCTGTTCCCAGCCCTAGCGCAGATGTGTCTCATGGCCACACAAGCTGTTCATCTGGACAGCAGAACCACAATACAGGAGTCTTGGCGATAGTATCCTTAACCCTCTTCAAATACATGTGAATGATATTTAGACCTTTCCTATCCCACACTTTAGCGGCTGACAATGATCAGTCTGCTGCTTGCAAAACTTTACTAGGTATTTTGCCACTCCTCAGCTTCCTTGAACACCTTTTACACCTTCTGAATGGCATGAACTTTCTCTGGGTAAAATTCCAGACCCACTATTGACAAGCACTGTCTGCCTGGGTTCAGATTTACATTTCCTTTACCATGTTACTCTAAAAATGCTGCCTTTTGTGATATCCTTTTCTTCATCAGTATATTGCTTTTCCACAATCAGGAGGTCATCCATGATAATTTTCAGGCATAGGACATTTCTGCATTCACCTCCCCATGTTCAAAGCAGGCCCACTGATTCTGATCATGGGAAGAGCCCAGACCAGCCTACACTGTGGCTTCAAGCTCACACGAGCTTCACAGCTGGAATCTCATGCCTCTGATGGCTAGAAACAAAAGTTCCTAACCATCAGGGCCTCGGGCAGGGGCACATTTCAGTGGCATACTAAGGGGAGCCAGTCCATCTTCTAGTAGTCCCAAACATGGAAGGTATGCCTTCTGCAAAGCCACTGGTCTGCTAGGAGGCCCAATTGAATGGATCTACCAATAATCCCAATCAGGGCCTGTCTAAAGCAGATGGGGCAGACTATAGGAGGCAGGATCTCATGGATCCCCAATAATGTGCAGATCTGTCTGCGTCAATTAGAAGCCTTGCTTTGATGTCGCTAAAATATTTCAGGCTGCCACATGATTTGGAAAAATCAAGCCAGACTTCCACTCAGAGCCTCTCAACACAGATGCACTGGAACCCCCCTGAAGGCAACTGATATGTATTGAAGTACACATTTTTCTTTCTCCAGAATTCTAGATTTCAGAACTACCATTAGGTAGTTCTTTGCTCTGAAATTAGGAAAGTGTGGCACTAGAATCTAGCTGGGATTTTTTTTTCAGTTAAATTTGCTTTTTTCATGATACATCAAGAGACACAGTCATCTTTTTTATTAGAAGTCTAGCAGGCTTCCTTCTTTTTTAAAAAAACTCCTTATGAGACATTATAATCAATGTTCCTGGATTTTTTTCAGTATTTTCTCTTATGAGCTTGATCCTCTTTTCTCCTTCTGGGACCATCATTTCTCTAAACTAATTAAACTGATATTTTTGAAGCACAATTGGCTCTACTACTTTATTACAAAACTGTATGCATCTCAGCTGGCCTAATTTTTCATTTTTAGCAATATATTAAAAATGGAAGTTTAAATATTGTAACAGGCCCTTTGCATTACAGAGGTTTTTCCTCTAGCTGCTACAAATGTGCAAGCAATTAGCTAGATAAAAAAGAGAATAAGAAAATAAACTTTTTTCTCAGTACATTTTCTTAATACATTATTACATTTGAATAAGTTCCTAAATACGAAATGCACACTTATAGCATCTGTAGTGAATGGCACCCATGTTTACAAAACACACGGGAAGAGAGAACCAGTGTTCCCTCGACTGTCACTTCTGTAAATTTTTCAAAGAAAAGCTGCAAAACTACAAGAGATACTGATTATTGGAGATACTGATTCGACACCCTGGGAACTCACTTGTGGGGTTCCCCAGGGGTCAATCTTATCTCCCATGTTATTTAATATCTATATGAAGCCGCTGGGAGAGGTCATCAGGAGATTTGGGGTGAGGTGTCATCAATATGCAGATGATACCCAGCTCTATCTCTCTGTACCATCTGAATCAGGAGAGGTGGTTGAAGTGCTTGACAGGTGTCTGGAGGCAGTAATGGGCTGGATGAGGGCCAATAAATTGAAGCTGAATCCAGACAAGACAGAGGTGCTGTGTGTCACAGGTTCTCGGGTCCGTGTAGTTGGGAAATACCCTGTCCTGGACGGGGTCGCAATGCCCTGGAAGGGACAAGTGCGTAACTTGGGAGTACTCCTGGACTCGGCATTGACACTTGAAGCTCAGGTGGAGGCCGTGGCCAGGAGTGCCTATTCCCAACTACGATTGGTGCGTCAGCTTAAGCCGTTTTTGGACAGAGACGACTTGGCCACAGTCATCCATGCCCCGGTAACCTCTAGATTCGACTATTGCAATGCACTCTACATGGGGCTGCCCTTGAAGACGGTTCGGAAACTACAGCTAGTGCAGAATGCAGCTGCAAGTCTGCTTACAGGGATATCAGGCCGGATGCACATCACACCAGTCTTAAAAGAGCTGCACTGGCTGCCGATTCATTGCCGAGCCCAATTCAAGGTGTTAACTTTAACTTATAAGGCCCTAAATGACTTGGGCCCCAAATATCTGAAGGAACGCCTCCTCCCATACCAACCTGCCCGTGCCCTAAGATCTGGGGGGGAGGCCCTTCTCGTTGTTCCACCACCCTATGTAGCAAGACGGGTGGGCACTCGAGAGAGGGCCTTCTCAGTAATAGCCCCCAGACTGTGGAATAGCCTCCCCCTCGAGGTGCGTCAGGCCCCGTCACTGTATACGTTTAGGAGGGGGGTAAAGACGCACCTCTTTGCTCTGGCCTTTGGTTAAATGTGGCACAGTTTTTCCCTACTACACATACTAATGTCTTACACTGTTTTTATATATGGTTTTATTTTAAATATTTTTGTCTTTTAAATATGCTGTTATCCGCCCTGAGACCCTAGGGTATAGGGCGGGATATAAATGTAAATAAATAAATAAATAAATAAATAAATAAATAAATAAATAAATAAATAAATAAATAAGAACTCAAGAACTACAAGACTGTGTGTGAAACTCCCAAACTATCGTCTGCCCAAAGCCACTTCAGTGTGTATGTGAGAGTGGGATGAGGTCAAATCTACTATAGTTGCAGTTCTGTGTAATAACCACAAAAGCTTGTACAGGTTTTCCCCTGGCTTCTCAAGCCTCAGAGTAAAAAGAATCTTCCTGCTTCCATAAGCTTGTAGTACACACTCGGCACCAGCAGGGTGCTGGACTCTTAGCCTTGGGGCATAATGGCTCCCCGGCCACATGTTCCCCATAGAGAACAACCCTTCTCTTCCTGTTTGAGGATCCTCCCTGCCTCCCGTCACAGGATGTGACATCAGACACCTGCTCACCTGACACGGCTCCACCTATCACCTCCCTGGACTGTGCCTTTACATCATTCCCGCCACGCCTCCACAGACAGCTGTATTTAAGCCCAGGAAAATTAAAACTCTCTCTTTCCAGCTCATCCTGTCTGCCCCCTAACTTCCTTCCCCTGTACTCTTTGTCTTTAACTCACCATAGGAGCACATGGTGATCTCTCATAGCATGCCGGTGGCTAATAAGGAATTTACTTTTACAACACCCAGTGGATCATGCCAATAACTACTGATACCAAGCATCGTTACAGCCCTTAGGTTGTAACCAAGCATGGCTGTGGTTTTCAGAACTGCAGCCCAAACCGAGGTAGCCATAGGCTGCCTCCAACCAGGTTTCCCAGAGCCAAGATTTCAGGTTGCAGAGCACGACTGCAACAGTTCTGAAGAAAATCTATAGCTCATCCACCCCAAAGATTTTGTTCTTGAAACAATCTCACCAACATCAATTTGGACATCTCACTGTGTCAAGGAAGAGGAGGAGGAGGAGGAGGAGGAGGAGGAGGAGGAGGAGGAGGAGAGGGAGTTGGCTTTTATACCCCACTTTCCTCACTCATTTAAAGAGACTCAAAGCGGCTGACAAAGCTTTCTGTTCTTCTTCCCAAAACAGACACCCTGTGTGGTAGGTGGGGCTTTGAGAGCTCAGAAAGAGAGCTATGACTAGTCCATGGACACCCAGCTGGCTTCATAGAGGAGTGTGGAATTAAACCTGGTGACTATGAGATATAAGTGCATCAGGGGTAGGTTTCACACCCATATCATAGCCATGTGCTGTGGTGGATGGTGGCCCTGGCCCAGAAAAAAATGTTCTAACCTAGCAATACAGCAGAGCCGAGTGGAGCGTGCTGGTGGCTGTCTACATATTAAACTTTAGGCTAAACTATCTACAGATGGATCTTGAAAGGGAGGACAGACCCAATGATTCAGCAGCTTTCATACACTGTAGTGCAAGGTTGCTTAACTGCAGCAGGACTGGCATGGAATGCTGAGAGCAGAATACTGGGAGCTGTACTGGCACAGAATGCTAGGGGTGGAATTCTAGGGATTACAGGAATGCAGTTGTTCAGTTGTCTCTGACACCTTGTTGTGACCTTTTTCACTGGAGTTGCAGGAATGTAGAAACATCTGGATGAGCCTGCTGTAGAGCGCTCTTGTACCCAGCTATAGAAGGAGCAATGCTCTCTCTGATGGTCTGTGTGACTGACATTCAATTCAAAGACAAAGAAAATTGGTTTATTTTTCTAAGTATTAAAATGTACAGTACTATGACCATGGTCACACCTCACTTTAAATCTCATTCGGTCCAACTTCAGGTCTGAATGCTCACAACTTCTCATTTTTATCTGTTTTAACTGTAGACTTTCCATTCAGGAAGGTCCAAATGGAGGGTGGAACATCCACAAATAAAACAGATAGAAGTGAAAAGATGTGAGCAGTCAAACCTGAAGATGGACTGAAGAAAGTTTAAAGTGAAGGTGTAATCACAGCCTATATCCCCCTCTGAGGCTACTTCTGATGCACTTTGGTGACTTCCACTTCCAAATCATATGTACTTCCCCCATTAGCTCTGGCATCCTTCCATTAGCCCTCCTACTCAAGACAGGAGACACTTTATTTAAAAAGTGTCTTTTAGTCCCCTTACTTTTCCAGTTAAGACATCAAAACTAGCAGTGAGATTTGTCATTTAACCATAAGGAATAAGCAATCATTTGAGGTGGCAGTTCATCAGCCTGTCATACTTCTAAATTGCACTAATATAATTCAGATGTTTTACAAACTAGCAGTGACAACCGGGCATGAAATTAAAATGTTTGCAGAGTTCACTGAGTGGAAAATAACTGAGTGGGTAAGGGAAAAACAGGTACTAGGGTGGAAGATAGTAACAAGACAGTACGAGGCTCCTTTGCTGCTACTTTCACTTTACATTCCTGAGGAAAGGCTCTTATGAAAGTCAAGAGGGAAAGTGAACAAGAACAACTTTGCTTTGGCAGGGACATGAAAAGTGAATCAGACTCCCCTCATAATTCATGTTTTATCCTGTTTCCCCAAAGCACCCAGGCAAAAGGTGTCATCATGGCATCTTCAATAACATAAATTTCACTCATCTGTTTAAAGCTTCCCATTCTCCCATTCCTTTCTGTTGCTCTAATGTTGTCTTTTTGGCATAGTCCACTCAGCAAAAAGCTTCTTGCTAAGAAACTAGAGCCCATTGGGTTCTTTGTCGCTTGTCTTCTTTGTAAATAAATATACAACAAAGTTCAAATACATGGGCAGACGTTTTTAAGGCCATCTTAGAGCAGACAGCAACCACGTGATACCAAAAAACAAAGAGATTTAGGTATGAGATGGGAAAATTCCACTTCTGATTTTTGACATAAACTCTTTAGCAAGGTGTTATTAGCTTCTGTCCCTGTCTCATATAGATGTGTCCTTTTTTCATACATGCCACTACCAAAACCAGTTTGGTCTTCTGAACACTTATCTGGGAATATTCAGGTTTGATTCCACACTCCTCCCTGAAGCCAGCTGGGTGACCCTGAGCTAGTCACAGCTCTCTTTTTGAGCTCTCACAGCCCCACCTACCTCACAGGGTGTCTGTTATGGGAAGAAGATCAGAAAGTTTTGTCAGCCGCTTTGAGTCCGCTGAAAGGATGAGAAAAGCAGTGTATAAAAGCCAACTCTTCTCTTTCTTCTACCTTGGCGGTGGCAGTAGCTACCGCAAAATGTGCCTCCAAGTTCACATCTGATTCCTCAAAAGGAGGGGGACTTCTTTCAGCTTTATTGTTATAACTGGGACGTGAGTTCCTGGGCCTGCATAGAGACACAAATATGTCACAAATATTACATGTATAACAATATGATTAACAGTACTAGATTACCCTTTCACAACAAAGGAGGGGCACAACACTGATGCCTCTCAGAGTGAGTACCAATAAAGACAGTGAAAGAACTGAAGATGATGCTGTTTCCTTTTCACAACACAAGGCATTTTTGCCAGACAGAGAAAAAGTTAAGGGTCTTTAAAATATCTTCTAATTAAGGAGTGAATCTGTCTTCGGAGAATAATTAAGTTGAATCTGTCCCTCATTTAGTTGGGCTCACATTTCAGAACTCCAGAAAGCCTTCCAAGTTCTAGCAATTAAGACATGCTCCACTACTTTCCTAACCCCACTGGAAGAGAATTTCTTTTATCTTTGGTTAATTCAGCTTCCATAGCACCCTCTATTGCCAATAATAAGAAGGAAAATAGCTATCCTGGAAGCCAAAGAAAATAGTGTTCATGCGAGAGTACTTATTCTAATTCTAGCTTTTACAAATGCAGAACAGTACATGATTTAATTCATTGCTTCCAGAGATCACATCTCCCTAACACCAGGTATCAAAAACGCAAATACATTTGAGAAGCTCAAGAATGGTGCACAGCAGTTTTAAGATTTAGTCGTGCTGTGTTACTGAAGGTAGGAATTCACCTTCAGCCTACCTAAAGAGGAAAAGCAAATTTTAACAAACAGCTTATTGAAAACAATACAAGAAAAATAGAAGAAAACAATTTAACAAAATCTAGGTTGGTTGTACTAAATATAATGTCTTTAACCACACATTAAAGGGATGGTCTTCAAGATAGATGGAAAGCTATTTGATAGGCAAGTTGCATTTGAGATAGGAAAGTTACAGAAAAAACATCACGCCTCACACAAAGGGCTTCCAAAAGTATGGTTCAGCCAAAAACTTACGTTTACAAAATAAACAAAAAAACCCCTGATGTTTCTTATTAATTTTCCCTCCTCAGAGGGTCTTTTTGCACTCACCAACCTAGTATGGTAACATCTTGTACCTCAGCCATCTTCCAGCAGGGATCATCCCATGGAAGGCCAAATCCTATGCATGGCAGCTCAAATAGCCCCCATTGCACCAGAAAAGGTGCAAGTGCTCACCTTCTGACACATCAGGTAAGGAATAGGTTGGAATTGGGGAGGGTTGGGTTGTTTGGGGAGCATGATTTCATGCACCACAACTAGTTTAGTTAACATCTGGACAGGCAAATGGTGTTTGTAGGCTGTAAATGCCTCCTGCAAGTGCAGATGCACCTGTCCAGATGTTAACTAATTATAAACTAAGAGGCCAAGTGCAAACTGGCCTCCAGAATACTGTGCAGAGCAGAATGGCTCTTAAACCTCTGCAACTTTGATTCCCATATCTTGAAAGGGAATTGTCTTCAGTTCTGAGCATGCTCAGTTGATAGACATCAAACTGAGGATGTTAGACTGCTGAAAAGCAATTGACAATACCATATTTTCTGGCATATAAGACTGGGCGTATAAGACGACCCCCAACTTTCCAGTTAAAATATAGAGTTTGGGATATACTCGCCGTATAAGAAGACGACACCCTGCGTATAAGACGACCCCTGACTTTTGAGAAGATTTTCCTGGGTTAAAAAGTAGTCTTATATGCCAAAAAAATACACTAATTTCAGAAATTTCCAGGGCAGCCATAGTTTTTATATCATTGTCAAGAGGAGAATAAGCTTTGTTTTTCCTTGTTTAATACTAGCATTGTTTTGCTTTTCTTCAAGCAAATGGGAGTTTGGGGAAAAGTAATAAAAATTATGACTTATATTGGAAGACAGTATTTTATTACTGTAATTCATTATAGTGTGGTTAATTATTAACATTATTAATTATGAGCATTAAATAAGGGGAGTTTCAGCAAAAAATTCTTTTATCCCAACTTGTTTGAAATAAAATGATCAGTCAATGGCTTTTAAAAACTAAAATATTAAAATCTATTAGTCTTGCTTATTTTTATTAGTTGAATCTATCAAATATTGTTATCATACAGAGAGGAATTGTCCCAAACATGGCTGGAAGATATTTTTAAAATTTCATTAGATCATTACAAATTTGCTAATTATGAAACATTAGATGTTAGAACAACCGTTTCCCCTCAATATTTATATTAGGTAATCCTGAAAAACTGGTGGGTTACTAATTTCATATTCTTTCATTTTCTTTTTTACTTAAACCCCAGGATTAAAGCATTTTAATACAGATCAGCATGAAAGGAAGAATCATGCTAAATGGACTTGTCCTAACTTTTATGGTTTGGGAGAAGTCCATTCACAAACAACTCCTTAAAAAAAGTAATCAGCCAGCCTTAAGCACACTTAGCCAAAAACTGAGTTCAGTGGGCTTTCTGCTTAGTAAGCATTCACAACCCGCCATTAACACTTCCACCCAATGAAACAGAGACAACAGACTACAACCAGGAAAAGACCAATGCCTCATTAACAACACAAAGAAAAGAAGAATTGTCAAGCAAACAGCGGACATCTATAAGAAGGGAAAGAAGATCTAGGAAGACACCAGCTGCAATATGCGGAAGCTTAGGTTCTCAGAAGAAACCTGGAACATGGCATAGCAGCCCAAAACCTGCTACAAATGAGATTAAATCTGGCCTACATATGGCCATTCACAAGCATAGTTGGGGTGGACTAGTTACCTGATAAAGAAAGCAAGAGGGGTCCCTCATACAATGCACACTCTTAATGTGACCAGGTGGGGGGCACCTTTCTTCACCCATCCCCAAAATCCAATGCTAAGCATGCCAATCCTGCCACCACCTCTGCCTCACCCAAGTGCAGGCAGACACTGTGTGAAGTGGGAAAGCAAGGGGCCATGAGGAGATATGGTTCCTCCCCAGATCACTCAAGGGACAGCTGGCCTCATGGAGCCAACCAGAATGGCAAACAAAGGCAGGAGCCTCCTTGGGAGGCCAAGGCAGGGCAAGGGATGCACTGGGTGGGCAGTAAAGGCCCAAAAGTCAAAGACATATCCAGTGCCCTGGGGTGGGGCGGGGCGGGGCGGGGCGGGGCGGGGCGGGGCAAGGGTGATCAGTCCCTCTTCAAAGGTCTGTGGTGGCCAGAGAGGTCACAGAGCTCTACCTTTCAGTGAGTAAAATGGCCTTAGTACTGAGAGAGTATGAATAAAGGATAGCTCGACTTGTGGTGGAATAGTCCCCAGATGGTACCATCTCTCAAGGCAGGAAATGGTCTCCAAAGTTATTAAAACTGTGGTGTGACCAGCACCCAAAGGTATACACAAAGTGCAGCAATAAATAAACTCAAAAGTTAGGCCAATTGCCAGTTGTAGTGAATTCTGCCCCTCTCATTTTTTTACTGGGTCTCAGTAAAAAGCTGGTCTTTCCCATGCATAATTTCTGCAAAATTCCAAACACACAAAGGAAGCATTTCATGATGTTGATATAGTAGGAAATCATGGGAAAGCAATATGGGTGCCAGTTATAAAATGGCTGTTATGAGGCATGTTAAAGAAAAAAAAGTTGGATGAAAAACTGAGTCTCCTTCCCACTGCCTTGGACAGCACCAAGAAGGAACGAAGAGCATTTCATTGGGACTATATGTGGGTATCTTTCACGTTCTCATAGAGATCAGAAAGCAAGGGGAAATTGTTCTGGGCACATAGAGGAGAAACCTAATCCATTTTGTCTCATTGGACTTAGCCACTTGTTTTGCATTAGCACATTAGCACTATATTCGGGGAGGCATCATCTTTCTCAAAAGCCACTACTCCAGGTTCCAACCACTTGCACATCATCATTCACCTAGTGATCAATTAGTGATTTTTAAACAGCCCAACTATCATAGGAAAGGAATGCAAGGCAGTCATTAGATGGTCTGAGCTTTCCAGGGATGTAATAAATTAAAATAAAATATATGTCTAATGCTGCATTTGGCAGCAAAGCTGGCATAACCAAGCCAGCCAGTGGGTGGCTGTGCAGAAGGAGAAGGCATAAAACATTTTCCTGCTTGTAGCTCTTTAAGGAAGTAATCCAAAGCTTGCAGAGAAGCATACTTGCTTTGTATATAAGTATAAGCAAATAAGTACTGTAATACTTTTTGATGGTACCAATGAATTACAAATTATTTTCTCTATTGCTCAACACTAGAATCAGGGGGCCTGCTATGAAGCAGATGGGCAGGAGAGTTAGGACTGACAAGGGGAAGTATTTCACACTTACAGCAAGAAATAAGTTGTTCTCCCTGCAAGAATTACATGTGTATCTTTGGGGTGTGTAGGTTTGCACATTGCTTCAAGCTACTGGAGGCTCCTTTGCCCTAACCCCAACTTCAGGGCTCTCACCATGCCTGCCCCCCTTTTTTTCTTTTGCTTTATTATGCATATGGAAATATCCTGGAGATTTAATCCAACACAGTGCCAAAGGAATCCTGCCAAATGCCCAATCATCCAGCAACAACACTGGCACATTAAAGATCATACAGAATTTCCCACACTATTTTTAATGCTACTTTTTAGGGCGATTGGCCAGCAGCACCCTGGCATCAGCATGGTGACATGGCAGTCTATCAGTCCTGCTGCGATGTTGGCATGTTGTCAGCATTTTCAACACACCTGAGGCTTCCTAGGTCATCAGTGATGAACCGACTCTGAAAATGTATTTTATGGACGTATAGGGGTGGATGTTGCTCAGTTGTAGAGCAAACTGCCTCGAAAGCAGGGGGTTACCAGTTTGATCCCCAGATAGGCAATGGCAAACTACTTCTGTACCTCTTCCAAGAAAACAATATGGAGTTGCCCGTGCAGTTAACCAGGAGTCAGCCATAACTTGGTGGATCTCAATAACAAAGCTCAGTAAGGTAGAGCTGGAGTACACAGTTTTATTAGCAACTGTACAGAAGTGGTTTGAAATTTCTTTTTCCCAGGATGCTTCTAAAACTTTACACCAGCATCCAGAGGCTCAGTGGAAAGCTTGAGTGACATTTAGCCACTTGGTTTTGGTATCTGTAACATGTACCAAGCCATGCTTTGATTTACTGTATTTTCCCAGGCAGGTTCCCATTTGTTTACTAACTGGGTATGATTTTGGTTGGCTTCCAGGTTAATCAAAGTCTGTGAGGAAAACCCTAAATACTGTGACATCACCTAAGTAGAGATGTGCACAAATATTCATACTATTTGTTATTCGTCTGAATTTGCATGAATTTGGACATTTGTAAACGAATATCTGGACATTCATACATTAACATTCATATGAATATGAATGTTTCAGACATTCAAACAAATAGTTTGAACATTCGCTTAATAGTATGGATATGTATGGATCCCATGCGTATCCTGTAAATATCTGTACAGGATGAATATGGGATGTGTACAGATACATATGGGATACATGTCATTGAATACACGTCTATACATATCGAGTATTCAAATGGATGTGTGTGTATACATTTGTATTGAATCAAATGTCCAGACATTCAAAATTGCACATTCATAGAAATACGAATGTTGGATATTTGATTGGTTATGAATCCAATGCTGAAAATCGCATTTGTGCATATCCCTATACCTATGTACCTCTCCCCACTAAAAACAGGCTTTAAAGGGATCCAGGAGTCAATAAAATCTACATGTACTTGTACACTATCTATTCAAATTTGGGGAGGGGGGAACACCTTGCTTTAATATGAATACAAATAGAACCAGTCTCATCATCCCAAGAAAGAGCTAGGCTAGGTCACAGCATGTTTACTCCATCTGGTCTTGTTTCTTCAGGCATACTTGCTTCTTAAAACATGCTTGAATGGCACCTCAGATAACCTCCAGCACCTGGAAGAAGTGTGACTTGTCTCTCTGGTGGCCAGAAAAGGTAAGGCTTTGGGTACATGTGGTGCAGGATTTCCTGCACCACTGCTAGTGGACACTGGGGTTACTTCTGGGATAGCAGAGTTGCATCCAGATGAAAGTTCTTGCGTCTGGACTCAAATTCTCAGTTAAAAAAAAATCGCAGTATACTCACTGTGCAGGGAAAACCGATTGTCCCTACTTAAAAGTCAGCTCCATTCTTTCCTCTTTGAGGAGGCATTGGAGCAACAAGAGTTAGATGACGTGCACCATCGCATGGGTTGAGGCAGCCAATCAGGTTTTGAGCTGCACTTTCTTGGTTAGCAGCCTCTCAGCGGTGCTTCTCTTCTTCTGCCTGTATTAAGATGATACTCCAGTCTAACTAGATACTGCACAGGGAGAGTTCTTTCTCCTGCACTAAGGTAAACGCACGGTATCAATCATATACTGCGGCATGACAGCAAAAGGTCAATCGTCATGTCTGATGGAATGATTGGGATGCATATTCCCTCTGAAGTATTTCTGGTGTGGAAACACTTCCTGCAAGTGCAGATAGTGTTACCCAGAAGCTTCTCCAATGTGCACTAGCAGATCGAGTGCAAATTGGCCTCTGGATAGAAAATGGGCCCCAAAGTTGCCTACTTTCTTTCTAGCCCTATATTGTAGTAGACAGACAACAGTCCTGGTAAATCACCCCCAGTCTCTCTTGGAGTCCTTTATCAATTGTGTCTCCTTCAAGGACAGTTTTCCCACCTCAGAGGTGACCAGCAACCACACATCACTGCCCTTCCAGGGACTCTTACAGGGAGCCCTATTCTCTCGGCACAGATACAGTTATAGGGTCACACTACAATCTATGAGCCCTTGGGTGCAAATGCTCACTTTGACTGTGAAAATTCATAGGTGATCTTGGACTCAGCCTAATTACCTCACAGGGTTGTTGTAAGTATAAAATGGAGAACAAAATGGCTGTTTAGATGAAAAATAGATTAGAAATGTCATAAATAAATAGGTAAAGACCAACCATGGGGTGCTTTTGTGCAGGATGGTTATAACTGCACTGCTGCCATACTTGCGGCCTATTTATAGTTATCTGCTTGGCCACTGAGTGTGATTCTGCACAGGCCAGTATACTGGACTAGCAAGCATACTAGACCACACCAGCATGCAGAAGGGAGTCTCCTAGTATGTTTCCTGGTCTGGTATACTGGCCAGTATGGAATCACCCAGTGAAAAGAGACTGCTGGATTAGACGTGGCAGACGTCTGACCCAGCCAAGGTCTTCTCATTTTGAACTCCTTTCCCAATTCTTCACAAACTTGTGGATTTAATTATTCATCTCCTGCCCCCGTTATTTTTCTTTCCATTCAGAAATGTTCACACTCCTTCCTTATCTCCCATCCCTATTAATACCAGTTTCTCTCTTCCTTTTCTCTCTTCCACCTCTCCACAGAGGTTTCTAATAATTTAAATGAAATTCCTCTCTCCCAGAAGAGACTCCCTATTCAGATCTGTTAGGTAGCCTCTAATTGAGGACTTTGCCCCAATGAAAATCAGTACAAGGATTCTTTTTCTCTCTGACCTTGGAAAGCAGAAAAGGGATTTCCTTGAAAGCTGGGAGCACTAAAGTGGTCCTTCTCCAGTGTGCCTTACTTTCATCTTTCTCCCCTCTCTCTCAGGATTCCAGGTTAGAAAGATATTATTTTTTTATGTACAAAGAGAAAGCTAATAAGGGCAATGGCAGAATCTTCAGAGCACAGTCTCCAGAGACATCCATTTGCTGCAGCTATTTCCCTCGTGCTGGAAAGGCCAGCAGCTACGCACGGACACTTATGCTGCTAGCAAAGGTGTTTCAAACAAGTTGTCAAGTCACTCTTCACAGGGACTGAATAGAAGTAGCACAGCCAACTTGCTCTTTAAAGAAGCAGAGGTCGTTAAGGAGAAAAACCAAGGGATGCCAACAGGGAAAGATGCAAATCAGGCCATGTGATTTCTCCTGTCACACAATCCTGATGGACAATTAGGGCTCATTGAAATTCCACAGACAAGCTTGCCAAAGGATTCAGGTTGTGGCCTAACAAGCATAGCAGGCCGGTGGGGGATTCTCAGCCTAGCACCAGCCTGCTTGCGGTCAGTGACCAGTCCCTAAGCCCAGCCGGGGGCTTTTCAATCATCATGTCAAAATTCAGTAAGCTCCCAAAGAGTCTTCACTTCTTTAATGTGAGAAATATTACTTTATTATTACTTTCTCAGGACTTGATGGGCCAAGGCAAGGGAGCCATGCAACACATGAAATGCTTTCTTGGGCCATTTTGCATGGTCAAGGGATCAGGTACTTTGATTGACTGGCATGTCAATCATTGCTACGTTCCACCTGCACGGCCACTGGACTGTCAGTGGCTGCCAGTGGGAAGGCAGCATCTTAAAAAGTCAATAAAATGAGTGCTATTGACATGAAACCAGGCCTGATCTAAACTGCCCAAGCCTGCCAAGGATGAATCTGTTTATGCTGTGTCTCCCCTGCAATAGAGATGTGCCCATCCACCACCACTGGACAGAGCCTTGGGTTGATGTGGTTGGGGGCCCTCACTGCTGCCTGGAGGGGCAAGCACACCTTAAGCCCAGGACAGAAGTTTTCCATTTTGAAAATGTCTCCATCTGTTTCTTGATTTGCAGCATTTAGTGGGAATGCTGTGAGATGAATTAAGAGGATGCTAGAGCCTGTGCATGATGGATGAATTGTGAGGAGGTTGGAAATCAGTTTCCGTGCAGCAGCACTAGCACTCCAGGGGGCAATGTGGCCAGAAGCTGTGCTAATGTCTGCCTTGACAACTGTACTACGCTGAAGACACCTTCACCTTTTTGTCAGCTTATCAGGGAGCATGTAGACTTGGCTTTAGTCTGTGCTAAACTCACTCTTAATTCTACACTCTTTGATCTAATAAATTTTGGTGTAAGCATATGTTTTGAGGTTAGGGATGTGCACAGATTATCCATGCATTCATGGGCGGATCAAATAGAGCCCTCTTCAAAGGGCTCTATCCATCCATGAATTGGAAACTTCAGTATCCGCAGAAGCTTCAGTAGAAGCTTCTAAGGATACTGGATGCCCTGGGGCATCCCTACCCTGGCCACCCCCATGGCCACCCTCTCCCCAAACCTCTCTCCCCCCCCCACGGTCTCCCCACAGCCCCCTTACCTGCTCTGGTGGTGGCGTGGGTCTTTATTAGACCCCTGTGGAACTGCGAAAGGATTCCAAGGGCTAAATACAGGCCTTCTGGTTGTACTTACTTCCTGGGAGCCTGCTTGTGGTTCCAGAGGGCCCTACAAGAGGCCCGGGATGGCAGCACCAGCGGGGGTAGCACGGAGAAGGTGCTGTGGATGGCGACAGTGAGGAGGTAAGGTAAGTGAAGAGGGGGTGGGAAAGGAGGGGTTAGGGGATTCGTTCTGGGCACAGATAGAATATCCGTGCTCGGATTTGAATACCCCCACATCCAGGGAGAAGGAGTATTCGACTGGAGCTGAATTTTTCCACAGTCTATTCAGCTTGAACAGAATGTGGAAAAATAGCTTCGTGCATACCCCTATTTGAAGGCAGTTTTGCAGATTTTTGCTCCCTTCAAAAAGTTCTGCATCCCTGCTTTAATTTTTAGAAAACTCTATAAAGAGGATTATTTGCATGATCTTTACTCTCAGAGTGTGTGGAGATGTTGCATCGCTGTTACCAAGCAAAGAACAGCAGCAAGTGCAAGTAATGAAATGTCCACCAAACAAGACAGGAAACATTGGCCTGTGGATGACCTGGAATGAAGGGTTCAATCTTCCATCTTCACAAAGTCATGGAGTTCAAAGGGAATGTTGTGGCCATCAAGTCCAATGCTTTGTTCAATCAAAATCTGTCTTGTAACATAGGATCATTCTTGTATGCTCCACTTCCTGGTATTATGGGATTTTCTTAGACAGTATATACATATCCCCCAAACCCCATGCTCTTAATGCGGCCTTAGAACTGTAGGTTTTATGGCAGTCATCACTGCTTAGATTAAAACCTTGTTTCCACTACACCATCAGTACACCTTTGATGGGTCCCCAAGGCAGCCACTCTCCATAGTTCCCCTTCCTAAATGCCTGAGGGAAGTGTGAAGGCGCTATCAGATAGTACATGTGGATAGTATCCAAGCATTGGAGAGCACTGTCAAAGCTCTTCCTATTGCTCTGCCAAAACAGCACCCTAAGGAGCACTTACAGCAAAGTGGGTGCTGTCATGTGCAGGACCATGTGTATCCTGCACCATGGGACCATTAAAGGTGCAAACAGTGCACACAGATGTGCTGCCCTCGCATCACCAAATCTTGTCTGAGATAGGGATATGCACAAATGCATTTGTTGCATTTGAATAGAATATTTGAATATTTGATTCAAATCGATTTTTGAAAATCCGATTCAAATCCAAATTATCCAGATTCGCATATTCGAAAATCCAATTCGATTCAAATGATATGAATGTCAGGAATATTCATATCCGATTTTCGAATCTGTTTCACATCCTGTTTTTATTGGGTTTGCATTCCGTTTGCATCCCGCATTATATGAGCAAATAGACCCGATATTTGGATGTGATATATGACATCGAATTCAGTTAGGAAAAAAAAAAGGATTTTTTAAAATTTGGATTCAATCCGAATTTGGAAATTTGGATTTTCAAAAATCCAATTCAAATTCAGATATCGATATTCGTCAAATTAAAATTGGATTTTTGAATATCTGTGCACATCCCTAGTATGAGACATAATAAGCAGTGGTTTGAAGCAGATTAGGATGCAATATCCGTGCCACGTCCAGTTAATTCCATGGCTGAGCTCAGATTGGAACCAAAGGGTGCTTCCGCATATGCTGCCAAGAAACGGATCAAAGAAAATCCATTTGTCGGCCAGCAGTGCTCCGGAGGATCTGTCCCAAATAGGGACGGATCTGAGGAGGCCTCCCCATGTCTGCACACACACGGGGAGGCCAGATTGCGCAGTAGGATTGCCTGGTTGCTGCGCGGAAGCCCCAGCACCCATTCAAAAGGGCACCCTCGCCACCGATGCCACCCCCAAAGCTGTTGGGCTAAAGCATGCGGCTGCCAGTCATCGCGCATTTCTGGCAGTATGCGGCATGCAGGGGAGGGTGGAAGGAGGCAAACTGGCCTGCTTTTGCCCTCCCCAAGATGGCGGCCCCAGGGATATCCATCCCTTCGCCTATTCGTATGCAGAAGTGCCCTGCTTCCAACTGGATCAAGGTGAAGGGATGGATTGAAGACCTAATTTTTGAGGTCTTCAAGAAGAACAGATTCTTCGGCGGCAAGAGTTGATTAGGGTTGTGTCTTGTGCGGAAGTGACCACCAGGAAGAGCCCCAGATCCGGTCTCCAATGCAGAAGGTACGTCTAAATGTGTCTTGTATGTGTCTCTAGATGTGTTCTAAGGGCCTGTGCAGAAGCACCCAAAGTATCCCTCATCCTAGGCCTCCTCAATCTACTATTCTGATTTTCCTGCGTTCTGATGAATGCAAATAAAAGCAGACAATATATGGCTTTTATTTCAATAGTTGGATCTTCAGTATGAAAATAGATCCAGATATTTCTACAGCAGGAAAAGAGGTTCAGTTTCATCCAAAGGTATTATAGATCTTTTATGGCTCAGTCTTGTGTGCTGCTTTCTCCTTTTACTACAGAATGACAGAATTCATGAATTGGAAGAAACTTTGCAGGTCATTTATCCAATCCCTATTCAGTCCAAGAATCTGCTAGCCATTCCTTCTGCTCCTGTATTGCACAAATTGTACCATCATCTATGTGACTGACATAAATACCCTTCTTTTATATCCAAACTGGTATATGACATGATTTCCTTTTATCAGTTTTGGAAGAAATCGGAAGAGGCCTTGCAAGCATTCTCTCTTGTTTCGCATATCATCACCAATATCTAGTGTTACCTGGTGCACACTCAGTTAAATGAATGATATAAACAGGAGAAATTCCTGCATTAAGGTACTTCGGCCCTTTCTGCCCTAGACCTTAATCTGGATTATAGCCTGAAATAAGGGCCTGCTATATGTATGCTAGTGCAGACTATGTTAAGCTCCAAGCAGAATTAGCAGCCATAGTCTGCACCAGCATGCAGATGATGAGCCCTTATTTCAGCATGTAATGCAGAATAAGACCCAGTGCAGAAAGGGTTTAACTGTAATCTAGCATGCAGCCCAAAGGGAACCTCTGTAGGATCAGAATAATGGTAGTCTTTTTAGAAAAATTAAGGTCCTCTTTAATGCAGATTGAACTGGCCACAGCAGCCTGAAAAATATAATAAGATGCATAGCCCCCTCCACCTTCGCCCACCCACCAGCAGACAGGTGTCACTCATAGTTTACAAGATCGGCTAAGCGAAAAATTTCTGAGGCTACTGCTTACGCTCTGGCTCATGTATAATGAATTCTGAAAGAAAGGTTCAAATAGAGGAAGTGAGAGAAACAGAAACCAGCCAGCAGTGACTTCTACTAGAGAGAGGTAAAGGAAGAAAAAAAAGAGAATCCTAATTTCAGCAGCTCATTGCCGTGTAATTATCAAACGGCGACAGTAGGCTGAGATGCTTGCTAATTAAGGCCGCATTTCTTTATGACTAGTTATTCTGAGTTGTCATTTGATAGACCGACGGGAGGGGGGATGAACATATAAAGTTGTTTTTAATTACATTTGGTATGCTAATTTCTGATATAAAATAAATATTTACCAGGAGCAATATTTCTTCATTTCACGCTGGTTGCTCAGTGGCATTTATCAAGGGTTACAAACAGGCTGCTATCGCCCAGCCCTCTGCCAGCATCCTTGCCTCTTTCAGAAGAGGACAATGCAACCTAAACTATGCTAGGTGATATGACAGGTATGTGGAAAACATTCCACCAGAAAAGAATTGGGGCAGATGCTTCAAAGAAAGGGAAGCTTTCCTCTTCCACAACCTTCTTCTCTTTACCATCTTTTGCGTCCACCCTATCACCTGATAACCATCTGTCAGCAAAAGAGAGCAATATCATCATATGATACAGCAATAGACATGCATTTAATTAAATGTTTATTTTAAGGGATCTAATACAGGCATGACAGCCTAGAACCTCAAACTTGCCTTGCAGGCCTGAGGCAAATGAAACATTTTGGCATGCTTATGTTCAGTGCCATGAACAATCTTTCCTTTTGACACAGTCTTCTCACTCCCCATTCTAGTCCTTATGAAATCTACATAAAACATTAAGTCCCTTTCTGCACTTGGCCTTATTTCAGATTCTATTCTAGAATAGTACAGACTAAAGCAGGCCTCCAGGGACTTACCATAGTCTATACCAGCATGAAGATGGCAGGTCCCTGTACTTGGAAATAATTTGGAATAAAGCCTAATGCAGAAAGGACCTAAATTTACTCTGGATACAAAATAAGAAATTTCTCATCAAGGCTCTTTCTGGATGGACCCTTAATCTGTATTAAGGTAATGTGCCAATGCATATCTCAGCCTCTGTATCCACACATTAATGTATATCATGGATAACCACCCCATGCTGATCTGGCTCTGTCTGCATGAGGCAGAGCAAGATCTGGATTAATATAGGCCTTAATTCAGACCTCTGATGGACCTCCCGTGTTCTGGGCTGGTCTGGAACATGGGAGGCATGCAGAAGGCTACCTCCTGTGTTCAGACCTACTGGGGCGGGGGGGGGGGCAGCTTTTGGCAGCATGCCATAGGGTACTACTGAAAAGCACTCCCAGAAGCTCTGAGGCTAGGAACGTTTGTTCCTAACCTTCAGAGGTTGTGCAGGGGGGTGGCAGTGAAACTTTTACAAACTTCACGATCATGGTGTGGGCTGATCTGGATCAGGGCCATCACTGCCAATGATGCTGATCCCATCCAGGTCTCCCTGTGATCCAGATCTGAATCCACTCATCTGGATCACAGACAGGTAAGCACAGAAAGGGCCTAGGAAAACTAGGTGGCTAGTCCAGCTGAAGGATGCTACTGCTTTACAATGTCCTATGTCAAAGGGTCAAATTCAGCACAGTCAGAAAGGGAGAGCTAAAAATATACATTTGATCAAATTGTCAGGTACATTTTTCTCTTCTTAATCAGAAATGTTCAGAGAAAGTTCTTCCCTCGTATGTCAATGACTGGTTTCCATCTTCCTTCTTTTGAAATACATCACACACCCTTATAATGAAGCTTAAAATTACAAATCTTCAGTCAATCCTTAAATGGTGAAATATTTAATCTTTTAACTGGCATTTGCATAAACTACTTATAGACTGATTTTAATTCCTACTTATCTGTGGACTTAATATATTGGTTCTTTTCCTTAATTCTTTCTTTTTACAATATTGTAATTTTATAATTTTATTGTTTTAGAATTTTGTAATGCTCATCTGTTCAGGAAGAGGTGCCATGAAATTCAGAGGCACACAGCTCTCTTCCAAGCTAGAGAGGGTTAGGGCTACGCAGTGACCCTCCTACAGAGAAGTGTGCTCATGTCCGTTGCTTTGGAGGCCCCACAAAACCCACAGAAAACACGTTGGAAAAATATCTTACTGCATTCTGATCTTCCCTAGGCCCCCAAGACACTAGAAACCCTTCCCAGATACTTCAGTGGGGGGGATTGAAACTGGACACCCTGGGAGTCCACAAAATGCATATTTGCCAGGTAAGGAAGAAACTGCTTTCAAAGTGAAGAAATCTCTTCTCTTTTTTATGGTGCATTATTATAATATACTGACTATTTTCAGCTATACTTACTAGCTTTGAGGTGTTTACTAAATGAATCATGACTTCTGTTTATATGGATTAGAAATGCAAAAAACAAAAACAATTTATTTTACTTTACACCTACTGTTGGAAATACAGCACTTCATGTGTGTATGAGAAAGACAGACAAGTCAGCCTAACCTGACAAAAGGGGGCAGAGCTTAGCCTTCTGTCAGTTTATTTAGTCTCTTGGTTTATTATTATTGAGATAGCTGAGAACAGATCAATCTATAATATGTTATTCCTGCTGCGTTTTAAGTAAAGTTAACTTTTATTTTCACTAGTGGTGCATTTTTGGGTTCACTGCAGAGTCTTACTCTGCAAACTCTGGGAAATCACACAAGTCTGATTTTTTCAACACCTATCTCATATAGAGACAGAGGGTGTGTTCCAGCACAGAATATAATCAGTCTTGAAATCAGCTTAAAGTTTTGCCATTCCAATTGTTTTTAAGGAATCCGGAGTTTCTGCAGATTAAAGGTCCTAATTAAAAGGTTCAGATTAAAAGAGATCTTGCTGCTGCTCCCAGGAATATTCTGTTTTATTTTGCAAAATGGGAGCAGCAAGATTGGGCTTTTGGGGGAGGGATCCACACTTAAAAGGGGTATTCTCCCCCATTTCCTCTGATCCAGTGATAAGCTGTGATTTTCTCTGTACTCCCCTCTTCCCCATGCTCACTGCCATTCCACGCTAAGGCAGTCTAGTGCAAAACCACCATTCTAATAAGAAAGAAAGGGAGACTGGGCTGGCTGAAAGGAGAGGGGAAGGAGTAAGAATAAACAGCACCCACAATAGCTCAGGTACAATGTAACAAGAGATCAGCAATGTAACAAGTGAAAGTTTCTGCTTTTAATCAGCATGGTTAGAGATGAAGAGGGACTCACTGGCAGCCCCTCCAGCTTGGCTGGATAGGATGTACTTGCTCTGGCAGGCAAGACTGTTGGCCAAGGCAGCTTGGTGGTATAGATCCCTCCTGTCATTCTCCCCTCTTTTTGCCACACTCCCCACCATTTCATGCTACTTTGCTGTAGCAATCCAGCACAAAACCACCATGATAACAAAAAGGGAGAATGGTCTTTAATGACGCTCTACTGCTTTGTCAGCATGGGGTAAAAAGTTGTGCCACAGTAGATACAAGATGGAGGGGGGGTAACAAAGTGGTGAATTAAAACTGCAGCCAAAAGACTTCATGACCTGATGCAGGGGAAGGTTTATATAGAGGGTGGGGTCTGGATTTCCTGCCCCAATGAAGTAACGGTATGATGTGCAGACCAGTGTCCAATTGCTGTCTGCAGGGGGGAGCAGTTTTGGTGAGGGGAGGAGAAAGAGCAGGGGGATTCTCCCATACCAAGCATGGAGGAATGAGGAGTGGGAATGAGCCAGTCCATCTTGAGTCCACGTTTTAAGGTAACAGGTGGGAACAATCTGAAATCATTTTCAGTGCTCATTTCCAGAGAATTCAGAATATCCTAGCTGTGTCAGAACTTGGCCATACAAAGATATAAGATAAAGATAGACAAAAATATAGATACAACAAAGATATAGACATATAGATCTCACTGCATGCTTGTAAAGTCCTCCCCCCACCAATTCTATCATATCTGTACTTCTAATGCTTAAAGTTTAGGGTAGCAAGGTGTTACCATCATATCCATAATTGCTAAATATTGACTGTGCAAGTTGTACATCCAGCAGCTTCTCCATTTGCTAACGTGCCTCATTAGCTTTTGTGCCAGCACATGGTTTGATTTCACTGAAATACTGACCTCATTTCTATGATGATTGTCTGGAAAAGAAATGGGAGGGAGGAAAGCCCTTTTACAGCTCCAAGCAGCTGTGCCAAAACCCCAATTTTCTATCTCAAAGGTTAAAGAAAAATTAGCAGCTGCCCAGTGGGCATGAAGCAATCGCCTCTCAAGCAGAAAGTGGGAAATTTGATACTCTTTATACACTATTGATTTGGAACACTTTTGTTCCGCACTACCATCCCACTGCTTGGTAGGAAGGATCTGTTACCACAGCAAGGAAAGGGATGCCTTTTGTTTTAAAATATTTCAATCTCATTGTTGAAACTGCATGAACCCAAGCCCACATCACAAAGTCGGTGAATAACTTTGTACACAAAGACCTTTCCTTGGCAAAAGGAATATTAATTCAAGGAGGTTTCCACTCATTCACACAGAAACAAGTGCACACATGAACACTCATTCTCAGATCGAAATGACAATGATAGTAGGATGGGAAGTGTTGGCCAGGCTCAGAAAACCATCTAAACATTCTCATAACACCCAAATCAATTGGAATACATTTTCTTGGAACGGACATTTTGCAGCTGTGAGGTTTCAGTCCATTCAAGTTAGTAACAGAATGGATGTGAGCTCAAAAATTGGCCATTTTCTGTCCAAAACTATACCGGACTGTGTGGAAACCACCTCCAAGTAATTTGCCTCCTCCACTTCCATCACTCTAAATAACAGGAAAAATGGTAAATGAGGGCCTTATCTGATTTCTCACCAGAACTTTATCATGTTGGATAGAAAGCAAGCAGAGTAATGCCCAGGGTTTGCCATAGTCTATACTTGCACATGGATGGCAGGGTCCTATTCTAAGATACAATCCAGGATAAGGCAAGTGAAGAAAGGGCCTTAGATGTTGTTTGATAGAATGATTAATGGATACAAGGAAGGAAACGTAGGACATAATTTTTTTTTTTTAAGTCAGTTTCTCTCTATACATTTTTTGGTATGTATATGTTTCTGTTTGTGTAGACTTTGCCCAATAGACTTTTGTTAGGGATCTGAACTGTGATATGTTGTTCTGTCCCTAGCTTTACACCCATAGTCGGATGGACTCTGCACAGAAGCATGGATTCTTTTGGCAGCTATGTTTTAGGGCTATGCAGGGCAATTTTAGAGGAAGGCAGGCAACAAAAACACCTCCAAGTCAATGATTGCAGAAAGCATATCTCAGACCTCTGCTTACCAAAAGCTTCAATAAAGTATCTTGTATTCCACAGGAACTACTATTACAAACTTGTTAGAAGGAATGCAGTAACAAATTGCATTACATTATCATTCAATCATTTCAATTTCCAACTATTTACAGAATTATTTTTAAAAAGAAACACTGACATATTCTCCACAAAGTAACCACAAAAATCTATTACGTCTTTTGCAAGAACAAGAAATTTGAAGGATATCGTAATAAGTAAATACACAGAACAGATTCATTCTACACAGGGCTATCATTACCTTTGGGATGTCACTCATGTGGACACTGACATTAGTGTAAACGAATTAGATGTGCACAATTTTTTTGGCATCCAATTAGAAATGAATCGAATGTTCAAGAATTCATATGAGTAGAGTATATCACATTCAAATGTGGTAAAATTCTACTCAATACGAATCTATTTGTTCGTATTCATACGAACATTTGATATGTATCTAATACGAACAGATACATATCTGATATGAATAGATACATATCTGATATGAACAGATACATATCTGATACGTTTCCCTGTCTTAACGAATGCCCAAACTATTTGTATGAATGTCCGGAAACATTCGTATTTGTTTGAATGTTAGTATACAAATATTGTAACATTCGATTCAAGATTGACTATCCGAATTCGGCTGAATTCAGCCAAATTTTGAATTATGAATATTCATGCACTTCCCTAGTAAGCTTACTAGTAGAATAATTAATTTAATCAGTGCCACAGACAAAATTTTAAATCAACATTTGAATGTTACAGTTCAATGGAGGGAGCCACAGGCAGTTCACCTATTTAGGGATGTGGACAAATATTTGTAACATTCAAAATTCATACAATTGTGGCCAAATTCAGATGTTCATATTTGAATCAAACATCAGCATGTTTGAAGATTGACATTCGAATTCAAATTGAATGTTTCAATACATACAAAAAACCATCCGTCCACACCCTACACCTATCATTTTGCAGGAAATCTGCCACCTGTTTTTAAATATTCTATATGAAATTCAATGAAATATATAACATAAGATGTATTGAAGGTAGGGATGTGCACAAATGTTTATTATTATTATTATTCAGTTCATATTGAATCAAATGCAGGAAAATTCATATTCATTCGAATAGTCCCCCCTCATATGTAACGGCATTCAAATTCAATATGAATGCTTAATCCCATACGAATGCATATGAATCCCATACATATCCCATATGAATGTATCAAAACATTCAGTTCAAATTTGAATGTCAATCTTTGAATGTGCCAACAGTCAATTTGAATTTAAATGGCCAAATTCGTATGAATTTGTATGAATTTTGAACATTCATGCACATCCCTAAATAGGTGAACGGCTTGTGGCTCTGATACAAGAATGTTTCATGGAAATGAAACATCCAAATGTTGATTTAAAATTCTGGGCAATATAGAAAATCTATTTGGAAATCCTAGCAAGCTATACAGAAGAAAAATAAGGCAGAATCTTAGGCCCTGATCAGATGAGTCAGTGAAAGCACCAGTGACCTGCTGCTAAAGGTACAGGTTCCTCCTGGGGGCCATTACATGGGTCTATCACAGCTGCACCACTGGAGCATGCCATGTGGAATTGTTATGAGCAATGCACTGGATATATTGGTTTTACTTGGGGAATTGCTCAAGCCACTAGCACTTTTTATGCTAAGGCTTTAAAAAGAGTAAATTGGCAGACTGGTCTGTAAAAGAACAAGCAGGTAGCAAAAGAAAATACTTTCTGAGTCGAGAGTCTTCAATATAAACTGTATTAAAAACAGCTGCAAAATTCCAAAAAGGACATAAAACAACAAAAATAAGAGGTTTTGACAGAGATCAGCTGGCTGGGGAGCTGTCAAAAGGCAATAGATTGGTCAGCTATGCTGGTGCAGTGAGGGGATAACCTTGACAGAGGTCTTCACTCTCATAAATTACTGCACATGTGCAGCGGTCAAATGAGGATGAGAACTCAGTGGCAACAATACTATAAAGAGCCCTAGCTTTACCAGGACATTTGGCTTCTCATTCTCAGAAGTGATGGGACTTGAGAGCACTAGCAATGATGCCACAGGGAAGCTCTGGAACTGGGAAGGAATCTAGAGTTTGTAGCACTATAACCCCATTGTATCAAAGGATTGGAGCGATGAACTTCATGCTATGCACTTTTGTCAAGGCACAGATTGGGATCACAGGCTGTTTCTGCATGAGGGCCTAAATCCAGATCAGAGGGCTTCTGATATAGATTTTCCCCAATCCCCCACAGGCCAGATCCATCCACACGGGACAGAGGTAATCCAGATCAAGGTGCCCTCAATCCGAATCTACTGTAGATCCAATTAACAGGGTCTACAATCCAGTCCAAACTCAGAAAAATTGCCTCATCAACATTCAGGATTTCATAAGTCTGAAGGCATTTCTTTCTTTGAGCTAGGTTGGGCAGAAAACTACAAAAGCAAAGGGGGAGGGCTTTTCCATCAGTGGCCAATCAGTGGAGTAACATCTGTAGTCAGGATAGGTGGTTGCCTGATTTGGATGTGAATGTGAGCTGCAGTGTGGCAAAATGTGTTAAGTTCTAAGCTGCATACTTGGATAACAGTTTTAAACAGATTTATTTTGTGGGTCAGGGGATGGGACACTTTTTAAAAAAAGAATGACTGGGAAAAGCACTGTCTGACTGCACCCTTACTTCCATTTGGTTTAAATGAGGATTTAGATATTCCTTCTTAATCACATTACACAATTTTTGAAGGTCCTCTTTAAGAACTCCTTTATAATTGCTTGCCAGTTCACACAGCTGCTTTATATTCTCTGTAATCCCTTTATGGTTCATTTAGATCTCTGAAACTGAACACTCATACTGTTTTGTAAGTTATAAATTTTGCTTTATTAAGATTTATGTATGTCAGATTTACTAATTCTCTTTATAATAATTGCTTTTATTGTATTTTATACAGCCTTTTAAAAAGGCTTTGCTGAAATGCATTGGGTTTATTAAAAGGCCATTTCTTTTCAAACACTGTGGTTCTGACCCTTTTTGTGTCTTCATTTTAACTGGTGCTTCCTATGATTTTCTTTCCTTTTATATATATATATATATATATTGAAAGGCTCAGCTCAGCACTCAGAATCCTCCCCATATTTTCCTACTAATTTTTCTAGCACAAGTGAAAGCAGCACTATCCAGACAGACTAAACATTTGAAGGCATTAGATAGGAAACCATGAAAAGAAGCAGAAAGTCCATTTTGAATTTAAATTCAGACTGTGCCAAACCTGCTCATTCAAATCGACTGCATTCACATAGTGTCCTCCCCACCCCCAGTTGGCCCATCTGATTTTCCTTAGTGGGTGGCTGTCCAAGAGGTGTATTCACCCCTCTGTATAGAAGAAGGGAGGTGATAGGAAGTACTTACAGGCCTAGTTTACATGAGCCCTTTTCATGCTGGACCAAAAATGGCTGACTTCTTGGGCCTTTTCTGGTCGAGCACAAAGCATTTCTGGTTCACAACCCCCCAAAATCTTGCAGCTGTAGAACTTCTATTTGTCATGTCTCTTATCACAGCAGCAGCTTGCACACCCCTCAGAGGAGGATGCAACCACTGTCCAATCAAATGAATATTTTAATTACATACATATGCCTCCTGTTTGGGCATTGAACATCTGTCCAAAATTGCTTTTCTCTTGAATTTGTTTTATCTTTTTCCAAAAAATAAAATAAGGTACATTTTTCTATCGTTGAAATAAGATTTCCTTTATTAAAATATTAATATGTATGCATAAAAGGCAACCATTTGGAAGTGCAGCTTCCAATCAACATTCACTGATATCTATCTATCTATCTATCTATCTATCTATCTATCTATCTATTCTGAACCATCTTTTTTTGGTTTTAACTGATGGCTGATGTAATGGGAGGCTCTGAACCAAAGAAGCACTGGGACTCTCTTCAGAAGACCGTTTGCAGTCTGCAGAAGGGAATCCTAGTAACAAAAGTGACCAGGGGGCAGGGGGAATAAAACCTAAGACCATGATTTGGTTCTGATCATCAGACCACTTTAAAATCATTATCCTTCTGCACAGGCCTGCAAGCCTGGTTACACTCCCCTCCAGAACTACCTTTTATCCCAGTGTGTAATTTTGAAGAAGAGATAATTGTATTTTACTACTCATTTGGAAAGGATAGCCACAGTGTCTTTGCTCACTGCTACAGTGAGTGAATGGTAGAAGAAGAGTGTTTAGATTATTGTTAATATACTCTATGCGGGGCTCCCTTGTCTGCTTGAATGTGTAACTTGTATCCAAAAGCTGTAACTAGTGCAAAATATGACAACCAGGTTGCTGCATGGGGCACCTCGCCATGCCCATATCACACCTGTGCTAAGCACTTGCATTGGTTGCCAATTAGCTATCAGGCCAGATTCAAAATTTTATCTTTGGTCCTTAACAACTTGGGACCAGCTTACTTGGCAGACCACCTCTCTCAGTATAGACTTAGGATCATTATGGAAGGTCTTGCTGTAGGTACCATCCATTACTGAATGATATGACTACCCAGTCAAGCCTTCCCTATGGTGGTATCCACCCTCTGGAGTATTTCTGGGGCACCCCCACATCTGCTTTTATGCACCTTTCCAGACTAAATGTTTGTTCAGTTCCCCCATCCTTGGTTTTATGTTTTTATATAACTATTATGATTTTAGCAGTTTTTGTGCTTTTACACAGCTTTGATATTCTCTTTTAATGGGAAGCAGTTATCAAATATGTTAAATGAGTGAATAAGTAAATAAATAAATAAATATAAATAAATAAATGAGCTTCCATTTGTACCCACTGCCACTGCCTGCCACTGCACTCTGGAATCCATCCTTAGACCCTAGACCACCTTCTGGCCCTCTGTACTCTGCTTTGTTACTATTAAGGGCCACATTCCAGGTGACTACAGAAATCTTGGGTCTGCTTTAGCACCTTTCACACAAGGCCCACACAAGGCCTTCTAGCTGTGCTCCCTGCTGTGATTGAGCATACTAATCCTCCTTGGTGGATCAGACACCAACATCCTTCGCTGCAGCCTAATACAAAAACAAGCACAAGGATGCACCCCCCATGTCTAATCCCTCTACCTTTCATCTGAACAAAGAGTTCTATCAACAGCTCACAAACAAAAGGGGAGATATATAAAAGGATCGTTTATATTTGGCTGGCACCGTAGAATGCCTAAGCTGCATGCTAATTGACTTGGAGAAGTAATAGACAACAAAGCAAGGAGGATAAAACAGAGATTTTATGTTAATTGTTGAGATGGGGGGGAAATCATTTTGATGGCATGATTGTTTGTTATGGAGAAGATCATACAGGCCTTGAATGGATGTTGCCAACATGATAAATAACTAGTCTCAGAGGAGTTTTTAAAGGATTTTTGTTGTTGTTTCCAGTTCACTTTCTTTTTCAGTCTGCCCTTGCTCTGTGCCCCCTGCATAAAAAAGTCAGGAAATAGTGCTGCTAGAGGTGATTTGGGATACAGATGATTATGGACTCTTGGAGATACACAAGAACCCTTTATTGGAAGGACTTGAGGTCAAGGAAAGAGTTGTTTTTCCAGCAGTCAGTGTATTTTACAAATAGGTTTATAGAAAACTAACACTTTGGCCTCAAGACCTGGGTCAGTACATCATGCCAGTTCTAATACCTGGTTTTAGCTGGCTACACTTTTGATTACCTAAACACAAATATATGTTGTAACTCAAAATAAGGGCTGGCATCTTAGGGCCCAGCTACACCTGAGTTTTAATGTATTTTTGAGCCAACTTCAAAGTCAGAGAACACATCAGCTAGATGATAGTTTTCCTTCCACATTATCTAAACCAGAAATCCACTGTTGGATTACATAACGCAGAATGTAAAAGCTAGTCAGTTCAGTGATGTATTCTCAGAAGGTGGGTTGAAGGTGACCTAAAATTTAGGTGTAGCTGGGCCTTTACTTTTTCTATCAGAACCTCAGATAAAACTTGAGATATGTCTTAAGCATGATATATTGAGAAAGAGGAAGACTCAGGCCCTGGTCTGCATTCCATTCTGTTTGGATAGAGTGTACTAGGAAATGGGTGGGACCTCCCTTACCCCACATCAGCATGCAGACAAGAGGTCCCTCCCTAGACCCTTTTCTATATTGTGCTAAGAGCACATGCAGAAAAGAACCCTGTATTGGATAGACCAGGTATGACTGGAAACAGGGTTGAGCTCTACCAGTATATTGGCATGGTATACCAGCCCATGGAGGCATGTGGACACCATGTATTCATGATCCAGTGTACCATGGGGGACTCATTCCAGTGGTTCAACAAGGCATGCTGCTAAAATGGGGCACCTGAGAGTTCAGAAGGCCAGGAACTTTCGTTACTGTGCTTTGGAGCATTCTGACCCTCCCAACCCCATACTGGCTCCAAAGCTGGCATAAGCTTTAGAGTGAGTGTAGGGGCTGGTACAGAATAGGCTGTTCCCATGCGGATGCCCTTGTTCCCCAAAAGGAACAACCTGTCCCAGTTGGGTCTGTTTGTTTTCATATCTCATGAACTCAGGTTTAAAAACCGTTATTTGTCATAAAACAGTTTTCTTCAGCATGATCTTACTGTTACACACTCAGTAAAATAAACAAATAATTAAAAAAATGCAACTTGCCTCATTTAACACAATTGTAAAAAATTTGTTCTAGTCTCTGACTTACATTGGCTGACAGAGTTTTCCCACGATGAGTAATCTGGGCCTCTTGGATTCCCCTACGCCTTCATTTTCCATAGATGCTAATTACTTGCAGTTTTATACTACAATGTCTTTTGGCACTCAAACTACAGCGTTATACTATAGACGACTGTATCTTTATTTGGCCTAATATATCTTCATAGAAAATAAGAACATTATTGAAACAAGGAAACTCTCCAGAATTATCAAAACTCTACTTGTATTTCAAAAGTTCTAAGAACATTGATATATACCTTGAATGGAAGGATTCTTTGCATTAATTATAACAATGGTAGGTTCATTAGGTAGGCAGGGCTGAATGTAGAACAAGGGCAAAAGATGGTTACATTCCTTGTCTGGAGCAGAGCATGTAGTGGACAAATACTGTGCAGTTCATGTCAGCTCCTTGTTTCCTAAAGCCTCACTGCTGTGGAGAACCCCTCTTATAGTACTGAGGTTTCTGACCAGACCACTTTTGCAAAGGTCTGGAAATACCCTTAGAAATCAATCATTTTTTATCCACTCAAGTGGACCATGCAGAATCAGCCCTTAAGTTGCTTCTTTCTGTGTGCTTGCATCAGCACAGGGGAAGGAGGTGTATTATTTATACAGCCACCTCAGATGTCACCACCATCACATCCAGACAACCTTTAGCAGGAAATCTATGGGTGGAAGATCCACAGAAGAGAGTTCTTGAGCTGAGAGAAACTAAGACTTTTAAACTCTTCATCAGTAACTCTCTTGCAGATATTTGATGGAGAAGAAGTATTAGATCTGTTCCATCCTAATATTCATCTCAGGTAATATATGCACAGCAAGACTCATAGAAGATCATCTGAAAAGGAAAGGACCATGCCTTGGGTTTCTGATGAGCCTGGTTGCCTTTGCCATGCCTCCCTCTCTAGGCATATAAGAGATATGGCTGCTTTGGCTGGGGGTTTAGACCATCTCTGTTGGGTGCTGTGGTTGGGTTTATTTCCCTCTATTGTACTCTTCACCAGGCACATATATGTGAAGACTTTCTCCGATGCCTTTTTTGGTTTTGCTTTATTTTATAAAGATTGTATTATTTTCTTGTTACTATTATATCATTACATTTTGCATTACTTATGAGGTAATTCATGTTTTCTTGTTGCTTTAACTGGTTGATCAATATTTGATTTTACAGAGGGGGAGATATTAGATCCATAAACTTTCTAACTCTCCCTCTGATTTGGCAGATTGTGAAGCTGGGATTATATTCCTAGCTCCTCATCTGTCTGCTAAACTTTTAAAATTGAAAATATTTTGACATTCCTTTTTCAAAACCCATCAACTGTATTTCCCTTCTTAAGGAACCTTAATTCTGAAGCATTTCTGAAGCAAAACCACAAATAGTTTTACCAAGATAACATTATAGGGATTTACTGGGTTTTGAATCAGGATATCGCAATACAATCTTAGGCCACGATCAGACATAGCAAAAAAAAAAAAAAAAAAGCTTCTCTGAGGTGGCTTCCAAGATTTGCCCCTCCCCTCATAAACATTCTGTAGCTGCATCTGGACACTGCTTACTTATTCCACTATACAGTGGTACCTTGACATACGAGTTTAATTCGTTCCGTAACCTTGCTCTTATGTCAAATCGCTCATATCTCAAAGCAATTTTCCCATTAATCCATTCCAGCTCCCAAAACACCACCTCAGTTGTTTTTGTTATGTACTGTACTGTATTTACATACTTGTATCTCAAATCTTGCTCTCATCTCAAAGCAAAATATCACTCGCTCGGCGGCTTGTATCTCAAAACACTTGTATGTCAGGGCGCTTGTATGTCGAGGTACCACTGTATTTTGATATTCTGCAATATTCATGCTTTATTCCAGCATATCCAAATACAGCAGAATAAATAGCCAACACCTGGATGCAGCCTGTGCTAGAAAAGGTGGAGTAGAGAAGGGTTGAGAACACAAGGGCCACATATTCCCTCTCTGATACACATCTGGGATGCTCATATTTATATGTCCAACAAAAATGGTTTTTAATTTCAATACAGTTCTAATCAGATATATCAGTCATTCTCCTATACTGGCTATTACTGGACAAATCTAAAAACTGTAGGACTACAGTGGTGGAAGCATACATATATTTGTGAGAGAGAGAGACTGAGAAAGAGAGAGGAATTTTAGTAATAGCTATTGAATTTTTTTTTAGAACATAATATTATTCATCACCCTCATAGAGGTGGCACCAAACACAGAGAAGCCTATTTCTGTTTCATTGGGGGGCGGGGGCATCAAATGCTAAGAAAAAATAACCCTCCCAGTCTTGCCATCCTCAGGAAATAATATCAGATAATTTTTAACCAGCTGAATGAACAGTATCTGCAGCCGGAGACTGAGAAAATTTGGTGTTGATCTGTTAGGAATGACAATAAGAAGGGCTGCTGCTTTAATCAACAGTCAGGACTCAGTAGGGTGGCTCTTTCCAATTTGTTTTAGGCTGACAGCTTACACAGCTTTTTCATCCAGTCCGGGCAGAGAAAAATCTAATTCCTCCTCCAGCAACCCCTGCAGGAGTGATGGTGAGCAACTGCCTAGGGAAGGAGGACAAGAATCACCCCAGTATCTTAATGACATGGACAAGTAGAATTCTTCACCCTGCTGGATGCTACAAATATTTTGGAGATGACACACTCCAAACCAGGCCATTTCTGTGCATTTGTCTCTTCATTGCTCACCTCCCTCAGAAGCCTGCTGCTTAGTTGCAACTCTCAAAAATAGGCCAGGAAGAGTTTGCTGGGGTCAGATTCCCTTCCTTGTCTGGAGGATGTTGTTTAAATCAGAGCCTGTGGCTGCTACAGGCACATGATGCAAAGTTTTATGTGCTTACATGCAAGCATCTGGTGTGTGCTCTGTTGTTGGTCCCTCACATGGGAGAGCACGACCTAATGTCCTTATTAGAGATGCACACAAATATTAAAAATATTCGTTATTTGTACATTCAGTTTTCCGAATTTGAACGAATACTAATATCTCGAGTTATTCATATGAATAATTCAGACATTCGTATCTGTACAGGTACAAATGCATTTCGTATGTACCCATACCCAACCGTACTGGATGCATACGGGATGCATACAGGATACATATGGATGTGTACAGGATGCGTACAGGTACGTATGAGATGCGTATGTACCCGTACAGATACGAATATTCAAATTATTCGTACAAATACATATAAATGTATTTGTATCAAATTGAATGTCCAGACATTCACTTTTTAGCTATTCAGAAACATTCAGATTTTTTAATATTTGATTCGTAAGTAATCAAATTTGAAAACTTCATTCATGCACACTCCTAGTCCTCATCTCAATATTCTAGCACAGGGCTGGCTGGTTGGCTTTTTCTTTCCTTCCTTCTTTCTTTTCTATTTATATCCCACCCTTTACCAAGTCCCAGAGTGGGTCACAACATTCATAAAAACAGAAATCAATAAAATTAGTAGAAACATTCTTTTTTAATAAACAAACAAACAAACCATGAGTCTAGTTGTCTCCAGACGGCAGCTGAATATCTCCCTAGCAACAGATGATGCAGTATATTGATCCCCCACTGTTATCTCTTGCTGTAGCTGGTGCTGTCTTTACACATTTGACTGACACTTGCATCCAGATATTTGGCCAGTGCCGAGCTCACATTGGCACTGCCACACACATGTGGATATCTCTTTCAGCCTCCATGGATGTGTTGGCATTGTTGGAAAACCTGTGACCAGTACTGGATTTGCCAGCAATAGTATTTAGTGCTTTTTGGGGGGGGGGCAATGTGGGTATATGGTGTGGTTGCCACAGATATATGAGGCAACCCCACCATAGTAGTGCTGTAATGGTGCTATATTTCCTCAGTGTTGACAGGGCCTAGAATACCACCCTCCAGTCTCAGCAAGAGCACATTAGGAAGAAGCCAAACATCAAAGGCCTGTGTAAAGAGTTAAGTTTTGACCAAGGACCAAAACCTATCCAACACTGATGTCTGGCATATCTCTGTTGGGACTGTAGAAAGATGATTCTTGCCATACAAAAGCTGTAACACGATTTGAAGAACATCCAGCAATGTAAATGCTATCCCCTCTCAAGTAGGGTTGTGCATGAATATTCATAACATTCAAAATTCAGCCGAATTCGGACATTTAAATTTGAATAGAATGTTGGCACATTCGGAGATTGATATTCAAATTCAAATAGAATGTGTTGATTCATTTGTATGAAGCTTTGTATGGGTTTCGTATATGGGTTTCATATGCTATTTGTATAAATTTGTATGGGATCCGTATGCTATTTGTATGTATTCATATATAGGATCTGTATGCTATCTGCATGCATTTCTATGGGATTGAACATTCATATCGAATACAAATCCCACTACATTCGAAGGGGATCTATTCAAATGAATATGAATTTTCTTTCATTTGATTCAATATGAATCAAATACAAAAAAAAAAAACCCACCCATTTGTGCACATCCCTACTCTTAAGAACTGTTCTTACTCTAGGGAAGCTTCCCCAATATTTAACCAGAATCCATCTTGTGGTAATTTGCATCCATTATTGGGTGTCATGCCTTCTGGGATGAAAGAGAAATGTTTACAGTCATTTTCTCTGTAACATCCTTTCAAACATTTGAAGAATGCTATCATATCCCCTCTCCCTCACCTTCGTGAGGTTAACATGCTTCAGTCTCTCCTCACAGAATTTGGTTTCCATTCCCCTTATAATCATGGCAGCCCTTCCCAAGCTCATTCCAATGTTCTAGAAGAGGGAAGAGGCAAGCTTCCTTTCGCCTCAGCCTGTTATACTGCTCTGCTTGCCAGCCAGCTGAGACTAATTAGCTGAGCTGTAAACCAAGAAGGAGGCAGCTGAACAAGTAAAGTCAAAATCAAAACTATATTCACACAAAACCTCTCACACAAGTGATCAGTCTGTAGGATTAAGCACACCAGAAATCAGGTCTGTCAAAGCCAGGGGTTAACACCAGAGGAAGCAGAAACACAAACCAAGGATTCACACTGAATTAACTACCTTGCTAGTCAGCACTGTCCATCTTAAAACAGACTCTGCTCCCTTTCTGTTTTAAAGCTGGAGTAAGTCAGGGGCTTTCCTCAGAAAAAAAAACAACACCCCTTTTCTCAGCCAAGTTCACACTCCTCTGGTCTTCTACCCCCTGAGTGATGTTCCCAGGGTGAGAAGAGCTTAGCTGCTTTCATCTTTATGGGACTGGTCAAGTCTGGGATTCTGGGAGATGGCATCTTCAAGGCCTAGTGGGATGCTTTCGACTCTGTGCGATCAGGATTGCCAGCACAGGCCGTGGCAGCTCTGTTGTTGATTTTGCTTCCTGTTCCTCAGAGCTGTCACTGTCCATGACAGGATAGGACATGATAGACTCCGAATGCATTATTCTATTGGACATGTACCCATGTATTGCTGCCCCACACTCTCCTGAAGTACTAGATCTGTGGCTGATCTTGGCTGAGAAGAGGAAGAGGTTCTGGGCTGTTTCTGCACCCATCTGTTTGCTGCCTCTGGCCTGCCCTCCCACAAGGTATAAGAATTGTGGCTGCTCTTGGCTGGAAGGAGGAAGAAAACCTGAGCTAGCTTGTTATTCTTGATTTCTTTAATAGGACATCTGCTGCTACCTGTACTAACAGCTGCCAGGCTAAGTGTGTGAGCCATAGGAGAGATTCTGTAGTGTTCTTCATGAAATGAGCGTCTTTTTTGCTTCTTTTTTCTTTATTTTGTTTGTACTTTACAACTTCTGTGCAATTTTGCAATGAATTGTTTTGTACTGTAAGGGTTTTTTCTCGTTGTTGTAAACTGCTTTGATCAGTTTCTTTGGAAAGGAAGCAGACAAACAAAACTGGAAATATACAAGACCAGCTCTATTGAGCAAGGCCAACTTTTCAGCCAAGGCCCCAGGACTCCTATAGATGACTTGGTTTGATTGACTGCTGATCTTGGAATTTATTATCATAGTTTTTGGCCTATCTCACATCTTGCCTTCTTTGCCATGGCTCCCCTCCATTTAAGCTATGTATCTGGACATGAGTCCCTACAGCTTAAGCAGTGGAAGATGCTTTCCTGTCACCTTTCTTCAAGACAGAGGCATCAATCCATATGGGTGCCTATGGTTCCTCTGAGGTCCCAAGAACCTGGATGTCCCTACACCTGAGTGCACAAGGGTTTGGACATCAAGACATTCCTGCTACCAACTACTCCCAGGGCTGTCATAACTCCTGACTGAGACAGGCTGGGGAAGCTGATTCCTCCTTCCTCTCTCATATGGAACACAGGAAGGTGCACAGTATGTGTGCCTACTACACTGCTCCTGAGGCCACTCAAAGCCTCCCAACATGGATCCCACCTGCTTCCAAGTTCCATCTGGATGGAGCCAGGGTCTTCCAGATCACACTGCTGTGTGCTCAAGCTTCACAGAAACAGACAAAGAGCCTGGACAGATTCATGGTCTGAATGAGGATTTTATGAGGAGAATAATATTTGCCACTAGTTGAAAGATGAAGCATACATTCCAAAGCAATCATATTTATATTCTGGCACAGGGCCAATACTTGATTAATGTTACAGTTTTGCAGCAAATGTCAGGAAGAGGCATGGTCCCATGTGTATTCCTTTCCATTGTACAGAAGATATTGGCCTGCTTGCTTCTAACAAACAGTCAGTGTTACTAAGAATTATGTGTGCAGCTACTGATTAACCAAACTGTTTATGTAGGTGTGAGTATGTGTGTATGGTGTGTGTGTGTGCACCATGATTCAGCATCAAGTGAAAGTTTTCTTTGACCATTAACTTTAATGCAGTATTTGGACCACAGACTTTTGCTGTAGCAGTCTTTGGTATTATATAATATATTGGATTGCTTCTGCTAAAATCTGATTTCAAATTGGAGTTGCATCAACCTGAGAAGAGACAGCAAGAGTTATACAAGGGGAAAATAATAATTAAAACCTAACTTTCTCTACGTTTGCTCATTTATAGAAGAATGGCCAGCATATTAGGATTCCAGGTTGAGAATGCAGGGCAATAGGGCTGCCAAAAGTCTTTTTTTTTTTCCTAATCTGCCATGGGGTACACAAGATTAGATTTCAGTTCAAGCAGATGGAAGAGGGTATATCAGTCATGGAACTTTCCTGCCTCTCCACAGGTTATTCCGATCTATGGACCACTACTGCTTAATTACTTGAAAGTAAGCAAGTAGAGATGTCCACGAATTTTGGGGGGATATTTGATTCGTATAGAATTGAATGCAAGAAAATTTGTATTTGTTCGAACAGATCCCCTTCAAATGTAGTGGGATTCAAATTCTATACAAATGTTCAGTCCCATACAAATCCCAGACATATCTCACATGAAGCTTCATACAAATGTATCAAAACATTCCATTCAAATTCAAATGTCTGAATTTGGCTGAATTTGTACAAATTTTGAATGTTACAAATATCTGTGCACATCCCTTTAAGCAAGGGCTACCAACCCAATCCAAGGCAGCTCCATATTGGATTGATGAGATAGGTGCCCAGATTTCCATACCATTAGTGGTAGCTAGGTATAGTGCAGGGCACAAAATCACACTCTGTAATCAAGACTCTTCTGACAGCTATTGCTCTGGTAAAGGGAACGGCATTGTCTCCATTAGAATAATAATGGCAGGGAGCCTGATGTTGTTTTATTGGGTTCTGGAAATGGCACCAGAAAATGAGTCATTTGAAGAGCAACCATGCAATAATGCCCCTAGCCTGCAACTTTGGACTCTAGGGAACTTTTTCTGCTCAGCCTCTGAAGTTGGGCCAGGACCAGTAGGGGTTGCACAGACAGCTGCCAGTTTAGTCCCTGCAACTTCTTCTTTCCCGGTTTGAATCATTTGATTCAGGCCAGGAAGCCCGTTCCATGTTTCATGCTAATGAGCAGAGTGTAGAAGCAGCCTTATAGTCCAATGAATTTGAGTCGGATGCTTTCAATCTAGCCATAGAGTGAATTTCTGATTTCTCTTCCTTTCTTTATTTTGAACAACACGGGGATGGGTGCACATAAGGAAAGAAGCTTACATATCTCCCAGTTCTCAGAGTCAGCTTGTTCACAACAGATTTGCCATGTACTAAGATGGTTTAGAACCCACTGGAAGAACTTAGTAATTTCTACACTTACCAGTATTCCAGGTCAGCCCAGGGCCTAGCTCTCTTCTGGTGCTAAATATCTCCAGCACATTCCATCTTGCTTTTGTAAACTGTCATAAACAGTATATCAGAAAGGTCTTTAGTAGCCTTTTGAGTTCAATCTGTGTCATTATTATCAATTCAACATTATATGCAAAGGGACTTCAGAAGTTGCTAGCTTGAGACCAGGGCATTATATGGCATTACACACTCTTAGTAAATCACTTATGTAAAAGTGCCAGACAAGAATGCCATTTGTTTTGTGATTGATACCAAATTTGTCAGGTGCCCTGAAGGTTGGGTCTTACTTGGATTATACTAAAATACAGTTTATTTATCAAGTATGAGTGCCTTTTATCTATCAGTGAGGCCCTGGGGGCCTGTCATGGTCTGCACTAGCATGCCGACTGCAGGCCCCTATTCCAAGATATAATCTGGAATAAGGTCCAGTGAAGAAAATCCCAGTGTTCCCAGGCCCTGGAGGAGTTTGCACATTTGAGTTGTCCTGTTCTGTGTCAAACTACTCTTGAAACTTGACCCAGAACACCTTGGAACCTTTGTTTGAAGATTCCAATTCATTTGGAGTGTTTGTTTTTTATATATATTATGTTGTGCTTTTAGCTGGCAATGAAGCTGTGGAAGTACTCTCAACTTCTCCTTTCTGTCCTGCTTATAAATAACTTTGCAGTTCTTTAGTCAATTTTAAATTGTGGGTGTGCCTTTTTGCACTTAGCAAAAGGGGACATTCTGGGGACGATCCCAGATGGAGCATATGCATTGCACGGAGAGCTTCTATACTAGAAGTGTCTCCACATATGCCGGAATCGCCCATGGTCAGGATAGGTGTGGAGCACATTTTCATGCTCTACAAATGGCCTAGCCACTGGCCAAGACAGTCCCACACACTCCATTCACAACTCTTCCTGGTGGAGGAGGCTCAAATGGAATGTGTGACCAGGTGGTACAAGTGCAGTTGTGTGGCATATTGCCTGGTTGCCATGGCACAAGCCCATTGGCGCCATTGTCACAGCAATCCAATCACCTCTCTAATGAAGGCAATTCACACTTAACCAGCACTTGGAGATAGACTGGGTATTGCGAAAAGCGGATGCTGGATCTATTCCAGCACTATTTTGGCCATCTCACCAAAGAAAGGGGCAAATTGGCCCTGCGTCCTGACCAGATGGTCATAAAGAAGATGCAAACAATTTCTGGTTATTTAGTCCAATGCAGGTCTTAAAGCCACCCATTATTTCCAAACAAGCTGATGGATACTGTGACCCTTAAATTCACTAAATAATTTCCCAAGTAGCTTTTATATCTCCCTTTATTATCATAGGTGGTATATATACATTTATAATTAGCAAATAAATTGACTGTAATTTAATAAAACCTGCCATTGTAAAGGGATCACAGCTTGATAACTGTTTAATTACAGCTTCGATCACTGTGGCAACAGGAATTGTTAGCCCATCATTTGCTCCTCCATAAGCTTTTTGGTGACTTGGCCTGTAAAGTTGTGCACTGTATAGTCAGAAAGCTCCATGTCATCTTTCCTACTCTAGATTTATTGAAGGTTAATTACCTCCATGCTTATCACTCTGGAGGCCCAACCTGCTATATTCCAAAACATTATCTTTACCATATTATCTTCCTGTGGGTCTTTTAATCTTTCTTCAGTGATTGGATTTAATTTTCCTTCCCAGTCTGTGTAAATGCATCTATTGGTTGGCTTGGATGATTGTAAGACTGGCACTCTTGTATTTTTGTGGAGTTTCTCCTAGATTTATTGTTGTGGCTTCTTTTGCACTTTTATTTGGGACCAATTACATGTTAGTTGATTGGTGAGCAAATCCAGATAGTGAGGGCAAATGCCAGATATAAAGGGGAAGCTGGTATTGTACCTCACTGTGGGACCAGACTCACACGGAGTTCCCTCAGCATAGTTTTGTTTACCAGACATCTAGAGAAGTTCTGTGGAGTTAGTTTGCTAACAATTTCTAGGGACTTGCTGCACACGTCATCTTTCTTATGCTTTTTTCATGCCCTTGACAAGCTCCGAGAGGTTGCCAGCAAACTAAAACCACAGGACCTTGCCAAATGCCTTTGGTAACTGAATTATTTTTAGTGATTTAAGTGGTCAATAAACCATGACAGACCTGACATGCCGTCAGGACTGTGTGGCAGTCCAGCCATGATGCCAGCAAGCTGCCAGCATTTTTGCTATGTCTGACAGCAGCCTGAATAAATCCCCTCCCCAGAAGCCTGGTAAATGCAAGCTGCTCAATAGCTTGGAACACTGCTCTGAGCAGCATATTGAGCTCTTTTATACCTCTGTAAGTTGGCCAGGACCCTCTTTTTGAGTTTCTGTGACTGCAGAAGGTAGGTCTGACTTTCTCCTGCGCCTATGATGGTCATAACTGTTTTTGTCTTTTTCTTTTTTTTACTTTGAAGATAAACTGGTCCTGCTTGCCCCTGAAGGTCTGTGGCATTCTCTAGTTTGCAGACCATTTCGAGTTCCAAATAACTGTAAGGCCTGAACATTTTCAGTTGTTTGGAAACTTGTTCACACATTCGGTGTGCTACAAAGGACTGTAATATTGGAACTCATCCTTCTATTTAGTCTAGGGTTTAACTGGCTTTGTATGGTTCACTGGTAATTTTTTTATCCTGTAATAATTTGATGCCTCTAAGCTGCTCTGAGCAGTGTGGTAACACAAGGTACAAGCTCAATAACAAAGACAGCAGATATAAAAGAGAAGGAAGCAGACCAGATAGAGGCAACAGATGGTGAAGCGTGTAGGACTCAGCACCAGCTGAATTGCCCCAACTGATTTAAGACAAAAAGCTCTCTATTAGTTTCCTTGAGATAGCTTTATTTTTCTCTTCAGACTACCAACAGGTCTGCATCCAGAAATAAATGTGTAATAATTTTGAGCACTAAGTTTGGTAGCTGCTGGAAGGCTACATCCATACTCCTCCCACCCAATATTCTGGAATAAAAAACCCATCCAACCTGGGTCAGATTGCTACTGGAGTGGAATAAGGCCATCATCACCAGGATGGCATGTCCCATGCCAGCCCCCATGTCAACCGTAAAGCTTGTGACATTTCAGACTCTGCATGTAGGACCTCTGAATCCTCCAAAGTTCAAAAATGTCTGGGCTTCAGACTTCCCAGGGAACCCATTCCAATGATGTGTCATGTTGAACCATGAAAATTGGTCTTCCATGATATAGCAGTCCATGGAGGAGTTGCATCTGCATGCCTCCATGGTCCAATGCCCTAGAACTCCAGTAGGCCTCAAAAAGAGGTGTACCAGCAGACCACACCATGACACCATTTGGGGCATCTTAGTCTGATCTATGCTTATGCTCTGTTCTGTGTGGACAGAGTATAATAAGAGAAGTCAAGGGCTTTGGTTTTCCACATGATTGTGAGGATTCCAGAGGCCTAGACTGAACCATGAGTCAGTGCAGAAAGGCTCTTAACATCACACAAAAATTAATATTTCAACTGAGTTATTTCTCTACATGCTGAATTTTCCTTCAAATTCTCCTCCCAAAATGTGCTGGGAAATATTTATTCTATTATTTATTTATTCAGGAGAGTTTTGTGCTCCCCTTAATTAGAGTCTCAGTTCAGTACACAAAATAAAACCATTTAAAAAACCACAAGCCAAATGAAACAATTAAAATAAAATGCACCTATATTAAATGAAAAATTGAGGGCGAAAGTCCACCAATTATCAATCATTCCTTTCACTTCCAGAAGCTAACATATGGAGCATTGCGAGTGAATTCAGTGTGAATTCCCCCCTACTTCTTTGTCAAATACTCACATTTTCCATGTTTTGAATGAAATACATTTGATTTCGATTTATATTACTCTAATTAACTTCTTTGGATATTGTTGCTGTTCTTGTTACATTATTTTTGATTATCAACTACCACTATTTTCATCCCCATAATTATATATTTATATTAAAAGGGGGTGGGGGTTTGGGGGGTTCAGATGTGGTCAGAACCTTGCTAAAATAGTCTGTCTTATTAAGAAACAGGACTCAAAACTCCAACCACATCCAATATCTGATAGTCCTTCCTCAGTTCATCCTCAGTTTGGGTCATTTATGCTCACACCTTTCTGTTCCCATCCTGAGACTCCTTTACAAGACTTTTTTTCTTTCAGATCTCCATCCTTCCCCACTGTCACAACACCCTCTGCTCTCTGACAGGATAAAAGTTCTGTCACTCAACACTGTGTAATTCCACACTGGATGAAAGAAAAGGCAAATTCATTCAGTGTCACTATAGTACAGTTCACCCCCTTTAGTTCTCTTCCCCAACCACATCCCAAAAATGAAAATGGATTAACACTTTATCATGGCTTGAGACCTGTAAAAATTGGGACTCAGGAAAGTATGATGAAGGGGAGGGAAGTCCACACATAAGATGGATAAGGCTAAAAAGGTATAATAATAATAATAATAATAACAACAACAACAACAACAACATTTATTTATAACGCCCTTTCCACCAAAGGGCAGTACACAACATCACTAATAAATACAAAATACAACCCATAAGTTTAAAATCCCCCTTAAAACCCCATTCAAAATAACCTCCTATTTAATTTTCAGTCCCTTAACTAAATAATAATGGGTATATGTCGGTCTATAGACCAAGGTCCATCAGGTATTAAAAAGAACTGTTTTCAAGCCCTTGCGGAATTTGGTCAGGTCCTTTTCAAGCCTTAGGGCAAGGGGCAACCTGTTCCAAAGATATGGGACCAGGTCTTGAAAAGCTCGAAGTCTCGTGGTAGCCGTAGGTATTTGAGGTGCAACCAATAGGGCTTTATCCATCATCCGCAGATCCCTAGCAGGAGCGTACCACGCTAATTTGGCTGCTAAATAACCTGGGGTTTGCTCTCTAACCACCTTAAATGCCAGGACTAATATTTTAAAATAAGTTCTGGCACGAATTGGGAGCCAGTGTAGTGACTTCCTTGCCAATGTGACATGCGCATATCTAGGCAGGTTCATCACCACTCTGACTGCTAAGTTTTGTGTTAAAATTAGAGGCAGTAAGGAGCTATTCAGGAGACCTGCAAGGAGACTATTACAATAATCTAACCTTGAACAAACCAGGGCTTGAACCAATGTTCGAGCTATGTCCATGGACAAAAATTTCCTAATTTTCCGTATATTGTATAGATGGAAGTTACAAACTTTAGCTGTCTTTTCTATAAATGGACGTAAGGAGAGGTGATCATCAAATATCACTCCAAGGTTTTTGGCTGCTGACATAGGAGTTAATATGTGGCCTTGAAGATGAATGATTGGGCAGGAAATTGGAGTCCGTGGTCGGTCAGGTTGGACTATCAAGATCTCCGTTTTGCCCATGTTCAGTTTTAGCCGATGAGTTGCCATCCACATAGCAATGTTCGTCAGAATTTCCTTTATCGAATCCCATTCGGGAGCATCCAGGGAATCAAAAGATTTGAACACTTGAGTATCATCAGCGTACATGTGATATTGATATCCTCTGTCCGTTAGAAACAACCCAAGTGAGCGGGTATAAAGGGTGAACAACAGTGGGCTCAAGGTTGAGCCTTGTGGGACGCCCACCGGTAGCAAGATTGTCTCTGAGGTCTTCCCTTGGAGATTTACTGAGAACGACCGACCCGACAGAAAGGAGGTAAACCAAGCCAGAGGAGTTCCAGTTATACCTTGTGAAACTAGGCATGATAGCAGAATTTGATGGTCCAATGTATCGAAAGCAGCGGACAAGTCTAGTAGGATCAGCACTGTGGTACGGCCATGGGCTTTAGCTGTTAAAGCTTCATTAATAACATAATTCAGGGCTGTTTCGGTCGAATGACCTTTCCGAAAGCCTGACTGAAAGGGATCAAATGCCTCTTGTAAAACAAGATAAGAGGACAGCTGGGACAGGACCACTCTTTCCAGTATCTTTGATAAGAAAGGTAATAGTGATACTGGTCTGAAGTTCATGCAAACAGAAGCATCTAGGTTAGGCTTTTTTAGGATGGGATGAACCGTTGCATGTTTGAAGCAGTTTGGGAAAATCCCTTCTCTCAGGGAGCAGTTCACGAGGTGTGTAATGAATGGCAAGAACAATGGTGCCAGGATCGGATACAGGGAAGAAGGAAAGGGATCAGACGGACAGGTCGTTGGACGTGAGTTGGCAATTATACTTTCTATGTCTCCCACGGTTACTTGTGAGAAGTGAAATGTTAATGTGGAACTCGTTGGAGGCACCCTATAACATGATGGAAAATCTTGTTGCGGATCCGAGGAGGAGTTGCTTTGTATTTGAATTGAATCCACAATTCCCTGTACTTTTTGCTTAAAGAACCTCGCCATGTGGTTTGCTGTAATAGGAGGGGAGGGTGTTTGATTAGATTCGTCCTTCTCAGATCCTAATAAGTTATTTAATGTTGCAAATAATTGTCTCGGCATGTGTGCTTGTTTTGAGATCTTATCCCTCAGATAAAGTTCTCGTGCTTCCTCCACATGTGCAAGGTAGGTTCTATAGGCCATCCTGAGCAGTGGGATCTGAACATGAGCTGAAGAAAGATTAAAGTGAAGGCCATTTCGCATGCTCTTACATTCTAGAACTTGGATACATCATCACTGGTCCAGATTTGGAACTTACCTAAAAACATAAGAAATGCTCCACTGCATGAGATCTGTGGCCCATCTAGTCCACCATTCCTTTCTCGCAGTGCCAAATAGGGAAGCCTACTAGCAGGACAGGAGTACACAGCTTGCCCTGTTCACAGTCTCCTAGCAGTTGGCCTTTGGAGGCGCATCACCTCCTACTGCTATCACAGCTAATAGCCATGAACAGCTTTGGCTTCCATGAATTGGTGCAAACCGTTTTTGAAACCATCCCAGCTAGTAGCTGGCAGCACATTTCATAGAAGCCAGAACCAAAGTTTAATGTTGTGTAAAAATAAGGATCTTTTTGTCCCAATTTGTCTAGGACTTCTGGAAGTTGTGGGTACCTTGAAATAGTGGCAAAAGGTGCATTGGCAGAAGACAGAAGACACATTGCCAGCATTATGCTCTGCAGTATCAACACCAAGATATGAATCCAGATCTACCACAACAGGATTTGAACATTTTCTCTTAAACCAATTCAACCAACCTTATAACTGTAGAAAATAAAAATAAAAAATCTAGTTTTTGATTAATTGTTCTAGCCCTCTTCATTATACCACAAGGTGAAACCAATGTGCCTATAATATAATCAGCAGTTGCTTCTCTCTCCTTTCTTCCTTCCTTGAAGGATAAAAAACAGACAGAGAAAACTTTGTTATGACAACAGATCAAATGGCAAGAAAAGGATCTGAAAAGCTCAGATCAGCCACGATGACTCCCCAGATAAGACAGGAGAAAGGGAATGGAAATGAAGGCACATAAGGCATGAGCTGGAAGCTGTGGAAAAGAAAGGTTAATGTAGGCAGGAGAGGGTATTGAATGGATGGCACAATCAAACCCTGCAATTATCAAATCCTTGCTGGCCATCTCAGCATGAGGAGAGCTCAGCTGAAGTGTGTCTGAATAAAACATGGCACAGTTCAAGGGAGCTCCCAGGGGTCCAAGGTCATGCATTAAAAAGCTGGAAACAAAGGTACAAAAAGAAACCATCTGTGTGGAAGATGTTGCAGACATGCCTGGATTAGCAGCTGGTTCCAGTGTGCATGGGTTAGTCAGATTACACCAGTCCTGTGTCCAGAAAGATGTAATCCTGAAACTCAGGCACAGAGACAGTGCAGAACGGAGGCTTAGTGAAGCACCTACTGCAGGCTGAATCTTGTGTGGGTTAAGCCATATTAAGCCGTTAGGATTTGTCAAGTAGGATTCTGTATAGCAGGCTGATTTTCCCTACTTCCTTGGACCTTGACTTGAAAATATTTTGTTACATTGCAAAAGAAAGAGCTCAGAGGCAAAATCTTATTTTCAGAATATAGATGAAGAAAACAGCCTATAGGAAATCAGAGCAAATGGAGATAGTGCATTCTAGTTGTTCAAAATGTGTTCCGATTCACTGATTCTTCCAAAAATGACTGAGGTTCTTTCTTTGCTTTCTTTTCTGACAGTTACTCTTTATTTTTGTTTTAGTAACCTTTGAGTCTTCCTTAAAGAGTCCTCTTAATTTTTTTTTTTTTTAAAAAAACTGAAACCTCTATCCATTTCTCTTCCATTTGAACCCAGGAGGAGAAACTGTTTAGCTATGCTGCACTTCAAGAGAACTCACTGTAATGATGGATGAATTCCACATGATGGGAGAACACACGTAAAAGACAGGCCTATTCGAACGAGGGCCTCTCGAACACGGGTAGAATGCCCTGGGATGGAGCATTTGGAACCGCCCAAGCCCATCCCAGAACACCCACTCGCATTCCGGGTTTAGTGCACAAAATCACATTCTACATCCGGCCCAGAGTGTTCCCAGCCATCCTGGGCTGTCCCACAGCTGTTCGGGAGGGACAGAATTCACACGCTCTCTTTGGAACAGCTGCGGGCCCTGCCCCCATGTGCTGTCATTGGGTCAGGCCTGTCTTGTCCTTTCCTCAGTTCCTGGGGGCTTTAGGTGACATGATTGGGTCCCCCAGAGCTCACGGGAACCCCCAAACACACACACACATACACCCCTGGGCATGGGCCTACTGGCTGTTCTGCACAAGCACAGGTAACTGGCCAATCAGAGCCAGTGGCGCATGCAGATGCACAATGCCGCTAGTCGGGCCTGTCACTTTGAACCCAGTGATGAAGAGGTAAGCGGTGTGCTCGCACGCATATCCTTGGGTGGGCCAGGCCCAGGGGGTGGTGGATGCCTAGGGGGGTTTCCTGCGGGCTTTTTGGGGACCTGATCGCATCACTTAGAGCCTGCAGGAACCGGGGAAGGGACAAGACAGCCCTGCCCATCCCTGGGTCAAACCTGACCCAATGGCAACAGGCCAGGGAGGGGCTAGGCCACGCAGGGAGGGGTTCCACATTCACATCTAGGAAGGTAGGAACACGTCCCCACGCATTCCTTACCGACCTAGGTGTGAATGGGGAATGCATCCCCGCATGGCCTAGCCTCCGTGCACTACAGCCATTTGGCTGTAGTGCAAAACGGCTTCACAACACATTTCTAGTTCAAGGCAAATGCAGATCATATTGTTCTGCCTCCACTTAACTCCATTCTAAACTCCTCCAGAACTCTGTTAATGATTGGTCCATGCAGTTTGTCCATCGTCCTAGTTTGTTCTTGAAAGAAAAAAGAATCCTTTAAAACAGAGACAGAGAGCTACCTAAATCCTCGTCAGTGTTTTTGCACAGGAAAGCAAAATTTCTTTTCAGGCACTGGTATGCAACAGTACAGATCCAGAAAAAGAGTAAACATCTTCTTGCTCTCCCCTGGAATGCCAACAAGCCTCTACAAGCCCACATTTGAAGTCACAAAATGAAAATGAAGCAGATGAAAGGAAATGACCCACTTTAGATACTGCCAGAAACACCACCCAGGGGCCGGAACTCAAGAACAAGACACAGGGTTGCTTGTAGCAAATTCCTCCATTTATTGTTAATAACAGAAGACAAAGACTGAGGCCATACCTAAGGTTTAATCCAGCTTCAATCCACTTTCAGAGTGAGAGAACACATCAGCAAAGTGACTAGTAATTTTCTTTCCACATTATCTTTAAGGTGAATTTTCTGAGTTATTTAACACTGAAAGAAAACAGCTTGTCACTTTGCTAATGTATCCTCTCACTCTGAAAGTGGACTGAAGCTGGATTAAATCTTAAGTGGGACCACACCACAGCCAAAGAATTGGACGTAAGCAAAAGTATATTACTCAGGTTCTTGACAACACTTTTCTACAGCCCGCCCCCTGCCCACCATTCAAGGCCTCTCCTGCTGTATTGTTACAGAGATAACAATTTCCACAGGTTACTATCTGTTGCTGATTCTAGGATGTTTTATATCATGGTTCATTATTGTTATCAAGACATGCATCTTCCTGGGGGCAGGATGCAGCCAGAGATAGTGCAAGCCACACCTGAGGTGAGATGAAGAACAAATACTTCACACTTTGTTGCCCTAAAGCTTTGTGACAACGGAAGAAAAGCTCCACAGTTGCAAGATGACGAAGTGGAACCAGTTCAGGAAGTTGACTGTTTTTTGCCCAGTGCAAAAACATCTGCAGCTGTGGAGCTTTTCTTCCACAGTCCAGAAGCCATTTGGAGGCACTACCTCAGGGACATTCAGATTCTTGGTTGCCCCGTTCCTGGATTGGAGAAGCACTGAAGGCTGTGTTCACACTGGGCATTTTAGGGCCACTTATTTACTGTGGTTGCAAGGAAAAAAACCCTGTCATACTTAAGCACTTAAAAAACCTGTATCATAAGTAAGCACTTAAAAGCCTCCTACCTTGTTTCTCCCACCTTCTCTTTGGTGGTGGCTGGCCCATTTTTCTAGGGGTCAGATAGGTTGAAGGTTATGAGAACATCTGAGAACTTAAACTGTGCTATCAAATTACTCACCAAGCCTACCTCTGTGATCCCAATTCACGTGTTTGAGTGTGAAGCTGTCTGTATTAACTGCCTAATTAGGATTAGGGAAGGGGTTGTTCCCATTGTTAAAAAGTACTTAGTATTTCAGTTGCTCCATAAATTCCTTCTCCCCACCTGGGGCTATAGAGGAATAAGGAAAGAAAAAAGAGGCTGCCATGAAGCAAAGGAGTTTTGCATTTGGCCCCAGGATAAAAGCATCCTATTGGCTGAACACTATATTCACACAACGAGGAAGTCTCTAGCATGAAGCCATAAAACCTCACATTCAAATTAAAATAAAATGTATTAAACTGCTGCTTGCCACATTTTTTTTTCAATTATGTTTCAATTTAGCTCAATTACTTTCCCATTAGTGTTCGGTGATTCTTTTTTAATTGAAACTCCACGTTATTGTCTCCTTGATTTTCTTCTGTTATGTGATTCTCTAAGGAGCAGCGGAAATCAGCTCCTTAGGAAAATGGGACTAGTTGTGAATTATCTGGGAAGGCAACGGAGGCGGAGAGGTTAAAAACAAAGGCTTTACAGTGCTACTAGATTCCAGTGCAAGTCATGTTAAGTGTAGCAAGGGTTGCACAGCAGGCTGAAGAGTATTACTCAAGTAGAGCTTTTTTCAGTGCTTAATTGGAACTACAGTAGCCATGCTCCTCTTCAAGAAGCAGTATGCTGCTTGTCCACTAACCACTGTCCCCCAGCTGTATCTTGGGTGGCCAGAGAAGTAATCAAAAACAAGGAATGACCACATTTGTTTGATGACTGTATAGACCACCCAAGAGACAGTAGGTAGGTCTCCTTGATCAGCAGCATGGCCAACAAAGGTGAGCAGGAGTGAACATTGTTCATACACGTAGTTCTGCTCTGCCATTCAAGCACTCTTATAAGCCCTTATGTCATGATGACAGCTGGATGAACATCTGAATGCAGACACTCACGGTGCATTCATGCAAACTTTGCCAATGGGCCTATTCACACTTACCTAAGTGATATGATGATGGTGATTATGATCATTCATGCATACATACATACATACATACATACATACATACATACATACATACATACATACATACATACATACATACATACATACATACATGTGAGTTAAAGGGTGTTTTTCCACTGTCACTAGAAGTACCCATTAAGTACCCATTAATGGTACTTCTAGTGACAGTGGAAAAACACCCAAAGACTAGTGCTGCAGAAAGGCCCATGAGTCAGTTGACTGTTTTTCACAGAGATTGTTTACAGTTAAGACTCTGGAGTTGCTATACCATTGTACCCCTGAGCTACTAGATATGAACCAATGCCCATGCCCTTGTTCTGTGACTAGTCTGCCACCCCTTCAAGCTATTTATTGACCCTCAGCCTTTCTGCTCACACAATCCTGTGCATTTCTCTTGTAGTTAGAGAAGCCCTCTGGTGTCAAATTTCATTTTTTCACACACATTGTTAAATAATGTCTTCTGTGCATAAAAAGGCGCAGTGGTGGCCCACCTGGATGTACTTCTCACAGGAAGTGACAGGAGCAGAAAATTGGAGTTTAGCCTTTTTTCCGAAAGTCTTGAGTAAACCTTCTATAAGCTACAAACCAAAATAATTCCAGCCCACCAGTTTTTCAGACAAATGCCTTACCTAACCTTCCCTGGGGCCTTCTGCATATAAATTGCCAGTCCTGCACTGCTTCAAGAGACCCACCTCACTAGAAGATGCAGCTTTCTACATAAGCTGGCAAATGTATTTTCAAAAAAATTAACGGGAAGTATAATAGCAGTGATTTGAACATATTTGCAAACTCCACATGAGGCTAAAGCATTAAGCTTAACTAATTAACACATACATGTAACACACACTCCCATTACAAGGAAAATTTACAATATTCTTTCACTGATATACCCTAAAATATGTGCTAGTGTTATGTGCCTCAGTGTGTTCACTGATTTCCCGCCAGCACCATATGTACAAACCCTCTACTCTGTCAGAATGCAACTTGGGACCAATTTGCATTCATAAAATGTGGGCTCACACCTTCCATGTTCACATAATCTAGCCCATCTGTTATGAATTACCCATATTTTATTTAAATATTATATTTATATCTCACCTTACTTCAGGGCAGTCTCTCTCTCTCTCTCCTTACCGCAGCACCACATCGTTATGAGAAATCCCATACAGGAAATGGGACTTAGAAATAGTCACAGATCCATTGAGCCATATAGGTGAGAAATATTTGAACTTCAGTCTCCACTCTCTGTGACTATTCTTTGACTAAGAGCCAAACTCCCATCTATTGTACTCAGTAAGACCTTTTTTGGATTCAGATGCCTCTCTTGAAGAAATCATGTTTTGGAAAGGAGAGAAAAACTTCACCTTATCCATTCTCTCTGTACTGTGTGTAATTTAATACACCTGTATCACATAGTCTCTCAGTCACTTCCTTTCTGAACTTACCTTCTTGGTATCTTCTTTATTCCACTATATTCTTTCTGAGATGTAGTTATACCCAAACTGTATGAAATATTCCAGTTGTTGTCAAATCATCACTTTATATGGAACATTACAATATTGTTTTTCAGGGATTTTTTTTCCCAAATAAAATTTTATTTTTATTAAAATAAATTACAATATTATAATAATGAAAAAACATAAATAATGCAAAATAACCTAAATATCATTACACTACTATAATATTATTAATACATATACAACAACTTATATATCTATTAGAGGGGAAATTCGCACCTTCACTTCCTTGGGAAATTTCCCAGGGAAGTGAAGATAGGAAATGGATTGGGTGTTTGCACTTTGCAACACGCTGCTCAATGCTGCTGCCTCCTTTGAGAATGTGCACAGAACCAGTCTCGAGGAGAAAAGACAACTCAGGGACAACCATGCCATCACAGTATCACCCAAAGAAACCTTTCCCTGTACCTTCTGCAATCATACCTGCCTTTCCCGCATTGGTCTGTTTAGCCACCAATGCGCATGCAGCAAGCATGGGTTAAGCCCTCCGTAATCTTCATTAATGAAGCCAAGCCATGATGATGATCCAGCCTTCACTTGAAGGTCCCCGGGCAGGTCACAGCGTATGACAAAACACAAAGCTTTAAATATTATTTAAAATACTGGGTAAACAAATATTGGGTAAACAAATTATAAACAAATTTATTAAAATTTTCCAGAATAAGCTTTACAAAACTAGAGGAAAATAGCAAAGAAATACAAAACTAAAATATACTAAAATGTGGAGAAAAGAAAAAGAGAAAAAAAATTCAGTTACTTCCAATCCCCCTTTGGAGATTACAAATAACTTTAGATCCATACTTCTCCCTAATTATTGCAATAACTTCACTTCTTTTGTCAAGTCAAACTTACACTAATCGTCAAATTTCCAAATCAATAAGTCATTTTGATTCTTGCACAGAAAGACAATAAGGGGGCTAAATTGCCTCTAGTATAGAAACGATTACACTTACCTGGTGCCTGGTGAAATGCTGCATAACTTTGGGATATATCAGGTACTGCAAAGTGCAGATGCCTAATCCATCCTCCATCTCCTTGTCCCTGGGACAATTTCCCAAGGAAGTAAAGGTGTTTTAACAGATGTTTTAGTTGTTGTATATGTATTAGTAATAATATAATAGTGTAATAATATTTAGGTTATTTTGCATTATATACATTTTTGCATAACATATTTCATTTTTGTAAAAATAAAAATTTCTATTGCCCTGCTTGTTTGTTATTTTTCCTAGCTAGAATAGTACTTTTGGGGAGGATTCATAATCCACGTGGGGCGGTCTGGACTTTAACATCTGGGATCCAAAAGGTGAGTGAGTGAGAGAATGGGAGGAGTCAGCTGATGGTTAAGTTGGGAGGTGAGGTCTCCAAACGTGAGAAGAGGTTTTAGGATGCTTTAGAGACCACCATTAGACACAGAGACCTTAATGCAGTAAGGCTGGGGCACATGGGGGCAGATTCCCCATTCACACCTAGGCAGGTAAGGATGCATTCCTACACGCCCCTTACCTGACTTGGTGCGAATGGGGAATCCGCCCCCACGTGTCCTAGCCTGAAAAGGCTGGTGGGGGGCGTGACGCCCCTCCTGGGCCTCCTGCCATTGGGCTCTGTCGGCCCACTGGCTGCCATGCTGGGCCTATCCCTGGGGTCCTGCAGGCTGTAGCCAACCCACCCAGGGTGACGCACCTCCCCCCAGACACACATGCGCAACTTACCTGCTCACCACCAGAGACTGGCTTGGCAAGCCCAGGGGTGGGGCTTGCTAGTTTGTTCTGCCGTGGTCTGCAGCCTGTGATTGTTTGGCAGTGTGCACCTGTGCAGAACACCCATGGAGGCCAAAGACACTGCCAGCCTGGTCTTGCCTACCCTCATAAGGGACGTGATGAGCGTCAGGTCATTGTGGGGATGATCTGCAGCAGCATGCGCCTCCCTGCCAGACAGCTGTGGGGTGGCCTGGGCCAGGTATAGAGCACAATTTAAAAGTACTATTTTATTTTTTTTGTTCTTGTTTAATAAAAGATTGTCAAATTTGAATTATATCTGCTTACAGAATTCCTTCCTTGACCATTATTCCTATAACTCCACCCCAGCCAATTGCATTCTGCCTCTGGCATTTTGTGATACCAACTTATTTTGCCTTAGGTCCCAAGGAATAACTAAAAAGAATAATTCCTCCAGTAAAACCAGTTCATTCCATTACAGGAAGAGAAGCAATGAGTGGTAGGCCCAAAAATGTTCTGATCACACTTTCCCCTGAACTAGCAGTGCTGCTGTTCTACTGCTACTGTGCTACAAACTTGACTTAATTCTTGAAATTATCTGAGAGGTTCACTTTCCAGGTATACCAATCTATGTAGATAAAATTGAAAAAGTGAAAAATTGGTGTTTTCATTTGTGGCCCCAAATGCATGTGAACAGCATGTGTTTAAGCTGTAAATCCTGTACATGCCATGAAGTTGTGGATCAGGGTATAAATATTAATCGATTAGTCAGTCAATCAGTCAACCAATAATGCAACCTTGACTGATCTCAAAAAGCTAAGCAGAAGTAGGCTTCACTAATATTTGAATAAGCAGCCACCAGAAAATTCAAGGGTTGAAGGCTAGATGGGGAACTGGAAAAGCATCCCAGAAGAAGGCGGTAGTGAAGCACGATCATGTTGTTGTCAGGAAAACTAAATGGATGTATCCATATGGTCACCAGGAGTCAAGCTTCACATCTACCTAAAATGCTTTTCCTTGCCCACTCACTGTAGTTCAATACAACATTGAACTGTTGATCTACTGTATGAGTTACCACTTAGTAGTGTGGAGGATTATATCAAATATGGAAACATGCAAATATATGGTTGCTCCCAAACCAAGCATTTCTTAGCATTAGGGGCTCCTTTCTAGTATAACCCCAGTATAAAAAGAATTCTATACCTTGCAATTTCTGCTGTGGGGATCAAATACAGTGTCAGAAGGACCTTCATCACATTTCCTCACTCACCACCTCTGCCAAAACACAAATACAGAAATCAACAAACTCTGCCAGTTAAAACTGCAGGTTGCTCTGTGTCAGAACAAAACTGTGTGTCTGAAGTTTTTATTCAGACTGATTGATGTTTGAGATGCCACCAAAATTTTGCCTAGAGCAGAACTGAAAGTAAATTTAGGGTCTGCTTTCCGGCTGAAATATCTGAAGAATTTCAAGAGCAATTGAAAAAGAGTTTTGATACTGTTAGCACAATTCCTATGGGGAGTTCCATGTATTCTTAAGTCATTGTTTGATTTTGACTAAAGACAAAATTGAAGGTTCTTCCTCAGGCAAAACATCGACTGTTGAATTATGGGCTGCAACCTCCTGGTCTTTTTGAATGTGCAGAAAGCTATGTCAAGGCTCTGGTGAGTTTCTATGGGGACAGAGTTCAATAGTTCTCGAACCGTCTATAAGAATGCCATTTTCTAGCCCTTGTTGTATGAACCTGAGCATATAACTAAACTATGTCCACATGACTCATGGATGGAACACCTTTTCTGGATTAAAACCTTTTCTGATTATGGGCCCTTTTTGCACATACTCTTAATCCATATTAAGGGTCCTTGCTTAATCCATATTAAGGGACCTTACTAGTATACATCTGGACCTCATATCTATACAGTAATGCAGATCATGGAGGCCCCACCCCCTGGCTCCATTCACATGAGATTAAGGGAGCTGGATTAAGGGAGCTTTAATCCAGATCTCTGGTGGGCCCATTTAATCAGATGCACCAGAGGGCCAGCACAGTCTGATCTGGAACATGGGAGGCATGTAGAAGGCCACCTCCTGTGTTCAGGCCTACCAGGGAACCTTTAAGTGGTATACCATAGTGTGCCACTGAAAACCACCCCCCAGATGCCCTGAGAGGCTTCAGAGGCATGCGAGTGCAAGTGCAATTCTCACATGAGCTTAATGACCCACAGCATGGGCGTGGGCGTTCAAACAGATCCCCTTCAAATGTGGTAGGATTCTATTCAATACGAGTGTATTCGTACACATTCATACAGATATCTGATACAAACGGATACATATCCAATACATATCCCCAATAAGAACGCAAGACCCACAAGGAGTAAACATGAAGTGAAAGCACAAAATCCTGCTGTAAAGGCAGAGCTCTTTTGGACCATGAAGATAATGTTTTAAGTTCTAGAATTAAGTGCAGATCAGAGTAAGGCAATGGTCTGGGGGCTTTGAATTGCCCCAAAATCTATGTCTACATAGAGTACAGCAGGCAGGCAACACAGTGCTCTTGACATATGACTTGACTACAACTCCCATCATCCTATATTACTAGCCAGGTGGGTATGGCTATTGGACCCGTTAGTGAAGCAACTGAGTTAGGTAGAGAAATAACCTGATTCAAGGGCGGATTTTTATTAGAAGAAGAAGCTGGCTTTTATAGCCCACTTTTTTTACCCTTTTCAGGGGACTCAAAATGGCTAACAAATATTCTCTTCTTCTCCCCACAACATACATCCTGTGGGTTAGGTGGAGTTGTGAGAGCTTAGAAAGAAAGCCATGACTAGCCCAAGGTCACCCAACTGGCTTCATGGAGGAGTGCAGAATGAATCTGAAACTCTAACCAGAAGACCAAAATGACTAACCAGTCTCAATTGTTCTTCCTTGTGCTGTTCCACTATTCCAAACATTGGCATTCCTCTCCTTTCTTTTCAGAGAGAGACCAGGGCCAAATCATAACAGTAAAAAGCTCTCTGCACTTTAGTGCATCTCCCCCTTGCTTTCAGCTCATTTTGCTTATAGTTCAACAGTGGAAGGGATCTCAGTTTCACAATTTGTTTTGGATTCACCTCTACACTGCAGGTTAATTAGACTATGTAATCCTGATGTTTAATGAATCAGAGGTTGATAATTCTGATTGTAGTGTTAATTGATATATTCACCACTCAGGAGCTTATCACACAGTGGTTAGTGGGATGAATGATTTGGGGCACTGGGGTGACAGCTATTTTCCTTTCTAATGCAATAGGGCTTAAAGCCCATTTTCCTACTGAATAATCTACTGAATATTATGAACTAACATACAGCGAATATTATCATAACTGTTTAAAACTCAGTAACCGGTGATATAATCAGACTGCTCACATGCAGAAGAGCTGAAACTCATTTATTAGATTGGGGGGTTGGGGGTTGGCAGATTGGAAAGCAAGCATTTGCACCTAAGTTTTAATCCAGCTTCACTCCACTTTGAGAGTGAGAGAACACATCAGCAAAGTGTCAAGCTGTTTTCTTCCAACAATATCTAACTCAGAACATTTACATTTGGGTTAGATAAAGTGGAATTACTAGTTCCCTCACTCTGAAATTAAGGAAGTCGTTAAGCCAGGTTTGTTATGGACCCATTTAATCAGGTCTGCAAGAGGACTGATTAAGGCATGCAGATGGTACATTTCCATAATCCAGAACTATGGGGGGGGAGGGAGGTGTTTGCTTTTCAGCAGCACATCATAACACCCCATTGAAAAACACCTGCATCTTTTTTAAAAATCTTCCTTGCTCTTTACAGCCCCTATACTCACCTGACAGCTGCTCTGCAACCAAATAACCCGGAAACATCCGCATGACCCCTGGAAAATATGTGCTAACCCCTTATTTCGGATGTAGTACACTTGCTAAGTGGGTTTTTTTTAAACACGTACTGTCTCGCATGTAGCCCGTATTAGGGCTTTGCATGGAGACACTCTCGAGGTGGCCTCAGAATAATTTTGGAATATTTTCAGCATAGGGATGGGCCCACAGTGAAATGGGAAGTGTGTTGACCTAATTTCCTTTCTGTGGAAACGTCAAAGCCAAGGAACATTTGTTGCTTCTGGCTGGAACTATTTAGGGAAGCACAGGCAGTGGCCCCAGAAGTCTACCATTTTGTGTGCCTTCCCAACTAGGGTCCTGCAATTCAGCTTTATGGGAACCACACAGATAAATTTACATTTCATGGCAACAGAGTGGGAGAAACTGTTGTAAATGCCCTGCCGCTAATGTGCTATTACAAGGAATGAACAGGGATGTGTGGTCCTTAAGCTCTTTGAGTTCCTATATGGTGCCTGATAGCTGAGCAGCTCGCATCATTAGTGGGTGGGGTTTCACCCCCTCTGCTCGCTGTGTCCTGTTTAGGCATTTCTTTTAATTATAAAATCACCAAAACCACCAAAATCCACGGCAATGTGGGGGATCATCTGGTCTTCCCGCAACACTTATTTCCACCCTGCTGTCTTGTCCCTGGCAAAGCCACTATATAGGCAGTTAAGCAGAGATGTGCACCTCTGCTAAACTGCCTAGAAACATTGTAGGGCCTGTCCCCAAGGAATAAAAAGTCTGCCAAGACTCTCCTTTTGCCTCTGAGCGCCCCCAAGCCAGGGTTTTTAATGAGGTTCCAGCGCTACAAAACGTGGAAATCGCGCGACAAAATACATGCACTTTAAACAACTCTTCCAGCGCTCTTTCTGTAAGTTGCGGGTTTTCCTCACTACATTTACCTTGAGGACGCTCCGTGGCAAAAGGGGCGGGGATTGCCGCCTGCACACACAGCAGAAACACAAGCAGCTTCACTTTCTAAAGCTCAGAACTAAAGAGCCAGAATCACGCAGAATTGCAACATTGTTGCAATTGCTGTGAGGTGTGAAATGGGTGGATTATTGCTAGGGGTGGATTTTAAAGCGATAACAGGGAAAGTGATGAGTGAATGAGCGATCATGCGCTGGACAGGGTGGATTTTTGAAAGCAAAAACAGGGAAAGTGGTGAGAGTGAATGTTTTCCAGCACGAGAAACCATTTCGGGGGGGGGGGGAGATCTGGGAGACGAACAGAGAGACGATCGCTGTTTCTCCTTTGCACTTGTCAGGGATTGTCAGCGCTCATGCGCTGGGCAGGGTGGATTTTTGAAAGCAATAACAGGGAAAGTGGTGAGAGTGAATGTTTTCCAGCACGAGAAGCCATTTGGGGGGGGGGGAGATCTGGGAGATGAACAGAGAGCCGATCGCTGTTTCTCCTTTGCACTTGTCAGGGATTGTCTTCCTGGTTGTGGCCACACTGAGCGCAGTCCCTCCCCATTCCCGCTGGCACCCTATGAACAAGAGCAGGGGCGGGGAGAAAAAGATGCGCGCAAAGAAAACAGGGATCCTATGGGGACGGAAGGTGCATTAAAAACACGCATTTTCCTGAGCCTCATGCGGACGCTTATTCGTGATTTGCATGGCAGTTTTAAAGTCCACTTCAATAGAGTGACAGTAGAGTGACAGTGGAGAAGTAAATAAGTCATTTGGGGATGCAGCCGTAGTGGCTTTAGTTAACTGCTGTTTGCCAGCGATTGGGGAACACTGTTGGATTAAGGCTTGCGGGAAGAGGCTTGTGGGGCAATGACAACAGCTACAGTGGGCGGAACAGGGATGGCAACATCACCCCAGCTTCCTATCAGTGGGGAGAAAAAGATGTGGGTTCGCATGGGGATAGGTACATTTGCTTTGAATCTGCGTTGATCTAAACTGCATGGGGATGCTTTATTGCAAATTGCAACACACATTTTTATGACCCACATCAAAAGCAAAGCAACCAGAGCCCATGGGGACACGGCCATAGACGATCAGGTTGAATAGGAGATGGCTGGGGATTGTGGGTTATGGTGGGCTCCAGAAATGGTGCAGTGCAGTGTAGTGCAGTGCTGTATGGGGCCTGCCCCAGTACAGGGCATCCAAGTGTGGACAGTCTTTTTTCAGGACAGTGGGACTGCTCCAGCTGGGAACAGATTAGAATGCTGGAACGCCCCAACCACAAGTGTGGCTACAGCCATTCACCCTGTCATGAGGGCTCATAGCCATTGATTGTCCTGCCTTCCATGAATGTATCCAAACCCTTTTTAAAACTCCTGAAGTTAGTAGTCAACACCACATCTTGTGGTAGTGAATTCCAAACTGTATTTAAAAAGTGTTTTCTTTTGTCTGTCCTGATTTGTCCAGATTTTATTTCCTCATTCCAGTATTCTGGGAAAGGGAAGGAATTCCCCCATATCCATTCTTTCCAAAACATACATAATTTTATGTACTTCTATCATGTTCCTTGTCACTCTTCTCCTTTCTAGACTAAAAAGGCCCAGCCACTACAGTCTTTGCTCATAGGAAAGATTTTTCATCCCGTTAATCATCTTAGTTGTCCTCTTTGGGATCTTTTCCCGTTCTACTGTACACACGTGACACACAGCACCCAACAATTTTAATACAATCTGTACTAATACAAGAAAGTTAATCAAGCCACACATGTTGCTATTATATATAAAGATAGCCCTACCCTACTCTGGCAGCTCTTTTCTATGTGTCAGTGAGTCCTCTTGATAAGTGTACAGTGTTTTCTTAAAGCATGCGATTTTGCCTTTGTTCTTGTGTTCATTGGAATATTATGGCTGTAGAGAAGGATGCTATTTTCATTGTCAGTTTCTACCACATATATTAATAAAAGGGATTAATGAAGAAGCCTGGGACAAGGAAGGTCTCACATCACTGTCTCCGTTCAAGAATGCAAACAGCACTGGTTGAACCCTTTTCGCAAATGGCTTGGTGACTAATGTGCAGCAAGGGGCATGTTCTGTACTCTGCAATAATAAAGAGCTACTTAATGCAGACCTGCTCTTCACTCAGCTGCCCTCCAGTGAGGTCTCTCTTTGTTTACAGCCTCCCAGGCCCCTAGTCTGGCCATCCAGCTAATGCATTTACTGGCATATTCCCCTCAAAAGGCTGCTTTCAATCACAGCCTGAAGAATAAACTAGGCACTGGGAGGGAGATAAGACTAAAGAAAAAGGAGAGAGGAAATAAAAAGGAGTGAAGAGTGAGTGATAAAGAAGTAAGAAGGACAAAAACAGAAAGCAAAGGAGGAAAGAAGCCTCAAAACCAAGATAAGAGGGGCGAACACAGATGAAAACACAGGACTGTTCTTTGTCTGAAAAGGCATTGCTCCAATTGCACAATGAAGTTATACCCTTTCTTTACTTAAGAATAGTTCCAAATAGAAACACCCCATAGTTAGTTTCTGAGCCTGGTTGATCCACTTTTAAGATCTGTGACACCTCACCCCTTGCCGGTACACTCCGTCTGCATTAGACAGAGGGTAGTCACAACAGACCTAAATAAATGCATCTCCTGGCAGACCAGCAGGACATGATCCAGAACACAGAGCCACAGAGAGGCCCACCTCCCATGTTCAAGACTACTGGGGATGCATTTTAGCAGCACAATAAAGTCCAGGGTCTCCGAGGCTAGAAACTTTTGTCCCCGGCCCTGTGAGTGCTCAGAGCCCAGTTTCAAAGCTTATCTTGAGGCCAGGAAAGGCATTGGTCTGGACCAGCACTATCAAGTAGAGATGTCCACAAATACTCAAAGGTATTCAAAATTCAATCTAATTCATCTGAATTTTGACATTCAAATTCAAATCGAATGTCCATAAATTCAAACTTAAAAATTCAAACGAATTTCAAATTTTGGATATATTCGTTCAGATTATCCAGACATTTGCATGTGTATGGATCCCTACAGGATGAAAATGGGTTTCATACAGGATAACTACAGGATGCATACGGATGTGTACAGATGCATATGGGATGCGTAACGATGCATACGGGCACATACAAATGTTGTCGACATTTGTAATTGCAAATTCAAATTGAAAATTTGAACAAATGGATTCAAATTTGCTTAACTGAAATCAAACTTGCTTAAATTTGAATTTCAAAGATTCAAATTGAATTGAATCCTGAAAATGGTATTTGTGCACACCCCTACTATCAAGCAGGTGGTGCTGTTTCAGACCACGCCTTGCTGTCATCTGAGCCTACAGGCCTGGCTGGTGCCTATACAGGTAAATGTAAAAAAGGCCTTAGTCTGCCACATGCAAGTGAAGGTAAATAAATTTCTTCTACCAGAGATGACCAGAGTGTGAACACAGACCTGAGGGAAAGACTAGAGAACAACGTGGCAGTAGTGTCTGTGTACATAAATGTTACATATAAGTGCGATCAAACAGAGCTCTGATGTATAACAGACTGCTGTTCTAGGATACTGCTGCCAAATGTGAATGGTTAATCAGCCAGCTTCCAGTAATGATTTCAAGATTAATTTGGACAAAAAAATATTCATTGCAAAGACACTTACAAATGCAAGCTAAGTATAACAGAGTAAGGCATCTCTCCAAGAAACCATGAGAAAGTAACCCTATTTTTAATAGAAACAAAAGTTTTGATACTCTGCACTGAAGACCAGCAAAATCTGCACCAATATGATACAAATTTTGCACCATGGAAGTCTGGTCATACTGTAACATGATAGTCTGAGGACTGAGGACTGATTTTCAGCCTGTTCACAATCAAAATACCCAGGACAGGAGTCATGAGGCAATGTAGCTTCAAAGGCAGTGTGGCCAGATTGCAAGTTGCAGTGGACAGATGAAGGTGCATTGGGCAAGCTAGCTCAGGTCACTTCCCTCTGGTTCTGGGCCCCAGAGCTCACAGACTTCCCTCCACAACATTACAATTGAGTGCGACAAGAGGCCCTTCATGGAGGAAGGTGAAGTGGCTCCAGGCATAGCAGTCAGAACACAACTGACAGTGGATGACCTTGCAGCTGAGTGGTGCAGAGATTTGCAACCCTTTACCTGGACTGTCCTGTGTGGTCCCACACCCAGTGGTATCTCATACCTTCTCACCACTGTGCCAGCTTGCAGCTTCAAAAGGGTCTCCATCATGTGGATGCTACTTTAGTCTCACATGGAAGCTTCTACAGTTCTTCCCAATCAAAGGGACTCAATGGATGCGAGAAGCTATTGCAGATATATTAAAACCCTCATTCCAGTGAGTAATCCTGGTAGCTGGTCACAAGGGTCAGTAGCACAACAGCTGAATTCACACTGCCAGTCCAAGCATCTAATGAGAAGCGCATATTGGACATCCTGAGTATACATACAGGCCTTGGTGCCAGCAGCAGGTCACACAGCAGGTTAAAGCAACAGAAAAGTCAAGGTAAGACTTCAGTCATAGATTTACTTCCCTGGCAGTTCCACTGCCTGAGTTGCCACTGATTCTTGCTTATGTGTTCCCATATGGAAATTCAAAACTAACTTCCCTTGCCCTAGAGGCCCTATTCTTACACCAGGAGACCCCTGCAAACCTTTTCAAGTGCTGAAACAATAGCAAATTACAGTATATTCTAGTGTATAGGTCTACTCTTTAACCAAGGAAAATCTTCTCAAAAGTCAGGTATCATCTTATACGCCGGGTGTCATCTTCTTATACAGCGAATATATCCCAAACTCTATATTTTAACTGGAAAAGTTGGGGGTTGTCTTATACACCCAGTCATCTTATACGCCGGAATATACGGTACTTAAGGTTCAGGGGTGTCATAAAAACTCAAATACTTTCCCCTATTAGTTGTATTCACAGTAATGCCATGTGCGTCTATCACATAGATTCAGATTTAGACATGCATATAAGGCTGTGTCTACACCTGAGTGGCATAAGGTCTCTAAGGTAGGGATGCATCTCTCGCCCCCCCCCCCAGAAAGGGACACAGGATATCCATACATCCTGTGCTTCACCATAACCATCTTCAAAGATGATTCTGAATACAGAGGGCCCTCCATCATGCCTAGAAGAGGGCTTTTGCTAGCATAGTCCAGCATGAGGCATGCCCACAGTTTCCCTTTGCTGCTGCTATATGTTATCCTCAGCATGGTTTCTCATGCTCTGAGAAGGGTGCTGTGGAGAATAATTATAGGCCTTCCAATACCTTTCTCAGAGCAATCTACAGCAGCACATGGCTCCAAGATTTGAATGCCATGTCCTTGGAGCCTCCAAGGTGTGGATGCTCCCTTTTCCCCAGTATCTGCCAATGTTGCTGACTTTTAACTCTCATGGTCAAAGAGGTGGGGGTTGTAACTGAGTGCCACCAGAGAGCCACAACTTCCCCAATTCTGTTTTAGTGCTTGACATGATGAACACTATTCTTCACAGTAGAGTTCTATGTATCATGATATTTCCATATGAAGGAGAAACTGAATTGAGCCTGAAATGTGTATCAACTCCAGTAAACCTCAGGAGAAACAAAGTGTTTTTAAAGAAATTAAAGGAACACTGAAGTGAGTCTAGCAACATTTAAATACCAATGTTCTAGAGAAAAAGGTTTCAGTATGAATAGCTACTGACTAGTAAGCATGTCACAGCCTTTATTTTTCCAGCACAAAAAATCTATTCCCTGCCTTAGGCTGTGATCAGACATAACAAAAGGGGAGACTCTGAGGTGTTCCCTCATGTTCCCAAGCATTCTCTTATCCACCTTTTCTAGCACATAATGTTTCTGACAAAGTGGAGAGGAAGACTAGTATGCAAAACCTACTCTGAGGGACCTCAGAGGCATCCCCCCTGCCCTTGGGTGTTTGTTTTTTCTCTGTCTGGGTTTTTTTTTTTCTCTGCCTCAGTTAACTTTTTTGAGGGAAATAAATAGCAATTGTTTACTTCTGTTTCCATATTTTTAGTGAAATAATTTATAGCATTATGGTAGCAATAAACATGAGCTGGGGCAGATTTCGGAAGAGTGGAAGGTATGGGCTATGGTGTATGGCATCACAAAGAGTCAGACATGACTGAATGAGTGGATAAGTAAATAAGTAAAACAATTAGGAACTGAAAGTACAAGGAATGGAGGGAGGGAGGAGAGAGAGAGAGAAAGAAAGAAAGAAAGAAAGAAAGAAAGAAAGAAAGAAAGAAAGAAAGAAAGAAAGAAAGAAAGAAAGAAAGAAAGAAAGAAAGAAAAGACTTTTACTTATTTATTTCTGCCTTCTATATTACTTTTATCATCCTCAGCTTACCTGCAGTGTGGAAGAAATAAGGCTAACACACAGGGCATGTTCACACTTGGCTTTATTCTGGAATATATTCCAGAATAGAGGCCTGCTGTCCACATGCTTGCACAGGCTATAACAGGTCCCAGGGGAGGCCTGCCAGAGTCTGTATTAGCATGCAGACAACAGATCCCTATTCCAAAATCCAGATATATTCCAAAATTCAGCCAAGTACGAACAAACACACAGAATAAATAGAAAGTTAGCCAGACAGGCAGTCACACATCACACAGACCAGGCAACTGAATTGACACAGTCCAAGATTTGACCAAGTGGAAATGTTCCCTAGGATGGGAAACACTGAACCCTAGACTTGTTTTTTTTTTCTTTCTCCTGCCTGTGATTTTCTGCTCCTGCTGTGTCTTAATGTGCTCTAACAGGTCTTGGCCATGATTCAGTAAGGATGCCTGAGGTCACTCTATCTTTGCTTTCTTTTGGGCAGCTTTCCAAGATGCTAGTGGCAGAGACATTGCTTTTCAGAAAATTAAATTTGACTCAGGATCACCAAAGAACCAAGTAACTTCATATGTTGCTGCTTGGATGGAGAATGCTGGCTATGCAGAACTAGGCATGAGGAGAAAAACTATACAATATACTTACAAATGTAGATTCACCAAATTTGCACTTGCCAGGCCAATCAAACTTCAGTGACCCTTAGAAAATCAGTAAATAAATTGAAACATATGTGTTAATATAAGTTAGAAATAATAAATTAGTATAGAAATGAAATGAAATGTATTCATGATTAGGCACACATGAAAAGTGACATGAACCAGAATTGTAGTGCTTCATCAATGTAAGCTTTTCAGTGCAGTTTCATAGATCAATAATTGTTATCTATGTAGAAATGTATTGATGAATGATACTACATGTTCAAATTCTGCTTGACTGGTCTTTGCAAAACAACTTACAGTATCTCACAAAGGAACTAACATTTAAGACTGTTTTTCTCATGAACGCTGTCCTTCCCTGCTTTTTTCTCCATAGGCTCAGGCCAATCTAATAGTATTTCCAGTTCTCTCATTCTGCTCCTCTCATCTGAAGTAGTATGTCCAGTTCTGGCCATATTTATAGATGATGTACAGAGCATCAAAAATGGGTTCCAAGATGATAGGGGGTATGGAAATCAAAACATGAACCTTTTTTAAAAAACTATTAAGGATGTTCACCTTCCTTCCTTCCTTCCTTCCTTCCTTCCTTCCTTCCTTCCTTCCTTCCTTCCTTCCTTCCTTCCTTCCTTCCTTCCTTCCTTCCTTCCTTCCTTCCTTCCAAAAGACAAAGGCTGTACCACTTGTTTCAGCAGATAAAACACTAAAATATTTCAGTTGTTCACACACAGTGCATTGTTCCTGAGTAGTTCCCAAGGACACCAAAGTTGATATTAGGACACAGTAAGTGCTACCTAACCCCCAGCCCACAAAATAATTAGATGATAAAGGGGTATATTTTTATAAGCAAGAGAAAAATACTGCTCCATGATGGCATCCAAAACTCTGGAACAAACAACCCGATTCAGAGTAGTTTTGGTTGTGTCTGAACAAAAAAGGCCCCAAGGGAATGGTAAATGGTAACCACATGCCTCCATGCCCCATTGGGCCCCTATCCCACTCCAGGGCAAAAGAATCCCCCTCAGAAGGAGGAAGGCCAGCCACCCTGATTTGTTCCTGCCAGTGCCATATGGAGAGATTGTAGCAACAGGAGGATGTCAAGAAAAAGAGTCACTGGATCCCCATGCTACCCTGTGTTTGGAAGGAATTAATGGATCTCACTGTGGTTTGCTGGCTTTGGAACCCATTCCAGGCTGATATATTTCGATAATTTTATTTCTGAATATATTTTTATCATAACAGAGCATGCTGAAGATGTTCTGTTTGAGTGATTGCTGGATTCAACAGGGCTGGCAATAATCAGACTGGGTATGTCTATTCTGATCGAACCCAGATATCAGTTAAATTTGAGGAACTAAGGGGGCAATTACCTTTTTGCTTGTGTAATGTAAATGTTGGAAAATGTGTATTTTCTTCAATAAATGAAATGATCATTTGAAAACTATGTTTTGTGCTTACTCAGTCTACCTTTTTCCATGATCACACCTTCATTTTAAACCTTCTTCAATCCATCTTTAGATCCGACTGCTCACACCTTTTCATTGCTACCTGTTTTATTTGTGGACTTTCCATTTAGGAAAGTCCAAATGGAGGATGGGAAGTCTCCAAATGAAATAGATAGAAATGAAAAGGTGTGAGTATTCAGACCTGAAGATGGACTGAAGAAGGTTTAAAGAGAAGGTGTAACCATGGCCTTTGTCTTATATTGAATTTTGTTTGGAGATCTAAAACAATTAAGTGTGATGAAAATACAAAAATAGAATAAATCAGGAAAAGAGCAAATATATTTTTCACAGTACCAAACTCCCTTACCCACCTCCCTTGCAAGACAGAATTCACCATACCTCCAGTTCTGGAGAAGCCAGGTAAAAATAAAGGTGTCATGGGAAATGTTGGATGATGTGCACATTGCAAGCATTGTATATAACAATTTAAAAAGAGAAAAGAATAAGAATAGTATTATTATTGGGCATGAAGCACTTTAGCTGGTTGACGGCTGCTGTCTGGCAGTCATGACATACAAGGATATTAACTTCTATCTCTTTCAGAGGTAGAGTTAAGAATCAATTCCAGCAGTCCCTTTCCTGTCACTCATAACTGTCTCTGGCTATCCTACTCACTGTGGGCTAATTAAGTTGCTTCCCATTCTTAAAACACACACACACACAGCAACCTTTGTGTGGTGATTTGAAATGCAAAGCCTGTCTTTCAAAGCCATATCTGAGGGAGTATCTTACCAGAAAATGAATCGCAGCAGAAGCTTCTAGAATTACTCATAAGGGAATCAACCAGTTAAAATCTTCTGCATGTGCAACCTTATTAGCCCTTATTCTCTGGAGTTGTTGAAGTCTGAAGGAAACTTTTTCAAATATAAAATGGGAGATCAGGATCAATTGATATAAGACAGCCAATAAATAAATAGTTGAACAAAGGGTGCAGTCAAACACAGTAAAAGGGCAAATTTAAAGTTCAAGGTACAAACATAAAATACAAAAATATAGCTTAATACATCCCAAAGCCTGTACCCCTTTCTCAGGAGGGAAATAATTACTCTTGGGGTGATTCACTGTTTCAGTCAGATCAGGCAAGAAGCTGGAAAAGCTCTTGTAGCCAATCTGAGCCTAAAAACATTTTCTGTGACCAGTTGACCAGTTAAGACTATAGGGATCTGGGCTGACGGTAGCCAATGAGTGTTAAATATTTGTTGTCATGGAAGGTGAAAGTAAGTTTTTAGAAACTTATTTTTTAAATTGTGTGACACACTTTTTTTTAAAATGAGTGGCCAAAAAACATCCCTTAGTGATAGCACCCTAGATGTTGCTTTGGTCCTATTGCCCAGAGAAGATTAAAGGAGGAATACTATAGAACGCAGTATACTCGGGTTCAAAACTCTCAATGAAATGAAGTACACTTGACCTTCACCCTCTCAGAGTTCTGGTGAGGGTAAAAAAGAGATAAGTCCACTTCTGCTGCTGTTGGAGAAAGGGCATGATGCAAATGTGTTCAATACAATAAACTCCCCAAAGGGGCCTTCCACAGACCCTTGGGTGATCATTATGACCTGATATTTACAAAGTAGCACACCTGTGCAATTGAGCTTCACTCCAAACCACCACTCTTATTGACAAGACATTCTCCCCAGAGATCCTGCTGAATATACTTTTCTTCTATCGATCGTTGCAGTGAGTTGCCATTAGTGGTGCATCCACCTTCCTCTGCCCTCTCTTCCTCTTCCACTTTATGCAGGGTAAAGGGAAACAATAACAAGTCCATTACAAAAATAGACAAAGAACCCTCCCCTTGGTGCTTAGAGATGAGAAGCGCTGAGCCAGATGCCAAACAAAGAGACTCTCCATCTCAGTTCAGCCAGTGGAGGCTCATGAAATAAGGCTAACCGCATGTATGTGATTAGCAAAACCTTTCAGCTCTCCCTGCCTGCCCACAAGGAGGGTATTGATTATCTTTTCTTCCTGCTTTATGAACCCATTCGTTAATGGGCTGGGAGCTTGTAAATGTTCATTGGATTTCCTATCAAAGTGGCCTGAATGAACAAATGCAGACATTTTTATGAGGAGGAGAGTTAGGGACCTGCTGACACCTGCTAGGAAGCTTCGATAAACACACTTTCTCTGCTAAACGCCCACCTCACTTACCTTCACACCTCCTCTTAGTTTCCCCATCTCAGATGCCAAATTGCTAAACTGTTTTTGCAAAAAAAAACCCATTTCTTCATCAGTTTATAAGCAATAACACCTTTTGCTACTGCGGGACATTTCATCAAAGACTGGGGAAGTGAATTTTAAATTCCATTGAAAGTGCAGTTGAGGAGTACAGTTCTTGTAATTTTTAGCTAATTTTTCTGCAACACTTGGACAGTGTAAATTAATATATTTCCACTTGACAGCTTAGTGATTTCTGCAGAATAGAATGTAAATGGCTGTGTTGGCTCTGCTACTCCTAGAATCCAAAACACACAAAACCTCCAACTTGCAAAGACTGCCTTACTGAAACTCAGTCTCTAGCTAATCTTCAACAGGTGCAACCAAGCCAAGACCTATTGCTGCTTCCACATTTACCATCACCTCCCCAATTCCAGTTCCTGCCTGTTATTTCCCTTCATATATTAGGCAGCATGTGCCCACAATGTTGCAGGAATTCAAGAGAAGGTGAAGGTTTTGCCTTTGTCTTCTGCTTGAGAATGCCCAGGAGCAACTGGTGGGCTACTATATGAGACAGAATGTGTCACGTCTCAAGTCAGTGAGGTTCAGAGAGCAAACACACATGCTCAGCGCTAGTGGCGGTAGCAGTCAGTTAAAGTTCCAAAGTCCTTTGGGGGATCAAGAGTTAAAGTGTAGTTAAGAATTCCGAGTTCAAAAGGGTCTGTGTTGTCATAAACCAGTCCAAGGATCAAAGGATACAGACAAAACACAAACAAGGTTGCAGGGAAAAGAGTTGTTGTCTGCAACAGCATTTCCTGGATTTAGGTGAGTTTAAGTAGGGCTGGGCAAGCCTTGCCCCTTCTGACACAGCTGTTTGACATGCAAATGCGCAGACAGTCTCAGGTGTTGGTGTTGGCCCACATCTTCATCTGAGCTGTCTGTAGCTTGGGAGACAGGCTTATTGTTTATGTTTAGTCCCTGAGTTGTGCCTTCCTTGCCTTGACTTCCCTTGACTTGGTTGTCAAGGGTGATGGCCTGCTAATCCTGGAAGGAGGAGGAGGAGGAGGGGATGACAGGACAAGGCACAACAGGACATTGGACTAGATGGGTTGTGGTTTCATCTAGCAGGGCTCCTCTTATGTTCTTATATTCAAATTAAAAAGTGGCTTGAAAGCAGCTTACAGATAGTAGCATCCATGCACTAGTGCCTCTAATCTACATTAAGGGCAGAAAATGAACTTTTCAAAGCCTTTAATGTAGATTAGAGGTAATATGGGAACACTAATGTCCATATACTACCACCTCTAAAACATTTTCAGATACTTTTTTCACTTGTGCAGATGCAACCTTATCCCATTTTTTGCACCTATTGTTGCTATCCCAGGCCAGGGTGAGACATCCTGGCCCAAGATACTTAACCCATTCCATGGTGGGACAAGTTGCTACTGAAGTGGGACAGGAATGTCCTAGCCCTAGTCAGTTACTCTGAAGTTTGGGGGAGAGGGGTTTCTGTGGTACATCACTTCCAGCTGTGCTTCATGAAGCACCACCAAAAAGAGTCTCCCATGAGCTTATGAGAGCAATAAAATAGCATAGGGTACCAGTCTTCTGGGCCTATTCAGCTCTAAACTTTATCATTCTAGGACTTGGCCCTGCCTTGTCCCATGCTAACATGTGGAACAAAGTAGCCTAGGCACTTCCATGGGCCTCACATGGAAAGGGGCTTAGTTTGTTAGTATACTATACACAGTGATGGTAGAGTACTGCATAAATCATGAAGTATAGTAGGGAGGGAGGGAGGAAGGAAGGAGTTACAGAATGGATTTCGTGTCTAGGGTCATAAAGCCATGTCTACATTGGCCTGGTATGCTGGCCTAAGGGACCTGCTAGACTGCTTGCACTATGGTGCAGAATTGGTCTAGCACAGTGGTTCTCAACCTGGGGGTCGGGACCCCTTTGGGGGTCGAATTACCCTTTCAGAGGGGTTGCGATTAGTCTCCCGCCGCCCTTCCCTCCCACCTCCCAGCTGTTCCACCCCAGTGGTTGGGGGTCTCCACAACACGAGGAACTCCATTAAGGGGTCACAGCATTAGGAAGGTTGAGAACCGCTGGTCTAGCAGAAGCCATACCTCCCACTAGAACAATCTGTGTACACTGGACAGAGCTTTGGAGTAGGCTTTGGCACAAAAATTGTGCCATGTTCCCCTGCTTGTAAGCAGTCCACAGAGTACTCTAATGGTACACTGGCTCAGTGCACATGGACCATAGTCTTGTATGCCAAGATCGGTGCTATTCCACCAGGCATCCAGAAGCTGTTCTGGAAGTGCACCACATCTGAGTGCCCAGACAAAAAAGCCCTGGAAAGTAACTTCAGATCTAGGAATCTTGGGATGGGTTTCTTAGAGCAGGTTACCACCATGTAGGTTCTGCTGCACTGTGATCACACACTGTTGTGACTTCTTATCAGCGGACATCAATCCTCAACACAAACTCCTTGGATCCTGTAACCTCAGAAAGGTCAGCTCAGTGATGGGTGGGATTTCTCAGCATTGGAACTGCCTCTCTTTTCAGCTGCACTGGTCTCCTATTTGCCGGGAATACTGCCTGTAAAGAATTTTAGGAAGGAAACTGTGCTTGCAAAAGGCTTGATAACTATCAGGTCTGCTAAATTTCAAGGATGAAACTGACACTACCTGATCAATAGGTGTGAGTTTTCCACCTGAAAAAGAGGATTCCAATGGCACAGTCTGCTCCTCTTTATACATTCAAATATATGAATTTCCTTATTTCCAAAACTATGCAAATCTGTGATACCTTGCTCTGTGCAATAGGAGGAAATATCTGCAAACTAAACCCATAGAGGCAGAGAAGCATGGGCTTGTATGGGAAAATTAAGAGGCTTCTGAAGAAGGAAATCCCAGTATTTTCTACCCCTCTGAGTTAAAGCAGGCATCACTTCTGGGAGTAGCACCACATCTCCCTGCTACCAGGAGGTGTGACCTCTCCATTCCCCACCTTCAGAGATATGCAGTTGTTTAGAACACAAGGAGTTACTCTAGCTTAAGAATTTCTATCATGCTGCAACAAAATCAACAAAAAATGTTCCATAAGATAAAAAGCACTGGCTATGTTTAAATTTTCTTGTGGATATTTTAAAAGATCCACAGGTAGTAGTTGCAACTACAAGACCACTGACAGAATCTGGAAAAAAAATCCTGCTACACATAGAAAACCCAAAAGGATTGACATAGAAGATTTATCAGTTATTAACCACTTGTGAATTTATTCCGGTGCAAGTCCTTAAACCAGGGTTTCCCAAACTATGGGTCGGGACCCACTGGTGGGTCGTGAGCGAATATTGAGTGGGCCCTGCCTGTAGAATTAAGTAATTAAAAAATTGTATTAAAACTTTGTTTGTTATTTGAAAAGTCCTTTATTCATATTGGTAACGGTTAAATTTCCTAGAGGTGGGTCCCGAGTTGGTAAACTTATATTAGATGGGTCGTGGCCCAGACAACTTTGGGAACCACTGCCTTAAACAGTAGTGGGAACATGATATTAAATAAATCAATTAAGGATCATGAGTGGAGCCTACAGATGTGCACAAATTGTTTTGACATTTGATTCGTAACGGAGCAAATGTTAGAAAATCTGTATTTGTTTGAATAAATACCCTTTGAATGTAGTAGTTAAGAATTCGATACAAATTCATATGAATTCACACGAATATCTTATACGAACGAATACATATCCAGTACAAATACATATCCGATATGTATCCCGTAACAAATCCACACTCTAAAAGTGTCAAATCTGACCTGAATCCACTTTTAATCAGCTCTCAATCCATGTTGAATGCAATCTGGATCCATTGCAGATGTGACTGGCACGGCCGCTTTCCCACCTCCCCAGTTTAACAAATATCTGAACTATTTGTACAAACGTCCAAAACATTTGTATTCATATGAATGTTGATGTACAATTTGTGTCCGAATGTCCAGATGAATTCAGATGAATAACGAATGTTACAAATATTCATGCACATCCCTAGCCATAAGCATCAAACTGAAGGAACTATGGGTGAAATTACTAAGTAAATAGTACCTTAAGGGAATAAATAAACAACTATTTTTATTTTTTATATAATTTTTTTTATTTTCACTAAGCATTTATAACACACTTCAATATATAATTACTATAAATTCCATTACAATGCTTTAATATTTTCCGTGTGACTTCCTCCGTTCGTCCGACTCTTCTACTTTTAGTCCTTTTACACTTTGTTCCCTTCATATACCTTTTACTCTTTCTTTTAAAGGCCGAAACCTTCTGTCAAAACACCCAATTCCTGAAGGAATTCTATAAAAGGGCCCCAATTTTCCATAAACTTATTCACTGTTTTATCTAATAGATTTGTCAGTTTGTCCATTTCTGCCATCTCCATCAATTTGATTATCCATTCCTCCTCTGTAGGTAACTCTTCTTGCTTCCATTTCTGTGCATATAACAATATGGCAGCTGTCACCATATATAGTATCAGAGTCTTTACATCACTTAGACAATCATCAACGATTCCCAACAAAAACATTTCTGGTTTAAACTCAAAATTACTGTTCAAAATTTGTCTCATCCAACGACCTATTGTGACCCAGTACTTTCTTGCTTTCTCACATGTCCACCACATATTTTTATATTGTCGGAAAGGATGCTTAGAGCCAGGGATGTATGGGTATGTGGCAGCAGACATTTTTTGGAAGGAGGCAAAAAGGCATATTAATACAGTAATAGGATTCCGCTTAGGATTGAAAATGAATTAGTGTTACTATTGATTTTCAGAGGACATAATATAGTCAAACAGTACATAAAGATTTGGTAAAGTAATAAGTGCGGCACAACTTGTCATTGCCCAAAGCTGGAAACAAGCACAGAAGTTAAATATCAATGACTGGAAAAAGAGATTGTGGGAGCTCCTTATGGGTGAATACACTGCAGAACATAAAAATATCTATTATGTCTGGAATGATATAAAAAACTTCAGCTGTTAAGATATAGGCTCCGTTAACAGATGTTATTCCAAAAATTAAAACCACAAGACAATCTCCTAAAGTGATTTTGTCCTGGATAACACAGTTCAAGGCAAATGTAAATTAGTTGGTATCTGTAGCATAACCTAATGTGCATAGGTATGAAAATATGGTGGATAGTGATATTTCAGTGTTAATGTTATGTGTATTACTTCTGGATAGTTTCCTGCAGTTATGTTTTATTTTATTGCCTACATATACTTTTGTAAGAAGCTTAATAAAAGCTTAAAAAAATAATGAGGCCATTGTTATTCAAGTCATGATGCCTGAGTGCATAGGGCCTTGTCACCTTCTGAGACTAAGCATAGCAGTCCTTCATGTGAACAGGGCCTGGTTCTGTTCATGAGAAGCAAACTCACTCCTAGGACCTAGGAGGCGCTGGGAGTGATGTGGAAACACAATGACTTCAATGCCACTGCAAGGTATATTGAGTGCTCCCAGGCTTAGGGTAAGCCTGTAGATACAGAATAAACTTAGGCCTTTTCCTGACTGAAACCTATGTTGAATTATATCCCAGAATAGGGACCTGCTATTCAAGTGCTAGTGCAAATAACAGCACAGCCAGGGCAGGGCCTTAGTCTGCCCTAGCATATACATGCTAAATCCCAATTTATATCCTGGAATCTGGAGTTAGGCCCAGTGCAGAAAGGGCCCAAGTCTTTAAGGATAATGCAAGATCCAAATAGTGCAGGTACTGAAGAGAATTAGGGTCTTTCCATACTTGTTCCAGCATGGAGTTGCTTCTATCTTATTGAGGCAAGAGTCTGGCATAGTTGGCAAGGTAGGAGTTGCCACAGCAGTGGGAAAGGAAAGCAGTGGGAAAGGGCAGTTTCTAAAGAAGCTGTGCTCCCCCATCATGAATGGGGCCATAACTAAAGCCATGACAGGGAGCCCCATACCCTCACTGCCCCTACCAACATTGCTCTGTCATCAGTGGCACCCACTAGGTAGAGGAACCCTGCACAGGGGAAAGGCAAGAATAAGGGGGGAAAGGGGGAAATAGCGGAAGTTTGGTTCCCTTTGTCTCAGTCTAGGGCTTCAGTTCCCCATTGCATACATACTTCATCCATATTATTTGGATAATCCTGAATAGAGCACCTCCAGATACATTTTATTCTAGATTATTCATACTTTATTCCAGATTGTCCAAATAATGTGGATTAAGCAAGTATTGGCTAGATGGGACCTAAAGTCTTCACTGAGACAAAGACTCCCTCCAGTTGCAAAGTAAACTCCGCAATCATTTCCGCACTGCACTGGAAGCACCACACACACAACTGAGGTATTCTCAATGTACTGCTGCTTTGTTTGTTTGTTATTTGTGTTTTTATCCCACCATTTATTTGATGGTCTCAGGGTATGTAATAACATTTAAAACCAAATATAAGCATACTGCAACTTTTTGCAATGTGCAAAAAGTGCATTGCAGTGCTACTATGGGAAATCTGGCAACAACACTGGATTTCCCTTAGTAGCCCTCCCTACCTGCATGTTTAATCAGCCCACAAGGGACTTCCAGAAGCCAACCAAACACTTGGGAAACAGCAGATGAAAGAAGACGGGCCTTTGGCTGTCTTCCATTTGTCTCCAGCAAGCCAATCACATTTACTGAGCACCACATGCTAGGGATGTGCATGAATGGGTTTTTTGGCATTCAATTGGAAACAAATTGAATGTTAGAAAAATTGTATTCATTCGAATAGATCACCTTCGAATGTGGTAGGATTCTATTCGATACAAATATATTTGTACGAATTCATACAAATATCTGATACAAATACATACGGATCCTACATATAGATCCTGCATATGGATCCTATACAAACACATACATATCGGATGCATATCCTATACCAACATATACATATCACATGCATATTGGATATATATCCTCTATGAATGCATATGTATTGATAAGTATCCCCTGTTTAACAAATGTATGAACTATTCGTACAAATATTAATGTACAAATGCCGTAACATTCAATTAATGTACGAATAATAAATGTTATGAATATCTGTGCACATCCGTGCCAGATGCACAGGTAAGCAGGATTTTGTTGTTTACAACTACAGCAAGAGACAGTGGTGGGACCTTGTTTAGACCCTTCATTGCCTCTTGCCCTCTGGAGGAAGCTGATCCCACAATACTAGCTCTGATGTACAAAGCAAAATACCATTTTACAATATTACAATAACAAGTATTACAAGTAGCATTTATCACCATTCTTTTGTCTGTTCGCAGCACAGCTTCCATATTTTCTCTTCAGTCATCTACATACCTTCAACAGAGATTATACGTGCATGTACACTCTCAAATGAACAAGACCAAATCTGTCTAGCTGATGCACGTTTCTTCAGAGAAACCAATGCTCTGGGATCAATTTAGAGCTTCCCTTGTATGTTTCAAAGCTTTGCAGGAGGTCAAAGAGAAGAACACATGTGCTGCTTTGCAATTGCTGGCAACAAGAGGTTCCCCCAACAACAGCATCATGTCAGATTTGAAATCTCATGTGTTTCTAACAAAGCATTGATAGGCAGCTCAGAGATGAACTGCTGAGCAGCTCACCTTCTTCTCCACCCCTTTCTGCTACTTGTGTCTTGCATACCACTCACCTCTAAACTTCAAATACTGTCAACTCAGCCACCATTATAGATTGACAAGTGGCAAGGAATTTGTTTGGAATCTTCAGCTGCTAATCTTTCGATGCCCCTGCTATATGCCGTCAAAAGCTAACAATTAATGGCAAATCTGGGGGTCTCCAACAATTCTAAATGTCATTAATGGATGTTTACAGAGGTACTAGATCAGCTTGGCAATTCTGACAGATTAAATAATTTTATTACTCCTTCCAGCACGTTCAACTGCAGAAAGGGGCAAAAGAATTTGGCTTGCAGCCCTTAGACACTAAGGAGTAATTCCAAAGTTCCTGGTTCCAACTGGTAACTTGGTAACGCAAGCAAAGGATTCTAATGACAGAAGAGCAGCCCCCAGTATTAATAAATTTAAAGTAGTGTTTCCAGCTGCCAGCAATACATCTTTTGAAAAGTCCTCTAAGGGTTTCTCCCAGGAAGGCAGGAAATAAACTTGTGGTTCACTTTCCATCCACCTTCTCTATGCATTTGTGACAGTGAAAGCCTTGAAGGAAAACTGGAAAGTAACATTCTCCACTAAAATAATCAAGGAATCAAATTCAGATGTGCTTTCCTAAATTTGTGACCTCGGAAAAGATGCTGCAAACATAACTCAGGTGGTCCTAATTTGAGATAGCAAACTAGGAGCAGAGAAATAAAGGTCATTTATGTATGGCTCAAGGTATCCTACACCCTGCTGGCCCATGCTGCTTAGTCCAGCTGGAATGTGAATACATTCTAATCCATTTGAATCTTAGGATATTCTATTCAAATTGAATCGAATCCCCAAAACTGCATCCGTGATCATCCCTACTGGATAGTCACTGAGTTCAATTCTGCACTCCTCCATGAAGTCAGCTGGGTGGCCTTGGGCTAGTCACAGATCTCTTTCTGAGTTCCCACAGCCTCACCTATCTCACAGAGTGTCTGTTGTGGGGAGAAGCCATTCTGAGACCCCTTAAATGGGTGAGAAAAGTGGGATAGAAAAGCCAACTCTTCTTTTCTTCTTCTTGGACCAATGTGATGTCTGTCCAGCCAGCAGTGCCAGTTAGCAGTCTAGCTGCTGCATTCTGCACCAAATGCAATTTCTGCTATCCTTTCATTACTCCAAAACAAAGAACAAACTGAAAGTTTCAAATTCGGCAAATACAGTCTTCCTCTTTCTTCAGCGTCCTGTATTACTTTATATTTACTCTGACATTTTCCCCCTGCCATATAAACTTAGATGTGTCTTCTTGCCATCGATTTAGCATTATATCATTTGTCAAAACTGGTATTGTTTGTAACAGAAATATCATTCCTGGCAATACATTCATTTTTATGACAGAAATCCTTCTCAACAATGATGATTTTATTTTTTTCCCATTTTAACATATCATTCTTAATTCCTAACCCCCCCTTTTACATAATTATTTTGAAACAACATTTCATTCCTATTTTACAACATTATTTCCAGATACCTTACTTTTTTCTCAGCCTCAAATCCAGTTTTTTCTATCGCTTTTCTTTGCCTATCACTTGTCATATTTTTACCCCATCTTTGGTATCTGTATGCAGCCTTTGTGTGACTTCTGTGCAAAAGCTGCATGAAGCTAGAGCAAGGTAGCTGCAGCTGTGAAGTCATGTGCTGCATCACCTGATCGCCATAGCAATGGCCCAGGGCATATGGCCAATGCTGGCCAATGAGTCAGACACTTTCAGACAGGGGCATTCACACTTTGATGGCTACAAAGTAAGCCCCAGTTATGTCTGGGATGTCCCATGGAAGTGTGAAAAGCCCCAGAGGTATTGGTACACAATTCAGGCCACATAGGCCCCCGCTGGACATTAAATAAGAAGTATCACATATCTTCCCTTTCCCCAGAATAGGGGGAAAGTTAAATGTTGTGTAGACTATCAGCTTCCAGGACTGCAGCTGGTAACTGCATGGTTCCCATTCTACAATCTAAATAACTTATTGTGCTCCAATCACTGCCACAGAACATGCAAATATGTTGGAAAGCAACATCTCACCTTGGTTCCTTGGTATCTGCCTGGCAGAAGATGAATTAGGATTGGTCTGTGTTTCCCTAGGGAAGGAAAACAGTAAACCCAGATGCAGAATTAGGCATAGGATGAATTCCTACCCAACAAATACCCTACCCCATCCTATAGGATGAATGGCCACCCCAAAAAAGTGTTATGCCATTCTAGACTAGTTGGACTTAGATAAGGATTTTAGGATGATAACCAAATTTTCCAACACCAGAATTGTTTTGCCCAACAATATTATCTTGAGTATAACTTCTCGGTCCTCTAAAATCCTAAATTGAAAGCGTGTTTTTTTTTCTGATCTTCTTTTCTCCTTAATGAAAAGGATATAGATATCCCCCTTCCTTTACGCACACACATCTAGTTGAATTCCAAACATTAATTAGTGATGAATTACAAGTGTAAATCCCATCCAAAGCCTCAGACCCACCAAGATGAATTCCTTTGAGGAACACAGAAAATCTTACGTTAATACCTTTCTCTTTTTTCATCAAGCAATTATTTTGCAAACCATTTGTCAGCAAATGTTGAATGCCTACTCTCATCTATAGTCCTGGAATATAAAGTTTGGACAATTAATTATTGAATGGCTTATTATTTCTCACTGATAGATGGTTAGAAACAGATGTGTGCACATGCACCCATACAAACAATTTAATTATTAAATTTCATCAGAATCTGCATAGCTCTTCCAAGAACTCTTAGCACTCTAAGGATTATTTCCTTTCACCTTTCTTTCTTTCTTTCTTTCTTTCTTTCTTTCTTTCTTTCTTTCTTTCTTTCTTTCTTCCTTTCTTCCTTTCTTCCTTCCTTCCTTCCTTCCTCTCTCTCTCCCCTTCTTTTCCTTCCCTTCTTTTTTTCTTCCTTTTTCCCCAAAATAAATACTTTTTCCATCTACCTTCCTTAATGTTAAGCAGTGTTGCCTCCTAATGGGGGTCTTTCTGGCCCAGTCCAATCAATGAGGGGAGAAAATCATTATCATGATATATTCTGATGAGAGTTGGTCAATTCCACTTCTCTCATTAATTTCCATATTAGCCAAGAATATTTTTAGGGTATACTGTAATCTACATGTAGGAACCAAATCACACAAGGTAACCCACCACCAATCACTCTCTGCACAGGAGCATGTGAGCAAAATCCGCCCTAACAAATTAAGTGCAGGTTGCTTTCAAGAGATTATTTCATGTCTTTGGCCCTAGTCACGCCTTGCTGAAATAGTCTGTCTTATTAATAAGTCAGACTCAAAACTCACTAACCCTGACCACACCCAATACCTGATAATCCTCCCTCAGTTTGGGTCGCTATGCTCACACCTTTCTCTGTGAGATTCCTTTATAAAACTTTTTAGATCTCCACCCCCCTCCACTGTCACAATGCCCCCTGCGCTCTGATAGGATAAAGGTTCTGCGATTCAGTGTGTAAACAACATATTGGGCAAAAGGGAAGGCAACAACAGTATCCACCCACCAAAGTACAGTTCAAGCCCCCTTTAGTCCTCTTCCCCAATCACATATCAAAGAATGAAAACAGATTAATGCTCTGTAATGGCCTGATATCTGTAAAACCCAGGACTCAGGAAAGTACCACTGATGGGAAGAAAGTCCACAAATAAAATGGATAGGACTAAAAAGATGTGAGCAGTGGGCACTGAAGACAGAATGAAGAAGACCAAAGAGAGTGAATAGAAGACAAATGCCCCATACCAACCATGACCCCTCTTCTTGTTGTCTGCTAACACTCTTCTCTTCCAGGCTTTTCTTTCCTTAAAGCAATCCAGGTGCACATTATGAGTGCAGGTCCCTTTCTGGATTGTATCCTGGGATAGGGACATGCAAGAAGGCCTTTTCTGTGCTGGCCCCTAGACTCTGGAACAGCCTCCCTCTTGAGGTTCAGCAGGCACCTATGCTGTTTAGTTTTCAGCACCTGGTGAAAATGTGTCTTTTCACCCAGGCTTTTGCTTTTTAAATAGCTTCCTCAAGGTGCTGTCCTGTTAGGGAGGGAGGGAGGGGGTTATATTTTTTATTATATTTTAATATTTGATATGTTTTGTTCCTATTGTAACCTGCCCTGGGACCATTTGGTGAAGGGTAGGATATAAATTTCTTAAATAAATTAATAAATTAATAGTGCTGACTATGGCACAGCAGACTATGGCAGGCCCAGTGCAGAAAGGTCCTAAGCCAATTTTTATGCTATTAGCACAATTCTTTTCCCTTTTCAGGGGGTTTTGAGGTGGATTTGGGTTTGGAATGATATTTTTTCCCTGACTGACATTAATATAATTAATGTTTTTGTCGTATAGATTTTCAAGATCAATCTACTGGTACCAGTTAGATGCTGAGAAAAGGGAAATAATGTGTTTCAATGAAATATAAAGATTTTGTGTTAAAATGCTATGAAAAATAAACACAATGGAATAATGTAAGATCCTTTAAAGCAGGAGTCACCTGGGAATAGGCTATCACTTGATATTTCCAGTTACCAAAGGATAGCATTGCCCTGTATTCCTTGATGTTAGATGATAATAAAGTGGTAGCTGTTAAGGTATCTTTAGCAATTAAAACTTGGATACATATGCAGATGCACAACAAAAAACTGTGAATGCCAGAATTAATCTGGTTACCAATACACTCAAATTAAATCAAATGCCAGCATATGTTAGCTGGCTCAAAGAGACCCTCATGGGGCCCAGCTGATTTTAAAAAGCCAAACTAATCGTGCAAAGCTTGGCTTTGGTTTCCTTTTCCTGGCAAGGATAGCAGAATTGCAGAGCTTGAGTGCAAACCCTTTTATGATCCTTGCTGCAGCCTGGTAAATGACAGAATGTGATGGGTGTGGTGTTGTGTGGCTACAACAAAAATGCTGTGTATGGCATGCAAACTTCTTCAGAGCTGTATAGGAAATATATTTTAAACCATGGGTGTTTTTCCACCACAGCCCTTAGATCCAGATCTAAGAAGATCCGGATCTAAGGAATGGATACATTCCCTAATCCAGATCTAGTAGATCCTTAATCCAGATCTAGTAGATCCGGATTAAGGGAAGCACCCACACAGGCCCTTTAACACCCATTAAGCATGGATTGGGACACGCGCGTCCGCATTTATGTGCCTTTTTAGCACACTTCTGGCCACACGTGTCCGCATTGCACGTCCCTCTTTAATGCGGATTTCGGCGGCAAAACTGGTTTGGCACCGCCACGTCCGCATTAGAGGGGGCTATTAAGCACACTTCCGGTAGATGCGTCCGCACCTACCCGTGCTTAATCCGTGCTTAATGGGTGTTACTTACACACCACATCTCAAGTGGTTTTGCGCCGTGAAAACGCATCCATTTAGGATGCGTCCGCATGGCGCAAGTGTAACTAACCCATGGCCCACCCCCAGCTCGCCATGGTTGGCTCGCCAGAGCCAAGCATGGCGAGCCGGGGGACCTTGCTGCCGCGGCTCACCCTGGCCCCAGAAGCGGCAGATCACCACTTCTGGGGCCAGGGCGAGCTTCCCAAAAGCACACCCTAGCCCATCCCGCTGGGAACACGGCCGATCCCCTCCTTACCTCTCCATGGTCGTCTTCGTTGTGAGGGTCTCCACCCAGGATGCAGCACGGCTGCGTCCTGAGCGTCTCCTGGGTGGCTGAGGCTGGAGATGCAACCCAAGACACCATCCATATATTGTTGTTGTAAATTTTTAAAATTAAACATTTAACAGTACGATACATTTAAAAACTTACCAAGAGAAAGACAAGACAAAGCTACACTGCACTAAGACATAAAAACATAATTTCAGCTAATTTTGCCTTCTTAGCCCTCATTCCGAGGACTGTGAAGAGGAATATCATTTTTGTCCAATTATTTATCTCAATTATTGCATCAGTAAGGATTGTTCTGGTGTATTTGTATTAGGTGTGTTACATAAAATCTGCATACCTGGCTTCCATACGTTCAAAATTTGTTCCTGAAACCCCTCTCCTTCCATTTTAGATTGTCTCAGGGTAATAAATTCATTTATCATTATCTTCCATATTTCTTTATGCCAATTTGCCTTATTTAGTTTATCTGCAGATTTCCAATCTTTACTTAATAAACATTGAGTAGCAACAATTAAACAATGAAAAGGGTATTTTTCATTAATATCCCATTTTAAATTGGTGGAGTCATGAATATAACTGTGAGAAATTGAATAGTAATACTGAACGTCTCTTTCATTTCTTTATATATTTTATTCAAGAATTTCCCCACCATCCATATGTAAGAAAATGGCCAACCTCAGGTGGCTGAGGGAGCAGAATATTTGCAGGAACCCATATCAGGCAAAGATGCCTTGCTTCCCGTTCTCTGAAAGGGTAACTTTCTGTGAGTGCAGAATTAATAACTTTGAGGCTGCCCTTTCTAAAAGTGCACTAGGGAGGAGAAGTGTAGGGGCCTATTCGCACTTGGCTTTATTCTGGAATATATCCTGGAATAGGGATTTGCTGTCCATATGCTAGTGCAGGCTTCAGCAGGACCAAAGTGAGATCTGCTAGAGTCTGCATTAGCATGTGGACCACAGACCCCTATCCTGAGATATACTCCAGAAAAAGGCCAAGTGCGAATAGGCCCCTGATTGTCACATTTTCTCTGTGCCAGACCTTATGCTGGAATTCTGGACTATATTCTCCATGCATGTAAGTTCAACATCTAGTAGGGCCTCCAGTCCCTGGCCAAAGAATTCAGCTCTGCGCAGAGCCATTTGGAGGGTAAGGAGTAGAATGGAGCCCTGGCTGTTTTGCTAAGGCCTTCCTGCCCTCATGCCAGCTGTCACAGGTGCTGACTCTGTCCAGCCTCAATCAGGGCTTTGTATGAATAGATCCTAAATTTCATCAAGGGGCATCATATACTAAGATGTTAGTTTCTTAGGCGTGTCCCCATGCGCTATATAGTCCGAATCAAATCCAAATTCGGTAAGGAGCATCCCTGTGCAAAGCCTCCTAACCGGGCTACATGCAGACCAAATCACCCAAATCTGCGGTAAATTTATTTCCTCTAGAAAACTGTCCCCACCACAGTTTGGGAGCCAAGTCCACATTATTTTGGAGGCTGAGTCCATGCAAGGGGATGCTCCCAGGATATTTGGGGAGGAGATTGATGCTCGCATCATTAGCAGGTGGGGTTTCGTGTCCTGTGCTTGCCATTCCTGTCCTGTGCATTGGAGATCGCAACTGTGTGGGCCTTTTTGGCAATAAATGGTGACTGAACAGAAACTAGTCTCTTTCCGCGACCATTATTCCACCTCCCCTTCCCCAATTGCCAAGCCAGGTGAACATGCAAGACAAATAGTAGCTTCTGAAACATGCATACAATAACTGAGCATTCCAGTTTTACAGCAAAAGATGCAATCGCCGTCCCATGAGTCTCTTTCCGTGACCATTATTCCACCTCCTCCTCCCCAAAGGCCAAGCCAGGCATGATAATTTAATTTAAATTGTGCATATGTGTTAAACTGCCGTACCAGGTGAAGCACAATGACGTGTGCACAAATCTCCTCCCCATTAGCCCGCAAGTGTCCCCATGTGAGTTCCCAGCTCGCTGAGCAATGCATGCCAGCTCCCCAAACAGTGCCAAGACTTCTTTTTTCAGGTATCAAATTTGGCACCCTTCTGGCGCTGTTTGGGGGGATTTGGCACACTTTTCATGTGCCAAATCCAAAGCCCATGAGGACGCACAGCGCCAATTGGGTGCTCAGAACTGTACCAAAAGTGCTTGGGGACAGGGCCCTATTATGTTCTTATGTTGTTCAGTAATTGAAACTGATCCAAAATAACAAGACCAAATAGTGCTCTAGATAGCTCCACTAAACCATTCCCAACCATTCAGTCCAATTCCATACAAATCTGATCGACTTTGTGCCAAAGTGCCTCACAAATTTCTCATGCAGAGCCTCCAAAGGTGCAGAAACAGATTCTTACAACTGGCTGGAAAAAAACCTTTTAACCACTCAGAACAGCTCTGCTGGATGGCCACTTGGAGGCAGGAAAATAAGTCTTTTTCACCACCACTGCTTCACCACATTCAGCTCCCTGTTGTACCTCTATGCCTAACAAACTGTGCAGGGTCTCCAAGGGTTCTTGGGAGCAATCATATAAATAGCTCTACTCACTTCATGGTTCCAAAGTTTGGCTAGAGCCTCAAGAGGAATGCCAGCCATGTCAACCAGAAGCTCCCACAAAGCTATCTCATAGGATTTTAAGAAGCTAAAGGGAGGGTAAAGAAAGGTAATTCTCCCTGCCTTTTGCTGATGGGACAGAAAGCAAGACACCAATGAGGCAAAGAATTTGCAGTAGAAGAAAAAACATGATAGTGAAATACTGGGTTAAATGGAAATAAACACAAGAAGATATAGAGTGGTTGGGTGCAAAAAGGACTTTTACAGGAGTAATGTGATGTAGATCCAATTAGTTGTAGTTGTTCCAGTCTTCTTGTCAGAAAAAGGTCCTGCTGAGTTCAGAGAGGTTTATTTTCAGGTAAATAAGCCTCAGAAATAAGTCCCATTGGTGCTTACTCCCAGCAGAGTGAGATTAGAAATAATAGAGTCAGCCACTGTGTTTTACTTAATCTTTTCTACTGGTATTTATTTTAGCTGCTCCTTTTCCTATAATTGGTGATCTCCTCCTGACCTGTTCTATTGTGACAGCAGCATTCCATAATCCCCACCACCACGACCGTTACCTACCATTGTGGGAAAGATCTCAGTTCCTGATTCTCCACTGCATCAAAAGCAGCACATCTCTAAATTTGCACACGGCATAAGAAGAAAGGGCTGTACTCCATTTCATCCAAGCATACTTTCTTTGTTTGTTATTTGCATTTTTATCCCACCCTATACGCAAAGGTCTCAGGGTGGGTCGCAGCATTTAAAGCCAAATATAAACTTTTTAAGGCAATCAAAATCTCTGAAAAATGGCGGGGAGCCATATCCCCATTTAGCCAAAGCCGGAGCAAAGAGTTACGGCTTCACTGTCCTCCTAAACATGTAAAGTGAGGGTGTCTGATGCATGTCAAAGGGAAGACTATTCCATAATATGGGGGCCATAACTGAGAAGGCCCTATCCCAGGTCCCCATCCCTTTTGCTGCTGAGGTTAGTGGTACAACCAGGAGTCCCCCCCCTACAAATCTTAAGGCACAGGCAGGTTGGTATGGAAGAAGGAATTCCTTTAGATATTTGGGACCCAAGTCATTTAGGGTCTTATAGATTAAAGTTAACACCTTGAATTGGGCTTGGTAGCAAATCAGCAGCCAGTGTAACTCTTTTAAGACCAGCATGATCTGCATCCAGTCAGCTGTCCTGGTCAGCAGTCTAGCAACTGCATTCTGTACCAACTGCGGCTTCCGAACCATCTTCAAGAACAGTCCCATGTATAGCTTCAGAGGTGCTTCTCGTACACATTGGAGGGGAACTGAAATCTTCTGAATCGCCCTCATGCCTCTTTATCATGGAGTGCTGTGGAGATGGGCAGACTTCAGTGCCTCTCCAAGGGATTTTGAATACCATGTGGTGATATGACCTATATCTCCTCTTTTTTCAAAGGAGAAAAATAGACAATTCGGGTGAAATACAGTGAGCTAAAATCTTGGTTTCTTCATTGATGTTTTTCTTGTTGGACAATACAGAAGTGGTTTGCCATTGCTTTATTTCAAGATTTTATTTTTATTTTTTTTAATTCAAAGCCTATCAGTCTATGCTAGCCAGGTGGCTAGTGTAGTTGTAAAGCATGTTTTTGTGCCCTATAGCTATCCGGCTTGGGGGTATTCTGGCATGTGCAGAGCAGCTCCGTCCAGTGCGTATGCCTCATGCTGGGGAATACCCGGACCTCTCAAACAATCAAGGTGCAAAAAAGCCCTGAGTGGGGAAATAGCCTAACATATATGCCTGACAGAGACTGCCATGATTAGTCACAAATATAATACAAGCACTTAGGAATGGAAGGAACTTAAGGGCAGTTCACACATAACTTAGTGGGATGATATAACAACACCATCCCACTGAAGTTAAGATGGAGCAGATGGGGATGTCTTTGTACATCAAATGCTGGGTAGGGATGCGCATGAAACCAATTTCTGCCATTCAGTTCGATGCAAATCAAATGAATTGGCTTTGAGCAAATCCTCCCCAGGAATATAGGGGGCTTCGGTTTTGTGCACAAATGTCTGATGAATGTTTGCAAGTGAAGGGAACTTCCCCTCCCTCCCTTCCTATCCCACTTCATACCCTTCTCACCTGCTGCTGCCACCATCACATGCCCACCCAAGGCCCAAGCAAGCATTCTGGAGCTGTGCACACACCTCCACAATCATTGAAATTCCTGGATGGAGGAGGTGTGCATGCATACAGCTCCAGAAGACTTGGCCTTGAATGAGCGAGCAGAAGGTGGCAGAGGTCCACCCCGGCCTCCCATCCCCCATGGCCATGCCCCCTTATCCCCCACTGCAGCCACATCCTCCATGTCCTCCGATACCATTCAAAACCCACGTAGGCCTTCCAGAGCTTCACGTGCACCTCCTTCACCCGGGAGATGCCACCACAGCACCACAGGCTCCAACACAAAGCCACTTAAAGAAGGTCAACAATACCTTCCAGTCCTCCAGATTTTTAAAACAAACATAGCTTTTTCAGGGTAGGCAGCCAAACTGACCCTTAGGCCTGTCCAGAAAAGAGAATACACTGATGTTCCAGGAGGAATGAAGGCATTGAGGACTTCTTACTGTATCCAGATGGATAAGCAGCTGTTTCCTTTGGACCATAAGTTCCAAAAATATGTGAATGAGGAAACCTTATCTTCTTTCAGAGTCTCCTTGGAGCTTCTGTGCTACCCTTATGGTCGGGAGGCCCCAAATAAGGAGTGACAGAAACCTCAGAATTCCATTTTAGCTCTGTTCCTTGAAAGCTTGTTGCACTAGAAAAACATACTCGAGAAAAAATGTGCAAGGGAGTGGGTATGTCTTAACGAATGAAATTTTCTTCTCCCTAAATGAGAGAACTTCCCAGCTGACACCGTCTTGCATGTCTGATCCATCACTTTAGCTGAGGCCCATTAAAAATTAACCAAAAACATGTTCATCATTAACATGTGCCAGCTTTGAGCTCCTGGTGCCCATTTGCAGGGCTTTTGTTATGTATTTTTTAGTACTTTGTCTCTTTAATTGTTCACTCTCCTCTGACATGGTGCCAGGCTGTGCTTGGAAACTGGTTGACAAAAGCAACTTCTCTTATTAGTGGGAAAAAGTTTGAGACTGCAGAGGCCTAGTCAAACCTCATTCAGGTACTACCGCAAGGAGAATTTTCATGCTTTTTTTTTAGAAAGATATCTGTACTTTGTGCTGTTTCCTTTTCATTGGCTTGCATTTTCTATTAAAATATGCTTGCTTGCTTGCACTATATATCTAGTTCTAGATCAGCCCTCTTGGTTTGCCATATTATAGGCAATAGTCCCCTCTTATTTTCGTTGTGTGGCTAGAACTCATGACATGGCTATTTCTGTGGCCATTATCTAGGTCACAAAACTTCCTTCTTGGAAGGGACAGCTGTTGGGATATCTCATGAGATTTCATCACTACTTCAATAGAGGTTTTGCTAGCTGCGGGAGGACCTTAGTGTACCTGGTTCATTTGATTTGACATTTTATCTTTTGGCCTGTCTCTCACAATGCCATGAGAGTGTGTCCATGTTGCCTCTCTTTCACCCACTCTTTGTGCCTTAAGCACTTGTCACAGTGCTTTAAGGGTAGTAACATGCAAAATTCATATTAATTTGTCCAAATTTGGGCATTCAAATTCGAATTGAATGTTGGCACATTTGAAGACTGACATTTGAATTTGAATCAAATCTTTTTATACATTCACATGAAGCTTTGCCTAAACCTTCATATGGGATTCATATGGGTCTTGTATGGGATTTGTATGCATTCGTATGGGATTTGTATGGGATTGAACATTTGTATAAAATTCAACTACATTCAAAGGGGATTTATTTGAGCAAATACTGATTTTCTTGAATCTGACTCAATACGCATTGATTTTTTAAAAAATTCACGCACATCCCTACCAGTGAATCCCTAATGCATTTGCTTTCTATGGGTCGAATAAAAAGCCCTGTTTGCAAGAACTCAGAATGTCTGGCTAATTCCTGTAATTCCAAATACATCCCTGGCTAGAAACATAATGGAAGGAAACACATTAGTAGCACCAGTCATGCCAGTAAACACCATTGTGTGACTCTTGCCTGTGTTTCTTCCTCCTCCTTCTCAGCTTTTAAAAATGTCCTACCTCCAGCTTTACTTATTAGCCATGCTAGGCATTGCCAATAAATAGGCACTTGATATAGATATTTACTTCACTGTTGATGTTATGGCCATCATCCTCGGAGTGCAGTTTTGACTCTGAAGACACACTGCAGTTTGGGCCTTTCTTTCTTTTCTGCACAGATCTTTTAAGACTTTCACTGCAGATAAGTTAGGTTCTCCTGTAGTCACTTTAACTCGGAAAGGATCTGACATCATCTCCACAAATTTGCAGCTTGTCAATTCTGAGTCAATTGGAGAATTTTGCCCAAATGCCCTCAGTACCTGGCAGCAGTTGCGGTCCCTTATAGCCCCCAGATTTCCATATATCCTACTCTCTTCTTCATCAGAATTGTATTTTAAGCAATGTTAGAATAAGTTAATCTGTTACATGTAGAAAAAAGGGGGGTGCTTTTGGGTACCAGAAGGTATGGAAGGGATGAGGTTTAGGAAGCCTAGGGTCCCATTCAAATGAAATGCATTGCAGGACTGGATGGAGCTCTTTGAAGCAAGAGCTGGCACAGGGTTGGGAGGGATCCATTAAGTTGACCCTCCTCAGTCAATCATCTCTGAGAGTCAAATGCCACTCACAGAAACAAAGACCCTTTCTGCACTGGACCTTATTCAAGGTTATATTTTGGGTTAGGGACCTGTCATCCACATGCTAGTATAGACTATGGCAGGCCCCAGCATGACATGTCATAGTCTGCATTAGCAGGCAGATGGGTGGTCCCTATCCCAAGATACAATCTGGAATAAGGCCCCGTGCAGAGAGAGCCAAAGTCCCTGGCTTGCGTTGCCAGCAAGGTACAGAAAGTTGACCCAGTAACTGAGCTGCATACCTGTACACAGCCAAAAGTTCATGGGAAAGGGTCAACACGGAGGTGACACGTTGGTTAGATGTTTCCACCATGCTGAAACCTCTTAAAGCTGGGAGGGAGGCAAGATTAGTTCTTCCCACTTTTGCAAGAAGTCATCTCTTTCAGAGGGTAAGATGGGAGGTGGCGTCCCTGTATCAGCCTTTAGGTACCATGTACTTGTTGGCTTCAAATTATTTTCTAGCTTTCTTTTTGAATTCATGTCAAGATGAATTTGGAGACATAAAGTCCATCTCTTCTTTGAGATCCTGCAGAGGAGTTTGGGGAATGTTGATGGTCTATTTGATAATGAGAAGGATAATGTTAGTGAGTTTTAGATTAATATGCTTACATCCATGTCCTTGTAAAATATAAACAGAAGTGATAACTTCCTCTGGTTTTGTGCCAGAGATAACTGGGAAGTTATCCATATTCTCTTGCATTTGTCTATAATTTAGTTAATAACATAACAGATACTTTTGGCCAAAAATAGTTATAGTATAGGGAACAATTTAAGATATTTCTATAAGCAAATTCTATACTATGTTCGTACCCATTGCTTTTGGTCCCAGCTATAAGTGGAAATATTCTTGACTTGTGCAACCTTGGCATTTTCCAGCTAAAAATTCACAAAACTGGAGTAAAATAATTCATGTAGTCTGATCCCCAACTCATTGCAAGATGTTGAAACCATCAGATCTACTTATTTGTTTCCTATCTAAGGCCCTTTCTGCACTTACCTGAGGGAAAGTTGGGATCAATGGGTCTGGAATAACCTGGCCCATTGATCCTAGCCGTGAGAAGGTGGCTCCATGTCATAGAGCCACAGCCTTGAAGCCTTGGGAGTCTCCAGGGGTAACATTTTGGGGCACAATTTGCCACACTCCCAAATATTGGTTCCCTATAGTCCCAGTATGTAGGCATAGCAGCCACTGGGGAGCATGACCACTTAGATCTTCACTAACATGCAGATCTATGTGGTGTTCAACTTTTCTAAGTGGGCTCTCAACCCTGAGTCAGTACAAAAAATTGTTGCATTTGCTGAAGAAAATGAGAAATGGTATAGAAATCTTGACTAATTGTGAAGGTGATAAGGGGAAACATTTTTATATGCTGGAGTCACATTATGGAGTTGTCAATCCAAAGGAAGACAGACAGCTTTTCGGAAATATGGCAAAAACGTTTCCTCCCCTTAACTTGTTTTAAAATAGTTGTACAGCTCAGATGAATGAATCATGATTGTGTTCAGTCATTGCAATCTGCTAAATGTAGTCTGGACCTCCATCTAGGCGCCAGCATTCTTGGCAGAATGGTTATTTCCACTTAGTGAATGAAGATGAATGAATGAATGAATGAACACTTAAATAAAATAAATAAGGGAATGCATAGCAGAACAGAAAGGTGAAATAATATACAATTTGCATATGTAAGATCTGTGAAATCAGAAACAGATAACTGGGCACTGGACTGGTTCAACATCCTTTCCAACATTATTGTATGGATAATAATAACCTTTGTAAAGATAACTCCTGACTTGTTCAGCCGTCGCACTGTAGAACTGTGTACCAACCCATGGGGACAGACAGTGCTGATCCCGCACTCGGAACCATACCAAACTTGCATGGGGACAAGGCCTCATAGGGCCTTTCTGCATGCATACTTAATCTGTATTAAGAGTCTGTACAGTATACTTCTAGGCCTCATAGATCTGTATGTTAGTGAGGATCTACAAGGCCATGCCCCCTGTTGCTCCATCCCTCTGTAAGCACATAGGCCCAGTTCCCATTGGCATTTTAAAATGGTTTAGAAACAGTTTGGATTCTCTGTGTCCCCATTACCAGTCCATTTCAGGGGTACTTTGAGGATTATTTGGCTAAAAAACGGAATAAATAAGCACCTTTCATGCTTCGTCCTTATTGCTGTGGGAATGCTACAGCAGTATTTGGTCATGAAACGGGTGGGCCAGCCCCTTGCCCGATTTCTTAAAGTGCCAGATTCATATTCAGCAGAGAAGTAACAATTCAGCCTGATAAGATGTAGCAATTCACCCACTCCACACTTCACACTGATAAGGTAACAAAGCTTCATTTTTCACTTCCCCTTGCTTTCTCCTTGCCGGGAAGCACACACTGGAGGCGCCTCTTTTGCCTTGCTGAGCTCTGGGAAGGACAGAAGCACCTTCCCCCATGCCCTGCTGGTGACTGAGCACACTCATATGCAGCCAGCTCTGCGAGCGAGCACACAGCTCTCTCTCTGCTGCCTCTTTTTCACTTTTCTGCATATGCATGCATATGTGCAGGATTGGCAGGATGTCATTTGCAAAAGCATGAGGGGAGGGGAGAGGAAAGGAGAGGGGGGAGCTGCAATTCCCCACCCTCTGCCATGTCATGGCAGGATCCAATCAGCAGGCCGGGGGTGGGGCACAAGGGGGGGAGAAAAATTCCCTAATGCGATTCTGAACTGTTTTGGGTGGGGACCGCAGAGGGGTTGATAGCGATTTAAAGCGATTTAAAGCCACTGAAGTGGAGACTGCCAGAATCCATGTTTGAATTGCTTTTTTTTGTTTAGTTTTTAAACCATTTTAAGAGGCATGAGTGGAAACAAGCCCATAGAGTGTGATGCAAGGCCTTTCTGCCCAGGCCCTTAATCCAGATTAAGGGCCTATGTAGTTAAGATGTAGGTCTCCCAATCTGCATATTAATAGAGGTTGGGGTGGGGGCTGCTGGTCCAACTCCATCTGCGCTCGACAGAGCCAGATCCGGATTACTGGAGCCTAATCTGGATCACTGGTTGATCAGTATCAGGTGTCCTTTGCAGTGGCATGCCATAGTGGGCCACAAAAATATAACCCCCACAGGCCCAGAAACTTTCATCCTAACCCTTCAGAGACATGGGAGTGTGGCTTTGAAGCTCATGTGAGATTTCAGGTTACTTGGTGTGGGCAATCTAGATCAGCACCATTAGTACAGATGGCACTGATCTAGTTCACAGCATTCTGCATTTCAGATTAGTGGCCCAAGCTCATCAGATCTAGTGATCTGGGTCTACTACAGATCTATGATCACCACCACCACCACCCCAGTATGGTTTGTCTGTGTTAGACAGAGTGTGATTCAGATTAAGGGAGGCCATAACTGGTAGACCATGGACCAGCATGAACCGGATCTGGAACACAGAGGGTGTGCAGACAAAAGTCTACTTTTGTTCCTAGCCCTTGGAGGCATGGGAGTGCAACCATGAAGCTCATGCAAGTTTTGCAGCTGTGTCAGATCTGCACATTGGTGCAGATGGTGCTGATCCAGCCCATGCCTTCCTGCAGTCTGGATCATTGGGCTAGGCTAATCTGTATCCCCTGATGCAAATTAAAGGCAGCTAAGTGCAGAAAGGACCTATTTCTTAGACATTGCTATTACTGGAAGGAAGTCCTATTTAAATCTGTGCCCATCCCATTTGAGGTCTCATTCACAGACTCATAATTATCCCAGCTTCCTGGCTGAGTAATTTGCATGTTAGTGGCAGTGCCCCCATTTTACTACTTGCATTTATTTGACTCTGGTACTTGGGGGCTTAAGGATCTCCTGCTAAACTGGATCCCCTCTACCAATCAAACCAACTGGATTAGCATGAAGAAGGGAAGCCTGTAGTCCCCTTCTAGATCTGGACTAGAATTAAATGTAGAAAAGCCCTAAGACTCTTAATTCAGTATTTATGCTTTCCCAAGGCAGACTTCTATGGCTTTGGAGAGGAAGGAGGCGTGCCTGAGCCAGATTAGCTTTTGAAAAGGAAATCATTAGGGAAAACCAGGCAATTTAAACCATAGTTGGTTGTCTTTGATTTCTCTGTGGCTTTTGATACCCTCCAAAACTGAAACAAAATTTTGAAAATAAAACTATCCAAACAAATTAAAAAACTCACTGCAATGCTGCGTTTCAATAGCTCTTGACAACAGAGTGATTCCACAAGAGAGAGATGAATTAGTGTGCGTTCCCAACAGTGCAACTATCTGATTGGGGTCTAATATATTGGAAGTTTTATTGGTGGTTCTGAGATCATCTGCATAGTTTATTTATACCCTAATGGCAGCAACAAATAGTCAAAATGCACCTAATGAGCTTTGACACATCTGTTCCTTCTACACTTTTGATGTGCTGCAGAGTGAAACTAGAGGTTATGTCCCCATTTGGCCCTGAAGCTCCTTGTATGACTTAGAGTCAGACATTCTCTCAGACCAACATACCTCAGTAGTTTCACTTCTGCTGCTGTGAACTCACTGGAAACACAAAATATAAATGTAAAATAAATAAAATATGCAAATAAGATTTTGAGCTCCTGTTGGAAGGCAGATTGCAAATGTTCTTTTATTTTCTACCATTTCAATAGCTACTCTTTTGATAGCTTGCCATAGGCAACGCAATATTTCAGTCCATCCCTTAAATAACTGTAATTTTCTATGTTTCCAGTTCCCAGAGATGCAGTTAGGTAGCTATAAACATTTTGGTCTTACAGGAGTTCCATCATGAGATGGCAGTGTGCATTATTTACCTTCATTCAAAATGTGACAAATCAGCCCATTTAAGGACCTTTAAGGCTCTCTCTTAGGCCGTGGTCACAGCTGTTGTTTAATCCAGCTTCAGTCCTCTTTCAGAGTGAGAGAATACATCAGCAAAGTGACAAGGTTTTTTTCTTCCCGTCTTAAATAACTCAGAGGGCGTGTTTACATGCTGAAAATACTCCGCATTTAAGCTTGTTTTGCCTCGGAGTGTCTCCATGTACAGCTTTACTCCAGGCTACATTAGGCTCAAAGGAAGAAAATCCATGACAGAACCCCCCCCCTTTCAAACAGTACTACATCCGACTTAGGGGGAAACTACGGATTATCCTGGGAGCATGGGAATGCTGCCCCACTAAAATGGTGAGAAGAGCCGTGAAAACAGCTGCTTGTAATCATTTTAGTGAAGCTCTGTACAGTACGTGTGCACAACAGCCTCTATCCCTGCGTGACAGCTGCTTTCAGAAGGGAAGGAAGGCAAAGAGACAGACGCACACAGGAGTGAAGCTTATTGGGGGGGGGGGAGAACAGAAGAGGAAACCCAGGAAGAAATCAAGATTCTAGTAATGCAGCCTCCGCTGGTTTGCTTGTGCGCTAAATACATGAATGCAAGGAGCTGGATCTGACAGCTGAAGGGAGCCTGTTATTGCTCCAGTGGGTGGGGGAGAAAAGATGTGGGCTCACAAAAAGTGGCTTCCATGGGGACAGGAAAGTATGATTTTAATCTGCGTTGCCCCAAACCACATGGGGACTCTTTACTGCAAGTTACAATGTGGATTTTTTTAACTCGCACAACAAGCAAAGCAACTGGCTTGCATGGAGACTTGTCTAGAATATTTTATTTCTTTTTTTACTGTAATTTTATTTAAAACTTTAGCAGTAATACATGGCAATACAGCATAAACTTTTACAAAACACATAGGCAAAGAACATACATTACCATGATACATTGTCAAAAGGATAAACTGGTGGATACGCTTCATGTACAGTTTTAACTAACGAAAGAAACAACTAGCTTTATGGATCATTTAATTTTGTAATAGTCTAACTTGTATCAAATAGGTGTGCCAGGTGTGGGAATGAAATGGTAAATTTATGTTTAAGAAAAATTTGCATTGCCAGAGAAAGGCTATAAAGATAGAAATTGTTTCTAGCCAATTCTAAATGGGAAGATTGCTTGCACTGGAACCATACCTGTTCTGAGGCATCTAACATTATATTTTGTTAAGCAGCTATGCTATCATTTAAAATGTTGATCCAGACTGCTCTACTGAAAACTGTTGAGGTTCTTTCCAGTGTTGAGCTATGACCATCTTTGTATTAATTATTAAAGCTTTAATAAGGACCCGATTTGAGCCTTCCATATTTTCATCCTGGAATAAAAATAAGAAAAACTAATGCTGACGTAAGTGATATGTTCTGTTTCATAATAATTTGCAAATTTTGTTGTATTTTTTCCCAGAATTCCACTGCAAATGGGCACTCCCACCACATATGTTGGTAGGTGCCTACTAACCCATATCCTCCCCAACATAAAGGGGAGAAGTTTTTGAGATGTGATGAAAATAACTCAGAAAGTTCACCTTTGGGATAAATAATGTGGAAAGAAAATTACTGGTCACTTTGCTGAATCCATTCTTCCTCTGAAGGTGGACTGAAGGTGGATTAAACCTCAGGTGTGACCACAGCCTTAAAGGACAACTGAGGTGCCTTAGAAGCATTTATGTCTCTTTCTGGCAAAAATGTTCCTTCAGAATGGTACTGGTTCACCATGATTCACCTCATATTTGACTGTTGGAATGATTTTAAACAACTGAAAAATCAGATAGTGGAAGGGAGTAGAATACATGTTGAAAGGTACATCACATTTTACACATGGGGGGCCTCTCCAGTGTACCAGTGATAGCAGTCTTGGTTAGGCATCTCCAAACAAGCAGCCTCAGAAAGGAGTTTGATGGTTCCTCTACTGTTGCTTAGGCAGCATTTCTGAAGCCAGGGGTGATTTCATATTTCCCTTCCTGTCCCGTGGATGGGAAAGGTGTGTGATGAACTAACCTTGACTAGTCACTGACAGTCCACCTACCCCCATGCAATCACTCACTCACCTGTGTTTGATCACCGGGCTGTTCCTCTTTGGGGCGCCACCTTCTTGAGTTCAGCACCCTCCGCAAATGCACATGTGTCAGCACCATTGCTATGAGAACACTGATGTTCTGCACAGTCACAGTCGCATCAGGGGTCATCAGAGCTGCCAGCACACTTGCACGGCAGTTCCAATGACTTCCCCAGCAGGCAGTGGTGTGAATGGTCACTGGCTGGATGCTTGCAGGTAAGTTCCAATCATGTCGGGTAAGGATTTCATGCAACACAGCTAGTTCATGATAGATGAACATCTGGGAAGGCAGGGAGCACTTGTAGGCTGTAAGCACCTCCTGCAAGTGCAGATGCACCTGCCCAGATGTTCACCTATCGTGAACTACGGGCTAAAGTGTGAATCAGCCCCAGCAATCTCACAACCAAGGTTAAGGCCTTAGTTTAGCATGTCTGAAGCAGCTTCAAAACTTGGAGGGGGATTGAAGTAGCTCCATGCCCTCACATCCCTTAAGCATGGGGTGCTGTGTAGATGGGCAAATTTTAATGCCCCTCCAATATAGTTTGAATGTCATGTGGAGTGGTGGCTATGATTGGAAGAAGGCCTCAAGTCTTACTTCAGTCTTCCTCACTTGTGACCCTTGGTTTCTGCTGTTGTCAAATTCATTACTTAGTTATTTAATCTACAATGTATATGCATCTCTTTCCACATAAAATATCAGTGGTTTCCACACAAAAAGGTTTAGAAGCAGGAGGTGTGACAAAGGGGAAACCATTCACGTGGAGAAGATCTGGATGAAGAGCTGTGTCTCCTAGGGATGTTCCGAATATATTCATCAGCTTCATACATAGCCCCCCCCCTTTTCCCATTTTGGAGCCAAGTCTGCTTCCCCCCCCCCCAATGGGAACACTCCTGGACTATTTGGGCCAGAGATCTAGCCTTCTGGCCAATGCCTGCTAGATGTGGGTGGGATTTCACAGCTGTGAAGGTCCCCCCCCTCCTTTGCCATGCCCACAATGCTAGAGCCCAGATCAAGAAATGGCAAAGGCTTGGATTTCCCCTGAATGGGGGGGGGGGGGGAGAGAACAATATGACTCGTGGTTTGCTTTTAAAACCTCTTTCCTTCATACATATGTATCCTTCTCTGATTGTTAGCAGCTACTAGGAATGTATCTCTCACAGCTACATTTCTAGTAGCTGCTAACAGTCATCAGAAAGATACAGATGTAACAAGCATAAAGGTTTTAAAAGCAAAACCAGAAGTCAAGCCGCTCTTTCCCGCATGAGCTGTCAGCCTTCCGATTGTGCTCTGCTCCTTCATTGATCCGCTTGGGTGGAAATGTGCACTTCCCAGTAACATGGATGGAGGTAATGTTGCTGGGAACTTCTGATCTGAAAGGGTGTGAAAAGGGGAAAGTGTGATTGCCCTGTGTGTGTCTGTTCTTCCATCTCAGCTGATCGACCAGGGCAGGCCTCTAGGGTTTGCACTAGGGGGGTGAAGATTAAAAGGTTCTGTTTCTCCATGCTGGGGATTTGGGTGATGAGTGGGAACAGCAATATTTGGGTTCAGTCCAGTTTACCATCAGGTAAATGGGAACAGGCCAAAATGTGCACTTGGCCCTGTATCTGGATTAAATAGCCCAACAGGGACTAAAATAGTCCAACCAGGACTAAAAAAAAGTCAAATGGGAATGTACCCATAGCCTTTTTCTGCTACTGTCTCAATCTAGGTGTATAGAATCAAAGATTATCTAATTATGGCCTTCCAGATGTCACTGACGTGTAACTCCCATCATTTCTTGCCATTGGCTAGACTGTAGTGATCTTGTTAGAATTGTAGCCCAGTAACATCTGGATGGGCATTGTTGGCCAGCCTCATGTAAGGACTTATGTTTGGGCTCCAGGAGTTTTATTAAAAGGTTTAGGAACATTCCATCCACAAACCTGGAGATAAATATCTAATCAGTGTATACAGCAGTAAGCTTTATGGCCCAAAGGTATAATGAGAGATAAGGCAGTATCCTACACTCCTAACTGGAGATGTGCACAGATTCAAACCCCAGGTTGAATGAGCTCAACCAATTCTAGATCAAACCTTCCACAGTTCACAAACTGTTCAAACATTTAAAAAAGAAGTACATGAATTGTGCCTAAGATGCAGAATTGCATTATTTTTTTTAAGAAAGCTGTGGATGACATATGGCAAGAAAGATGGCGGGAACATGATACCACGTTTTATTAATACCCACATTGATCCAAATCAGGATCAGTTTGAATCAGTTTGAATCAAGCTGTTTGGTTTGTCCCAGTTCAAACAAACCCTGCTGGTTCAAACCAAACCAGCTGCTTTCCAACAGGGACTGGTTTCAGTTCAGTATAGATTGGTTTGGACTGTTTGGTTTGATTCATACTGGTTGCACACAAACCAAATTTACACCTCTATTCCTATTATTTCAAATCTAGGCTTTCTTTATTCTCTTAATGAAGTGCACTTGCTTATTCTAAGCAAGAAATGAAGAAGCAAAATAGCCTGAATAAATTATGCATGTAATCAGCCTTGAATTCTTGCCTTTGCATTAAACCCTTTTGTCATTTTCTTGTTTGTGTTCAAGACAGGGGAGCCTGGTCATGTTGCATCTGATATCAGCTGTGAGGTCTTAAAGACAATGGTAGTCAAACCCAATCTGCTACTGAATACATAATGAAACAATCAAAGTGATGTGAATAGAGAAATGCTATGTCTCATGTAGCTGTGCCAGCCTTGATTCTGACAAGAGTTCTCACCTCGTTTTGTAGATAGTAAGAAGAGGTTACCATCCAGTGAAGCAACCTTCTCACACTCCTGCTCAGCGCTGGTCTACTACACCCCTTCATAACAACTGAGAAGGAGAGAGAATAATTCCTAACAGAGGGCTGAGTGACTAGGAGTTGGGAACTCATTCACGAGACTGTGTGTGGCATCTACACTTGAAAAATATTTTTGTCCAAAAGAAGACGGGGGGAAAAAGTTTAAGCTGAAAGAAATATTCTCCAAAAGAATAAGCTGAGTTTTTCTTCACTTGTGACCTAGAGTGTGTCTTTTTTACAAGCTTGGAGGAGACAGAGAACAAAGCCTTGACATCTGGATGGTACTTTGTAAGATACCTTTAGTTACTGAAAAATGCCCTCTCCAGGAAGGCTTACATACAGAGTTACTTCTGCTCTTTTAACTGAGAGGTTTAGATATCCCATACCCCAAATAACCAGTTACATTTCTTTGGTTTCCAGAAGCAATTGGTGGCCACTGTAGGAGACAGGGTACTGGACTAGATGGGCTGTAGGGCTCCTCTTCTGTTCTTATCACTAATCCCCTTAATTTGACTCTCAGAAAACCATCTGAATAGCCACCTAAATAGTCAAACAGACCTCTGTGTCTCCCTGGGGTATCCATGAATAGCCTAACATGAATAGCTAGCAGAAACAGTGGTGTCTCAACCATTAACTTGTAAATTCATGCAAAAGCTCAAAAGCCATAAAACAGAGTTACAAAGACATCAGTGACCACAACATTTATAATTAATATTATACAATATAGGCAGAATTTATACATAATGGTAACATGGGATAGTTCAAAGGGCACAGAGATTGCATGACCCCACATCCATCAAGATCACATCCCACGACAGTTAATGGGAAATGCTGTCAGAAAGCATAGCACTACAGTGCCTGACAAAAGTTCTGTCATTTATCCATGTTGTTGAAACCAAAGCCTATAACCTGACTTAAAATTCATCCATTGCTTTTAAAAATGACTCATATGAAAGCTGAAACCCTCCCAAATGAGGTTTTTAAAAAGAAAATAAATTTGCTTCACTGCTGAAATATTGATCATTTAATGAACACAGAAAGGTCAGATTTTGGCAAGACAAAAGTTTTGTCGCCCACAAAAAGTAATGTGAAAATCAAACAGATAATTCACTTCAAATACAAAGATATGTTTCATAACATTGGTGAATGAAGTTGTGGTGCTATTAGAGCCATATTTAATATTTTGTGTGACTTCCATGAGCCTGAAGGACTGCATCCATGCGTTTCGGCAATGATTCATACAATTTATTGATGAAGTCATCAGGAATAGTAAAGAATGCAGTTTTACATGCCTCCCAGAGTTCATCAAGATTCTTTGGTTTTGTGTTCCAAGCTTCCTCTTTCATCCTACCCCAAACATGCTCAATGATGTTCATATCTGGTGACTGGGCTGGCCAGTCCTGGAGCACCTTGATCTTCTTTGCCTTGAGAAACTTTGATGTAGAGATGGATGTATGAGATGGAGCGCCATCCTGCTGCAAAATTTGACCCCTTTTATGATTGGGAATGTAAGAGGTAGCTAATACGTCTTGATATTTTAGGCTATTGATATTGCCTTCCACCTTGCAAATGTTTCGCACACCCCTATACTGAATGTAACCCCAGACCATGATCTTTCCACCACCAAACTTAACTGTTTTCTGGGTATATCTTGGATCCATACGGGCTCCAGTAGGTCTCCTGCAGTATTTGCGGCAGCTGTGGTGTAATTCAACTGAAGATTCATCTGAGAAATCCACCTTCTGCCACTTTTCCAGCATCCATCCGTTTAGTAGGCTGTGGGCCTTGGCAAATACCACACGGTTTTTTAATTGCCTTTTGATTAGTGCTGGCTTCTGGGCACTGATTCGACCATGGAGGCCATTTCGAGACAGAATCCTACAAACTGTTCTAGTTGACACAAGGACTTGAGGTGACCAGGCCTGTTGGAGCTCTGCTGCAGTGGAAGAAGGGCTGGCTTTTGATTTTCGAACCAACAGACGTTCCTCCTGAGCAGTCGTCTTGCGGGGTCTGCCAGACCTGGGCTTGTCAAAAACATCTCCAGTCTCTTCAAATCTTTTTTGTAATTCTTTGTACTTGATGCTGAGACACAGTAAAGGTGCCAGCCACCTCTGCAGAGGATCTGGTCTTCAGTCTCCTGATAATCAAGGCTTTGGTCGCAGGGTGGATTTTTGGCATGTTGTTAGAGGTCAAGTTGCAGTTCAAGTGAAGGTCTGGAGTGCTGGAGTTCTTTTTATACACACCCACTAATTATCTGATCAATTAGTGAGCACAGGTGAGGCTGTAAACTAGGATTAGGTGCATTATATGACAAGGCGACAAAACTTTTGTCTCGCCAAAATCTGACCTTTCTGTGTTCATTAAATGATCAATATTTCAGCAGTGAAGCAAATTTATTTTCTTTTTAAAAACCTCATTTGGGAGGGTTTCAGCTTTCATATGAGTCATTTTTAAAACCAATAGATGAATTTTAAGTCAGGTTATAGGCTTTGGTTTCAACAACATGGATAAGCGACAGAACTTTTGTCAGGCACTGTAGCCTCAGAGCATCTCAGGGACCCATTTTGGTGGCATGTTTTGGTGCACCACTGAAATGGGTCCTCCGCTAGTCCCCCAAACAGCAGGCATATCTTCTGCATATCTCTACATTCTGGACCAAGACCTGCTAGTTTGCTGCTAGACCCAGTAATCCCAGACCCTGATCAGGATTATGCTCCATCTAATGCAGACAGATCATACCAGTGGAGTATGGGGCCTCACACGTCCTCACTCATGTGTGGATTATTGAGACCCAGAATCCACCTATGAGGGCTCTTATTCCAGCCTAAAGGTAAGTGCAGAAAAGGTCCTAGAGCAGAGGTGTCAAACTCAATTTTGCAGAGGACCATATATTAAATTTAGAATGCGTAGGCGGGCCGAATTCAAATAAAAAAAATGTACTGAATTATTATAACATTTTATTTATTTAATTATATAGTAAAGGATGGTAGGCGTGTCCCTCCATGCGCCCCCTCCATCCGTCCGTCTGTCTGTCTCCTTTACCTTGTTAAATCTCCCTTTGTCTGGAAGAACTGAAGTCAGTGAGAGGAGACAAGGAGTACTATATTTGCGTGGGAGAAAAAGAGAAGCCGCCGCCATAGCTGCTCTAACACTATTAGCCCTGGCACCGGGGGGGGGGGGGGAGAGGGAAACACAAACACTTCACCCTCCTCCTCCTCCTCTCCCCCTCCTATATACTCCCTCCATCTTAAGAGCCACCATGGGCACAAAACAGAGCAACCTCGCCCCCCCTTCTCACTACTCCCAATCCGCACAAGCAGCCCTCGCTTTTCGACCGTCCATCGCAGTTTCCCTTCGGAACACACGACTGAAAACACAACACTTTTCTGTACCTGCCTGAGAAAAAGGCAGGCGGGCGGGCGGGCGGGGGAACAGCCTCCTTACCCACTTCCTTCATCTTAAAAGCCCTCCTCCACCACCACCACCACTGCCCCCAACTCCTGCTACCACCGCCGCGGTCCCCACCCACTCACCCACCCTGGGGCCTAGTTCCCCACCCCCCACTCCAGCCAGCACTTCCCCAGACCACAGAGCAGCAGCAGCAGCAGCAGCCTCCTGCGTGCCTCGGTTGGTACAGCGGCGGTGGCAGCAGCGCACACTCCTCGCTGCTCCCGCTTTCGCCCGCTCCCTCCATCTTAGGAAGCGCCGCCGCCGCTGCTGCTTCTGCCTCCTCTCTCCCCTCCTTCCTCAGCTCGCTTCACAGAGGAGGCGGTGCCGCACGCAGGCAGCGGCCGAGAAAGAGCGAATTTCTACAGGCGCCATCTCTGCTCTGCTGCTGCTGCTGCTGCTGCTGCTGAGAGAATTAATGTTGGTTCTCTCGGCAGCAGCAGCAGAGCCGAGCGCTGGCGCCTGTAGAAATTTGCTCTCTCTCCGGCGGCAGCATGCGCGCAGCGCCTCCTCCTCCTGGGCGATCGCGGGCTGTATCAATACGCCCCGTGGGCTGCATCCAGCCCGCGGGCCGTATGTTTGACATGACTGTCCTAGAGAAAAAGAGGAATGTCAGAGGAGCAGAAGATCAGTGAGGGGATTTAGGGAAAAAAAACTAATTTTTTAAAGCAGTTAACTCAGTTTCATGCTACAACATGCTGCATTCCCTCTAGCAATAATTTAATCATGTCCCTTCAGCTCACTCACACAGCAGCTCCTTTTTTGTAATGTGTAAACAATATCAAGAAGTTGATGAAACACGGATTATTCCCCAAGCCAATGGAACATTCCATGGTCCACCCTCTCTGTGTGCAAGATGTTATCTCAGAAAGAATCCCCCCGCAAATGCTTCCATGTTAAGGTTCTTGTGTTGCTTTCTAGCAGCCCAATAGAAAAAGCTGCAACTATCACAGGTGCAAAACTCTGAGAAAATAGCAGTCCAAAGTGGAACTGCTAGTCCTGTATTATTAATGCAATTTTTAAACACATTTATTTTATTTTTAAAAAAAAAAATCTCTTAAGCCATTTTGCAATGCAAAATCTGCTGTTGCTGCTACCATGGTTACAGTTCCCTGCAAAGCCAACACCAGCAGTAGCCTCTAGAGAGTGTCGAACCCATGAGCCATTCCACAATACAAGCTCCATCCACTGTGCTGGAAAACTGGCTAGCATTACTCATCTGCCTTGTTCTCAGACATTAGAAGAGTGTGAAGATTAGGAGAGTGTGAAGATTAAGATCTCCAATTAGCAGTGGGCTCATTTAGTATGATCAAATTGTAGTTCCCTCCCAGACCCCTTTTCTTCTTGTGTCCTATTTTTAGATCATAAGCCTGAGGACAAGGACCTGTCTAATATTATATATTGTAAGCCGTTCTGAGAGTCTCCTGGCTTAAGGGAAGCATATAAAATAAATTGAATAAATAAATAAATCCCACTCACCCCCACTTATTTAAAAGTGCTGCATCTTTGCCCTTACCAGCTCAGCAAGAAACAGGTACGCTGGTGATTCCTTCCTTTTCACCTGCTGACTTCCTCCTTCCATGCACTTATTAAAGATGAACCTGTTAAGCCGGCTACAAATCAAGACCCACCAGGATGGAATGAATCAGCTGCCTCCAGACAGCAGCCAGATAAACCACTAGAAAGCAATAATGCCGGAAATCCTCTCTCTGCAATTACCCCTCCCAGCTAGACAGTGCTGTCCTCACACATTTTACTGCTGCATGCATCTAGGTATTTGAGCATCCCAAATGCCCAGATGCGCATGTTAGTACCGCCACACGTGTGGACATCTGTTTCAGTCTTCACACATGTGCTGTCGATGGAGCTATGATGGTGGTTCTAGGTTTTCCAGCAATAATTTCTAGCACTTTATATGGTGGGCTTTCCACAGATATGTGAGACAACCCTATCACAGTGGCAATGTAATAGCAGTATACGCCCCCCCCCCCTCCAATCGGTACAGGATCTCTGAAACAAAAGTTCATACATGGTAGAGAACCATCCTGGCATTTCAGCAGGGCCGATCTTGGGTCTCCCATTGACTCACAGCCTAATCTTCTTCACAAGAACACTGTGAGAATAAAAGGGAGGGAAAGAGGCTTTTGAATGAAAGGCAGGATAAAGGAGAGAAAATGGATGGATGGATGGATGGATGGATGGATGGATGGATGGATGGATGGATGGATGGATGGATGGATGGATGGATGGATGGATGGATGGATGGATGGATGGATGGATGGATGGATGGATGGTGTGTCTATGTTTGAATCTGAACCATATTCCTTGGTCTCTTCATAAATACCAAAGGTACCTTGTCAGCAGCAGCCTTCACCAAATTAAAAAATGACATGAGTGCTTGGGAAAATGGTTCAGCATTTTCGCATGACCTCCAGTGAACAGAGTCTAATGAAGGCACAAGGCTGGCAAATTCTGCTTTGCCTATACTTCCATTCAAAAGTAGCAGGACAACCCTGATCCCCCAGAGTGCATTAGGTGCACTGAATGGGGCCATTCCCAGTGTTTGTTGATAACCCCCCCCCCAAGCTGTCACAGGGATCTTGGCAGCTGGGGGTGGTGGGTAACATATAATCTGCCCCATGGGAAAGGTATCAGAAGGAAATAGGAGGCAGTCTCCTAATTCAGAGGGGAAAGAGTGCCACCTGTACTAAAAGCAACCCTAAAAGGACACTACAGAGTTGTAAAGCACTATAGAAACCTGAAAACACTATTTGACCAGAGCCTGCAGAGGAACTGAAACAATAAAAGTCTGCGCTGTAGACAATTGATGGGTTTGTTTTAGCCTCTTCACTCTCTGAAACCATAAAATAGGAAGGGAGCAAGAAATTACAAAAGCTTCATGCTGCCTCATTATTCTTGGCTCATTCTAGACATTTAAAGGTGGGGAAACCAGCCTCAAACATTCCTTCCCCCCCAAAAAAAGGATTACACACAAGATCACATGTAAATATCTATAAACACAACAGCATGGACCCCTCTGTGCTTCCTCCTGGGCTCTGGCAAAAAGCTGGGTTTCTTCAATGCCAGTTATGCTCCTGACCACTAGGTCATGCTTCTTTTCCCCCTCTCTGCCTTGGCAACTTGCTCTTTACCCCTGGAAATTCTGCTCATGATACGAAAATCACTCTTGATCCTGCAAAGACATCTGCCAAGAAATAAAATGTTGAACACATGCAAATTTAAGGAACACTGTAAAAAGCATCACTTTTAGATCACAGGCTCAAAGCAACACATTTAATGGTTTTATGACCTACCATGACCATGCTAACAAAATACTTTTGTTAAACCAATAAAGCAATTATTATCAGAAGCATTAATATTTCATTATTCTGGGAGAAGTGGGAAAGGATCACAAAAATATAAATGAGATCAGTGTTTGATTTCTGAGGCTATAAAGATGGATAAGCAATGTTCATGTTCCAAAGCACTGTACCAACATATACTCAATAGGGCTTCAGGGTTGTATTTCTCAAAGAACAGCTTTCCCTGTTGGTCACAGGCAGACCAGTTTTGACCCTGAAGATAACTTCAAAAGCAGCTTGCAACAGGCATGCAACTTAAATATGAGATTCTGACTGTGTCTAAATACTCCTAGCCATTAGGAACAGTAAAAGAACAGCAGCAGGACATTTCTTTCATGATAATAGATTTCATGCAGTATAACAGCAAAGATAAGCTGATAAAGAAAATATATTAACATTATGATGGAAAGATTTTCTTTGTTTTTTAAGAAAAATAATCACAAGAAGGCTACAGCAATTTTACAAAGACAAATGTTTGGTTATTCAAGAAAGTCCAAAGCTTTTTCCACCCTTACATGCATTAGATCAGGATGAGTGGAACCGAAATAACCAGACCTAGTGATCCAGGTCTTGTGGAGGTCTTCACTGATGGCACTGATCCGTCACATCACTACCCATGGGTGCAAAGCTGACACAAGATTTACATCTGAAGACTAGGAATGACAGTTCATAGTCTTGAAGTCGGGGGAGGGGGGTCAGCAGCATGCTATGGTACACCACTGAAAAGCATCTGCAGGCCTTCCATGATCCAGAACAAAGCCCTCAGTCCACACGTAGACTCAGTTACATGGGTCTACAATAAATTCAGGGCCTCTTAATCTGGATCTGGCTACATCTTGTGGATCTTGATCTGCATTAATGAGCAGATGAGGAGGCCCATCATCTGGACCAGAGGCTCCTAGATATGGATGAAAAGGTAAGCACAGAAAGAAGCCAAGACAGACTGCTTGCATCAAAAAAATAACACTAAGAATAAGAAATGCTGTCAAAGGTCGCACTACACACTTTCTCTCTGGACCGTTCTGCACTTAACTGGCCAAGATCTGAACCAATGCATCTGGACCAACAAGGCCCTCTGGTCTGGAACAGTGCCACCTGTATGATGAAATCAGTCTAGCCTAGTCTCACACAAGCGTAGGGCTGAGCTCCAAGAGCTCCAAGAGCTAGGAACAGAAGTTCTAGCTTCAGAGGCCCCAGAGAACACATATTGAATTCTTCTTGACCTACTTTGCTTCCGTATTTAATTCAATTGAGATGTTCTGCAAAATTGCAGACAGAGAAGCTGATTGGACAATGAAGATAAGAGAGTGAACATTTTGTTGCAGCTCCGTCAAGCTTGTGTGCTGTACAGCCTTATCTTTGAACTTACATAAGAACATAAGAGAAGCCCTACTGGATCAGGCCACAGCCCATCTAGTCCATCTAGTTGCACACAGTGGCTCACCAAATGCTCATGGGCATCTCAAGCAGAGTCAAGGACAAACCTTTCCCTGCTCTTGAATCCCAGCAAATGGCCTTAGAAGCGTCCTGCTTCCCCGCCCCCCCAGCCTGAAAGATGTACACAGGCAATCATTCTAGTAGCCATTGATACACCTATCATCCATAAATTTGTCTAACCCTACCTTAAAGCCATCTAGACTGTAGATGTTACCACCTCTTCCGGCAGCAAATTCCATAAACTGATTACTCTCTGGGTGAAGAAATACTTCTCCTTGTCAGATCCGACTCTCCTACCCACCAGTTTCATAGAGTGCCCCCTGGTTCTAGTGTTGTGCGATAGAGAAAAGAAATTTTCTCTGTCCACCTTTTCTATACCATCCATAATTTTATAAACTTCAATCAGGTCCCTTCTTAAATGCCATCTCTCCAGACTCAAGAGGCCTAGATGCTGCGGCCTGGTTTCATAAGGGAGGTGTTCCAGACCCTTAATCATTCTGGTCGCCCTTTTCTGCACTTTTTCTTTTGGCTCCTTGCCTGCTCCTCATTCACCTTCCCCTGCCATCAATATACAGATTACCCCCAGCTCTATCTCTCTATGCCATCTTAATCAGGAGGGTCTGTATGGCACAAGGTTTTGCTTCCATGAAGTTAGGAGGCACCCTGTTGTTATGGGAGTCATAATGCATGAAATCCAGAGATACTCTTGGAATCTGTGCTGGTGCTTGAACACTGTGCTGCCTATTTCCAGCTATGACTGGTTTACCAGCTATGGTCTTCCCTGGACCCAGATTATGTTGCCCTGGTAATCCATGGTCTGATAAATTCCACATCGGACTATGGTAATGCACTCTACTCGAGGCTGCCCTTGAAGATGGTTCATGACCTGCAGTTGGTGCAAAATGCAGCAGCTAGGCTGCTGGCTGGAACAAATCCAATTTAATATTTTATATCACAGACATTCGTATTGAAATGGAGATCCAGGTTTTTGCTTTTCTGAATCTTTCATTGAAACAAATCAGTCACCCGCTTGTGAAAACAATTTGATCAAACATTCATGTTTTGCTCTGATTTTGGACATGACAGGGGATTTTTTAATGGAAAAAAAAGTATTTTTCATTGTGAAAAAGTCTGAAAATGAATGTGATATGGTTTTCCAATAAAACAGTTCAACAAGGAAATTAATTAATAGATTTTTCACTTCGACGGTGAAAGAAATATGCACATTTTTGGGTGTGTACATTCCTGTTGAAGACAATTCAAGGTATTAACTTTGACCTATAAATATGTTGAGCACCAGACATGTTTTCTCCTCGGCTGTTCCCAGGGTAGAAAGTGAGACTGGTAAGACTGAGGCAATAAAGCTCAATTGGCACAAAAGCTTCCCTTCCCTTAGCTCGGGGAGTCCAAAATACTGCACAAATCATGTACCATTTCCCCAGTCTCCTCTTTCAGAAAATATTCAACCAAAAGAATGAATGGAGGGAAAGGAGAACAGAACACATCTTCCCCCAAATTCCTCCTTGTGTTTTGCAGATAGAAATCTTCAAGCCTCCTAAGTTTTAAACCACTTCCAGTTCACTTTCAAAGTGAGAGTACACATCAACAAAGTGATAATCTATTTTCTTTCTGCATTATCTGACTTAGATAATCTATCTTTGGGTTAGATAATGTGGAAGGAAAATAACTAGTCATGCTGATGTGTCCTCTCACTCTAAAAGTGGATTGAGAGTGGATTAAAACAGGTGTGAACGAAGCCCAAGTGGCTTTTTCCTGTCAGCTAGGTCCACCACTGTCCAGAAGCCTCTTCCAGAATCGAATATATTTAAAGATTTTTCATCTCATGGCTGCTTTTCTACATGTGAGCAGCTATTTTTCAGGGTTACGCCACACTATCAGTCTGCACATGTATTTCCTTTCGGATCTGTATTGAGTGCTATTTTTAACGGGATCACTACCAATAAAACCAACATTGCCCTGTCTAATTATATTTAGGCCATTTGCAGGGTTTATCAGTAAGGGCCCAGAGACTGTATGAGAGAACAACTGTTCTCCATTCTAGTGAATATCTCTGTAGCGCATCTACTTGTTGAAAGATCCTTTATTTTACTTTGCTGTTCCAAAACTCCCAACATTTGCAACTACAAAGCTTGCTTTAGTTAGCCAAAGATATTAACAGTCTCTTCTGTACAGAATTTTTTAACCTTATTGTTTTATGCCCTAATACTAATCCATTAACTAAGATTTGGCAGCTGATTAATTATTCAGCATTCTGAGCAGTGTTTCATTAAATCGGCATAATACGCCATCTCTTGGGAACTGCAAGTATATCAGTGGCAGGCACTGGCGGGGCTATTCCTTTGCCTTCAAATCCCCTCATCTTCCATTTTGAAGCAGAGGCCCCTGTTTCAATATGGAGAGCAAAGGGAGCTCTTCTCACCAGTCAGGGCCCATTCCCAAAGGCTAATTAAACCATATAGAATCCAACCTCAGATTTCTCCGTTCCTGCTGTTTCTGCAGATTCCGTGCCTTTTATGGATTAAAATTGCCAAAAGGGGACTAAATTGTAAACAGATTGAATCGGTTCTCACTGGCCCCATTCCCACGGGGCAAAGTTAATCCAAATGAAAAGTCCCTGAGGACTGAATGCACATTCTGTCCATTCCCACATGCTACTGATAAAACGGACCAAATTCCCACATTTTAATTATCATACAGACTCAAAACGCACTCCTTATTTTTCCTTACTCAGAAACCCTCCCTTTCTCTCTCTGCCTCTCACCAGATTCCCCTCCTTCTGCAGTCAGCCATTGGCTAATCTTGACTCCATGGGGTGGGAAAGACAAACTCCACTCTCTCAGTATTTGGTGGAGTCTTTCCTCTTGGACCCATGCCTGCCCATTTTGTACTTCAGGCAGAGGCACCTGTGTGCATCAGCACCTCCATGCATGCAAGAAGTGCTGGGTTTTCCAGCAAAAGTCTTGAGTGCATTTTAGCGAGGAAACTGTGACTATGTTGGGGTTGCATCCCCACCATAGCTATGTGCTGTAAAGGAGCTATATGCCCCCATCTGGTCAGGGCTATTGTCACAGAAAGACAACCGCCTATTGGGAAGACAAAATACTTGTGGTCCGTGAAGATTTCAGCTCTAAATTGTTACCCCAATATGTCCATACGTAACTTCCATGGGATAAACAAATGAATCAGCAAATCTGGGTTAAGTTAACTTCTGAACATATGCAAAATATAATATCATTTACTAATAGTAAAAAGAAGTTCCCCAGATTATCTGAAGGCTAAAATGCATTTTGTCACAAATATCAATCTTGTTGTCCATGAGGAAATGATATATCGGAAATGGGATCATAAAAAGATCAGACCACATTTATAGGCTATCATTTATAGGCTCTTTTCCTTAACCTTTCTATTAATATTGGCATTCCCTATGTGGTAAATTTTTTACTCTACTTCTGGATGGCTCAGAAAAGCTGAGTTACAGTCAGTTTATACCACATCATATACTACATAGAACAAGTTTGGATGGTGCTGAGGACCTCTGTGCCTTTACTGGTTCTGCCAATTTAATAGCCTCTTCTGCCAGAGTTTCTCTTCACTCCAGCTGGTGCCTAAATTACAGCAAAAACATCACATAGCACGTTTTTATTTGTCCCTCTTAGCTTAGATGAGCATTTCCAGATTTTCAGTGTGTTAGGAGAATGCCCCTTATACCTTAGCTTCAGGGCTGCTTAATCCAATGTGGATATCTTATTTTTTGCTTTGTCCCATTTCCTCAGCATGGATTCTATGGCACAAGCACTGCTCACTTAAACCTGGTTATTTGCCCTGATATTAGGTAACTATGGCAACTATTACAGACTTTATTGGAGCTCCGTATTTACCTTTCTCTATTTATTCTGACCATTAGTTTTGCTACGTACATGAACACACATTCGCTTATTACTCCCACTCTCTTGGCAAAAAGCACCTAGCATAATGCCCGTGATAGGCCCCACCTCTCTTCCCTTGCTGCCAATGTCATCTGTGTATCAATGTATATCCATGTCACCTGATCACAGCATCATCTCGCCAAAGGCTTTTCTCCACTTCACACATTTATCCTTTCATTCGCAAGGAATAAAACATTTTTTTCTACAACATAAGGCAGTGAACCAGATCAGTCCTGTGCTTACAAGATCAATGAAAATTGTAAAATTAAGGGTCCATCCCCCTTCATGGTGGGCTTTCATAGCTCAAAGAAGTGATGAGCTATGCTGTGCAGGGCCACCCAAGACTCACAGGCCATAGTGCAGAATTCAGACAAAAGGTGATCTACTGGAGAAGGAAAAGGCAAACCACTACAGAGGCACCTTTCCACACTTGGGCCACTAGTTGCCTTGCGGTGTGCTCCGAGAAAGAGCATACATATATGAAGGAGCTGTCTGCAAACTAGAAACATCTCCTTTCGTGCAGGATTCCACTCTAAGGTGACTACATGTAGTGTATGCTTAAATATGCCACGCATGCAGTTACTTTTACCTGTGCTAGAGCAAGTAAGGCTCCAGGCAGGCCTATTCACACTGCACCGGCCACTGACATATCATGCGATGTGACATGCAAATATGCTGTCATGTTGTGTGACACAATGCAAAAGTGTGCTGACATGTCATGTGACATGGCACACAAGCAGGCATGTGTGGCATGCTGTGGTTGCCCTACTGACGTAAGCACCAGGGCTGCAAGATAGTGGTGCCAGGAAATCCATCCACACCTCCAGTAACTGTATGGATGTTGGAGGAGGGGGGAGGGTTTGTGTGAACTAAGCATTCACTGGTGCAAATGCTTAGTCCATGTGTGAGCAAAACTCTTCCCTTTGCCTCCCATGGATGGGAAGCAAAATGTAAGAACTTTCCCCAGTATTCTTGCCAAGAAAAGCCTTTTGACGACATCAATAGACTAAAAGTTATTACTCTGGAAGATGAGCTCATTAGGCTGAAAAGTGTTTAATACTCTACTGAGGAAAAGCAGAAGGCAGTTACAAGTAGCTCAAGAAATCATGAAGCAGCTGGGGCAAAGCCGAAAGGATACTCAGCTGTAGATGCATCCGGCGGTGAAAGAAAAGTCCAATGCTCTAAAGAACGATACTGCATAAGGATCCGGAATGTAAAATAAGCTGGATGCACTCAAACATTAGATGTCAAAATTAAACACTGACATCTCGGGAGTCAGTGAACTAAAATGGAGAGGAATGGGTGCATTTGGTTCAGATGGTCATATCTACTACCATGGACAAGAATTCCTTACAAGAAGTGGAATAGCCCTCATAGTCAATAAAAGGGTAAGAAGAACAGTACTGGGACACAATATCAGAAATGACAGAATAATATCTGCACCTGTTTGCACTTACCTTACTACAGTGGTATAGTAATAACATCCCAGTAAGGAAAAGAACAAGCATGGAGGGAACCATTCACACTTCAAGTGCTGCTATGGTCCCAAACATGAAGTGTGGAGGGGCAGGCTGGATTGTCATGGTAACAAACACAGCAACAGCTGGTGAGCACCCAGACATTGCTACGGTGATAGGGATTCAGCATCTGACTGCACAGCCACACCACACCATGCCCACTCACAACATCACACCTGGAAGAGGATGAGAACAGTGCTGACTGGGAGCTCATTAGCTGCTCCTGTGGACAACATTTTAGTTATCACAACTAGTGAAGACTGGGGCAGCCTTAGTGAATTCTGGGTTGGTATGAGGACAAGCTTCCCTAGGAGCAGCTGGAACTGCTCCATGAGATAAGTGCATGCAGCCCCTCTGTTCAAATCCAAGGCAAAACATTCAACATCACAGTAATCCAAGTCTATGCCCCAATTACTGATGTCGAAGAGGCTGACCTTCTAGAACAACAAAAAATGTCACTTTCATCATAAGAGATTATGCTAAACTGGAAAATCAAATGATAACAAGAATAACAGGCAGGTTTTGCCTTGAAGTAAGAAATTAAGCAGGCCGCAGGCTAGTAGAGTTTTCTGAAAATAACTTGCTGATCATAGCAAAAATTCTTTTCCAACAGCCCAAAAGGCAACTCTATATATGAACTTCATCAGGTGGTCAATACCAAAATCAAAACAATGATATTCTTTGGCTCTATACAGCCAACAAAAACAAGATCTGGAGCTATGCCTCAGATAATGAGCTTCTTATTGCAAAATTCAGACTTCAATTAAAGAAAGTTGGAAAAACCACTAGAGCATAGAGGTGTGACCTAAATAATAATCCTTATGAATATGCAGTGGAGGTCTGGTAGACAGTGTGTCTGAAGAACTATGGACAGAGATTTGTGACATTGTACAGGAGGCCACAACAAAAAGCATCCCAAAGAAAAAACAGAGCAAGAAAGGCAAAATGGCTGAGGAAAGAAAGATAATGAAAGGCAAAGGAGAAAAGGCAAGATATACCTAACTGAATGCAAATTTCCAGAGAAGAAAAAGGATGAATAAGAAGGCCTTCTTAAATGAACGATACAAAGAAATAGAAGAAAACAGTAGGATGGAAAAGACAAGAGATCTCTTAAAAAAAACCTGGAGTTAGGGAAAAGCTTCATGTGAAATAGGCCTGACAGCAGCAGCAGCAGAAGAAGAAGTGGCTTTTATACCCTGCTTTTCTTACCCTGTTAAGGGCACTCAAAGTGGCTGATAAAGCTTCCTTCTCCCCACAACAGTAACCTTATAAGGTAGGTGGATCTGTGAGAGCTCAGGAAGAGAGCTATGAGTACCCCAAAGGCACCCACAAGAGGTACCTAAGAGAAGTAGAAGCGATTAAGAGGAAATGGCAAGAGTACACAGAAGAGCTATGCAAGAGTGATTTTAGCATCACCAGAAACCATGATAATGTGGTCACTGATGTGGCTTACAGTTGACAGCTAGTCACGTGTAAGTGCGAGATCTCAGTTTCCACTGTCTCCACCCCACCAGGAAAATAAATCCTTTGTTGTTGTTGTTTCTTGATGAATTTTCATCATCACATTATTAATCTTCTCTTTTTTTCTCTCTCTTTTTCTGTACAACCCTTGACACAAATAAATATCCTCTCTAAGGCGCCTCTGAGGCACTTCTTTTGTTATGTCTGACTACAGTCACCGCTGAGGGGACCAGTAAGTTCCCTCAAGTAGCAGCAGAAGTAGAAGCAAGGCTCTAAGAGCTCTCCAGAAAGCTCTGCTGCTGAAGTAACATAATGGTGCTTATGGCAGTGTGGCAAACACTTTCACTTCAGGTATACCAGACAGAGCCTAGCAGTGATACAACAGTGTTCTAAAAAGAGACTTGAAGGGCTCTTTGGTAAAGAAGACAATGCAGAAGAAGAAAGGTCTATGGACGATCAAACGAGATAATTGATCAAAAGTGCAAGATGGATTTAAAAACAGGGGTTTTTTTACACAATGTAATGCTATACCCAAATTTAGAGCTATTAATAATCTTTGTGTGTGTGTGTTGACTGTATGCATAAAACTGTGTTAACATAAAAAGACATGGCTTTTAACTCTTATTTTTACATAGAAATACTATTCACTTCCCAATTTTTACCTTGACAAATAACCAGCATGGTGCTAGGCCTTAACATCTGGAATAGTTCCATTGTACAGCAAGCCAGATGTTGTTTCATATATTTCTTCAGGCTGTGAGTTTAGTGATCTGTTATCTGAATAAGTAATTGAAATAGCTGAAGCATGGATAAAGCACCTGACACTGTGTTGTTTCACATTACATCACATTTGTGTGTGGGGGGGGAGATGTACATATTTTTAATTATTACATTGTTACATATTTCATCAAAATCAACTGTAGGGTTTGCTGTCGACCTTTCCACCTTATAGGTTTGTAGGGGAGGGGAGGCCATGTCAAAATGGTAGCCAGATATTGTGCTAGGAAGTGATAATGTGTGCCATTGCTCCACCACCATTATTACTTTCTGGCTAGACAGCACTATGGCAGCACTGTCTTTATGTGTTTTAAGTCACACACACATCCAGGCACCTGGGCATCAAGGTGCACATGTCACCATTGCTGTGCATGCATGGCCGACTATTTTGGGCTCCACATATGCACGGTGGATGGGGCAACAATCACTACACTGTCCTGAAGGTGAGAATAAACTCTATTACTGGAAAACCCACAACATGTGCTGGGCTTTTCAGCAATAGTTTTTTTTTACTTATGGGGGGAAGGAAGCATAGCTGTGGTGCAGTTGCCACAGAAACGTGAGGTAACCCCACCCTAGCAGCATCATGTTGATGCTGTGTCCCTCCCATCTGTATTAGAACATAGAAAAAAATTCCCAAGTATAATAGTACAAACAGGAGTCACAGCTGAAGGATATTTTTCCCTCCTGCAGAAAAAAGTGGCAGGAAACACCAGTTCTCCCCATTTGTGGAAGTTGCCTGCTTTGGTATCTAATGCGTGAAGCTCACATACTGATAGCGAATGTAGTAAGTGGCAGAACGCAAGAGGGTTTTCTTCTTCCTTTTCAGCAATAGTAACTGAGGTAAAGGGATGAGTGAGAAGAAAAATTATTTCACTTTCCAGCATCAACAACAGTTGGCAGTGGCAGTGTGCTGTTTATCCCCTGATTCACTGTTTCTTGGAGAGTGCAGCAAGTGGACATGGGATTTAGTCACTTACCTGTTCTCTCTGGAGAAGAAAGTGCTGGATCAGGATCTGCACCTTCCTCTTTAAACAAAGAGAACAACAGTTTGAAGCTTGATGGCCATTTATGGAATAATCTCCCCTAATACCTATAGATTCCCTAAGAATCTGTTTGTCATCTTCTTTATGTTTGCTTGTAACATGCCATCTCCAGAGAGCCCAGGTTTAGTTTCTGTATGTGCATGTGATCTATGATTTGGCAAAGTCTGAGGGGAAAACACACAAAGAATACTCAAACTATCCTTCCTTTATTCCAAAGTATCCAAGTATAAAGGAATAAGTAATCAACATCTGGATGCGGCCAAAGTGTGGAGTGGTGGTTTTAGAAATATACACTATATGGGGCGTTTCCACTGGGACTTTTTGGCGTGTCCCAAACGGTTTCAAAACACTCTGTCCACATTGAAAAGTGGCTTTTCACATTAAAAAGAGGAGTTTACAAATTAAAAAAAACCACTGGTTCAAACAACTCTCACTCCTGTTTTTCTCTGTAACACATTTTATTTTTTCCTTTGGGAATGCTACGAGTGAAGTATATGGTGCCCACACCTCGTCCTCACTCCCTCACTCCCTCTGTATTGTAATCAATTCCCTTGCTATGCCCTCTCTGACACGGATGCCTGCCACCCCGCCCACCTAACTGCCTGCCTGCCATTATCTGCTCTCCAAGGCAAAGCACAGGCCTGGAAGAGCCCCGCTGAAGTATATGGTGCCCACGCCTCGCCTGCCCAACTGTATTGGCCTCATCCTTACCATTGTGCCCATGCCCGTGGCACCACTGCTGCCACCTCACTCGCCGAGCAGCCATGATGCTACCGGAGCATAGGGAGGAGGAATGCCGGGCGGTGACCGGGTGAGCGGGCAGGCGGGCGGGCAGGTGGGCGCAAGTGTTGCCCTCCCTCCCTCCCTTCTGTTTTTTCTGCCGCCGCTGATTCTGCCGTGCCACTGCAGAGTTCCACTTTTAAAAGGAGAATTAACCAAAAAAAAGGGAACGCACATAATGCGTGTTCACATCCGTTTTTGTTAATTCTGCTTTAATTTCCTCAAGTAAGATCACAGCCTATAAAAGCGTTGAGTGTTCATGCTGTGAACCCATGTTTTTATGGGATTGAACATGACTGGACCTCCAGTCTCTTCAGTTCAGTCTGGCCGCATCCCCATTAGAAGCTTAATCCAGTTTCCCTAAACCGAAATAACAGAACCGGATACAAACGCGAATTTGCCTAATCCCATTACTTTCAGCCAGAATTGCGTTCAATCCGGATTCTGAGGACTTACGTGACTCAAGGGGGGACTCCAGTGGCTACTTTTTAAAAACTGCTTTTTGGGGCTGCTCTGTCCTCTTCCTCCTGGCGTGAACGCGCCACCCATAAAGGACCCCTTCACGGAGCCTAGCTGGGTGGCTGGGTGGCTGCTGCTTGCCTGGATGGAAGAAAAACGGCAGCGGACAGCCAGCAGTTCTTTCCTCTCCTCTCCTCATTGCTCAGGGCACGCAGCAGCAGCAGCAGCAACAAACATTCACACATCTCCCCAAACCGGCAGCTGCTTTTGTTTCTTTTCCCTTTTTAGAAGGTCAGCACTTTCAATGGCAAGATCGTTTATTGTTTTATGTGTATTGTTTTAAAGTTGTTGAATTTTAAAAGTTTTTTAATGTACATTCTGTTTTTATCTGTTGCTTGAAGGTTGTAACCTGCCCAGAGACCTTCGGGTATGGGGCAGGATATAAATGTAAATAATAAATAAATAAATAATAAATCGCTACAGTGTAGCTTTAAGTAGTGGATTTTACAGCTTGCTTTGGTAGCAAGCTACTGGGGGGGGGGGAACTCTCATCCCTTAACACGGAAGGGTTCCCACAGTAAAAATGTAAAATGTTTCAAGCACACGAACCGGAGTGAGACCTGTTGAAATGAGGATTAACATTTACAACGCTTTGGGGCGATTTAACATTCGGAAAGCGTGTTCAGCCAAACTGATGTGGGGTCTGCGAGGATTGAAAACATTTTGAATTTGAAATAAGCTTGCTGTGGGGATTCGCCCTCAAAGTCTACATGCTCTGTGATTTAATGTCACCATTGGGTTGCTTACAAAATTCATAGGATTCTATTTATTTCCAATGCTACTAGTGCAAGTTCCAATCAAGACATTACAAAAGTGGGATAAGAAAGTGTGGGAATGATGTTTTGATGGAAGACACACTAGGATACAGAAACTGATTTTGAATGGTCCTCAAGAGAAAGGAGGATGGGGAATGGCATGTTAAGAAAGTTATCAGGGTGCATTTAATATAGCAAAACTAATAGATCTGGAATAGGATGAGAAGAAAAAATCTGTGAGTCCAAAAGAATATGAATAATGTATTAAACAGATCATTGTTTTAAAAAATGGATAAAAGGAAGATAGATCGTTGTTATGGGCCATTTCAGACTGCTATAAAAATCTGGGGTCGCTAGAAAAAGATGATGTTAAGAGAGAATTTAAAATGTGCCCAACAACTAGTATAAAAGTATTAGGAGAAGTATTAGTTAGAAAGTTACATGATCAGGAATATAAGGCACTAAAAGGGAGGTAATAAAGAAGGAAAAATTAGAAGAGATAGTGGGGGAAACAAATTGGCTCAAAGTTACAGGCATTATGAGTTATTTCTGTAGGGAAAATAATCTGAAGGCAATATTGAAAACAAATGAACTCTTTGAACAAATACTTAACTCAAAACTTAACAGCAAAAAGGAAATAAGTGGCTGGAGATATAGATTGTTAGTAGAGGAAATTGAGAGAGCAGACAACAGTTATACACAACATGTAAGGAAGATTTCCAAATAAGAATAATAATTATGGGACAAAGTCTCAGGAACACAGTTAAATGTAAAAATAATAAGATGAAGGGATTAAGTTTAAAACCTTTATATAAATGGTACCACAAATCCTCTCGGGTGCCAAATATGAAGATAAATATTAGCCCCAAATTCTGTCATGAATGTGGCGGGAAGGGAATACATGTATATTTATGGTGGAAATGTGCAAAGGTACAAAAATTTTGGAGATCAGTAAGAAATGAGTCTGGGTGCAATAATTGGAATATATATTCAGGTGACAAAAGTGTTTTAAAAGTAATGCATTCAAAAGGGAAATGAGGACATAATTAAGCAATTGATATTAGCCATTCAGGTGGTTATAGTTAAAGGATGGAAGGATACTTCTAAATGGACAGTAGATGAATGGAATTATGTAGCTGACCAATTTGGGTTTGACTTTCTCCTGAAGAGGAGGATGTACAACAGAAATAAGGAAGAAAAGGCCAACAAAAAATGAGAAAAAGGTTATGCTGAGTGGGGTAGGGATGTGAGGTTATCAAAAGATTCTCCCAGATAAAGAAGTATTTAAGAGTCGGTTCCCCCAGGAAGGGAGGGGGAAGGAAGAAATGGCATGTAATTGGCATGTGTGAGTATTTGGCTAAAGAAATGTAAGAACTGTTACTTTTGTTGTTATATATGATTATAAAAGAATAAAATAAAGGGGGGGAAATCACTGGATTAATGAAGGAGGAGGAGGAGGAGAAGAGTTGGCTTTTCTCACCCATTTAAGGGAATAATGTATTATCAAACCTTCTCCCCACAACAGATATCCTGTGAGGTAGGTGGGGCTGTGAGAGCTCCCAAGAGAGGTGTAACTAGCCCAAGATCACCCAGCTGGCTTCATGGAGAAGTGTGGAATCAAACCTGGTATTCCCAGATAAGAGTCTGGCTCCCTAACCACTAGACCAATGAAAATCCATGGGTCAGGTATATTTCCGAGGAACCCATGGGTGCTGAATAATACATTGCGATACTGAATTGCAGGTGGAGTGCTGCCGTAATTTTGGTTCATTTGCTTGGTTGTGAGATGCATTTGACAATGGTCTGGGGAGGTGCAATGCAAGGTAGACCTTGGGGGGGAAAGGAGAAACTCCATCATAGATACATTTTATGTCCACATATGTATGATGTTAAATAGTTGAATCAATACTGCAGATAGTGTCATAGCAAGTTTTATGGTTTCATAGCAGGTTTTGTGAGGATTTCCTGTTAAAAACCATTAAGATGATTTTTATTGTTTGATTAATGAGCATGAGATGATAATTCCGCAGGGATCCTTTGTTTGTTTGTTTACATTTATATCCTGCCTTGATTTTTTTTCCAATTTAGATGATGAACTTTTTTGCACAAAGAACTTTTTCAGAGATATATTCCCATGGTCTCATTCTTGATCTGTGATGCCAGAAAGGCATGCCCCCTATTTTGAGAATAAGGAATTTAAACTGCATATTCCAAATTATGTTTGAATTTGTGGACTTATCCTCAGCCTTTCGATACTCATTCTAGTATCCCTGAGGCTTGAAACACTGACTTTATTCATTTCACAGGAAGTGAAGCAGGGCACACAGTAATTAAATATTCAGACTAGTCAATTTGATATTTAGTTGCACAGGAATGAAATAATAGTACCTACTTGTCAGGCTTTGTGGCAGGTGGCTAGATGAAGCTATGTGAGAGCAAGGGCTGCCAAAATAAAGACCCAAAATACACTGAAGATTCCATCACCAATTAATTATTAACTTTTTCAAACTTTGCTGCATAAAATCAGCAGCACTCTTATTCCTGGAAAACAGGGAAATTTATCTTACCTGCCAAGATTTTACACATGGAGTGAAAGATGTCTGTCAGTGTTGAAAACCACCAGAGAAAAATAACAATTCTCCCTTTTCTGATATATTTTGTACAATGGTAACATGAAATTTTGTGAAATGAGACATGCTTTAGTTAGATCATCCAAAGCTCCTTATGTCCATGAAGGGATCTAACCTGCTAGGATAGGACACCCAACATGACATTTTACTGCAGTCACTATCAATAGACATGGGGGGGGTTCCACTAGCAGTAAGTACCTATTAAGTACCCATTAGGGACCCATTAAAGACCCATTAGGCTCAGAGCAGGAAGATCCCATTTCCACTGCAGACCCCATTACAGCTACATTTGTTTCCACCAGTTTGAGGGAAATCCAGATTAAATGGGTCCTTCAGGACCTATAATCTGGATTTCCGGTAGACCCCATTAAAGGAGATTACAATGGGGTCTTCAGGCATCAAATCTGGATTATATGGAGCACATTTCCACCACAATCAGGCTTTGGGGTCTAGGGGGAGCTCTGGGGAGCTCCACCCAAAGCTCCGAAACCTGTGCAGTCGCTGAAGTTTGCTCCGAAGCTGCCTCTGAAGCCGGCTCCAAAGCTGGCTCTGAAGAATTGCACAGGCTCCGAAGAGGACCCCATGTGAGAGCAATGCCAATCCTGTTGACCTTTGTCAAAGACTCTGGAGAATCTTCAAAGTTTGTGGCATATTGCTCCGGAGCAACTCTGGAGAATCTTCAAAGAATCTCTGGAGTTGTCTACAGAGATTGCACCCCCTGTCCACCCAAAAACCTGGGGTGATGGGCGGGCCCCACATGGGTCGATACAGATTCACCACATGGGTGCTCCGGCATTTCCACTGTGGGCAGGCTAGCACCCATTGCTATTGGGTTCTGCACCGCCCGTAGGGATGCATCGGGTACCTCGCTTAATCCAAATCTACTAGATCCAGATTAGTTGAAGGACCCGTTCCTTAGATCTGGATCATCTTAGATCCAGATTAAGGGATGTCAGTGGAAAAACCCCTATTATAACAAGGTCTACCAGAGTACCAGTTAAGCACACGATAGACCCATTTTAGTGTCACACTAGGAAGCACTACCAAAAGTGGCAATGGAAGCCAATGCACCACCAAAAGGGACCCTCCTGGCCTTTAAAGCTTCAGTGCCAGCTTCAAGGGCCTGGGCACAGCCTTTGTGTCTGGTCCTGGAGCCTAGGATGGGAGGGGCTGTCCAAGTGCAGATAGCCCTATCCCAATCCACTGGCAACTCGTATTCACATGTGATGGATTATATATCCTGCCTTGTCCCAGGATACCCTTCAAGGTAACTATGGAAACAGCCTTACATTGTCAAGCCACTGGCCACCAATTTTTTTTTCTATATTAGAGCATTGTTATGAAATTTCAATTGAGATAGATGATGACACAGTTTTCTGCAACCAGAGATCTTTTAACTGAAGAGGATGGAGATGAAAACTAGAGTTTTATACAAGCATACCCTTGCCCTGGCAAGCAACACTAGGTGAGGCAAAACAAAATTACTAGCTGCATCAATTACAGGTTATGTGTAAAGTTCCTTCCTTCCTTCCTCATAGCTTTAAAGACAGATGATCACAGGGACCAGCCAGGATTTGCTAACCACAGGGGCATGCACAGCCAATGATCATCAGGGTGGCACCCATGATCAACTGCCCTTAAAACTACAAGTCACTACTAGTTAATATAGGGCACAGGTGCCACAAACCTTGGGCTGGGTCAGCTAGCCCAGAAGTTTAAAAGGAATGACATCTTACCAAACCTAGTAGCTCAGGGCTTGAGTCCAATCCCTCTTTCACCTTCAAGCACATTTCAGTTTGGTGACATCAAATTGGGTGTGGCTTGAGGTTAACCACATGGGCACCACTGTGCAGTTTTCTTAGCATAAACAAAGAAATTATTTCCCATTTCCTACTTCTGGGAAGAGGTTGGGTATCAAACCTGCAACCCTCTGCTTTCCAGTCAGCTTGCCCTATTTCAGTTTAGGATAGGTCTAAACCATTATGAGCAGTGAGGTCAATTTTCATATGGCTTGCCTCGTCTTTCATTTTAGCAATGATGGTGGGCATCAGTTGTCAGAATACTGGGCAAACTATGTAAGATGCAGTGTGGACACCACACACTGCCTGCTATCTCTGTGCTAGTTTCCTGCTTCAACTGCCTAATTATGAGTGGGTCCTGTGCAGCTTTAACAGTATGAGACCTTTCAGGATACATCATTGTCTTTTTCCACTTTGCGTGCCTATTATGACTGCTAGGCCCAGAAAACAAAAAGCTGCAAATTCAGTTGCACCAATCCTAACTGCCTCATACCCACATCTCTGCAAACCCAGTTTTTCTTTCTCTTCAGTGTCTTCCTACCCCTCCTTTCCCCACACCTCATCTTTTTTTTTAAGTGTCCCAGTGCTTCTAGCAGGCAGAAAACTAAGTTAAATCAAATATGTTTCACAGCTCATTCGCCTAACTGCTCAGATGTGAAGCACTCTGCATAGCCAATGAGTGTCCTGGAGATGCTGCCATTTGTCACCCCAGAGAAAGCATTAGCTTTGGCATAAAAACCACAGAGCAAAGGATGGGATAGAAAAGTCCTCCTTAGAGATTAATCAAATAGTGCCTTTTTAAAAATTCACGCCTCGAATCTGAATACTCATTTACCCAAACTGAGCACCTCAATGTTCAAAGTTCCACAGTGAACATTTGTTTCACGTCCATTCTGACAAATGTCAGCAAATTCTATCATTACCCCTTCCTAGTTGCTTGAGGGTAAAGGAAAAAGAGAAAGCTGATGCATAATTTCCCTATAATTCTGTTCCAAACCTTTTTTCATAGTTCCATACAGAGAAGCAGGGATAGAAGTATCCAAAAGCATCCCAACAAATCTGCTGGCATTATTAAGAGGCCAAAATATTTTTGATGGGCTGCTGTCACTTTTTACAACAACTGAGATCATCTTAAGTCCTCAGAGGCCAGAGGCCAAAATTTGCATCTGGTTTTTCTTAGGACTTCCTGGCTGGAAGGGCTCTATCCTGTAACTAGATAATCCTAGCACTGAGTCTGTTTCAGCCAGAAACAGACTGAGGGCCAGGCAAAGACCTGCCACTGCCACAGTCATGCTGTTCTCCTCATTGGTAAAAGGCAAGCTTCACTGTGGTGTTGTGCTTGTACAATGAAGAAGGCTTGGGGGTGGGGGTGGCATGGCATGGCATGGCATGGCATGGCATGGCATGGCATGGCATGGCATGGCAGCATCAGCAGCAGATAGGTGTGGGCAGGCCATCCCAGGCCAAAATGTCCTGGCTATAGCTGGCTTCTTTGTCCACCCCTGAGTTGGACTAAGAGTCTATGATGTGACTGTGGCCTTAAGGTTTAAATTAGGCAGTAGTCATGGTGGCATTTATACCACTGCAATAGAAAATGATCGCAGTTTTTCCAGTAGCCCTTGCCCACTGGAGCACATGGCAGGACAAAATTATCATAGTTGGTGCTTGGGATAGCAATAAGGATTGGTAAGCTCTGAGGATGAAATCCTTTGCATACCCTGAGCAAAATGCATAACTTGATGCACAACAGTGATGATGTTGGGGTGGAAGTGGGAGAGTGAACCCAGATTTTGAGTTCTTTGTGTGATGGGCCGCTCTCTCCTTTAGCCTGATGGACAAGGCATCTCTGGTAGGAATGTGCACAAATATTCATAGGCATTTGCAATCCGATCGAATGTGCCAAATTTCAACATTTGAATTCAAATAGAATTCCTGAAATTTGAATGTAAACATTTGAGTCAAATTTCAAACTTCAGATCTATTCATTTGAGTTTTCTGGACATTCATATATGTACAGGTTCCTACACAATGCATATTTGAAGATCCGCATCTTTCCCTCATCCATACGCATTTGTACAGTTCCATGCAGGATGAAAACGAGCTGCATATGAGATAACTATGGGATGCATACAGACGCGCACAGATGTGTACAGATGTGGGAAAGATGTGTAGATGCACATGAATGTTGTCGACATTCGTATGTGCAGATTCGAATCAAAAATTCAAATGAATAGATTCAAATTTGGTAAATACAAATTGAATCTTGTTAAATTCAAATTTAAAAGATTCAAATCAAAATGGATTTTCAGGTATTCATTTTGATTCATATAGAATGTAAAAAAAACATTTGTGCACATTCCTAATCCCAGGTTAAAATCCAACCAAAAGAAGAATAGATGGGAAGGGAATAGGACAGAACAGAAGAGTGGGTATCCTGGAACAAGTAGAATCTCATGATCTTAAAATATTTGAATCCATGCACAGAGGAGGCAAGAATTGGAAGAGATTCCTTTATGGAACCGCAACTTGAATGATTCTAAGACAAAGTGATTATAAGACCTATTGTCCAAAAATTATGAGCTTGTCTACAAAACAGCCAATGTTCTTCCATATGTAAGTTCACAGGCAGCTAAATTTATTCAAGCAGCCACCAAGCTCAGAATAGTTAATGGATCTGTGGTAATTTAAACGTAGCTCTTTTAACCTTTTTAGAAAACCAGTTTAAATCTATAATCAATGAAAATGCTTAAGTGATTTTTACAATCTCTGCTATTTCACTGTGTTTTATTTTATTAGAAACAAATTGTCTCATATTGCTAAGGCCACAGCTACAACAATAAAGTATTCTCCTTTTTCATCCAAAGGCAAAAATCTTAAAAACATAGATAAAATGCACAAGTCAGAGCTGTACAATAGGACTAGCCATTTATGGCCCATGAGGGGTTTGGCACCCAATTCAGCTTTCAGGCGAGTCCAAGAGCACACAGCAGACCTGTCAGGACAGCAGGAGAGAGATGATACTCCTTCTCATCTTTGATCTTTCTGAACTATCTTTCAGTCTCCAGTGCATCCAAATGCAGTGCAGAGATATCAAAAGAAGGCTTCAATGGAGACCTTCCTCCTCCCCTGTCCCCCTGCTGACTCTGCTGTTCAGGTTGTCACTGAGCTGTGCTGCTACATGGCATAATCCAAGTAATCTGTAGCAATAAATTCAAAATATTTACATTGCTTCATGTAGGTAGGTATACGGGGTTTGGATTCTACTTGAGCTGGATTTTTAAATGGGAAACTGCTGGGATTCACAGCCAACTGAACCAAATTTAATAAACATTCAAAAGGAATGTAACTGAGGTGGGAATTTGAGAATGGTCCCGCTGAATGAGGATAGGAGCCTGTTACTGTCTCTAAGGGAGATCTTTGATCTAGTTTTTGCAAAAACAATAAATCATGGGGTTGTTTAGCCTTACTCAGACTGCATCCACATAGTGCATTAGAGCACTCAAAAGTTCAGTCCTGGTGCTGTCTGTCCACACATCTGGATGTCCAGGTGTATGTGCCTCCTTGTTCTTCTTAACGCCCCCTGCAAGCATATCATAGTGATAAGCCAGAGTGGGTAACTCTCAGGATGGATTTTGTAGCCTTGAGTCACTCACCCCACTGTATGGACAGCTGGAAAAGGAGCTCAGGAGTAACTCAGCAGGCCCATTGCTGTTCAGGCCATTGCTCACCTCGTTGGAAAAGGCCACCTTCCAGCTGTACTTTGAGCAAAGTGAGAAGCAGCTTGGATGGGAACATTGTTGCTGATGCAAAGCGAGTTCCCACACGCAGTTAACACCCTGAGAGCCCCCTCAAGCGTGGGACCCACAATGAGGTGCATGAGGAAGCTCCAGGGCTTCATTTGCATAGTAGGGTTAATGTCAAACTATGAAGCCCAGCCCCTGCTGAGGCACTCCATCATCACTGGTAAAACCATTTAATTGGGTCTACCAGCAGATCAGGGAATCACCAGGTTTTTTTCTGCACTCCTCCATGAAGCCAGCTGGGTGACCTTGGGCTAGTCACAGCTCTCTTCTGAGCTCTCACAGCCCCACCTACCTCACAGGGTGTTCTGTTGTGGGGAAAAGAACAGAAAACTTTGTCAGCCACTTTGTGTTCCCTTGAATGTGTGAGAAAAGCAGGGTAGAAAAGCCAACTCTTCTTTTCTTGCTCCAAAGTTGTTTAAAACTGCAATAGTACTCAGTCGCAATTCCTGAAATCAATTAAAAAGAATCCCCAAGGCCAAGAAGAGATCTACCTGATGGCAGTAAAAGATAGCAAGCCTCTGGAGGTCAGCAGCTGGGAGACTGTGAACAGGGCAAGCTGTGTGCTTCTGCCCTACTAGAGACTTCCTTGAGCAGGTGTTTATCCACAGTAAGAACAGATTGGACTAGATGGACCATGGGTCCCATCCAGCAGGACACTTCTTAATGCCATGTATTTTTTCAGTATTTCTTTTGTTTTTTAAAATTATTTTTATTTTAATATATTTTCAAACATCCAAAGTTGAAATACGTAAAGAAACACTTCTCCTACCCCCATCCCCTTTCTTTGGGTGATGGGTCAACTTAGAAACTTTCCTGATTCAGCATACTCACTAAGGCTGTGGTCACACTTAAGGTTTAGTCCATATTCAGTCCACTTTCAGAATAAGAGAATACATCAGCAAAGTGACAAGCTGTTTTCTTTCAGTGTTAAATAACTCAGAAAATTTACCTTTGGGATAGACAATGTGGAAAAAATTACTCATCACTTTGCTAATGTTTTCTCTTGCTCTGAAAGTAGACTGAAGATGGATTGAACCTTAGGTGTGACCATGGCCTTTCTCTTTTCAGTTCATTGCCCCCTCTGGTTTGTCCAGCATATATAATTGTTCTTTCCCAATTCTTGACTACATCATCGTCTCACACATGTCCCATGTAGATCATTCTATGTTCCAAGAGAAAATCAGACTTCAGTTGTTCCACCACATAATGGTACCATTTCTCCAAAGTCCATAAATCCACATCTTTACATCCAAAGGCTATTATCAAGTGGGCTGCTGTTATTAATTGTTTTAAAACATATTTATCCAAATGAGGTGTGTTGTGAAACCTTAAAATCTTCAATAAATGTTGTGTATCCACTGGAGTGTCCACCTCTGTGCCAACTCCTGTGTCACTTTTTCTCGGAGTTCCCTGAAAGGGCTACACAATGTGGATACAGCCTGTGATCTGAAACACAATCTAACAAAATAGTCCTGGTTGTGCTTGGTTTTGTTTCTTGCCACCATAACTATTGTTTGCTGCTTGCTTGTTTAAACCATGGCTACAAATTATGTTCAAATACTGTGGTTCAAACAAGCCACAGTATTTCTTTGCCCACAAGATGATCATGGATGACTTAACCTTATGCGAGAACACATCTCCGTGTATTAATATACTGCTGATTCCTGTCCATTCTCTGTCCTACTGCACGAGTGCTTTGTATTCAAAGCTTCCTGCTTTTGTTCAGATCATCCACCTTCTCTATGATGAAGGGTGACACTGTAGTCTAAAGTTGTCAGAACTGAGGCCTGAGGTAGTTTTCTGCTGATGCATTTAGAAACTTTGCATATAAGTAAGACACCAAAGTTCTTCCAGGCTTCTCTCACACTTGTCAGGATCATGCCAGCAATATCTGCTGGGAACATCAATTCACCACTGGATGAGACATTTGCAGAGATAAAGAGGTAGAAGGTCTGCTGAAGTGAGCAGAAGAAAAAGTGCACAACAGTGATGATATCTAGATGTTGCAACTTGTAAGACTTTTGATCTTGCACCACTATCAATACCTAGGGTCGAAGAACCAAGAAGTAAGAAAACAAGGCAAGTTAACAAATAAGCATAACTAGCAGCAACCCCTCAGTGGCTGTTGTTGTTGGGCAAGAGAGGCAGAATAAGGATATTGCTAGTGTACCACCCATTCCAATGTCCCAAAACCTCCATATCTGAGCTGGCTGAAGTAGTCTTGGATATGGTGTTGGAAGCCTTTGCCATGGTAGAGGAGGACATACTCTTAACTTGGTCTTTGCCACAGAATGGCTTGGTGAGTATCCAATGATAGGAAGGCTGGTGGTATTGATATGAATGGATCATTCACTGATATGATTTGGACTTGCCATGATATCTCCTCTCTCTATTGGCAGGGGACCTATTGAGAAGGCCTGCATTTGGAAACCTATGAAATCTGAATGATTCCTAATTGCTCTGGGGAATTTTCCAGGTGGCACAGATGGCATTCCTGTTGAGGATCTGGTGTCTGAGAGGTAAGCAAAGCAAGAGACACAATTGCTTCCAAGTGCCTCAGCATACTTCTGGAGCCCATAAAACATTCTGGCATTTCATGGAGCTACGGACAATGAAACAGGAAGGTTGGTAGATAGAGCACAAGTAGCAAAATCCTGCTGTGAGCCTGATGAAGCACAGGTTAGAGTACCCCATTCTGCCTACCACATGTTATTTGTCCACAACCATGTTTCAAGTTCTGAACAATATTCTAAGATCAAATGCAAGGGAACAAGGGATGCCACAGTTGAGAATGGTGAAATTTCTTATGTCTACCAAATCCTTAGATTTTGAGGGTATAATCAGACTCTGTTAAAGAGTCACCTAGAAGACTTCCAGTCTTACAGGACAGACATCAGTTCACAGCATGTGTCTTCTTCAAAGGTCGACTCATTGATGGATGAGATTTCTGCACACTGTAGTCATGTCTTTTTTCAACCCAGGTATGGTGGGAAATCTGCATAAGTGATAGGTAGAAGTTTTCTGTCCTAAGAGGAGCATTCAAATGACATGATTTCCTCCTAATTTGCTTATTTCCAAAACAATGGAAATGCCTTGGAGTGTTATTGAAGTCTGTCTGTCTCCACAGCACTCCTTGCTGAAAGGGCATGAGGCATGTGAAGGGACTTCAGTTCCCTCCATGCACAGGAGTAGCAGTGCAGGAAAAGCAGCTCTAAAGCTGTTCAGAGCAGGAGAAATAGATCAAAGGCTGTTCCTCACACACTGAGGTGGCCTTTGCCACTGCCAAACATGCTCCTTTTGTATGACGGCTGGCTTGAAATTGCAGCCTGGTGACAACACTGGAAACATCAAACTCTTGCAAAGATTTCGAGTAGGGGTATGCATGAATGCAATTTTCAACATTCAATTTGTAACGAATCAAATATTCAAATCAGAATTCATATGAATAAAGAAAAATTAATGTCTGGACATTCAAACCAATATGAATACTTTCGTATCTATTCGTTTGAATATTCAGTACGTATCCAATGATACGAATCTCATACACATCTGTACGCATCCTGTTTTCATCCCACGTCCATCCTATTTTCATCCTGTATGTTTCCATATGGATGCGTACAGATACGTACACGATGCATATGTATTTGTAATCATACGAATGCCTGAATTATTCATCTGAATAACACAAAATATTTGTATTCGTAGAAATACTAAAGTACAAATGTCTGGACATTCAATTCATATACAAATGTCCAAATTCATATGCATTTGTATGAATAATGAAAATTTCAAATATCCTTGCACAACCCTAATTGCAAGGGTATCCTTCACCAACAGAGTGTAGACACAGCCATAAGCTAAGAGAGATTCAGCAGTGCCACAGACATGACATCTCTGATTTCCTTCTTCTATTCTGTTTTCTGTTTCCAATACTCACTCATCAGAATTATTCCCAAAAATCTCCAGAATTACTCTGTCTAAAAGTCCCAACTTTACATATCACCCTGTCTAGAGATAATTCTCTGCCACACTGGAAACTTTCCTCTTCTCTCTATATTAATGGTTCTGTGGATGCTTGTGACTTTGCACACCTAAATCTAATATCCACAATATTTTAGATATTGCTGTGACTTGTGATTATGACTGTTAGCAAACCCTGTTAGGATTTCTGCCTACACTGTAGAATTGATGCTGCAGACACCTTTAATATATATGCACATTCCATTCATTTGCTTGTCTTGTTCCAAACATGGGGTGCTCTGTCATCCCCATAAAATTGTACATAGCTAATTCCTCAACAACTGACATTTTTGTTATATTTAGTTAAATTAGCTAATATACATGGCACATATATTTTTGCTGCCTAATATTTCCACTGCAAATTACATATATTCCTTGCTGCTTGGTTTTTATTGCCTGAGTTTTATAGTAGATTATTGCATGTTTCCCAATAAGATATTTCCTTTTTTTGTTCCTACTTTGTTCAATATTTCCTGTAGGTTTACTTCACACCAAAGTAAAAATGCCTTTAAGATACCGTTACTTAAAATACAGTTACTCAGAAATTATCCTTACAAAGACTTTACCTTGCTGGGAGTCAAGGGGACTCATGATTTACCTTGTAATGGGGCCTATTTGCACTTGGCTTTATTTGGGAATATATCCCGGAATAGGGACCTGCTGTCCTGTTGTCCTGCACTAGTGCAGGCTAGGGGCGTGCACGAATGCAATTTTCAGGATTTGATTCAATTTGAATGTTTAAAATGTGAATGTATTCACATTCCATTCAATTAGAATACATTCAAATCTATCCATACGAGTTTTCTATTCATATTTGAAGATATGAATGTTGACAACATTCAAATGTGTCCATACGCATCTGTACGCCTTCCGATTTTATCCTGTATGGATCCTATTTTTGTCCTGTACATATCCATACAAATGCATATGAATACAAATAAGATGCGTACAGATAGGTACACATACAAATGTCCAAATAATTCATACGAAGAAACTGAAAACTTCAAAAATTTGTTTGAATGTTAAAGTTGAATGTATAGACATTCAATTTGAATTCAAATGTCCAAATTCAATCAAATTACGAATGTTTCAAATATCCATGCACACCCCTAGTGCAGGCTACTGAAAGCTGCCAGAGTCTGCATTGGCATGCAGACCACAGATCCCTATCCCGAGATATATTCCAGAATATGACCAAGTGCAAACAGGCCCACGGTGAGAGTCCAGGCTGCCAGCCCTCCCACTTCTGCTGTAGCTAGTACTCAACTGATAGCACTGTGCTCTTTGCAGGACTGGTCCCTAAGAGACAGACATCCATGCAGACTTTAGTCCCACTTATTCCATCAGTGGGACTATACAGGAACTTTGGGGATTGGACCCCCCACCAATGCTTCTCCCTCCGAAGGGGCATGAACAAAGACTTTAAACTTTCATAAGGGAAACTTCCACAAAGTGAGGAAACTAGTAAAAGGAAATTGAAAGGGAAAGTTAGAAGAGTTGAATCATTTTATAATGCATGGAGACTACTTAAAAACACAATAATGGAAATGCAACTAGAATGCATACCCAAAAGAAGAAAGGGGACTTCTAAGTCCAAGAAGAAACCAATGTGGCTCACAAGTGCAGTAGATGAAGTCATTGAAAACAAGAACTTCTATAAGTATATCAGAAGCAGTAAGCCAACCAGGAAGAGTTCATCTAGAAAATAGAAGGCTTGTCCTAATGAGGAGAACAGGAGGGAACATAGACAATGGCAACACAAATGCAAGATGGCCATTAGAAAACCTTAAGAAAGATTTTGAGGAGCACATTGCTAAAAACATCAAAAGAAATAACAAGAACTTCTATAAGTATATCAGAAGCAGTAAGCCAACCAGGAAGGAAGTTGGACCATTAGATGGCAAAGGACAGAAAGAGATAATTAAAGAAGGCGCGGAGATTGCAGAGAGACTAAACAAATTCTTTGCCTCCATATTCACGGAGGAAGATAGAGGATATATGCCAGTAGCTGAGCCCTGTATTTTCTGCACAGGGCGAGATCATGGTTTCCCTTATCCTTTGACAGTGGTTGTTTCCTTCTGTACATGAGCAATCAAGATGCATCAGCAGCATCTAATACAGGAATTGACAAATGGCAGCAGAGTTGCCATGGATGCTAGAAGAATGTCTGCTAGTGTTAATTTTCTTCTCCTTAAAGTGATATCACTTTGCTGCTAGAATTACAATGGTTTTTCAGTTAAATCACTTTAGCATTAATGTTGGCATTGGCAGTTGACAGAACAGTGGAACCACATAATTTCTCCTGTCTGTGTTTGTAACAGAGGAACTTACCAGGCATGATATTAGCAGTAGCATCACTGCAGAATTCTGGTTGGGCGGTCTGCCACAGTCTGCACCCATATGGGGGCAGCAGACCCCTATTCTGGGATATAGCCTGGAATAAGGCCCAGTGCAGAAAAAGCCTATGAGTAGAGTTTGCTGCACTACCAAACTGAATGCTAACTAAGAATCCAGCAACTTTCTTCCTTGATGACAAGTGCTTGCCACTGATTGGCTAGTTGTCTGCTGGATTCCCATGGCCCTGACTGGCAGGCTGTTCATAGCAGCCATTTCCAAGCTGAGATTTGCTACAAGAACCTTTGTTGGTTCCCCCCAATCTGACCCAAACAGTGACTATCATCACATCTAAGGTTTAATCCAGCTTCAGTCCACCTTCAGAGCAAGAGAACCCATCAGCAAAGTGACCAGTAATTTTTGCTTCACTTTATCTATCCCAAAGGTGTTTTTTCTGAGTTATTTACCACTGAAAGAAAACAGCTGGTCACTTTGCTAATGTATTCTCACTCTGAAGCTGGATTAAACCCTAAGTGTGACCACAGCCAGTGAGTCACCCTCAGAATGATTATTCCCTATCTGGGAAAGAGGAAACATTCAGGGGCTTTGGGATGTGCTAAATCAAATTTTGGTATTTTATGTCTGTCACTTGAACCTCAAATTAGCTCCAGCACAACCTCTAACCATGTGTGATTGCACCCTCAATCTGCTATAAAAGATAATCCTCTGAATACTCTTAATGCCTTGGCATGTGAATCCAGCTCTCAGATCTTCCATCTTTTTTTTAAAAGACTGCTCTTCCTAATGAAGTATTTGTTGTGTGTATGCATTGGTACACATGCCTGCACATGTGCTTATTCCTTTTTACACTAGAACAAGCAACAGATGCTCACAATGTCACATAGAGTATCTGGCAGTTTGTTAAAACACTCTGTCAGTAGGAAGCATTTTAGAACCCGACAGATAAGAAATTGGCCAGCAAAGTGTGTTGACGGACTGTGTAAGTTGCAAAGACTGCACTGCCACCTCCCTGAAATAATGTGGGATTAATTCCAGAAAGAGCTAATAGCTTTTGCTGGGATAGAATTACAATTGAATACACTTTTTTCCCCCAAAGATCAATTGGTTAAAAGGACAGCATCCACTGCAAGCTGAGGTGAAAAGACAGAACTAAGTAAACAAATTGGCATATCAGAGGTAGCATGTCACTGAATGCCAGTTGCTGGAGAGGACACAGAAGAATCATATGGCATTCTCATTGTATTTGCTGGGTTCCCAGTGGACTTGTGGATGGACATTCTACCCACTGAGAAAGGATCTTTAATCTGAACCAGGAGGGTTTTTTTACTAATTTATACCCAACTCTTCAGCTAAGTTGGCTGATAACACTTAAAACCTCAGCTGAGTACCCTGCCAGATGAAGACATAATAAGAAAAGAGCTGAATATGTTGCACCTGTAAGTAGCACCCAGATCTGAATTATCTCAGCTGTATTTACAGCCAGGGAACACATCAAGAAGATGATAGAAGGTACAGTAGAGGCACTTAAGAACTTTGATAAGGGCACATACTACCAGGGCCATTTTCAGAGTCCAACAAAATGGTACTGGGCTCCAAGTGGGCCAGTCCAGCTGGCTACTGCACAGTCTTCCATTGGAATATTCCTTGATGTAATTTTTGCACCAAGGAGTGCTCTGTAGGAAATGCCCCTACAGCCATCATGGTTGTGCTTACACTTAAAGTTTAATTCAGCTTCAGACCAGTTTCGAAGTGAGAGTATACATCAGCAAAGTGAAAAAAATGTTTTCTTTCAGTGTTAACTAACTCAGAAAGTTCACCTTTGGGATAGATAATGTGGAAAGAAAATTACTGGTCATTTTGCTGATGCGTTGTCTCAAGGTGGACTGAAGCTGGATTAAACAAGTGTTACATGTTACATGGGATGCCATGCCTCTGCGAAACACTCTGACAAGCACATGCTGTGTTCCTGGGTGAAAGCTATCATGGTCCAAATGGATCATGCAGATGCTACCTGAGAGTCAGTCCAGGAGGAAAACAGGTATCATTCTTAGTATTTATCAATCAATCCTGCACAAAACTAAGGTGAGTAAAACTAAGGTAGTTTGTTTTATAATAAGACAAAAAGCTAGCAGTCTTTGAGTTTCTGTAGGAGCTATTTTCTGTTGCAAAGATGTCTGCTAATTGGTGCCCTTGTCTGCATGTTTCAGGACATAGGTCTGCCTGAAAAGAAATTTACAAAGCAACTGTATTCTGAAGAACAGAGCTGTAGTGGAAGAGAGTAATTGCAGAAACAGAGTCATGATTTATTTCAAAATAAGGTCAATGACATCATTTTCTGGGGCAGTTATTTGTTCAAACCTCTTTATAGGAAAGAAATAGGCTAAATGATCATCTAGTTTAAGACAAATAGGATATGCCCCGGAGAAGAATGTTTTCTAGTATCCACATCAGGTATGTCAACTGAATGCCAATGGTGATCAGTTTCTCTTCTAATAGGCAGAACTGGAAGGGGCAACTCAAATTAAGTACTCTTGTTAAAATGCTTTTTATCAACTTCGGGGGATCTGTGTAGCTGCATATCTGTTCATCTTTCTTCCCCTTCCTAGCATGCCTACAGAACAAGCACTAGCTCCTTTCCACCATCTTCTTTGGGTGATGGCAACTGGAGAACTTGGTTCTACTTCTGCCATGCACACCCTTTTCCACCACTCTGCAACATCATACAGTGCTGGCAAACATGAAAATTCTAATTCTTTTCTCCAAACAGGGCTGCCCTCCTACATTACTGTATGTCAGTATCATGGACAAAGTACTTACCCTTCAGTTATGATGCAGATAGTATTTGCTAAGCTGATCTTTCAAACATCCAGGTCCATAGCTGTTAAGGGCTTCTTAGGTTAAAAACATCTTGAATTGCCCCCAGTAGAAGTTAGCTTGCAGAACAGAAATAATGTATGACCATCTTCCAACCCCGTGTGCCACCCTGAGTGGAGCATTGTGACACTAGCTGCAGTCTCCAGACTATCTTCAAGGGCAGCCCATGTAGAGTCCACTGCAGTAATCCAATCGTCACTTCTTAAAGAGGTGATGATACACCGCTTTTCAAGAAGAGCTTACTAAACCCAGAAATGTTAAACTACCTCCCAGCTGCTAGCATACCATTCAGACATGTTTGGATTGTCTGGACTCATTTCAGTCTGGCTTCATTCATTGGTATAGCACTGAAACTGCTTCGGTCAACCTAATTAATAACTCCCAAAGGGAGAGAGACAGAGGGAATGCAACCCTGTTGGTTCTTCAGCAGTTTTTGGTACCTACTTTGGGTTGCAGCTACATCCCTTTCTGGACTAAAACAGTCTGTCCATAATAATTCCAGACTGGACTATTGTAATGTGCTCCTTGAAGATGGTCTGGAATCTGCACCTCAGTCCCCTGGGATGGTTTCTCACCTGAGTACCATCATTATCTATACTTAGATGTGTTTTGAAGCTGGTCCTCTTTACCTTTCATTGAAGAGGCAGGCAGTCTAGCCTCTCCATTTTTACACTGCGACTTGCAGCATTCAATGTTTAATTGGTTTTCTCATATATATATATTCACCTTTACACCTTTGTGTATAGGGTTGAATATAAATGGAAACACATAAATATATAAAACAACTATAATATTACTGAGAGCAGGCTAACTCTAAAAAGCAACGGACAGAGCTGGGACACCAGACAAAACTAAGCATTGGCCTTCTTTGTTACTGAGACCCCATGTGCCTCTAGTAATGTTTTGGAATCTAGGAGCTCCCTATGTCCCAAATCAGGTACTAAATAAGAAGTATCACCCCATCTAGCACTAGATTAAACCTAACTCATCAACTCAAAGTATTTGTGTTTTAGTGAGATTCATCCCCCATCCGTTGACTCTCATCTAATCTGAAACAGCTTGTGTCCTCGTATGTGAAGGCACCTCTGCAGGCCCTCTGGAGCATCTTCATTTTTTGGCAGCATCAGATGCCTGCTGGAAAGCCCAACACCTGGCCAAGGCTACTGAAGGTGAAGGCATGAAGGCCCTTTCCAAGGCTTCTCCAAAGCATACAGCAAATCATCACACCTGGCCAAGGCCACTGGAAGTGAAAGCATGAGGGAACGTGCATAACACCTTGGCATAGTGGAAGTGACCAATTGCATCAGTCTAGGACTTCAGCTTCCTGTTCAGAAGTGAGAGATATTGCTGGCAATCATTCTAATATTCTACATTTTAAATTAGAATATTTTCAATATTTTTAATATACCTTCTAACATCTGGAACCAAATACAAAATCTTATAGGCTTGGTCATCAAATATGAAGTATAGGATAGCTGCTTAAAAAAAATAGCATGGTGTCACAAGTAGAATGTCACAGTATGATCTAGGAGTCCCTGGGTTCAAATCCCCACTCAGATGTACTTAAAGATAAAGTTGAAAATGGAATAAATATTTAGCTCCTTTGTTCACTGGAGAGATTATTACTACTTTACCATAATTCAAGACACATGGGTACTCACTTCTCCCTACACATATACAGGTCAGCACTGTATGTATTTGGAAACTTTCATCAAAAGAAAGACATTGGAGAATATATGATTTTCTATGGAGATCCAGCAACCCAGCTGAGCCTAGACCTTCAGGATTCCCATTGCTTACTTCTAGAGAAAAGCTGGCAGTTGAACTGGCAACACACTGTTTTCCGGGCTACTTACTTGTATCACCACTGAGCTACAGCCCCTCCCTAACCCGGCTTGCTTTATCCATTCTACACCACACTTAGAATCACAGGCTGTCAGTTTCATAGACACAGATCCATGGAATTTCCCCTGCACCGAGATTCTTCACTGATGCTTTTTGAGTCACAGTTCTCCTGTCCCAGAACTCAGCTCTCAAATGGCATCAAGGAATTTGGAATGATTCACTTGGCAGCCAGTAACATATCTTCTCATGTGTAAAGTTTTTTTCTTTTTGAAATATATATTATGGATATGCATGCATGGCCAAAACCAGACCACAATTGTTTTTCTAAAAGCCTAGCAGGAGGCTTTCTAACTGCACCCACAGACTATTTCTTCCCTCTCTATTTTTTGTGCTTTGCCAAGGAGTGAAAAGTGTCATCTGATATGACAGTGATGAGAGCCAATTAGCAGTGTTAAAAATTACCCCCCAGGTGAACATATAGCCCAACTGCTGTCATGCTGATTTCAGGTTAGGCTGGAAAATTGTCAGCCAGCTGACAGAGCCCTTGTTTAGTCAGTTCTCCACTGGAAAGTTTCAGTTCAAAGGATTTTTGGCTTAAAGGCTTGTGTATTGTCATCAGTGGAAATGAACCCAGTAAACTGATCACTTGTTACTTGCCAACTGATCCTAAATATTTATACGGGAAAGTCAACTCCATGATGTTCAATAAAGGACAATACTCCATGTAACAGGATCAAGGCAACCATGCCCTTTTGTCTTTATTTCCAAAGCATGCAGTAAAGGCTTTTAAACAAAAGAGAAAAGGCCAGAATATGCAGTTGCCAATTGCGTTTGAGCTTCAGATTGCGGACATATGGGTGGATATTCAGGATTTTCTCACGGAGAACAGAATTCATGGTTATACGGCTTTTTGGACATATGGTGGAGATTTTTGGTATTGTGTTGAAAGGATTTTCTGGAAGCTCACCACACAGGAAGGAAGACAGGAAGACAGGGAAAGGGGGAGGAGAGGAAAGGAAAGGGACATGCCAAGCTCCCTTCTTCATCAGGACTTCATCAGAGATCCAGTAAGTTGAAAACATGACAGGGCAGCCAGGGATATGTTTGGCTGTCTAACACAAAAACACTATAAAACCTCAGAAATATTCCTTGGGTATATGACTTGGACACCAAAAATCTAAGAACACTGAACCCATGTAGACATTCTTAGAAAACATGGAACAACTAATGAGTGCTCAGTCCATACACAACAAATTTTGTATGAAGATTGCACAACAATGGAGTCATGCTTCCTTAATTTTGCAGCACTCTAATTGTGGTGTTCTTCAGCTGCATCCAGACATTTTTGGATGTCTTTCCTTTATTTCAGAATATCCAACCATAGTGGAATAAGTGACCCATGCCTGGCTGCAGCATTAATTCCCACAGTTCTTGCACAAAACACAAGCAATACCATAAGTCATCCACACAATATTCCAAGAGAAAAAAAAAATGTAATAGGAGGAATATGCGAAAATTTAAAACTAAGAATTTGCCCAGTAAAAGTCCCTCTTTGACAGCTGTCCTCAATACTCTTCAGGCTCTTTTATTAGTTTAATATGTTTATATTCTGTTTTAAATGTTGCAAGCCTTCAGATATAGGGTGGGATGAAAATAAATAAATAAATAAATAAATAAATAAATAAATAAATAAATAAATAAATAAATAAATACCCCTAGTGGTGGATAGGACATTTGAAGGACGATTTCCCTTGATGATCTTTGGATCCAGTAGATTCCTATCAGAAAATACATTTTGATAGATGGCATGGCCCTCAGAGGTAAACGTACATTTTGTTCCATTTATAGGCTGTCCTTCTACAGCAGCAATGGTGAACCTTTTGAGCTTGGTGTGTCAAAATTCACAAGAAAACCTAGCTTAACTTGGGTGCTGTGTCACATCTAGAAATATCCATAATTTTGTGATATTTGTAGCTCTAGTAAAAAAGTTATATTTTTTATATATGTATTTTATTAAAAGCAAAAACAAATCTTTACATTAGTGACTTTTGTTGCTGAAATTAATTTGCTAAATTTTCAATTGAAAGTTGGTATTTCGTACACTTCAAGAACAAGCAAGCACTACATGCTCAGGTGCCAGGGTGATCATGTGTGTCACCCAAAAGGGCTTGGTGTGTCACCTGTGACACGTGTGTCATAGGTTGGCCATCACTGTTTTCCAGTGTACTTAAAATGGCATTCCAAGCTGAACACTGTTCAAACAAGATCAGTGAATCTTATGATTATAATTTAAAATATGCAATTTGAAAACAGTCCATAGTTTCCAAACAATGGGGTTTTCTGCACTTGCCAGAAGTATGGAACAAGAAAGGGTACACGGACTGGTATACAAGAAGGAGGCCTCTTGTCCTCCTAATATGCTACATTTCCACAGGCCAGAACATAGATTGAGCTAGGGCACCCAAAATGGTGTCTTAGTCTAGAGTACCCGTAGTCCCTGATTTCAAGGTCTACTGGTGTGCTAGGGGGAGATATACCAGACCATGGAGGCAAGCAGACACACCGCCAGGGACTTTGATTTCTGGCCTTTGGAGCATTTAGAAATAAATGTACACAAACACACACACATACCACGTCAGCTCCAAAGCTGGCAGAGCTTCAGAGCTGGCACAGTAACTGCTGCAGAATAAGCTGTCCCAATGCAGTCAGCCTTGCTCCATGCCAGTAACAGCTGGTCTAAACTTGGGACAGATTGCTTATCATGGTACAGAGCAGCCTGGTACAAAGAAAAGCCAGGTAAGTGAGGAAATAGAGTATAATTTCCAGATGTAGGGCAGATCCTTGAGCTGTGCTCACATTCTCAGGAAGAGAGTCTATGAACCTGTGGAAAATAGCTGTGACAAGAGAAAGGATAATAAACCTTTCTAAAGAATTAAACATCAACTAATCACTAGGCTCTGATGGCAATTGCCCAAAGGTAATTAAGGAACTCAAAGCTGAGGCTGTGGACCTCCTAACAAAAATATGCAACATGTCATTACACTCAGCTTTCATAGTTGAAGACTGGAAAGTAGCCAACATAACTCAATTTTTTAAAAGGACTCTAGGGGAGGTATAGAAAATTATAAACCTGTCAGGTTAATGTCCCTTCCAGGGAACAGAGTGGAAACCATAGACTTATTCACACTCAGGCTGGTAGACAACAATGAGTGAACTTCTGGTAAAGAGCATCTGCATGTGGAATAGGTTGTTACAGCCTCCGAGCATCCCCTGCCTCCCCAGAAGTTCACTAATTGTTGATTAGGTGTAGAGCACTAAATTGTGCTCCACGCCTTTACCAATGTTGACCAAAATCTTACCTGAAGCATCCAGTGGTGCAACTATTCATTCTTCTTCCAGTTGTCTGAAGTTGGTGGGCGGGGGAAGTGGTGTCCATGCAGACATGTTGGCATTGGTAGCCATGATCAACCTCTGACCTCTGATGTGACCAGACCACTGATTGCCAGGAGTGGTGTCCAGTCATTGAGTCGCAAGAGGAGTGTTTGATTAGCAACCGAGTAGTGGGCATTGCACGTTTGATCACAAGCACTGACGTGATTGGCCACAATACATCCCACTGCTCAAACATTTTGCCATTTAGTAGTGAGACTAATAGTGTTAGCTTTTGTGTGTGTTTACTTTCTTCTTAGTGTCAGGATTTGATTTAGAGAGAGAGTTTTGTCCCAGATATCTATCCAATACTATCTGGGTATTTGTTTGTTGTTCTTGACCATTATTGACAACTGTTAGCTAATTGTGACTGGCTGCTGACACTTTCCTTGGTTTTAAAGCTTTTTGCTGAGTTTTAATAAAGGTATTGATTTTGTATCAAAGGAACTGATTTGAAGTTATTTTCTCTTGCTGCCTGCTTGCTTTTACAGAACTAAATTTCTCCAGAACGACACGTGTCAAGACCATAGACTGTAACATCCCAGCAGTGAAAAAAGCAAATTCAATACTAGCAGTAACTAGGAAGGGGATAGAATATAAGAAGGCAAGCATCATTATGCCTCTTTATAAATCTATGGTGATGCCACATTTGGAATACTGTGAACAGTTCTGGTCACCACACCTTAGAAAGGATATGGTGGAACTGAAAAAAGTATAGACATGGCCATTTTTTTCAGCCCTTGCACATGTGTGGAGGGTGACTCTGTCCACAAGTAAATAACAGCACTATTTCAGGAAAACCCACAACCAGTTTCAGATTTTCCAGAAATAGGTTATAGTGAGATTTAGCAGGGATATAGTGGGGCTATGGTAGGGTTGCCTACAGATATGTGTGGCAATCTCACAATAGTGCAGACATAATTGTGCTATATATCTCCCATCTGGATGGGGCCTATATAAAGTTTATAATGATATTTCATCCTTTCTTTTTATTTTGGAAGCAATCTTTCTGGCTAGAATATTATGCAGACTTTTCCTTCCCACTGTGCAAGAGGAAGGTTGCTATCTGCCTTGGGTCCCTAGGGAACCCTTGGGAAATAAACAAAAATAAGTGTTCCTCCTTGCCAGGTGAAAATCATGTTCTCTTGGTTTTGTATTTCTCTGCCTCTGTTTTGCCTCCCACCTATTACCTCTGTCATTTGTGCATAAAAGAAGAGTGAATTACAAGAGAAATGAAGAATTAAAATGCTGGCTTGAAGGAGAGGAAAAAATTGTTCGCTGACTAAAAGTCTCACTGAAGATGTAATTTTACCACCAACAGCAGCCAAACTGGAAAGAAGAATGTGGCAGCAACAAAAGGAGTATTTTGCCTTTAGTGAAAGATGTGGGGTACTGTAATATCAGGGGAACAAGGGCAGATGCTGTTTAGCTGTGATGTTTTATGAATCTTGCCTACCTTCTTGCAATCTTTTCCTCAGGAGATCAAACAGGAACCATTTTAATGGGCACAGGTAGCTGTAGCAGCCATTGCATTAACAGCCCAAAGCCCATGCATAGAAGAGATCAAACTGGGCTGTTTTTTCCATGGTGCTTCCGCAGCCAGCAGGGTAATATATCATCATAAATCCTAGCCGTCCCTACAAAGCATTTCTCCTGTCAGAGTCACTGTCAGGAGATCCCCATTTCAGACTCCTTGATTCAGCTTTTCTCTCAAGATAAAGTTATTAAGCCAAATTTGATCAAAATGACACATAGATTAGAGTGTATGTTGCAGAATGTAATTCTGTTTACTGTTCTAGGGGATGGACAATTATTAGAGAAGCTGGGACGGAGTGTTTTTAATAACATTTCTTGTTAAGATTTAATTACAGAAAATTGTATTTTCTTAATCACTGAAGACTTAACTGCCTGGGGAAAAATTATTTTATATAATTTCATTTGCAGTTTATTAAATCCTCTAGGACATTCGTTTCCTGACATTAGGTTAATAGGCACATGCTAAGGATGTTTACACCCCTAGAATAAGTGGAGTATTTTGGGTTCTTCAGAGCCCTGGGCCTTTTTTCAGAAGGAAATAACAGGTCTTGCATTCTCTAAATCAAGCTGAGACTATTTGAGGACACACTGCCGAGAAAAGAAGTTTCTTTGCGGAGCAAATAGGAGTTTTCATCTGTGCACTGAGAAAATGAGGTGTTAACAATTGGAAACTTTTGTGTTTTTCCACTGTCACTAAAAGTACCCAGAGGAAGTTAAACATCAACATCCAGATTTTGACATTCTAATTTGAATCGAATGTCCATAAATTCAAATTTAAACAAATTTTGAATTTTTGAATCTATTCATTCAAATTATTCCTTGCATGTACGCATCCATACACATTTGTACAGATCCATATGGGATGGAAACAGACTGCATATGGGATAATTACGGGATGCATACAGATGTGTATGGATTCATACAGGATGTCTAACAATGTGTACAGGCACATACAAATGTTGTTGATATCCGTAAGTGCAAACTTGAATTGAAAATTTGAATGAATAGATTCAAATTTGATTAATTCAAATTGAATTTGGGCAGATTCAAATTTAAAATTTGAAATCAAATTTTCAGATATTTGCTTCAAATCGAACTGAATCCAGAAAATTGCATTTGTGCACACCCCTACAACAGACTGAGCAAACAGGTATATTTTAACCAGTCAAATCTCCAGAGGAAGGCTGTTCCAAGACTGAGGCCACTACAGAATAGACCCTCTTGCATGTCCCTGCCACTTGAACCTCTGAGAGAGTAGGAACTACAAGAAATCCCTCTCCTTGAGATCTCAGTGCTTGGGCAGGTCAATATGAGGGAAGCCACTCCTTCAGATGACTAGGTACAATTCTGGTTCTACTTGTCAACTCTGGTTTTACCAGTGCTAGTGGGCACCAAGAAACACTGCTGATGTCAGAGGCAGCTGACCTTCCACTTCTGCTCCACCATGTCACCAAATAGCAACTGGTCCTCCCAGTCTCCCCATCACTCCAGATTCTTTCTATCCCTATGTCAGGCAACGCCGCTGAGTCTTGGCATCTTCATTAAGAAATATCATGCTGGCTTCTCCATCCCAGGCAGCAATAGGATCATTTTGGCTCCCTCTTTTCTCCTTCTTAAAAACCAATTTTGTAATGACATCTTAGATCATCTGGGAGACTGTATGATTGCAGGACTTTAAGAACATATAGATTGGCAACAGACTTCTTTATGAAGGCCTTGTATATGTGGTATCAGTTATGACAGCCCATCACAGTTTTCCATTCCATTAAAAACTACAGATTTGAACCACTAAGATGGGGACTGGAAGCCTTCTTTATTCTTCCTAAACCCCTGTGCCCCTCTTCCACTGTTCCTGGGGAAGTGCTCTACAGATCTTCACTACCATTTTCTGTCCTGAAATTACTGATGTTTCAAAAGATGAATTATTGTCAAGAGACTGGGGTGGGTGGGTGGGTGGGTGGCAGAGTTGTATCCGATCCAGAAAAAGAGCACAAACCATAAATCACTTGCTTTTAAGTATCATAAGCTGTCTGACCATTCTCAGAAAGAAAAGTTGCCAACATCAAGGTCACTCTTTATGGAATAGGAAACTAAAACCTTGAGACCTTATGTACTGGCAAACTAGCCGATTACAGGAAAAGCTCATGGCGGGTTCAGGTCAGAACTGCCTAATTAGAGAAGCATATATCACTTAGACATAACATCTTGAAGCACTATCACTGCCATAAAACATATTTTGGCCTAAGCAGAATTTGCTAACATCTTTCTTACTCAGGAATAATCTTAGTCCAGTTCACACATTCCAAGACCATGTGACAATGTAAATTGCTGGTGTCTCATGCTCCCCATCCCTCTCTACACCACTTCCAATATTCCTTTGATGAGCTTATTAGAAATAAGACTTCTCATGCTCAAGAAGCCCCCTTTTTCCACACACAGTCAAAGATCCAGATCTTCAAGATCCAGATCTTTGAAATGGGGTCCTCCTGGAGATCTGGATATTGAAGATGCTTGAAGATCCCATTGTGGACACCTTTAATCAGGTCCATGTGAAATCCAGATTTAAGTGCCTGAAAGATCCATTGAATCCAGATTTCCCCTGCCCTCATGCGAACAGGGCCTTGCAGATGGGGCCTTCAATGGGGTCCAGCTGGGGACAGGGCCTTCCCAATTGGTACCAATCAGGTTCCTAATGGGATCTTAGAAGGGTTCTAAGCCCTAGTGGAAAAAGGCCCAAGGATATCATGTTTTATTTACCTTACCCAGAGCTGAATCTGCATAAGACTTATAAAGTATCATTAAGATCAAATCAAAGAGATTTGCCAGGTACAGTGGACTTCACACAAATCTACTGGAAGCTGCTAGCTGCTGCTTGCATGAACAATGGTTGCATCCACACACTAACTAAAGGGTGCTTCTCTAGAGCTGATAGCCCCAGAGGCAGAAAATCCACCCTCAGAGAAGCTCTATGTGTAAAATGCTTGTTGCCCTTCCCTTGCTGTATAGCAAGAAAACAGGTGACTTAGCAGATGCAGTTTCTGCCAATGCAATTTATCACCAACTTCTTGGGCCATCCTGTATCTATTATTCAGGATTTCATAGATTTCATAGTTTTAAAAGCATCTCTTTCTTTAAGCCAGATTAAGCAGGAAACTACATAAGCAAAAAGAGTCAGAGGGCCTTTCTGCACTTGCCATCAAAAGCGGATCTAATAGATCTAATAGATCTAATAGATCCGCTTTTCAGTGAATCTGTCCTCCCGGTAGATCCATCTCTATTTGTGATGGATCTGAGGGAACCCCACACATCTGCACACGCACAGGGAAGGTGGATTGTGGAGAAGGACTGGAGTGGGTGCTGTGTGGATGCACCAGCACCCATTCTAATCAGTCCTCTGGCGGGTGCGCTGGCAAACCCGCCTCCAGAGCCACAGGACTGGAGCATAGAGCTGCCAATAACCACATGCTTCTAGCTGTCATCAAGACAGGAGGCGTGGCACGCCCTCTGTCCTGTTGACAGCTGCGGGCGATCAGGGCAAGGAGGGGCTGTGGATGGCAGCTTCCTCATTCCCCTGCCGCCGCCTCCCCAGGGGCAACGCAGCCTCCAGGGGCAGGGGCATCTACCGGCAGCATCTCGTGTGAAAAGGCCTCTGGCATCTCATGGTGAGAGTATATATTCTTGCTCTCAACCTTTTACACAATGTTTAAATGTGCACCACTGCCCTGCCTTTCTGATAAGACCATTTCTATTCCAGCCTCAAGCATAGTTGGAGAAATGAAACACAGGAGATATGACTTGCAGCCTCACCTTTGTCATGTTCTGCAGCAGCCATTTTGTTGTTAGATGACCCAAGTATGTGTACTTTCTCAGAGAGTACTATCATAGAAGAGGTAATAACTCATTCCTTCCTGAGCAGGAAAAAAGAAGAAGAGAGATAGAGTAAGGCAGGGATGTCGTTTCTAACTTCTAATCACCCTCAGTTTAAAAAGTTCTTGAATTAAAATAATTTCTTTTTAAAAAGGCTTGCTTTCTTACTAACTGGGGCACTGCCATTTATACTTAATGGTTTTTAATCTATTAATTTATCCAGTCAATCAGTCTATCAATACGTCTCTAATCATTTGGGATTCAGCTTTCAAGTCATAAAATGCAACTTATAGCTGCTGGTACATCTGATCTAAGAAGCAGACCTCAGCTTCCTCTCAAAAGTCACAAAGATACCTCTGGGCTGCACCTTTCAGATCTTTTACTGTATTTGGTTCCCTCTGCCTGTTGTTAACTAAGCCTGTTAACCCTCTGCATATTAACTACAAAAGCTGCTTTGAAAGCTTCAAGATACCGAATCAAACAAACCTGAGCTCTTTCTGATAATTCCTTTGTGACTTAATAATTAAGGAAAGTAAGCAAAGGTTGTTTCCTAGTCAATTAGGAGAGCTACCAGAGCAGAGCAAGAGAGGTTTATACCTATCTTTATACTTCTAGTCAGCAGCAGACTAGAAGTATAAAGTGTGGTTTGGGGTGAGAGTAAATCAGAGGGCATAATGGGAAACCCATCATAAACATAAGCAAAGGTACCCAAGCCGGGATAACTCCACTACTGGACAAAATGAGGCAACCATCTCAGGGCAACAGATGCCAGTAGAACCAGCAACAGCTGTCCTTTGGCTCTTTGCTCTAAGCCCTGTGGCCTTCTACATTTGTACTGTGTTAGATTTCCTCTGTAAGTAAACTTGCTGTGTGCACACATATCTCTGTCCATTCAAGATGCTGCAGGAGGACCTCTGGTGTCTCACAGTGCATCCAGATGGTTACCACCAATCATCTGGGAAGAAGGTTTCCAAAGCCTGTTATGGCCATAGCAGACCAACCTCACCACAGCCCCACTATATCCCCACCCCCCAAAAAGGCAAAAGAAAATATGGCTGATAAACCCAGTGCCAGTCATGGGTTTTCCAGCAATAAGGCATTTATCTACCTTGGGGACAGAGTAACTATTGCACCTCCATCCACCACACATGCATGGAGGCTGAAACAGACAGTCAGACATGTGTATGGTAGGGTCATGTACTTCCAGGTATTTGGCACTGGCGAAATATACAGATGTGCAGGTCACAAAAACATGGAAAAACAGCACCATGGCTAGCACTATTAGTTAGGAAGCAACCATGCTGGGAAGGCAGTACCCTGCATGATCACTTCCAAGAGGGATATCCAACCACCAGCTGGAGGTGGCCAAAGTAGAATGAGAGCAGGAAATCTTGTTCTCTGTTTGGTGTACTACGTTCCCCACTTCAGGACAATATTGAGGAGCTGGGGAGGGCGACTATGGATGACTCCCATCATTGAGGAAGTGACCTCCATTGAAGTCTGGATGTGCCCACTACTCTCTTCCAAGTGGCCCTGCTGCCAGTTCATCTTCTCTACCTTAAACAGTACTGCACTCAAGCAACTATTTAGAACAATGCGCAATTCCAGATACAAACCTGGGGCGTAGGTTATATTAGCAGCTCTAACAGGCAACAGAATCCTGGGGCATTTTTGCACTTCCCTGGACGGGAAAAGGAGCACAATCACCTAAAATCCAGGGTTTGTTCACCAGATTCCACCTGGAAATGGTGTCCCTTCAACCTCCATTTATCTAAGGGACCAATATAGCAATTAGAACATGGCAACCTGGCTTGACTCCCTTCAGCAAGGAAATGAAATAAGGAAGAGCACCCTGCAAGAGCTCAGTTTCTCTGCATGCTAGCTAAAAGATTATTTTGAAAGAACTAAGCCCCTAGTTCCAGCTAGAGCTCCTTCTTTTGTGAGTTAATAATTAGGAAAAGTTAGCAAAGGTTTGTTTCTAAGTCAATTAAGGCAAGACCTAACAGAGCAGAACAAAAGAGATTTAAAGGTAGCCTTCAGGTTTATGCAGGGTGCCTTGAAGTGTTTCTACTTTAAATATACATAAAAGAATGTGATTGGAATGCAAACCGCAACATATTTAACATAGAATCATTAATTCTACCTCTCTGTGCAAAGGGAGTGTTTTTCTAGATTGAGTTTAGTCTAAGGCTGAGCATCTTCATGCTTGAAATGAGGGAAGAAATCATTTCATCATAGTAGGGCTTCAAAGGCATTGAGCATTTTTAAGATTCCCTTTTCATACAGTATGCAGCATCTATATACATCTACAAAGGAACTTCTGTAAAGAGCGAGCTTGTAAATATCTAGTTTTACCGTGTTTGGGGTCCGTTTTGCAACAGTCAGGTTGCTTCCACACTGAGGCAGTGTGACGGTTTCAGGGTACAGGCTGCAGACTGTTTTGCTTTCTGGCTTTGCAGGCTTCTTGCAAGCTGCCATAGCCAGCCTTGGTACAAACAGCCTTCTGCAAACCCAGGATTTTGGCTGCAAAAAGGGCGGGAAATCCTGTGCGGGCCCTGTTGCAGTGATTGGCTGGAGTAAGGTTTTGGAGGGAAAAGCTGTCCGGGGATCTGAGTTCTAGAGGGGCTAGAGTAGGAGTTCCCACCAATCAGGCTGGAGGGACAGCAACCTCTGTTAGGAGTCTCCAGCAGCATTTTATTGCGGTTACAGCCAATCAGGGTCAGGGATGTGTGTATAAATGAACACAGAGTACAGCAGAGGGTATCTACATGCTGGGACAAGAGCTGAAAGGAAAAGAGCTGAATCCTGAGGGAGCTGGAACCAGTAGCTGACCATTGGGCTGTTGGCTGAGCGATTTCTGAAGGGGACAATCAAGGAAGATTGGGGCTCCGAGGGAGACTATGCTAGCAACTGACCAGGCTGGATGATTGGACAAGCAAGGACGGACTGGGCCTTGTGATCATCTAGGGCCACGTTCTGGTACTCTGGTTGGGCATGAGCTGTGGCAAAGCAAGCCAGAGGGGGAGGAATGTGGAGAGGTTTGTCTTTTGAAAGGGGAACTATTTTCCTTTAGGGAAAGGGGTAGCTCCTAACCTTAAGAGACTTACTGAATTAAACCAACAAATACCTGAACCTTATTTTATCTTTTATAGTATTGCTTGTGTATAATAATAAACTTGTTTTAGTTTACTGTTGAAACGCTTGCTACCAGTGTTTTGTGTCCACACTGTAGTATTCACTTGGCCGTTGCATGAACCCAGCATCCTAACAGGGCCAAGCTACTCCTCAGAGAGGGCAGGCACTAACTGGATTGCTGGGCTTCGTGACAGGCAGGATCTGAATGATAGTGCAGACTACTTGCCATGGCAGAGTTGGATGCAATGACAAACCACAGTCTACCCATCTCTATGGTGTTCCATGCTGAAGAAGCATGAGGACACACGGAGGGACTTTATTCCTCCTTGGAGCCACTTCTTATACATGGAGCTGGATGCTGCTGCACCTGTGAACAGAGGGCAAAGAGGCCCTCCAAGACCAGGTATGGAGACTTGACAATGGCAGTCTTGGGGATGGCACTGGAGATATCCAGCTCTTCTCTGAGAATGTCAGGCCCTGGTCATACCCATATGAGACAGTTATAATTCGAACTGAGGTACCAACTCTGTTCACAGCTAGATCATTTTAGGTCATTCTCAGACCATTCTCGCTTTGGGCTGAATCACTCACACCTTTCTCTGAGATTGACCTGAGCCTTCTTTTGGTTCTCCACCCCTTTTGCGATGTCAAATCTATCTCCTTTCTTATTGGATGCTGTTGTGTCACTCAAGGTGGGTGAGGGTGTGTGTGGTTCATTTTAAGCCTGCTCCCCCACCTCCACACACACCCTTCCTTTTTAATGTACTTTTCTTCTCCATGCAATTAATTCAAATAATAATAATAAATTTGCTGGAAAATGCTGGATATAGGAACCATACACATAAAATGAGAAGGGGGGTGCCTCATGAATTCTACACATGCCACCCTCCAGTTAGAATGATCTGACAGGGATAAGCCAGCTTGGAAAATGAATTGAATAAAAATAATATGAGGAACACGACCAGAAGATGACCTGAAGTCATCTTAAACTAAAGGCATGATCCGGACCCCAGAGGATGTAAGGGCAGCCCAGTCTGGCAGAGGAACCAGCATAATGGATTCATGCCACAAATTCCTTCAAGATCTTGCAAGCTGTAATTGTATATGAAGGAAGATGAGTCACTATTTTTGACCCACCTCTGTGCAATTGGAAAAAAAAAAGAAATTTGTGGATGAATGGAATGTTTTTGGACCCCACTTTTTAATTCTTGAAACCAAACCATATAGAGTATTGGCCTAATTTCTACAGGGATCTTTTCCCAAGGGCCACTAGTGAGGGTATCCTACAATTGTAAAATTACACTACATAATCATAGTTTTTGAACCACATACAAAAAAAAAAAACCCATCTATGCTTTCCCTTGGCTGGGGCACAAAATTACCCCAACATTTCTGATGAAGTTTCAAACACTACTCCAGCCTTAAATATTATTGTTAAGGAATTACCCACAGAACAGTTTTTCTTAAGTAAATTTGGACACAAAATTTCAGTTTTGACTCCTCTTGTACCCACAGTTTCTTTAAACTGGGAGAAAGGGAGGCAAAATGCAAATGCCACCTTAGAAATCCTGCAGGGCAGTTATAGTTTTATTGTCTTTGTTCAATGTTGCTGTTATTAACTATTTACTTAGCGCTCTCCTTAAGTTATACATTCAGTTCTCTCATTTTAAAATACATTATGTCTTAGTGGGATTCTGAAGAATTAGCCCTGATTGACAACTTTGGAAACTTAAGAAAGGGGGACAAAATGGAAATAATAGATAGATTGGAACAATTCTTAAATATACTGAAACAAAAAGAACCAAGTTACCTACCAGTGGAAACAAATACAAATAGAAAAAATCTACCCCCTGCCAAGGAGATGGAGGAAAATAATAAACTAAATTCATCTAAACAGGGCCCAGCAGATCTTAGTCCACTCTGGAAAGAAAATCATCTAGAAATGGACATGCCAGTACCTCCCAATTTCGGAAACAAGAACTGGTCCAAGAAAGAATTCCTGGATTTTATGTATTTGCATCCAGAGGAATTGGGCACAAACAACACTACAGTTCCTCAACACTCAGGATGTACTTGTCCTTTAAACCCTTCCATTTTAAACAGAAACGGTTGTATAGTCAGAGATAAATGCGATGAGATAGTTTCTCAAGAGTGACTAGCAGGGTCCAACAAACAGAAGGTCCATTTTCTTAACCCCATCACCTTACCTGAGGCCGGGAATGAGACAGGGGCAGCTATTGGAGTTGCGTTGGGGAAAGGGAGGTATGGTGGCAACAGAGGGAACAGATGTTACAAAAGAAGACGGGATCGCTGTCTGAAAGCTATCCCGCCACCAGTTCCCCCTGTTTCCCAGAATGGCTTGGAGAGCGGACCAACCATTCCACAGACCCTCACCTTGCTTCTTTGCAATGCCAGGTCGGTGAAAAATAAGACCCATATCATCCAGGATCTTCTCCTGGATGAGGATGCTGACCTGGCTTGCTTCACAGAGACCTGGCTGGGGGAGGACAGTGCTGCTATATGGGCGCAGGCCCTCCCAGCCGGGTACTCTGTCAGTGAGCAGGTGAGGGGAAGTGGGCAGGGGGGTGGAGTGGCTCTGGTTCATAAGAACACCTTGACCTTGGCTAGGATACCTGTTCGGAATACATTCCAGTTTGAGTGTATGTACCTTAGCCTGAAGACCAGGGATAGATTGGGAATTTTGCTAGTCTACCGGCCACCCCATTGTCTAGCAGACTCCCTGACCGAGCTGACACAGCTGGTCTCTGAGCTGATCTTGGAGACCCCCAGACTTTTAGTTTTGGGGGACTTCAACATCCCGCTCGAGACCAACTTAACAGGTGCGGCTCGGGAGTTCATGGATACCATGACAAACATGGGCCTATCCCAGCTGGTCAACGGGCCTACACATTGTGCGGGTCATACTCTCGATGCAGTGTTTTGTACCGAACAGGCATATCCGTGGGCGGAGGTGGTAAGCACCTCCGCATTGTCATGGACGGATCATTTCCTGGTCAAGACAGAACTGAGAGCCAATTCCTGCTCCTCTGGGGGTGGCGGGCCCATTCGAATGGTCCGCCCTCGAAGGCTGATGGATCCAATTGGATTCCAGAAAGCCTTAGAGGGTTTAATGGTTGGGAATGCCAGTGATCCTGTCGATGCTCTGGTTAGTACCTGGAACACCGATCTCACCAGGGCTATCGACATGATCGCTCCCAAGCGCCCTTGCCATCCCGCTCCTAATCGGAGGCCTTGGTTTACACCAGGGTTGAGGAGGATGAAGCGGTTTGGACAACGGCTAGAGCGCAGGTGGCGGAAGACTCGTCTCTTATCTGACAGAACTCGCCATAGGATCTTTCTTTGTTGCTATCGGGAGGCAATACGTGCAGCTAAGAGAGCTTTCTCCTCTGCACGGATTGCGTCTGCAGAGTCTCGTCCAGCAGAGCTGTTTAAGGTGGTGAGGGAGATGACGCAGGTGCCCCCTGCGCCAAATCCCTTACTTAACCCGACTACGGCCTGCTGTGACGCATTCAATAATTTCTTTGCAGACAAAATCTCTCAGATAAGAGCCGACTTAGATGCCACCATTGAAACAGAGTCGATAGATGAGGCATCCAGTGATCCCGCCGATGTAATTATACTAGATCAGTGGCAATCTGTGAGTACCGAGGACGTGGACAAGCTGCTTGGTAAGATGAGGAAGACGACTTGCCCTCTCGACCCTTGCCCATCATGGCTGGCCGTCCAGGGGGGGGATGCATTGATGAGATTCCTTACGGATATCATTGATGCATCCTTCAGGGAAGGACACGTTCCATCTTGTTTAAAGGAAGCGGCTGTTAGGCCGCTTCTGAAAAAACCTTCCCTGGACCCCCTGGATATGAGAAATTATAGGCCTGTGTCACTCCTGCCATTTCTGAGCAAGGTGGTTGAGAGGGCGGTCGCTCTTCAGCTCCAAGCTGTCTTGGATGAAGCCGATTATCTAGACCCATTTCAAACCGGCTTTAGGACAGGCTTTGGGGTTGAGACTGCCATGGTTGCCTTGACCGACGATCTGCGCATGAGCATCGACAGGGGTAGTGTGACCCTGTTGGTGCTTTTAGACCTCTCAGCGGCTTTCGATACCATAGATCACGGCATCCTCTTGGACCGCCTGAGGGGTTTAGGTATAGGGGGCACTGCTTTGCAGTGGTTCCGGTCCTTCCTCTCGGGTCGGTCCCAGAGGGTGCTGCTCGGGGACTGTAGCTCCAGTAAGAGGAACCTCACTTGTGGGGTTCCCCAGGGGGCTATTCTGTCCCCGATGTTATTTAACATCTATATGAAGCCACTGGGTGAGATAATACGGAGTTATGGTGCTAGGTGCTATCAGTACGCTGATGACACCCAAATCTATTTCTCCATGTCTCGCTCGTCGGCCTCGAATTCCAATGGCATCTCTTCGCTCAATGAATGTCTTCAAGCGGTAATGAGCTGGATGAGGAAAAACAGATTGAAACTGAATCCAGACAAGACGGAGGTGCTCACGGTAGCGGCCCCGAAACCAAGAATTGGGTTGCAACTTCCAGTCCTGGATGGGGTCACGCTCTCCTCCAGTGACTGTGTTCGTAGTCTGGGGGTGCTCCTTGACTCGTCGCTCCTGATGATAAATCAGGTAAATGTGACGGTCAGGAGCGCCTACTATCAGCTTCGGCTGATACGCCAACTGCGCCCTTTCCTGGAAGTAAAGGACCTCGAAACTGTTGTGCACGCACTGGTAACCTCACGCCTGGACTTCTGTAATGCGCTCTACCTGGGGCTACCCCTGTACTTGGTTCGGAAGCTTCAGCTGGTACAAAATATGGCAGCCAGGCTTGTTTCCGGTACATCTAGGAGGGACCACATTACTCCGGTTCTTAGGTCCTTACACTGGCTGCCTATTAGCTTCCGGTCCCGGTACAAGGTGTTGGTTATTACCTTTAAAGCCCTAAATGGCTTGGGTCCAAGCTATCTCAGGGACCGCCTTCTCCCGTACAATCCTCCCTGCGCTCTCCGCTCCTCTGGGAGGAATTTACTGCAGCCTGTAAAATCCAGGCTTGCGGCGACCTCCCAGAGGGCGTTCTCTGCTGTCGCCCCCAAACTCTGGAACGACCTGCCGGATGAGATCCGTCAGTTGACATCACTAGACAGCTTTAAAAAAGCTGTCAAGACGGCTCTCTTCCGGCAGGCCTTTCCAGATTAATTTTCCCTAGATAAACCATCCCAGCTCGGGCTTCCTGACCCCCTCATTCCCCTCGTGGACCCATAATAAATGTTGGTTGAGGAGCTCCGGAGGGATATTAGGGCTGTTAGCCCATTTAATTATGTTTTATATTTTGTCTTATATTTTTGATACTGTATTTTAATTTGTCATATTGTTTAATACTTTTTAAGGGGGGGAGGGACCATAATGTTTTATTCTTATATGATGTTTTTATATTTATTGTTGTCAACCGCCCGGATTGGTTCGCCACAGGGCGGTATACAAATAAATATTATTATTATTATTATTATTATTAGTTAACTCCTACAATATAGCTTAATCCTTGCCAGCATCCTTAGGCCTTTTCGCACAATGAGGCTTTGAATGCGTGAGCATGTGGAGACGCTGCATTCGCACATCAGGGGCGGCCAGATCCGTTCCGGACTGCCCCAACCATCCCCACATGCTCTCCACACATTCCATTTTCAGAGCAGAAAAAACTGCCAGTGCAGATGGGGAAGTGTAGTCAGCCCATTCGCCATATTGCGAAAATGCCTCTTGTCTTCATCTATGTATTTTGGGAATAAGGATATGAAGGGAAGGCTTCCTTATTCCCATTCCTAGGCCAGAAACAGACACAAACATGTATCTCCTGCCCAGGCCTTTAAGCAAAGGGGCTCAGGGCTATATCATGATTTTCTAAATAAATTTGTGCTCTTTAAATAAAGAACAATACTAATGTGGCCAGGAAGTTAAGCTTCCCTTCTCTACATCCTTTGCCTGTTGTTTTCCACTCAAGGATGTTCCAAAGGCATGCTGCTGAGAACATCCCCTACCAGTTCTGCTTAGCATTTTGGGTGAAACAGGCAACTGAAATGAGTGCAGGAGTTGATTGTGCTGTTTAAAGGCCAGGCCAGCTCAAGAGTGCTGGCAAAGGCAGGCTCTCTTTGTGTGCAGGGCAATCGCTGAAAGGACAGCTCTAAGGGGAGATGAGCAAAACAGATCTGCTATCAGCCACAGGCATCTGCACTGTCAAGAAGCCGCAGACTGGTAAATAGAACGCAAGCACTATTCAACCACCTGCAGCATTTCGTACGACACCGCTGTCCTGTCAAACAGCCATGTTATCTCTCCCGGGGAGCACAAGGCACCATGGCTCCGAGGTGAATGGGCTTATCGCAAGCTTGTCTCTAAGCAGGCAGGAAGACGTTGTGTGGTGTGCCAGCATTCAGGGCTCATAACTTGGATATGAAGCGTGATTATGCTATCAGTTCTCCTGAAACAACTGCTGCCAAATGGTGACATCTGTCTACACACATGCAGGCATCAGTGGCTTTAGAAAACCAGAGCGGGAAGGAGTGTATATTTCTCCAATCCCTAGTCCCATCAGAAAACTAAGAGAAAGAGCAGGAAGCACTCATAGGTATCAGCCCCAGGAGGCTGTACTACACTGGTGTTTTATTTACCCTTAGGACATAATAAATCTGGTACGAAAAAGGTTGTTCTCGCTTTCTTGGGCTTTCGATGCCTGATTTTGAGTACACGACGAATCAGGGGGAATTGCTATCATAGTTGGCTAAAGATCAGTTGCCTGGGAACATGAGAGAATGGAATTCCACTCATCCACCTCGATGCTGTGGGAACAGGATCATGCATTAAATCAATCTTTAGTGCAGTCCAGCAATGCTTTTTATTTTATTTTACTTTAACAATATATTTTCGTCCCTGATATGAAAAAATACACAATTCCCAGTTTTTATAAAATGTGGTTATCAATAGCTCAGAAGAGAGCTGTGACTAGCCCAAGGTCACCCAGCTGGTTTCCATAGGGGAGGGCAGAATCAAATGTGATATTCCCAGATAAGAGTCTGGCTCCCTAACCACTAGACCAAACTGGCTCAAAGGATTATCAGGTATTGGGTGTGATTGGAGTTAGTGCATTTTGAATCCTGTTTCTTAATAAGACATGCTATTTCACAGGAGTTATGAAGTTCAGAAAGGGACTTTCAGATTCACACTTAGCCTTGTAGTTTGCAATAATTTAACATCTGGGTAAGTGCATCTGTTGGGCATCTGCACTTGTTGGGCATTTCCAACCTAGAAATGCCTCCTGCCTGCCCAGATGTTAACCTATCATCAACCCAACCCTCTCCAGTTCCAACCCAAAGCTTACCCAGCATATCCAGGTGGCAAGCACTTGCACCTTCTCTGGAGTAAGTGGTCATCTGAGGTGCTACACAAGCACACTGATGCCTCAGATAACCCCAAACATGAGTGCATGTGCTGTAGAGTGTCATTGTCACCATGGCAGCAGCACATGCACAGTCATGCTGAGCTTTGTGATCAAGATGGCAGTGCCCTGATAGTGATCAGACATGTGCCCTGGCACCGGTAAGTCTCCGGGCATGTGGGTGTTAGTCTACCGCATACTAGCATCACACATTAGTCACTAATGCACTCTTCCCATCCAGTGGACAGGAAGCCAAGTGTGAAAACACCTCTGGTCTCCCACCCACCATTGTCTCCATCATCCATCCAAACATGCCACTCCACTCTTTTTAGCAATAGGGTAGTTGGCAGCATTCAGATATGAAGATGCCTTTAACTTTTCTCTGTTGGTTTTCTCAACATATCCATCACACATGAAGGACAAGCCTCAAACATATAGCCTAAGGCAAAGGAAATGATGCCTTCCTCTGCCTCACCATTTCACCACAAACTGGAGCAGAAAAATTGGTAGCTGAATACTAATTCTGTTGGTGGCATCTCCCACTGCATATGAGTCAAATAGCACCCACAGCTTTACTCCCCCAAACCCTCCCAGCACCTGACATCTGAGATACTTGCCTCATTTTGCTTAGTAGGGGCAGCCTTAAGATCCATGTGCAAAATGCCAATGCCACAGGATATTATCTTGCCTTTCTCAACTATTGACTGTCAGTAGGATGTCATTTTGTTTTTACCATTATGACTATATGATCCTATCCAGATTTTTTTCGGGGGGGGATATAGTGCCATTGGAGCTTCAATATATTCTCCTTTAAATTTATGAAAAACTATTGCTAGAAAACCCAGCACTGGTGGTAGGGTTTCCAGCAATAATGCATTGACTCAACTTGTGGATGGAGCTGCCACCATTACTCCAGCCATGTGCAGTGTGGCTGGTGCCGAATACCCAGATGCATGCATCATTAAACATGCAAAGACATAGCCAGTGCTGTCTGACCAGCAAGTGATAATGATGGAGTGATTGTATTCCACATTATCATTTGCTAGTGATATATCCAGCCACCGTCTGGAGGGAACCATACAGATGTATAGGATAATAGTGAAATGGCACAATGCTCCATACAGTGGTATATTTTGAAGTGCAAGCACTCTTCATCACTGCCTTCTAAATCCAAAAATCCATGTCAACTGTGTTGACCCATAGCTTCTGGATATAGAGATGTGCATAGCTATGGTATATAGTCACATATAGAGAGGAGGAGTATTGTCACAGAAGCATTGTTGACTCACACCTTCTGAATACAGAGATGTGCATAGCTATATAGTCACATATATAGAGGAGGAGGAGCCTGTTACAATCTACAGGAATACAATTGCGTGGAAAGTTTCATGAGAGTAAAACTTATTTCTGCTTGTATAGCTCAAATTGTAAAACAATTGAGCTTTAACAAACTGCCTTTAGCCAGCAGCAATGTAATCTGAAACTTTTAAAGAAAAATGTAAGCAATCTTACACATGTTATTATCTAAGCTATTTGTGCAAATGATAGAAAAAGCAAAGATGTATATAGCTTCTGTTTGATTATTTCCTCATTCTCTTGGCTTCTTAACTCTAATGTGTCATGAATAAACTTGAACGCCTTGTTATCACCTCATTCCCTTACCAGAATAGGTGATGTTCTTGGGCACGGTCACTTCTCTTTAATCCTTCTTCAGACCATCTTCAGACCCCACCGCTCACACCTTTTTAATCCAATCCATTTTATTTGTAGACATTCCTCCCTTCAACTGGTACTTTCCTGAGTCCTGATTTTTACAGGTCTCAAGCCTTTATAGAGTGTTAATCCGTTTTTGGCTGTGACAAGGGAAGAGGACTAAAGGGGGCTGAACCATACTACAGTTGGTGGATACTGCATGAAGCAGCCTTCCCTTTCACCCAATGCGTGATGTCACACTGTTGAGTCGCAGAACGTTTATTCTATCAGATTGCAGGGGGTGTCGTGATGGAGGAGAGGGTGTTAGGAGATGTCCCGATATGTGATTTGGGGGGAAATAGCTCACCAGGATGTCTTCTCATGTTAGGATCTACTCATACAGTTTAAATAATGCAAGAACAGTTTGGTGCTTAACAGCAAGGAGACCCAGAGTCTAAGTTCTTAATAGGAAAAATAGTTTTTAATAATAATCAGTATTTAAAGAATAAAAAAATGAAGGGGCACTACTCTGAGTGCTTCAGATAAGCAAAGCAGATTCCCAGTGGCAATCCAGAGATATATAAAAGGAAAGAAGAGAAAAGCCTAACCTAAGACCCTGTGCTATAGTTCGACAGGTTCTCGCCCATGTAGATTCTCAGGAGACACGTGGAAAGCAGGTTTTCTTCAGAATGCAATGAAGGTCCACATGCAGCAGGAGCAGGCTTCTCTGTCTCTCAGGCAGAAGAGGCTGTGCAGGATCGTGAGAGAGCTGGCTTTGCCTGTCTGGAGAAACGGCAGGCAGGATGCTGGCTTTGTGCAGGACCAGAGGTCAAATCCACCCAGTAGGCAAATGGCTGGCAAGCACAGTAGTTCCAGCTTTAGTGACTTCAGCAAGCAGGTTTCAGCTCATGATTCAGCACGGCAGCAGTGGAAGTGACGGACGTCAGGAGAAGGACCACAAACTATGTGCTGAGAGAGCTAATTTTATACTCTCAGAGGTAGGAAAGAGCCAATGGCTTAGCCAATGAAATCCAGAGTGGAAGATTTGAATCTATGGAGGGACAAAGCTAGATTTCAAGGGGTTCCAATAGCTGAACTTCTCACCTGCCTGGTTACTTGATGGGTCATCAAGCACTTAAGATCAGCATCTGTCTCCAGCTGTGCATCTTTAACAAAAAGCTTTATCTTTGGCAAACACAGATGCTTAGTTGTTGGTGACATCCCACCAAGGGGTACTGATCAGATCTGCATAAGTAAACCAAAGGAGTGGTCCTTTTGTCTGTTCAGCATTTCCAGGAAGATTCCTAAAAGCATAACTTTATAGGCATTATTTTCCACTCATAACTCTTTGCATCCAGCTTTATGCATTTTGATAAGCATAGCTCCGAGTTATGATATCCAACTAATACATGCCAACAATCACATTTGCCATAAAGGCTATAAGCCAGCCTTGCTTGTCAGTGTCTCAGAGAGAAGAGAATGGTTTTTTTTTTGGGGGGGGATGCAGACTACAAGGAGTGGAGATCTAAAAAAAATCTCCTAAAGGAGCCTAAGGACAGAAAGGTGTGAACATAGTGACCCAAACTGAGGATGAACTGAGGAATAATAATAATAAGAATTGGCTTTTCTATCCCACTTTTCTCACCCATTTAAGGTGACCCAAAGCAGCTGACCAAACCTTCTGTTCTCCCCACAACAGAACACCCTGTGAGGTAGGTGGGGTTGTGAGAGCACAAAAGAGAGCTGTGACTAGCCCAAGGTCACCCAGCTTGCTTTCATGGGGGAGGGCAGAATCAAACATGGTATTCCCAGACAAGAGTCCTGCTCCCTAACCACTACACCAAACCGGCTCAAAGCATTATCAGGTATTGGGTATGATCGGAGTGAGTGCATTTTGAATCCTGTTCCTTAATAAGACAGGCTATTTCAGCAAGGGGTATCCGTAGCCCTTGTGTTCTAACAGCTGAAATACTCTTTCTTGTTCTGAAAAACATCCCAAAACCAAATTCCTTCGAACACTCTCTTTCTATTCTTATTGGAACTGGCAAGGTGATCATTGAAGTATTTCATTTTTCTTTCCCCCCTAAAACATGAAATACAAAGCATCTTCAATATTTTTGCTTCAGCCATCTATTCAGGAAAGATAATCTGATGCAAGAATATGTTAAGATGTGATATTCACTTGCTTTTCCCCCTTGAAGTTTGTTACTAGTTAAGCAGTGGAAACAAAAAAAACGAAGATGAATACTTTGCAGGAAAGGGATTTAGTTTCTACACTGTGGATTGTCAAACACTGGCAGACAGTATATGAATTTCCTTACAGAAAGTTTACATGGAAAAGACATTTCAGTCTTGATCTCAGTACTAACTGCAGCCAGAACAAAGAAACTTGTGAAGAGGGAAACAAACGTTTGCTTTTCTAAGAAGATTTTTGCATGTGTTTCTCATAGACACGCAGGCATATGGAGAATCTGTAAGGTCTCATTTTATCCATCCATCTAACTAGCTCATCTTCGCTGTCCCCGCTGCTGTCTCTCATCCTGTTGACAGTGTTTATCGATCTGCCTGTGCCGTCTATCTCTCTACCACAGCTCCTTTTTCTTAAACCGAGCTTTCTGTACTTCTGGTTTGGTGGGGGGAGTTAAGTCTTTGTGGGGAAGAAAAGAAGCTGTGCATTCATTCTGCTCTGTTTGATATGGCCCTTTGATAGCTTTTGTTTTCTTTTTGGGCTGCCTGCTCAGAAAGGCACAAGTACCCTGATCACAGAAAGTCACATCCAAGCATCGACAACAATCGACTGTACACAGATTCACAGTATAAAGAACCGCTGACAGTCCATGAGGAGCTTAGAATGTAAGGACATAAGAAATGCCCGAGTGCTGCGGTCACACTTAGGATTTAATCCGGCTTCAGTCCACTTTTAGAGTAAGAACATACATCATCAGCAAAATGAGAAGCTGTATTCTTTCAGTGGTAAATAACTCAGAAAATTCACCTTTGGGATAGATAATGTGGAAATAAATTACTGGTGATTTTGTTTATATGTTCCTTGGCTCTGAAGGTAGACTGGAGCTGGATTAAGCCTTCGGTATGACCACAGCAGTCTGTTCTAGCAGTGGGCAAATAACTGCATAGGGAAACCCACCAGCAAGACAGGAGCACACAGTTTGCCCTGCTCTCAGTCTCCCAGCAGCTGGCCTTCAGAGCCATACCTCCTTCTGCTGCCATCAGGGCTAATAGTCACTGATCAAATTTGCTGATGACACAAAGCTAGGGGGGATTGCAAACACCAGAGAAGAGAGAGAGAGGATTCAAAAAGATTTAGAGAAACTCGAACAATGGGCTGCAACTAATAAAATGGTATTTAACAAAGAAAAATGCAAGGTTCTGCACCTGGGCAAGAAAAATGAAAAAAGCACATATACAATGGGAGGAATTCGGCTGAGCAGCAGCACATGTGAAAAAGACTTGGGTGTCCTGGTAGATCATCAACTGAACATGAGTCAACAGTGTGAGGCAGCTGCAAAAAAGGCAAACGCAATGCTGGGGTGTATTAGGAGAAGCATAGAGTCCAGATCACGTGAAGTTATTATCCCCCTCTACTCTACCTTGGTCAGACCTCATCTGGAGTACTGTGTCCAGTTCTGGTCACCCCAGTTTAAAAAAGACGCTGACAAGCTGGAGCAGGTTCAAAGGAGAGCTACCAAGATGGTGAACGGTCTGCAAACCATGTCCTATGAGGAACGGCTTAAGGAACTAGGAATGTTTAGTCTACCAAAAAGAAGACTGAGAGGAGACATGATAGCTGTCTACAAATACCTCAAGGGTTGTCACAGGGCAGAGGGATCAGCCCTGTTCTCACTCTCTCAAGGAAGGACTAGAAACAATGGGGTGAAACTGCAGGGGAAAAGATTTAGTTTAGACGTTAGGAAAAAATTTCTAACAGTAAGAGTGATCAACCAGTGGAACAGGCTGCCACGGGAGGTGGTTGGTTCCCCTTCGATGGAGGTCTTCAAGCAGAGACTGGACAGCCATCTGTCTGAGATGGTTTAGGAGATCCTGCCTTGAGCAGGGGGTTGGACTCGATGACCCAGGAGGTCCCCTCCAACTCTACCATTCTATGATTCTATGATTCTATGATAACCCAGTCATTCACCAGTAGTCACTGGTGTGCTCCTGGTCGCAGCATTCACACTCTCTTCTGAGTGCAAACACTGCAAGTGTGCAGCATGCTACAACTGCACAATCATGGGGCCTATTCGCACTTGACCTTTTTCTGGAGTATATCTCAGGACAGGGGTCTGTGGTCCTCATGCTAATGCAGACTCTGGCAGACCTCAGTTTGGGCCTACTGAAGCCTGCACTAGCATATGGACAGCAAGTCCCTATTCCAGGATATATTCCAGAATAAAGCTAAGTGCGAATAGGCCCAGGCACTGTGTCACAATCATCAGGGCAATGCCTGGTGTGTACTAGATGTTGCTATGGCCATTGCCATGGTAATCCAGCCAGGCCAGGCCTGACCATCTGCACTTGAAGTGAAAATGCATCCAACCTCACCTAATCCTAGTGTTATTCCTTCAAAGTTAAGGGCAAACAGATTCAATGGGTGACCTCTGGTTCTAATATTCCAAGAAAAGGGGGAATGTACACAGTATCTATAATTTTTAAACACCTCTTTTTTGTCGGTCACAGACATTAGAACATTTCTTTCCAAGGAAGTTCCTCCAGTCCCTTGACCATCTTAGTCATCATCTTGTCACCCTTACCTAATTCTACTTTATCCTTTTTGAGACACAGTGACCAAAACCAGACACATTATTCCAGACACAAGCAAAAGTGGCAGCTCAGAGACAGTAGTGTGTAGCCCCGTGTTGCCAATCCTTCTCCTTTTGCCAATCAACCTTTTCCAGCACAGAATCTTCAGGAGAGTGGAGAGGGCCAGACTGGTATGCAAACAATACCACTTTGAAGCCTTCTTTAAGCTGCCCAGGAGGCACCTCAGAGATGCTTTGTTTTGTGGTATTTGATCACAGTTATAGGGTGTTTTTCCACTGTCACTAAAAGTACCCATTAAGTACCCATTAATGGGTACGCAATGGCATTTTTGTACTCATTAATGGGTACTTCTAGTGACAGTGGAAAAATACCCATAGTCACAATTCATTAGGGGTGTAATAGCAAGCTCTGCATTAAAGAAATTTGCTTTAGACCAGTGGTTCTCAACCTTCCTAATGCTGCGACCCCTTAATAGAGTTGCTCATGTTGTGGAGACCCCCAACCACGGGGGCGGAGCAGCAGGGAGGTGGGAGGAAAGGGCGGTGGGAGACTCATCACGACCCCTCTGAAAGGGTAGTTTGACTTCCAAAGGGGTCCCGACCCCCAGGTTGAGAACCACTGCTTTAGACGATCTACTGTAATAGGTTTCTGGGCCCTCTGGAAGGGAACACAAGCCTGCGAGCTTTGGACAATATCAGGGGAAATGCTTTGTTTCTAGACAGAGGTTCACACCCTTTATATACCATCTGGTGTCAAGATGAATGGTGGACTACCGGAAAGCCCTGATAGCATGATGGGGCTGTTGCATCTACTGGCTGCCTTAGTCAAAGTAAAATAGTACTAGCGATCAAGTAAAAATATAGTTCTGGAGATCCAGCACCGTTTTTATTATCATGGTTGTGATTACCAGCCCCATCTGGTGCCATACTTCACTACCAGCTTCCTAGAGCAAACCAAGCCCATGAAAAAGAAAACAAAAGAAAGTGGGTGTACATGCAGTAGGTTCCTGGAAGGTGCTAGCAAAGTAATGTCACAGAACCTCACCAGATATCCTGGTAAGCAAATCATGCTAGGGAATTCCTAAGTAAATCTGGTGGGCCATAGCAAGGGACAATCCCAGTTTCCCTTTAATTTGTTCTGTCTGAAGGCACCCTTGTAACAGTCAGTAAGGGCTTTACTATCTGTCTACAACATATATCAGACAAACATAACCAAAGCAAGCTGACATAGATAAATGAGCATCATTTATATTAAAAAAGAATTGAATTGTTAAATAGAATTGAAATGCATATGGGCATTATTTTCTCACTTCTTCTGGCTTATAGCCTTCTGATTATAGACGGTTGTGCAGATGAGAATCCATCATGAGAAGCTGTTTCCATTTCTTACAGAACTCTTACTGCAAATTCCACACAATACAGAATGTCATGATGGCTCTCAGTCGGGCCTTCTTAGGGGTAGCACATTCCCTTTAGAAAGCCCTCCCCTTTGCTGTTTGTGAGGAACCTATACTTACAGGTACCTATTGAAGACCTGTCGTTTTATGCAGGCATTCCCCATGTGAAAGGGGCTTTCTGCATTTGCTTCAGTGATACCTCCAGAGACTGCTCCCACACACAGCATATGTACTGCATGGAGCTTCTACAATCCTGGAAGTGAGTCCTACTCATATAGCAGTAGAGCACTACAACGTGCTCTACAGCTATACTAGCTGCTGGGCTGGGACAGCCCAACACACTCCATTCACACCTCTTCTGGATGAATGGAGCATGTGAATGAGTGGCACAGGAACCATTGTGCGCAGTATCGCCTGGTCGCTATGGTGCTTAGAAAAGTGCTGGCTAGGTTTGCCATGAATCCAGCATCCCAAAGTGTGGACATTGGACTCATCCCCAATCTTCAGTTCACTGGGATGACTTCCCAGGGAAGTGAAGGTGCAGAAAGCCCCAGCGCTTGTTTCTTCCGTGGCTCACCCAGATTTTATTGCGCTATAACTGCTGCTTTCACTGTTTTCACCCTTGATTTTAAGGCTTTGTAATCTGCCTTGATTTTTTTTAAAAAAAGAATGGCATAATAATATCTTAAATAAATAAATCTCCTTGACTTCCAGCTTCTTTCAAACTAAACAAGTATCATCTGGCAAAGTTCATATTGTCTTATTTTTGTTAATTTCAGAATTTTCTTGAGTGGGAGATTTTGAAGATTTGCAGTGAGTAAAAAGAAAAGGAAACAGGCCCTTCACTCAACTCCTAGTGAGTGTTGACTATACAGACTTATCCATGTAGATCTCCAGGTGACTACAGAGAAGTGGTTTGTCCTTCCCTTCTGTCAGCAAGGTTCCTGTGACAGAATTTGGGACAACCTAAGGGGAGGTAGATAATCCATAAGGAAAGTGCCCAAGAAATATTTTGACCTTCTGGGAAAGATCTTAAGCCATGTCCCCATGCAACTTTGGTACAGTTCCAAGCGCGGGATCGGTAAGCTTTGTCCCCATAGGTTTTGGATTTGGTCTGCGAAAAGCATACCAACCAACCCCAAAAAACCATGCCAGAAGGGTGCCAAATTTGATGCCTGAAAAAACAAGTATCGGCACAGTTTGGGGGACTGGCACGCATTGCTCAGTGAGCCGGGAATGCACATAGGGACGTTTGTGGGCTAACGGGTAGGAGATTTGCGCTCACGTCATTGTGAGGTGGGGTGTGTTTGCTGTTTTAAATCTCATTGCAGCTTTCGGTGTTTTTTTAAAAAATATTTTTATGAATGAAGCTTTATTTTACTTGTTTCCATACCTCCCACCCCAGTCCTGGTGGTCAATGCCACTAAGGGAGAGGGGAATGCGGCACAGGGGTGGGCTGATGTCAATCCGGCTTCCAATGAGGAGAGAAGGGTGGAGAGGAGGGGCGCTGCTCACCCATACCAGGGTTCGGCACGGTTCTCATGGGGATGCCACCATCCACACCCAACCTGTACCTCCTCTCCCACATTTCTAGGAATGTCATGGGGACGTCCGAAATGTGTTCCCAGTCCCATGCCCAGCCCATGCGTTCCCAAACAGCATCCAAAGTGTGCCAGACAGCTTGCATGGGGACACGGCCTTAGAGACTTGCTTCACTGATGTGGTACCTCCTTCCCCTGTACATTAACAACAGTACTAAGCTTATAGTGTCATTCTTAATGCAAAGCCATGAAGATTGCACATTACTGCCTCCTCCCATAGACAAGATTGGAATTCTGGGGTGGGGTGAGGGTGTCACTGAATGCAGCAAATGGCCCCATGGTCTATTTCCTATATTCAACTACACAGAACACCTCTAAGAAGACTGATAACACACCCACAGCAGCAGTGGCAACAGGGCTGCCTGCAGAAGGACCAAGCAAGATACAGGGATCTACAAAGGTGTTTCTCTCACATTATCATTGGAGTGCTATAGCAGCCTTTATATTGGCCAGGACTGCTGGGTGGAAAGTGTAGCAGCCATGCCACAGCTGCCAGCAGTTCTGAACTTGGTGGACCAGTGCTGTGTCTTAGTATGAAGGCAGCTTCATACTGTAACAAGAGCTGCCTCAGAGAGACAGTGTGTGGCCCTCACGTTCCCAAGGCTTCTCTAATCCACTTTTTCTAACCCAGAATGGTTAGGAGAGAGGGGCAAACTGGTGTGTGAACAATCCCACCTTGAAGCCTTCTGGGGCCTCAGAGATGCGGGGCTTTTGCTCTGTTTGATCACAGTCCATGTATCTATGGCAGACAAGAAGACTTCACATGGATGAGGGAGGAATCCTGGTAAGTTTACCATCTTCAGTCTACAGATTAAAAGCTTGATCTATGCATGGATGTGTCTGCTATCCTTTCCTCATTGTTTTCCAACATTTCTGAGTTTCAGGCACCTAAACTGTTCCTATTAACTCCTCTTAATTTGACAGCAAAGAGAAAGAGCAAGGATATTGGATGGCATGGTACTTAAAGCAGTAAGAGAATAATTGGTTGTCTATCTTTAATAACTAATTATCCAGTGGAAGGATATTTCAGTCTAGCAATGCTTTCTAAAGGTAACATGATGGTCATCTAGACTGGTCTACATGGGTGGAGGAGAAAATAATTTAACACAAATACTCTTAAACTACACAGTTTTCAAAGCTGTGACTCCTTATCCCTGTATAATGTACTTTTGTTTAGCAGGATCTGTTAGTCTGATTGCTTATTACCAGCGAGGAACACTTCTTGTTACAAAATGTAGACAAGACATTTTCTGCCTGTAATGGACAGAAACCATGCAATCCAGAAACACTGTAAACAGATGTCAATCCTGATGACCAGTCAAGAAACAAATGTTGTGGCTTAGGGCAGCCTTAGCCTGTTCACACTTGCTTGCTAGTGTGTGGAGATCTTATCACTAGGCAAGTGCTTCCACACACCACTGCCACTGCTCTCCCTGGAGGTAGCTAGTTGTGGACCGCTAAAAAGCAGTCCACAGCATGACCAAGAGAGGGTAGGTGCCTCCTGGACAGCAGCATCCACACTCAATTCTGAGTGTGGTGCTGTGAGTGGGCATGCAGTGCCCCTGTGACTGGGCAGTTGCATGCTACAACCAGATTGCCATGGCAATGCCCAGGCATGCACCAGATATTGCTGTGATCATTGCCATGGTGATCCAACCTGCCGTGCCCTGGCCATTTGCACTTCAAATGCTGCTGCCCCAGTACAGGGCTTTATCAACATTTGACATGCAGATGGTCCCACTGAGCTGGGTCTTTATCTAACTGATATAGGTGACCCGAGAGGTCCCTTCTGTGATACGGTATTATTATACCATACCAGTCAGGCAAATGCAAACAGGCCCCTTATGTCTTACCTCTATTCTGAATAGCTATCCAAGGAAAGTTTCCTTTGAAGCACATCCAAAAGGGAAATCAGGAGGTACATTATCATTCTACATTGTTAGCACCTGGCCAGCTGACACACAGGTCACCTTGTCACAGCTTTCCTTGCCCAGATGAGTCCTATTTCTCATTAATCTATCATCATCATTTCTATGTCAGTCAAGTATTATACGCTACATTGTCTCTGTTTTTCTGGCAAAACACAAATGGATGCATGGATTCCTAGCCTAAAAGCAAAAGCCTTCCCTAAAGACTCCAGATCTGCACACTTCCCTGTGAGGATCAAAGGATGAGGGTGATTTGGAAGTATAGTTTCCCTTTGAATAAGACACTTGGCTAAGAGCGTGGGGCTTGATCATTGTCAGAAGATGACAGCAGGCATGCAGCTGCAGCAGCATCTGCTGCTAATGTGAGAGTATTACAACCTCATTAATGAACCGAGGTGACAGCAAGAACGGCAAGGAGGCTGGGTGGCTCTCTCTCAATATACATCAGTGTTTCAGATCATCACCTTCCTGTGGCAGCCAGCAATGTGACAGACACATCACAAGCCCAAGAGCATAGAACAGTAATTACAAAAGGTGAGATCGGGGTTTGTTTGTGTTTTCTGTGTCACTGGTGTTTGATGACTGAGTTTTTCATACTGGAGAATTCGCAATATACAATCCTGTCTCCAGGATTTTAGCAGAAATGTCCTGGGACAACCATGGATGTTCTTTTACCATTCAGATGTTATGGATCAGAGCCTGCCCATGCCCTCTGGGTGTAATGGGAATTGTAACCCAGTACAATTAGAGCAGTGCCCAAATAATATAAGCTGTTGTATCAAATTGTTTCTGCAAGAAGCAACTGGGTTGATGAAAACACAAAAAACTGGGAGAATTTTGGTTGTATGTAGGCTTTCACAGCTGGTTTCAGTCTCTTTTGACTCTTCTAAAAGCTAAATCTTCTGAAGATGGATATTGCAGCAATACCCAAAAGCTCAGAAGAAACCTGGGAAATGGCACAGCGGTCCCAAAAAAAAGCTGCAAACAAGATGGAAGAATTTTCCTCAGTCAAAATATCTCTGAGGGCCTTTTCATACTTTGTGAAAAGGCAAAGTCCAGGGAAGCTCTTAGATAGAGCATTCACACCATGTGGAGCTGCTTCAAACCAGCTCTGTCTGAGCATCTCTCAGGTGTATAGCTGTAGAGCACAACAACAAGGAAATGGAGTGTGCAACAGGGCAGGGCAGGTGTAGTTGTGTGATACGCCACCCAGTTGGTGTGGCAACAGCACCACATATACCTGTTGTGGTGGTGAGTCGATCATTCGGTATAGAGGTGACACTCCGGGGGAAATCCTGCACAGACCACCCACATTGTGCAGAGCTTCTTCTTTCCCAGGCGCAGCTCCATGCATCCAGGAGTTCCCCTGGTGTGTGTACTTCTATGCTCCCTACTGCCAAGCATGGCTCCATTTGTTTCCCTCCCTGCTGGGAGAGGTTTGTATGGAATGGAGCCAGGGGAGGGCAGCGCAGGTGAGATGAGTGTTGCATCATTCTGTAACCACAGCAACAGCGCCACACAGGCACATTGGTGCCTTGCTGCAGTTCCACAGATGTAGACCACATTTCTGATCCAGAGCTACTCTGCTCCTGTGCAGAGGATGTGTTCTTAGCAGTTCGTTGATCTGGATTGAAAACTAAATGCAGAAAAGGCCCTAGACCCTTTTTGCTGGTTCTGGCTCCCTTTTTAAAAAGAACAGCTATCTGAAGAAAATATTAAGGTCAAATGATTTAAAAAAAAAAAAACTTCTCATGCTGCGTTGCCTATCTCTTATGACATCGCGGAGCAACATCAGCAAAATTAGCATAAACCCATTCTGAGTCCACTTGTTATCGACTGGAATTAACTGAACAATACAGAAAGGCTTTGAAACACACATACTTGTGGTTAAGGATTTTCCTTATCTTCCATGGAGTAGATTTTGCTTTTCAAAAACTGCATCAGGAACTCAGTTCTTTTAAAAATTGGCTTAAAATGTAAGGGAAATCTTGCTACTGTAGTAATTGGTCCACTGGCTAATTCAGCCTTGCTCGGCTCTTCACAGAAGCCTGCAATAGTACATCCTCTTGTCAATACCATCAAGCAGTTTTAACAAGAAAGAGTCATCTGGGTGCAGCTTTCCTCAGAGAAAAAGACTGAAATTTCACTCGCTGAATCTTGGCCTGTCATGCAGTTTTTAAAGGAATGGGGCCAGTGCCATCAGAAAGGTGCCCAGTCACTACGCAAGGGCATTATCTTATTATCATGTTGGCCTTCCATGGCTTGCGATGCCTGTCTCAATCAGAGGAGTGGAGTATGTAATTGCTCTGTTGGTCCAACAGGATTAGAGAGATGTTAGACTTTATTGAACCCGACATTCCCCCCTCCTCCAGCCCTACACAGGGCAGCCTTTCAAGGATCCTTCAGGGGAAAGAGCAGCACAGCCTTATGGTACCTGTGAAAATCCATTTATTTACAAATTTGCAGGCTGAAAAGAAATGGTAGGGAAGACGAAGGCTGCACAGGCAATGAAGAACAAATGCAGACTTCAAGGTAGAGCAGAACTGTTTCTGCTATGCCTCTGCTCCAGTATCAGACAGCGTTGAGATTATGAATGCTTATGAGATGAGTTCTGAATAAATTCAAGAAAACATGCTGGGCTGCAATCAAATATAATTAAACCCACTGCCATCTCACAACTAAATTATACAAGGACACTGTCCATGCAAACTTATATAGGCAGTTCAGAATAAGATCCAGCAACTTTCAGGGAAACTTTAGCAGGAGCTACATAATGGCAGCTCCTTTCTCCTAAAATCATGTAGTATGCTGGTCTCTCACACAAACAGAAACAGAAATGCTTGCAGAAGCACTAAGGGTGTGGTCACATTTAAGATTTAATCCAGCTTCAGTCCACTTTCAGAGTGAGAATACATTAGCAAACTGATGAGATATTTTCCTTTCAGTGTTAAATAACTCAGAAAACTTCCCTTTGAGTTGGATAATATGGAAAGAAAATGACTGGTTGCTTTGCTGATGTGTTCTCTCGCTCTGAGGGTGGACTGAAGCTGGATTAAACTTTAGGTGTGACCACAGCCCTAGTATCAAAACTGTGGAGCTCCTGGTTCCTAGCTTTGAAGTTTCTACATGCCTCTCTTTCTAAAGATGTATGGAGCAACCGCAGATACCTGCTATTTTCTGTGTCCCCAGATAGAGAAGCACTCCCTGCTAGATTTAGAAATAATCCTCACTATTTATCAATGGGAATGCAAGCAGGTTTTTTTTGGGGGGGGACCATGCTTTAGGGGTGTTTTCTTCAGTTTCCCCTGGTCCATTGATAAGTCATGATTTCCTATCCATGACTCTCTGCCTTTTGACTGCCCAAAAGGGAGGGGAGACAGAGCCTATTGTAACATTTGCAACAAGAGACCAGTGTAACAAAAATTTGTGGCTTCCACCCTGGGGTACAAAAGTATGTTGGCTCTTGTTACTTTCTCCCTTCTTCATTCCATTCACATCATTTGCCTGAAGCCCCCATTTCCCGCTGAGCTGCTGTCACAAATCAGCACAGTTGTCAGCTCCTGTGTAAAAGCCTCTGTTTCCCTCCGTCCTTCCTTCCTTCCCTCTCCCAGTTAGGAGAAGAAGCAAACAAAGCCTGCAGTCCCTGTGCTTTGTTTTAAACCTACAGCACTTTAAAGAGATCACTGATCAAGCAGCCTTGAAGAGTTGCTGCCAAACAACTCCATCATCTGAATCAGGGACAGGCTTATATAGGGGGTGGGGTTTCAATCCCCCCCCCCAAATGAAGTCAGAGTATGACGGAGGAGATAGGGGAGAGGGTTTCTCCCCTGCAAGTCAGCATTATAAGTTACAAGTGGAAGTGCAAAAAAACCAGACTTTGCTACTGATTAAAAACAAACAAACCCTGGTTTAAATCCAGTTTCAATTCTCCAGTGGGAAATTGACCTAAGTGTATGCAGGATTGTAGTTCAAGAAGATGCATTATGATTCTTCTGACCTTGAGCCTACCATTTCATTCACCCAGATGCAACAGGCAACTCACTCTATAGAAACATTATTTAGCAAATCTGACCCAATATCTCTGATTTGAATAAACACTTTGGATTTCTGTCCTATTTTAAAATGCCTTGGACAGATTACAGGGATTTGGGCCTATTCCGTAGAGTGCACACAACATTTGTGATTAGAACTAACTTTCTAAAAAGTGCCTGATGATAGGTGCTCAAGTTTCAGGAAATTTGATATCAGGAATATATACATTTTGGTGATAGGAAAGTCCATTTCCTGAGCCATATGGCTGATATCTCAGACATGAGGGAAGACAAAGGAATAAGCAAGGGGGACACTCTTGAGAATTCTGCATCTTAGATTTTAGGAGGATGGAGGCTGTTTTATGTCCTTGGAAACAAAACTCTCAAATGCGTTTCTGGTTTCATGAGGATTTTCCTGATTGGAATGATAGTATCCCATATGTGGATGCTCCCAGCACTGGGTTGGTTTCAGCCAGAAACCAACCCAGGGAAAGGCAAAGACCTACGGCTCCGCCACCACCACCATGCCAATCTGATCCCATTGCATGGTAAAAAGTAAGCTTCATTGTAGTAGGGGGGCTCTCCTTGCCACTGCTGCTGCCCCTCTGCTCCCTACACCCCTATTGCTCATGCCTCACATGCCTGCTTTACCAAGTCCTCCTCCACCAATCCCCTCACCCCTTCACAACACCCCCACAACACCCCTTACCATGCCAAGCCCTCCTACTACCCCCTTGCCACCCCCAACCCAACCCAACCCAACCCACCACTCTACCCCACCCAACCACCACCACACTGAAGTTTGCCTTTTTCCAGGCAAAGCGAAAGAGATCCATGAACGCTCAGTGGGGGCCAAGGGACAGTGGCAGCGGGTCCATGCCATTCCAGGCCAAAAACAGGGTGACTGACTTCCCTTTCCATTCCTGGGACAGACCATCAAGCTATGGTGTGACTTCAGCCTACTGATCATGAGCAAGCAAGTCAAACAAAAGGAGAAAGAGAAACCCCCTTTTGCTTCTATTCCTCCTAGTGGCCCATTGAACAAAAGCTGCTATTGGGAGAGATATTTCTGGCACATCTTCTTCAATACAGGCGGCAATATATTTCAAATATTTTTACTGGGCTACTACCCTTCCTACTTCAGTACATTTGATAGCTGTGGCACTGGGACCTGAGCATGTGATTGCTTCCATGTACCAGTATTTTCCAGAGGTTCTATATGTGCTGTCATCTTTTGCTCTTCTCTTTTTTAAAATTATGGTGACCCGGGGTTAACCTAAATAATGATTAAGCCTATTGAGGCTTCTGAAATCTTCCTGCTCACTTGGCACAGGAAAAGGAGAACACAGAGAGCCCTTGCACAGGCTTGAAAAGTTATTTTCCCCCGTGGGGCCACATTAGAGACGTTCCAAGGCTCCATTTCATGTTTTTAAAAGTCCTTAAAAACATGCCCTTTCACATTAGTTTTTGATAACGCTTATTTAATGAGTTGTCCATGATTATTTATGTGTATATATATTTGTATCCCATCCTGCATTTTTGTAGGGTGTATTGTTCATCTTGTAAACCACATAAAGTCCATATGAAATCCTTGGTATATAAACCAGTGGAGTCATGTGGTCAGCCTATCCAATCGAAGAAAGAAGGAAACTATTTTTAAAACTGATTGGAGGGTTGCATCCCCATATCTTCCCAAGGCAGGTTCAAGGGACACGTAGCTACCCCTTAAACTATATTGGATGTTTGAAGCAGAATACATCATGTGGACTGTTCACACTGCAGGCTGGACAAAACCAGACCCTTGCATTATATTTTTGATACTTTTCCTCCCTTTCATTTCCTTCAAATAGCCTCCTTAACACATATTACTTGGCCTTCCTCCAATAGTTCAACAGAATCCAGCACCTTTTCATTTTAATTCAATTTCTTCCAGCTAATTGCAGAAAACAATGTCACAGCAGCACTAAAGGGCTCTAGAGTAGAAACGTCCGATACATAGTTGGTTTCACTGTATTCTTACCTCAAAAAACGATATCAGGTGATAGTATTTGATTCAAATAAAAATACTTTAGTAAAAGATGCCGTTTGAACCTAGTTAAGAAGAGGGGCATTGCTTCAGAAATCTGTTTGTTACAGACTGGAGTATATAGCTGCAAAAACTATCATTAATGGAAGCAGGGCTGCAGTCACACCAGAACATGAGAGTCTGTCTTAAGTTGAACTGGAAATTAAGACCATTTCCAGCCTGTTCATACCTACCTTGAGGGGGACAAGATGATTCTTGGCTTTTTGGCTAAGTTCTAGTAGCTCTACGTTGACTAGTGCTTGCACATGTAACAGATTTTAACAGTCACTTCCAGCCTAAGCCAGATGCAATCGGTCACCCACCTGTGACTGATCCTGGGGCCGGTTCTCTTCTGGGCATCGCCTTTTTTGTTGTGGCACCCTCCGTGACTGCATGTGTGTTAGTGCCATTGCTGTGATGATGCTGGCGCTCTGTACACATGTAATCATGGCTATGGTCATCCCAGATGCCTATGCACTTGTGTGGCACCTCAGACAACCCTGAAGCATTGGAAGGGGTGCAAATGGCCACTGCCTGGAAGTGCCAGGTAAGCTTTTGGTTAAGGTTGGTAAAGGTGTGGAGCAGGATTTCATGCTCCACATCTAGTTCATAACTAGGGAACTTCTGGGAAGGCAGGAGGTGCCTGGAGGCTATAACAGTCTCCTCAAGGTGTGGATGCTCTTCCCCAGAAGTTCCCTAATTATGCATTATGGGCTGTGGTGCAAATAGGCTTTAGGATCCATTTCTTGCAGCTGAAACAGACTCAGTGCTGGGATATTCCAAATACAGGATGGTCCCAACTTGGGAGGGAAAGTCCACAGTGGAGTTAGAAAAGCACTTTCCTGTATGATCCTTCAGAATAAATTCAGCCTTGAAACTAGTTAAAGGTAAAGTGTGACCACAGCTCTGGTCTGTTAAAATTGTATAGTGTACACAGAGGAATGGGGATTTAAGATCATATTTGATCCAGGATACTGTAGGAACTGAGGACTGCGTAAAGTCACTGAAGAATAAGTTGAAGAAAGAAAATCTGACAGTTTTCTTTTTAATGTAAAAAGAAATGGGAGTAAATATGAGTGGTTCAAATAATATTTTCTCCAATTCTTTCTCCTAGCTGAAACATCTGGCCAAAAACTAGTTGGTATAATTTAAAGTGCAAATTTGAATTAAAGGTGCTAGCAATTTACAGATCATTTTAAATTGGGGAAGAAAAATGTATTTCTTCTTTTTTTCCCAGCTTTCAATTTAGGAAGCAGGTGCCAGTGAAAACTGGATATGGAGGAAGCAAATTCTAAACAAACCGTTAATTGGCATGTATGTAAGGAGAAGAAATATTTTTTAATTATTCTTTAAATAATAAAATATCCTAATACATAAAGATGTTCTAAAGATATCAGTTAGTACAGTTTATACTTTAATTGTTAATAATTTGTGAGTTCTTTAACTTTCATTCATTCATTCAGTTTATTTCTATACCGCCTTTCTAATAAATTACTCAAGGCGGTTTATGGCAAGCATGAAAAACTTTCTGCTCCTCTTGTTTATTCTTAGTTGAAATAATATGTTTTCTTCTATGCAATTTTCATCTACAGGTTCAAGGGGACCGTCTCTTCACTGCTTCTGTCTCTGGTAGTCTCAGACTGGTTTTTTGCCAGGGGCCCAGTAACCAAAAAATCCCAAAAAACAGCTACAGCTGCACAGCTGCTGGGTATGTCTGGTTGACTTGGTTGCTGAGTTGGATGCTTATTTATTGCTGCATTCTAGTAGGTCCCTATTCCAGGATATAATCTAGAATAAGGTCTGCCCAAGAAAGGCCTCTGGTTTTGGTCTCAGGTCCTTTTTGCACTATGTCTTACTCTGGAATTATATGCCAGAATAGGGACATGTGGTCCACATGCTAGTGCAGACTATGACAGGTCCACCCCAGGGCCTGCTGTAGTCTGCACTTCCCATTCCCAGCTTCCCATTCTATATATAATACAGAATAAGACCCAGTGCCTTCATAGTATGGGAGGGAGCATTCTACCCTAATACAAAAGACTGAAATACAGAATCATCAAAGAGGGATTGTACCAATGGTGTACAGTTCTTCTTCCAACATGCATGTGAATATTTCTTTCCAAATGCAAAGACATAAAATAAATATTCTGAAGCTTCATTCATAGTCTCAATACTTTAGCAAACCAAATATATTAACAGAAAGTGTATACTCCAAAATTTGGTAATAGTCTCTCAAGCCAGTTTGATCTAGCGGTTAAGGAGCCAGAGTCTTATCTGGGAATACCGGGTTTGATTCCGCCCTTCCCCATGAAGCCAGCTGGGTGACCTTGGCTAGTCACGGCTCTCTTCTGAGTTCTCACAGCCCCACCTACCTCACAGGGTGTCATGGGGAGAATAGAAAGCTTTGACAGCCACTTTGAATCCCCTTGAACGGATGAGAAAAGCAGGGTAGAAAAGCCAACTCTTCTTCTTCTTCATTTTCTTCATAAATAGGTGAGCTGGTGGGAGGAGGCTCAAGAAGAAAGTTTTCTGACAGCCTTTCCCCAGGCTTCTCTTGTGTTTAAAGCAGTGATGAAGGTTGCGTTGTATATATTTCCTCAGATGAGTTCCAGTATGCTCAGCTTAGCCCTGCATGTGGATCCTAGAGACAGGAACCAGCTGAATCACTATGTTCTCTAGAAAGCTAAATTAAAAATTATCTCCCAACTTGTGCAAATTAATAATTCCCTAACATTTGGAGGCCCAAGTACTCAACAGGAGGCTGACAACACCAGCCACACAGTCCAGATCAATTATAGTGATGTTTTTAATTTCCCAGAAATGGAATTTAACTGCAGCTTAGAGAAGAGGTACAATTGCATTGCAGTTCTGCCAGGGTTGCACTTTCTCCAGTTTATAGTTTAGAAAGTTCACAAGGAAAAAAATATGGTACAATATGGGTTTAAAGCAAAGCCAGCAAGGGATAGGCAAAAATCAAAACAGAACAGAACTTGATTCCACTTAATGTTGGGAGAATGCCATAAGTTATAAGTTTAGACAGGCTTCTCAAAATGTGTGGCACTAACATTTGCCACAAAATTCAATAGACTCTCTTGCAAAGGTCAGAGAGTCAGAAATACCAATCCTTCTGTGCCCTTAATCTGCAAACAGTGGGTCATTTCCAAACCTCATTTTCCATCATATTGCACAACATTGCTTCTAAACCGTTCTGATTGCAGGTTCTAGCTCCTGGAACACTTTCTGCTTTCTGTCCTTGCTTTCTTAAGATTTTTCTTGCCAAAATTCTCAAGCATATGAAACCAGAATCCATTCAACAGAAGAATGATGACAAGCATAATTCATAAAGGAGATTTTCATCTAAGGTGGGATTCTAATTTTTCATAATTCACAGTTGACATGCACAGAAATGCCATAGAACTGAATGTAAGTCAACCTAATTGTCTATGTAGCTCCTTCCTTATATTCCAGGTAGATTAATCAACTCCTCCTCCTCCTTCTTCATCATAATCATCTTTCTTGAACTGCTTGAAAATTGCTCTGGGGATTTCTCATGTCACACAAATGCCAGTCAAAGGCAAGCCCTACCAAGGGGTGTTTCGCATTTCCCTATCCTCTAGTATTACAGAGGGTCCAGGAGGATCCCCAACCCTCCAAAGCTGCAGATAAATTTTTACTTCTCCACAGCTACATTAGTAGCTGTTGGGTATCTCCAGGGTACAGCATCCACTCTTTGTTCCTGTGCTAACATTGCATGTAGGTGGGGTAGCCAGGGGCAAAAATGGATGCTGTATCCTGGAGATCCCCAACAGCTACTAATGCAAATCCTAGCTTCTCTTCATTAGTTTTCCATTCAGTTCAAGCTTTTCCCAGCACCTGACCAAAACCTCTTCGTTTCAAATGCCCTGACAGGATTTCCATCCATAGACTGCGGTCACACTTTCACTTTAAACCTATTCAGTCCATCTCCAGGTCTGACTGCTCACACCTTTTCATTCCTATTCATTTTATTTCTGGACTTTCCACCCTCCGCAAATGACAAGGATAAAAATGACAGGGGCCCCATTCCAACACAGGATTTGGGCAGGCTTGAAGTTGCCTTGAGTTCTAACCATCCCAACAGTTTCTAAGGGATCTTCCATTTTTGCAGACTAAAGGCACAGAATTTAGTCAGATTATAAGACATCTTGCTGCTAGATCTAGAAATAATCCTCAGTATTTGGCAATAGGAACATAAGCAAGTTTTGGGGGGCAGGAACTATGCTTTAGAGGTGTGATTTTCTTTGCCCAGCTCTCCACTATGGGCTGCCTAAAAAGGAGGAGAGAGGCAAAGAATCAACAGAGGCTGCAGATTGTAACAGAGACTGTAGGTTTGTAACAAGAGATCAAAAGCCTGCTTACTTTCTCCAGCACAATTGTCGGCTCCAGCCTCCCTCGCCTCCTTCCCTCTCCAACGAGAAGACATGATTTCCCCTATCCTCATCCCTTCTCTCCCCCGTTTGTCTGCCATTACATCCTGGCTGAATGAGAGGTGGAGTCGAGGAAGTGGAGACTGAAGAGCCAGCAGCAATTCATGTACCCAAACAAGAGATTAGTGAGTGATAGTGAATGTTGTCGGCTTGTGTAAAATCCTGCCTGATCTCTCCCTTCTAGCCTCTTCAATCAGCCCCTTTTGGCTCACCCCATGCCATTTCACGCAGTCCTGATCTGGTGCTCTAGCACTAAACAAAGGGAGAGTGATCACTGCCTTTTTAACATGAGAAGAAGCTGTGCTACAGAGGGGCGAAGCTGTGAACAAAAGCTTCCCTTAACTGCCCACCCAGATGAAGTGAGGGTATGAGAGTGTCCAATTGCTGACTTCATGGGGAGGGGATTCTGCTGAGGGGAGGAGGGAGGGGAGGGGTTTCCCCCCTGCAAGTCTGCATTGTAAGCTGGCAGTGGGAATGCCAAAAAACAGACCTTGCTGCTGATTTTAAAAACCCAGATCAAATTGCCCAGTCAATTTCTAGCTCTCACTTCCATGTGTGACAACTGGTAGCACAATGCAATGCAACAACCAGATCTTTGTTTCTACTGGCATATTATAACTTCTCCACACTTTGTTCAGGAATGATAGTGATAGTACCAAAACCCTATGCAGTCAAGTTAATTACTAGATATAACATGCAGGCTATCTTTCATAAGTCATTGCCTTTTACATTTACTTCATTTTTCCATTTCTCCTTGTCCAGCTTCTTGGTAAGGACTTCTACAAAAACTGAAAAACCTTCAAAACCTTCGTTGCAATTGGATTGCTTCTAACAAAAATTATCCCATTGCTATAGATTTTGAGATCTAGGGGTGTTTCCCCTTATGAAGAAACATGGCTACTTTTACATTTTATTTTCTATAAGGATGAGGGTCTCGAATCGCAATGGCTCAAAATTACGCCATGAAATTGGTCTCTGGGGGGTTACAAAGAAGCAAGAAAGTTATTAAAAGGCACACACAGGAAAATTCAGTGTTAAAAGGTTAAAGCTTCATTTGACAGATAGTGAGCATGAGAAAATGGAAAGTAAATGGGTTGCTAAAATGTTTTACATTCATACTCATCACAGGCAAGGGGAGTCGCCATTTTAATGAACAGAGATGTATCATTTCACTTATAGAGCCTTCTAACTGATGATAAAGAACCATACATTAGGCCTGTAGGATTAAACAGCCTGCAGATACAGATTATAAATTGCCATGCACCAAATGGGAACAAATTGCCCTTAAAAGTCATTCTTACATGGATAAATCAGCAAAACTGCTGAAAAATACTTGGCAAGGGCAAGGGTGAGGTGATATCCTGGAGAGTCCTTTAACTTATTAGAGGGTCCTTCATAATCGTTTCACCTAAGCAATTGTTGTCAAGGCTTCTTTGGGGACCTGTAGACAATTTTACGGGAGATACACCCTCACCTCACGTACTTTCAAGCATTTGCTTTTATTGCATCCTAAAACAAAATAGACTCATCAGCAGCATCTGATAAATTTGTGGTGGTTTTTTCAAGGACTACGAGAATAATGGCAGCCACTTATTCCCATGTAGTTTGGAAGTGCTAAAGGCCCACTGGTGCTTCTACTGAGTTCCTCTCTCTGCTTCAAAGATGAAGGAAGGCGCCATTTGGACTTTTCCACAATGCCTCTGATTAGCACTATGCAAAAGGTTGGTTAACTACAACTCCAATCATTCCTTGCTATAGGCCGTACGCCTGGGGCTGATGGAAACTGTAGTTAAACAACCTCTCAGAAAAAGGGGATTCTAGTAGCACCTTAAAGACTAACAAAGAGAAAGAGAATGTGTCATGAGGTTTCATCAATTAGTCTATTTCATCAGATTATACATTTGCTACTTCTGCTGTACCAAGAGATTGCAAGAATGTCAAACTGTAGGGGAAGGAGGAGGGTACCATTGTTAGAAACAATGGCTTTTTTTGACATGCCACAACCCTCTGTAAGCCTAATGTCAGTATGAACTGAAGGATAAATAAGCAACCTCTTTCTGATTCCAAGGCTGCATCCAGACATTGCTTACTTATTCTGCTCTATCTGGATATTCAGACTAAAGCATGGATATAGAGCAGAATAAGTAAGGGTCGACTACATACAACCCAGGATAGTTTTCTCCCTAGTATCACTCATCTTGTCTTTGTTTTATCCTGCCCTTTGTTCCCCTTGCAGAACTAACGAACACGGCTTCAACATGCAGGTTAGCTTTTTAACTTTCTTTTCTGCATGGAGAAGTCAAGTAAATGCTCTTGTGAGGTCAGAATCTGACATAAATCCCCATAAAGCTCAGCAGACGTGCAGACTGAAAGGATACCTATAAATAAATCTCACTTTCTTTATAAATTGAACCTTGCATCATCTTTTCAAAAACAGCCTAAGGTATCCTTTATGCAGAGTGAGCCATTACTTTCAATGTGGAACATCTGGGAGAATTTAGTCTCTTAGCAAGCCAACATATTGCCATAGTTAGTGTTTTCTGCACTTACTGTCTATTAATTTGGACAAGTGGGTCCCGCTGAGTTCTATTAAATAGAAGCCCACTGTTCAAATTACTTGGAGGCATGGGCTTGATCAGCACTGTCTCAACTGCCCCCCATGCCTCTGAAGCTGGGGGGGGGGTGCTTGGAGATTGGAGGGATGCTTTTTGAGCGCATGCTATGGCACATCCCCTACTTGTTATAAATCATGGACACCCGCAGTCTGCAAGCCTCCTGTGATCTGGAAGCAGGCCCTTGGTCTCACTGTAGATCCAATTAAACAGGTTTACAACAAATCCTTAATCCAGACTGTGGTCTGTTCAGTGCAGATGGAGCTAGACAAGCAGGAGTAGGGCCTCCTTGACCCTCATTAATGTGCAGATCAGGACACCCATGATCCTAGTCACCAGCAAATGCAGAAATGGACAAGGATTTATGAGAGCCGGATTAAAATCTCCCCACTGAGGCAGGTTCCACATGGATGTAAAAGAGGATGTTTGAGGAATCGGACTGTGGGTGACCACCTTGGAGGTAGAAGGCACCCTGTTCACATTCTCTTCACCTCCTGAACTGGAAATCTTCTCCAGCTTCAAGCTTCCATCTGGGGCCATTAAACATCAGGCAGAAAATGGCACCGGAAATGGAGCATTTTCTGTGCATGGCTTCATGGGTCTGGCCGGAAGGCAACTCAGGTAAGTCACCTGCATTACTGCTGCTGTCCATCCACACAGCAGTGGCACAAGCACTCTGTGAGGGAAGTACTTTGCAAAGTGAGTGACCATTGCCAGCAAAGGGTCATTTGAGAGAGAGGTTTCCCAGGTTTCAAGTTACAGATTACCATACCTGCCTGCACAAACCACACCATTCATGCTCCCTCGGATATCTTCCACCACCACCCCTGTCACCCCAGTGGATCCTGCCTTAGCTATGAAACTTACCCAATGACCTTGGTCCTCTTAAACTATTACAGACGAGAGCGACAGGGAAGATCTACAGCAGTGTAAACTTACACAATGTTACACAGTGGGCCTGTTTAGGTATAAGAAGGCACTCCGGAATAGAGGAATCTCTGTTTAGAGAAGATATTGCTGCAGCTGAGCTTTTTCATTCTACAAAACACTGGTTATGAAGACCACTCACATGAGCTATTATACGCGGCCAATTGTAACATATTAATCGCCTCTAATTTTTCACAACCCTGCACCGCAGAGAATGCTTTTGGGGAAAATAAATGCCATCTTCAGACCTGCTCATAATAGGCAATAAAGATGAAGCATACTCTGTGGCTGAGTTGTTAAGCCCAAATTAAAGGCGAACAAGTGATCAGTTTCCAAATGGCACATCAAAAACAACAGTGTATGCATGTCCTCATTACAGCCAGCTACTATTTTTCAGGATGACTGGCTAAATATGGCTGTGTCATTGAAACCATCTTCTTTGTTGCTGCTGTGCATTTCTCAAAACAGACCTCAATTTCCACTGCTATGTCCCTGAAGTTAGTTCTAGCATTAACCCAACAGACTGGTCAACTTCAGAAGCATTCAGCATGTATAATAAAGCCAGTTATTAGTGAAATAGCCCCTGAAGAGCAATATTTCAATATTGTATTAAGGCTATGTCTCCACTTACATGTGGGGGCGCCTTCAAAAAGCACTTTCAAAGCCACTTCTCCACATGCAGAAGAAAAAGGCACCTCACAGTCACATTGGTGTGTTCACACTTACATTTTAATTCAGCTTCAGTCCACATTCAGAATGGAAAAACACATCAGCCAAGTGAACAGTCATTTTCTTTCCACATTATATAGCTCAAAGGTGGATCTTTTGAGTTAAATAACGCTGAAAGAAATCAGCTTGTCATTTTGCTGATGAGGTCTCTCATTATGAAAGTGGCCTGAAGGTGGATTAAAATACAGGTGTGAACATAGCCACTGCCCAAGATGTCTGTGGTGCAGACCACAATTTTCCACCTATACCTCAGGCATTTTTGCAGGGGTTAATGTAGCACTTCCTTCCAGGCAAACACACAGAAATTGGCTCCTCTGCTGAGTAGAAACCCAGGCTAAGGCTGTGTTCAGACATAACAAAAGAGGCTCAAATTTGAATAGAATGTCTACACATTCAAATTTAAACATTCAAACAAATTTTGAATGTTCCAAAAACATTTGTTCGCATGATTCAAAACATTCAAATGTACAGATACATATGTATTACATACATATCTATACAAAACCCATACGCATTTGCACTGATAGTATGGGACAAAACGGAATGTGTACAAAATGCGTACAGATACGTTTAACACATATGAATGTTGTCGACATTTGCATCTTCAGACACAAATGTTGTCAACATTCGTATCTTAAGATTCAAACCTAACATTCGAACGAATTGTATTCAGATTCTAAATATTCAAATCGAATTGAATGTTTGGATATTCAATTTGTTTCAAATGCAAAAAAACAAAAACAAAAACCATTTATGCACATCCCTAGTCCCTAACTCTGTTATACCCAACCTCTGAGCATTTCTATATAATGCAAATATAGTGGTTCCCTTAGTTCAGTACTATCTACCCTAATAGGCAGTGGTTCTTATTTCTGGTGGTTCTGTAACTATAGGACCTCCTTCATGCAAATAATAACTTTATACAATTGCCTACTAAATTCAGAAAGATTATGAAAGTATTTTTGGCTGATTTACTTAGTTTTCCTGCACCGTCTGATGGCACTAGTTCTAAAGAAAGAATGTGCGATCCTTGAACCTTGATGACGATGATTACTCTTAATATTGCTATCAATATTAAATTTGCCTAACATTTTGAGGCCCCAAATGCAAGTTATAAATCAGAAAAAGAAATAAAGCAGGAAAGAAGCAGGTGTTTTACTCATAAAGAGTTATGCCAAGTAAGAGGTTTGAGACTAGCCTACAAGTGCCACACTACGAACATTAGGGGAACATGGAGGTTACATCCAAACTTCACTTATTTATTCCACTATATTTGGATATTCCAGAATAAAGCATCAATAATCCAGAATATCTATCCTTTATTCCAGAATATCCAAATATAGTGGAATAAGTAAGCAGCATCTAGACACAGCCTTAGGGTCTCTTGGCTCTTTCCTTTGGTCTAGGTGGATCAGTTATAAAGATAACTGCAAAGGGGGGGCAAAAGAAAGGGGAGCTCAACAGGTCAGGCAGACAATTGAATCCACTTCAGCACCCATTCCCTTGGTCCAGGCAGAAGTTATATACAGACACCTGTAACCACCAGTGGAACATGGGCGTCCTTCGCTAGGACCCTCATCGTCAGTACTAGGCTAGCTTCAGTCTTTCTAGAAGCTAAAAAAATGAATATGTAACAACTGAGCACTCATTTTGCAGAAGTAGCTACCACTTTTGTTAGCGTATGTCTTTCAATTTAGTTTATCAGACCATTGACTTTAATTCAGGCTCTGCCCAATATAATTCATGTTAATTCCTCATTAGCAAGTGCATCACTCTCATATTCGTTGAGGTCAAGGTTAAAGGAATGTTGCAAGTTACACACTTCAATTCATTGCTGCTAACCAGTTTCAAAATCATAAACTAAATGATACGTTTTGATAGCATTTCGCACTTCATGAAGCAACCTCTGAGCATTTCCTGACATTCTGCCATTGGTCACTGCAACATTGCTCATCATTAACAGACACAAGGTTTATTATTTGTGCTGCGATTTTCCAGCTGGGTTTCATTAATACAGGAATTAGAGGAAAAGGAATATCTTCCATTCTTTCTCCCCAACCCTTATCTGAAGCCTGGAAGCTAGTGGAGGGGTTTTGGCTTAGATTTGTATCAAATTGAATGTAAGAAAATTCATATTCGTTCAAATAGATCCCCTTCAACTGTGGAAGGATTCTATTTGATACGAATGTACTCCTACAAATTCGTATGAATATCCGATATGAATGGATATGTATCCAATATTTATTCATACATATCCGATATGTATCCGATACATATCTGATATGTATCCTGTAACATATCTGCTATGAAAGCGTCAAATCCGCCCTGAATCCACTTTGAATCCACTTTGAATCCACTCTCCATCCATGTTGAAAGCACTCTGGATCCATTGTAGATGTAACTGGCACAGCCACTTTCCCACCTCCCTGGTTCCCAAATGTTCTGAAGACTTTGTACGAGTATTGAATGTTACTAATATTCCCTTCTGGAAGCCCATAATGCTTCTCAAGCTTGTCTCAACCAACGTAGCTACTGTTACATGAGTGGGGGAAACCACACTAGCTAATCTCAGCCCCACTATTGCTCTTTCCACAGCCTTCCACATACTGACAGCTAAAATGTGCAAATGTCTCACTACATCAAAACATATTCCTCTGATCTCCTAGAGGATGGCATGCAGTGAACAATCTATTCATCCTCTTCTCCCAGACTGCATGAGACCTTAAAAAGTCTCAAGAGGGTTACATGAAAACCTAAAATGTAACAAAATTTTGTCACCTTGCACTGTCCATTGCTGAAGAAAGGGGAAGGTTGCTGTAGCTCCCACATGCGGTAAAGGGTCATAAATTACTTGACAGCACTGTGGCACATGAAAGCTAATTACAGTAGCAGGAAAAGAATCAACTGATGATACTGCAGTCTTCTTTGGTTCTCTCCCATTGCTTCCTTTCTCAGCTCTGCCCTCCTCTACTCTGGCTCTTACGACAATGATTCAATTGTGTCCCCTAATCTGGGGCCACAGGCAGACTGTGAGCTGGACTACCTTGCTGAAAATGGCACAAAGATCTATATAGTATGTTCTTTGGATTATGTGTTCTTCTAAAAACGGTACACACTTTGAAAGCACAAGGCTCTGCCAGATACACTTCTCTGTATCTCCACAGGATTTACCCATCTGTCAACTCCTGTAATTTTCAGCAGAGAATTGAGAAGCATATATGCAGAGGCCAAAATGGGGTTTGTTCAGCTCTGTTTGCCATCGTTCTGGAGGTGGGAGACTGTAAAATGTGATTGGAAATGTAGTCACTTGGCAAACTACTATTGGCATTATCTTTGGATTAAAGGAAAATCTGTTCAGGTATCACACACCCATAGACAACAGAACTGTATTATTGACATGCTCTTTGCTTATATAAAACAGCTCTCTTTCATGCTTGGATTTTGTAACGGATGGAGTTTGATGGTAGAAAATAACAGCCTCACAGATTAATGGTCTTTGATAAGGGAGCCTGCTAGAGATTGTGTCACCTGTGCATGTGCATGTATGTGTATTCCTGCATGCACACATTGGGTGCTTCCGCACTGTCACCCAAGATCTGGATCTATTTAGATCTGGATTTCGGAAATCCGTGGTAAGTAGATCCATAACCAGTAGATATGGATCTACTACCACACCTTCTGTCCGCACACACAATGGAAGGGGGGATTTAGATCTGGATTTGAGGTGGGTGCACTGCAAAAGCCCTTCCCCACGCACCATGATTGGTTCCTCTGGCGCCGAGCATGGCAAGCCAGGGGTTTCCTATCTCAGGGCTCCCCCTCACCCCAGAAGCCATGGATCACAGCTTCTGGAGCCAGGGGGAGCGTCACCTAATCCCCCCCCCAGCCCACCCTGGGATGAGTGCAAGCGATCCCCTCCTTACCTTAACGCAGCCAGGCCAATTCTGGCTGCAGGGTCCCAGTTCGCTTTGTGCCTGTGTCCGGCACGTCTCCCAATTGGCCAGGGCCACATGCCTGCGCAGAGAGCCTCCTGAAGCCAGGGTGAGGGGGAGCCCCGAGGTAGGAGACCCCTGGCTCACCATGCTCAGCTCCAGAGGAGCCAATCATGGTGGGCCAGGGGAGGGCCCAGTTAGGGATCCTTTGGCAGTGCGGACACATCCAAAACGGAGGTGTCTTAACTGCGGAAGTACCCATTAAGTACCCATTAAGACTACCTTCAATGTAGTCTTCCTGGAAACCAGTTTAAGGGCCACTTAGCACACATTAGAGACACATTGCACACAAGCCAGCACAGACACATGTGTCTCTAATGTGTGTTGTAGTGCAGATGGGGTTTTAGAAATCCATCCTTAATGGGTACTTAATGTGTGTTAAGGGTCCAATGTGGAAGCACCCATTGAAATTAAACTGGAATTTGACTTTCAGGCTAGCTAAGAAGACATCTCTGGCATATGGAAGCAAGCACTGAACTGATGTGGTTTTCAAATAAGGGATTATGAATAGATGCTCACTAGTTTCTTATCTTTGGAACTCATATACCTGTAGAAGAAACTGTTAACGCTCTGTTAATCTCCCATCATAAGTAGATGCAGTCATCTATAATGGAAGAAAGTACTAAAATGAAAAGTGATAAAAGAAATCTTCTAAGGCCCCAGGTGTGTTCTTCAGGTTTAAATAAAGCACAATTTTGCTTTAGCATAATTGACAAAATGCAAATACCTTCATTTTATGTAACTGTGTGAATCACCAGTAGCCCCAGACTTCATTATCCAGATAACTGATAACGGGTGGCACTTTTCTTATTGAAATCCACCCCACTTGAGAATCTACACCACACATAGGCCCCGTCTTCACGGCATCGTTATCTCAAATTCAAAACGTTTTGAGTTCTCCCAGTTCAGACAGCAGTTCGGCTTAACACACTATTTCCGTGTTAAGCCACGTTAAAACGTTTTGAAATAAATCCTGATTTCAACAGGTCTCACTCCGAATCATGGGTCGATACGTGTTTCCTTTTTAACTGTGTGGACAGTACCTTGTTAAGGGATGAGATTTCGTGTTCAGGGTGTCCCTCCCCCAATCGCACTGTATCCAATGGCTGTCCGTATGCTGGGCACGTCATTGGGAGGGGGGATGTTTCCCTGCCTGATCTGCCTGATCTGAAGCAAAACAGCAGCAGCAGCTGCAGCAGCAAGTAAAGCCCCATTCCTTTAAACATTAATACAGAATCTCAGCTGCTTCCCATCCTTTCTCTTGCAAGCCTGAACTTCTTGGAGCAGCCTTCACAGAGGAGTGCTACAGTGTAGCAAGAAAGGCCCTTCACTCCCGATTAACAATGTTGCGAATTTGCGCAATTTCAGAAGTTCAGACCTTTGAAAGTGAAAGGAGGCGAAGCAGCTGAGATTCTGTATTAATGTTTAAAGGAATGGGGCTTTACTTGCTGCTGCTGCTGCTGCTGTGTGCTATGAGCAATGAAAAAGCCCCTCACTCCCCTCCAGCCCAACCTCTCGGCGTGAGGGAAGCACGGGTGGGAAAGGGGGATCCAGACTTCTTCGATGGGGGTGATGAGGGAAGAGCACAAAGCTGGAAGAAAAGGGGGAGGGAAAGGTGGTGCAGAGGAAAGGAGGCAGAGAGCTGCACAGCCATGAGGGAGAGGTCTGATCTCTGTTACTTTGAACTAAGTGAGACGGGCTGATCCTGGGAGGGAACAGCAATGGGGTGGGCACAATCCTGACTGGCAATGGGCAGGGAGGACTTGCCGTGGGGCCTCTGAAGATTGAATCCGAGATAAGGTTGCCGGCGGGATGCCGTTGACACGGATCAAGTTGAAAGTCGGTGGAGACAGTTTCATTCCGGTTCAGTTATTTCGGTTTCGTTAAACCGAATTAAGGCATGCCGTGCGGATGCAGCCATAGACTGGGATGGAATGCTGGGGGTGGGGGTGAAACCAGCTATAAACTCGTGTAAGGACTTTTCAATCTGTATTTTAATCTGTATGTATTTTTACTATTTGTACTGTGACTCTGTATGTTATGATATGGTCCTCGGACGAATCAATAAATTCCTTAATTTGATTTGAAACAATTGACACCTATAGAAAGTTTGGGATTAGGAGAACCACGGTCAAAACCTCTAAGGAATTTTATGGTTCTATCAAAGGCTGTTTATTACTCAAGTAACAAGGGATTTGAATTTAGGAACTACATTCCAGGTTCTGACCACTATAACATGATGAGTCTGTCCCAGATGCCTTCTGAGCAACACCATTTTGCCTATGGCTACAAATTAACTTCTTAGCTGAGATCCATTTTGATTTTCTAGCTTCCAGATCACACTTTCATCAGCTACCATATTTCTCTTGCTATGCTAGATGCTAATCTATGTTCAGAGAGTGCACTTGTTATCTATCACCTTCTTTGCAAAGGCAAAGAGCTTACCTGCAAAGCAATATGCATGCGTCAGCTCTGGAGGGCTGGTTTTATCTCAAGTCTCATCAGTCTGCATTCTCTTAAAGCTTACAGTGACAAGAAAAGCAAACCTCGCCTTTTCTTTGTTTAAAACAAAGTTTGCAGCCCTTCAAGTGGCAGAAGAGCTTAGAAAATGTGGTTACAGCATTACCTCAGGTCTTAAAAAAAAAACAATAAATGAATAAATAAACACCGCAGGATCTTTTGCTCATTGTGAAGACTGATGTAAGATTGCCAGAGATGAGGGCAGGTTCATTAATAGTTTAAGATTCAGGAGCTGAGATATGGCTCTTTTGCTAAATGAAAGAAAAGGAGGAAGGGGAAAAGGAGAATGGAAGCCTAAGAGAAAAGAACAGAAATGAAGAAGCAGAAAGACATTTAGAGTGGGAACTATGAGAACAGGAAGCACTGGAGAATGGCTTGGCTTACCTTACATGACTAGAAATTAAAAAAAAAATGTTAAGCTACCAAATATTATTCTAAAATTTGGCCATCCGTGACTTTTTACAGCAAGAAATATATTTTTTTTTGTTTCCTGATAGTTGCATCCCTATATTGATTATTCTTGCCACATTTGCTTCTTGCGTAGCCTTTTAGGATCCTTGAATTTGTTCTCACCAGGACTGTAAGAATGTGCACAAATATTCATAAAATTCTTTATTCAAATTCATCCAAATTCAGACATGCGTATATGAATCGAATGTTACGACATTAATATGTTAAAATTTGAACTAATAGTCCAGACATTCATTAGACTGGGGAGATGGGAAAGCATCTGCTAGGCACATTGCAACAGATCCAGATTGCATACAACATGTATTGAGAGTGGATTAAAAGTGGATTCAGGTCGGATTTGATGCTTTCAGGGTGCAGATGTTACAGGATACGTATTGGATATGTATTTGTCCATATTGAATACATATTTGTTTGTATCAGATATGTATTTGGTCATATCGGATACGTATCAGATATTCATACAAATTTGTATGAATACATTTGTATCAAATTAAATTCTACTACATTCGAAGGGGATCTATTTGAATGAAAACCCATTTGTGCACCTCCCTACAAGACTGTGAACACACCTTGGCCCGGTTCCCATTACAAGCTTAAAATGGTTTTCCTAAACCAAAATAATAGAACCGGATGCTAACACGAATTTGTCTGATCCCATTACTTTCACCTTAATCACATTTGATCCAGATTCTGAATATGATACATGGAGTACGTGACTCAAGGGGGGACTAAAGTGGCTACTTTCTAAAAGCCGCTTTTCGGGGCTGCCCTGCCCTCTTCCTCCTGGCGTAAATGTGCCACCCATAACGGACCCCGTCACGGAGCCTAGCTGGGTGGCTGCCGCTTGCCTGGATGGAAGAAAAATGGCACCGGGCAGCCAGTGATTCTTTTCCCCTCCTTTCCCCATTGCCCAGGGCACACAGCAGAAGTGGCAACTCAAGCCCCCTTTGCCCACTCACTCCACAGCCACACATTCACACATTATACATTCACACATCTCACTGAAACTTCAGCTGCTTTCCTCCCTTTTCCCTTTCTAAAGGTCAGAACTTTTAGAATTGTGCAAAATTGCAACATTGTTATCAGGTGTGAAGTGGGTGGATTGCTACAGTGTAACGGCTGCTTAGGGGGTGGATTTTTACAATGAAATCACTATCTTTGGAATCAAGCTATTGGGGGAGGGAAACCCTAAACATGCATTCTCATCCCACTAAAACTGTACCGTTCCCACAGCAAGAAACGTAAAACGTTTCAAGTGCAGGAACCGGAGCAAGACCTGTTGAAATGAGTGTTAATATTTACAACGCTCTAGGACGATTTTACACGCGGAAAGCGTGTTAAGCCAACCTGACATGGGGACTGCTAGGATCGAAACTGTTTCAACACCATTTTAAGCTTGTAATGGGAACTCCCCCTTTCATTTTAATCCTTCTTCAGTCCATTGTTGAACCCAAACCACTCACACATTTTTAGTCCAATCAATTTTATATGTGAGCCTTCCTCCCTTCAATTGTACTTTCCTGAATTCCAATTTTTACAGGTCTCAAGCCATTATAAAGTGTTAATTTGTTTTCATTTTTTGTGTGTGATCAGGGGAAAGGAGGAGTAAAGGGGGCTGAACCATACTATAGTAGGTGGATACTGTATGAATTTGTCTTCCCTTTCACCCAGTGTGTGATTGTTGCATCACAGGACTTTTATCCTGATAGGCACAGTGGGTGTTGTGATAGTGGAGAGGGGTAGAGATCTAAAAAAGTCTTGTAAAGAAAAAGAAATCTCAGGACAGGAACAGAAAGGTGTGAGCATAGCAACCCAAACTGAGGAAGGATTATCAGGTATTGGGTGTACTTGGATTTACTGCATTCTGAGTCCAGCTTCTTAATATGATGGAGTATTTCAGCAAGGTGTGACCACAGCCCAGGACTTTGAAATCAGACCTCTTAGATTGCAATTCAAACCTTCAGCTCTAATTTGGGCATGACACATATGATACTTCTCTCTCTTGTTTTTCTGCTCTGAAAAATAGGGCCATCACTATAAACTTCAACCAGCTTCTACCACATATGGCAAATAGAAAGGACTTGTGCAGTCCTCTGAAATGGAGAACTTCTGAGGTATTCTGGAATTTAGTATCTTCATAACAACACACTTTTTTTCCCCAAGTGCTGTTTGCCTACTGTTGTGCAGTCTGAAGTGTGTAAAATTAATGACTTTCTTCAAAAAAAGAAAACAAAAGAAAACATGGGCCCTGTGGGCTATAGGAGAAGGGGGAAAGCTAAGCTTAATCCAAATATCTAAAGGAACACCTTCTCCCATATTGACCTGCCTGTGCCTTAAGATCAAGTGGTGAGGCCCTCCTGGCTGTCCCACCACCTTCAATAGTGAGGTTGGTAGGCACCTGGGAGAGAGCCTTATATAGAGAGAAATGTAAATAAATAAATAAATAAATAAATAAATAAATAAATAAATAAATAAATAAATAAATAAATAAATAAATAAATAAATAAATAAATAAATAAATAAATAAATAAATGCAATGGAAGGAAGTTATTTTGCAGAGAGAACCAGATACAACAGAGTTTCTAATGGAGTTCTGCTGTTTTAATGAATTTAATCCCATCTGAAGAATTGTGAAGACACTGTGTGCTTGTTGAGAGACCACTTGCAGAACTTATAGGATTTTTGTTGCCTAAATGTCCAACTCAGATTCTCTACTTTGGAGAGACCTGCAACAGGATAGTTTGGACTACCTGATAAATCACTAAAGAGAGTGAGATAAGGAAAGATTTTTAGGACAACTCCACACTGTGTATGAATAACCTCCTAACAAGGGATAACACAGGATAACATGTAGAACTACATGAAATGAAATGAAATGAAATGAAATGAACTTTATTGATTAGTCATTTGACCACATCAAGTTTACAAAAGATAAAACCATATACAACTGCCTAATAAATTATTAACGAAATGGAGATTTTTGTTTAATCCAACACAAGACAACACCAAAATATTACCAAATATATATCATAAAATCTAAGCACCATGCAGAAAATTTGGAGAAGTTTAAAATCTAGCCTGACGTATCCTTGTTTTATATAAACTTTAAGCTCATTCAGTCAGAGCAAACATTAACAGTGACAGTCATTAATAGTATCCTTCCATTCAACCAACTATGACATCATACAATAGAGAAGCAATTAATTTTAATCTTATACCCAACCTTCCAAAAGCCAATAAAAGACTGCCATGCTTCCTCAGATTCAGGTCTAATTGTCTGCCATTTCTTAATCTGACACTTGCAGTTAATTTAGATAATTATAGTATTTGCCACACTCTTTATCCAACTTCTAACAGATATTTTTCTCATTTTTTCAATTCTTTGCTATTGCCATCTTAGTTACTATGAAAATATTAAAGATCACCTCTCAATATTTTTAGAAATATCATCAGAGAACACAGTCTAGTGGCAAAGTTATCCTCTGAATGACCCTTTCTAGCTAATTCAAAAATATTTAATCAAGAGTAATACCACCACATAGGGAGATAACCTGCCAAGATTAGCAAAATGTGCAATTTATTAATATCTAAGAAGGAATGTCATACAGTTCTAACATTTAAATTTCAAGGATAGTGTTCTTTCCCTTTTCTCAGGGCTTCTTTAAAAATAAAGTAAGCCCTGCTGGATCCAACTAAAAACCCTCCTAGACCAGCATATTGTCCTCCTAATGGCCAACCAGATATCTATGAACTGCCACCAGGGATAACTCATAACCCTAAGCTATGGAATAGCCTCTCCCTTGAGGTGAGTCTATCACCTTCATTGTACACACGAGATGGCCTTTTCTGTTTTGGCTCCCAGGTGTTGGGGAAAAGGTGCCAATATAATATTGCTTTTGATGCCTGGGTAAAACACATCTCTTCAGCTAGGCCTTTGTGTGGTCCTACTTGGGTAGGAGGGTACTAAATTGTTAGGCTGGAAGAGCCCATATATGGAAAATGTAGAGATGTGTGCAGAAAAGGTAACTAAGTGTCACAACAGTCACCAGACTATCACCAGTTGCTAAAGGCTGAATGAAGTAAGGATTACAACACAGGGATTGTGCAAGAATTGAGTAAGATTGTGTAACACTTGTGTAATACAAGGGAAGTGAGTCACCAACTCTGATAAGGAATTGTATAAAGGTGGCTACACACGGCTGTGTGTTACCCTTAGTTGATTGTTCGAGACTGGAGTGGGAGAGATGCAATCGCTACGATGTAACTGCTACGAATAAAAGCCTCTACTGAGAACTCTGTCTGTTTGCTGGAAACTGTGGGCAGGGAAAGGAGGGGCGAGAAGTGCTGAAATGGACAGCGACGAACTGCTGACAGCCAGAAGTAAGAGAGACACAGAGACTTGCATTTTCCTCAGCACGGAGAGACGCAACTCTGCGACGAAGATTTATTACCAACGGGGGGGGGGGGGGTACCTGACACCCCACTACCCCCCTGACATAAATTACTTATATTTTTATTTAAGAATGTTTCTCTTCTTAGGCCTGGAGTCCTTTTCTTAATTTTAGAAATTCATTGTAACTGAGCCTCTATTACTATGGGGTCTGTTTGCATCTTCACTGTATTTTTTTCCACTTTATTTGTATACCACCTTTCCAAAACAAAATTTGCCAAAGGCAGTTTACAACAAATAGAAAATACACAATGCAAAATAATAATCAAAACGTTATAAGAGAAATACATTAGAAAAATCATGCATCATAAAAAGCACTGTATGCCAAACACACACACCTTCACAGACTGAGACAGCTAAAGCCAAATGGAGTCCAGAGCAGCTGATCAAAGGCCCCAGTCCCACAAAAAATCCCCTCCTCCAAGATGTCTGTGCCCAACCAGGCTGGAGAATCACCCAGATGGCAGAGAGTTCTAGGCTGCCATCACTAGACCATCCACAGGAGGGATGGCATAAGCAGCTGTCCTTTATGGTCTCTGGTGAAGCTGAGACCAGGAGGAGTCCAGAGCATCTGACAAGAGGGACCCAGTCCTGCAAGGAAGCAGCTCCAAATGATCAGGGCTCATCCAGGCTGGAGATTCATCCAGGGGGGTCTAGGCTGCCACCACTAGAGAGGTGGCAAGGTCGTTCTCCTCCTCCTCCTTGGGCAGGGCTTCCACCATGGTTCCGACCAAGAAGATAACCGAAAACAAAACCACACTGAGCATCAGTCTGGCATGAGGCTTCACTGCTGTGTAATGCAGGTGACAGCAAGGTGGGGATTCCTAGGTTCTGTAATTTCCGGACTTGGCCCTCCCTATTGTCAGTGAGCCAAACTCTCACTTATTAAGTATGCAGGGAAGTTAAAACTGCCTGGCTGGGTGGAAAAAGCCAGCCACAGGCACTCCATCCATCAGGGGTCCCACTTTCTCGGAGAAGTAAAGATGTGGGCTGGATTGAGGTCCATGCTTCAGAACACCCAATCTATCCCAAACTTACCCAGCACTTCACCAAGTGCCAGTAATTGCAATCACCTCTATACTAGAGGCGATCACCTCTCTGCAGCAATGGCCATCCGCTCTGATCATTGCCATGGTGAGCAGATGACACAACATGCAACTATAGCTGTGCCACCATGACCTTTGCCCAGAAGAAGTACAAAAGGTGCATGCCAGGCAATACTGTCCTCCTGCCAGATGCAGCTAGTACAGCTGGGGGATGGTATGGCACTTGCTGAGCTCCTTCCAAACCAGCATCCTGGGACTTCTCCTGGGGGCCTAGTGCAAACAGACCCATGGTTTCAAAAAGCAGCCAAACTCCCTGGAGAGTTTTCACCTTTTCCCAAGGATTACAAGGACACATCTGTGCAATCTTTTTCTTTGGAAGATATAGAAAAAGGTGACTATTAACTTCTTTCAGGAAGACCCTGAGGATATCAGTTTGAGGACTGTTGGATGCTCACATATCTCTGTCTGGCTTTGAACCCACTCTTTGTGACCATTACTGCATATGGAATAGGGGTGGGCACGAATGCAATTTTTGGGATTCGATTCAATTCAAATCAAATATCTGAAAATTTTGAGTCAATTCAAATCTTTAAAATTCAAATTTACCCACATTCGATTCGAACTTGAACTTACAAATGTTGGCAATACTCGTATGTGACCATACACATTGTTACACATCCCTACACATCCATATGTATCCTGTATGCATCCCGTTTTTGTCCCGTACGGATCTGTACAAATGCGTATGGATGTGAGAAAGATGCATACAGGCAAGTACGCACCTTGTACATATCTGTTCACATACGAATCTTTGAATAATTTGAACGAATAGATTCAAAAATTCAAAATTCATTTGAATGTTTAAATTTGAATTTATAGACATTCAATTTGAATTTGAATGTCCAAATTTGAACAAATTCAACCAAATTTTGAATGTTTTGAATATTCCTGCACATCCCTATGGAATATATCCATGCTAAGCACATAGTCTGTAATTGAGTTAAGGCCATTCAAAACTTTTCTACATGCTAAATCAAGTCTTTGGAAATGTAACTAAACTATGAGGGGACAAGTTGCCACTTGAACAGATATTAAGACATTCACAAAGGCAGCAGCACAGTACAGCAAAGCATCTACAAAATGTCAACTCAGATTGGCTTTGATTTGTTTTTAAAAGACAGTGTGAATTGGACTACAGATAAATGAACAATATTAGTGCCAAGGGATTTTTTTTCCCCTGCCATCCCTTCTAAAAGAAACTAGCAGGATTCTTGGCATCAGAACCTCCCAGGTCTTGGGCTTTACCTGACAAAAACACTTTCCTCTCTGATCCCTTAAATGCAAAAGATGTTGGCAAGAAGATAGGATCTTTGATTCCAAAATCTCCCATTTGTGACATCCTAGATAATTGGTATGTAGAAGCAAGATCTCACCTGGGAAATCAACTGCAGAAGTAAAGGGGGAAGCAGATTGGTTTTGTGCCAAGATTCCGGATATTAGCTAAGGCAAGGTGAGAAAGAAATTGGAAAAACCAAAATGTCTTCCAGTCATAAGGACTTTTGCATGTTTTCTATGGGCAGCTGTTTCAAGCTTCTGCTGCTGCCAGATTGTCAGTCTGTAGGGTGTTATAACGGCATATTTGTGTCCCTGCTGCTCATCATGTTGGCACCCACTCAGGAACTGTGACAGAAGTCATTAAAATGCTTCCTTTCAATGATTTAAAAGCCAGAACTACAGCTTAATAAATTAAGAGGTGGAGAGGACCCTTTCCTAACGTTGTGCAGTTAGATCAGCAAACTGAGGTTCGGCTGCCTTGTCCATAAACATGGACCATGTTTATTGGAAGTCTTTCAGACCAGAACTCCTGCCGTTGAAATACAACTAGATTATCCTCTAAAGCATTTGCCAAATTTGGCTTTTTGATCATTCAGAATATCTGAGTTATTTTCTCTCTCTCTTTCTCTCTCACCTTCCTTCCCCCTCATGTTCTAATCTGCTTTGTTAACTGTCCCAAGACTGCACTGTAGGTGGTATATATATTCTGTACATAAAATAAAGATTGTGATTGACCCCTCCTATTCACAGGTTACATTCACACCTAAATTTAATCTGACTTCAGTCCACTTTCAGAGCAGGAGAACACATCAGGGAAGTATTAAGCTGGAAGTGTTTCCACTTTCTCCACACTGTTGCCCTGCTGTCTGGGCAACATGCTATAGAATATCACCAAAAAGCAGACTAAGCTGCTAAAACCTGAAGACAGCTTAAGATAGGAAGGTGCTTACTGAGTGTATCTGGCTTAGTATTTCCCACACAGAGGTTCTGGTTACACCTAAGCATTTTAATCCATTTTAGGATGGCCAAATTCAAGCCGTTATTCACCTGGAATAGCTTGGTCACACCTTCCTGCTGCTATCAAAGGAAATCCCAGCAAGAGGGAAAGGACTGGGGAGGCAGATCAGCCCATGGGGCAAACGAAATCCCAGAAAGGAAATCCCAGAAAGAGAGAGGTGGTGGGGAGGCAGATCGGGAAAGTAAATCCCAGCAAAAGGGAGGGGTGGGGGAGGGAGGGAGGGAGGGAGGTTGCAAAGACAGGGCAGAGGAAGGACAGGGGAAGGGGCAAGAATCAGAGCAGAGGCTTGCCAAGGTATCATTTTCTGGGCAGCAGGGAACAGGAATGGCAGCCTCCTAGAAAGGGATTAAAACTTTAATTCTGTGTTAGCCCCATTAAAGGAAAACCCAAATACAGGGAGGAAAATCCAGAGGGGAAAAACAGTTTAGCCTTTAAAGATGTAACCAAACAGGCTAGAATTTGGGCTGAAGAAGGGTTAAAGTAAAGGTGTAACCACAGCCAGCAGTTCTCTTGTGTTTCAGCAGAGTTCTTTCTCAGCCCACCCTGCAAATACTGGAGACTGAACCTGGAAGAAAAGAATAAAGGCTTCCTCTTTTTAAATGCAGAATGTGCCGAGTTGGTACTATGCACAGTCTAAAGTTGGAATAATCATATCAGTTGCTCTACCCAATTTTTGCCTTTGCCCTTGCCCAGTTTGCGCTGTGATTCTACCCACTGTTGACAAGCAGTCCCCAAAAGATTGCCTATGAGAGAATGTACCCCTCAAACAGGGGGGAGATGTTCCTTGCCACAGGTTTGAGCTCCTTGGATTTTAAATATGATTTTGATAGAGGAGAGATGTTTAGGTTTGGGAACGGCCAACTGTTACCTTTTAACAGCTTTGGCTATGTGCTTTCTCATAAACCTTCAAAATACTGAAGAAGAATGTCTTAGCTATAACGGCCTGAAAGCTTTCCAATCTTAATTCACAGTCACATTCTTGGAAGTTGAGATGTGAATTGTTTTTGGAAGCAGGTGGGCTTGTTGGCTAGTTCAGCGAGAGAGGTGGAAAACTGAACACCAACAGCAGCAGCTCAGACACAACCAGCATGACAAACTACCATAATGAGAGCACAGCGTGCAGCCACAGAGCAGAAGAGCATTTACTTCTTTTTGCTAGACAATAAAACCCTGTTCTGCCCTATCAGTCTGAATCCAGATCTGAATACGCAGCAGTTTTTTCAGCCCTTTGCATCTCTGTGCTGTTCCCTGCTGATCAGCTCCATTCACCACTAAGCCTTGACAGATCCACCAACCCAGCAGAACTCTTGATGTCATTTCAAGGACTGGTCATTGGAGGCTAAAGCTAACCAGCTTGGCTTGTTTTGTCCTTTTTCTGGGTTATAAAGTCTTGGCACCAAAGAGCTCATTTGTACGTCAATATAATGCATTCAAATCCCACTTGCCTGTGCTATTCATAGCTCCAATCCTGGTTTAGAAAAGAAAATGTGTGCCTTGCATATAGAGATCTTTTGTCACTACCTCTTGCCTTCATGCCAAAGCATCCCCATGGCCTGCTAATGTCACATTTGCAGCATAAGGTCTGACTGAAACAGAGGCTTTGAAACAATACGGAGCATATTTCTTGCTTGTACACAACAGGTGATCTCACTTCCTAAGTCATAGATGGAGGAACAAGTGAATCTGATACAACCACTTAATTGGAGGGGTTTTTCCATTTTCCATTTCCATTTTTATTTATATACCGCCTTTCCAAAAATAAATTTCTGCCCAAGGCAGTTTACAACAAATGGAAAAACAAAGATACAATGGGAATACAATCAAAGAAATTTGGCAAATAAATACAGTCAGTCAAATAAAATACATAAGTCAAAAATACATTGCACATTATCACAAATAATACATTATATAATAACAACAATAAAAAACCCCAATAAACTTATAAAACAGGCAAGACAGCTGGCCACTAAGTCCCCCTCAACTTATCCGTGGTGATGTTAGGGCTGGGCACCTCCAAGTTCCCGCAGCCCTCACAGCAGGCGAAATGATTGAAAGCCGAGACTCCCTCCTCTCATCCATGGCCAAGATAGTCCAATGGGAGCAGACCACTGTAGCCCGAGGCCAGTTTTACAGTCTGAGGGTGGGTGCGGCGGGGCCAATGCGCAGCAGTTCGTCTGTGCTGGCTGATTCTCCTCCTCCCCTCTCAAGCGCAGTTTTATAGTCTGAGGGTGGGTGCGGCGGGGCCAACGCGCAGCAGTTCTTCTGTGCTGGCTGATTCTCCTCCTCCCCTCTCAAGCGCAGTTTTATAGTCTGAGGGTGGGTGCGGCGGGGCCAACGCGCAGCAGTTCTTCTGTGCTGGCTGATTCTCCTCCTCCCCTCTCAAGCGCAGTTTTATAGTCTGAGGGTGGGTGCGGCGGGGCCAACGCGCAGCAGTTCTTCTGTGCTGGCTGATTCTCCTCCTCCCCTCTCAAGCGCAGTTTTATAGTCTGAGGGTGGGTGCGGCGGGGCCAACGCGCAGCAGTTCTTCTGTGCTGGCTGATTCTCCTCCTCCCCTCTCAAGTGCAGTTTTATAGTCTGAGGGTGGGTGTGGCGGGGCCAACGTGCAGCAGTTCTTCTGCTGTTCATCTAATGCAAACATCTACTAAGGCAGGAAACCCCCTCCATCAACATCCCTGGCAGATGGCCAACCAAACTCCGCTTTAAAATATTTAACAAAAAAGACCTCCCACTGCTATCTAAAGCCACCTCTTCTACTACCATGCATTCTCTCAGTCTAAATCATCTTCTTGCAAGCTTATCCCACTGTTTTGAATCCTACCTGTGGAACAAGAAAATAAAACAAAATGTGTCTGTTAAAAATGTGGCAGTCCCTCAAGTGACTGAAGGCAGCTATCTTGTGTCTTCTTAATTTCTTGTTTATTATTTATATATTTTAAAAGATTATTTAAAACTTCCCATGCAAATATCATCTCAAAGCAGTTTACAAAACATGGAGAGTATTATTTGTCTCTTCCTCCTCCTGATTAGCATCCTTGTTTCTTTAGCATTGTTTATTTGTTTTCTCTCATCCTAAACCCAAAAGCCTAAGGGGGGGTTACAACAAGGAGTAGCTCAGACTCGGCATTGTTGTAGAGAGAAGCCAGGGGCAATCATGTTGTTGGTCCATTTGTGTCCCATAAATCCACAAGGGACTCTGAAAATTCCCCCAGAACATTCATAAATCCATCAAGTTACTTAAGTTTCTGAAGAAGGAGCGTCTTTAAACCAAACTCCGCTAGATAGTGGTAAAACCATGACATTAATTCCCCCAATATTTGTGCCACACCCCTCACATTCTGAGGAAAAGACTAAATCAAGACTATGCCCTGCCCTACGCATTGAACGAAGATATATTGCTGGGCAGAGATAGAATGGGATTGCTGTTGTTGATCAACAGCTTGTTTCAGATGTAGTGTTGGGAGCTGCCTGTTTAGTAGTTCTGAGAAATTTTAACAACCTTTGGTAGGCTAGTTCAGGTAGCCTCCTTGGCCACCATGAGAATGTCTCAGTATATTATGGAGCCCACCCATGCAGCAGGACAAACTGTTGACTTGGTCTTTGCTACAAATATAGAGAGTAGGAATCCATTAACAGATAGACTTAGAATACATCCATAGTCTTGAGCAGACCATTTTCTGGGAGGTTTGGGCTTATGGTGGCTGTCCCTCACTGCAGGGGTGAAGTACTATTGAGATGGTCCACCATCATAATGGAATCAAATTCCAGAATGCTCTGGGGGAGTTTCTGGTTGCCATGCTGGTGCATCTGCTGACACTGTAGTCTGTCTCTAGAATAATGAGCAGACTAGGGCAGTATGAATGTTGGCCACCATCGCTGCACTTAATTTCCAAGGGATAGTACCCATGGAAGCTAAGTGCGAAAAACCACCAGGTTTCAGTGTTCACGGTCTGAGAATATAGACAATGCACAGTTGATCTTTTCCAACTCTAGCTTAATAAAGCAGCCAGATGAAATCTAGTGGAGTGGGTAAGGAGAGTCAGGATGCTGCTTGAATTACTGTATTTATTTACTTTTCTAGTCTTCTCTGCCTCCAGCTGAAGCTCAATGTGGCTTGCAAAAGCAAACAAAAACCCAACAATGTAAAAACACATTCAGGGCTTGTTTAAAACGGTTGAAAATGAAACAAAAAAAGCAATTCAAACACGGATTCTGGCAGTCCCCACTTCAGTGGCTTTAAATTGCTTTAAATTGCTACCAACCTCTCTGCTGTCCCCACCCAAAATGGTTCAGAATCGTGTTAAGGAAAGGGAATCTTTTCTTCCCCCCTCTTGCCAGCCAGGGCCCCACCCCCTGCCTGCCGATTGGATCCTGCAATGACGTGGTGGAGGGTGGGGAATTGCAGCTCCCCCCTCTCCTCTCCTCTCCTCTCCTCTCCTCTCCTCTCCTCTCCCCTCCCCTCCCCTCCCCTCATGCTTTTGCAAAAGACGTACTGCCAGTCCTGCACATACACAGACACAGACACAAACACACAAACGCACAAACGCACACACACCTTCCTCCCCTTCACTCCCCTCCCCATCGCCAACAGTACCGGCTGGTATACACACACACACACGTAAACTTAGGACTGGTGCTTTTTCACTTTTCCACAAAATCAGAAAAGTGAAAAGGGGGCGGCAGAGAGAGAGCTGTGTGCTGCTCACCCAGCTGGCTGCACACACGGACGCTCAGTCACCAGCGGGACATGGGGGGGGGAGTGCTTCTCTCTTTCCCAGGGCTCAGCAAGGCAAAAGAGGCGCCTCCAGTGTGTGCAAGGAGAAATCAAGGGCAAGTATAAAATGAAATGTTATCAGTGTGGAGTGGGTGAATTGCTACATCTTATCAGGCTGAATTGTTACTTCTCTGCTGAATATGGATCTGACGCTTTAACAAATCTGGCAAGGGGCCAATCCCTGCGCAGGGAGAAAGCCCACCCATTTCATGACATATTTGTCCCAATACTACTGTAGCATTCCCACAGCAATAAGGAAGAGGTGTTTTAAAAGCAAAAATGAAAAAAGAACCTGGAAAAACAGGTGTTTATTCTGGGTTTTAGCCAAATAATCCTCAAAATACCCCTGAAATGGATTGGTAATGGGGACACAGAGAATCCAAACTGTTTCTAAACCATTTTAAAATGCTAATGGGAACTGGGCCTAAAATTACAAAAACAGAAAGCATGTACTGGAAGAAAAAAAGGTGGAACTTCAGATCCCTACCAAAAAAAAAAAGACCAAAAACCCATGAGAGCTGCATTTCAGATTTATAAAGCAAGGATTCCATTTATTAAAGCGCTTTACGTGACTAGTCACGGAAGGAGCCTCGGGCACTCCTTGCCAGACAAGAGATATGCCATGCTTATATAGCCAAATAATAATGCTGAAACATCATTATGGCATATACCTAAAATAACACCAGGGTCAGTGTGACATTTCATAAGAAAGCGAAAAGAGAAGGAGAAGTTCCCCTATTCTCCAGACAGCTTAACCACAAATATCTGTTTCCTGTTATGTACGTCCGCTTTGACAAGCATTGCTACAATCTCATGAATCATAGCCAAACCATGTTCCCAATTATAGAAGTAACCTTAATAAAGCTAATGATTATTTTGTATTGATTATAGATTATAATATTAATTTCCATGACAGTACTAAAGCAAAAAAGAAAACCTGGAGCAAACTCCCACTCCATGCATCTTTCTCCAGAATGAGATAACAGCATCACTAACAGACCCTGGTCCTTTCCTCACTGGGCCTTATTCTAGAATATATTCTGACATGTTTAATGGAATTGTTAATCATGTCAGTGCTCAGCAATAACTGTTCTCTAAAGCATACTTATGTAAACATCAGAGAACATAACATTTTTATCTCCTGTACTGACAAGACATTGAAGAACTTGAGGTCAGGCTGGCATTGCATCTCTAGGGAGGACATCCCATAAGCTTAAGGAGGAACCACTGTGTAGAAGGCCCTTTTACAGACTTCTTATTAACAGACCAAGAAAGCACATAGGAAAAAGAACTACAGGAAAAAGAACACTGTTGTACAAAAATGACGTGAAAGACAAAAAAAAGGGGGGGAGCCTGATGCTCAGGGAAAACCCATCCCATTTATGTGGAAGACAATTTCACCTGCAGGGTGTCTGCTGTTTCAGATGAATCTTTGCAGCAATTGACAGGGAGTATTTCAATCAGAATTCTATCTCCTTTAAGGACTGCTTTTGCAGACGAGCTGGAAAAGCAACCTGCAATCTGCTGCTTCCTGAGGTGGAACAATAATGGGGCCAAGAAAGCCAGCTGGAGAAGAGCGTAAGTGAATCCCTCAGACACAGCCTGGAGCCGGGAAACCACAGTCCAGCCTACTGAAGTGCCAGCCAATACTACTCTAAAGACTCTCTACACTAATAACAACTCTGCCTCCTACTCAACCGTCCCCTGACAATCAGCTAGTGAGGAAACATTATCTTATCCGTGAATTGGATTCCTAAACCACAGTGGATAGAGCCTGCTTGAACTCCATGCACTTGTGTCTGTATAAATTAATCTGAATCCCCTTGACTGACTGGTTTGATACAAAGCTACTCAAATGTTCTCGCAGTGGGAAAGCATCCTGAGTAATGAAAAATCCCAGAAATGCCTTGTCAATATTTTCGCTGATAAGGAACGGCTAAAATATATGTGCAGTGAGGACTTAATGAATCTAGATATGTCTTTCATATAGGCCCAAGCATCTGTCCCCACAGACATTGAGAAATAAACTCCTGCACATGAGTGCCATCACTAAACAGAAGTTTGGCAACATGGGGAATTGCATGAAGGAATTGCTCTGAAACTCTCTGCACAAATATTATGTGATATGGATATAATAAAATATTAGCACTGGGGGTAAATTGTAGAGCCTTTAAACAGAAGGCACATTGCACAAGTAAAGCCACTCAGGCTATGTTCAAACATTAGAAAAGGAGTGCCTCAGGGGCACTTCAAAGAGAAAGGATGTGGCCCTCAAGCTCCCAAGCCTTCTATAATTGGCCTTTCTAGCACAATGTTCATGAGAGGGGGGAGAGGTACACTGGTATGTCAGCAATCCCACCTCAAGACCTGCTTTTTTCCCTTGTGTCTGGCTTTTTCTGCACTTTCCAGCAATAGATATGGATCAGTAGATCCAGTTCTGATTGATGCTATGGATCCATATTAAGCTACACAACCACTGCAAAGTTCATGTCTCCATGCCTCCAAAAACTAGGAATGAAAGTTCTTCACCCTGGGGCCTTGGGGTGGGGATGGGATATGTTTTCATGGAATTCTATGGTACACTCCCTGATAGTCTTAGAACATGGAAGAATGCCATCTGCATGTCTCCCATGTTCTGCAACAGGGCCATGGTCCCTCTGGTGGCCGAGATTAAATGGATCCACCAGGATTCCAGATTAAGAACCTCTTAATATGGATCTTGCTCTATCTAGTGCAGATAGAGCAGTATTACAAGACGCCTTCTGGATACGTATCAAGTAGAGAAATTAGCCTAGTCCAGGGATGAACTTGAACTGAGATTGTTAGCAATAATGGCTTGAAAAACAATAAGCCAGCATGTGCTTCCATTAAAATGAAGTGGGCAGCAAGCAGGATAAGTCTCGGAGACAGTTTCTTCAAAATAAATAATAATTTTATTAAGAAACAGCAGCAAAAATAAGAAAAACTACAAATTCAGTTTGCAGCTGTTGTTTTTAAATTCTGTAAAAGATACAGAATTACAGGTAGAAGGGAATCCAATGATGTAGGCACAAGGCTTTGGCCAAATAATGAGAGTTAACCCAGGACAAGGAAAGGTATCAATGAAAGGCAATTTCAAGGCATACTTTTAGCAATTGAGAGGTAGAAAATACAAGAACATTTCTGAATGGGACCCTAAGCTACCAATCAGACAGGAAAAGGAACTCTCACCAGCATGACGTACAATGATTCAATGGAAGGGAAGACTGAAGCAGTGGAGAAGCTTTACAACAGAGTCACAGGGGAGAGGTTTTGTGCTAGAGCCAAGCTTTGTTGCTGCATTATATCGACCGAGCTATCTATAGGTGAGACAGCAAGCTAGCAGAAGTCAGCAGAAGAGCAACATGTGGCTTCAGCAAAGCAAGCCAGCACATCAACCAAATCAGCAAGGCTTCAGTGGCTGGATGCTGGATCAATGGATCAAAGAGCATGTGGCCATCAGGAACCAAAGACCAAGCAATGAAAGTGACAGATCCTCTAGAGGTGGCAAGAAGCATGTCTGGCTGCTTTTGTGTTGCTTTGCCAATCTGGTGGACAGAGGCTCCACTACTAGAGTCCAGTCCACAGGGAGGAAGAAAGGGGATCTGTGAAGTTTCAGGGCAGCAACTGTGAACAAAAGAGGTTGCAACCCAGAACATGGAGAATGAAGGTTCCATTCAAGTGAATGGAGAAAGGAAGAACTAGGTGAGCAGCAGGAAAGAAATAAAGGCTGCCTCCAGACTTATGATATACTTTGCTATCCCTCTGAAGCCACTTCCCATTGGTCATACCCGACGATCAGAAGCCATGCAGGGACAGCACACCTGCCAGGGTGATCAGAAGCTGCGCTGTCCTGCCGAAGTGGTTTCCCATCAGTCAGACAGGATGCACCATTGCTCGCAGCAGGGGTACAGTATGTCCCTGAAAAAACAAATTAAAATGATGCTGACTGATGCTGATTCAGTATGATGCTGCACTGATGCTGCAGGCAGAAGAGAGCTGCGCTGCTTTGATGTAAGTCTGGACACAGCCAAACTGACTCAAGGAGATACTGGTTACATCATGTCATTAACTTATAACCTGGCTTAACTGCAGACAACTACCTAATCAGATAGCGCAATAGGTGTGATTGGAACTTTGCTTCATTCCATTCAGCATTCCTGAAAATATAAAAAATAAAAGCTGATTCTGTTGCAAAGAACTTCTTTTCTTACTGCTATATTTTACTATAGAGATTCTAGATAAGAGTTCAGATTTTCTTTGATTGGATTTCTCCTTCTCAGCTAGGGTTTATAAATGCAAATGAGGGTAAGAATGTTAGATTCCTGCTTTCTTCTTGCTTTGAAGTTTTTGCAGATCAGATCAGATATTTGTCTCTCAAAAATGACATTTTAAAAGTATGTTTTCCTTCATATATATTTTATAACTTTTATTATGACCTGGTACAGATTCTTATCTATAACTGTAATTCTGTATGTCCAGCCTGTAAGCCAATACTATGCCAGTTATAACATTCATATATATAGCCAAAAGTATCTATGCCTGGCAGAGCCCTGCCTAGACTTGGCAGAACTTTGGAGAGAGGGATTTTCAAGGCACATGGTTACAGCAAGACCAACAAGGGCAGAAGATCCAGAATGTAGCCTACATGGACCCTTGATCTGGATCAAACATAAATGCAAAAAGGAAAGGGCCTCGAATCACAGCCTCACTGAGCATTTACCCAGCTGTCTGTCACAATCTCTAGGTTGCTCTGGCAAAATTGATCCCTCCTTCTTTCTTTTTTACCAACAAGTAGCACCTATTCCTCCTGCTTTAGTGCTGCTCAGTGGCCCTATAACATAATCTGTACCACCAGCTAAGTTTCTGCTGAGGACATACAAGCATTCGTCTTGGAAATCCATGAACACGTTTACTTCCTCCTTATGTACAGCTTTTCAAGTCAGTACTTTTATGAGATCTACCTTTTAGCACTATCTTACGAGTTCCCACATTCTCCACAGAGTATTAAGTTTTCAGTTTGGTTTCACAGTATTGGGCTGGCCAGTGAAGCACAGAGTAGGTCAGGGAGGGAAATAAACTACCAGAAGCTATAAAATGAATACTTTTATTTAAGAAGAAGAAAAATTAAGGTTACATAATAGAAGTTTTACAAGCTGAGGATTCAAGATAAAAAGTTTTACTAGGAAGAACTTGTGATTCTTATGGTCTGAGCAATTTCTTACAGCTCAGGTACAAGCACAAGTCAGGAAAAATACAATACTTTTTTAATTTAACTGTGAAAGACTGTTTTTTATAAAAAATGTTTTGCATGGGAAGTGTGAATTCCAGAGGAAAGAGAAAGTAAACAGAGTGAAGGAAATCTGAGAAGGGAATGTAAGAAGAAAACAACCTGTTGGCAATGCAGGCACACACAACCAAGGGCTATGGAGTCAAGAGGATTTAGGTAAGATGAAAATTATCCTAGAACTACCCTAGAACTCTCAGGGAAGCAACAATGGCGCTGGTAAACAACCAGCCCTAGAGTCAAAATGAATCTTTGCTAATGTGAGCTGCAGAGCCAGCCCAGGGGCTGCCCCAGAACAAGCCATCCCAGTGTAGATGGCCTTCTATCAGTGTGAGCATTGCAATCAGAAGATGGACCAAAGAAGGTTTCACATGAAGGGGTGGCCCTGACTGGACTACTTGGATCTTCTATTAAGTGATCAATGATAGTGTATGGCTCTCGTGTTTATTTGGGTATGGGGCAGGATATAAATATAAATAAATATAAATATTTATTATTTGTGCTTCTATCCCACCCTATACCTGAAGGTCTCAGGGTGGGTAACAATATTTAAAATCAAACATATTAAAACAACAACAGTATGGGCGCATCTCCATGGTCTCTTTTTGCTTCCCTCTTGTGTCGTATTTTAAAAATGTGGATTGTAATTCGAAATAAAGCATCCCCATGTGGTTTGGGGCAACGCGGATTTAAAACGTACTTTCCTGTCTCCATGCAAACCGCTTTTTGTGAGCCCGCATCTTTGGCAAAATCCTCAAATTGAACCTCCAGAACACAGCACTGATCAGTCCTTTACTTGGCTGCCAAGAGTTAAAAGCAGTTACAAGCGTAACTGAAGGCAGCTCACTCTCTCCATAACTAATGCTTGCAACATAGTTACAAGCAAAACTGAAAGCAGGCTCCCTTTAGCTGTCGAATTCAGCTGCCTGCATTCACGTAATGGCCCCTGATTAGCGCAGAACCAGACCTGCGAAGTGAAACTTAGTTTCCCTTCGGAGGCTGCATTATTAGGAGGGGGAGAGAGAGATTTGCTTGCTGAGAAACAATCTGGTGGTACTGATAATGATAATTAGTATCACCTTTCCCTGTTAGCAAGCACAAAATCTCTCTCCCCCTCCGAAGGGAAACCATGTGACAGTTCGGAGTTCTGATTGTGGACTGAAAGAGCTGAATGCAGCTGATTCTGACAGCCAGTTCTCCTGCAGGGATCAAAAATGCCTAAAAATTCAGTGGAATATGGGAGAAGATGTGGAGAAAATGTCTCCATGCTCCCAGGAAAAGAGGCAAAGAGGGGCGTCTTCACTGCCTTCCTAAACATATACAGTGAAGGGGCCTGACCCACCTCAAGGGGGAGACTATTACATAGCCTAGGGGCCATCACTAAGAATGCCCTCTCCCAGGTGCCCACCACTTTTACTACTGAAGGTGGTGGGACAACCAAGAGAGCCTCCCCTCCAGATCTTAAGGCAAGGGCAGGTCGATATGGGAGAGACGTTCCTTTAGACATTCATATCATATTTAGTTCTCACCCTATCACTAATCCACCTTTTCAAACCTAGAGAAAGGCAGACTAGCACGTGAATGATTCCACCTCTGAATGATCTCTAAACTGTCTCTAAGGCTGTGGTCTTTATCAAAGTACACTGTTAGAAATACAGCAATGGCTGTGATGCCTCAACATTTTGTTTAAAAAATAATAAAAAATTCCAGCTCCTACTGGCTTTTCAGCTCAAAATTATGTTGGAGTGTTTTATACTTTCATTTGTAAGAAGACACTTCTGAAATTCATAAATATGACAGACACACCAAGATTTTCTGATTTGACATCAATCAACTCATTTGTGAAGATATTGATTCTTGCCCCTACTGCAAATCAACCCAGTAGTGATAGGTTTGCAGAGGAGAAAGAACCAAATTCAAAAGTAAGGCCAAAAATAAACACCAGTCAATTTTAATCTTAAAGGTGAACATAAGAACATAAGAGGAGCCTTGCTGGATCAGGCCACAGCCCATCGAGTCCAGCATCCTGTCACACACAGTGGCCCACCAATTGCCCAAAGGCAACTCAAGCACAGACAAGGGCAAACCTTCTCCCGCCCTCAAATCCCAGCAAATGGGCTTAGAAGAATCCTGCCTGTCCCCCCAGCCTGAAAGATGTACTCATCCATTCTAGTAGCCGATGATACATCTGTTATCCATAAATTTGTCCAACCCTTCCTTAAAGCCATCTAGGCTAGTAGGTGTTACTACCTCTTCTGGAAGCAAATCCCATAGACAAACAGGTCAACTCATGATGGAAGGCAGCCAAGGAAAGAACCTAGAGTGAGGAAATTCTTCCATGATGTCAGACCCCAACCCCCCTGGTCCCTCGGTGGTGAATTTAGAGAGAAAAGAAGAAACTAGAGCTCCCCAAATGACCAAAAAGATGGGACAATCATAGGGAAACTGGCAATCCTTGGAGAAGCCTTTCTTAACTCTGTCCTCTCCAGATGTTTTGAAATAAAACACCCCCACTGAAAGGAAATTAAAAGGGACATTTAGGTAATTTGCTCCTTTCTCCTTCTCCACCTCCTGAATAATAAAATTAAGCAAAGGCAATCACAATTTCCTTTGTGAGGACATCTCTTACAGACATCAAGATAATTCATCTTATCAGTATGAATGGGCTAATTCTGTACCCAAGCCAAGAAAAAATTGTATTGCTATTTGGAAAAAGAAAAACCCACTATGCCATACAATTTTAGGACATTCAACCAGGGAAAAGTCCCTGAAAAAATCTGGCCAATTCCATGATTTGGCTGCAGGAAATAAAAATAATTGGGATACAAAACAATTCAAACGCCCATCCTACTGATGAGGGTTAAGCTCTTTTATTATTACTAACTCAGGAAATAGGAACAGTACTGTACTGACCAAATATTTAGACAGGTAAGGAGGAACTGTTAAGGAGCAAATACCCTTATGTCCTTCAGATGAATTCCTGAAAACTTCTCACCATGCCATCTCTACTGACTGCCTTCTAAAATCAAAATGCCCTGTTCCAAAAAGGACAATCCACAATAGCAGGGATGGATGTTAACCAACATGGGCATAAGTTAGAGAAGATGGGAGCTATAGTTCAAGAACATCATGACCGCATCCCCATTAGAAGCTTAATCCAGTTTCCCTAAACTGAAATAACAGAACCGGATGCAAACGCAAATTTGCCTGATCCCATTACTTTCAGCAGAATCATGTTCAATCCAGATTCTGAGGACTTACGTGACTCAAGGGGGGGCTCCAGTGGCTACTTTTTTAAAAAACGCTTTTCGGGGCTGCCCTGTCCTCTTCCTCCTGGCGTGAACACGCCACCCATAAGGGACCCCTTCACGGAGCCTAGCTGAGTGGCTGGGTGGCTGCTGCTTGCATGGATGGAAGAAAAACGGCAGCAGACAGCCAGCAATTCTTTCCCCTTCTCTCCTCATTGCAGAGTGGTTTAGCCCACTTTTTCCAAAGAGCAGGGCTTGCTGTTCATACATATATGCTAAGCCCAAATTATCTGCAGCTGCATGGGGTGTTCCTAGGGAGGGGACAGAGGCTTTTGTCTGCTTTTTCAAGTGGTCAGTTATACTGCTTTGACAAAGGTGAGGTGGAGGCTACCTGCTGGAAGAGTCTAGAAAGGCTGCTTAAGGGCAGGGGATAAAAATACATTGGGCTTCATTCATGCAGAAGGAGGAGGTTTGGCTTTTCTACTCCACTTTTCTCACCTGTTTAAGGGAATTCAAAGTGGATGACAAAGCTTTCTGTTCTTCTTCCCACAACAGAACACCCTGTGAGGTAGGTGGGGCTGTGAGAGCTCAGAAAGGAGCTGTGACTAGCCCAAGGTCACTCAGCTTACTTTGTGAAGGAGTGCAGAATCAAACCCAGTATTCCCAGATAGGAGTCCGGTTCCTTAACCACTAGACCCAGCTGGCTTCAATTTTAATTCACCTTCAGTCCACTTCAGAGAAGGACACATCAGCAGAGTGTACAATAATTTTCTTGCCACATTATCTAACCCAAAGGTGGATTTTCTGAGTTAGATGATGCTGAAAGAAATCAGCTTGCCACTTTGCTGATGCATTCTCTCACTCTGAAAGTGAACGGAAGTTGGATGATAATTTAAGAGTGCTCTTAGCTCTGATTCCCACTTACTTAGAAGGCTGCTGAGCTTCTCCTCTGGTTCTGTCTCCCTCCTGCTCCCTTCTGATCCATACAAGGAACTCCTTCTTGGCCTTCATCCACTCCCCTTTTGCCCACTGTGGCTGCAGCCATATCCCTTTGGGGCTCTTCCCCCACCACTGACCAAGATGCAGGAATTTTTGGCAGGCATTTCTGAGCCTTCCCTTCCCTTTCTCGTGTTTCCACAAGAGTAGCTGCTCCGTGCTGGATTTTCTCAGGGGGAAAATCTGTAGCAACTGTGGGGACAAAGGAGACTCGCCCTGTCTCTGTGCTTAGGCTCTTCAAGGAGAAGGATGGAACCCACCACCACTGCCATGCATTTGAACCATAGGGACTTAAGAAAACAGGCTTGCTAACTGCCTGAATTGATTCTAGTTTGCCTTTTTTCCCCAAACATAAAAATCTTATTTTCTCTCTCAGCCTTCTGCTTGCATATCCATGTGTGTTCAAAAGAAACAGTGATCATTACTTGGCTTTTGCACTCTGTAGAGGAGCACTCAAATGCTCAAGTGAAACTTTTAACTTAGGGTCATTAAGCGATGCACATGAGCGGAATGCTTGAAAAACAACGTCTGCTAATCCTTTGCTTCACCTCTTCTTCCTCTGTCCTTTGAATCAGTTCCAGATTGTCAAAACATGAAATAAAGCATTTTCTCTTCTATGGATCCATCTGAGAGAGACAAGGAGCGAGATAATTTAAAATTAACGAGCTCACAGCCGCAGAAAGAGCAACTTTCCTCCCATGAACTTGTTAAGAGAACCACCACCCACCTCGGACTCCCTTTCCCTCTCTCCTTGGAGACACAGGGGTAAGCGGCACCAGCCTCCAGATCTATTTAAGACAAAGCATCCTCAAACCTGGCAATTGCATTCAGACAACAGGAGAAGGGTGTCAGCAAATTATGGATGCTGTATTCCATGGAGAAAGGAGACCAAAACAAAATCAACAGGAGTCTTTGCACTCTTAGCAAACAGATAAATAAAACATTGCCTGGAGATTGACTCACAAAACAACCAATCAACTCACTTGCACAATCGGGAGCTGGGCGTGACTTGGGCTATCTGGACAGGATACTGTGCACTCAGGATGCATTTATACTATATAATGTATGCACAGTGCGGTGGACTGAGTCTTGATTCTCTTCTTTTCTCATCTTGATGTACAAGTGCAGCCTAAATCCCAGAAGGCCAGAATTCTAATTCTTGATCCGCAGGTGACCGTGGGTCAGTCACTACATTGGTAAGAACCAAGGCTGTGGCCTCACCTAAGGTTTAATCCAGCTTCGGTCCACCTTCAGAGCGAGAGAACACATCAGCAAAGTGACCAGTCATTTTCTTTCCACATTATCTATCCCAAAGGTGCCTTTCCTGAGTTAATTAACAGTGAAAGAAAACATTTTTTTCACTTTGCTGATGTATTCTCACTTCAAAAGTGGACTGAAGCTGGATTAAATCTTAAGTGTGACCACAGCCTCAGAGTCTCTCCAGACACAGGTAAAAACATGCAGTTCTCCTGGTCTATACATATCTATGGCATTTGTGGGTTAATTAGATTAAAATTGGATATATCTGTATTATAGGGAATCCTATAACAATGCTGGGATTCTTGTAATACTGATTCCTTACCTCTGTCTGCCAATTCTCATTACTGTTGCTCTTCCAAAAGCCCAGAAGCTTGCCAGCATTGGGGGGGGGGATGAAGGGAAGTGGGTGGGCAATTGATAACATCCAGGTATTTTTGGAACAGGAACAAGCAGATGATGTAAGAACCAATGATTGCCTCTGTCCATCTGGCAGTGCTGGCAAGAGGAAATTGTGGGATCTGAAGAAGATCTCACAACTTCCTTTTGCCATCTGAAGAGACCCAAAGGAGGAGGTTCATTTCCTAGAACTCTTTGAAGAAAAAGGTAAAATAAATGTATAAACACACGTAGGCCATGCACTTGCATTGCACCTTTATCTGAACTATAGAATAAATCACGGGCACCATTCAAAGAAAGTTAGGTACTTTCAGGCACCATCTAAGGCAATGATATATAAATGCCCCATATAAAATCACTAAGGTAGAATCCAAATGAGGAAGGAAACGGCACTGGGGAATTTTTGTTCCCCCGTGCCATGTTTTTGTCAGGAACTTCTCCAGAAAGCACAGGAAATGGCTGTAGTGGTCAACCATTTTCCTGGACACAGCTCCAGGCACTGTGATTTCACTTCAACCATTGGGGAGAGATAGCTCCCAGGCCACAAGATCAGCTGGATCCTGTACCACAGATGTGTCACCAGAGAATTTTCATTGAATTCATAAGAATGTTAAGAGAGGCTGTGCTGGATCAAACCACAGCCCATCTAGTCCAGTATCCTGTCTCACACAGTGGCCCACCAGTTGCTTCTGAGCACTCTCAAGCAGAAGACAAAGGCAAAATCTTCAGCTGCTCTCAACTCCTGCAAATGGACTTTAGAGTCATCCTGCCTGTCTCCCCAATCTGGAGGCAGTAACTAGGAATCCATTCTAGTAACCACTGGTACACCTGGCCTCCACAAATTTATCTAATTCTTAAAACTATCCAGGTTGTCTGCTGTTGCCACCTCTTCTCGTAGTAAATTCCACAGACCAATGGCCCTCTGGTTGGAAAAAAAAAACATTTCCCCTTCTCAGTCCTAACTCTCCTGCCCATCAAGTTCATAGAGTGCCCTCTGGTTCTAGTTGTGTAACAAAGAAAATAATTTGTGACCTAGCTGTACCCAACTTTTCTCAAATGGCTCAAAGTTTGCATTTGCTTCTCTGACAAGGAAACATGCAATACAACCGTGAGCTTCCCAGACACTGAGTTTTATGAACTCAAGGCATCAGGGTTTCGTGTTCAGACAAAATGTTGGTGACCACCCATTGCTTTTAATTACATAATTGATTGGTTTATCTGTTGTTATAAAGAGAGACCATATATAAACATTTTAAATAATACATAAATGGATGGTGAACTCCTAGAATTTTGCACCAGTAATGAGCAAGAGAGAAACGAGGACTGATGCAGATTCTATATGGAATTCATTATCCACACTGTTGTCCTAAAGCCCAACTGGCTGTCTGAAAAGAAACTATCCCAGGTGAAAAAAGAACATCATGCACTTATTATACAATGACACAGCCAGCCACAGAAGTAATGAAAACTATTTTTGCATGGGATGCACTGCCCAGCTTACCGTACCTTGTTTTCTATCTACTGAGACTTCAAAACCTGTTTCCAATTCACCTCTATTTGTGCAGCCTCCAACTGCAACAGCCACAGCAGTGTGCTTAGCCTAGTAAATAATGCATACCGTCCTGGCTGCTATGCAGACAGAAAAAGGCAGGTAGTGTATCAAAGAGTAATATTGTACTGCAAATTGCACTGTAATAGCAGTAATTTAGTGCCCTGTAGGTGTTCAGGGATTCAGAAAAGTACAGTACCCCTATGATCTGTGCTGACTGGCAAGGTGACTGGAGACAGAGCATGGGGTTTGACCTTTGGATTGTCTCCAACCTAAGCGAAGCCATAAAAAATTCACAAGACCATGCTGTCCCTTAACAAATGTGGCAGATTTTTAGTTAGCATACCTGTACAAAGAGAGTGATGGAACAAGATAAGTGGTGCCTATGTTGTGTACAATATACATTTTACCCATTAAGAATCAGAGTATTGATCAATTCATGCTCACACAGCTTCTCCTTCTGAGTGCAGAGAGATAATAAAGAGACCTGATCAAGGAGCAAGTTACCTAGACATTGCTGGTGCTGAGGGGCAGCTAAAGGTTTGTCTGGGTTATTTTGCATTAGCCACATGCTCAACAGGGAAGGGAGTTTTCATTAGGGTTCTGTCAAGGTGCTAGCTGGGGGATTTTCTCAATTAATTTCTCAAGCAGGCTTATAAATAACGACATGTCGGTGTGCACTGGGGTGGGGGTGCAATTTCGGCCTGCTAAGCATTCATAGACTGGAAGGCATTAACATTCTCTGCATGGTTCCTATTCAGTCCTAGTAGCAGTTCTCCTGCACTGGAAAATGGAATCGTCGTTCATTCATTCATTCATTCATTCATTCATTCATTCATTCATTCATTCATTCATTCTAGCCCGCCCTATACCCAAAAGCCTAAAGCCAGAGGCCTATTCACACTTAGGCCAGCAGTCAACAATTAGTGAACGTCTGGTGAAGAGCATACACATGGGGACTAGGCTACTACAGCCTCCAAGCATGCTTGCCTTCCCCAGAAGTTCAATAATTGTTGATTAAGTATGGAGAACAAAATCTTGCTCCACACCTTTACCAATGTTAACTAGAAGCTTACCTGAAGTGTCCAGCAGTGTGACCATCCACTTTTCTTCCTGATTCCTGTGGGTGGTGGGTGGGGAGCACGGATCCATGCAGGTGTAGTCGTGGTGGCAGCCGTGATCGATCGCTGATCTCTGCCGTGATCAGACCTCCGATCCTTGGGATTGGTGTCCAGTCATAGAGTTGTGAGGTGGGGTTCAGTCACGGGCACTGGTGTGATTGGCCACAATACAACCCTGTGATCAAACATGCCCCTCTTGTAACAGCATCCAAGCATGTCACGTAATGGCCAATCGCAGCAGTGAGGAGGCGGAACTTCTGGCTTCAGACGCAGCTGCACAGGCTGATAAACGGGAGGACCATTCACATTTCTGGCTAGTAATCAACGCTTTGGGGAAGCTTTCCCCCCAGCAAATACAAATGGTCCACCTTTACCAGACATTTACCAGCCTTAGTTCACAGCAGCCTAATCAGCTAAGTGCAGAAAGGCCCCAGGTCTGCTTGTGATGCCCATGTGCATTTAGCGGGCCACTGTGTGTGACGGGATGCTGGACTAGATGGGCTGTGGCCTGATCCAGCAGGGCTTCTCTTATGTTCTTATGTTCTTATGATGAGCAGCAGTTGGCAGCACTGAGCAATGTGTTCCCATGAGACTCACGCAAAAATCTAATCCCTGTTTAGAAAATACGGAACTACTCTGGGTTGCAGAACATTGATATTTTCCATTTGCAGAGGTCATGTGGGGGACAGGATCTTCTCATTTTTCTGTCTACCTTTGATACTAGGTTTTGGGTCCATCCATACAAACAGGTATGTATCAGACTCCTGGCCTGTACAGCAACTTCTACACCAGAGGTGTCAAACTCAATTTTGCAGAGGGCCGGATTAAAAAAAAAAAGTACTGTCAGGGCCAGGGGGCATGGCCGGAGGCGTGGCCAGGGGCATGGCTAGGGCACAGAGGAGGGGCTGGGGCGTGGCTGGGGGTGTGGCCAGGGGCATGGCTATGGCACAGAGGAGGGGCTGGGGGCGTGGCCAGGGCATGGCCGGACCGTGGCTAGGGCACAGAGGAGGGGCCCAAGGAGGGCAATGGCGGCAGCGGCGGCAGTGGGCGGTGGTGGTGGTCGGTGGCGGCGGTGGCTGGCGGCGGCGGCGGCCGCGGGCCGTATTAGTACAGCCCGCGGGCCGCATCCAGCCCGCGGGCCGTATCTTTGACATGCCTGTTCTACACAGTCTGTAAGGCTGCACCAGCTGCCTCATTGGATCACAGAGCCTGCAAGCTACAACATGGTGCTGGCTGCATGAAATCTGTTCCTGGCAACACTCCAGATGGAGGACATTTTGCTGTCCTGGTACTCAGTCTGCTCCAGTTGCTGCCATTCAGACAAGCAGAAGCATGAGGCCATTATGCCAGGCTTTGGAAATAGCCCACATCTGAGAAGGCCTTGCAGACAGCTGTTGGTATGTTCCACAGCTGCACGCCCCATCCCTGGTGCAGTCATTGGGGAGTGGGCTCTGCATTGTGTACCAAAAGACACATTGCAAAAACTGCCTGTTGATTCAAACCATGGCATTCCGTGCTTCCTGAGCAAAGGGTGGGGAAACTGATCATACAAAAGCAGCATACCAGCAACATCATTTATAACATGATCATCTGGTAGTGAGCTGGGAATGAAGCAAGATTTTTATTACACACCACTTTTCCTAATGTTTGCCTGACTCCATTTTGTGTTGACACAGCCAAAAAGAAGTTCAGATGCATCAGGAAAACTGTTTAATAAGATTACTGGCATGCGCAGTGCCGCAATGGTTCTCATACTCACCTCGTGACTGTTCAGCAATTATTCCACGGCAAACAAAATGATGGTGTGAGCTTTCCCCCACAACGCTGGGACTCACAGCAACATTCTGTATAAGGGCTGCTTAATTTCCAGCCCTCCAGATGTTCCTGAACTACAACTCAGGATTCTACACCACTCCCAGCAGTCACTTAGGTAACGTCCCCATGTACGTTTGGTACAGTTCCAAATGTGGGATCAGCAAGGGGTGTCCCCAAACCGAGCCAGACCAGGTCCAAATTTGGTACCTGAAAAAACAAGTCTCAGCACAGTTTGGGGTCCCAGCACACATTGGTTAGCGAGCCAAGACCGCACACCAGGATGATTGTGGGCTATCTGGGGAGGAGATTGGAGCTCATGTCATTAGGATGAGGGGTGTGCTTGCCATTCCTGCCCTGTGCATTGGAGATCACAGCCACTGGCATTTTAAAATCCTGATTGCCAAGGCAGGCAGGATACTGGCTTAATTTTTGTGCATTTTCCATGGAAATATTTCCACCCACGTTTTATGACTGTCAAGGCAGGAAGGATAATGGCTTGATTTTTGTTCTAATTCCAAAAATTTTCAATCCCCATTTCCCAATAGCCAAGGCGATCATGAAATAAAGGCTTGATTTTCTCCCTTTTAAACTTGGTGCGCATTCCTGCAGTTCCTGGTGGAGCAGAGGTGCGCAAAAGTGCTCAAGCACCTAACTGCCGCTAAACCTCGTAGCAGCTTTCAGTCTTTTAAAATTATTTATAAATGTATTATTATGAAGTAAGCTTTATTTTAACTTTTTTTTTCATGCCTCCTAGCCCAGTCCTGGCTTTCAGTGCTGCTAAGGGAGGGGGATGCAGCCCAGGGGGTGGGCTGACATCAATCCAGCTTCCAATGTGGAGGGAGGGGGCAGTGCTCCCCTGTGCCAGCCCGCGTTGCTGGGAATGGGCTGGGAGCGATCTTGGACCCACCCTTGGTCCCATGCGTTCCGATCCTGCTCCAAATGGCTTGCATGGGGACGCGGCCTTAGAATGATTGCTAAGAATGTCGAAAATAGTTGTTCAGGAATGTACGAAGGCCCAGCATGCTGCCTAAACTGATGCCTTCGAGAAATAGTTTTTTATTTATTGTGTTTTGAATGTTTATCAGCTCAGCTGCTGTTCATATAAATGGAACATGAAAGGAACTAACAGGAAGAGAAGGAACCTACAGTGCAACCATTTTGAACCAGCTGGGACAGCTATCTAGACATTGGTTACTTATTCCGCTAAACTGGGATATTCCAGAATAAAGCATGGATATTCCAGAATATCGACACTTTGTTCTGGAATATTCAAGTGTAGTAGAATAAGTAAACAACATCTGGATGCAGCTTGATTCGCAGAAATTTGGTCCTCCTGAGTCAAGGGTGACTTCTGGTCACAACATAAGTATATGCAGTTTTCTTGGCAGTTACAGAAGTGGTCTGCCATTACCTTCTTCTGACAAAGGCCATCTCCAACTGGCAGCCAGACATCCCACTAGCAAGTAACAAACCATAGTATTGCCACTCTGACATTATCACTGGTTAGCTAGACGTCACCAGTCCTTGCAAGTTTTAATGACACGCACATCTGAGTATTCAGCCAGCACAGAATACCTGGAAATGTGCATCACCAACACTGTGCAGGCATGGCCATCTGTTTTGGCTCATGCACATGGCTCCAAATTGTAAGTAAATGCTCTGTGAGCCAGTTTGGTCTACTGGTAGGGAGCCAGGCTCTTATCTGGGAACACCGGGTTCAATTCCGCCCTTCCCCATAAATCCAGCTGGGTGACCTTGAACTAGCCACAGCTCTCTTCTCAGCTCTCACAGCCCCACCTACCTCACACGGTGTTTTGTTGTGGGGAGAAGAACAGAAGTTTTGTCAGCTGCTTTGAGTCCCCTTAAATGGGTGAGAAAAGCGAGGCAAAAAAGCCAACTTTTCTTCTTCTTCTGTTTTTGGAAAATGTACCACCTATGCTATGTTGTCCAGCAATAGGTTTTCAGACTTTTTAGGGGGACTATAGCAGAGCAGTGGTAAAGTTGCCACAGATATGTGGGGCAACTCCACCATAGAGCAGTTATATTGGTGCTATATCGTCCCTGTTGGACAGGGACGATATGTCAAGATGAAGTCCACCACAAACTAATTTTGCATTCAGTAGTAGGGCTGTTCTTTTGTTTGTTTGTTTGAATTTTTACCCTGTCCTATACCCAAAGGTCTCAGGATACAACATTAAAGCCAAATATAAAATGAACAAGGTAAAACATAACAGTGCCTGAAAATGAGGGGCTAGTGGGTTCAGCTCTCCTGAACAAGTAAAGTGAAGGTGCTTCAGGGAAGAAATAATTCCATAATCTGGGAGCCACCAATGAGAAGACCCTATCCTGGGCTCCCACTCCTTTTGCTACTGAGGGTGGTGGTACAACCTGGAGGGCCTACCCTACAGATATTAAGGCACAGGCAAGTCAATATGGAAAAAGGTGTTCCTCCAGATATTTGGGACCCAAGTTAGTTAGGGCATTATAGGTTAAGGTGAACACCTTGAATTGGGCCTGGGACCCACCCGATCATACTTTCCTGGCCAGTTATTATCAACCAAGAATAGCATGGATCCAGAACACGTGTTGTTAATCAGCTTGTCTAGACTCTCGGGCTGCAACAATTGAAACTGATCCAAAATAACTGGACCAGACAGTTCTCTGAACAATTCCTCTCCAACTTTGGCATCCAATCCCCCACAAATCTGAGCAGCTTTGTCCTCAGAGTGCCTTGCAAATTTGTGACAGCGGTTATTACATAACTGTTGCCCACAGTCTCTCAGGCTAGATCTTATGAAGCCATTCACCACTCAGAAGAGCTCTGCTGCACACAATGGTGGCAGAGAAAAAACTCTCATTTTAGCTCCTACCACTGCCACCAGGCAGGCATGATAATGTACTCTAACTTGTGCTCAGTCAGACTAACAGCAGGATTTATGCACTTATGCTCTAGCCTTCAATGCTCTAGCCTTCATCACCTGTAGTTTAACGGAATACCAGGGTGCTTTATCTATCTATCTATCTATCTATCTATCTATCTATCTATCTATCTATCTATCTATCTATCTATCTATCTATCTATCTATCTATCTATCTATCTATCTATCTATTTCCATTTCTATCCCGCCCCATACCCGAAGGTCTCTGGGCGGGTAACAACGGATCAGACAACATATTTAAAAACATACTAAAAACACAATACAGATTAAAACATATTTTAAAACACCATACAAATTAAAACATGGTACATAGTTAAAAGTTCTGATATAAGCTGTGTGCTCCATAGTGTATTCATAAGAACTATAACTGAGGGGAGAATGTATTACCTCAGCCAAAGGTCAAGGCAAAAAGGTATGTTTTTACAGCCTTCCTAAATGATAACAAGGAAGGGGCATGGCGCACCTCGAGGGGGAGACCATTCCACAGTCTGGGCAGCACCACTGAAAATGCTCTCTGCCGGTGCCCACCAACCTCACTACCGAAGGTGGTGGGACAACCAAGAGGCCCTCTTCTTCGGATCTCAGGGCATGGGCAGGTCGGTATGGGAGAAGGCGTTCCTTTAGATATTTGGGGCCCAAGTCATTTAGGGCCTTATAAGTTTATGAGCTCTACAGGTATGCCAAGGGTACTTAGGAGCAATTGCGCCAATAGCTCTGTTTATCTCCCAGTTCTGAAGAGAGACCAGAGCCTCAACAGCAACACCATCCATGCCGTTGCTATGGCAATGTGGATGGTCCAGGATGGCCCATCCACACTACAAGAGCCACTAGTGAAGTTTGCAGTCGGTTTCTTCTCACTTGTCTCTCTCACAAAAAGCATTAAGAAGGGTAAACTGAAGGCCTTCTGAACATGAAGCTGCTAATTCAGTCATTGTGAATTATCTGAAAGACAAGCTTGAAACCGTTAAAAAGTTAGAATCATATAAATTGCAGCTTCCGTCATCCTGGTTTCCTAAATTTCCTCTTTCCTAATGTTGTGCATCTCCAGTGCAAGGTAAAGCATCCCTGCCACATTCCTCATAGAAGCCATGGATTTCAAACATGCAGGAGACAAAACCTCATCAAAATGAGAAGTGTGTGTTGACAAGCGTGATGAGCATCAGCTCTGGCTGTGGAAACACATCTTATGAGAATTGCTCGTTTTGTGGAACCAGGCAGCCTTGTGGTGGGTGTACTGATTAATTTAATTCTAATTAATTCTGTAATCTCAAGCTGTCCCTGAAATCTGTGCATAGCTGTCAAGGTGGAAACATGGAAGGTGACACAGAGACAAGCCAAGGTCTGAGTTCGCAGGCTTCAGTATATTTATCTCACTAGGAAGTGAAGGGAAGAAGGCATCAGCAGGCGTGCCATCCAGCCTGCAGCACTATGATAGCATTTAGTGCCATTCCCATACTTGCTGGGTACAATGAATGTGTATAGCCCTGAGCTAGTCATATTGGGAAATGTAACTCACTGTGAATGAAAACCTACACAGCCTTAGAACAACTCTAATTTTCAGTGCACCTTTGAGCTTCCCAGCCTGCACTGTGCAGGGATGAAAAACCATTGGCATCACCTTAAGCCAGCTCAAAAATCTGGGCTTTTTGTTTGTTTGTTTGTGGCTACTTAAAAATAGTCTCAGATCTCTTTTTCCAGCAATATGTGGCTCCAGATGGTTAATGTTCCCAGTGGGCAGGATCCTGTTTTCCCTGCCCCTGGGATATCATAGCTCAGAGGATATACCCTGGCCATCATTGTACCTGTTGATGTACAGGGGACCCCTTTTCTCCTCCCTACTTCCCCCTTTTGGAGGACTTTTTCCAAATGAAAAAAAATGGCTGAAGGTGCAGGAAGAATCAGAAATACCTGCCCCTCTGTTCTTAGCCATCAGAGCACTCTCAAAAAAGTATAAGGTGGCATTTGTGTATATATGTGTGTTTGTTTGTCATCACTGTCATCACCATTGTCATCAAATGGCATCCTCCAGCCACATCTAATCCTGGCCTTAATATTCAGCAATCTGACTTAAGGCTAGCTCACAGCATGTGAAGAAAGGATGTAAACAGCAGCAGCAGCAGGGGGAGGAGGAGGAGGAGGGAAGGAGATGGAGATGGAGATGGAGATGGAGGAGAGTCTCTGTGGGTAGGAGAGACAAACAGGATGCCCCTCAAGGCCATTTGCAGGGAACTGAGAGCAAGTGCAGGTTTTGCCTTTCTCTTTTGCTTGAAGCCCAAAAGCAATAGGTGGGCCACTGTGCAAGAGAGGATGGACTAGATCCTGTCACCTGATCCAACAGGGCTCCTGTCATGTTCTCAAGCAGAAGGAGACTTATCAACACAGGTAGCTATAGGAAAAATGAATGAACGATTGGAAAGGCATTGTATGAGCTTTCCCTTCCCTTTCCCCTGCCCAAACCTGTGGCACAAGGCTTCTCAGTTTAGCCACTGTGGTCAACAAAATTTGTCCGCATCCTTCAAAGGAATGTTTTTGCACAATCAACCTGCTGTGCCCTCCCCCCAAATTTAGTGAGTTGTGGAAAAAACCAAACATGGATACCAACTTATTTTTCTATTATTTTCCAGCTGGTTTTCAAAATGTTATCACTCCTTGAATGTGCTCAGGCTTAAACTAAAACTGGTTCTTAATTAATCAAATTGTGTTTCTTCCTGAGTGAATTTCAGTCATTAGCCCAAACAACCCCGCTATATTGCTCCTTAATTATTATTTTTTAAAAAAAAAAATCATTTATTTTATTGTCCAGTGCATTTTTAGGATACTTTTCATCAACAGATTTTGGGGCTGTTCACAAAATGTTTAAACAAATAATATTTAACAGCAGGCAAACCACAGAATTAAAATGATCTACATTAAACCTAGCAGTAGACTAATGCTCACTTTTAGATCAACTGTGGTTTTATGAAATAAATTTCTTTTTAATGTGGCATTTATGTTTTATTGCAATAATGAGATTATTATGTTTTAAAAGCCACAGCTCTAACTGTTAAGGGAAACGTTCACAGATCCGCATCAGTACCAGCAAAACCAAGAAACACAACAAAAAGGCATGCTGAAGAACAGACCTAGGGCAATCTTGTCTCAAGGTGATTTTTGACCACATTTCACTATTTAGGTATTGCTTTGCCAATCTAGTTTAGAAGATCTGGTTTTGCCATTCTGCATTAAATTAGAAAAAAAATGTTACAAATTAATTGCTCCCAGCAGTGCCCTCCCTCCTCCAACTGCCATCACAAGGCTAGGAACCATTTTGCTTGAGAGGAGCGGAGAAGAGGCAGCAGGCTGGGCTGCTCTGCCATCTTGCTTCCAGCAGTGCCCCTCCCTCCTCCAACTGCCATCACAAGGCTACGGACCATCTTGCCTGAGAGGAGTGGAGAAGAGGCAGCAGTTCTGGGCTCCTCTGCCATCTTGCTTCCAGCAGTGCCCCTCCCTCCTCCAACTGCTCCCATCACAAGATGGCAAAGAGACTATGGCAGCCGATCCACCAGTTGAGGAAACGTCTGCTCCTGAGGCCGAGCAAGGTGGGGCTGAGTAGATGCCAGCTGACCATCTCTACCATTTTCTGGTTTGTCATCAATGAAGAGAAAATTCAAAGTAAAGAGAATAAGAAAATTCCAGCAATAAGAAATGAACAGAAGAACTGGAGCTGTAGACCTCAAGTGCTTGCCTTTTGCTGTTCCCTGTTCCCTCCCACACCATTTTCCTTTTGTTTCTTGTCTCTTTAGATTGTAAGCCTGAGGGCAGGGACCTGTCTAAGATTAATACAATATTGTACAGCGCTGAGTACATGTACAGCACTTTAGAAATAAACTATAATAATAATAATAATAATAATAATAATAATAATAATAATAATAATAATAATAATAATAATAATAATAATAATAATAATAATAATAATAATAATAATAATAATAAAAAAAGCAATTAGACACAAATAATGTCAGTCCTCAAGAGAAGACTTGGGCCCTTTCTGCACTGAGCCTTATTCTGGATTATATTCAAGAACAGATGTCTTCCATTGTCCACACTAGCATTCAGATAGCAGGTCATTATTCCAGAATAAGGCCCTGTGCAGAAAGAGCCTTTGTGTGGAAGCAACCTTCATTTAGATTATTTGCTGGCTGTTACTGTTGATTAATGATTCCTGACCACATCTCCATGATAGGCATTTTCAGCTCCTAACTCATCTCTTCACTAATTCAAAGCCAAAGGAAGAAACCTTCTCACCCTGTTTCAAAGCAACCATATCACAGTATTTTTGGCACACTGGAAATGCCTGTGAAACCTGAATGTTTGTAAAACACACCACAAAAAAAGCACCATGAAGTCACTTTCAGGCCCTGTTGCTGCTTTTAGTTGTTCATCTTACATTTTGTTTTTATTGCTGTAACCCATCCTGAAACCTTTGGAATAGTGCAGGATAAAAATGGGAAGGAAGGAAGAGTTGGAACACCTCCCTTATAAAATCAGGCTGCAATGTCTCGCTCTCTTCAGCCTTGAAAGATGATATTGAAGCATATAAAATCATGCATGGTATAGAAAAGATAGAGAAAAATATTTTCTTTATCACATAACATTAGGACCAGGGGGGCATTTTTTGAAGCTGATGGGCAGGAGAGTTAGGACAGACAAGGGGAAGTATTTTTTCACTCAGAAGGTCATTGGTCTCTGGAATTTGCTACCAGAAGAAGTGGTAACAGCAACCAGTCTGCCCTCTTCCTCCTGGCGTGAATGCACCACCCATAACGGACTTCTTCACCGAGCCTGGCTGGGTGGCTGCTGCTTGCCTGGATGGAGGAAAACCGGCAGCGGGCAGCCAGCGATTCTCCGCATTGCCCAGGGCACGCAGCAGCGGTGGCAACTCAAGCAAGGGGGCTTTAAACATTCACACATCTCCCAAAACCTGCCCTGCTTTTCGTTCTCCTTTAAAGGTCAGAACTCCAAAGAGCTAGAATTGTGCAAAATTGCAACATTGTTTTCAGGTGTGAAGTGTTATCAGATTGCTACAGTGTAGCAGCTGCTGTGAAGGTTGGATTTTTACACTGAAATCACTGTCTTTGGAAGCAAGCTATTGGGAGAGGAAAACCCTAAACATGGATTCTCGTACCTTAAAACGGTAGGGTCCCCACAGTAAAAATGCAACAAGTATCAAGCGCATGATCCGGAGTGAGACCTGTTGAAATGTGGGTTAACATTTACAACGCTTTGGGGCGATTTAACACGCGGAAAGCGTGTTAAGCCAAACTGACGTGGGGTCTGCGAGGATTGAAAATGGTTTGAAACCGAAATAAGCTTCTAATGGGGATGCAGCCTCTGTGAGACAGGATGCTGGACTAGATGGACTTTCGCTCAATCCAGCAAGGCTCTTCTTATGTTCTTATGAAAGAAAGCCTGCACCATAGGAAGGTCACTTTCTACAGTCGCCATCTTCCTACATGATGATGGCATGAGCACTTGAATACAGCTAGAATCCTCATAATCCTTCTTCCTTCTCTGGGAAGACACCGCTCTCTGTGGGGTTTATCAGAACTTGGAGGTGTTCTGCATGTCTGGGGGTGCCACCACTGTCAAGACATCAGCCACCTCTGACCCACACTGGGTACAGCTCTTGACCAATGTGAATGCAGCCTACTGTCTTGTAGAATTATGCTTGGTTCCACAAAGCTAAAGTTCAGAAAGGGTATTTTTCCTTCTCAGATAGGCATGAAATACAATAAAATTTCTCCTATAACTCCCCTGATCACATATTTTCATGCACTGATCTACTTATTCCGGCTTTGGTCCCTACGTTAACCTTTTAGTCTAAGACCCTGTTGCCAATATAGCATGGATATTTGTCATTTGTCATATAACTACACATTTTTAATATAGGGTCCCCATATGCCACAAAATTGCAAGCTATTATTCAAGAATCAAAATAGACAGTGACAGATATTCCTCAGAAGCAGAAACAACAACTCAAGAACTTTCCCCATTCTCGTTTATTTACTAGTACATCATTGAACAGAAACCTGAATAACCTTGAAAAAATATATTTCTCGCACTAAAGCCATTACCCATAGGCAGGGGGTGAAAGTTTCACTTTGGGACAGACCTGAGGGAAGTATTAGGGTAGATGAACCCAATGTTTGATTACTCCTAAAAAGGGAATGACAGAAATAAGTAAATTAAACCATTAATCATCTGTGTAGCTGAAGCAAGCTGTTTCTTTTTAAATCACTGAAACAAATGAAAGTATTCACTAGAAGGCTACTGTTTACAGTTCAACCCTGTTAGAAAATAGGTGCTAATGTTGCAATGGCATGCAGAGATGCAATGAACTTATCAGGACTTACTTTTAAGTAGACATATATAAGATACTGCTGGAAAAACCTCGTATGTATCCTTATAGGGGTAGCATGGGACTATTCCATCACTCTTGAATCAATATGTATTTTTCTGGGTGTTGTTTTTTTAACTGCAGGATTGATGGATATTTTGTCCTATTGAAAACTATGACAGATGGGCTACATTCAGACCTCTATGCATTTTAAAATTGCATTTACACTCACTAAGCAAACAAGGTCTGGAATAAGCCTGCCTTTCTTTTGATGGCCTTTCTTTGCCTACTGTGCTTCAAAACAATACTAGGAGCTTAAAGAAAGCTTAAAATACTGGTATTTTATTTTAGCCTCATTTTCACCTCTGATTTTTCCATTCCACTGTCATAAATGGGAATATCTGGATCTACAATATAGCCATTGATGTGGGGATCTCACCTGTGGCCCTTCAGTTCTTCCTGTACAACCCTATCATTCTGTGCCAGGGCCCAAAGGAGCTGTAGTTCAGGAACATCAGGATAGTGACAACTGAGTTCCATTGCATTTAAATATTTAGTCTTTCAATCTCTTCCTACACTCGATGCCAGACATTTTATTGCACACAGAGGGACTTGCTCCTAAGCAGCCAGGTATAGTACACAGGATCCCAAGTTCAGACTGCTTTCCTATTCAAGATTTTATTTGTATTATTGTTTTAATAAAACTGGGTACAGGGATCTTCAGCTATAAGAATTCCTTTATAGCATATGAATTCCTATACTGTGCCTGGGTCCTTAAGCTTTGGGTTTGGTTTGCCAAGTGATATTCAGGGAAGATTGGGCAGAAAGATAAAATACCTATTACCATAGTCTCAGGGTGGTGTACAATAAAATCAGTTGCATAAGACAAGGCAGTAAAGACAAATGAAAATAAAGATAATAACAAAGCCAGGAGGCAGAGATGAGACAGTATACGTGTATAGTTGTAGCCTTCTCCAGGCCAGAAATAAAGAATTCCTTCCTGCTGAAATAGATATTATTTATTCAGATGGACATGGCATGGTTAGACTTACAGTGGCAGAAAGCAATGTTCCCTCTGTACCCAGCATTCTTCTCCCCATCCTTTCATATCAAAGCTCTTTGTTGTCATTCTTAACACAGCTATACTACAAAGTCATGATCCCACAGGTACATATTAGCTGTATATACAGCACTACTCCCTGACCATGTGCCAGAGACTCACAGGAGCTGATATTTCCACCCTCCTAAAACAACCCCATTCATGGTTCCCAAGCTTGCTGCAGCTACCTGCTATGTTCTGTGTCACAACATTTACAGCTACAGTTAGTTACATGAGTAGATATTAGCTGCATACAGTATTACTCTGGTTCTTCATTTTGCTAGTACCCTTGTTGCTACTGGTAACATGAGGCAGTACCTGTAGCCCATTCAGGTTGCATAGGGAGTCCAGCTCATCCAGAAAGGCACATCCATACATGCTATCACAAGAAGATTTGATTTGATTCCCAGCATAGTCTCAAGAGCATGGATCAGAATCCAGGACAATGGCCATTACATGAGGAGAGCTGGACAGTGCTGTAGAAAACCCTCAAACCAGCATTAGGATTGATATTCTCTTCTTTGTGTGAGGCGAAAGAGGAGGAGCACTGCCAGAGCCTACAAAATGAACTCCAGTGGGCTACTGTTGTGCATGTTTCTGACCAAATTGTCAGAAACAGTCTCCATGAGGATGGTCTGATGACCTATAGTGGGACTTGCATTCACAGTCCAGCATCATGCAGCTCAACTGGCATTCACCAGAAAACATCAGAATTGGCAGGTCAGCTACTGGCGCTCCATTCTCTTCACAGTACTGAGATTAAATCCTCCAAGCTATTGTTAGAACTTACATTGGTGCAGTGGCCCTGGGGTCCTCCTGGTGCAGGACAAACCTGGCCGCATGTGGCCTGAGTGCATAGATAGTTCCTTGATGATGACAACAATAGGGATGTGCACGAATATTCAAAAATCCGATTCGAATCCGACAAATGTTGACATTCAAATTCAAACTGGATTTAATAACATTCGAATGTAGACATTTGAATGGATTTCAGAATCTCTGAAACATTCGTTCAAATGATTCAAATGTGCAGATACATATGTATTACATATGTATCTGTACAAAATTATACGTATCTTGTGCTTAAAATATGGGATTAAAACGGGATGCATACGGGATGTATATGGAATGTGCACAGATATGTATAACAGATACAAATGTTGTTGACATTCGTATCTTTAAATACAAATCTAACATTCAAAAGTATGGATTCAAATGTTATGGATTTGAACTGGATTTTTTGACATTCAGATCTTAAACATTCAAATCAAATTGAATGTTTTGACATTTGATTCGACTCAAATTTGAGTGCAAAAAATTCATTCATGCATGCCCCTAGACAATGATGACGACAATGATAGCATTGATGCCACTCACTGGCCCTCAAGAAATTTCACCTGAAAGTTTTTGACACACAACCTAATGAGATGTCCAGTCAATGTCCAGCTCAGTGTTACTCCATCCCTTTCAGGTTTTGAGGTCTAATGAGCTGGAGGGCTTGCAACAGGTTCTCTTGATTCTTATTCATCTTGGATTATTCAAGGCAGCCCTGGGTGGATGGCTGAGATAGTGAAAGGAAGTAATAATGTGGAGCATTGCTCCCCTGCTATGATTGCTTCCTGTCTTTGCACATTTTGGTGACAGGCAATCCCGCTGTCATCAAATTCTCGGAAGTGCATGTGACCACTTCTGCACGTGGATGATTGGCTGTTTTAGCCTCCATGCATGCTGGCTGGACAAAACTATGACCATTGCTCCATCCAGAAAGGTAAGTGGCTCCCGAAAAACTGCTACAGTTGGAAAACCTACAACCAGTGCTGGGTTTTCCAGCAACAGTAAAGAGCCCTTTTTAGGGGTGAAAAAGGAGGGCTATGGTGGAGTTCCCTATGATATGTTAGGGGACCCCACCATAGCCGTGTCATAATGGCATCCTATTCATCCTGTCTGGACTAGGCCTAAGTGATTCAAGTGAGTGGTGAACTTATATCCGCAGGAGGTAGTGCCCCTGGCCTTAAAAGAGGTACCAGTTCATCTAATTGTAAATAACATATCATTTATCCTGTATTCCAACTATGGCATAGCCACAAATATGCCTTCTCTGGAGCAAGGTGCTAGAGGGAGGAATCACCCACGATTTCATTCTTTACACCTTTACTAAAGATTTTTTTTTCTTCTGAGCTTTCCCTGTACACAGCAAGGTCCTGTTTCCACTCATGCCTCTTAAAACAGTTTTAAAATGAAACAAAAAAAAAATTCAAAAACAGATTCTGGCAGCCCCCACGTCAGTGGCTTTAAATTGCTATCAACCCCTCTGCTGATCCCACCCAAAATGGTTCATAATCGCATTAAGGAAAAGGAATCTTTTCTTCTCCCCTCTTGCCAGCCGGGGCCCCACCCCCTGCCTGCCGATTGGATCCTGCAATGACATGGCGGAGGGTGAGGAATTGCAGCTCCCCCCTCTCCCCTCATGCTTTTGCAAAAGATGTCCTGGCTGTCCTGTGCATGCACATGTACACATAAACACACACATACCTTCCTCCCCTTCACTCTCCTCCTCTCCCCATCACCAGCAGCACTGGCAAATGCAGAAAAGTGAAAAAAGGGGCAGCAGAGAGAGAGCTGCATGCCCACTTGCCTGGCTGGCTGCACACACGCGTGCTCAGTCACCAGTAAGGCATGGGGGGGGGGAGGCGCTTCTCTCCTTCCCAGGACTCAGCAAGTCAAACGAGGTGCCTCCAGTGTGTGCAAGGAGAAAGTGAGGGGAAGTGAAAAATGAAACTTTGTTATCAGTGTGAAGTGTGGAGTGGGTGAATTGCGAAAAATGGACAGGGGGGTTCTGCCAAAGAAAGGAAGCACCTCAATAGAGTAAAATAAATGAAAACAATGTCTACCCCAACCACCTATGTGAATAAGGAATATCAAACTGTAGAACAGAAAAGCAATAATAATTTCTAAAAGGGTAACAATACCCCACTAGTTTTAATAAAAATTACAAAAATAATATCTCAATGAAATAAAATATATAAAAGAGGTCAAACGCGTTTCGACAAAAGTCTTCCTCAGTGGCCTATAATCAATAAAATTGTTAAAATAAACACTGCTCACAATAGTGACTCTGTGGAAGTATCAAACTCACTGTGCTCTTCTGCTACCTGTTAACTTGCTTATATACAGCTGCACAGGTGAGGGGAAGGATTCTGCAAAGACTCAAGAATGAGAGTGCAGAAAAATAGGGAAAGACTAGGGTTAGGAAGGACAAACAAAGAATTTCAGACCAACCAATTAACATTTTCATTCAAACCAAACGGGGATTCTGACTTCAATCTATGGATCCATTTGAGTTCCAATAATTCCAATTGTTTGATGTTACTAACTTTAGGTATACCATCTATACACCAATATTTGAAAGTATCAGAGGAATTATGTTTTTCCAGAAAATTTTTAACCATGGGGGCTTCTAGCCTATGATTTTTGATGCAGCTTCTGTGCTCCACTATACGGGTCCTAATTTGTCTGGTGGTCATTCCTACGTAAAACAAGTTACATGAACATTCGATGATATATATGACATTTCTACTAGCACATGTAAAAAATTTATATATATCATAGACTCTTCCATCTGCTGGATTCACAAACTGTTTGACGTTGCTGCTATTCCTGCAGCTATTCCTGTTCTATATGGGTGGGGGCAAGAATTCCGCCCGTACCAGTATGTTCTTGATATTTTGGGTTCATTTATATGCAAACATAGGTTTGTTTGTGTATCCTGGTATATTGTCAAGTAGGTGCCAGTGTTCCTTGATGGATTCTTGGACCCTCTGTGAATATGTATTGAATGTGAGTGGTATAACCACTCTTTCTGTTTTTTTCTTTGGTTTGGAGTCTTTCAGAAGCTTATTACGATCTAAATTACGAACCTTGTTCTGTGCCTCCCTTATAATCTTCAAAGGATATCCTTTTTCCAAAAACTGGAGGCTGGTTATATTTGATTCTCACTCATAGCCTTCCAATGTTTTACAGTTTCTTCTTATACATAGGAATTGTGAATACGGAAGGTTATTTTTAAGAGATTTCGGATGGTAACTGTCATATCTCAAATATGAATTAGCATCCTTTGGTTTTCTATAGAGGTTCGTTTCAAAGGTGCCCCTTTCTGTTCTAATGTTAACATCCAAAAAGTTCACAGTGGATGTATTATATGTCATGTCAAATTTGATACTGGAATGGATACCATTGAGAAAAACCAAGAACTCCTTAAGAGAAGATTCAGTCCCTAACCATATACAGAAAATATCATCTAAATATCTCTTCCATGTATTTATATGGGGGGGGGGGGAATCTCGTTACTTAATATATAGGAACGTTCAAAATGGTCCATATATAGATTTGCCAGCTCTGGAGCAAACTTGCATCCCATAGCCACCACTGATGTTTGCAAATAAAATTGGTCTCCAAATTTAAAATAATTTTTAGTCAGAGTTATTTCTATCAAATATAACAGGAAGTGAATGAAGGGAATTTCCATAGGTCTAGATAGTAAGGCTGCTTCCAAAACCTCTAAGGCCTCCTCTTGCGGAATGTTGGTATAGAGTGATACAACATCTAATGTCACTAGAAAAAAGCTTTCTGTAGGTGGTGTAAGTTGTTCCATAAAGATAATAAACTCCTTGGTGTCCTTTATATATGATGGTATCTCCAGAACTAAAGGTTTCAGATATGACGAAATATATGTGGCCAGTGGTTCCAAAATAGAGCCACAACCTGAGACTATAGGTCTACCCGGAGTTGGAGTTATATCTTTGTGTATTTTAGGTAAAAGGTAGAAAAGGGTGAATTGCTACATCTTATCAGGCTGAATTGTTACTTCTCTTCTGAATATGGATCTGGCTCTTTAACAAATCTGGTAAGGGGCTGCTCCCTGTACAGGGTGAAAGCCCACCCGTTTCATGACGTATTTGCCCAAATACTGCTATAGCATTCCGATAGCAATAAGAAAGAAGCGTTTTAAAAGCAAAACAGAAAAAAACCCTGAAAAAACAGATGTTTGTTTATTCCATTTTTTAGCCAAATAATCCTCAAAATACCCCTGAAACTGATTGGGAATTGGGATGAAGAGGATCCAAATAGTTTCTAAACTGTTTTAAAATGCCAATGGGAACCAGGCCCAAAAGTGCTTGTTCTGTCCGCCTATTCAAACTTGCTGTTTTAATATTGTTCTTAACAGAATTAGTAACTTAAGAAAATCTAATGTTTTGGGAGAATTTATACTTTGGTTTATGACATACTCAATGGGAAGGAGTATATAAATAATTTAAAACAAGCAATATTTTGGTAACATCCATCCTACATACATTTCTAGCTAGTTATCGGTTCATTTTGCCAAAATTCCTCTTCCTTCTCTTTGCCCTAAGCAGTATTGTTGCTTTCATTCTCACTTCCACTGGCTTTGTTACCCTCTGTTATAACAGATGATTATGTTCCGCCCAAGAACACAAGTTGGTTGCATTTCACTGGCAGCTTGTGTTGTTTTGGATAGATTTCACATACTTACCCAGAGGTGCCTCCTTGTCTAGTTTAATTATAAGACTCATAATTTTAGGAGTTTCTAGCTGCCCAAAATTACAAGAAATTTGCTATAAGACGGGTAAGAGTTTGGATTTTAAATAGAATTTTATTTAGCACTGAGGGAAAAGATGCATGCTGCGCATACTAAAGGCTCAGACTAAATATGGCAAGCATGGAGCATTATTTTTAAGGGAAAAAATTCACTCCAAATTTTAATACTCTTTGTGACATCTGACTGGCAAGTGCTTTTAAAATATCCGGGCTCTGCACTCACCTACTTTGTTCTTTCACTCTATTCACCTTGCCGCCAATACTGTAAAGGAGCATAATAGCATTAATGTTTCCAGAGCTAATTCAGTTAAAGATCCTTGTAAATCAACCCATAAGCCTCACATTCTTATGCTTTAACAACATAGTTCATATTAATGGTTCCAGTACCTTTGATGGCAACTGCTGTACAAAGTGCTTGGTTCACGATCCAGACTCTCGTGATTTCTATATAGATTCCACACATTCAACCTGCTTGTATTATAAACATAAATCCAGCACACCTAAAAATGTTATTTTTGTGACTTGATATCCCGTCTGCAGGCCAGAATAAATTACTGAATTGGCTTTTCTGACTTGATTTTCATAAAATCCCATGCCTTGTATTTGAAAACGAATCCCTTGACATCCCGTCTTCAGTCTAAAGCCTCCATTCCATTATGAAACATTTTTCACGCACGTTGATAGTGCGGATCCTTTCATTTAAAGTGCTGCTTCTCACGTTTTGTGGATCACATTCAGACCACAAGTTCTGATGTATTCCAGCATGCAGCTCTTCCTCATCAAATTCCACATCTGAAAAGTCCCTTTATGGGCCAGAGGGAGACATAAACTAGACAGCTGAGAATTGCGAGGCATCCCGTGTTTTAAGGAAGGAGCCATCAGCATGATCCAGGAGCACATTACAACTGGCATGACCCCAGTAAAGATGTGTGCAACTGTTTCACTGCGATGAGCAACAGCAGGGACGTGGGAAATCAGAATAACAGTTGCCAAGCTACATTAAATTAAAAATACACGTTTTTAATCTTCCCATAACCCTTTACAAGTAGATGGACTTGTACTAAATTCATCTGGCGGAGAAAACCCAGTAGTGCTGCAGAAGGTTGCATAAATCTAAACGTGAGTGTGCATGCGAGACCATCCTCTTCTCTCCTCCTTTATGGGCAGCCACGCCTTCAATCCTGTCTCTCTTCCAATCCCAAACTCCTAGCGAAATCTGACTGCCTTGCCCCTCTCAAACATGGCGTCGCTCGTATATACAGGACTCCCACTGAGAGAAAGTTGAAGCAAGGGAAGAGAGGACGCGCGTGCCACTAACGAAGATGGCTAGAGCCGTACGCTTCAGCCCAGCCTTTTTCCAACCAGTGGGTGGCCGCCTACGAAGCGAAGCGGGGGAGGGGGGTGGAATTCACGCTCTGCGCATGTGCAACTCATACAACCCGTGTGCGCGACGTGGAAGGAGAAAAAATGCCTAAGAAACAGCAGGAGTCTTTGAGTGTGGCTCTAGAGGTGAGAAGGGAGACGCGTGCGCGTTGCTCGGGCAACCAGGAGGGATACATTGTGTGCATGGCCCCTGCCCGAGGCTCAAAGACTAGGAAGTCTTGTGGGGAAGGAAACACAGAGCATCAGAGCCATTGTGCCTGGAGTCGGGACTAGGGGCTACCTGGTCCCACGAGCTGACCCAGGGATGGAGTCATGAATGTATAGGGTCGAGGAAGGCTGCCCTGGAGGAATTAATTTTGAACCAGACATGAGAGAAGAGAGTCTGGGGAGATTAAATTTCTTGAACTGTAATTCCCATCATCCTTAATCAAGTGTCCATTGGCCCTAGGAACTAAAGGACCATAAGAAGCTGTGGCACAAAAATGGAAAGTTTGTAATACTCTGTGGGAAGACCCGCGTTCAAATTCCTTTTCCGTTTTTAATGAAGTTCAGAAGCAAAGACTGGAGGGCAGAGGTGAAAGTTTTCCCTTCATCTTCTGCTTCAGATGCCCAGAGAAGCACCTGTGGGTGTGGACACACCTATGGTTTAATGCAGCTTCAGTCCGCCATCAATGCAAGAGGACACACCAGCAAAGTCACAATATCTATCCCAAAGATGACTTTTCTGAGTTATTTAACACTGAAAGAAAACAGCTTGTGACCTTTCTGATGTATTCTGTCACTCAGAGTGGACTGAAGTTGGATTAAACTTTAGGTGTGACCACAGCCTGTGAGACACAATGCTGGACTAGATGCTTTTAGCCTGACCCAGGCCAGCGGGGCTGCTCTTATGCTCATGCTCTTGCACACGATTTGCACCCAGAACACCTCTGGCCTGCTCTTGATAAGGTAGCAAAGGGGTCCTCTTGGACGTCCGATTATCAGTGTTGACCATGCTGTCCAACAGATAGACGAGCATTTTAAATATAAACAAATCCCTGTATTTCTGGAGCTGCTCCTTATTTCTTGCCTGACCTACCTCAGAGGGATGCTGAGAGGGAAAAAACAGAAGAGCGGGAACTAGGCATGCTGCTGTACTGAAACTTCTGAGGGAAAGGCAGGCTAGGATGCAAGTAAATGAACAGTGAAAAACAAAGAAATGATTGTAGGGTAGTAGAATACAGTGAGAGGCTGTTCAAAGTACATCCTTTTTCACCACACTGTTGCATATGTGGGTGATCTGCCCTGCCCTGCCCTGATGATTAAGACATGTACTCCGGCACTTATAAGGGCAACCATTCTTCAGTTGTAAATTACTTATAAAACCAATTCTTGTCCTCTACTGGTTCCCCTCCTCTCTATTTATGACATTATTCAAAAGGGGGAAATGGTGTGGGGAAGTGGTTAGAATACCGGATTAGGACTGGTAGGTAGGATGAACGAAATTTAAATTCCCATCCTGACAGCACTTGCAAATTTAGTAGTTGGGTAGAAGAGAGAATTTCATCAGATGTGCTTTGATAGGAGAACAAAGTATGCCACCTTGAACTCATCAGAGGAAAGATGGTGTACAAGAGCAGTAAAGTAAACTTACGGTTGTTGAAAGATTTGCTGTAATAATAAATGGGAAATGTTTTCAACCCTTGGAAGACACTCCATGTAAATGAGTTTTAAAGGTAGCTCACCAGAATATTAAACATATAGTTGTGGTATAAGGAAGTATAGAAAGTAGGTAGCGAGGAAGGGACAAAATGAAATTAGTTGGAAATATAGTTGGATAAGTAGTTAAAAGCTCACTGGCAAATCGTAACTGAAATGCAGAGCTTATATGTTTATTTAAAATGTATATCTCACTTTTCGTATGAAGTCAGAATGGCCTACCATAAAACAGTTCAGTGTACCAAAATAATTTTTGCACAGTAAAAAATATGAGCAGCAGAAAACAATGAAACATAAATGCAGGCAAGCAGATGTTAGTTGTTTGCTCATCCTTGCTTAATCCTGTATGAAGAGCAGTATTTATCCTGGATTGAAGGCTAGTAATGTTTGTTTTTAAACAAGGATAAGTTTGTTTGTTCATTGGTATTTATATCCTACTCTATATTCTAAGTTCTCAGGGTTGATTACAATTATTAAAAATTGAGTTAAAAAGAATACTGGCAGTTTATCCCGTCACTGATGTTGCTTCCCATTTTAGTTAAATTATAAACCTGCTGTTGTGCTACAGTCTGTACACATTTCTCTTTGCACTTAGCCTTGGAAGACTTTTGTTTACTATTTTGAATGTTCCTTTTCTGCAGTTTAGTCCCTTGGCTTCCATTTCACTGTGTTTCTTTTCTCTTGTTACTGTTGTTCGAGATAATGTGAAAGAATAATTATTAAAGTGCAGTGTATGTCTTAGCCAAGGATTTTTTTTTAATGCCAATATTGTTTGGGAGAGCCAGAATCAATATTAGCATCAATGCTTCAGTGACACTACCTGGAACTTTCCCCAGTATTTGTATTAATGGGTTGGGATTTTTTGTTTGTTTGTTTTGTGCAGTGCTGCTGAATTCAGCCAGCCCTGGAAGACAGGATGAGAAATAGCATTTGGAATCTGTTGATTCTACCTGTCCCATGTTCCCCATCCATCCCATCCTTTTCTGCTCAGTTCATTTACCTCTCAAAAGTAATTCAGTGATACTCCTTCCCTCTGTTGTCTTTAGCTCTGGATGTCTAGTTATTTAGAGCTTATTAAAACTCCCCCTGCTCAGAGGCAATGATGTGTTGATTTAATCAAAAGTATCTGCTGATCTGAGCAGTGCAACAGAATGTTCACAAATAGGAAATCGTCAGCTATAGGATCTCAGGCGCTACTAATCATAACTGTCTCAGACTGTTCTACAAGTAGCTTTAGCCATCAACAGCAAATGCTTTTCTTTTTTGCATGAGGACCTGCCTGGTCCATGCTGTGAACTGAATTGCTTCCTTCCTTGGTGCATTTTCTGCTGTCTCCCCCACTCACAGTTGTTAAAATTCTAAGTTTGCTCTGGCAGAGAGCTGCACAGAAGGAGAGAGTAGACAGTTTCTTTGTATGTGAACAATTTCCTAAATGCATTTTAAATGCTTAGAGTGGAATCTATTTGACTGAAGAGTTGTTAAGCGAGGCTAGCTGCAAAGGTCTTTTCCATTGTACTAAACCCACTTACACTAAATGACACTCTAGCTGATCTGAATTATTTTTGTGGCCACAGAAAATCAGAGGCACAAAGTAGAAGAGTTTCTGAGACAAAAATCCATCTGTTCAGATCTTTACAAAACGGGCGGCCTCCAGATGTTTTACACTAGAACTCACATCAGCCCCAGTCAACCCAGCTCTTGTAGTCTAAAAGAACTGGGAGCTTTCAGGGAAGATCATTCAAATGGCCTATTTGTAGATGGCTTTACATTTAATAGAATAGGTTGGCATCTCATTTTTCAGGTGTAAAGAGATCAAGGTGACATACTATTACAAATATTAATTGCTTCAGATAAATACAACGAAATGACAAAACAATTTGCAATGCAAACATGGATAAAAAAGTGACCTGCAGAAAGTAACTCGTTGTCGCAACATGGATGAAAGCTAAGTGCCATTTTATCCACCCAAGAGGATCTGTATAATTGAAGTTCCCTAACAGCAACAGATTCACTGAATAAATGCTCTTAACAATGTATTATTGATACCAAATGTTCATAGAAATTTCAGTTGGCATTTTGCAGCAATAATTCATTCACATAGGTTAGAGATGGGGAATTTCTGTCACGTAGCCAGATAAGACATCCATACAGCTATCCAAATGGAGAGGGAGAAAGCACATAAATAGTGGATGCTGCTGAAGAAGGGAAGAAATTAAATTGCCTTTAACCCTCTCTGTGCTGGGATCTATATGCAGGCGCATTCTGTACTAGATTATATCCCAGAATAGGAGCCTGCCATCTGCATTCTGGTGCAAATTATAGCCTTCTGTAGTCCACACTAGCACACGGATAGCAGCCCCCTATTCCAGGATATAATCTGAAATAAGGCCCAGTGCAGAAAGGGCCCCAGTCCACATATTATTGACGTTTGGGGGAAGGGGTAACCCATAATCAAGAGCTCTTTCTCCAGTGAGTTGGTCATTTCACTATTTGCCATTCTCCCAAGCAGTTTCGTTATCATTTACCACCTTTTCAAATATTGCTCAAGGCAGTTAAAGTAAAATGAAAACATGAAAAATGATTTATAAGTAATGCAAGATGTAGGAATATAATACTGCAACCATATAATACATTTTTTATTAAAGTGAAAAGAAAACAGCCTCTGAGATGGTCTTCACATATATGTGCTTAGTGAAGGGTGGAGTAGTGGAGAAAGAAACTCAACCGTGGTACCCAACAGAGATGATCTTCTCTCAACCCCAAATAAAGCAGCCATTGTTGTTATACATGTCTGGGGGACATTTGTGGCAAAAGCAGACAAGCTCAGCTGAAGCTTCAAGACATGGTTCTCTCCTCTCAACCCCAGCCAAAGCAGCCACTGTTCTTATACATGCTAGGGGGAGGCCATAGCAAAAACAGATTGGCTCATCTGATGCGCCAGAGACATGATTGTCTCCTCTCCTTTGTGTATATAAAATATGTGCTTGGTTTGCCTTCACCATCTTTGTCCCCCTCTTCCTGCTGGAATACAAAACCCCTGGCTTTTCATCAAAGCAGAGCCATTTTTTGGCCTAAAAATAATTCCCCCCCCCCAAATAAGCAATATCTAAAAGGATATCTAATATCTTCACACAAACACAAAAGGATCATCTTAATACTTCAAAATAACATTGCATTTCAGTAGAGAGTCCATGAGTCATATTTGCATGTAAAGGCTACTTTAAGGAGGGGGGGGGTGTCAAAAAAATCCTGTTCTTAAAAGGCAGTCAAACAAGAATAAGTATAAAGAATAAGAAGTGACAGCATCACGAGCTAGTACTTAAAAATTAACGTATCTAGCCAGGCAAGGGCACCACCAAACAGAATTTTGAAGCTGCTGCATGTGGGCCTTGTAGCATTGTGGCCAAAAATACATTATTGTATTAAGATTCACTAACAGGAACAGCGTGTGTAGTCGTTTTCTGCTCTAGTTAGCTCTGGCTACAGTACCATTGAAGACAACACTCATTTCTTATTTCTAGGCAGATTGTTTCAATAAAACTAGACAAATGGAAAGCAAGAAAAGCATCTAGTAGTCAAAGGAGACAATTTCTTTCCTCCACTTTCTCTGTTTCCCCACCTGGCACTGAATTTAGAATGTAAGCTCCTTGGGGCAGTGACATGAGTTCTTCTGCTCTATAAAGCACCATGAATATGGGTAGCGTGATTTAAGTAGTAATTGCCATGCCTTCCAACTTGTCATAGTCACACATAACAATATGTCTCTGCTTAGATGCATATGTTGATTTCTGGCATTTGTGGCATGCTGCCCACTTAATCCGCCTAAACTATTAATGTCATCTACATATAATCGCTGTTGAAATTGTCTGGGGAGTCAGCTAGACTGTTCTGCTGCTGAACGTTTCATTTGACATAGTGGAAGTATGTGAACAAAAATTCTGTGACTTTGATAAAAGTATTGCTACTCTTGCTTATTTGCTTGTAATTTTAAAGGAAAAGCTTGCTTCACAATAATCCTTCACACTCATCTATTTCTTAGCTGCATAATCCACATTTTCCCCATGACAGAAATGAGATTTCCATTGAGTTTTGATCTGCCTTACTTCATCATAAAAAGATTGCTGCATTGTGTGTCCTTGGTTCATGCATCGGGTATGGTGTGTTAAAATGTTCAGAACAAACTGCTTGTATATCATCGTACTATAAACTCTTTCACTGTTATGGGGCTTGATAAAGGATATACCGTATTTTCCGGCATATAAGACGACTGGGTGTATAAGACGACCGCCAACTTTCCAGTTAAAATATAGAGTTTGGGATATACTCGCCGTATAAGAAGACGACCCCTGGCATATAAGACGACCCCTGACTTTTGGGAAGATTTTCCTAGGTTAAAAAGTAGTCTTATACGCCAGAAAATACAGTACTCTTTCTCCTGTGTTCTGTTGTCAGTTATCTCAAGATATGTTGGCATTTTGCTTTACTGACCAGTAGCCATAGAGTAGGCCTAAGTTTCCCCTAAATTCCGTAATGGGAATTTAATTCCAAAATGTCTAGAAAAGAACATTATTCAAGTTTCCAAGACTATACTTGAATCCCCAGCTGTGTTTTCAGTGGAGCAATTTTCCTCCTCCCTTTGAAAGAAGCTAGGCTAATTTAAATCGAAGCTGCTGTACAAAGAACAGCAGTTTTGACAAGCAACCTTGCCAAGCTTTCAAATAGTTCTTGGAACTTCACAGCTGGCCCTTTTACTCTGACATAGTTCTCTTCCCAATGGCACAAACAAAACCCGTTTTGTGAGACAAAAAGATGTGTGGCAGAATAGGAAAGGATCCCCTCACTTAAGGAGACAAATGGCAGGAAACAAATATTCTCATATGGTTTAGGTCCTCTGTTATAAAAAAGCATGACTAGTCCCTTTTTAATACTCCAGAGAATAATATAAAAGGAGTTTGTTCAGAAGAGCGCTGGGGATAATGTATTTGTTACTGTATAGCTTGTGGAATCCAAGAGAAGGTTTGAACAGTAGACGTCATACAGGTAGTTGCAGGGGGTCCTTAGCACCAAGTAACCTCATTTTAATCTGGTTAAAATGTGCACTGCATGAGTAATGATCATGAATTAGCTGAGTAAGAAACAAACATGTAGCATTGGTGGCAACCCTTGCTGGCTATATTCTGTAATGCTTGAGCTGTGCAGATATTACATGCAGTGGACCAGTTGGTGAATAGACAATGGAGGAAAGCTACTGAGAGATGGCATACGAGTAAATCTTTCATTTATGGATTTTGATCAGTATTGTTAATAACATCAGAAGAGTCCCACAACCCAACTTTCCGTCTTCTTTCTTCCCGTAACGACCATTGTGATGCCTTGAGGAAGCCTGCATACTGGCAGTAACTCAAAGGAAAGAGCACCCTATCTAAAAACTACCAGCAGTTTGCTTCTTACCTATGAGCTAACAACTTTCATTTATGGAAGTCGGTTGTTAAACAAAGCAGTGCTGTTATATTTTTTAAAATGAACTTTTGGAGAGGGAATCATGGTTGCTTAGGGGTTTATTTACACTAATTTATTCTGCTGGTATTTGCTAGTTGGGTTTTTATGGGTTGTCATCTTTCAGATTTCATGGGTTTACAAATTGCAAGTTTAGCATACACATAAACATACACACAAACAGGCATTTGTGACCCATGCTCATAATTTGCGATAGAATCATCAACAGCTGATTTTTGGACTTAGATGCAGCAACAAGGAGGTTGTTGTTTGTGGGCTTCCTCAATATTTGCCATTTTAAAATCTGCTCCATTTTGATAGAAACTAACCTTCATGAAAAATCAAGGGGTGCCTGCAATTGCAATCTATTACAGAGAAATTATACCTTGTAGCATGTTGTGAGAGGCCTGGAAGTGATTAAGCCTGAAATGCATCCTATAAATACTACAATAAATTAAATAAATGAAAACCTGCTTAACAGGAAGGTAGTTTCATATCCTTACAAGCCCCCACATTTTGGTTTGGCTGTAATCTGTTTTATGAGGGTCAGAAGGTGTAAAACCTCATTATCTAACTCTATTGGATATCAGTCTATGTGTGATGTGGCTGAGTGCCAAGATCTTAATTAGGGAATTTACAAAGACAGAGCTGGATGCCACTTCTTGAAACTGCTTGTTTTCCTCCTCCTACAAAGAACACTTTTTTTAATTCATACAATTTTTTAAAAGAAATAACAAATCGACTGAGTGTCAGCTATCACTCCTACTTTTCATTGTGCTTCTAATTCTGATAAACATGTTTTGAGGAGAGGAATCTTTTTTTCCCATCCTGAACTTCTAAATTTGGTAAGTCTTCAGAGACTCTTCAAATGAATCCAGATTTCAGAAGATGCAAGCATCGTGCCAAATGCTACACTTCCTACTGGGCACTCCATAGTTTGTTTGTCATTTATGAAAGGACTTGACATCACCTTTGAACACTACAAGACTGAATTGGGGACTATGGAAGAACATTAACATCAGAGGCTATGAGAAAGGTTGTTAATTTAGTATAACAGTATTATAGTAGAGGTAAAGCTATTCAGTCGCTGCTGGAATGCTATGCTTTTTGCTGATTGTTTTTTTATCCAAGTCTCTGATTTGCTCCATGCTTTACACAGTAGTTGTTTCAGTTGCATATTTTTTGTTAAGCTACCGTATATTCCAGGGTATAAGACGACTGGGCGTATAAGACGACCCCCAACTTTCCAGTTAAAATTTAGAGTTTGGGATATACTTGCCGTATAAGAAGACGACAGCCGGCGTGGAAGACGACCCGTGACTTTTGAGAAGATTTTCCTGGGTTAAAAAGTAGTCTTATATGCCAGAATATACAGTAATACAGCAGTCACATGAAGGATGAATCTTTTCAGTATGCTTTTTAAAAGAATCTTACCTTGTAGTCTGTGAATGACAGGCGCAATCCTGGAGAACATTCTCAATGACAAGCTAGAGGATGCTGTTTTGATCGGCAGTATTTTCTTCCCGCTCTACGTCTGTCAGTTTACACCCTAACTATCCACCTCCCATTTCACAAGCTCACAGGCCAAATAATCCATATTGATATAATTTCTTAGCCAAATAACCTATTAGTAAGATTTAAAAAAAATGACATTGTGGGGGGGAGAGTCTTACAGGGAATACATTTCTTCAAATGTTGACCATAATCATTAGTAGGTTTGACTCATAGAAAGTTTCCTGATTGCAAAGAGGGGGGCAAAGCAAACTTTTTCATAATTTTTGGTGCTTGGTTAAAACATACTTCTTTGCCTGGCTTTTAATACTTAGCTTCTTCTGAATGTAGTCCTGGTGGGACGGGAGGGTTAAATTTTAAGCAAATTTTGTTCTGTCTGATTGATTTATTGTTTTTCCTAAATGTTGTTACTCACCCTGGGACATTCAGGTGAAGGGTAGGATATAAATACATGGACAAGTAAAAAAAAAATTAAACATTTAAAAAATCCTGAGGAAAAGAACCCTTTTTCCCTTCCCCTCCTGATGTTGGTCTCCTTAGCTCCCCCCCCCCCCCAACATGCCTTGCGGTCAAAAATGGCAGAAATTGTAGTCTTTGCAATATTAAGAAAGTTGCAGAATCCCCACTGCATTGTAATCCTCCTTGACCTTTCTCATTTGCTCGGAGACCAGAGTTTTTACCGGACTTTAACTATAGTCCATTACTTCCATATGAGTCTTTTGTGTGTACTTTATATGCATGTGGTCCCTTTGTTGGACACACTTTTTAGCTAAAGCTGCCATGAAGAGGAATATTATAGTTTCTTCCTGTCTTTGCAGTAGGTGACTGTGTTCTGGCTTAACTTTTCTAAGCATTCTTCAATACGAACTAATGCTTTCCACCCACAGCAAGGTTCAAATATATAGGATTTTCAAAGAGCATTCCAAGAAGGGTTTCCTCAGAGGGATTCTGTGGAAGTCTTAGCACTTCTCACAGATCTGTTGTGTTTTGAACACATTTGAGGCCCTTGGGAAATTTCTCAGTACAAATGATATTTCTTGTCCAGAAGTCCTGGTTTCTCTTCTCCTTGTCCGTTTCCCACTTATATACCACAATTGGATTCTGTGTTGACCAAAAATTCAGCATTAAAGCTTTTGAACGTTTTAACAGTTTAGATATTGAAATGTTACAAGTCTAGATGCTTAGGGGTTCAGAACCTCCATTATACCCTATTTGCCTCATCAAACTTGTTTGCTTTCTCTGTCTGTCTGTCTGTCCATCCGTCCGTCCGTCTGTCCATCCCACCCTATACCCAAAGGTCTCAGGGCAGATAACAACATTTAAAATCCAATACATTAAAACAATAAACAATCTATTTTAAAACAATAGTGTCTGCAAATAACTAGAAATGGCTACAAGTGGGACAGGAAAAGGTGTCTCTAGCCAGAGGCCAGGGCAAAGAGGTGCATCTTCACTGCCTTCCTGAATGTATACAGCGAGGGAGCCTGACACACCTCAAGAGAGAGATTATTCCATTCCACTGAGAAGACCCTCTTCCGGGTGCCCACCCATTTTGCTGCTGAGGGTGGTGAGACAACCAGGAGGGCCTCCCCTCCAGATCTTAAGGCACAGGCAGGTCAATATGGGAGAAGGCGTTCCTTTAGATATTTGGGGCCCAAGTCATTGGGGCCTTATAAGTCAAAGTTAACACTTTGAATTGGGCTCGGTAGCAAATTGACAGCCAATGCAACTCTTTTAAGACTGACGTGATGTGCATCTCGCTAGCTGTCCCAGTCAGCAGCCTAGCAGCCACATTTTGCACTAGCTGCAGCTTCCAAACCGTCTTCAAGGCAGCCCCATGTAGAACACATTACAATAGTCCAATCTAGAGGTTACCAGAGCATGGATAACTGTGACCAAGTAATCTCTGACCAAAAAAAGGCTTCAACTGGTGCACCAGCCATAGTTGGGAATAGGCACTCCTGGCCACAGCCTCCACCTGAGCTTCAAGCATCAGTGCAGAGTCCAAGAGCACCCCCAAATTTTGCACCTTTCCCTTCCATCAAAGATAGGATGCCTCCCAACTACATGGACCCATGAACCTGTGACACAAAGCACCTCTGTCTTATCTGGATTCAGCTTCAATTTATTGCTCCCCATCCAGCCCATTACCACCTCCAGGCACCTGTTAAGCACTTCAACCACCTCTCCTGATTCTGATGGCACGGAGGGAGAGACCTGGGTATCATCTGCATATTGATGACACCTCACTCCAAAACTCCTGAGGAACCCCACAAGTGAGTCGAATGAGAATCTCCCACTACCACTGTCTGAGATCGACCACGGACATAGGAGTGGAGCCAATGGAGCACACTGTTTCCAACTCCTAAACTCTGAAGCTTTTCCAAAAGGATACCATGGTCAATGGTATCAAAAGCCACTGAGGGGTCCAAGAGAACCAACAGGGTTGTACTCCCTCTGTCTCTCTCCTGGAGAATGTCATCAACCAGAGCAACCAAGGCAGTTTCCGTGCGATGACCAAGCTTGAAGCCGGATTGAAATGGGTCTAGATAATGAGCTTCTTCCAAGCATGCCTGCAGTTAAACAGCAACAGCTCTCTCTAGTACCTTGCCCAAAAAAGGTATGTTAGCCGCTGGGCAATAGTTGTTTAAATCTTCTGGATCCAGGGAGGCCCTCTTCAAGAAGGGCCGTACCACCACCTGTTTAAGGGCAGGTGTGACCACCCCATCCCCCAGGGAGGCATTCACTACTCCCTGAATCTACCCAGTCATACCTTGCTGGCTGGCTTTTATCAGCCAGGAAAGGCATGGGTCTAGACAGCACATCATTGGCCAAACCCCTATAAGCAGCTTGTCCGCATCCTCAGGCCACAACAATTGAAACTGATCCAAAAAAAACCAGACCAGACAGTTCTCTGGACACCTGGAAGCAGTTTTCCAATTCTCAGTCATGTTTTTATTTGGTCTTTTCAACCTTCCCCAAATTTGCAAAAATTGACTCTGAAACAAAGACTGAAAGTTATCGAATTGCTAATATTCTCCCTCCTGGGCATCAGATTTATCATTCAGGAGCTGGGGGTGGGGGAAATAATTCCACTTTTCAGTTGATCAGCATTTGTGTGCCTGAGGAGACGTGAAGTGGCCACATCTGTTTTGAGCACATCACTCGCATGCCTGCCTCCCAAGAGTGAATAGGTCCTCCGGCCAAAGGCGTCTAGCTATTTGGACAGCAAAGATTTGGGCTGTACAGATCTTTAATGTTGTCCAACAGAATGGTCTCTGTTATTTTTAACAGGTCTTTTGGTCTCATGCAAGAAAAATACCTTTTTTAAGAATAATTATTTTTTTAAAAAAACACTTCTAGACTTCTTTCATTTACAGGAGTAATTATAGTAAGAATAGCAACAATTAGCATTTATATAGTGCATTTCAAATATTCAAAGTGCTTTGCATGCAGTATGTCTGTAATCCGCGTAACAGATGTGACAGGCGGGCCAATGCTATTTTCCTCCTACCAATCTGCTTTTATTGCTATGGATTGCTTTTTCTAACACCCTGTCCCTGGGTTTCCACCTGCCTCCTCCCTTTCCTGAGGCTAGCTTTGTTTGTTTTCCTTGAGCGTACTGAGGATTGCTAATTAGCCCAGAATTGAGACATAAAATAGTTAATCTAGGGATCACATTAATTGATTTCTCTTGTAATAATTGGAAGGAATGTCTTTTTTCTACTTTCTCCTTTTCCTCTTTTTCTGGAATGGACAACCTGAGTTGGTGCCATAGTAGAAAGTGACACCAATACTATTCTTTCAGTTATTCTCACCAGATGTAGAACAGGGATCCCAGTTTGATGGGCAGTAGCTTTTCTCAGTCGGGCACCTCATTGCTCTTATAGAAGACCGCATGCAATGACAGGAGAAATTGGAGCCCTTTTGGCACTAGGCTTATTCCAGACTGAGTCCCGGAATAGAGGTCTGCTATCCATATGTTGGTGCAGGCTATGGCAGGCCCCAGGTAGGGCCTGCTGAAGTCTGTATTAGCACGCAGACAGCAACCTCCTGTTCTGGGATGTATTCCAGAATAAGACCACAGAAAGGGCCTGTGCCACGACTCCTAGCAGACCATTCAGTGCCTGCCCTCCGAAAAGTAGCTGGGCACTTTTAGGTTGCTGGAAGTGTGCAGCAGCCAATCAATGCAACAGGGCCCAGGCAAGGTTTTCTGCCCTTTTTCAGCTTGTAGCCAGGGCTTGCAAATGCAGTTTGCAAAGAGGTTTGCAAGGGAGTAAAGAAATATCACTGCCCATTGCAGCCTGAACCCTGAAACCGTCACAGTCTGGAAAGGGAATATGGAATGATTGGCAAGCATCCTTTGCAGTCCCTTGTATAAGGAAAAGCCTTAGCTGAGCGGTACTGCCTAAACATCACATCCCATCATCACCAGTTATAAGGGGGTTCTGTAGCAGAGATAAAGGGATCTCTCTGTCTGTGTCCCAAGGGAGCTGCTGTCACTGGCTTTGGTGGACCAATGGACTAACAGCATAAGGCCAATTTTTAAAATATATATAGTGCCACACAATCTAGCTTATTTTCTATCAGCAAATTATACGCTCTCTTTCTTCATGGCTCACCTGTAGGATTGCAAATAAGTAGAATTCCCTGGAGCATTTTTCCTTAAGGAGCTTGCTCTGTTCTAACTGAGGAATCCTTCGCATACACAGAGTCCTTGATCAGTCAGTTCTCTTGTGCTTCAGCTATTCCTCTCCCCCTCTTGTCTCTCCACTTTACTGGAAAATAAATTAGCAGACTAATTAGATGACTATCTTAAGCAGCCAGCAGTTGCTTCCTGCTGCAACTCCAGCTGAATACAAGATGATCGTAGCAGTTAAAAGAATCCACTTGGGAATCCGAATTGCCCAAGTTAATTTGCCTGCTTCACCTGGGGTATGTTGCTGGCCAGTTTCCCGGGGCGGGTCGGGGGCGCGGGGGGAGCTGGGCAGACAAGACATAAATAGTGGCAGTATTAACTTAAATATGACTAGTTTCTGGTCCGAAAGTATGAAACTGTACATTCACAAAGGCTTACACCTCCAGCTGCATTTTCAAACAGATGTCATGTTTTCATACATACAATATTAACTCAAAGGCATGCAAATCATGTTCAGTGATAATACGGGAAGAAGCTCTTAAATGATCTCAATGCAGGTAATGAATGCACATCCACTACCAGTTTCGAAAGGCTGTACAAGTGTCAACTTTGCTAAAAATGGTTTAAGACTGAGCATTTCATACTGTGTTCTGGTTGCAAATAAACATTCGTGCCCCGAATCTGCTCTAGTTGCACACAAGTAAGAATGGCCGAGATACATGAAACCCATTCAGTAAGTCTTGGATTATCATGGAGATGTTACTTCAGTTATTGTATATACTGTATGTAACTGGAGAGCAGACACATTCAACTTCCAGCTGTTTGCATCTGCCAAACAGGTTCTGCGTTCACTGGTTCTCCCTTGGTAGTTTGCCGACTAAGTCCTCTATATCTGCCTGGAAATAAAATCAGCTTTTCTTATAAGAGATTATCTGTGAAATACAAGCAGGCCTTAGTGTAAGGACTTTTTTTAACACTACAGATGGCATTTTAAGACAACCTCAAATTGCGTTTATTGGAAATCAAGCATCTTAGTGGTATTTCTGGCTCCAGAAAATCTGTCCCTTGATACTACAGTTCTCAGAATATTTCATAAGGGGAAAGTACTGATAAAATTAGCATAAAATCTCCCTGCTCCCTCACCCTTTATGCTTTATTGATCCTCTATCTTCTATTCCAGTAGTCCTGGAGACCTACCACAGAAGTAACTTGCTATATTATTTTAAAATTTGGTCCCTTAGGTTGTTTCTGCTGTACTTTCACATTTATAAAAGAAGGAATATGCCATCTCTGAAATATTTTGGTATCTTGCTAGTGCTGGGAACTAAACAAACTCTAATGCGCCAGGTAAGGTTCTGGAGTTCAAGTCTTCAGTCAGCAACCCAGTGCATTCATGGGTCACAGTTAATTTATACTCCACTTTTCAATCTAAGGGTTCTCAGGTTGAAGTCCAAGCTTTTTAAAATACAATAGAACTGTAAAAGGCATATTTAAAAAGCAATTTTAAAAACAGTAAAAATGATTGTATGCTAATCTGTACACTTATGACGAAGAGAAACAAGCTGGAGGTTCAAATCTGATATCACCTCCAAATGAAAAGGCTTTCAGCATAAGAAGAAGAAGAGTTGGCTTTTCTACCCTATTTTTCTTACCCACTTAAGGGGACTCAAAGCAGCTGATGAAGTTTTTATTCTTCTCCCCACAACAGAACACCCTGTGAGCTCAGGGGAGCTCAGAAGAGAGCTGTGACTAGCCCAAGGTCACCCAGCTGGCTTTGTGGGGTGGTGGTGGAATCAAACCTGGTATTCCCAGATAAGAGTCCGGCTCCTTAACCACTGCACCAAACTGGCTCATAACAGCCATGGCAGCCATTCAGTTCACTATTACCTTTTTTGTTTTTTTGGTTTTTTTTTTGTTTTTTTTTAATTTCCAGATATACATAAACAAATACAAACATCCAAAACAAAACAAGATACAAACAAAATACAACAACCAATACTTACTAAACAGCAACAACACCTTATACCCACTATATACATCAAATATCATTTACCTCAGACTTATAAGAAACTTATTTATTATTTCCTTCAAGTTGTTATTTACTTCGGTTTAGCAATATATCTATATAAGTCTTTCCAACTATCCTCAACTAAAGGTTTTAACATTCCCTCTCAAAATCCTGATTCTTCTTTGCCTGATCATATCATTTAAAACTGCTCAGATATATAATAATACCATGTATCAATTGTGTACTTATCAATATTTTTCCAAGATGCAGCTATGGTTGATAATGCTGCCAAAAACAATTGATCTAACATCTTACTTTCATGTATACTTTGGCCCTTATACAGCTGTAATAATGCAGTCTCTGGGTACTTTTTTACCTCTATACCCATTATTTTCTTTATTTCTTTAAACATCATATCCCAAAAGGATAAGATTTTTGGACATAACCACCACATAAGAAAGATCATTCCTTTTATTCCACATCCTCTGCAGTATCTGGCTTAAAAATTAGGAATCATATAGGATAATTGTGCTGGGGTTTTATGCCACTTTGGGTGCATCCCCAAAAGACTTATTTGCCTCTCTCATCTCCCTCTACTGTCACTCTATTCAAGCGGACTTTAAAAGTGCCCTGCACTTCTGGAATAAGCGTCTGCATGAGACTCAGAAAATGCGCGTTTAAAACGCACCTTCCATCCCCAAGGAAGTGTGTTTTCTTTCCCTGCATCTTTTTTTCCCTGCCCCCTCTCTTGTTCAAGGGAAAATAGCCATCGGTTCTGTTTGTCTCCCAGATCTCCGTCCCCCGAAAAGGTTTCTCGCACAGGCTGCAGCCATCTGCTGGGCAATGGTTTGCTCATTCCCTCTTAGGACTTTCAATCACTGTCTAAATCCACCCGGTAGAGCAGCCCTGACTTTAAGTACACCCACTTCATAACAATGTTGCAATCCATCCACTTTACACCTGATAAGACTTCACGCCTGATAACAATGTTGCAAATCTTTGCAATTCTGGCTCTTTGAAGGTCTGTGCTTTAGGGAAGGAGGGAAACTAATGCTTTCTGGCTTTCTGACTGGCTTTCTGGCAGGCAGCAATCCCTGCCCCTTTTGCCACAGAGCGTCCCCAAGGTAAATGCTGCGAGGAAAACGCGCGACTTCCAAAAAGAGCAATGAAACTCTTCTTTAAAGGGCAGGTATTTTGTCGCGGGTTTTCCTGCTTTTGTAGCACTGGAAGCTCGTTAAAAACTCTGGCATGGGGGCGCTCAGAGGCAAAAGAAGAGTTTTAGTGCACTTTAAATTGCTTGGGGATGCACCCTTTGATATTAATTTCACCATTAATTCCCTTAATCTCAAATGTTTCAACTGTGCTATGTCCCTGTAGCAGGAAAGCCTAAAACCTTAATGCCTGTGTATAAATGTAATAGAACCAAACTGTAGCCATATTAGAATCTTCTAGTAGAGCCTGGCTTGTAGGGAGAATCTCGAAGTAGAAGTTTCTTCTTTAAGTTCTGCCAACCCTGTAGCCACCTGTGTTCAAGGACAAGATAAGACTAATTGGGAACTGTGAATCCAATTTAGGCCAAAGGCCGTTTTCTCAAAACAATTAACTGAGCTAGAATACTTTCAGCTTGTACATTGCTATTGGCTTGTGTGTATCACGTGTTGTAACCCGAGAAAAGAATATAATGATACTGTATAAACCTGTAAGATGTCTTCTATTTTCCTATCTAGCTATTATGCTGGTTTGATCCTTGATTTTGTCCCCTGTACTCTGTACATGCTCTATGCTTCCTCTTGTTTGCTATCCTACCAAGAGACTTGTGAACTGCTGATTGTAACTAAGGCTGTACCTCATGCAGATGCATGAAGGATTTATCCTTTTTTGCTAAAAGCTTTTTTCATTTTGTACTTTGGCTCAAGCTTTGCAATTTTAATAAACCACAAAAATCCACATGGGCTGGTTTGTGTCTTCACTCGGTCCATACCAGCGGGGACGGGGTTTTGGGATGCGAAGGCACGCTCAGGAACCCTGGTTCCTGCTACAGTCCCTTTTCTTCTTTACCTTATCTTTTGTACATTAACATCCAACATCCACGTACTTGTTATTGAATCTATTATTTTATTCCCTGTTATCAATTTGTATATTCTCCTACTAATACCCTTCCTTTTTTCCATTCTTTAACAATTTCTTCCATTCCTTTCAAGGGTTGTCTCAATTGTTGCTGCATCTTAACTTTACCCATAAATGACTTTATCATAAATACTTTTAGCCAGTTTACTCTTCCCAATAAATCTTTGAGTTGTTGATCAGTTAACAGTTCCTTATTAGGTGAAAAGAAATCTTCCAATACTGTCACTTGTTCTTGTCTCAAATTTTTCCAGTAATTGTCCATCTAACAATAAACATTCATTTATATACTTAATAGAGGTACATCTAGAAATATCTCCTATTAATTTTCTTTTCCATTTATGCCAAACATTAATAGTTGTTTTCACTAGTCCAGTAATTTTCATATTTTTTCCTTTTGTCCAGTGATTGAACATTACTAATTTATGCTCAGATCCATTCATTGATCTTTCTAACTTTACTCATTTCAATTTGTCATTATATTCAAGGTCTAAAATTCTAGTTATCTGAAATGCCTCATAATAATTCAATAATGAGGGTACTGACCATCCCCCTCCCTCTTTACTCACAAATAATTTTGTTCTCTTAATACAAGATTTCTTGTTAAACACCCAATTTATCAATAATGTGTCCCATTTCTTTAATTTATTTTCATTTATCATTTCTGGTAACACCTGAAATAGGTACAGAAATTTACTTAAAATCGTTGTTTTTAAAACTCTAATCTTTTGCAAAATGCTTAAATAGGTTTTTTTCCAGTCTTTAATTTGACTCACCACTTTTTTCCACAGTAATTCTTCTTTGTTCATCCAAAGGTTTATTCATTAACATTATTTCCGATTTCTCTACATTAATTTTTAACCCCAAAATTTTTTCAAAGTGCCTAATTTTTTCCATAATATCCTTCACCATTAAGAGACCACTATAGTGTCATCTGCAGAGAGATTCAATTTTAACTCATTTTTAATCCTATATTCCTCCCATCTTATATCATTACAAATTTAAATTGCTAATGGTTCTATTGCTAATATAAGTAATGCTAGAGATAACGGACAGCCTTGTTTGGTTCCTTATTTTATGTTTAATTCATCCAGTAATACTCCATTGATAAATACTGTTGCTTGTGATTCACAATAAACTTGTATAGTTTTACTAAAACTATCGCCCAGGTCAAGCTGCTTAATTACTTCCTGTAACTATTTGTAATTAATGGTATCAAAGGCTTTATAAACATCCAGCTTAAGTAATCCTAACTTTCTCCTCATCTTCCTTGCATTGTACATTGCATTTATTGGATTTCTTATTGGATTTCCAATGTATCTACCTTTTATAAAGCCATACTGATCCATTCCGATCACCATTGGCAAAATTTCTTCCATCCACTTTAGTAATATTTGCATAAACTTTCTATAAGCCTGATTAGATAGAGTAATAGGCTTATATGTTGTAATAATAGTACTTTGCTTCCATGAATCAGGTACTTTCTGTCTACTCAATACTTCATTAAATACCTTTTGTAACTTAGGAATTATGAGGTCCTTAAATTTCTTATAAAAGATGACTGAAAACCCATCTGGTCCCAGTGGGTTCACTATTACCTTGCAACAAGGTTGGGAAAAGAGCTGCCAACTTTTCTGAGGGCTCAATAAAGATTGTGGAGGGCATTCAGTGGGCTCTATTCTCTCAGCCTGTTTTTTGCTCCCAGGCATTGCAGTGGAACTCAGAAATGTCTGCAGTTTCCAAGAAAACTTTCCTTTTGGTAACTTTGGGGTAATGGAAGAATTTCTTACTACTATTCTTAGTTTCTGGTAAAAATGGCCTTGACTGTAGTGGGCAACTTCTGATGACTGCGTGAAATAACCCATGTCATTTTCTTGGCAACAGCAGTGATTTCCTTTCTTTTCTGATATTGTTTCCCCCCCCCCAATTTAGACTGTAGCATCTGGTATTCCCAGGTGGTCTTCCATCCCAAGCTCTTTGACTTGCTTGCAAGAGAGACAATACAGGTGAGGGGCATCTTCAGTGTTGAGTCCTTGGTCTTCTTCAGAGAGCTGGATTTGACCATGTGACCATCCCAAAGGGGTTTACTCCTTTCCCCCAAATGAGACATTTCCCCCTCTGGCTTATTTTCCTTGGAAGGTGAAATAGTCAAAGCAAAGAAATCTCCAGTCAAATTCTCTGTCTATTGAAAGTGAAATTTTGAGCAGTCGGTGAAATGTTTGTCATCCTTGGTGGTCTTTGTGTGTGTTTCAGATAGATAGCCTAGAGGAGAAGCTGTCCCAATGCAGAGAGAGCTTGGAAGAGCTGGATTATAAACTACGGCGAGAAGAACTCACCCTTGAGGGAAGGTACTAGTGGGAATTTGGAGAGCACATTCATGCTTCATGGAGCTGCAAGGGTCTGTTGCTCATGCAATGACTGGTGGGCTTGGGTTGTTTACTGTAAACAGCCCTGGACAGAGAAGAGATTTAATGAACTCCCCTGGCTGTAGTTTGCTCTAAAAAAGATACAGTTTTGAATAAGGGAAGTGGAATGAGAGCCAAATTGAATTCTGCCTGCTGGGAATCTCCACAGACACACACACACCCATTCAGCCTGCACAAACAAGTCTCTTAGTTCTAATATGCTTTCACTTTTATTTTTTGCTATTCCTTGATGCATTCGTTATCCTTTTGGACCATCTTTTCCATTGCCCTCACATTAATATCTGGAGCCTAAGAGCCTATGTTCACTTCTGGCAAAAGTTGTCCTCCTCCCCACTTCTTTTTAAATACTTAGTCGGTTGGACATAGCAAGGATAGCTAACCCTTCAGCTACAAAGTTTTTAGCTGCCCATAAATTGAATACCCACCGTGAAAACTATCTCACTTCCGCTCCCCCTAAGAAGAACGTACACAAGGGCAAGGTTTGAACAACTCGAAATCATGATGCAAACAGGGCGCTATTATAATATTCCAGGCAGAGAGAGATTCTGCTTTTGAGGGGAACAAATTGTGGAAGACATTGAACATTTTATAATTGACCCTCCAGCCTATACTGACCTCCATTCCAGATATTTAGAACCAATACTGTCTAATTTTAGGGCTCACAGTAGAAAGGACCTTTTATCCTTTCTCTTGCAAGGCTAGGAAAGAACCACCATAATCAGAGTTAGTCTTTTCATTCTGAAAGCTATCAAGAAAAGAGTACGCCACTTGAAAGATAAATTGGGCAAATAAGACTTTAAACAGAAGGCCAGTTGCTCACCTTGGCCTTATTCGCTCTGTTTTTATTTGTTTTTATCTGTATTGTACTTCAAAATGGTCATATGACTAGTCAAATAAATTATCTACATGTGAGCAAGAAAGGAAAAACTGACTTAGTAGATTCGTTACTATCTGCTCAACTCCAACTGCCTGGAAGTTACAGTTTTTTCAGTATACTTTTTAAGTTTTATCTTCACTAAACAAATTCTGCCAGCATTCCCAAATCTGCTGCTATTATATGTATATAGCACCAGATGTTTTGCTAAAATCTGTTCAGAGCTAGAAAGGACAACCTTAATTCAATTTCTCACTCAAATCTGGAATGTGAGCCGCCTAAGCGATTAGTGGGAGTGATTATGCCTCAGTGGTAGAGCAAACTACCTGGAAAGCAGACGGTTGCTGGTTCAGTCCCCAGCCTTGTCCCAGAAGTAGACAGTGGCAAACCATTTTTGTATCTCTATCAAGAAAACTGAAAAGAGATGCCCATGCAGTCAACCAGGAATCGGTCATGACTCAATGGAAGCCAGTAACAACAAAAAGATCACCATTTGGGCTCTCTACCCATGAGGGAGATTGCACCTTCCCATGAAGTAATTGGTTGAACAGCTCTCACGCTCAAGTAGTTTCTCCTAGAGAAGCTGAAAGGGCAGCAGAATGTAAGGCCTTCTCTCCTATTCTGAGGAACAACCTTCAGGAATTTGAAAAGGAATGTCAAGTTCCTTCTCTGTTCAGCTCTCATTAGGCAAAACAGACGCACTTCTTTCATCTCTGTTCAGAACAGTGACTATATTTGTTGCCTGCTTATATTTGGTTTGTCTGGTTGCTTGTAAACACATTGCTAGGAATTTGGCTTCATTTTTTTCTAATCCTCAAAGCCTCTATTGCAATTTTCTCTTCGTGTTTTCTACAGGAGCTGCTTTAGAATTGATTACTTTTTGATTTCTAACAACGAACTGTTTCTTTTCTTTTTTTTCTCTGATGTACTTCTAAAAATCCTCTCTCTTTTGCTGTTCCCAATGTTAACACATCCTGCACTCTTCACTTAACTCACTCTGCAGTTCTGGTTTGGCTCCATTTCCACCCTGGCTTCTGTTTTTCTCTCTGGGGAAACAAACCCTATTATACTTACTGCTTTTCTCAACTATACCACAGAGCTTGCTTGGAACTGGCAGATAATTTGCTGCTGCATGTTTATTTCTAGCTACGCTGAGGCTGCTGTGTCTCCTCTGCTGTAATGGAACCGTTGCTGCAGGTGCTGTTTTCAGGCAATTTGTTTCATTCTTATGCTTGAAACAATAGATTAATTAATCATCTTGCACAGCTAACGGTGCAAGCTTAGAATTTGTTCTTCTCCTTGGAAAATGCAATGCAGGAAAGCAGTAGAGCTGCTTAGGTAGAACTTTTTACTAGAATGAGGCATGACCCAGTGGCTTCATTATAAATGAAACTTCACACAGGATTCTACAAATTTTGCTACTCAGAATGCCGTACAGGAAATTCCTTTTCAGTGAAACAAGTACCATTCGGTTTCTTAGAATTAGAATGGGTGAAGGAAGAATATTTTCCTGAATTGAATTTTGTTCAGATATCTTACTTTCTTAATAAGGAAACATATATATTTTAAGGCAAGTGTGAGTTCATGGCATAGATGTGTTCATGGAGTCACTAGGTGTCATAACGGAGGGCCTCGTTTATCTTGACAGCCATAGTCATGGGAAAATTACAAGCAGGGTGGCAGAGGAGGAATCACATGGTGTCCCTCGTCTGCACAGTAGCTATCGAAACTGAATGAGCTGGCAGCTAATTGAAGCCTTGCTTGGCATCCAGTAAAAGAACACAAGAGATGCTCTGTAGGGTTGGACCCGTGGTCTACCCGCTCCTACAGAAGAGCCAGCTGTAAATGGGAGCCCACAAGCAGGGCATTAGTACACATTGTGCCTTGCTCATGTTTCTTGGCAACTTGCATTTAGGGATGTGCTATGTGCAGTGTCAAAAGACTTAGCAATCAACTCTCTTGACCATTGATAGCCCAGTTAATTATGAATAGACCCAAATCCTTTTTGAAGCCTCCCAAGCTAATGACTAACACCACATCTTAGGTTAGAAATTTCCAGAGGTTAATGATGAACTATGTGAAAAAAATATTCCAGGCTGTTTGCTGTACCACTAAACTACAAACACTACCTTTATTTTTAATACAATTTCTTATTTCCTCTATCATGCTATTGGCCTTTTTCTTTTTTTTTTACAGCTGACACAGACTGGGTTAATACTGTCATTGAGCTATGTACTAATACATCAATCTCTTTCCTGATCAGTCATAGCCAGCTCAGGTCCTATTACTCTATGGACGTGATTTACATTTTTTTTTCTCCTATGTGCATTACTTTCCTCATTTTCACAGTGAAGAGGATCTGCCATTTTGACATCCATTTCCCCTATCCTGCAGGGATCTCTTTGGAGCTCTTCATCATACCTTTTTGTTTTTAAAACTTGGCTCAAATTAGTTTCATCTTTAAATGCAGTCATTTGAATGCTCACTCCGGACTCTAAATCATTTACAAGATATTAAAAAGCAGTGGGCCTAGTGTAGAACCTTGGAAGAGTCCCCTTGTTATGGCTTTCCATTGTGAAAATTAAAGAACTGCTCTCTGCCACTCCTTTAATTAAAAGACGGGGAGATTGCTGAGAAGGCTGGTATAAAGTTTCATATTGTTTTAAACCCTTTGTATGGGAGATTTGAGTGTAGTTCTCAGTAGCAATACATAAAACAAATATATGGCCCCTTCTGCACTGACTGGTGATTTGGATTGAGGAGCCCCGTAATCTGGATTACAGCCCTCTCATCTGCACATTAATGCAGATCAAGGAGGTCGCACTTCCCACTGGTCCAGCTCTCTGTGCTAAATTGAGCCAGATCCAGATTGAGGCCCTTAATCCAGATCTGTTGTTGTAATCTGGTCTATAAGCAGGTGAAGGGCCTTGTTCCAGATCACAAGCGTGTAGTTATCACACACTAATGGAGGGTTGGTTTTCAGTGGTGTGTTATAGTACATAACCAAAAAGCATACACCCTCAAGCTCTGAGCTATGAACTGTCATTCCTAGCCTTTGGAGGCATGGAGCAAGCTGTAATACTCACACAAGCTTCAGAGTGGCCGGGAGGCGTGGGTCAGATGATGGAGCTGATCCGGCCCATGCCTCCATGTAATCTGGATCAGTGAGATCCAGTTATTCCATGCTTACTGATTCAGTTTCACTTAAGACAAGTGCAAAAGATGCCCACGTCTGCATTATCAAACTTGAGATGGCAGAGAGATTAATTTTCTCAGCAACCTACCAGAAGGAAGGCTATATTAGAACCTCTCACCCTGGTGTGCTGTGCTGTTTTTTGTATGATGACGCAGTCATGGTCCACTTCAAAGGTTGTTTACTGGAAATGGGTTCATTATCTATCTATTCTATAAGAAACAATTGTGTCTTCATATATGTACCAGAAGACTCCAGTTAGCCAGGGATGGGCAGAACTTCCCCATATTGTACATCTAAGTTTCAAAGTTGCTAATCATCTTTCTTATATAATTGCAGAAAGTCATTAGAGAAAAAGAAAAACTTGCTTACAATGAAAGTTGAAAATTACGGTAAGAGATGCATGGTCTTTGAATCTGCTGTGGCATAAGGTACAGCTTATGTGCACGAAAGGACATACTTGTAAACAGAAATAATTAATTGAACTACCTGTTATTTTTCAAATAATAATATCTTTAATGCTTTCTGAAACAAGATGTAAGGATTCTCTCCCAGTTTATTAAATGTGTGGATGAAAATTCTAAATTTTGCAAAAATGACCACACTGTATACAGCAATTAAACTAGTTAAATTGCATTTGCTAACAGCTACAGTGGCTGCATTTACTATAAAGATTACCTGGGAATGAAGAGCTATAGCTAAATCAGAAACATGTGGATCATAGACAGGGATATTAACAAGATTCCTGCTGCTTAGCCTGTAGACATCAATTCTTCTACTCTTGTGCCCTTTCTGCACCTTTTTCCACTGATGCAAACAAGATAAATAATTTTTGAGTTAAGAATTAATTGGCAAAATGGCATTTTAAAGGAAAGATTACTTTTTTTGTTTATACTTATATACCACAGTTCATTTAGAAATCACAGGCTTATCTGTCTGACATTAATACTTTCTAAGTGCTATATAAACATGAAGCTTTTGGATTTAAGTGGAGGTTAGACTTTCTGATCTTGTGGAAGACTGCTGTGGTTATTCTAACTTTAGTATCTGATATTTATTGAATGCTACAGGATATCTTGGCTTCTTCTCCATCAAGGTAACTGGATAACAGGTTATACTGATATAGAACACACAACACAAAATATACATTCTCAAGAGAGGTGGAAAATACTCCTCTAATGTACCTTTATAAATCAGAATTGCTAACGGTTTGGGAGACGTGCCATATGTTGTATTTAACCTAAAAGGCCAAACTGTTTTTTCCAGAATAAATCCTGCATTGCATTTGCTTCCTGCTAGTAGGAATGCAAAATAATTTGTCAAATCTTAACACTTCTTTGTCCATCAAAGGAAACTGATAGTTCACTGATCCCTTCTGAAGACTTAGCTCTTACATGGTATATTTCTGCAGGCTTTGATTTGTTTCCTATATAAAGATTTGAAAGAAGAAACAATTTTGCAATTGCTAAGCTTCTAAGATCTGGGTGCCCCCTGGTGAGAAAATAAAAGCAGCTTACACTCACATTAAATGTGTTCTGCATCAAACATAAAAATAGCCTCCTGATAAAATGGCCCTTGAGAAATGGAGCTGTGTTGTCAGAGCCGTTAAGAGAGTTGTAACATGCGTGGATCCACGTGAGTAAAAAAGCAAAGGGAGAAGGGTCTGGGAAATGCCTTTGGTCAAGGAGTTTAAATCATTAACTGGACAGTAGAACTTTCCCTGTGTTTCAGAGTGCAGTATGAGTTTGAATCCCTGCGCTATATAGGCAGGCATAAAGTTTAGCGGGTTGGTAGAGTTGCAAAGACAGCCATAAGTCATGAGCAGGAAAAATCAGTACAATCTAATGGGGTAAGACTAAAGCTTATTGATGCCAAGGATTCTATTCTTATTTGCTTCAGGGAAGGATTAGTATGTCTGTCCTCAAAACCCTAATCTGGTAGATCCTAGTAATGAAATGAAGGCATTTATCATTATTATACCTGTAGCAGCTTGTATAATCAGTACAGAGTGCCAGATATCTTTTATGTGGCTTTATGGGGAAATTTATAAAACTCAAGGGGGAGGGGGTCCTGGCTACAATTTGGGCAGTCATTACTATACTATTAAAAGCCCAGCAAGTAGTTGACCAAGGACCAACAAGATCTAGTAAGGGGAAGCCTGAAAGGAGGATATGAAAACACACACCGCTGTCTCCTCTGATGGTCTCTAGCAGCTATTCTTTCAATGGGCACCACATCTGGCTAGTTTTGGTAGTGGGAAGAGGTTCCAATAGGATGTCTCACTTTTTATTTGCAATGGATCAAAGCAGCCTCAACAACCCTGCAGTTCCTATTTGTGGTATGCTGCACAAGAAGAAAGGACCCCAATCCTAGCCTCTATGAATTCCTCTTATAAGGTATTTAGCTTGGAAGTCATCACTTTGTGTTGTAGTAATTGATCCCTCCTGTAGAAAATCTTTGCGTTTTGCGATCTTTCAGCATTCACAGATAAGAAACAAAACGCCTCCTTCCTTTTCTTTCCATCACACATAGATACAACGCTGTGGTACTAGCTTTGACTAATGCTCACACTTTTCCCTACTGTCTGGAAAAGCCCTGATAATAATTGTCTTATTAGTTTAGTACCAGCATCTCTCCTTGGCTATTTTAGGTTGTGCTGCCACCTGCTGGATTCTTGTAAATCTCCACTTTATAGACCTCTTATTTCCACTTTCTGGATTGGAAAACAAGGGTCAGGTCTCTCAAAACATGTCATATACCTTGCAGCACGTTAAGTTGTAAATCTAAAACAAAATACCAAATGTAGGCATAAAGATATGCAGCATGCAAAGCAAAGCTCATCAGGGAATGCAACTGCAACTAGATTCCTGCTTATTTGTTGGTTTTTCCATCCCACCTTATGCCCGAAAGTCTCAGGGCAGGTCACAATAAAACCATGAAGCTTAGCTTGTGTTCTGTAGCAAACCTAGGCTTAGGAATGTGTAATCTGACCCCTGGCATCCAAAGAAAGGATTTTCAGAGTTCCCCTCCCAAGAGCACGTGCTAAGAACAGTCCTTCCTAATAGATAGCTAAACATCACAACCCAGCTTAATCGATCCTGCATTTTAATCAGCCTTTTGAGTAAAGGGAGTTGGGTGTCCTTTTGTTGTAGAGGAGTGCCCTGTAATAGCATTGTTAACTACACTATGAACTACCACCCTGTAAGGCTTAAATTTCTTGTTCATGTTTTAACGCAGTGGGCTCATCTCAGTAAAGATGCCTCCCTTGGGAACCAGCAAATACAAAGCGACACCTGCCTCAGCTGTCACATTAACACTCAAGAGTCCCCATTAAAATCATACTCCTCTGGCAATTTCCCGCTGAGCTGTGCTCTGACCTCCGCTTCCGCTGCAGTCAGCAGCAATGGCTCTATTGTCATTTAAGCAGTCCCTGTAATCCAGCCTCTCCCATGAATGACAGAAGAACTTAAATTGGCTCTGAATAGGTTTGATTGCTGTACAACTGTACAGAACAGGTTTATGAAAACACCTGCACCATACCTGCTCCATAGCCTTTGCAGTTTTTCTCAATTAGCTTTTTAAATTACATGTAGATTCTCAGCCTTCCTCCAAGTAAGCTAGGGCACAGTCAATGGACTTCTCCCATTGTGTTGTCATCACAACACTGTGGAATGGACCGAGAAGCCTGACGCACACTGGGCTCTCAGCTCCAGGGAATGCTAGGCTGCATAATGTAGAATATTAGTCTCACGGTGGTTAGTTCTTCGGGGCAATGAAAGAGAGAAATGCAGGAAGTCACACTGCAAAACCTACCATGGTAGGGAGCCAAAAAGTTTCAGGCAAGTGATGGGAAAGAGGACATAGTTAAAGATGCTATCCATGATAATAAAATCTGCCACCAGAGAGATTATGCCCTTTCAAATTTGGCTCATGATTTTTGTTAAATTATTATAAGATGTAACTTAGAGAACAGACATCAATATTGTTTATGCAATAGCTAATATGCTGCAGTTAAGAAATGTATGTTTCAAATGCTCTCCTTGTTTTTATCTTGTTTGTATTGTTACAATGGTTAAATAAAATTTTATTTTTAACAAAAAAGCACCCTGCCACCAGCAATACCCAGGAGTTGAAAAACAATATATTTTAACACTTAAGATCCTAACTTAAGTATTCATTTACATAAGAACATAAGAGAAGCCCTGCTGGATCAGGCCACAGCCCATCTAGTCCAGCATCCTGTCGCACACAGTGGCCCACCAAATGCTCACGGGCATCTCAAGCAGAGACAAGGACAAACCTATCCCTCCTCTAGAATCCCAGCAAATGGACTTAGAAGCGCCCTGGTCCGTCCGTCTGTCCCCCAGCCTGAAAGATGCACCTAGGCATTTGAGACCTCAGAGGTGTTATTCCTCACCACCATGGCTTAAAGCATCAGATTTAGTGCTTGTAGAGACCTTTAGATATCCACAGAAGTACTGAGCACTAAGCAGAATCTAGATCTAAAAGTCACATTAATGCAGGTGGTGAAGGTTTACTCTACAGAGTATCCATTTTCCCCTCCTACCTTTATTCCCTATTACAGAATTTGATTCCAACTTTATAAAACAGTGTGGCAATGTTAGGCAGACATATTGTCCCGTGTAAAAGAACTCATCCTATGCTTGTAAAAAGACTAAACACTGACTTGACTCTCATTTAAGTCTTTTTTCCTGGCCACTTTCCTACCTTGTCTGTTAGAAGACATTATCTGCCTGGAAGGCGTGAAGCTGAAAGAGAGCATGCAGTATAAATGGAGAAGTGTAACTATATTCCAAAAAAATAGTTGAAAGCAATAGGCTAAGGAACATTTATGCCGCCAGCTCCACAGTGGCAGAAAGAAATGGAATATTCTGGTAGTATGAAACCAACTACATAAAGAATGCTTGAGAGAGGTTCCCAAATTTTGTCAGTCTTAATGGTGCAAAACGTTTAAGCAAGAGAGGTTGACATTTTTTGAAAGGAGTTTCTGTTTTAAGGTGAAAAGCCCTTGTTTTTCCTTCTTTCAGAGAAAGAACTCAAAATGCTTCGTCAAGAAAATCGCAAGAATGCAGCCTTCTCAGTAGCTCTGGCGCTGTTGGTTGCCATTATTTACACCTGCTGGACAATGTAGCTGCTGTGGAGATCTTCTAGCCTTGACTGTGATTGTTTCTTCACTTCCTGTAGACTCAAAAAGATGATCACCCTTCCATACAATGTGCACAGGACACTTTCAGGGCATTGTAGCCTATGTAATCCTCATCACTGCCACCCAAGAATTAACAGATCATGTAGGGGGCTCGGGGTGGAGGGGAAGCACAGAAGGCTCAATTTCCATGCTTTGAAGGAACCACCTGTCTGTAATCAACCCCCAGACTGTTCCAATATCTCAAGATTTTTTGATGTTGAATTCTTCATCCTACTAAGGCTTTCTTCCAGGATGTATCAACAACGACCACACATCTCCTCTCCATTTGCAGCCCTTGCATGGTTATCTGCCTTTGCTCACAAGCAGCAGTAGGACCCTGATGAGCATCATTGGACGTGAACAGTTTGTGGAGCTGAACAACAATGGACCAAACTACTTTCACAATTTAAATAAATACTGCCTAATTCTCGGAAGAACATCCAGCTTCTAAGTGCCTAAGGAAAAAAAACAGCTAAATAAGAAAGCTATGTTGTTTATGTCTCTATAGTGGGGCTTCAATAATGTCCCACTTTCCACATACTACGTTTAGTCCAGGATAATGGTTGTAAGGTAAGGTAGACAACCCAACTCTGTAAATTTTACTTAGCAAAAGAACTCCACAATGTCTGTAGCCTGAAAGGAATGGGTCTATTTAAACTTACAGAAACAGACCAAGATGAGCACACTCTGTTCCAATATCTTTCTATAAAAATGTTCAATTTTCTTCCTCCTCTTCTGGCTAGTGTGTATACAGCAGAGCTCTGGGAAATTAATCTTAACCATTTCGGAATTACAAGAAACAAAGCACGTTTCCAAATTACTGGGATTGTATTGGCAGTGCACAGATAAAAAGGGAAGAGGAACAAACACACTGATACACAGCTTCATAGAACAAATGGGTAAACATTCCTTTCAGCAGGACATTTTTGACCTCCTCCCCACAAGGGCTGGAAAGAGAATAGGCAAGGGCAGGTTCAATTATCCACAACGAGAAACCCAATATTTCTGATACTCTTGCACATTTAAGAAACTTTCTGCTCTGAACGTTTGAAGACAGACCATCATCCAACTCTGGAGTTCAGCTGTTCTGATATTCATTGGGGGTTTTGTCTTCTTCAGATAAGCGGACTTTAAACAGAGGACATTTTCACACTTAATAGCTGTAGGATAGTGTCCCACTACAGTTAAATCCAGAGACAGTGGCTGGCATTCGCATGAGGGCCGGCACCACCCAAACTTAAATAATGGCCATCATAGTGTGGATGGTCCATCCCAGACTGCCATAGCAATAGCCATGGCAACTTCTGCTGCGCACTGGGGTGCTGCTATGGCAATTGCCATAGCAGCCCAACCCACCCCCATGCAGAGTTCATACAAGGAAACATTGTGAATGCTACGTCTGGGAGAGCTACAGATGATCAGGATGGCTGTCCACGTTCTGGGCTGCTCTGGAACAGAGACCGCACTCTGGTGTACCAAGGCAGGGTCCCAGAGCGTGCAGGGCTGTCCTGATCTCCAAAGTGCAAAAAGTCCCAGGTTTTGTAATGCACTGCAAAACTGAAAACTATCTTGACTCTTAGATAACATAAAAGTGCTTACAGAATTACAAGTCTTGCAGGAATGAGAAAATAAATTGTAGGTAAGCAAATGAGGGCAGTCATTTAGGGAGCTGCTGTATTCCCCTTCCCCTACTTCCTGCAATATGCACCATTTTCCTTCAAAGCACTCTCAAATAACAAACTAAAATTATATTAAGCCTGGTCTCAACATTTTCTTCCTGAAATATTCTGTCAACATGAAAAGTATCTTGAGCTAGAGACAGTTCTCTTGAAAAAATCAAGCACCCATAGGTTTTTGTAGTAAGACCAAAACCAAAATAGTGTATTAGTCTTAATCTGCTGCACCATGTTAGGACAGTCTGCTCCTCAAAAGCCCTTTTAAAAGTTGAGACTCTAGATTAAAGGTTTATTTCTCATTTTTGCCTTTTCTCATTTCAAATAAAACATCTTTATTTCGTTGCAGTCAAGTATTATCTGATATTCCAAACAAGCCCTGAAGAGTCCCATATGGGAAAGGCAATTCTGATTTGAAATCTGCCGTTTCTGCCAAAATCATGCTAAAAACAGAACCTTAGTTTTGAGATCACCTGACCATCCACAATGATATTCCATTTTATACTTAATGCCTGATCAACAGAAAGCCAGCTTTAAACACCTGAGTAGCTTAAACAGAGAAATAAATCTAACAATGTTGTCTTAATATAACAAAAGTGAAGTCTAAAACCGGCACTGCAGCTGAAGAAGGAACAGGCTTAAAAGGCAGCACCTGTACAACTCCCAGGAGGTCCCCTCCAACTCCCAGGAGGTCCCCTCCAACTCTACCATTCTATGATTCTATTGAGATGGTTTAGGAGATCCTGCCTTGAGCAGGGGGTTGGACTCGATGACCCAGGAGGTCCCCTCCAACTCTACCATTCTATGATTCTATGATTCTATACTTAGGGCCTTTCCACACTTGGCCTTATTCTGGAATATATCCCAGAACAGGGATCTGCTATCCACATCCTAGTGCAGATTATGGCAGACCGCAGGAGAGGCCTGCCATGGTTTGCATTAACATGTGGCCAGCAGACCCCCATCCTGCGATATGTTCCAGAATAAGGTCAAGTGTGGGAAAGGCTTTAAAACAACAAACTAGCACAAAGCTTAGGTACTTCCAGGAAGGAGTTCTTGTTTTGACTGGTTTGGAAGAGCTTCCCTACTAGGACTTTGTTCTTCTCCCACAGTTGCTTTGACTTACTTACCTGGCAGGGTCAGATATGGCTAAAACCATCAATTATATGAGGCTTCACGGATTTCTTTAAGAAGCACGAAACCTCTGCCTTACCTCTAGTCAACACTGTCCCTTCTTGTAGATATATGCAAATGCAAGTGATAGATGCTTTAGTGCTACCAAAACCATACGATTTAATGAAAGGCTTTAGATTTCTGATAAAGTCACAAGGTGAGGAAAACAGTTCTATGCTTTCAGTTGCCCTTTAGTCCTCAATGTCTCAGTGCTGAAGTACTATTCAGAAAAAAATGGTCATCTTTCACTGTAACAAGCAATGTGAGAATGACCAAAGCTCTATTAGTCAGTTTTGTTCACTCTCTACAAGATTTTGAACCTAAAGAAGTGTTCGTGTCTGCTTTAAAAAATCCAAAAAGCCAAGAAAACTCTCCCTAATAAAAGGGCTGTCTTAACACTGAAAGGATCGAATCCAGGTGTCTCTTATCATTCCACCCATCCTCTTAAGTTCAGATTTCTCTCTGAATGAAGGAAAACCACCAGACCTCAAAAGCACAGCTCAAAGCATTGCAGCTTTCCAGTCCCAGCCTGTGGATTTTAAAGAGCTTAATGCTTACATGGTAGCATCTTTGCATTACTAGAAGTGGAGATCATAACCAACTTAACTTTGCATAGAAGCATGAAATGTAGCTTTAACAGTCAAAAGTCACTGTTGGTGGTAAACAGATCAGAAGTGTGACTATCAAAATGTCTGTCTGTCTGACTTCTTCCCACTAAGTACCAACTCGAAGAGCAAGCCAGAGAGGTACCACAAGAGAAAGTAAGGCTATTAAAATGGGAAATCTATTCTTGTTGTGGACACATTTCCTCTCCTAGAGCAACTGACTCAGTAGCCATGTGGCCCTCCACTTATACTGATGCTACTGGCAAGCTTGCTTTGGGAGCTTCACAGAGTTCAGATGCCAAGTTTCAAAACACGGGTGGGGAAAGGCAGAGTGGGGGTTCACCCAGAAGAATGTCCTCTGTTCCAAGTGTCTTATCTCTGTGATACTCAGATGTTGCCAGGAGCACATACTTCTGTACAGTAGTGTGTTCTGCTGTCCAAAGCGGTGTCCCATTTGTTTTGCACCAACTCTCCTATTACTCCATGTTCTTTTAAAACAGGGCTCCTTCATGGATCATCACACAGGGTCATTTAATCAGTTGCTGAAGATTCTAATCCAGGATCATTTCCAGTCCCCCAGGACTTATTGATGGCCTGGTCATAGGGCGAATGGGCCCTGATGAAGGACAAAACAGCTTCTTTGGATAATTTTTCTGGATCTTCCTTTTTTTGAGAGTCATGCATTTTATCACCATTCTCCCACTCCCAGAAAAGACGGCTGAAGTAGCAAGTGCTGTTGGAAAGAAGAGAGAAATTAATGTAACAACTGATGCAACAGAGGGCTAAATTTCTTGTTGGATGTCACTGGATCATGGATGACTGCACGGGCACTTCCGTGCAGTCTTCTTGGCAGAGGTACAGAAGTGGTCTGCCATTGCCTACTACCCAGGAGAGACTGGGGATCAGATCAATGACCCACTGCTTTCCAGGCAGTTTGCTCTACCACTGAGTTACTTAGCCTCCAAGAAGGCACGTAAAAACTCTGTTAACAAAACAAAAACCTCCTGAGCCATGAAGAAACTTTGCAAGCACATACAGCCAGTAACCGGTAGCTGATCCTGATTCAGGATGAAGGAGCTCTTTGTAATTACTTTCAAAGACTAGGAGAGAAAAGAAAGCTCTTTTCAATACCTCTTGCAGGGTCTTTGTGTGGTCCAGACATACGAGGAACATACATTCCTACCCAAGCCCAAAGAGATGCGCTTTGAAAAATCTTAAAAATAATTTAAACTTGCCAGCTTGAAAAGAACCAAAATGCTTTGTCCAACTTTGTTCAAATCAGTACATTACGTTTTATTATTTTGCAGTCTGGAAAACTGGCCTCCAAGTGTCTTGTTACTATGCAACTATGGGTGAAGGAAAGAAAGACACAAGTAGAATGACTACCCACTTATTCTAGTTGCTGGTCTTCCTCTCTTTCACTGTCTACCCTCTAGGTTGACCTTATTGGCATTTTCAGCAGAATCAGGAGGGGGAAAAAGTATCTGCAATTTGTGACCAACCCTGACAACAGTACTTCTCATGGTAGAGAGGCAGCCTCCCTGAATACATAAGAAGTCAGTGGCTTGACAGTCACACAGCTGAACACAAGTTTTCTGCTTCTACAACAATGCCTTCAGAGAAGGCCCAAGTTTGCCAAAACCATTGATTCTTTCTGCAGGACTCAACAATTAAGGGACTGCTACTGCAGAGAGAGAGAACCTAGTCATATCTATAAAAGAATGCTGTTTTAACAGAAACAGCTTTATTTTTGCCTCAAGTCAAAGTACTGACTCAAAAGGGGGAATCGATGTCTTTTTTGTGTAGGAAAGAGGGAAAAGCCCAACACAGAGAACTGAAACTTTCTGAGAGGCGAGGGAAATCAACTACATGCACTAGAATCTATAACAGGCCTGACAGGAGACTTCCAAGGAGGCCAACAAGCAGGACACAGCAGGAGTTGTAGCGAGTCTGAGCGCTCAGCCGACGTGATGTTTGTGATAAAGAAATACATTCAGGTTGGTTGGTTTTAAAAACTCCTCTTGGATGTGTCTCATTGATCAGCCCAGATTCTGCCCCTTATTTTACAGCATGGTGGTCTTGAAAAGAAACTTGGTAGGTAATTGTCACAGAAACAGTGGCCTTGAAGAACCACTGTGACGAGTACTTAATATTCACAGCCTATTCAGTTACACTGTTCTAACTGTTACATTAGCATTGTGACAAGAAAATATATCAGTGCCTCATTACAGCCACATTAGAGTTCACAAGTGATTATGCAACGCATCTATTATCAAAGTCTCATATAAACCTCTTCCTTCCTGTTGTTTTTAAAGCCATATTGATGTTTTCTGCAGAAATCTCATCATCAAAAATCTCTTATGGAAGGACGGAAAGGAATTCGGAGTTTCAGAAGGTGCAAGTTTCTGCTTAATGCCTGCTTAGTAAGCTGACAAAAGGCAATTCAAATGTCTCCCACGGTTTCTCTCAAACCCATCAGGGCAAGAGGGGTAGGAAGCCTGAAGTGAATCAGCAGGTGTTCCCAAGGTTTAGGCATCCACAGAAGCCAACTTCTCATGCTGTTTGAATAAACAACTATGCAAACATAACTGATTCAGGTTTACAACTGGGACTTGTGTTTCTGCAGGCAGCCCCCCTATGGATGGGGAAAGCTACAATTTATAGAGCAGCTAAAACAGCATGCTTTCATACTAGTCTAAGGGACAGAAAACTGAACAAACTGCTATAAATTGCCACCCAGTAAAGGTGGAAGATGTTTTTCTGGAAAATTTCAAGGAAGAAAACAAGCTTTTAGGAGTTTGTTTTTTAAAGGCGTAAAACACTGGCGGCTAGAGGAGGAGGTTCAGCACATAAGCGAAAACTCCTTCTTTGTCCTAATTCTTTGGGCTTATTTTAGAACTAGCAAGTGCCCACAACATCTTGAATAGTAAGCCACCAAAATATATGAAGCCATAATGAAAGGAATAAGGAGGAATAAGAAGATGGAGAAAAGAGCATGAAGGGGATACAGCTTATACAATGTCAACGCAAGAGCTCAGAATTTATATAATAGTACACAATATTCATATTACGTGAGCCAAAGAATGGAAAAACATGGAACAGATGACAGGATTTATAAAAAGCCAGGAATAGCAATGAAAAGATTCACGGATTTTATGAGCTAAGATGCTCCACTTTTATTTCACCTGTGACTACTACAAGTTGTGGGCAGTGTGCAAAATTCAGACCCATTAGATTACCAGGCTACGAAACTGATTTAAGTAAATTAAGCTCCTATACTCTAATTGAATACAGCCCTTCTTCATGTAATATAGTAATTCGCTTTCAGGAAATAATAACTTCTTGCCAACTGTGTTAAAAGAACAGAAAAAAACCAAAAGTACTCATCCTAACTTTCCATTAACATCAATGCAATAGAACAATGCAGTGGTACATTTTCTTGAGGTTTTAATTAGTATCTCCTTATACATCAGTGTCAGTGTAGAAATGGTATTTCTACATCATGGTTTAGTCCATTTCAAATAGAATATAATGATTAGACTTGTATGAACAGGCAGAAACTACCAAGGAATTCTCAACATCCTTACCGATATCAATACTGCAGTTTCAAAGAAATTTTAATCTGTAGCATTCATAAGACCCAAGTCTTTTCGTGCATCTAAGGCCAATTATGTTTCAACATTTTTTGCTGGGAAAAGCAAATGGAAGCTGACCCGGCACATCCTACAATATCTACTAAAATATGCATCATGAGATCTGCTGAAGCTCCTTCTCACTGCACAAATTTGTTGCAAAACACAGCAGCTTACAATGCTTATAGGGTTTTCACCCACAGACAACAAAGCAAAACCAGGAATGATGGTTTGTAAATGCAGACAGAAGTTATCCTCAGACAATTTAATGATGCTGGAAAGGGATCTATGGCAGCAAGACATATAGATGGGACATCACCTTGACATCATTCCTGGAGAAACTGACAGCCTTCTCAAGATAATACTTACTGAAATGGTGCAACAGATTCTGGAGGCAGTTCATATGTTGAAGCATGGGTTACTTTGTTGAAGAAAAATTTTCTGTTACTTTTTTTGCTGAATGCCATGGTCCATGGTTCTACAAACAAAAAGTAAAGAAATCTGATGAAACATGGAAAGAAATAGAATCACAGAGTTGGAAGGAACTTCTAGGGTCATTGAGTCCAACTATTAAAAATTAATTTCTCCATTAAAAATCAGTCACTTCTATCTTGCTGCTGCTTACTACAGATGGTGGCTTTTGAGGGATAAAGCACTGCAGCCATCTTGCACAAACATTTTATACTTCTTAAAAAATAAAAACAGAAAAATCAACTATCACTTCCTGTTCATAGTACTACTTCAAGCTAGGGAAATCAAGATTCAACACAGAATTCTGGAAGAGTAATGAAAAACATGAGACCTTTTGTTCATTTTTATATGTAAATATGAAAATGTCTCCAACTAAGAAGACAATGATTTGACTTTTATACTCCACTTTTCTCACCCTTTTAAGGGGCTCCAAAGCATATGATCAAGCTCCCTGTTCTTCTCCCCACAACAGACACCCTGTGAGGTAGTGGGGCTGTGAGAGCTCAGAAAGGGAGCTGTGACTAGCCCAAGGTCACCAGCTGGCATCACAGAGGAACAGAATCAAACCTAGTGACTACAAGATATGAGTCTGGCACTCTAACCACAATACTAAATTAAAGCATCTACATTCCCGTGGAGAACTTACCACTGACAGTTCGAATTATGTACAATCCTGTGGGTACAAAGTGCCTGTCATCACGTCCAGTATAGGACAGCCGTGGTATTCCTCTAGAGCTCTTGATGATCTTCATCTCTAACCTAAAAGACATGTACTTACTTGCATACCAAAAAATAGGTGTCATGGTGTTCAGGCACAAAATAATGTAAAATGTTCAAGCCTGCCCCATGTTTCAGTTCACTTGCATCTCTACTTGCTCATTCACTCTAAATGAGCCTCTAAATGAGCCCAAATGATAAGCAGAATTTTTGGAGAGAGGAATAAACTGAGACAAAAAGGAAAGTAACAAGAGTAGTGGCCGACTTTAGTGGCTCCCTAACCACCAGACCAAACTGGCTCACATAAATGTGGTGAGAAAGGATTCAGAAGAGGTTTTATGCAGCGAAATACTCCAAGGATAACTTTATAGTTGCATACAAAATGATTCAAAGTTTTTTTAAAATTCTAATGACTAACTATTTTAGTACAAATGTATTTAACCCCATAATGCAAAACATAAATGGGCTAAGCTGTAAAAGCAGCAGGAAATTGCCTCTCTTCTCTATTAGAAACAATGGGGGTACTGCTCTTCTTACAATGCAAGAACCTAGAAAGATTTTTTACCTCTTAATAATCCATATACGGATCACTTCTACAGCAACATACAATTTATTAATTTCTTAAAATAATGGAATCCTGTTTCAAATGGAAACAGTATCCTTTTTTTACAATTTGGAAAATAAAAGTCCAGAAGTTCAAGTTTTCTGGAAACTCACCTGAGGAAAATCTTGCCCATATCCTCTAATCTGTAAACTTCCTTCACTCTGTTGAAAAAGACAGAACAAAAAGGACATTGAACTTTGAGGAACTGGCAACCCTTTATTGACAATCTACAGAGGACAGACTATCAGTTGACAGGCTTGGGAAAATAAAAGAGAAGGTAGACAGCAAGAAGGAGAAATAATGAAAAAGAGAAGCAGAAAACTGAATAGATCAAAAGAGCACCTGGAAAGAGCTGGGAAGTCAAATATGTCATAAGTAAAACAGATTTATATAATATGTGGTTTTCAAAAACATCAGAGTGTAAGTTTTACTTATTTAGAATAAGTTTAAAAAATTAAAGGACAATGAGCTAAATTATGGGCTGAATACAACTGCTGGAGTTCCCACATACATTTTAAACAGAAGTTTTGAAAAACACACAGGAAAACAATAAAAACACTGATGGCTCAACTTTTACAATTTCATGCCCTAAGCATTTTTACTGAACTTCCAAGATCTGTAGACTTTTCAGTTTTTAAAAAGTTTCTAGCACTCACAGCGAAGGAGAAAAACTTGAACAACTTAAGAAACCAGAATTTAAATATTCTAAGAATTCTAAGAAAATGACTGTATAGGTTTGAAAACTTTTTACTTTAATGATGTCACCATACTCTTTAGTGGACCCACAGAAATGTCTGGACCATTAATTTGGGTAAATACATCCCTTAACATGCTATATGTTTTTTTTTCTGAATATCAGAAAAAACACTAAGTGAAATTTTACACTACCCTTATCTAGAAACTATACTGGATTTGGAAAACTAGCTGGTTACAAGTAAGACTGTAAAATAAAATCCATTTTTAAGGGAAAATTATGAAAACTGAAGAGGTACAACATTTAGTGCAATTCCTTTTTTTAGGTTAATCTTCATTTGTACAAAGCCTTGTGGTCATAATTTCAAAATCCTTTTTTGTTTTTAAAAGATCTGCATAATGTTTTAATCTACTTTTTTTTCTGAACCACCATCTAATCTGTATCTTCATCTTGAACAGAAAGCATCATCTATATTCTCCTACCCTCCACCTGCTCCATATGGGAATCACCTTATCACCTCATCCCTTTTTTCAGAACCTATCGTCTTCATGTATCTTATTGCTATGAGAAACTGATTCTCAGAAGATCAATCACCCTTGCCAGTTTTTCCAGGTGCGAACCAACATGTAAGCATGGTGTGGCTTTTCTTCTCCACAAAGTATTTTCAAGAATGCCAAGAAATCTCATTCACCTGATGGGGTTCATATCTGGTCGGCTAGGTTTAGAAACTGCTTTTACAAACTTCTCTGCTAGCTGTATTCTGGAACCAAAAAGAAATATTTCTGAAGTTTAGGTTTCCTGGAAAAAGGAATTAAAGATTTATACAAAATGCATGCTAAACAAATAATCAAGTAAGACATCTAAACAGTGCTAGATTTAATAGGTAGCCCTATTTATGTAAGTCCTAGGGAAATGTTAGGAATCAGACTTAATTAGTCAATTGCTCTTTTTCAACAAAACAGTTCCTTATGTTATAGTCAATACAAAGCTGTAATTCTTATTCACAACTAACTAATAGTTAATTTTCTGTATTAAATGTTTGTCTTCCTCAAACTAAGGAAAGATATACTACACTCTAAGGTGTAACTACTTTCTTGAAATTTTCCAGTGGAAAAAGACTAACAATGAAATCAATGTCAGTGTCTCTGTGTAAATATGTGTTACATCCACACTGGCAATGCTATGGTCATTACATCTAAAAAAATAAAGGTACAATTAAAGAAATATAGGTTTGGAAGAATGCAGAAAACAGCAATCTGAGGAATAAAAGGGCTGGAGAAAGTCCTCTGCAAAGAAATGCTTACGAAAAAAAACACCAAGGAGGAATGTTAATGGAAATAAACAATGTATGATCCAGCGGAAGTAGATATACTTTTCTCTCTCTTGTAAAGACTTTAGGAGAGCCAGTGTCTCCCAGTAAAGTGAATGTTGCAAGATGGAGGGAAGGGAAAGAAAAATACTTCTGCAAAATCAATGGGGGACACCAACTAGAATAGCTTTAAAAGAGGATTGAACAAAGGCTAGCAGTTGTAACCACTGTATAGAACAGATAGTAGGCTTCTGAAGGTTATTCCAAAACTCCAAAAGCACATGCACGTTTTTCTCCAAGCTCTACTTACCGCTGATTGAAATGTTGCTCTTGGACATTAGTGCCATTTAACACCAAGGCATCAAGAATATGGATAGCATTAATCTTTCGCTGTGCTTTCCCCTAGAATGAACATCTCAGTTATTGATAATGTAGCAAAGCATAAATATATCTACATAAACCAGCTTCCAGCCTTTCTAGTAGCTTCAGAATATTGAACCACACAATTTATAATCCAAATAAGCTTTTTAATTTCTCCCAATCCCGTCATAATTCACTAGCTGGACAACTACCCAATGTAGTCCTTTGGTTTAATATGCATTTCTCAGACATTTAAAATACTTCTTAAACACTAAATGGTAATGATTGGGAGAATAACTAAGAGCAGAAAAGGAGGCAAATTTGAATCTTGAGCTGGAAATAAATAAATGGCTTATTGAGACAGACAAAAACGTATTTAGAATATAAAATACTGTTCCTCTTGACTGTATGCTAAACTGCTTTATCCCGCTATTGGTTTTATTGTACAAACCTATGAACCACCTTGAGTTTCTTTTATAATATCAGTGCAGTGTAATTTTCAAAACTAGGTAAAAAAAAAGAATTGTGCCAATACTCTGATTTGTCCAGACTGATTTTTGAACATAATACATTAGAGGGACCATATCATAACCTAGTATTCTGCCCACGTTTTATAGGGGCTTGACAGTTATCTCATGCCCACCCTCCTCTGCTGGAGATCCATAAGAGCTGCAAAGGCAGAAAAGCACAAAATACTCCTTCCATTTATCTTGAATTCTTCTACAAATTCCTGCTTATGGACATTACTTCCATTAGACAGCGGTTGGGAATAGGAAGCAGGAATCTACCAGGTCAAAATCCTGTTTAGGAAAGGCAGCAAAAACACTGCAGTGCATGCAGTAGCAAGGAGGCTAACCACCACCACCCAAAAACATAAAATGTTTATCATTTTTCCATGACAGCAATGAAAGACTGTCATGAGTTTGAATCAAGCAGTCTTTACTCCTGAGTACACCAAACCAGAGGCAGCTGAACTGCAACCTAAGTATATCCCACTGTCTGTTTAAGGATGTGTCTCAGAACTACCACCACCCCACGATTTTCAAAAGAGAAAACAGATCACAGTACACTGAGATGTAATTGCATCAAGGTTTCCTGTTTATACACCAGTGACATAAGAAGCAGCAAACCATTTGAAATGTTCGCTACACTTCATCCGAAGTCCAAGTTATGTCCCTTTTTTAGTAAGCTTTTTAAATTGCTAATTGAAATTCCTGATGGGGGAAGGGGAAAACAGTGTCTTACCTCTCCCTTCAGTTCATGAACAATCTCCACAGAGAGAAGAGTATCTCGTGGCAGTTCTGTTTTCAGGTCCAGTTTGGTCCAGCAATCTGACAGGCGGCCACCCCAGGTGTATATCTGAGACTTCTGTACGAAAACAAACAGGAAAGCAGCACTGGGTTCACTGAGGAAGTTGGTCCTGCAACAGCCATGAGGCTAACTTTTACAAAGTACATTGCAATTAAATACCTAAACAGGGTTTCAGCAGCAGAGCAACAAAAGTTTGCTGTTTTCTATTATGAGAACGCCAGGATAAGTGATGCAGTTGGTTAATCTACATTAAAAAATTATTTTAAAACTAATTTTGAGCTTATTAGAAACTAGCAAAGGAGCTCCATGGTGATATTAACCAGAAACTATATGTATTCCACTGTAAGAACAGTAGCAGCAGCAAAAGACTAAGCCAATTACAATTCAAGTTTTCTATGGCATAATTATTATCACTTACCCCTAGTCCTAGAAGGAACTTCTGGTCACTTCCTGATACCATACACCTATAATCCAATACTGGCCGGATCTTCTCTAAGGTCTTTGAGTTTAGAGGGGCAGGTTTGTAACCGAAGACTTCTATGTCAGTACCCTGGATCAGAAACAGAAGGAGGGACAGTTCATAGAATACAAGAGTTGAAAGGAATCTTAAAGATTGGCTAGTCTACCTTTATGATCAGCTCAGGAAACAGCTTAACCATCTTCAATGGAGGACAATCCAACAGTCACCTGAACTTGAACTCATAACTGCTTAAAACCTGTTACAGTTAAAATTATTTTCTCAGTCTGGATCTCCTTACTTTGTTTCATTCTACTGGTCTTAATCCTGTCCTCACGATCCAGCAAATCTGGTCCTTGCATGCAAAAGCCCCTTAGATATCCATAGACTTCCCTCAGCTTTATCTTTTTTATCTTAATTAGTTACCATGGAAAAAGGTGCAACCATTTTATCCAATCACACAGAACATAGAGTATCTGAAATTCTCACCTGAATTAGCTCAAAGAACTTAGATTTGGGATCTGAAGAGGATGGAGCAACTCGGGCCTGGTCTGGAATCTACAGCAATAAATGAACAAATTAGTGCATGAAGATTTAATTTTCATAAGGGAAAATAAGAAAAAACAAGGAAAACAAGGGGTTGGAATCAATGACTCTAGAGGTCCCTTCCAACTCTATGATTCTATGAAATATTAATTTTTAAAATATAAAAATAGTCATAGATCTATCATACCTGAACCTATTGTTGGATCAAAATTAACTCATATAATGTCAGGCAGGGCTAGCTGCATGACATAATATCTGTATGTAAGATCTCTGCCATTTATGGGATTCTCTAAATATGTATAAGTTATAGTAGATAATGGTTGCCTGTTGTTTTGCCTCAGCAGGGAACTGACAGTTGACTCCCCCCTCCCTGCTGAGGTCAAGTGATACATTTGTGTGAGAAGGTTTTGACGCCAAGTTTAAATTGGTTTTGAAAAATAGTTATTGTTCATTGGTTAAGGGCCAAACACCGCCAAGCTATGGAATATATAAATATGCTGGGTTTTCTGTTCCAAGTTGCTCCCAACAAGAAATGTCCTAACGCTGAGCTGAAATAAATCACTGTTTATCTTTTTCAAGAAAGAGTCTCGTGGTCATTCTTTGCCAGCCTGACATATAATAGGAATAGCAAAGGGTTTTTTTTCTTCCACTTTCTCTTACAACTGGAAGAGTGCATGCAAGATATAGCATCGTTCTTCAGGTGTTATTAGAAGCTACCTTTGCACCTTGTTGTACATACCTGCTGAACGCAGTCAATTCTGACAGTGTGTTTCAACGTAAATAATAAGAACAAGTCCTTTCAATGAAATGAACTGAAACACTTTCAAGCACTACATAATTAGTTTTTAAGACAGACTGCCATCAAAGTCCCCACAATCCAAGATGCATGCAGAGAAGACAAGATGCAGCTAGAATAGAGTTCTTTCTTTCAGCTGTCAAATCCTGAAACATATTTTACCCTGAGGTGCCATCTACAGCATATACAGGGAACTACAGACCTTCAGATTCTGCTGGACTCAACACCCTTCATCCCAGTCAGTATAGCCAATGTCAGAGAGGAAGGGTATAAATAAGCAACATTTAGAGGACCACAAGTCCTCCCCTGCTCTTTTGAGTAATTCACTTAATTTTCTCCGACCTAAAGTGATTAAATACCTGCAATACTAAGTATCCTAAGTTGCTATTCATTGCATGGAGGCTATATATTCATTCATTCAGGAGCACCGCTTCTGAACAACACTGTTGCATGATGTGGATTGTACCGATCTCATTTAGAACAATATCTCCAAGCTTTCACTGAAAGGTCAATCAAGTAATTAGACTGCTCATACAAAAGGCCAATTGAAGCAGTCAAGTGATACTATTCTAAATTTTTGTTATTCAGATTTTAGCATTTTCTTTCCACTTAAGCTTTGGTCATCTTAACATAGCATTTATGACTGAGGTATGAGAAAAACAGGGTTATCAGCTCTGATGGTTATGTGACTTCAGAGAGGTGTAGATAGAAGGCCAGCTGCTGGAAAACATGTGGGTAGGGCAAAAGTGTGAACCTATGCTCTGCTTGTGGCTTCCATATGCAACTGGTTGCCACTGTGAGAACAGGCTACTAGACTAGATGGTCCACAGGTCTCATTAAGCAAGGCATTTCTTATTTTCTTAAAATATAGGATCGCGTATCATAAACAGTTTGCATATCTGTGATCAATTCCTCATAAATGGTAGAACTTGCAACAACATATTTTGGTTTAACACTTTCTTATCCTTAACTTAGTTAACATGCTTGTCCAAATAGGATAAATGGATACTATAAATAACATACAGTAAATAATGTATTTCCCTGGCTCATAAAACCTGACTAAGCCCTTCCAAAAATACCTCTGAAAGCTATGGAAGAAGCACATCATCTTTAATTTTTCTTGCTTTCACAGTTTAGGAATTTGTATAATTTAAACAATATCCAGTACTTAAAGAATCTGTGACACATCCAATACTCTCTGACAAGTTAGTTCTTTTCTTGGGAAAGCACGTTTTAGCTGTATTTAGAATTTCCAAGAATTCTCTTCAAGCATTGCAAAAGTGTGAGACTACAGTTCTTTGCATTGGGGCTTTACTTACCCCCCAGAGTCGAAGACATTCTTTTCGGATTTCAGCCTGCCGTGGCTCACTCAAAGTCCTAGTAGAAATTGTAAAGTTTCCCATAGATTTCCAGTTAAATAATAACTCACCCATCACACACATATGTTCCTCCGCCAACTTAATACCACCAGATACAAAAAGTTACCATATCACAAATAATCCTTTTCTGTTTTTGAAAGAACATCATTCTCAACAATCACTATAATACAAATTTCAAATAATCTCATTATACACTCGCTCCAATCCAGAGAAAAGTTTAATTAATTCAACAACCTAGTCATAACAAATGTGGCTCAGTAACATCAATTACACTGCCTGGACAGCAGCCACCCTGATTAAAGCAACTTCAATACTCAATTTTGGGGCACTGGCCACCACACAATGAAGAGTGTATCAAACTGACTGCACAGCATTCATTGATTACACTTCATTCTCCATTCAAGCAACTATATGACTTTTGAAAAAGATCTATATTGTATACTTACGTGTCTTGAACAAAGGCACGTATCTTAGCCAGTGCTTTGATCTGAACAGCACACAGGCTGGAAGGCAAAATAATTAACTGTTAAACAAGTTATCCACTGTAAAGCTCATTATTTGAAAGCCTTATAAAAGGAAAATGAGATACGGAAAGCCAAAATAACTGACTTCAAGCATATATAAGCACATTGCAACAACATGTTCAGGGGACTGATGATCACTCTTTTTTCATCTTTCCCAGTCCCTCTGGGAGCAGGGTTGAAATTAATATTCTGAAGATCCTGAATCCCAGCTCCTCAGGCTGCAAACAGTATGTAAACAAACCAAACTGAGAAAACAGGTTTAGCTAACAGATATTGAATAGTCAGCCTCCATAACAGTAGCAGCAAAGAAAATAAGACCTATCTTCTAGAAGAAATAGCCAGAGTAAATCAAACGTTCTATTTTTCAAGCCTGAGAAACACATGGTTTGGGGCATCTCTGTCAGGTGAGTCTAGGAATTACAGCTTTTCATGACCTGCTGCAAAACCTGCCTGCCAAAGGTGACCTATATGTACCTAGCCTAGGGATGTGCACGAATATTCATAACATTCAAAATTCGTATGAATGCATCCAAATTTGAGATTTGTATTCAAACTGAATGTTGGGACATTAAAAGACTGACATTCGAATACATATCAAATGCTTCGGAACATTCGTATGAAGCTTCATTACATCTGTGAACCTGGGGAAGAGGGAAAGTGGCTACACCAGTCACATCTGCAATGGATCCAGAGTGGATTGGAAGTGGACTGAGAGCAGATTCAAGGCGGATTTGACACTTTCAGAGCAGATACGTCAGGGATACGTCTTAGATACGTAGGGGATGCATATGGGATACATAAGGGATTTGTGTGTGATTCATATCGAACATTCGTATTGAATTCATATCGAGCATTCGTCCTGAAACAAATCCTGCCACATTCAAAGGGGATCTATTCAAACAAATAAGAATTTTCCTGCATTCGATTCCATACAAATCCAATGCAAAAAAAAAACACCCCATTCCTGCACATCCTCAATCTAGCTTGCAATGCTGAGATAATGTGGTCAGCTTTTCTCACTTTGCTGCAAGGGTCTTGGAAGATGGATCGGTGGACAGGCATGGTATGGCGAAATAAAACAGGATGTTACCCAGCCTTCTCTCACCCTAGCTGAGGGCCTTAAATTTTGCTTTCTTGGGGAAAATAGAATGAAAAGATATAAGGATTTGCGCAGGGATGTGTACTAACACAAAATGGTAGTTGAGGTTCATCATAAACACAAATCATAAGCCAGGTAAACTGTCTGAGGACAAATCTAGAAGCAGCTGGCCAGTTCTATAAGAGGATAGGTCAGGATGCAATGCTAAGAGGGGGGGAAATCTTCCAGATCCAGTTCTAATTGAAGCAGTTCTTGTACATCCCTTTATTTGCAAAGCTGTTCCATTCTGCCCAGATGGACCTTAACCACAAGAGGATTTTCTCCTTACTTTTAGATGAATATGGTATTGCATTCTTTTTCCTTTATGTCTTTAAATGCACCCTCTCTGAAGAGAAATCATTCTTGACAAAGAGGAGACATATACTGGATTTTGCACTGGCAATACCTGAGCAAAGGAATGGGCCTGGGATAACAGCGCAAACCGTGGAATGAGAGAGAAGCATGGCATCAGGAGCAGAGTCTGCACAAGAGCTAAAAGCCTGGAATGTAGTTCTGCAAAGAGTGTGACCTTTGTCCAGCCATTTGATGGTGGCTCAGGACAAATGGAACAGTGAAATTTGTTACAAAACTGTATTTGAGTACTGATTCCAGGATTGTTTTTCCCTGTTCTTCTAATGTTGAATATTTCAACTTAATGATTGAGAATGGAATCTGGGATGTCATGGCTTTTCAGCTGTATATGTAACTGAACTTCACTTGACAGACTGACAGTTTTGATTCCAAAATCCTGTGACGTTTATTACTGCCTTAATTTAATAAATTACTACTACTATTACTACTACTACTACTACTACTACTACTACTACTACTACTACTACTACTACTACTACTACTCTTATTGCCTTAACATATGAAAATAACCTTTCCTACAGTATATAAAATCTCCGAATCCCAACGAATTGATGGGATTCTTGCTCGGAAGGCACACCCCACTGCATCTGCAATAAATTACAAAAGTCTTGCTTATCTGCTTTGACTTTCTTCGGTTATTCTTACTACCTTAATGGCAAGCTGAGCTGAGCTGTGCTGTACTATCAGGAGAACATAATCAAACACTGAAGTGCAGTTGCAATAGCTGCCATCAAAAAACGAAGGTTTAAATAGGTATCCCACTTGGCTTACTTCTCACATCTAGCCTGCTATAACATCTACCTGTTTAAACCTTTGAAAGAATCACAGGGAAGAAAACTGCTTTCCCAGCCGTGGGATGATAGGCATGGTTGGCATTTTTAAATACAGATGTACATTGTGTCAACACCACTGTATGATCTACCATTATTCCAAGACTTCTTTCCTGATCAGTTATAGCAAGCTTTAATCCCCAGATAGGAAAGTTAGGATTTTTAGCTCCAACGTACATCACTTTACATTTGTTCATACTGAGCAGCATCTGCCATTTAGATGTCCCTCATGCACAGATATCACTTTTTGCTTTTGCCACTTTGAACAATTAGGTGTCATCAGCAAACCTGGCTATTTTACTGGTCACGCCTAGCCCCAAGTCATTCAGAAGAATATTTAAAAGCTCTCATCCTAGGACAGAACCCTGGGGAATTCCACTTATTACAATTATAGAATTAGTTTCCTATTCCTTAGCCATTCATTCATTCATTCATTCATTCATTCATTCATTCATTCATTCATTCATATCCCATGATTGTTAAGCTTCCTGAGAGGAACTTTATCAAAAGCATCTTGAAAATCTCAGTAGATAATGTCTACTGAATCACTCTTATTGACACACTCAAAATATTCTAGATAGACAGAACAGGTGGACTATACTGAAGAATAGTTGTTCCATCATCTCAACTTAATCCCTTCCATGTCAATTTTTTATTATCCCCATACGTCTCATAAGCCTACAACATTTACCACTACAAAATGAATAAATTTCAGTTATTTCTAAAAGACCAAATAGCAGGATACACCAATATTCAAAAAGTAGGGTCTCAGCTGCCTAAGAGTTGTTTTGATAATGAATGAGTAAGCAAATCTGTTGTAGATTTGTTTTGTTTACTCCATCCTGTTTTATTTTGTGAGAGTTGATTGACAATGAAATGAGCCCATCTATAACTTTTTTCTTAGTGCTAACTTTCTTTTCCTTCCATAGGCTTAAGTTTGCAATATCCATAATTTTGACATTTTGTGAAGTTTTTCAGGATCCTAATATGTGCAAATACTGAGAAGTTACCATATCCATTTTTCTCTTGAGAATTAATCTACAATAGAACAGCTGAGATGAATAAAAACACATGAGACACAAGAACACAGTGTTTTATCATTGGAGATATTGACTTCCCTTATTGATCTTCAACTCACCTTTCATTTGATCGGATCATGTGTTCATAGAAGTCGTGATCACCTCTGATTACTTCCAGGGGGACAACAAGGTTAACATCCTGTTCTGTTTTTCGCAGCTGATTGAGCTTGATGTTTACCTTGAAAAGATAGTCTCTTACATCATCGATTCCAGACTTTAATCCCCGGCATACCACATATCTGCAAGTTGATAAAGATTATTTGTGTTCACAAAATACTACAAGTTCCTAAAACATAATTCCTGTAAGATTAGATACATATACAAAAAACAGGTCAGATACTTTTTATTGATGATTATTCTATTTTTTTAATTTTTTAAAACTATCTTAGGACCTTTGGTATAAGGTGATACAGAAATGTAAAATAATTGTCTATAACTATTGCACCATTTAAATCATCTTGCCATTTTCATCTCTTTTTAATTCTATAAGCAATCATATTCTCAATATATTAATGGAGGAAATAAGAGAAATGGGGTTGTCACCAATAAGGCACAAAATCTTCAGACATATGAGCACTTAATTGGGAATATGATCCACAAAGCAAAGAATTCAAAGCTCCCTTTCCATCAAAGTCTGACGGCTAGAGTCCCTGTTACCAGTAAAATCCCTATCTGTGTACAATACAGTATTAGGAGAAAGGCTGAGGTCTCTTCAAGTAGTACACATAAAAGTTAACATTTTTGCACCTCCTAAAAAAACCCATAAAATCTGCATAAGTGATGTGATCAATTATCTGAGTTTATGAGCAGCAGTTTCCCAATCCTCAAGACAGATACTCTAAACAAAAAATACAACTCATTATAAAAACTGGCAAGAGATATCAAAGCATCACTGCATGAAAGTATTTCGGGTGCTCAACCATGGAAGAGACAAAGACTCACAAACAGTAAATAAAACAGAGTAGGAACTTTGGCCAAATAAAAAGCAGTGAGTCGTACACTGTCACCCCGGTAGAACATGGGCAACTTCTGCAAATGAAGCAGCAATGCGATTTGACATGACTGAGAAACAACAGAAGGAACAGTACAGTAACTCCTTCCAATTTTAACACAGAGTAAGCTAATCTAGATTGTGATTCTGAGGAAGTTCCTAATGCATACCTAGAGACAATCCCTGGGCAGCATTCAAAGAAGGATGGTAAAGTTAGAATTAAAAATATCAAGGATACCAAAGGGAAAGTTAGTCTGTTGACTGAGAAAAGAAACTGCTACATGAGAGCACTAGGCAAGCTTCTTACATGGACTATAACAGGCTGATTAGTTTCTTAGGAAATTTTGGGCAGGATTTTAGTAATTATATATTATATAGTGATTGTGGTGAACTGCCTTTTGGACATTCGGTCCTTACCTCTCAGAATTGGCGGGACGGCTTGTCACAGGTTTGAAGATCGACACACGCTCGAAGCAGCAGTAAAGCAAATACACTAAGCCAACACTGAAGGGAGTGAACAGGTCAAAGGTTTTGCAGACAAAATGTCCTCCTGGAGAAGAAACAGACATACTGAAGCTTTTCCGAGAATTACTTTATAATTCCTCCTATACGCTTGCACCTTTTCCCCAAGCCACTGGCATGGCCTTAGTGTACCAGCCAACAATTCCCTAACAAATAAACCAATTTAAAACATTGTGACTCATGAACAGCTAAACAAGAAGTTCGTAGCTCAGTAGCTATACAAACACAGTCTGCTTCAGCCTCCCCCAGGCTCACATCCATATACAGAATAATTTATTACAACATAGATATTTTAAAGGGTGTTGTCCCTTTCAGAGTGAGAGAAATACATTTTCCATAGTCAACCAATGTTAAGATTTCACCCACATTTACTACCTGAAAGAGAAGGTCCCCAGAAAAAAAATGAATAAAATAATCTGACTGTTGTTTTCATAATATCCTCCAGGTAAAATTCCCAGGACCTGCATAAAAATCTCTACTGCTTCTCCACTAGGACTGCAAATTCTGGTAAAAATCTTAATGCCATGAAGGCAGAAAACACTGCTTTCTAAATCTAATTCCAATTTCTATGAGTATAATCCATAACTGTGAAGGAGGAAGAAAAGGATCCAACACATAAAGGCCAGAGAGTCTTATCTTTATAAAGTATATCCAAGGTAAATGTTTCACAAGGGGGAGGCAGGAAAAGGTATGTATTTTAGGGAACACATATGCCACAAAAGAAAGATGGCTTTCTTTTGTGGCCTGGCATACTTGTTCAGTACACTACATACCTTTTCTTGTCATGTATTTATGAAGAATCTACCTCAGACATACCTCATAAAGATAAGGCTTTATTCAAGGACAGAGAAAAGAGGGTAAAGAAGCACCTGTTCGTATAACAGAGAGTCCTGTCAGAAACTGGCAAAGTGTCAGTTGTTTACTTAATATTTCTTGGATATTTTCCTGTCCCTCGACTGAGAATCCCTGAAACAAACAAAAGCAGATTTAGTGCAGACTTATCCGTTAACACATTCCTTCTCACTCACAACTACAATTAACTTCACATTTTTGTCCCAGCAGTTAGCATGCCTACTTATCCTATGAACCACTGTGAGGTTATGTTGAATTAGACCAATAGCCCACAATTCTCACAGTGACCAACCAGTTCCATACAGAAACCCATAAGCAAGAACTAATACAGTCTGCCTTGCTCATGGTTTCCCAGCAGCTAGCTTTCTCCTATACTAGAGGCAATCACACAGCAATCCAAGTTATCAGCCATTGATAAGCCTGTCTTCCATTAATCTGTCCACTCTTATTTGAAGTAACTGAAGCTGGAAAAGAAACCCTTTCTCTCTTAAAGAACATGACAAGCCATCACTTGCGCACTGACACCTTTCTCTCTCAGAAGTGTCAATCAGCATATCATGTTTTATCTCCTCCCTTCCAGAACCCCTTAGTGAAGAGGAAGTTTGCTTCTTAAAAAGAGCAGGTGGCTGAAGTAATAGTGAGACTGGCAGACAGAGGGAGTGGGAAGAGGAGGAGACAGCAGTACAGGCCACCTTAGAAGGATAACAGAGGCTGTGATCACACACAGCAAAAAAGGCATCTCGGCGGCAGTCTGCTCCTTCCCCCATGAACATCATCTTCTAGAAAACATGGATTAGAGAAGAGCTGAAAATACAAGAGTCCCTCTGAGGCACCCCTTTTGTTACGTCTGGGCACAGCCAGAGAATCATTTAAATGAAAAATTCCTGCCTCCTCCATCCTAGCTCCAGGAAGCACTGAGGAAGTAGTGGTAATTACTGTCTGCCACACAAAACACACATGAAAGCCAGCAATACACACCTGCTCAGATTATTTCAGAGTACAAGAGACAATAATATACTGAGGACCGGGGAGCAGTAGGTGATACAATGATACTATTTAACACTGAGAGGCTTGTTAAAGACACCAGCAGAGTATTTAATATAAAATTCTGCAAAGTTTTATTTCACATGTATGCTCTCATTTCGATGTCTATAACAAATTATACCAATTCAGAAATGAAACAAACTGTAATATTATCTATAGCTTTTTGGGATGGGGGACACCATAAGCTCACATTGAGCTCCTAACAAATTGATTCAGAAAACAAGTTGCTCTTTCAGCTTTGGATCTAAAAAAACTGAAAATGAACATACCCCATCTGCCATCAAGAAATGCACCCCTATGTGATCAGTATTATTCAGCACAAAATTCTGGAAGGCAGTAATGTTCTCAGGACGTGTGATGTCTCCATCCCCCTCAACTCCTCCTTCACCTATGGGGAAAGGAAAACATTTGATGGCATCAGCAATACGTAGGCTACTATAATGTCCTCAGACAGCTGTTCAGGTGGGCTTTTCAGGGTGGTGAAAGGGCTCATATCCACTAAAAGGACACTGGACTCTTTGCTGCCACCTCAAATATACTTGTTTGATGTATTAAAATAGTGACTAATACCTTTCTTTGGAATCCTGAAATTTTAAACAACCACAGTCCAGTTACAAATCTCTAAGGGGATGGTGATTCAGCTACAGGCATGCTTGGATGAAGCATGTTATCTAGATCCATTTCAATCTGATTTCAGTTCTTCTGATACCACTGAGACCATTTAGGTCACTCTGAATGATGACATTCTAGGGGACAGAAATAAGGGAAATGCAATCCTATTGGTGCTCCTAGACCAGCAGCCTGGATTTGGTGCCCAAAAGTACTTATGAAGGGATTTTGCCCATTCTTCCAGAAACTCACACATGGAGTTCCTCAAGGATTAATCTTATCCCCCAAACACAGGAAGGATCCTCGGGATTAGTGCTTTGGTTTAACAGGAAATGGATTGGGACCAATCCCAAGGAAGAGGATACACTTGGCTGATCTTAATACAAATGATTTTTATTGAGATTTGAAAGGTACACAAGAAATAACTTTATTACAACATGGGGCAAAAATGAAAGCCTTGCGGCAAATAAGCAGCATTAAGAACATTCTCAATGTCCAGCAAATGGTAACATGTAACTAAACATGTAACTAAAAACAGAAAAACACTTACAGTATTGGGTAAACAGTTCAATTGCAACATATACTGTTGATATACTTTAAAATCTACCAAGGGAAGGATAATTGTAGCTATATCAGGGAGACAAAGGTTACTCTTGCCAAAGAGAATTAACTGTGACTCTTGCCAGAAATAAAATACAAGTTTCTGCTGCTTCTCGAGCTTATACACCTTGCTTGCAGTTAGCCCTTGGCTTAAGTGGCAATAGTACATGGACAGATCACTCAGCAAGCCCATAAGAAGGGAAAGTGAACTCAAGTCCCGTCTCCTGACCAAGTTCAGCAAAGTGGTAAGCCTGTTTCTGGAACCTAAATATATTGCATGTGAAGTTTGGATTCTCAAATGGATGGATCAAAGTTCAGCTTTTCCTGAAGCACTAGATCCAATGAGATCAAGAGATGTGGCAGTGACCTTTGAGATGATCTAAGACACTAAGTCAGTGATGGACAACCTATGACACACATGTCACAGGTGACATGCCAAGCCCTTCTGGGTGACACACATGGTCACCCTGGCACCTGGGCATGTAGTGCTTGCTTGTTCTTGAAGTGTACGAAATACCAACTTTCAATTGCAGATTTAGCAAATGAAATTCAGCAACAAAAGTCACTAATGTAAAGAATGATTTGTTTTTGCTTTTAATAAAATACATGTATCAAAAATATAACTTTTTTACTAGAGCTACAAACATCACAAAATTATGGCTATTTCTAGATGTGACACAGCACCCGAGTTAAGCTAGGTTTTCTTGCGAATTTTGACACACCGAGCTCAAAAGGTTAGCCATCACTGCACTAAGTGAACAGGGAGGCTAGTCTTTCACCCTAAAGCTTACTTTTGAACCAAGTGGGAAACTGGGCTTCTCAGGCAAGAGAAAAGGATAAAAATGAAATTGAACAGTATTCAGGTTTTCCAAGTCATGTACACAAGCTACATTAACCCAATTGGATATTCACTTTGGGCACCCACATTATCATGTCAATCACACAGCTGCCCAGAGCACAAATCCTTAACTGCTATTATGTAATAATAAAGATTCATTCTTCCTTAAGGAGTAAAATAAATATCATTTCTCAAAATCCATACAATTTCTGTGGTTCTCTCAAAGTTGTCTCCATAAATTTACGAATTTAATATGCTTACATTCAAAACTCTTAAATCTTTCACTCACCATTTGCAAATGAAGCACTAGCATGAAAGTAATAACACATTAGATAGAAACTTGGAATACATACCATAATAAGGCTCAAAGAGCTCACTAGAGGCAGCATAGAAATCCTCCAATTTGAAATCATTTGGTCCTTTTAGGGTCATGCCAAAACCTTTTGCATTCCACTTCTTCCTCCACAGAATGTATTCAGAGAAGCCACCAGGGCCAGCACAGACATCAGCAAAGTACAGTAGTTCTGCATCACGGTCTTTAATCAGAGGTTTCTGCAAAATAATAATAAGAATAATAAGTAGAAGCGTTCAAGTACCTCAATAGAAGCAACTCGATAGATGAGTAAGAGTAAGTCAACACCTTACTCTATAAATAACCATTTTGGCACTTCAAACAAATCATACTATTTCAATGACACCTGATGATTTCCCCACATAGTTCTCTGATTCAAGGAAAGAACCTGAGATTACAGATATAGAGAAGCCCTCACCCCATGAGAATCCTTTGGATTTGTAAACATGTGGTCAAAGACATAGTCTATGTTTGCCATCTTCATTGCCGCTCTGTAAATGCAAGATGGAGACTTGTTAAGAGTCTGTCCTTTGTGACTCAAGGGCTGTAAATCTGGGAACCTCCATTGACCTGTTTAAGAAGAAGACGCCTCGGATCATCTCATATGGGTTAGACCTCGTACGAGCTCGACGCATCTCTTCTCCGTCCAGCTCATCAAACACACTCTAAAAAAAGAAGAAACCCCTTTAACGTAATAAAGAGGGATCAGCCAAACAATGTTATTTTTAGATCTTTGCTGTAAGAGGTACATGAAATTGCAAACAGCACTTAAGGAAACACTGACCGGCTGATCTTTCTGTACTTACAGGTAACAAAATGCCATGATTTTCTAATGCTACATCTAGCTTCAAAAACATGTGAAAAAGCCAAAGCAGAGAAGAAAGTTATTTCTTCTCAAGCAAAGGAAACAAAAGTACATTTCAGAAAAGTGTAAACCACTAGATTTAGAAATTAAATTGATCATGAAATGAAAGGTTAATATTATGCTATGACTACATTCAGGCAAGGTGTATAATGGAGGATTATGTTGTAGCTATGTTGAGATTGCCATACATATCTGTGATGATCCTAACATAGCCATGCCAAAAAAAAGGGTTGAAATCCCATGGTATCTTATTCCAGGAAAAATGAATTCTTACTGCATATTCTCCCAGAAAAGCAATATGGCCTTACCATCTGGAAACGTGCTCACACAATCCTTATTAAAGAAAATGGCCCCTGCACATGCACGTAGCCAAATCCAGGATGAAAGTGGCTCCCACACCTGTGCAGAAACTGACAACTGTGGGTATTTCACACCATCCAAATACTCAGAAATAGCTGTCCATGTTCTCCATCATGGGAGCAAGCATCCAGACAAGTAAGTGCGTATGCCTTCCTGACAGTGTTGCCCCAATACCTGGAAAGGACAGTGAAATGCAATTGCAAGATGCAAACAGCTTCTCACATTTTCCTCTCACTGTCTGGAGGCAGCCTCTATTTGCTGCTATACCATGGATGTCTAAAAACAAGCAGCCATCAATGTGTCTACTATTTGGCCATAATGCTTCTTCTTCCTCTCATAGGTCCAATTTGTTTTCAACAGACAAAATTTACCTTACACTGGAGCATATTATGTATAAGTTCTTCTCCACAGAATTCTGTTTCATCATCAATCACCATTTTTCTCTAGAGAACATATTGAAGGGAAGAAAAAAAAATCAATAAATGCAACATCTATCTCTTAACTGAGACACTTGCCAGATAAACTACTCCTGCCAGTAGCACTTAAGGCAACAGAAATAGAAAATTTCATACACATTCAACATCTTTCTTCTGAGTCCCCAAACAGCAAGTGTAAAATAAAGTTCAGCTACCAACTCTAGTTCAAAAAGAAATCACTGCAACTTGAAAGAAATCACTATGACTTAAAAGCAAAAAGTAGCCATGAATGAAAACATCAGTTAATCAAGTTATTCATAGTTAAATAGACCATCAATTTTTCCTAAGTTTTCCCCAGACTTCCCTCAAACTAATGTTCTTCATACATTCAGAACTATTGCTGCCGTTATTTCTGACCACTGGTCACTCTCTGTGGTCAAAGCTGAATATGAAATCGAAAATATCACGGAGACACTAAACCTGTGATGAGAATTTTCCGTTAAGAAATTAAGAAGCAAACTGGACAAGCACCCATTGGGTTTATGGTTTTCGATCGCACATGTGCAGAAAGCTGATCTTCAGATCTGGGATGTAATAACATTACAAGACTATAATGTACGGAAGAAAAAACAGCACTGCTATATAGGGGCATGCACGAATGCAATTTTCAACATTTAATTCGATTTCAAATATCTAAATGTCCAAATTCATATAGAGAAAAAGCGAATGTATTAAAATTCAAACCGATTCAAATACATTTGTTATATATTCGTACAAAGATTTGATACATATTTGCCGATACAAATGTCAACAACATTTGTATGCATACATATGCAGACGCACGCATCCCGTTTTTATCCCGTGAGCATCCCGTTTTCATCCCATGATACAAATAAGATGCATATGGATACGTATGTAACGCGTATGGCTATGTACACATACAAATGTCCAAATCACTCATATGAATGATTCAAAATACTCGTATTCATTCGAATATTAAAATACAAAAGTCTGGACATTCAATTTGAATTTGAATGTCCAAATTTGGCCGAATTCAATCGAATAACTAATATTCTTGCACATCCCTACTGCTACACCTATTAATTGTATCTTCTACAGATTTTTGTATTAGAATAAGCATGAATAAAGTCAAATGCCAGCAAAAGGATATTGGGGAAACTTCTGTGCGCATGTAAAAAATACAGCCACCACAGCTGTGTTGGCTTCATGGGATGTTTTTCCACTGTCACTAGAAGCACCCATTAAGTACCCATTAAAGGGTACATTAATGCCATTTAGTACCCATTAATGGGTACTTAATGGGTACTTCTAGTGACAGTGGAAAAACACCCATGATTTCACCACAGTAGAGTCTGTCTAACTATCTGCACGACACTGAATTCATAATTTAAATGTGTCTTTTAATTCTCTTTTACACTTCGGGGTGTGAAAAAACTCCTTAAAATTACTTGCACTTCTGTATTAATGTAATCTAAAATGTGACCTGATCTTCATTGAAGTCCTAACAGTAGATGAAAATCCAATTAAACATTTAATAAACAAAATAAACAGTGCCTTCTGAATACATACAATGCGGATGCCTGACATACCTCAGACAGGAGATTATTCCATGACCTGGGGGCGACACCCAAGAATACTACCTCCATCTGGCCATAATCAGACAGATAGTATAAAATGGAAGAAATCATCCTCACAAAACCCACAATTGTTACCGTTCCCAGGAGCAACTGTCCAGCAAAGATCATACAAACAAGGTTCACAGTACCTCAAGAGATCATGAAGTACTCCAGGGTAATAAAGATTTAGAGAAGTCTCTTGCATTACCAAATGTCAGTGCTCATGAATCCACTATAATTTCTCCTCTCTGAGAAGCATGGGGCAGGAACACACAAGAGGGCCTTTTCTATAGTGGCCCTCAGACTCTGAAACACCTTCCTGCTGGAGGATCACCAGACACCTGGTTTAAAAACATAGCTTTCCCACAGTCCTGTCTGGGACTGAAGGTGGGGTGGAGAAGAGGGCTGCATTTTATGCCGTATTTTAATTATGTTTTAGCTCATCTTTTTTACTGTTGTAATTCACTCTGGACCCTTAGGTGAAGAGCAATTTATTTATTTATTTAAGAAATTTATATCCCTCCCTTCACTTAAATAAATAAGTAAATAAATAAACTTGGATAATCCAAAGGACTACTGTAATAATGATCAGTTGAAAGGTAAGACATAAAACTTTCTAGCATTGCTTAAGAAAATTATGGCTGCAGCAGAAGTATTGTGGTTCAAGGCTGCTTTGTACCCTCATGGCCTGGATGCCTTCTAGTCGTCGCGGGGACAATGAACAAGATATTTTACCAGCATAGTCAACACAAAAACGCTCAGGTCTTTATCTTTGAATTGAAATTGAAAAAAAAGTTGACCAGGCAACACAAGAATCACAGAGATCCAAAACAGAATCACAGAAGCAGAAGAAACTTGATGTTCCTGAAAAATTAAGTGAAAGCCCTAAGCTTGATGCAATATGAATGATGTTGGACAATCGGAAGCAAGCAGTTCATGTAAGACCGTCCCGAAATAATCAATGAGCTGAAGCAGTTCTATACTGAAGGATGTGCCAAAAGAACTTCCAAGGCAGTGTACAGACTGAATGACAAGTTGGATCAATGCACATATGTTGGATCTATGTGTTCAATAAAGATGGACAAAAATAACATTTTGTGAGCTGTCTTCAGGTGGTCTTTATGATTAGGGATTTGATGAAGACCAGATTGCATTTTAGGCCAAAGTGATGTAAGAATACAAGTCAATTCTAAAAGGTTCATAAGCTTTATCATATTTTTAATTTTAGTCTTTTATGAGTTGCCCAGAAAAGAATGATACCAGAGTCATCCCTCACCCAACATAGAAGTTCCATTATGGAAACCTACATTCTACAAAAACCACAGCAGGGAAACTGGCACAATGGGCATTTCCCCAGAAAAGGCCTTCTTGCATGTCTTCTGCTTGTGCCTCTCAGAGAGGTGGAACTACTACAAGGCTCTCTTCTTGAGATCTCAGAGCTCAAGCAGGTCTATAGGGTTTTATATGTTAGCATTAAATTAATTTGGGCTTAGCAGCAAACAGGCAGCCAGTACAGATCTTTCAAGACTGCCATGATATGCACCTGGCCAGAAAGTCCTGTCAGCAGTCAAGCTCCTGCATTCTACACTAGTTCCAGCTTCCAGACCATCTTCAAGGGTAACCCCATGTAGAATGCATTGCAGTGATCTAATTTGAAGGTTACCTGACTAGGATAACAACCAAGTTATCTCTATCCTGGAAAGGCTGAAGCCGATGGGCCAGTCAGAGATAGAGGTGGGTGCTCTCGGCTACTGCTGTCACAACAGTATCAAATCACAGCAGTGAATGAAAGAGCACCCCCAGATCACTTACCTGTTCTTTTTGGGGCAAAGCAACCCCATTCAGAATTGAGTGCCCCTGAACTTCCTAAATCCAGGACCACATGACACACAGTGCCTCCATCTGGTCTGGATTCAGCTTCATTTTACAAGAAAGATTAAAACCAAGGGTAAAAAGTGCACATAAAGAAAAGAAAATAGTGGAAAACTGGGCGGGTCAGCAAAAAAACAAGGAAAGGATGGGTAAAGGGACAGGTCTTTAATATCCACCTTAAAGGTATAACTGTAGCAGAGGAAAGTGTATTCCATAAAATATTTTCTACCATAAAAATTGTAAACTACTATGGCAGCCTCCTAAGGGCTTAAGGATTGAATGAAGGACAATAAAGAAATGCATGTTTTTGTTTGACTGAGCAGTCTGAGTACCTTCCCAATAGTCATCCAGTCCTTCATTTCTTCAGCATCTGGAATTTCAGTGGTACATTCTGGGAACCAGTCCACTTGCTCATAAGCACTAGCCTGAAAACATAAAACGTGAGGATTCAAAAGAAGCCTCATTTTCACTAGAATTTAATTCCCAAATGTTTAGCAGCAGCCCAGTCATAACCCTAACCCTAATTTTTGAAGGATCTTGGAGTTTCACATAGAGATGTGCCAAACTGCAAAGCACAAACTGCAGTAAAGGTCCAGGACCATCAAATGTTATACCTCACAAACCCAGCTTTCTTTGGTACCTTTACACAATTCCCAAGGAGTCCACAGAATGCAGGAAATTACTTTCCAAAAGTGTGGTCAAAGCGATTATAGCTCTCTCTATGGGCAGGGCAGCAGCAGGCATCGCCATAAACACGCACGATGCCACTGCACAGGCAACCTCAAAGTATGTTTCTTCACATAACATAGGTAACAAACCGTTTTATTATGGAAAATAAGAAAAGTCAAGAACATTACCAGAAAGACTGCCATCTGATTTCTAGGTCAGAAACTACAAAACTTCCTCTGCCATGAATTTCATCTGGACCAATTGCACAAAAGAAAATGCATTCAAAATCTTCACAACCGTATGAGAACACAGCATGTAAAACACCTGTATAATTTTACCTCTGGTTCATCCTCCCAGTTGATGTGAACTTCTCCATCAAACCCTTTCAGAGCCAGCCCCAAGCCTCGTCTTCCTTTCTGCTTGGAGGCCTCAACGATCTCTTGCCTTCCTTGACCATATTTCCCAAGACCCTCACCTTCTCGAAAACCCATCTTGGCCTGTAAATCAATCCAGATTTTCTTAGATAAAATCTGGCAGCAAATTTATATGTTTCTATTTGTGTTTAGCTTAGTAAGAATAACATCATAAATTAGTCTGCAATGATTGAAGAGTATTGAATATATTTAAATAATCCCACAGGAGACATTCTCTTATATAAGCATGTAAAGGCATTTTGCTTTATAGAAACGAGCAGTCTACGGAGCCTATTCCAGGTGACTTCTAGTTCAAGTACTCTGAGCTATTGGCACAAACAGCTCAGTACAAAAGAGACTATGGTCATGATGATGGTCACAAAGACACATTAGAAGGTCACTTCATTTTAGTGTACATTTTAGGCATATAAATCAGAATTCTAGCTAACCACAGTCTACAAATTCTGATTCTGTTAGATCCTTTGGAAGCTTATAAATGGTATTTCAATTAACAGAAGAGTAATGGGGGGGGCTTATAAGAAACCTTACATACTACTATTGAGACATAGGTCTTGACAAGTTAGTACACAATGTTCTAGAATTACCCCCATATTGAAGTCATTTTTTCCCTTGCAAATTGTTTTGAGATTTCAATTTCTGGTAAGAATATCCATTTGTAAAATCATTTTTGAATGAAGTAAAGTTAGACATAGGATACAATATAAAAAAAATTCAGCCCTTCCTCATGCTCTTTTTAAAAAGCAGATTCTTTTACTGCAGAACGAACAGAAGACTGCAAGTTCTCAGAGTCAAAACAATATTGTGAATTACTCTACTATCTACAGTAGACACAGATAAGGTTGACCCATAGATTCCTCGACCAAATCTCTGGAACACTTCCACAATACCCTGCCGTATTAATCTACACATACATGTACTTTATGGACAGTATTTTAAAGACCATAATTCCCATGCTCTATCAGGCCTGCCAACATCTAACTGGTACTCCTAACTGGTAAGATTCTCAGAGACTGAACACTAACAAGCTTTCCTTTCTAAGCATACTATTCCCTTCTGCTTCTGGAAGCCCAACCATTTCCCAGGTTCAGGGTGTAGGAATGGCATTTCCTAATTCCAGTCAAACATATCAATCTTCCCAGAACTTCTCCGCCTGTTAGCCTGCATGTCTGTGATAACTAATGACAGAATAATCACCATGTACTACTGGAAGATAAAAACCGACATTTTAAGCCAGTTAGAGCTTCCTGGAGCAGTGAAAAAGGTATCTCTACTTAAAACTCTATACAATAACCCAAACATGAGGCTACTAGTGCATGGCCATTGCATATAAAAAGACAATATTTGCAAGTGGACAATAATTGAAATTAACTTTTGGGCCTTTTTCAGGAGGTTAAGAACCTCTTTCTCTTTCAAATCCAGTGGCATCATTCCTTCAGCCAAGATATGTTCACCACTCCTTGATCTAACCAATCATTTCCCTTAGTTAGCTCTATGAAGCCAAGGGTCAATTCTGCAATAAGGTCAAGTGTCTTGTCCACATCCTGAAGCCAGACAGAAGATGCTGCTAAGGCTATTTACTGGGATTCGAGAGCAGAAGGTTTGCCCTTGGGTCTGCTTGAGATGCCCATGGACAATTGGTGAGCCACTGTGTATGACAGGATGCTGAACTAAATGGGCTGTGGCCTGATCCAGCAGGGCTCCTCTTATGTTCTTATATTCTCACTAGGTCCTGTATCAAAGGTGACACTCAAGGCAACAAGATAAAGGGCAACAAGATAGCTAATTTATTATAGAAGGCTTCCAAAGACTCCAAAACCAGGTTCCAGATATGACAGAACCCCCTTGGTGGTTACGGCACCTGAACAGATGGGTTTACTATATTCCAAAGCACACTTAATAATCCTGTTATTGACAACAACTCTAGGTAGGATAGTCTATATAAGTATATAACACTACCCTGTCTCCTGGCAGGCTCCTGTACCTACGTTATCTATGCGATATTCTAAAAGTCAGAATGTGGAGATTTCATTATCACTCTATCTCCAAACTAACAAAAGCTTCAGTTGCTGCTGCATGTGATGCAGCCATTGAATACACCAGTACTGAACTGAAGGACAGGAGCTTCCAGCCACTTGGATGGTAGGATCATTATATTACAGCCTCTAAAAGTATACATAAAAAAGAGATAACGTGCTTTTATAAGGCAAGACTGCTTTTTGTGATATCTGGGAGGTCAACTCTGAGGCTTTAACAAAACAAAATTAGGAAGACACTTAAATGAGAATTTCAGTACTTTTCTAGAAAGAAATATTCCACACTTTCAAAAGATCATTCAATCTATATACCATATATTCCGGCGTATAAGACAACTGGGCGTACAAGACGACCCCAACTTTTCCAGTTAAAATATAGAGTTTGGGACATACTCGCCGTATAAGAAGACAACAAGCAGAGTATAAGACGACCCACGACTTTTGAGAAGATTTTCCTGGGTTAAAAAGTAGTCTTATACGCCAGAATATACTGTATTTACAGGACTGCATAAGGTATAAACAACAGCATGATTCCAGGGCACAAACAGTGAATTACAGTTATATTTAATCCATTTCAATGATTCACTGAGTTAGGAATCATTTCAAATTCTGATACTCTGGAACAAGTTAGAGCAAGGGTTCATCAGAGTGCATGCATGTAATACAAAGAACATTCATATAGGAAGAACTTGTTTTTCTCTGAAATAAGGAACAATCTAATTCCTATGGGTTAGACACCTCCAAAACAGAATTTTCTGCCTCAAATCGCTCTAATACCAGCACTAAAATCAGTGACGAAATCATTCTTCTAAAATAATGAAATTAATTATCCTTACATATTCGTTTTCAACAAGTGTGTGAATAGAGGAAAGATGCTTATGAAAAAGTATGCTAAGCAGAGAATGCTTCCAATTCAAAGGTTACCGGAAGACTAAAGCAAATTAAATAATCACTCACTGACTATAAACTTTAACAATTCTCATCAAAGCTTCTTCGTGCTGCAAATGTTTGCACATTTAAAGCTTCTGTTCTCTGTAATTTCCAGCTGCAACTCTCAAAAATAAATGCTAATGATGTTTCAAGTTAAATTCAGTAAGGTTCAGAATGCCTGCATTCATAGGAGTTTCCAACTTCTTTGACTGAAAGATCGTTCTGAATCATCTTGGTTTACGCAAGTTCCAAAAGAAATGAGAAGCAATCAGCACTGACAGAGACTATAATTTTCCCCAGTCTGCTTCAAGCAGAACAGTCAAAAAATGCCTTGACCTACCATGAGCTTCTGGGACACACTGTTATACATGGAATAGCGTGAGGAGGTGCCCTCCACGAGAGAATCTGTGCTGAACGTATTGCTGAAAGCGCCAAGGACAGGTTGTTTCTCATTATTCTCACTATCAGACTCACTGCTACTTGTGGTTGAAGATTCTGAAAACCAAGCAAAGGAAGAGACAACACTTCTCAATAGGAGTCACAACAATGTCTTACACATTCTGCAAAAATACAGGAAAGTGCTTTACAACATTAGTCTTTTTCTTATAGTACTGTCTGCTGAGACAGCTTTCCAAGGTCTCACATAAATCTTTTCTAGCTGCACCTGAAAATGCCAGAGGCTAAACTATGGCCTTCTTCATGCAAAACATATGATCTGCCATTCAGCTATGACCTTTACACCTAGAGTATACTGCAAATCTATTGAACTGCCCACAAGCACCGAGGATAATTCTAAGCTTTACAAACTTGGTTAGAGCATGAGAAAATTGACATCAGATTTTCAGCTTTTAACATGTCAGTGTGAAATATTTTCTTATAGCACTTATCCATGACCTTCTCTTTGAAACATATTTTCCATTTGTGAACACGTAAATGTCAAAGTGATATCTAAATATATGGTAATCATTATGCCTTCCGTAGATGGAATGATCATCACACAAAATGATAACAAAAATGTAACACATTTAATACACCATTAGAGGCACTTCATGCCATATGGTACATTACTGAACCCATTTCAAGGAATAAACCCATTAACTTCAATGGGCTTTCCCCCTGACCAAGTACATTACAGGACTGTACTGCAGCTAAAAGTGTTTTTATTCTACTGCTTAATGATTCAACTGCCAATGAGTTGTTAGCAAGTGATTTGGGGGGGGGGGGGGGATGAGGAATAGCCTGGACACCAGGAAGGGGAGGGAATGCTACCCCATTTTTACAGTCAGATCACCATCAGGCAAAGTTTTGTATTATAATAATTGATGGAGAACCTGAACACTCAGAGAATTTGCAGATGCTGTCAAGGCACTTTTGGGCTTACAGAATAAAGAGACACGATGGGCCTTTGATACAATTACTCCTAACACTGTGGACCTCAAGCTACCCCAGAAGACAGGGGGTAAGACAGACCAAGATATGACTGGAGTGCAAGTGGTGTGCTACTTGTCATGGAGATGATTGCACACAAGTAAAAATCCATAATTATGCAGTCGTGAAGGCAAGTAGTATCCAGAACAGCTTTTCAGCATGCTGCAATGTGCCCCCCCAGAAATCTGTAGTAGAATCATATGAAGCCTGCTATAATAAATTTGTAAGACATTTTGAGAATAATATCATTCATCTTCATGTTGATCTGAATGTTCCACTGTACAATATACAGTAAAGTGTCCAGGTAGCTGAATGGGCCAGTTTTATGTGATTACTTTCAATTTTTGAAGCCTATGGTCATGGACAAGACTCTATTCATTATTTATTTAGAATAATATCACAATAAAAACAAATAAATTATAACTAAAACGATGACAGTGGCTGTATGGGGAGGGGATGATGCTCCCTCAGCCAAAAGCCAGGTAAAAAGGTGTCTTCACCTGTCTTTGGAACACATACAATGAGGGTTCCTGAGGCACCTCAGGGGTGAGATCATTCCATAGACAAGGGGCTACACTCAAGAATGACCTCCCACATGTTCCCACCCCCATAACTACTGCAGATGGTGGGATCTTAGGGCATCGGCAGGTCTATATGGGAGGAGGTGTTCCTTTAGATATTTTGGGCCCAAGCCGTTTAGAGCTTTATAAGTTAACATCAGTACCTTGAACAGAGCTTAGTAGCAAACAGGCAGCCAGCACATTTCTTTTAGGACTGGTATGATGTGTGTCCAGCCACTTGTCTTACTGACTCTTGCCCATTTTGGCTCATTAGGCCAAGCTGTTACAGGATGATTGAGTGGGTCCTGGATATAGTGAATGCAAGCTTGGATGGGTTGATATCATTGTCTTGAAAGAGGAACAGTGCATTAACTCCTGAAAAAGCCCTATCTGGATCCAGAGATTTATTTCATCTACTGCCCAGTCACAAATAGACAAGGGCAAGGTGTTTGATTATAGTGGCTATGCATGAGCAGACACTATTGGAGAAAGCAGATTATCTTGATCCACTTCAGTCTGGGTTCAGGCCAGGCTTTGGGACAGAATTAGTCTTTGCTACCCTAATAGATGACCACTTGCAGAAAAAAGACAAAGGGAGTGCAACTCTGTTGATCCTAGTAGTACATAGATGTGTGCCACAAGTAAGTTCCAAAAAGCATGTCTCCAGTCATCAAAGTAATATTATTTTCAAGATATTCTCTAGTTTCTCTTTCAATCATATTTTCAACATTACCTTGAGCTGCATGATTACTAAGCTGAGTTTCATCATCTGATGTAGAGCTGAGGGTCAGACCCAATTCTTCTATTCTTTTCTTCTGCCTCTTCTGTGGGCTGATATACTCAGGTTCTCCTCTTCGCTTCATTTTTACTAAAAATAGAAAATTAAATAAAGAATAAGTTTTCAACAAAATCTAATAGTTTTAAGGCAGTAGAACAATTAATGGTGAAATCACATCATAAGCATTTTATTTTACAAAAAGGATTGTTTTTCCTTTGAACATTGCTCAGGTCAGGAAAGCAGGCAATTTCCTCATTTCTATTTTATAAAAGAATAGATAGGAATGCTCCCAGATTCAGAAAACAAAATGTTTTCTGTTGCATTTGTTGCACAGTGCATTTAGTTGCCATTAGTGTACGAGTACTTAAGAAGTAAAAGGAATTAAATCACTGTAGGTTTCACTGAACTCAATGAGGCTTATTTACAAGTTATAGGCATAAAACCAATGGCAACCTAAAACTTCAGTTCTAGGCACATTTTTTAATAACCCCACTACAACAGTGGTAACTACTGCCAAATAATAATAATAATAATACTTAGGGCTGCAATACACATTAAGGAAAAGTTTGTAGTCCAAACCTATGAGGCACAACAAATAGGATGTGAATGTGTACTTAATATCACATATCAGCAAGCAAAAAGCAGAGGCTCTCTACTATTTGGGCAATTTAGAATTTATCAAATTAAAGACTTTCAAATAAGAAAGTAAGAGCATTCAGAAGCCCAAAGTTATAAAAAAATGCTACCTGAACTTCTAGATATGTTTAATAATATATATTCAAATTGAGAAGTCCTCCCTATTCTTTAGCTGATATATTTTAAATGTAATGCTGGATTTCTTGTAGTACCATATAAATGAATTTATTTTTCTTTGACAATGATTAATCATCATCAATACATATCTGTATGTATTTTTATAGTTGATAATTTGGAATGAAATATACTAAAGCAGCTAGTTAATTGACAGATACCTAAAGGCTGCGTATATGTGCTTAAATTAACCACCAGCAGAATTATTACGTCTTAAGAATTTGCTGCCGCACTGCTTTTCCCTGAATGTATAAAAAGCAACTAGAACTATACTTACTAGTTAAAATTATAACAAGCTTATTCTTTGCATAAGAATAAACTGAAAATTAAAAAAAATATAAGGGGCCTTAGAAGATGACCTGGGTTAAAACTATCTTTACAAGTTTCCTGGCCAAGGCAAACAACAGCTAACCTAAAATAAAGAAAATTCAAAGCTCATCTGAAATATACTACAGCACCTCTTTGACCATACATATCCTACAATTGCCTACTAAATAACAATTTAATTCCATGAAGCAATCAAAGGTTAAGTCAGGACAGTATATAATTACATGCCATTCCTCATCACTGAAGTTTACCTAACAGAAACAGCAAACATATGCTTGGAAAAGAATTACTGTTGTTATTTTAACTGCATGTTCCAAAATGTCATACACCACACTGGGATATAACTGCAACCTCTATTCTGAAGACGGTCATAGTTAACCCCCCTCTCCCATCTAAAAAAAAAAAATAAGAACAGAGGCTTCTTCTCAACTCTTCCAATAAATTAATCTTAATGTATTAGCCTTAAATTCCAATAAATTAGTATTACAGATTTTTTTTAAAAAAAACAGGCTCCTAAAATAAAAAGGAAGCATACAAAATGCTCAAAATAGGAAGCTAAGATTTTAATTACAGTACGTAGGAAATTATTATTTCCCCAAATGCTCAGGGGGGAGAAGGTGGTCATGAGTGACTTTACGAAACACTATTCTAAAAAACAAAAAGGGCATGAAGAGCAAATATAACGCATCAGAATAACGGATGGGGAAGAAGGAAAGGGTAGTTTAAATAGGAGAGTGAACAGCCAAAGCAGCCACTGGTAGATGTTATCCAGGCAGTGTCCGGGAAGGAGAGGAGACACACACACCCCAATTCTGGGGACTTGCTTGCGCTTTGCACAATACTCCTCTAAACTACACGCCTAGAATCCTGGCTTTGGATTAAAAGAAACGAGGTAGAAAACGCGAGCTAAGAAACCGGAGCAGGAAATTAAACAGGCAAAAATCAGACTGCTGAGGGCTAAGGCGAGCATGGTGACAAGGCAGGACGCGGGTCGCTGGCCAGTCTCGGGACGTCTCGTCAGGACGTCTCCCTGCGTGACAAGGGAGAAGAGGGAGAAAGGCACAGGGTCGCCCACAGCTATCCCAAGCCCAGCAGCTCCCTTGCTCTCCCCGGTTCCTTCCTACGCTCCCGAGGGGAAGAAGTATGAGCGGGACCACCGTGCCAAAATACGCCTCGGGTCCGTTCAGCGGAAGACAGGCCGGAAAAGGCTCCACCACCATCGACCGAGCGATCGCCTCTCCGCTCTAGAGTTCACTTTCGTTTCCCGGCACCGGCACCATCTTAGGGGCGCCACCGCCTCCCTCTTCGTGCGCCGCGCCAGCTGATGACGTCACAAGCCCTAGCGCGGCTCCTACTTTGCGATTCGCTGTGCCGCCCCCGCGCGGCCGGAGGAGGACGGACCGCGTGGATTTAGAGCGGGAAAGGGAGGGGGAAGGTGGTTGCCTGTGCCCCCTCCACATCTTAAGGAAAGGTCGTAACTGTACACCCTTTGTACTAAGAAAGATTACTCCATAGGGTGACCGCTTTGGTCTAGTGGTTAAGGAGCCGGACTCTGACCTGGGAATAATGGGTTTGATTCCACACTCCTCCAAGAAACCAGCTGGGTGACCTTGGGCTAGTCACAGTTCTCTTCTGAGCTCTCACAGCCCCACCCATCTCACAGGGTGTTCTGTTGTGAGGAGAAGAATAGAAAGCTTTGTCAGCCGCTATGAGTCCCCTTAAGTGAGTGTGAAAAGCGGGGTAGAAAAGCCAACTGTTCTTCACTATAATAATAATGGAATGAAACCCTGCAGAACAAAGCCCTGTACAACAAAATCGTCTACTGTGCGTAGCCCAAGAGCAGGATCTACAAATGAAAGCCATGCAATTAAAAATGGAAAATAGCATATACAGTCTTTGGAAATAAAGAAAAATGAAGTGTTAGACCACCTCAGACTTAAAATAACTATAAGATCTTGCGTGATAAAGTTACAGCACAAGTTCCATTAATACTTTTGTGAAAACACTTTACCAAATTTGGAAAAACACGGTTGGGACTATAATGGCCCATCTACACCTACGTTTTAATCTGGCTTCAGTCCATTTTCAGAGAGAGAAGGCATCTGCAAAGTGATTAATCATTTTCTTTTCATGTTATCTAAATGAAGGATGAACTTTCTGAGTCAGATAATGCTCACCACTGCTGCTCATGATGGACTTGATGACTCCCAAATATTAACCATGTTGCTAGCATAGGATAAATTAATTTCAAATACCTGAACAGCAGTTGTACAGTGGAATTAATGTCTTCCACTCTGGGCCTTTTCACATCTACCAGCAGGAGCTGTTCTATCCGCTGATCGGTCAGATACATACACATTGCTCCACTGCAACAGCTGTCCTGCAGTGGGATAGCCTCCCTCTGGGGTGATCCAGCCTGCCCAGAAGTGCTTGGACTGCTTGTGGGGAGGTTGCTTTGCACCTTCTTCCAGGTTCAGTGCAACAAGTGGGCATGGCTGCTGGATCACCATGGCTACATCAGGCCTCTCGCCAAATTTTGCTTCAGACATCTTGTCAATCTAGGCTAGGCATTCACACAACTGTGTGTTGGTGAGAGGAAACCCAGAAAGCCAGGCAGGGTCCATCCACTTACTGCATCTTCAACACACGCTGTACAATGTAGGTTACAACCAAATGCCGGAGTGTGCTGGTAGAATCATTCATTTTAGAGGTTAGGTCTTCTTATAGATTCTTTTTTACTCTTTCCATCCAGGTGATCTGATTTTTTTATATCCCTTCCCGGGTGAAACACACAAACAAAAAGTAATATGAGATAGAACTTATTATCTAGACCCATTTCAATCTGGCTTCAGGCCCGGTCATGGCACGGAAACCACCTTGGTTGTCCTGGTTGATGATCTCTGGGAGAAAGAAAGGGGGAATGCTTCCCTGCTGGTTCTCCTGGACCTCTCAGCGGCTTTTGATACCATTGACCACGGTATCCTTCTGGAGGGGCTACAGAGTTTAGGAATTGGGGGCAATGCCTGGCATTGGTTCCGCTCCTATCTCCAGAGCCGATCTCATATAGTGGTGATGGGAGAGACTGAGTCGACACCCTGGGAACTCACTTGTGGGGTTCCCCAGGGGTCAGTCTTATCTCCCATGTTATTTAATATCTACATGAAGCCACTAAGAGAGATCATCAGGAGATTTGGAGTGAGGTGTCATCAATATACAGATGATATCCAGCTCTATCTGTGCCATCTGAATCAGGAGAGGCGGTTGAAGTGCTTGACAGGTGCTTAGAGGCGGTAATGGGCTGGATGAGGGCCAATAAATTGAAACTGAATCCAGACAAGACAGAGGTGCTGTGTGTCACAGGCTCTCGGGTCCAAGTAGTTGGGAGATATCCTGTCCTTGATGGGGTTACAATATCCGGGAAGGGACAGGTGCGAAATTTGGGGGTACTCCTGGACTCTGCGCTAACACTTGAAGTTCAGGTGGAGGCCATGGCCAGGAGTGCCTACTCCCAACTACGGCTGGTACGCCAATTGAAACCTTTTTTGGGCAGAGAGGACCTGGCCACAGTTATCCATGCTCTGGTAACCTCCAGGTTGGACTACTGTAACGCACTCTACATGGGGCTTCCCTTGAAGATGGTTCGGAAGTTGCAGCTGGTGCAAAATGCAGCGGCCAGAGTGCTGACAGGAACATCTAGCCGGACGCATATTACGCCGGTTTTAAAAGAACTGCACTAGCTGCCAATTCACTACCGAGCCCAATTCAAGGTGCTAACTCTGACTTATAAGGCCCTAAATGACTTGGGCCCCAGATATCTAAAGGAGCGCCTTCTCCCATATCGACCTGCCTGTGTTTTAAGATCTGGAGGGGAGGCCCTTCTGGTGATCCCTCCGCCTTCAGTAGTTAGGTGTGTGGGTACCCGGGAGAGGGCCTTCTTGGTAGCAGCCCCCAGGTTGTGGAATGGTCTCCCCCCCCCCCCCGAGGTGCGTAAGGCCCCTTCTTTGTTCTTATTCAGGAAGGCGGTGAAAACGTTTCTCTTCACACAGGCCTTTGGCTAAATGTCCCCCACACTTCCCCCACTGAAAATTACTGCTGTTTTTAACAATTCTTGTACTTATAACACTGCATTTTTAAACTTGTTTTGATAGTTTTTATACGTGTTTTTTAAAGTGCTGTGAGCCGCCCAGAGACCCTTGGGTATGGGGTGGCATATAAATGTAAATATAAATAAATAAATGGTGAAACCTTTGGTTCAGCTTGGAAAGAATTAGAGGGAAAGGCGGTATGAATCTGCTTGAAATGCGCAGATAAATCTAGGATAAGAAAGAGGGCTTTATGTCAACTGTATTTTAGCAGATTTGTAACTGTAGCATCAACTTGTGTATCTAGACAAGAAAGGCTCCTGACATTCTCACAATTATCTGGCTGCTTTTTTTAATGTTGAGAAAATGGCCTAACTACTTGGAAACAGCACCTCAAAAACTGAACCTAGACTTTGGACAAAATATGTCTTTACTTGAAACAAAGCCTCACTTGGAATGCAGTATGGATCCTAGAGGCTCCTAACTGCTAGCACAGATGCCAAAGGAACCAGGACAGTGGTAGGAAGAGATCCTGCTCCTCCTTATATTTTCACAGGCTATATTGATTTGGAAAAGTGCAGGAAGGCAAAGGGACTGCAACAACTGCTTTTGCTTGCTTGCATTTTTTTATCCCATTTCAGGGTGGACTGCAGCAATAAAAACAAAAAAATAAAATGAACCAATTAAAAAACAGTAACTGCCTGAAACTGGGGAGGAGCCATTTCCTTAGTCAAAGGCCAGTGTGAATAGGTGCATCTTCACTGCTGTCCTGAATATGTAAAGTGAAGATGCTTGGCACATCTTAGGGGCCAGGCTATTCCTTAAGTTCCACCTGAACTTTAAACAGCAAAGAGTCCAAGAGCATCCCGATTTCATACCTGTCCCTTTAAAGGCATAACAACATCACCAAAGACAGGGTGCCTCCCACCTGCATGGATCCGAGACCCTGTAACTAGGCTGTGTCGAATAAAGTTGTCATCTTAGCATTTCATATGATTAAAGGGTTTTCATATCTTCTCACTCAAAGGTTAATGTGCCTATCATTTGAGATTGGCCTTCCCTTGCAAAGTGAAAAAACTGGACAATCAAAGGTTAATTACCTTCACAGGGATTGTGTTCTTCATTTTACAGCCTGGACTATAGTAGTTTTTTAGCCAATAGCTATTCTATGTATTCCAAATTCCTTTTGGTTCTTGTGTTGCCTTCTGAGGTTGGTGACTAGAAGCTGAGTGACAGCTTGCTTAGCCTATTGGACCAGCTTTAGTGAAGATAAATCCATGTACTGTAGTGTAGGGTAGTTTAATCACTTTATAGTCTGCCAGTCTTGAACCACTCAGAGCTTTTAATAATACAAACTACATTGGACAGACCTCAAAAAATATTTTGAAAATTGCATAAAAAGACCCACCCCCCAAAATATACTCAGGCAGGGAGAACAACCAAAACATTAAAATGCCAGATTTACTGCCCCAAAATATTCTAACATAGCAGAGATGCTATTTGCAGTTAAAAGATAAAGCTACTCCAAGAGTGTAGCAGTTCTTTGCTAAACTTGTATCATTTGCTAGAACTACATCACCTTTTCTGAGAAAAATCCACATTTGTCTGCCTAATTTTATGATAACAGAAAAAAAGAACAATTCCAGGACACGCAGTAAATGAAAAAAAAATGTATTTCACAAAAACGAACACGACCAAAAAAGAGAGAGGGGGGGGGGTATGCAACACAAACATGCAATAAATGAAGTCTCCAATATCTGTGCTCTGGAAAAATATCCTAATTTCTTCTAGGTGAAATGCCAAATTAGTAACCAATATTTAATATGGGATAGCATCCAAAAGAAATCAATAGTGTGTGCCGTACAAGCAAACCTCTTAAGCATAGTTCTTCACTCGTTTCAGAGCAGAAAATTAATATGGAACTGCCAAGATAAATTTCCCATCACCCCCTGCCATTGGGCCATGACATTTAGGCTTGATGGTATCTGGAATCCAATAATCTATGGGAAAAAACAGAGTCCATAATCCTGGTATAGAACTATTTTAAATAGCCGACGTATCAGAGCTGCTAAGGATAAGCCTGACTGTGTTAAGCTCACAGCAAAAGTCAATGCTTTAAAAACACAATGCTTTTAAACCAAACAAGTAGTTTGTCAGAGCAGATTTTTCTCTTTCTTTGACCCTTGGAACTGCTTCAGCCACATTTCCCACAGGAATATCAATTCAGTATAGAACACAAAAATATATATGTTGCTATATATTGCACATTCCCCATTATTTCACTGGATGTCTTAATGGTTAGACTGACGCACCTTAATCTTGGGTGACATATTGAGATATAATCCCTGTATTGGAAAGCTGGGTTATTACAAGAAACAGTAACAATCAAAACAAAATATCTACATTGAGAAAAATTGTCTCCTCTTCCTATTCTTTTTCAGCTGTTGACTTGTTTTTCAGTTGTCAAGTAGTTGAAATCAAGTGGAAATCTTGGTATTTTTTCCCCAGAATGTGTCAGGAATGATGGCTGCTTGGGATTGATCTTCTGCATCCCTGTACTTTATATCTCCTTTAGAAAATTAAACTATCTTACTATATAAACTTACAACAAAATCATACAGAGCATATAGCTGCAAGGCAAAACCAACTATGCTATGTACCACTATGTTTTATTAGTAGCTTCTCACAATAGAGCTGCTATAGGGCTCAACAGCCTAAACAAAATCTTGAAACCTTCTGCAATAATTTATTGACCATAGCACACTGGAGTGGCATACAACTACTTATGAGAAATATTGTTAGCCAATTTTAAAATATCTCTCAAATTTAGAGCAAAAGAAGTGTGTTTCAATAGGCTAGTTGGACAGAACTAGAAAGGAAGAATGCATTCATTTCATTATAAACAAGCAGAACTGTTATTGGCATATCAAAATCAATGAACAGAGAAGTACTGTTAAAGGCTTTCTGACTTTTAAGTGTATTTAAAACAAATAAAACAACCACCTCAAGACATCATTTAGAAAACAAGATTTCTATTTAACTGCTTTCTAGTTTGAAGCTGAAGGCCCTTGAACGGAAACGAAGTCATGTTAGAACAACAATGTTGAGGGAAGCACTGATAAATATAAAATTGTCACTTTTTTTGTTTTGTTTTTTCAAGGGTGCAGCTTCTTCAGTCTCTCATTCCCGCTACTCAACAAGTCTAGGCACTCCTGCTGCTATATACACAGAAAGCACTGTGCTACAGATCTGAATAACTTTGTTCCGTTTTGGCAAAAAGGATTAAGGTAAATTGCTTATGTTGTTCTAGGAAACTACAGAACTCTTTGTAGCTTAACGCAGGGTAAATTTAAACTTTAAAAATAATTTTAAGTCCTTTTGAAGTTCTGAGCTGGTGTTTCTTGTAAATCTGCAGATCACCAGTAAGCCTCTCTGATACAAAAACAAATATATGTTTCAACAAATTAAATCTAAGTAGCTATTTAGGTGATGAGTTGGCATCATTTAGTCTATTAAAAGGGACATGGTGATACAAATCGGTATTACATTAGTGTTGTCCAGGATCTTCACAACAAGGACAGAAATGGAAGTTTAGTCATCACCCCGCTAGTACAAAAAATTAGCTTGATTCAACTAAATTTCTGACCAAATGTTTAAAACATGCAATATCATATATCCACTTAAGAAAACCACTTGCCAACCCTTTTAAATTCCACAATTTAAATTCCAGTCTCTTCTTTGTTCCAAGCATCCAATTGTCTCTTCCAGAAAATACCCTGAGCAGATTCTAAACAATGGCAATACTTCTGGTTTGTGGCATCTCTCAACGTGTCTCCCATAGTTCTCATTTTCACAGCCACTTATTGTCACGGTGGGAAACGCTGACAAAAGCTACTGGTCTTGCTGACTACTGTCTAGATAACATTAATGTTGTCACTGTCTGAAGAAGAGGTCTCACTATCAAAAAGTGAGGTGACATTGATGCTTTCGCTGTCCGAAAAAGAAGTGTCACTTTCTAGTGAGGAGGTAACATGGATACTTTCACTATCTGAGAAGGAAGTAAGACTGCTGCTCTCACTTTCCAATGATGAACTCTCCACCACAACTTGCTTTCCTGCAATTAAAACACATACAAAGAATGATTACCTGATCAATTTTTAAAAAATGCATACATGCAACATGACTTAGAACTTTGTCATTCATACACATATTATTCTTGAATTGGGCCACTGCTTCAATTCAGGGATGAGGTATTAAGACAGTGTCGGTACTTGTGTAAGCTGCAAACATTTCTGCAGTACTGGTAGGTGAGCACATAAAGGCTCCAACGGTGTTCTTCTCGGACTCTTCCTTTTCATGCAAAATTATTAGCAGCTTCTCCTGCCACTCCGGCAGAACATCAAAGGTTTGAAACGTTAAAAGGAGTCACTTTTGAAAGCCCTTCTGCATTTTCTAACAGAGAATTTCAGCTTTGGATTTCCCGCTGAAGTTCAACATCCAGTCTAACTAGTGAACTATATATGTGAAAATACATAATTATCAATATTTGTTAAAATTGACAACTGTGAATTCAAACTGGGATGTAAGCAGTACAATCCAAATACACACACAATAGTGGAACCAAATACTGGGACTACTTTGGGTATTTGAAGATTTATATGAAACTTGCAACTTACAGCCCCTTTTATTCTTTGTCCTTTCAATGTGAGCTTAAAAATAATCTGAGACCCTTTCTGCACTGGGCCTTATTCCGGATTATATTCTGGAACTGGAGCCTGCTAGTGCAGACTACAAGAGGCCCTTTCCAGAACATCCCATCACTTGCATGAGCATGCGGATGATAGGCCCCTATTCCAGGATAGAATCCAGAATAAGGCCTAGTGCAGAAAGGCCCTAAGTGTGCATCAGCCCAAATCCATTCTGTTTTCACTTAACATGCCATGCAAACTTTCAACAACAAGCAACAGAATACAACAATAGTCAATTTTTTTTACATTGTAACTGTCTAGTCTCTGGGTGATTACCACATCATGTAGAATTGAGGGAGGCAGATACTTCTTGAAAGACTCTCAAAATACCCTTAATCCATTTACTACTTCCTAGTTTACAGCATTCACCAACAAAGCTTGGGACCAATCTTGAATATTCCCTTGGGTTTTACCTTGGCCCTTCCCTAGGTGTACTGAATACATTTTAATAACAATTTATCAGCAAATGTTTCCAGGTAGATTTATAGAGATTTATGAGAAAACGGACACTCCGTATCGTTTGCATCATTTAGCATAACAACTGCTTCATACATTTTAATTTGCTTTTGCCTTGTAACTCACCCTGGAATGCCTGAGTGAAGGTCAGGTTAGAATTTAAGAGAAAAAAAGAGAAAAAAATCAAAGAGAACCAGCATACAATCAAAAGAGCTGAGCAATTTTTAAAATAAAAATGTAGTGCTGAACAGAGTATAATATGGATTCTAGGTGAATGGCTGTAAACCAAAGACAAATAAATGTCTTGTTGTTGACTAGCCACCCTACTTGAGGTATCAGATACCTCAAAAGGTATGTCTCTTTACAGCTTCAGCTTAGGCTGATGCTAATGGAGAAGGGGCACAAAATACACATATACTATCTGACATAGTCCCCCCCCAAAACAAGGTTATATCACTTAGATTGTTTCACTTCAATTTATTTTTAAATCTGTGTTTTTCTTAAGCAAGGACCATTAGAGCCAAAAGTCAGGAAAGGTCTGAACAGATACAGTATATATATTTTCAGCCTACTTCCACAGAAAATCTGTGGTGAGTAGGGGTGTACATGAATATTTGAAGGTATTCAAAATTTGATCAAATCTGTCCAAACTTTGACATTCAAACTCAAATTGAATGTCCATAAATTTGAATTTATAAAGATTCAAATGAATTTCTAATTTCGAATCTATTTGTTCTCATTATTCAGACATTTGCATCCGTACAGGTTTGTACACGATGCATACTTACAGATACACATCTTTCCCGCATCTGTACACAGTTGTACAGAACTGTACAGGACAAAAATGGGTTGCATATGGGATAACTACGGGATGCATACAGATGTGTATGCATGCGTACAGGATGTGTAACAATGCATACGGGCACATACGAATGTTGTCAACATTCGTAAGTGCAAATTCAAATCGAAATTCCAAACAAATAGATTCAAATTTGCTTAATTCAAATCAAATTTGGTTAAATTTGAATTTTAAAGATTCAAATCAAATCAAATTTTTGGATATTCAATTCGAATTGAATCCTGAAAATTGCATTTGTGCACATCCCTAGTGGTGAGTTCTCCCAAATGTTTGGAAAAACCTCCCTGCTGAACTCCTTCAAAAACTGTCTGGAAGTGTACTTAGAAGAACTCTGTTTTGAAGGCAAAGGGTGATCACACCAAATATTGATTTGATTTAGATTTCTCTTTGGTCATTCACTTTGCATTCTGTTCAGTGATGAAAATAAACTATTAACACTTCTATTTTTGAAAACATTCTTATTTGGAGCATTTTTTCCACACCTGACTAAAGCGTTTGCACAGTACTGTAAATATAATAAATAAATAAATTCAATATACCAAAAAGGCAGTGACTGTTCAAGGTGATAGGGAAAATATCATTCTTGCTAAAGACATCCAACAGTACTGCAATCACATATAACTTTTGAAATGCTAATTCCAAAACGGCTTCTGAAACCAAGAAAGGCCTTCACCACTGACAGAAATCAGTTGAGGCACTGAAGCCTAGCTTTGCTTATCCACACATTCATAAGCATAGGAAGCAGATGCCAAAGAACATTCAAGTGCCGAAAAATGGAGAACCCACCTCTCACCTTTTCGCTCTTGGATGAGGGACATCCGACGCTGCTTTGTCTCATCATCCAGGCTTTCTAGCATCTTATCGATACAGTTGTCCAGAACAAGTGACCGTGTCTGAGATAATATTGTCCTTCTACATATCGGACACTCCACTTTACGTTTCATCCATTCACTGATGCAGTAGGAGCAGAAACTGTGTGCACAGTTTAGAGTGACAGCCTGTCAAGGAAGAATGAAATTGTATTACTTGTATGTTCTCTCATTCTCTACAGAAGGCAGTAACCTATATACTTCTCTGGGAACAGGAAGATTAATGCTCTTAAAGAGGATTTGTTAAAAATTTTGACTAGTTTGAATTGTTATTTTCCACTGATATGTTTTCAAGTCTCTTAATGTCCACAGACTTTGAGTTATGAGTCATTTTTTCAGGTCATAGTGGGAAAACACTTCACATAACGATTACTGAAAACATTATCAGGCAGTGCACTCGTACTCCAATTTGCACAGGTGGTTTTAAAACAGATACATAAACCAGCCAAAAGGCTCTTGGAAAGGACAACCCATTAAAAGCCCCAAAAATTCTCAGTTGGCACCTAAAATATATATGGAAAATAAGGTGAGAATTAGATGATCTGGATGCCATCCATCTAATTTAGCTAATCTAATTTAGTCAATGTATTTTATCTATATAATGATTTTTATTTTAATCTATCCTGAGACTTTTGGATATAGAGCAGGATCAAAATATAAGGAAATAAATAAGCTCTAACAGCTAAGACTTTATATAGCTCCTACTGAGTCATATAAAAAGGATATCATGCTTCGAAATATGAGGGGAGTGTTTATGGCAAGATAAAAAGGCTTAGGGTTCAGCTATAAAGCCGTGTCAACTATTTATATAAGCAATTTAAAAGAAAAACCACTGTACATAATAAATCAAATAATCTCAGCTAAGAAATTCTGAAGAAGCTCCTCATTCGTTTCTGATGAAAAACACAACTGCATGTGTCCTTTTGTGTCATATTTATTAGACAACAGCTTGTTCTATTTTTACTCTTTAAGAACCTCGGTGTGATTTTAAAATCCCTATCCTTCTCTATTTTATTCTCATTAGAACCTTGAGATACTGTACTGCTCCTGAAGTAAATGGGCCATGGCCATCCAGCACATAGCTGTTTGATCTTACTCTTGTTGTTTTTAAGCAGAAATGTGCACAAACCTGAAAATCCATGTTCAATTTTAGTCAAATCTTTTTAAACAGGCCCCCAAAAAACCTTTTAATGGGCAAAAGAAGTGTTTGATTCAAACTGTTTATTTTCATGGACTTGTCCCTAGATTCAGTTTGATTCAAATCAATCCCCAATGAACCAGGGAAGTTGGTTGAAATTAGAACCTTTCAGAACTCCTCTGTATAAATTAACTAGTTCAATTAAAACTGGTTCAGGACATCTCTACACTTAGGTGAACTATTTTGACCAGGACTTTGTTAGTCCTAATTCTTTTTTATATCAAAACAAAGATTCTTTAAAACTCTGCACTCTCCCAACAATATCACTATCATTTTCAATATTTGCTAACTCAATACTTTCCAGATGTCTTCAACTACAGTTCCTATATACTGTGCTAGACAGGACTGACAAGAGTCCCATATTAAAACAACCAGGGGGCATTAGGTTGACAGAGATTTTAGCTCTAAGGTAGCACTGAAGTGTCACCTTTCTACTCTCTCTCAGGAGGAACTGAAAAAATAAGAGAAGGAAAAGAAGAGATGTTGGGTAGCTCTCCATGGAAATGAAAAACAACGTTCTTGCTACTGTTTTTCACATACTTTTTATAAAACACTGGTCAAATATTTTCACTAAAAAATAACCAATTGCAGGTCTCTTTGTTCATTTATACAGGGTTGTCTCTCAAGGCAGTTTACAATAAAATTTAAAATGCATTAAACAAATAAAACACAGTAAACTCATTATAAAAAGCTAAGCACTTTGTCTTATAAACCGTACATATGCCCCACCTATTCCCTTGTTCCAGACATCCTCCAACCCTTGTTAGCATTCAGAAGTGGGAAAGCTATGAAAATCAATATATACATAAACAAATTCCTACCATAAGCAAGAGATTGTCACAGTGGATCTCCACTCAATCTCAGGATCCAAAGTACAAAAATGGAGAAAACAAAAATGGTTAAGTAATTTTAAAAACTGATTTGGTATCAGAAAAGGGGGTGGTTAAATCTCTGGTTTCTTAATATGGCATCTTCAAGCTTAGCTTCTCCAAAGTCATATGGCTTACTCTACCTCAATAAAGTGTTCAGAGCAAATTGTACACTGCAGTTCATTCTCAAGCACATCATTCATTTGGCTCAAGGCTTCTTCCTTCTGGGCTCTTGCCTTCTCCTTCTCCTCCTATAAACCAAGGAGGAAAAAAATAAAAGATAAATACACAGTAAACAGCAGCTAAAGACCAAGAATGCTATGGACAGGTAAGCATAATAATAAAGCGGTTTTATTCAAACTATGTCCCACTTTCCACCTTGCCCCAGGCATCTTGCCCTGTCTATGTCAATAAAAAGCAAGAGAATGGGATCCTTAAGACACTAAAAACTAGTAGTTTCAAGTTTAGTAGCAATGGCTGAACTATCAACTTTTCACTGTGATGTATCTTTCTTGTGGTTCATTACCTTGGTCTCTTTCAGCTCCCTATCCTTGGCTTTAATTATTTCTTCAAAGTCCTTCTTACTACGGTTTAGTTCTTCCATCAGAGCGCGATGCTGAAAAATAAGAAACCAAAGACGAAGTCTTATTAACCAACAAACCAGATATGCCACTTTCTGCTTCACATCCCTCCAAAATCATCACTATACAAACGCAACACAGTGACGTCCTTTAAAATGAAGTTTTATTATGATTTTGAAAATAAAGTCCTTTTCTTTAAAAAAAGGTAAAAGTACTTAAAACCTTTAAAGATCAAAATGAATAGGAAAAATATCATCACTGTATTAAATTTTAAGGATGCCAGTAGCCATTAACCATCTTAGAATGAAGTAATTTTATTAGATACAGTTACTGATTAGATTTACAAATAAGAAGATACAGGAATGCAGCAGTTAGATGACCACTACCAACAAGGAAGACAGAATCATTTAGAAAATTATAATAAACAATACTAACAAAAAAGGATCCAGTAGTTCTGCTATGGAATTTCCTTTGTGTACCACATGGAAAAAGGAGGAACAGCAGATTAAACTAATGGTCTGATACAACATTTCCCATATTCTGTATGCTTTTAAATATCGACATAAATAGTTTCTCTTAGTTTTCTACAACTAGTTTTACAGGTATATGAAATAGCATCACAGTCTTCTGTGTCTTAGCTTAGACCTCTTTCCTTACTTAAACTCTCAGGTTTTTCCCACTGAGGCTTTTTTACCAACCAGTTTCCTTTCTGCTCATTCTACACAGTTTTGCATCATTCTGTCCTTTTTAGCCATCAAAACCCATTGTGTAAAATGTATTTGTGCTGCAGTCTTTGAAGGGAGAAGTGAGTGAGGGAACAAGAAAAGAAAGGACCAGTTATGCCAAAGGGTTGGTGGAAGAATCACAATTTAATACTTCCAGGCTATGGGCCTGTTCACACTTTCCTCGGTAGAATGCTATAATATCATCATTCCATTTGTTTTCTCTGATAGCTAGAAAACTATACTTTAGCAGAGAGCATGTTGAAGAACACGCTTGAAGCATACACTTTTGATTTGTTTCAACATAACTTTACTTAACTATAACTTTTGAGTCTTAACTTATTTGCATCAAATATACATGTCTAGAGATGTCAGAGCAATCTATTATACTACTACCTTGAAGAGAGAGTGTGTGACAGCAGAGTTACTGTTACAGCAGAGTTATCCAATCAGCAGTTTCCATACTGCAACTCTAGTATATAGATAAAATTAACCCTTTTTACGCCAAAGTGATGTACACTTGCAATAATATACCAATACCACTGAGCTTAAAATCAAACACAGAGGGAGGAACCCATGTTTCAAGTGGTTGGGCATTCCTCAACAGGACCACCAGCACTTGAAGTGCAGATGGTCCAGCTAGGTTGCCGTGGCGATCAGCCTACTGCATGCAATTGTGCAGGTGCACCAACCCACCCACTCACAGCTTTGCACCCAGAAGAGGGTTCAAACAATGCTGACTGGGACCTCATCAGCTGCTCCCAGTCAAGTTGCGGACAAGTTTTAATTGTCCAAACCTACTGAAGATTGGGGCAGCTGGAGGTAGCTCTCAGTTTCAGAAAAGCAAGTTGAACCTTAGAACTGTATATGCCAAGTCAAAGTCAAGGCCTTCTCTGGTGGAAGCACACACATGCACACATCTGGTCTTCTGGCAGGACTTGACGTCCTTTATTCCAAAATGCCTACTATGCCAAGACAAAGCCCATTGACCATCCTCTGGAAGAAAAGCATGTTGGTAGCAGTAGCTCAGTCCTGGTCAACACTGCAAATAGGAAAGACATGAGTACAAGTGGAGAAAGGCAGAGGCCACAGATATGATGGAGAAGGGGAAATCAAACTGAACCAATCAGTTCACTATGGTTCTGAGTCCCAAAGTTTAAGCAAGTTTTGATCAACACTAAACCACTCAAACCCACTATATTTGCAGCAAACTGAGTGCATACAAACCCAATCTTTAGATAATTTACATTTTACAGTTTAAAAATTATTCATAGGCATTTTGGCAAACACTTTCCTATTTGTCTATTTAAAAATAGAGCACTGTGCAAAAGTGGGATTTCCCACCACAAAGGCCTTTATATTTCTAATGACTTGCTCCTTTGCTTGCTTAAATCTTTCCAAAGTGCTCAAGATTGCCATCGTCTAGTTTGAAGAAAAATACAAAAATGCTGGACTAAAGGTTTGTCAGTGGGTGAGTGAGTAAAAAAACTGATTTAGGAAGTGTCCTAACTTGCCTGCAGTAGGATCTGGGCCAGCTGTTCCTTTAGTCTCTCTTCTCCTTCTTCCTCTTTTGTTGTCTGAAAAAATAATAAATATGACAGGTATAAGCAAATACAGAGGAATAGTGATATGCAGAACAGCAGAAGCAATTTTAAAAAGTACTCAAATACAATTACTTCATTTCATACAGAGTTAGAAAATACAGGAAGTGATGATTCCTGTAAAACTGGTTGTGCAAAACCGCAGCCCCATGTTCAAAATAGTTTTGATATATGCTTAATTAGATGTACCTATATATTTTGTATCATATCTAAACATTTAAGGCTTCAAACAACTTTTTTCCTTATGGCTGCTTTTTCACATCTTTGTGACTTGTCTCCCAATGACACAAACAGATGCTATTGTGAAGAATGTACCACCTTTGAAAATATGGTTGCTTCAACACAAGTAGTAAGATCAGGAAAAGAAAACTTAGACGGAATATTAGACAACAGCTGAATATTGTAAAGCTAAATAAGTTAGAGAAAGTCATAAAAATAATACACAGTTCTGATAAGGAAAAAGTGTGGCAATACATTAAAATAAAATTATGTATCATAGATACAGACACCAAACCAAAGAAATGCAAGTTATGAACAGTCATAAAGCTCTTCTTCCTTACTGTCTCTACCATTCAAGTATTACCAACACTGGAGCCATAAGAAATTAAATAGTCCCAATAATTGTAACAGTGAATTTCCACTGACAATTCACTGCCAGATAATTATGAAGTAGCACCAGAAAAGTTAACTGTTTGATGATAGATTACCAATAGGAAATTTAGCAGCAAGTTGGGAGAAAAGCAAGCACAGAATTGCCAATGTAGCTGTCAAAACAAGGAATTTGTTTCTAACACTGAGTGATATTATGTCTAAGCCACTAGATAGCAATGGAATTATTGGCCCAATGGTATTAGATCTGCTGTCCTAAAAAAGAGTAATAGAGCACCTTAATAATAATATAAGACTCATAGGCTGTTCAACATAACCATATTTATGCACATGAAGGATACTGGAAGCACCATGTCTGCAGAGGCTACATGTCTTCCATTGCTTTATCTTCTCAACAAATTATTTTCTCAAGCACCATACACATCAAGAAAACAAAGCAGCTGCTGAAAGTAATCCTGTAGTTCATGTCAGTCCCATCATAAAACAAATAGCATTGCTGTGTTTGCTTCAAATGGTTCAAACTGTATAGTAGGACAAAAGCAGGGTGGATTGCTTCTAAACTGCCTTTATTTGGCACAGAAACAACTTCTATACAAAACACTGATCAAATATATTATTACTGGCATATGCTCTTGATAAGCACTTTGTCCATGATGCACAATTCTTCTCCTGGAGTTAGAGGGACAAAGATGTTACACATTGGTCTTTCTTGCAATAAGTCAGTGAGAGGCACTGTGAAACTGGAATTTAATTTCTAAAAGCAAATTGATGAATACAGTTGAAAAATGTCCATGAGGCATGTCATGCACCAGCCTAATCAACCTCAGAGCTGAAAGCAGAAGTGTGATCTGACAGACTATAACAACCTGAGTCTGTTTTTAACCCCACCAACAGGAGTTTGTAAAGGAATTTAGAGGGGTAACTGCTGATGCTCTGGTGAATTTCTGTGGTGGATCTTCTGGGTTTTAGAGTTTGCTGAGCATTTGGTGTGTGGCAGTTTAGCTGAAAAGAGGCTGGTATATAAACTAGTCTGAGCACGTGGTCAGACAGAGAAAGGATGTGAGCACACAGTCTGAGGGAGGAGGGCTTGCAGGTGCTACTGATTCAAGAGGAGTTAGTGGGAGGAGGACCACTCCTCAGCTGGGAAGGAAGGGCCACTTGAGCAACCTGCACACCCAAGAGCATGCATAATATAAATAGTAATTAAAAAGTAAAAAATATTTTTTTAAATTACGAAGTAAAATAATTTATAAGTCATGAAGACAGACAGCCAACAGGGGCTTGGGATTTTTGAAGTGTTTTGTATCAAGTATCATATGTACTGTATGACTGCCTGTCCACTAGGCAGAAGTCATGGGTGCGTGCTCAGTGTAATGAGCTCCTGGCTCTCAGGGAATGGCTTTCTTCCCCTGCAGCCAAGGTAACTGACCTAGAGAGGTCACTGTGGCTAATTCAATAGGAACAGTGACCACAATGAGATAATGTTCAACTTTTGTCAATAAAATTGAGCACAGAGACCATAGACTTTCATAAAGAAACTTCCCCAAAATGAGGTAAAAGCAAAAAGGAAGTTGAAAGGGAAAGTCAGAAGAGACCAATCGCTCAAATGCATGGAGATTATTTATAAACACAATAATGGAGGCTCAATCAGAATACATACTTAAGACAAAAGGACACTGCCAGTTCCAAGAGGGCAGCCGTGTGCCTTACAAATGCAAATGAGAAATCATTAAAAACAAGAAAAACATATTTAAAAAAATATAAGGCTTGCCCTAATGAAGGGAACAGGAAGAAACAAATTATGACAGAACAATGCAAGACAGCAATCAGGAATATTGTGATTCTGAGGAGCACATTGCTAAAAACATCACAAGAAAATAAGAACTTACTTACAGTAAGTACCTTAGTACCTTAGAAGCAGAAAGCAGTTGGATTATTAGATGACAAAAAAAACAGAAAGGGATAATTAAAGGAGCCAAAGAGTTTGCAGAGAGGCTAATGATTTATTTGCCCCGGTTTTCACTGAGGAAAATATACAGCATACACCTGCAGCTGAGCCTAAGGGGTCAGGGAGTCAGAAGAATTAAATTAGAAGGTAACCAGGATAGATGTCTTTGCATATATTAATAAGCTACTGTAAGTGCCAACAATTTTCTGGGACCAGATAGCATTCAACAGAGAATTCTTAAAGAACTCCAATGTGAAATGGCTGATCTTCTAGCAAAAACATATGATCGTTCCCCAAGAACAATCTCTATGCCTTAAAATTAGAGGGTAGTAAATACAACACCAATTTTCAAAAAGGGATCCAAGATTGATCCAAGAAATCACAGGCCTGTCAGCTTAAAATCTGTTTCAGGTAAAGTGATGGAAGCCATCATTAAGGTTAAAACTGGCACACACACAGAGCAGCCAACATTGCTCCTCTTATGTTTTGATTATTCTAATTTAGAGTTACATTTATAACATTCAAAGAATATACATTGGCAGGCATGTAAACATGTGTGTTTATTAAGCAGGACTGAACCTACCTCTAATTTCTCACAGAAGGTTTTCTCCAACAGTTCCACCTGCTGCTGTTGCTGCTCCTGCTCAGTGCATACCTGGTCCATCAATTCCTGCAGCTCCTGTTCCAAAACCTGGATTTCTCCTGGAGTGTGCCTCTTATTCTTTTGCCTCACATTTAACACTGCTGTCTGCTTTTCCTGGAGCCGAGCATTTAGTTTTGTCATATCAGTCAGTGCCTTCATTATCTGATCCAGACCTTTCCAGTAGTGAGTTACGTCTGGGGCTTTTTGGTCCTTCAAAACAGGAGATGAACTGTGCTTAGGATCAACAGCACTGCAATGATTTTTCTTCTTCTCCTTCTTGCTTGGCTGTGAAGGAAGTATTACTATATCCATGCTTTCTGTTGGCTGTTTGGATAGTTCTGTTCTGCCTCCCTCAGATTTCCCCAAGGAGTTATTATCAGAAGTCACTCTGTCTCTTTTCGACCTGGAGCTAGAAGGTTCCTCTGCTCCAGATGCCTCAGATTCTTCCAAGCTAATTTTACGTTTAGTCCTAATGTCCTTTGTTTTCTCAGTCAGCTGGTCATTTTTCAGGGCCAAACACGAGCTAATATTAGCCAATTCTTCCTTTATTAATATGTACTGATATTCTGCTGTTTCTTGGTGTTTTAAAGGCACCCCTAATTGAATGCAGTCACCTTCTTGCAAACGATAGGCCTCTGATGGATTAATGCGCACACAATTCAGCCAGACACCATTAAGACTCTGTGAATATTAAAAATAACCCAAAAGGATTTTAACTAGTTGTTTTTATTTCAGAACTAATTCAATAATATATCATCTGATTTCAGTCCCAATGGGTGAAATTTTAAACTAGGTTCACATCTAGAAATCTTAAACTACTTGGTCAGTCTTTGCATGCAAGAATAGCTCTGGTTTCAGATAAATTCAGTGTTGTGATAATTGATTTCCTCCACACTATGACAAAATTTCACAGTTCACCACTTAAGATGCTATACTATACACAAAACAACATTGGCCCATGAAAGGATTTTTGGCTGATGTGATATCACTACTGTCTCATCCTAATCAGAGGCCGATTTGCACATCAGCCCATAGTTTACAATTAGTCAACTTCTGCACTTACAGGAGGTGTTTACAGCCTACAAGTGTTTCCTGCCTGCCCAGATGTTGAATAATTGTAAACTAGCTGTGATGCACAACATCATACATTGCAACTACCTAATGCAACCAGGAACCTACCTGGAAGTGTCCAGTTGGTAAGCATCTGCACCTCTTCCGGCTGGGAAGGCCATCTGAGCTGCTCCAACATGACTGCACTTGCATAGAGTATCAGTGTCACCTTAGCGACCACGCTGGCATATGTGCAGTCATGCAGGGCAGAATGCTCAAGATGGCAGTACTCAGGACTGCATCGGCCATACAAACAATCTAAGTGATTGATTGCCTGGGGCCTAGGCTGTCACTGACTGGCGCTCACAAGCACTAGTCAAGGATAGGCTCTTGCACACCTTTCCCAGCCATGGGACAGGAAGTGTGAAATCGCTGCAGGTCTAACAGACATTTAAAAAAGATCTTGAATTTAGGCAACTGGGAGTTTCAAAGTGATTCTTGTAATTGGCAAAATCTGTTCCACAAATTCCAGATAAAGAACCATAAGCCAAAACAGCTCACTGACTCCTAATTCCCGATCACTGTGGACATAGCCATAAGCTATCCTGACTTGAGAAAGTTTTAAGAAGGTTTCAAAAGTAAACCCTTTCTGTAACTTTCTACCCGTTCCATATACCAACAGTTAATTACCAGTGGCAATTTGTACAGGAAATTGGCAAGGATGCTGTCTCAAAGCTGTGCAAGTTCTCTCTCAAGCAAAATATGAAATCGCTATGCATTTCGTACACCATAAGCAAGAGAGGAGAACTAGTTTGGGTAATTTATAGCATGATTAAAAGCTCACTAAATGGTTTTATATTTGTATTTCTATCTCACCCTATTCCTGAAGGCCTCAAGGAAATACTATATAAAACAAAATGCAAAAAGAACCCACTAAAAGCAATAACTGTGCCTGAAAGGGAGAAGGAAAACTACATCCTTAACTAAAGGCCAGGGTAAAGAAATACATCATCCTTCGGAACATATTTAGTGATGATGCCTGTCACATTTCAAGAGAGGCTACTCCATTATATGGGAGCTATTCCTGCGCCCTCTCACAGGAGTGTTCTGTGCACAAAGCTTTAGGATATTACCTACCATATCCTCTCATCAAGAAAAGTAATGTTTGTGGCTCTTAGCTGATCTGGACCTCTACCTTTAACAGACCATATTCTCAAACCGGGCTGCATGTTCAGCTCTTCTAGGTCAGTTGATTTCTAATAATTTCCTGTACCTTGTTATCAGTCACTGTCCACCTGCCCTTAGCATTCTGCTTGAATACACAGTGGTTCCGAGAGATCATCAATGGACAGGATTGTGACATCAACTGGTAAGTAACACCATTTCCTCGACCTATAGATACCTAAAAAAAAACAACCACTATTAATAATCCCCATCATTAATCCTGACATTAAATGATCTAAATTTAATCACTAAAAAACAGACATTCTGTTTTCATGATCTCCTTCTAGAAAATGCATTAAACATCTCAAGATGTATTCCTCTGTTTTACTTGAAACATCAAAGTTTTGGAGCCAAAACGCAAACAAAAATATTTTGAACCTTATGCTACTTATAAATAAGAGAATTCCCCAATTTGGAAAAAAAAAGTGAAGCAAGGTATCATACCACACACAGAAGCAAAATAACACTGTCAATTATGTGAACAAAGACATTTGTAAATAAGCATTCTACAGAGTCCAGTCTCATTCAACTAGATATATGCAATAAGCGATCCCACGTATATTTTCTTTAAAAATTAAACTTCAAATTATATTAATATAAGACTATAAATAGCCTGTACTATGAGGCTTCCATTTTTTAGATGTGTCATTTTCAGGTCCCATTAAATGTTTTATATGCCTATCAGCTCCACATCTTCCTATTATGGCAATGATACCCACACGACTCATGAAATATTTAAAAGAGGCATGCAACTTCGGTTCAGACATTCTTGGAGAGTGAATGTTTTCACACTTACCATATAAATGTAGGAGGGGGAGACACTGGCAGAATCTGTCTGCATTTCCTGAAGCTGTTTCTTTACTAGAAACAGCTCTGTGTGTGCCAGAGCATCCCCCATGCATGCAGACAAGGAGCAATTAAAACTACTCCATGCCTAAACTTTCCACCTTTCTGGGTGGAAGAGGTGCAGGGGGAGCATGTGAGCAACAACATTAGTGTCATTAGGCACTTTGTCACCTGGTCACCCATGCAACAGCACTGCACAGGTGTTGTTGCAGGGGCTTCGTGATCACTGCCATAACGCAACAATCTGCATATAGCCAGCACTTAGTTAAGTGCCAGCTAAGGTTTTCCACAAGTGTGGAGACCTACAGTATTCCTTCACTTTGCCTCAGAGAGACAAGAGGGAAAATGGAAATTCAACCTGCATCTTGTCTCCTCCTCACCATACAGCTTCCCCACTTGCCTTCCAGAGATTATCCTGGGGCCTTTCTGCACTTTACCCTGTGGTTTGCGTGTAGTATGCTCCCAGGTGGAGCATCTGCACTTGAAGGGGCTGTTTCTAGCTCAGAAACAGCCCTTACCATGCAGAAGTGTACTGGATGTGAACTACGCGTGGAGAACAATTTCGTGCCCCACACATACACTTACCCTGTTAAGCGTTATCCAGCACTAGGCCCATCCGCACTTCTATGGTGCACAGAGGGGCACATGACACACCACACGAGCACGCTGGTGTGTCATGTGACGTGCTGGCATCACTGCGTGTGTGTGGCACATCACCTTCATCCCAGTAATGGTGCACGTGTAGTGACACTGACATCGTGCCCAAAGATGGTGGGGCCTAGACCACACATCCACACCAGATAAGTGTCCAAACACATGTGTGTGTGAGTGGGTGGGTGGGTGGGTACTAGCATTTGCATATCAGTGGAAGTTTACCAATCCCGTCCCCTGGACGGGACAGCCAGTGTGAACTTCCCTCTGGTCACAGGTGAAAAGACATTTTTCAGATCATACAGTTGCTTCAGTCCTTGCGCTGCTTTGGACGCTGTATTTAAACAGGCCCGTAAGATCCTTATCCCAGAACAAGAGCTATGGAAGCCACTACTGAGGCAGGGACAGCAGTGTCAAATGCAAGTTCCCTCCCACACTTCCAGAAGGAACCCCTCCCACTCAGGACACATCAGTTTACCAGAATTGTGGTGGGAAGTCAGCCATTTTGACCCTCTCTGCACTTACCTGGTAGTCTGGATCAAGGAGCCTCATAGCTCACATGGTCTGCACAGGACTAATGCTAATCCAGATGAGATTTGTACTAAGGGCACAGTAATCCAGATCAGTGGCAGACCAGATTAATTGGTACCAAAAATGTACTAGTACCATCTGATCCAGAACAAGCATTGGGGTATATGCACAAAGAACAGATCAGGAAAGGCCACAGGTATGACATCAAGGAATATGTCCTATAACGATGAGGCAAAACTGCAAAGAGGCCTTCAAAGTCCTTTCAGAACAATGGCCATGTTAATGGCAATGGTGTCTTTGCAATACCTGCAAAAACACTTTGCGTCCACTACTGGATACAGCTTGGATCAACTGGGATATAGATCAGTTGTAAAGGTTCTCAGAGGTGCTGTCACTGATACTTCACATCCATTGACACAGAACAGTGCTGAGGTTTCTGCAATGAACCTTTCCTTAGACCGTACTTGCTGCCATCCAGTTAACTTACTGCAGGTACCTCCTATTGCAGTTGACGGGGAACAAACTAATCCCAATCTACTAATATAAATTAAACATGGTAAATATAAAAAAGACTTTAAGTATCCCAGAAAACAGCTCAGGCAGTAACTGGACCCACTGAGTTGTTTTTCCCTCCCTCCCCCATGTATCCACATAGGAGGGGAGGGAATTCAGACCATGATCTTGCCCTAGGAATGGATGAATCCTACTCAGTAATAAGTGGCCTCTCAGGCTGAGGCTGCTCAGGGCAGTGTGTGAGCGTGCGTGCGTGCGTACACACACCCATCCCCTGCATCATCTGGGAGCACACATCACATTATTTTGGATCCAATCATTTGTTTTTTAAAAATAAATTATGGCACACTGCTATCTTTTGTTTTAACATTTGTTGATGGACACAAATTCCTGTGAAAAAGCAACAAAATCTGTGAAAATCTCACTGCCACCTCCAAAAATGAGGACACTCAGGACACCAATCTCTGGTCCCTTTGCTCCAGGTTATCTCCTACTGTCTGATTAACCAGAATACTTTAGACCAGTGATGGCCAACCTATGACAGGCGTGTCACCTGCCCTCTTGGGTGACACACGTGGTCACCCTGGCACCTGGGCATGTAGTGCTTGCATGTTCTTAAAGTGTACGAAGTACCAACTTTCAACTGAAGATTTAGCAAACGAAATTCAGCAACAAAAGTCACTAATGTAAAGAATTATTCATTTTTGCTTTTAGTAAAGTACATAAATCAAAAATATAACTTTTTTACTAGAGCTACAAATATCATAAAACTATGGATATTTCTAGATGTGACACAGCACCCGAGTGAAGCTAGGTTTTCTTGCGAATTTTGACACACCAAGCTCAAAAGGTTCACCATCACTGTTTTAGACCGTGTAGCTCCCTCACAAGTCAAGTAAACGGTAAACCAGAACTTAACATACACCAAATAAGTTACTGTAATAAAAATGGATTTCTGGTTTTTACTGTTCAAGGAGTGGATGACGTTTAAAAAATTGTATTGTCAAGAGAGCAAAACACGTTTCTTCTGTGTGCTTCCGAAGGGAGAGCGGAGAAAGAAGCACAGGAAAGAGGAAATAATAGGACCCCCTTATTCATCATCTCGCACCCCACAAGCACCAGAACCGACCGAGGTTTTTGGACCGGTACAAAAGCGCGCAAAGCGGACTCCAAACTAAAGTGGGAACTCAGCGCAATTCTACGCTCCACCGCCAGGGGGACCGGAGGCCGCGCTGCATATTCAGAACCCCATCCCATCCCTCTCCGGGTCCGGTCCGACGCCCGCCCTTAAGTCCCGCGAACAAGAAGGCAGCGAGGCCCCTTACCACGCTCTCACCTCTGTGCCGTCCTCCAGCAGCAACCACTCTCCACTCATGCCCACGCGCTTCAGACACCACACCTGAGACGGCGCTTCTGAAGAAAGAGCATCCCAGCCTCCTCCGCCAGAACACGCCGCCATTTTCCCCGGCGGCGGCCTCGCTCTATTAGCCGCAGGCAAAAGCAATCGATCGCCTTGGACTGCCCGTTGACCTAACCAGCCCCTCCTACGTACGGGCAAAGCGAAAGGAAGTCCGAGGGAAACGACTGCCTGTGCCCCTCGTAAAAATGGCGCCGTGAGGGGAGGGGGAAGATCACGGCGTAACAGGCAAAACCAATCGATGCCAGATGCCTCAGTTATTGCGTTAAGGGTAGCGTCGCCCGGTAACCTGCTGCTGCGCCCGTTGTTGGGTTGTAAGCAGGAGCGTCTACTTGACGCTACAGCCGGAGGCGTTTCATCCCGTTCAAGTTATTTTATCTGCAGTTCATTTGCTCGTTCTTTCCCTGTAGGCACGAACCTCCCTGAATTTCTGCCTGGGGCCTCTGGGCTGCCTCCGAGCGAGACTCGAGCTTCCCAGGAGCCACAAAAAAATAAATGCAACCCCCCCCCCCTCCTTCTTCTGTAGGAATTCGCAAGGGGGCCTGTTCGGGCTACCCAGAATCGAGCGAGGTCCAGAATGATTCCTCTCTTGGAAGATGGTTGTAAAAAATGCACCCGGGACAGGGCCCTTGGTGGCTCCCAGACGATGGAATCGTCTCCGTCATGAGGTGCGTCAGGCACCTTCATTCTGTGTGTTTAGGTGAGATGTGAAGACGCGCCTCTTTACCCTGCCGTTTGGCTAAGTAGAAGAAGAATTGGCTTTTCTATCCCGCTTTTCTCACCCATTTAAGGGGACTCAAAGCTGCTGACAAAGCTTCTATTCTTCCCACCACAACAAAACACCCTGTGAGATGGGTGGGGCTGTGAGAGCTCAGAAGAGAGCTGTGACTAGCCCAAGGTCACCCAGGTGGCTTCATGGGGGAACCCGGTATTCCGAGATAAGAGTCATGCTCCCTAACCGCTAGAGTCTACCAAATTGGCTCACAGTAAAGGAACAGCCTTTTCCTCCCCGCGTTCAGGCACTGCCATGGTTTTAATATTGTTACTGGTTTTAACGTGTTCATTTTATAGGTTGTAACCCGCCCTGAGACCCTTGGGTATAGGGCGGGATAAAAATACAAATAAATAAATAATCAACGAAGTGAAGCGTCCCTGGGCCATTGCCCGCAAAACAAGCTGGCTCCCCTACCGAATTGTCCCGGTAGGTTCCGTTCTGATTCCGTTTATTGGGAAGCAAACATCAGTGCGGTTTTAAAAACGTTTCGCTTCTTCCCTAGAGAGCTCTGCAGCCTTCAGGGCGCGCGCAGTGGCTTTGCTGCATCCCGGGAGATGCTCTCCAGACTCCACATGGAAATCGCCTGTGGAGCAGAAAAGAAGTGAAAGTGCTCGAGCGTGGGAAATGGGGAAGAGGGAGGAGCGTTTCGTTAGAGGCGGAGGATGAATGACGTTGGATGTAGCCATAACCCTCTTATACCGCCCGTGGCAAGACTTCTTTCGGGTCGGCCGAGCCTAGCGGTTCCTTCGTCTTCAACTACAATTAGCTTCGAGCAGTTCGTGTCCCGCGGGCGCTGACCGGCCTTTTTTGCTTCAGTATTCCGCCTTGTGTGTTATTTTCCACGGAACAGCTATAAGTAGCTGTGACGCTTGAATTCCCTTTCTTCTTATTTAAAGCTGTGGTCACACCTATGGCTTAATCCCGCTTCAGTCCACTTTCAGAGCGAGAGAATACATCAGCCAAGTGACAAGCTGTTTCCTTTGAGTGTTAAATCACTCAGAAAATTCACCTTTGGGATAGATAACGTGGGGAAAAAATGACTGGTCACTTGGCTGGTGTGTTCTTTTGCTCCAAAAGTGGACTGAAGCTGGATTAAACCTTAGGTGTGACCACAGCCTAAAAGACTGAGTTGAGCTTTGCTTTGAACTTTATTGATTAGTCATTTCACGTCAAGTTTACAAAGCATAAAATACAAAACATACAAGGGTAAAATTGAGCAATTTAAAAAGTAATGTTAGTGTGATGTCTTCTTCCTGTTCCAATTGTACATTTCCAATCTTCCTGTTACCTGTGATTTGTTCTGGTCCTTTCCCAGTGACAGATTTCTACTTGGAAATCTATAGTTCAGAAGAGCTTATAATGTAGATGTTTTTACTGTAATCTGTTGTGATTAGAGTATAATTACAATTGCCAAACGTTTCAATAATAAAAACTAGCACTACCTAAATCTGCATAAATGTTATCACTGCTATCTAAATTGAAAACATCCACATTTCAGAGACCATATGTCCTTCATATATGAAATTCGTTCAGCTCATGGTAGAGCTTCCTCTACCTATCATATCAAGAAATAATCCTTTTATAACCGGTGTACCAAAGGATAATAGGAAGATATATCAATATATTGCCGGGTTGATATGTGTTCTAATAAGTTTCCACATAGTATAAAATTGCATTTCCTGTGTATGTCTTTTATCTTGCTTCGCTATAAAATACTTTCCAAAGTAACCAAGTTCCAAAGGCCAGGTATCAATTTTGAGTGATAATTTCTTATATGACTTCTATGGCGATGCTGTTTGCCTTTTGGTTGCTAATAACTGAGGGCTTAAAACCTTCCTTTCCAGTGTGGTGGATTACTGTAAAGACTAGAGTCCAGTAACTTTTAATCCTTTCACATGTCCATCACAGGTGATAGTATAAGCCATTTGGCACGTTACAATACACAGTGTAAGGTTTTGGTTAGTGAAAGTGATTTGGGCAGGCGATCTACACCATCTGTGTAACATTTTCACTGAGAATTTGTTCTCTTAGCAGCAGGACAACCAAAGTTCAAATTTAAGTTTTTTGCCCCATTCTTAATCTGTTCAGAGAATGCCCGTGTCTTCTTCCAACAGATATCTAAGATTGAAGAGCCTTGGATACTACCACTCTTTTCTGGTCACAGTTAGTCTCCTGGGCCCTTTCTGCACTTGGGCTCATTCCAGAATATATCCCGGGATGGAGGTCTGTTGTCCATATGCTAATGCAGACTATGGGAGATTCCATCTGGGGTCTGCCATAGTCTGCACCAGCATGCAGACTGCAGGCCTCTGTTCTGAGATATTTTCCAGAATAAGGCCAAGTGGAGAATAAGACCATTTATCAGCCCTAGTAGGTCCTGATCTGTTCCTGTTTACCGGGAAACAAATGTCAGCGAAGTTGTTGGCGGACTGAAACCCGGTTTTCATTCCCCGGATTCCTCTGCAATCCTAAATACGCTCTGAGTGGCTTTGCTTCATTCAGGGCAATGTGGTTCGAATTGCTGCGTGGAAATGGATTAAGGAGGGGAACTCCTGATTAAATCTGCATTAAGGTAGGAAAGAAGTGTAACTGGTGGGAAACCAGTGAAGAGGGAGGAGTGTTTGGCTGTGGGCGGAGGAATGACGTTCTCTGCAGCACAATCCTCTTATAGAAATCCAAGGCGCGTCGTCCTCGGGCCAGCTTAGCCTAGCGGTTCCTTCGCATTCAATTTCAACTAGCGTTCAGCAGTTCGGGTGACCGCGGGCGCTGCCTGGCCTTTTGGTTCCCACTTATTTATTCAGTATTTCTTTTTATTCAAATATTTCTGCCGTTATACCTAACATTTGCCCCAGGGAAATTTCCGACCCCAAGCCCCTACTCTGCCTGCGAATAAGGTTCGATCTTCCTAGGATTCACGAGATGCAAAGCCTCCCTCCTTCTCCGTGGCTGTGGTCACAGTAGGTTTAATCCAGCTTCAGTCCACTTTCAGAGTGAGAGAATACATCAGGAAAGTAACAAGCGGTTTTCTTTCCAGTGTTAACTAACTCAGAAAATTCACCCTGGGAATAGATAATGTGGAAAGAAAATTGCTGGTCACTTTGCTGATGGGTTCTCGCGTTCCGAAAGTGGACCGGAGCTGGATTAAACCTTGGGTGTGATCATAGCCTGTAGGAATCTTCAAGGGAACTTCGCGCTCCAGTCCTGGTCAAGCTGCCCAATGGAATCGAGCGTGGTCCGGATTCCTACACCTTGGATTATGGTTCTTAAGAAATGCAAAAACCAAGGAAATGAAACATCACTGGGCATTGGCCGGAGGACACTCTACGCCCACCGAATCGCTCCTTCCCTCGAGGACAAGAATTCGGATAATGTCACGTAGCAACCCCAGTAGGTTCCGATCTGATCGTGGTTTCGGGGCAGCAAATGTCAGTGCGGTTGTTGTAGGGCTGAAGCCCGATTTTAAAAATGTTTCGGTCATTCACTGGATGTCGAGGCAATCCTGAGTATAGGTGCAGTAGCTTTGCTTCATCCCGGGAAATCCTCTACTTGATCCATTCAGATTCCGACATGGAAGTGGATTAATTAGTCGACCTGTAAGCATGTAAAAAAGTCAATGTTTTGGAATGGAATTTGTGAAGGAGGAGCGTCTGGTCAGGGGCGGAGGAATCGCATCTCGTCACTGCACTATAAATGTTTTATAAGTAAAGCAAACCTTTGGGTCAGCTTAGCCTAGCGGTTACTTCGCGAGGCCTTCAAATTGAGTTCACTCAGTTCGAGACCCGCGGGCGCTGTCTGGCCTTTTGCCTTTTATTTAAATATATTTCCTTGATCATACCTAATACTTACCCAGGGAATTTTTTTTTTTGCCCGATGTGTTATTTTCACCCAACAGCAAAAGGGCATGGAAGGCACTTCTGACTCTCAAATCCTCATTCTTCTTATTCAAAAGACTTAAGCTGACGAATCTTTTAAAAAGTGATGTTAGTGGCCGGTCTGTAAATTCTGTTAAAAGCAAATTGCAGCATCTACTTCCAGAACTTGTTATTTGTTCCACACCTTCCCTACTGACAGATTTGTATTTGGAAAAATACTTTTAAGGACAGCTTATGGAACAGTCATAATTCTTTAAAATTGGAGCAAAGGAGTCAATGAAGCACCCATTAAAATCAAAGCTGGTTTTACATTTTCACAGGCATCTGCTTTAAATAGCATTTCTTAATCTCCCGCCCCATAAGCCTGGAAGACCCTAAACATCTGGAGTCCAGAATTTCATCCCATACTGTGGTCACACTTAAGGTTTAATCTAGCTTCAGTCCTTTTTCAGAGTGAGAGAATACATGAGCAAAGTTACAAGCGGTTTTATTTCATTGTTGAATAACTCAGAAAATTCACCTTGGGGATAGACAATGTGGAAAGAAAACTACTGGTTTTCTTAGGTGTGACCACAGCCATAGGGTGTTTTCCCACTTAGCACTAAAAGACCCATTAAGGGTCCTTAATGGGTACTCTAGTGCTAGTGGAACCCCCCCAAGAACTAGAGTACTTAATGGGTCCTTAATGGGTCCTTAAAGGGTACTTTAGTGCTAAGTGGAAAAACGCCCATAATGTCCCACAATCAGGCCCTTTCTGTGGTTACACTTACTGTGTGGACTGTCCTTCCCTCTGATATTCATGAGGCGCCTACAAGTACAGCTTTGAGGTCTCTACTAACAATCTCTTCACCCAGCTGTTCCCCAGGCCTCTTAATTATTAGTATCTTTTTAGTCAATTGTATCATTTTTTTAGCCATGTTTTTAATTTTGTTTGTAAAAATGCTTGGAGATTTTTATGGGAAATATAAATGTTATAAACACAGGAGATAACTGCTTTTGATGTGGAAGAACTTTTTTTGGATCACAGTGACTGTGACAAAGTACAGATGAAAGGATAAACCAAAAGGTCGTACAGTAGTTTTATTTTTATTTTTGTACTGATTTTTAAATAATAACAAATGCAGCAAGTACCTGTCATTGAATAACAAGTAAAAACAAAGCTGCAACATACCAAGGCTGCCATGGTTTTAATATGTTTAATGTGTTGCTGGTTTTAATGTGTTCATTTTGCATGTTGTGACCCGCCCTGAGACCTTGTGCAGGATAGAAATACAAATAAGTACATAAATAAATAATACCAACAAACAGAAGAGCATTACTATATAATATATATAATGAATTACCATCAAGGTCCCAGTATTCCTTGAAATGACAAGAACTGAACAGTCTTCCAACAACATAAACAAAATTCAACACATGCTGATAATTAAATTGGAATTTTCTGCTAGCTGTAGGGTTGCAAAGATAAGGTACTTTAGAATACCCTCCAGGCCACAGCCCACCCAAATCAGCATCCTCTCACACAGTGGCTATAACCTGCCTCTGGATATTCTAAATACAAGATAAAGGCATGGTGATTAAAACTGTATATTATGTTCCCAATGTGACCTTACTGTAGATTTATAAACAGGTACAATGACGCTTGTGAAGTTATTTTCTATTTCCTTCCTAATAGTCCTGATTTCTGATTTTGCTAAATATATTGGCATTATACACACATGGAGTGCAAGTCACAACCTATCCCTGCTTTTTCTGCATTTAATGGAATTGGAGTGCAATTACAACAGCAAATGCAATGTTCCCACTGAAGTATATTCATATTGGTGTGGATTTTGGAATTCAAGGGGACAAATACGTTGAACACTGCCTAAAACACCAGAGGGGTTCAGAGGCAGGACACGAAGCGTTCGCACCTAAGTTTCAATCCAGCTTCAGCCCACTTTCAGAGCAGAAGAAAACATCAGCAAAGTCAACAGTCATTTTCTTTCACATTATTTCACCCAGAGGTGGATTTTCTGAGTTAGAAAATGCTGAAGGAAATTCGTTTGTCTCTTCACTCTTACTACGAAAGCTGGGTTAAAACTTAGGTGTGGACGCAGCCCAAGACGACAGAGACTCGGTCGTCACAAATCACTATCCAGCTTCGCCTCGCGATTCGCCAGAGGGAGGCCTGACTGACAGGCTGCTCTCCAATACTTCCTTGTTCTGGCCGCGTGTGAAGCCTGCGCGTACGGGCTGTGCCCACAAGCGAAATGGCGGCCGCGGTGGCCAAAGGCTCCTTCGGGCGCTTTCTCCGCGTGTGTTCTGGATGGCATTGCACCTCCTGCCTCGCTCGTTGTGTGGCTTCGCTGACATCGGGGGAAGCGCGCCAGACTTTCTTCCGGTTCTTTAAGGAGCGGTACGGGCACCAGTTGGTGCCCTCGGCATCAGTGAGGCCACAAGGTGATCCTGGCTTGCTCTTCGTTAATGCGGGCATGAACCAGGTACGGCTCTGAAAGGGGATCGGGGAGAAATGGGCGCCGCCGCGCACGAGTTCCGACTACCCTAGTGTTTGCCTGTTCAGGGGGATGCTGAGGGGGTGTATACGTTAGTCCGAGAATCATGTAGGAGCCTTTTGCTCTTTTTTGTAGCGAAGACAACGCTAAACAGAGGGAGGTCATTGAGATATGAAGAATATAAAACCATGCACAGTGTGAAAAAGACGGCTAGAGAAAAATATTTTCTCTGTGGCGCCACACTAGAACCGGGAGCCACTCTATGAAGTTGATGGGTGGAGGAGAGTTAGGACTGACATGGGGAAGTATTTGGTCAGCGATGGGGTCATCAGTCTGTGGGATTTACTACCAGAAAAGGTGGTGACAGCAACCAGCCTGGATAGCTTTAAGAAAGGGCTAGACAAATTCATGGATGACAGCGGTTTCGATGGCTACTAGAATGGATGCCTAGATGCTGCCTCCAGGTTGGAGAGACAGGCAGGATGCTGCTGAAGACCATTTGCAGGGAATTTACCTTTGTCTTCTGCTCGAGAAAGCCCAGCCAGAAGCAGCTGGGGAGCCACTGTGTGAGACAGAATGCTGGACCTGATTGGCTGTGACCTGACCCAGCAGGGCTCTTCTTAGGTTCTTATGAGATACAGTAAATAACATATGTGAAATAAACAGCTGTCCCAGTGCTACTCAAACCAGAAATAGGTACGATAACTACCTCAGCCATTCCACACTGGCCTACCTCTGAATATACACATGCCTGCTGCAGGAGTTTTGGACTGGTGGAGGTGCAGAACTTCCAGCAAGTAGAATTTGAAAGTTCTGGCCCACATGACATGTATTAATTCAGAACTGCATTGTAAATCACTGTCCAGTGAGCCCTCCCCTACCCCACCCCAAATTGAGCAATCTCAGACTGAATTTCACTTTTTTGTCCATTACTTCCTGAGACTAGGGCAAGAAATTGCTTTAATTAGGATTGCTTTATATTATCCTAAGAGCATTGCATCCTGACATTCTTTGCTAGGACAACATTGTACATAAAATCTATATATGTTCCTTCTAGTTCAAACCCATTTTCCTGGGTACAGCAGATCCCCGAAGTGAGCTGGTAGGTTATCGCCGGGTGGTGAACAGCCAGAAATGTGTGCGTGCAGGTGGAAAGCATAATGATTTAGAAGATGTCGGCCGAGATGTATACCATCATACCTTCTTTGAAATGCTGGGGAACTGGTCCTTCGGGGATTATTTCAAAGTAAGCAATTAAGATATGTTTTCTTTCTGTTGTTGTTGTTGAACTTCATTAAGATTAACATTTTTACAGTATGTAAATTATTCATGAATGTATATAACCAGTATGAGAACAGATGAATTACAGTACAAAACAAGAAGGCAGGAACATAAATTCTTCTAGATCAGTAGTTCCCAGCCTTTTTTTTCTCACTTCTATACTGCTTAGTAGCCCATTTCCATCAACTATACCCCTCATGTTAGCAAAATGTTTGAAATTAATGTAGTTGCTGTTATTTCAGATTTCTGTGTTGTAACTATAAATAAATTGCCCAATAGTGGGATTGCAGATGCAGATGGCTAGAGCATTCAAAACTTACCCTAAGCTCAAATGGCTTCTGTTACAGCTATCAGGCGATGTAGCATGTCATTGTATGTGGGCTGCCAGTCATTAGCTCCCCCTGCACCTTTTCCACCCAGAAGTGCAAATGGGAGCTTGCCAGGCTATCACAACCTGGAGACTAGTATAGGCATGAAGCACTTTTACATGTTCCACATTCATACTGTGGGGGTGGGAGGCTCCAGGACTCACGGTGCCATTTCTAGTTACACAATGGCTCCATGAGGTGTGGATGCACCATCCAAGAGCTCCCCCTGCCTTAACTACCAAGTCAAATGCAAAAAGGCTCTTGTGTTTTACACCACTTGCTGTTGACCAGGGGTGTTTTTCACTGTCACTAGAAGTACCCATTAAGTACCCATTAGTGGGTACAAAAATGCCATTACGTACCCATTACTGGGTACTTAGTGGGTACTTTTAGTGACAGTGGAAAAACACCCCAGATTGGCTGGATCCTGTGCGAGTTATAGTTCAACAATATAACTTGGCCATTTATTTAGGAAGGAAGCAATTTTTCAGTCTGGTGGCCACATTCTCATTAGCAAGCTTCTAAGAGCTGCATGCGAGTGACATCGTAGTCACATACATGAGAGATTTCTTAATCTGTAAGCAACTGGCATTAGACGGTTCAATTAGGCTAAACCATTAGTCTAGGACAGTGGTTCTCAACCTGGGGGTTGGGACCCCTTTGGGGGTCGAATTACCCTTTCAGAGGGGTCACGACGAGCCTCCCAGCTGCTCTGCCCCCATGGTTGGGGGTCCCCACAGCATGAGGAACTCCATTAAGGGGTCGTGGCATTAGGAAGGTTGAGAACTGCTGGTCTAGGAGGATAAAGGGCATAATGTAGGTTGTGACTCCAACTCCTGATTCTTTTTTCCTATTTATCTTCCTGCTTAGTCCTTAACCTGCATGAGAGAGAATTATGTTCTTATGAATTAAAAGGCTCTCCTTAGCTCAGATTTCTCTCTACTTATAGAATTCTCTCTTTGAATCATAAAATAGAAAACAAATATACAAATGTTGGGAAGGGGAAGAAAAGACCTTAACACAAAAGAAATAGCTTCAGTTTTAGTTATCATTTCACTACCTGGTTCATTTTCAGGAAGAAGCTTGCAGTATGGCGTGGGAACTTCTGACACAGGTCTTTGAAATTCCAAAAGATAGGCTCTATGTCACGTATTTTGGAGGTGATGCCTCACTCAGTCTACAAGCGGATGAAGAAACCAGGGACATATGGCTTAGCCTAGGGTAAGTTCATTACAAAAGAAGTGGAAAGTTTTGAAACATCTAATCTGTATATTGTGTAGTGTTGCCTTACACATGTCTTATAGCCACACGTATATTCTAATGTGAAAATATTCATGCCAAATCATCCAGTTCCTTTTATGTTTACACGAATAGTTTTTGGAAGGAGTAAAAAATGTGTAGTATATATTATAACCTTAGTAAAAGGCAAGCATTTCATTTGCAGTCTTCACTAAACACATTTGGTAATGCTACTGAACGTAATGTAATGTTACCACTGCTTGCTCACTTGCTGTCTCACTCACAAACACATGAACCTGGACACACATTTCTAAGTATGCAAATAGTGCAGAATTTGGATTTCATCAAACAACAGTGTGGTCTGATTTGCACAGAACTTAAACTAAATACATTTCAGCTAAGTAAGAATGATAGGAGGGTGGAAAATGAGGTCAATAAAAGAAGATAATTAGAAAAGATTAGTATGTGAAAAGACTCTAAATAGTCCAATGTAACTCGGTCTAAATAAGATGGATGCCATGTAAAGTACTGAAACCTTCTCACACAAAGGGGTCTCAAACGTGTCTAGGACATGCTGGGATGCTGCATTGCTTGGGGCGTCCGGATCCATTCCTGACTGCCCCAAGTGTCCCGGCGTGTCCTAGATGCGTTTGAAATGTAGAGCAGTAAAAACTGCTCTACACATGTCTTTACGCATTCCGGCCCTCCCTGACCGTCCAGAGAGGGAAGTGTTTGCAGACGCTTCCCTCCCTGACAGCTGTGGGACACACACACACACCCCACAATTGGCCAAAAATCGGCCGAACAGGTGGCAGGGCCGTGTAATCACTTACCTTGCCGGCTCCGGGGTTTCCATCTGCTGCAGTCTGCGCAGGTGAGCGTGCTTCCAGTACACGGGACCCACGTGTGATGCCCGCTAGGACCCCTCAATCCCAAAAGTACGTTTTTTAAGTTTAAAATGCAAAGTGTGGCGAACACGGTAAGTCCAGACGCTTAAAAGTGTCGCCAAAGTGTATTTTCACAAGGGTAAGTAGCCTAAGGGAGGGGCTAGTTGAGCACTCCAAGGGGAGGGGTTGAATTTGCATCCAGGCGGAGCTCAGCCAATCAGGGCGAAGCTAGCCAGCCAGGCCCATATTTAAAGGGGCCTGAGGGAACAATTTCTGTTCTCTGCCTTGGGTCGTTAATCCTGGAGGGAGGATAACGAAGGGGAGAAACGGGCTCTTAGCTGAGGAGGCTAAAGTTAGGGTCCTGAGTCTTTTAGTATATGAATGCTAAGCTTGTGAAGTTATTTAAAAGAAAAGCTAACAAATTCTGAACTGATTGAAGTTTTATTCTTGAACTTGTAGAGTCTTTTGACTTAGTGTAAAAGTGAAAGACTGAACTGCTTGACAGCAAAAGTAACCACGTGTAACTAACCGTGAGAAGAAGCTGACTTTAAACTTCATCTGTTTTCAATAAACACATGTTCTTGTTGTTTCAAAGAAGCTTCGTCGAGTTCTGTTTATAAAGGGAGCCAAATAGGGCCAGAGTTCTAAACAGTAACTGTATCCAACCCATTGCTGGAGGTTGGCAGAGTGGGGGCAGGGTGCTGTCTGCTGCAGCATCAGAAGGGAGGCAACATTATTATCAAGCCTAAGAGTAGAGAAAAGGAAATGGAAGGTGCGCCTCTTGGAAGGGAATAACAGAGATTGATTTACAAGTAAACAAAACGCTACCACACTACTAAATTAAGATAAATATATATATGAAATAGATAAGGGTGGAGAGGCGGCCTTTACACCACGTGGTCAGGCTGGGTCCTGTCTACCAGAGTCCGTGCGCACCTGCAAAGACCGCGGCAGATGGCAACCCCGGAGCCGGCAAGGTAAGTGATAGCATACTTAGGGGAGGTCAGACTGCCGGCTGTCTATGGGCCGGATGTGGGCCCCATCTGTAGACCGGGCCCACGTGGGTCATTCGGACCCAGCACACGCAGCAGGTAGGTGCATGTGCACACACTCCTCCCTGGGCCCCAGGGGTGGGGTGGGTTGTGCCCAGGGGTGGTTCCCGCCCATTGTAGGGGACCCAATCAGGTCCCCTACAACAGTCCAACGCCCACCCCTGGGTGTTCTCACCCAATGGCAGGCAGGTCTGGGAGGAGCATCCCAACCCTGTCCAGCCTTTCCAGGCTAGGACAGTTTGGGACGGTTTCCCTGTTCGCACGTGGACAGGTAGCAATGCATGTAAATGTGTTCTTTTCCTGCCTACGTGCTGATGGGGAAACAGTCCCAAACTGTCTTAGCCAAACTGTAATGCTGTATGGCTGTAATGCAAAAAGGCCTCTGATTTCCATGAAACTATGAGAAAAAAACTAAATTATAACATTCACTCTACAACATGGCTAAAATAATTACAAGATAGTTGCTCAGGAATGATAATATACTAGCATAGTATGAAGACTTTGTAAAATGTAAACTATTTGTAAAATATCACTACATAAATGTATTGAAAATAACTAAAATGCAGGTACACATATATGTATTTAAATGCAAAATTCAGTGAAAACACTGGGAAGCATGTGGGTTTGGTGCAAATCAAAAGGGGAGGATTGGCCACCAGAGATGGTGGCTATTGTTGGAAGCTATGGAAAAAGTTTGTAATAATAATAATATAAATTGTGCTCCAGACGCTTTGGCATGCCGAGCAAAGTCTCAGCTAACTACAGTATAATGAAATTAGCTGTTAAACTGTGAAGCTTCAAAGCTTAATGACTGTGGAAATCACAGGGGACGATGACATACATTTATTATCTGATCATGAGCATTCTCTTTCTTCTTTCCAGTGCGCCTCCCAGCCATGTGCTTCCTTTTCATTTGAAGGATAACTTCTGGGAGATGGGTAATTCTGGTCCTTGTGGCCCCTGCACCGAGATCCACTATGATCATGTGGGGGGCGGTAGGAATGTGTCAGCATTAGTGAACCAAGGAAATGCTGACGTGGTGGAGATCTGGAATTTGGTTTTCATGCAGTACAACAGGTATGAAACGGTACGGTTGTTTGAGTTTTGGGCTTTTTTCAAAGCCTTAGTACTTATTATTAGTTATTAGTTTATTTCTACAGCGCTGTCCATGTACTCAGTGCTTTAATGGAAAGCTTTTCACAAGCTGCTGCCCTTCCAGTATTTTGGCTTCACTATGGGTCATACTGACTGAGACTGATAGTGTTGGGGTCTGAAGTATCTGAGGGCGTTATTTTGTGGAGGGCTGATCTTCCATAATCCTGACTCTTTTTCTGGTACTAAACATCATAATGTTCTACATCTTAGAACAACAAGGAGCCTTTGTGTTGCTTCATTTTTGTAGTTTTTAATTTTCCTTTCTGTGCTTTGTCACAGCTTTCCAATTATGTTTCTGGTGCCCTTTCCCACCAGTTCCTCATTCTTCCAAATGCTTATTTGCTTTGCCATACAGTATATTCTCATTCCCGGTTCTGGAAGTCTGTGGCTTCCAGCTTATCTCTATCTTTCCTTCCTCCCAGAGAGGCTGATGGGAGCCTGCATCAGCTGCCTCAACATCATGTAGACACAGGAATGGGCTTAGAACGACTGATGACGGTCCTGCAGAACAAGCGCTCCAATTATGACACAGACCTGTTCACTCCCATCCTAGATGCGATCCAGAAGGTGATGATAGTCCAGAAGGTTTATATGTAAAAAACCCGATAGTCACTCAGTACAAACACTCTGGTTTTGTTTACAGGGCTTATGATGATTGGAAATCTGGTTTAAAGTTTTTCTTGCAAAAGGAAAATGACTAGCAATATTAGCAATATTGGCTGCCTGTTGGAGACAAATAACTGCTTCTTCCAGCTCAGTTGGTAGATGGCTTCTTCCAGCCTTTGTCTTTGGCTATAAAACAAAAGCAGCTTTGACGAAAACTGATGTCATAAGATCATTTCTGCCCAATTGTGCCTTTTTAGGAGAAAGTGTGTGAACTAGTGGGATAGACTAGGTGTTGTCTCAAGAGAAGAACAGCAAAGTAGTTGTTTACTCTCCTAATGAAGTGGCTAAAAAGTGTCAGATCTGGACCTAGCAATCCTAGCAAATGGCCCCTTGGGTTTGTGACCTGGAAGTGTGGCCTCCCCCAACTTGTGTGTTGGTCTCCTGCCATTGAATGTTGGACTCTACCCCCTCTTCTCCAGTTTCATGCGAAGCATTACCTCATTGCAACCCAGCATCCCCTTCATGATATCCACCACCTTGTACCAGTCCACAACTGCTGCTTGTAAGGCTTTTTGCCAGCTAGCATGTTTACAAATCCTACTACATTATTTGGAGGTTAAGAACCTTGGGTTGTCACAGTGGGGTATGTTCACCTCCACTTCCTGGAAAGCTTCAAGTAGGTCATTCACGTTTGAGGTCTTCCAGGAAACAGAGGGACTACTGAGAAATCTCATGGGTCCTCCACTTCCAGGTGGATGGTCTGTCTGTCTGTCTGTCTATCTATCAAAACAAAACAATCTATCTTAAAACAACAATATCTACAACATTTAAAAATGAACATGTTAAAGCAAAACAAAGGACTGAATGAAAGAATTACTGGAAAATCAGACTATTTTTGTGCCTAGGAATAAATTTTCTGGTATTACGCCAATAGTATCATCACATTTTATACTCTATACCTATTTAAAAATACTACCCATTGAATTTAATGGCTTTTACTTCTGGGTTGGAGATTGTAGGATTGCCACATAAAAAGATCGAGAGTAAAAATGATAGATAGATCAGATGGACAATCTCCCTTCTCAAACAACTTTGAAGAATTTAAAGGCAAAATGAATATTCATACTGCTGAGTTCATTCCAAGGAAAAATTTGCTGTATTCTTGGTTATAAATTTCTGTGCGACTCCACTGTTCAGCTGTCTAAAATATTTCTTTCTCTTGTAGGCTTGTGGTGTGCCCAAATACCAGGGCTTGGTTGGGGAAGCTGACACCGGAAGCATAAATACAGCCTACAGAGTGGTGGCTGATCACGTTCGCACCTTGTCCGTGTGCATCGCAGATGGTGTTTACCCAGGCATGTCTGGTGCAGAGTAAGGAGATTGCACAATGACAAGGGCTAGCTGGGTTAGAGTACTAATATTGATCATAAAGAAGCTTATGGAAACTTGAATTATTTGTTGGCTTCCAGTGAAGTCTTGAGAAGAAGGAATTTAGGCAGAGCAGGCGCTTTTAAGAGAGATATAAAGGCTATACACTCAAGGTGGATTACAATTCTGAGTTGGATTAAAGTCATGGCTGTTGAAGAGTATCCACATGCCACAGGTGTGCGATGTCTTCAGGAAGAGAATTGGTGATGGTCAAAGGGAAATCCTAACAGTGTGGGAAACGGATTTGGTAATTGCTAAAGAAACTGGGCAAGTGTTTTTTTCTGAAAGTTGGAAAATAGCTTGGAAAGAACTCAGCAATATCGAAGCTAAGAATGCTAACTTAGGAAATTATCTCTTGTTTGTAGGCTTGTTCTCCGTCATATCTTGCGCAGGGCTGTGCGATTTTCCTCTGAGATTCTCCACGCTCCGCCTGGGTTCTTGGGCAGCTTGGTTCCTGTGGTAGTAGAAATTTTGGTAACTGAGAATTTTTTTCTCCTAGCAATGAATGTTCCTTATATCCATGCTGTTATTCAGATATTGCATTCATTCCCATGATCCATTGTTTTAGTTTGGAATCCCTTTCTCGTAGCCTAAGAAAAGCAAACCAGCTCCTTAAGATGCTGGTCCCAGTATTTTTTATTCACTCCAGCATTTAAAAGAACGGAGCACCTAAAGATAAGATTTTAATCTGTTCTGTTTTGTTTCTTTCAATTCTATTGTCTTTTAAAATGCTTTTTACATTTTCTTCTGCAAATCTTTTATTAGGTGGGTTTACAAATTCAATATATATGTAAATAATCTTTTACAATAGTGCATTTATTTCATATGTGATTATTACACAATCCTGATGACATAGTACTGCACCTGAATCATAGTCCTGTAACCAACACATTTTTATAAAGTTTTTACTAAAGCTGCTTGAAATCTTGTTAAAAAGAAATTATAGATACATGAAAACTAAAGCTTTCTCTAAGACACTGTGAAAATACATAGAAGGGCATCCTATAAAGCAGCAGGTTCAGGTAAGCTGTATCATCGATCATCAGCTGCTTTCAACACCCAGAAAGAGAAGTCCATGCCAGAGAAGTATATTCAAGAAGAGCTTTAGTCAGGGTGCTTAGAAAAAGGCCAGCATATAGGCTCTCTTGCCAGTCACCTTGGAAACTAAACAGGATCAGGTCTAGTTAGTACTTGGATATCAGATGTTCTGGGGAGACTATGGCCCTTTCCGCACTAGGCCTTATTCTGGAATGTATCTCAGGATAGGGGTCTGTTGTCCACATGTTAATGCAGGCTATGGTAGGCCTTATCTGGGGCCTACCATAGTCTGCACTAGGATGTGGACAACAGGCCCCTATCCTGGGATGTATTCAAAAATAAGGCCAAGTGCGGAAAGGCCCAGAAGTTTTAAAATATCGAACAAAAATGCAAATAGAGACTGTTTCTGTATGGTCGTTGTCAAATCTGCATGGATCTGACTGTGCAGTCACCAAGAGTAAAGCACCCAAGACTTTCGTTTGATAATTTCCCTTTGTCTCTTGACTAAACACCCCTTGCTCACTCGCAATTAATTCCTTTCCTTCTTTGAAACAGAAAAGAAATTGAGGGATATCATTTCTCAGGTGAAAGGACTTAAGTGATCATTTTGCACATCAGAAACTGAACTTCTCATTTAAAGACATTCTAGGCCAGAATGATTTCTGATATTGATTTGAAGAATAAAATTGGGCCATCTGTAGAGAAAATGAGAGGTATACTCCAGGTTGTAGCTGACAGCTATAAACAGAGATGTCATCTGATGAACTGAAATACTTTCTTTACAGGAAGATGCCTATCCAGAGCTAAGAAGGGACAATGAAAAAGTGAGTAATCAGAATTAGTAGATCAATCAGGTGGTGTTTGCTCACTGTATCATCCAAACTTACTGCATTGGAACTTCCAGCCTTACTTTTAAAGAAGAGATTCCCCACCCAACCCCATCTTTCATTAATAGAAGAGAGATGGGAGTATGCATGCAATAAACTCAAAAGTGCCTGTGAATGATTCCTGTATGTAGTTTAAAAATCAGCTCTGCATCTCTTTCTATGCCACAATTGGCCATGCTTAAGAATATAAAAAGAAACCTACTGAATTAGGCTGATGGTGAAACCTTTAAAGAACCTGCAAGCAAGACTAGAATTCTGGAGTTATCATGGGAAATTCTTCTGGAAGGTAGAAAATAGAAATACACCTATAAAAACAAGAGCATGGGAAACAGGCCCCAGTTACTCTGAAGCAACTTTTGAGGCAGGGAGATCAATTCTCATAGCATCTCCAAGATGTGGAAGAACCACTACAGTCAAATGTGTCAGCCTTTCAGAAGCAGAGATGTGTAGGCGTTTGACATCAAAGGTTTGGTTCAAACTTCATTGACTTCAGTTCAATCAAGAACCAGATCCAACATGTTGACCTGGTTCTAGACTGAACTTGAACAGTTTATGAACAGTTCAATGATTTTTATCTATTTATTTATCTGGTTTTTGTTGTTACAACCAAGAATTGCAGAATGGGCCAGATGGAAAATGAACAGTTTGGTTTGATCGTGTTTGAATACTCCCTTGTTTGGTTCCAACTGAACCAACCTCTTTCAAACTGAGTAGTTCAGTATGAGCCAAAATGTTCAATGCAAAATGTTCTAAAACCAACTTGGGATAATTCTGTTAAGGCACCAGTATATTTTTCTGTATGTTTATAAGAAAACCACTAGAAGAAAATGTAAATCGAAACTTATATCAAAGAAACAGTGACCACATGAAAGGGTTCTACTTGAACTGTGAACGAGGTTGTTCAAAAGTGCTGCACCCTTCAATCTCAAGAATTCTGAAAATCAGTAAAACACCTTGGTGAATACCTTTAGATCAGAAGAAAACCAGAAGGGAAAAGCTGTGTGATGGAGCCTTGCACAAATAGTATCTCCTGAATTTTGCACAAATAGCAATGTAGTTTTTCTCCCTTTCTCAAAATACTAGAATTAGAGGTCACTCAGTGAAGTTCTGGACAAAATGGTTTCTTTTTATGTGACACGTGGTCAGTCTTTGGAATTCACTCCCACAAGATGTGGTGTAAGCTACCAGCTTGAATGGCTTCAAATAAGGTTTGGGCCAATTCATAAAAGTCAGGGCTATCTAGGGCTATTAGCCCTGACGACAATAGAAGGAAAAGGCCAACTTCTGGGAGACTACAAGGAGAACAAGTTGCGTACTCATATCCTGCTATTAGGATTCCCTATGCAGCTAGTTGGCCACTGCAAGAGTAGACTACTGGACTAGATGGGTCATGGATCCAATCTAGTGGAATAGTTCCTATGTTCTTATGTTAAATAGACTTCTATAACATCCATATTGAATTCAAAGTGGATTACAGATTTGTTGGCAAACATCAGGTTTGTATAGTGTTCCTTTTTAGGGATGGCAGAACTCATTTCCCTGGGATACAGACATTTGGCTTTGAAATCTAACAAGTGTTGGATTTTAGCCTGAGGTATCATAACTGCTCTGGTATTTTTTTCTGAAAATTTGAGGTGACCCAAGAAATGTCTGTTGAGGAGGTGTAGAAAACTTAATGTAATCATTAGAAACTGTATCTGAAACTTCACTATCAGAAATAGAACAATTCCAAAATGACAAAAGCACAAGCAGCTTGCCTTCCACCAGTACAGACTCTGGTGAAGGAAAGACTACACGTCTGCAGGTGAAAATGTAGTACCTGCTTGCCCTTGACCGAAACCCCTCTTTGGTTACCTTGACAAGTGAATCCTCTAAACCTAGACCAGAGATCTTCTTTTTTGCGTCAGTGGATCAAAGGGATGGATAGAAGGTATAATTTGGCTGAGCCTGAGCAGAAGAGAAGGATTTCCTGCATGAAGTGTATCTGCCGTCCTTGCTTTGAGGAGCAATACAAAGAGCCAGAGTCTTATTTTTATCTTTTGTGAAAGGGTCAAAACACAGTGTAATTTCTATCTTCACCTTTAACCTATAATTTACATTCCTGGACTATGACCCTTGAAAACTATGGCCTAGTACAGTATGCATTCATTTATTTTATTTTTATTTGGGTTATTATATGCTGGCCTTAGAATGTCTCACAATATGTAGCATTACGTTAGATACAGTAGGTTCCTGCCCTTAGCCTTGCAGTCCATACAATATAAGAGGGGAAAGGGACTGGTGATATAGAGGATGCTTAATAGCTTGTGTTGCAGAAAGCTGCTAGTTGATCCAAACCTCATTCTTGTGCAGACACACAGGAGTAGCAGCCACAGGTAGCAACCCCTCAGGTTCAGTTAGCAAAGCCTGTTGCAGCACCAAATAGCAAGTCCAGATTGTCACCCTGGCAAAGTCTGTCTGGGAGAATGGTTGTCTCCTGGGGTGTAGCTTCTGCACACAGTTTCAGGTGGGAGGAAAACAGGCTAGAGTCTCATCTGTAGGCTGCCAGGTGGCAAATGTCAAGCTCTTCACTCCTGCCATAGTTCTGAGCTGACTTGATGGGATCTGTCTCTTCTAAGAGCTGATGGCCTACTGCCGCTCTGTATAAGAAAGCTTCGTAGTAGCAAAACAGTCATCAGCTGGAGGAGGTCACACAGTATTAATTAGCAAAACAAAGAGTCTTCTCTCAGGTTTTGATACTCAAGGGTCCAGGACCTTGGAAAGAAATGAAAATCTGTCAGTCTCAAACAGATGAGGGGATTGGGACATAGCTGCTGGTCCTTGACCATATGATGCGTCTGGCATCTTCTGACATCTACCGACCAATGTTTACATTTTCTTATTCACTATCGTAGTTCTTATATGTAATAATAAGGATAATATCCCTCTTCTTTACTAAATCTTCCTACAGATTATAAATATAATAAATGAGAATGAGGATGCATTTCTGTCTTCGCTCATGCGGGGGCGCCATATCATCAACAGAACTCTCCAACAGATGGATGATTCCAAAGTATTTCCTGGTATGTTCCTTCCCACTCCCAGTGGCTGAAGGGTTTCTTTTCACTTGGCATTTCATGCTATTGTCTTTTCCTCCATCAAGTGCATAAAGCATTGGGCAATATACCATTAGGTATGATTAATCAAGAAATTAAAAGGAAACAGTGAAGGGATTGTTAGACCAGACCATGTTTAAATTTGAAAGGTCCCTATGGCAAGAACTGCCGTCTTCCAGAATGAGGTTTTGGCTGTGTTGCTATATAATAGAGTATAACTTCAGAATTTTTCTGATTTTATTCTTCCTAGCACAAATATTTGTTTGCGATCGGTATTATCGCTACCTCTTATTCTTAATTCTGAAGTTATTTTAACAAATCACAATATAAAATCCATGGTAGACTGCATTTTTAAGCAAAGGCCCAGCTAAAAAGGCATGTTTTCATCCACTGTCTGATTACATACAGTAACGATGTGTGACACACCTCAGAAGCAACACCATTACTCACCTTTGGGGCAGACTGTGAGAAAGTCCTCTCATGGGTTCCAACTCTTTCAACTTCTAATGGCAGTGGTTTTACCAAGAGGGTTCTTGAGGGGGCCCCAGTGCATGGGCAAATCTGTGCAGGAAAATGTATTCCTTTAGATATCTGAGACCCAAATAGTTTAGCACTCACAAAGTAATTGTTAATACTTTGGTTTGGGCTCAGTAACAAACTGGCAACAAGTGCAGTTCCCACAGGAACAGTGTGAAGTGCATCCAGCCAGCAGTACCCATCAGCAGCTGTAGCTTCAAAGCCACTTTCAGAGCAGCCCCATATAGAGTACTTTGCCATAGTCTAGTCTGGAAGTCACTAGATCATGGATGACTATGGCCAGTCTATTTCAGTCCAGAAAGGGCCAGTAGTTGTGAATCAACCAGAGCTGGAATTGGCACTTCCAGCCACTGCCACCACCTGAACTTCAAGTGACAGTGATGAATCTAGGAGTACATCTGGGTGTTAGAATTTCCTTGAGGAGATTTTAACCTTAAAGGTAACCTGTAAGTAGTTTAAATAAAAGTGCTGAGTGAATGATCATTTATTTGTTGTTCTCACTGTCTCCTATAGTGGAAGTAGCTTGGTCTCTTTATAGTAATTTGGGATTCCCAGTGGATCTTATTGGCCTGATGCTTGAAGAAAAAGGAGTCCAGCTGGATACTGCTGCCTTCGACCGTCTAGCCCAGGAAGATGCTGAAGTAAGACATGAATCTTGCCTCTCTTTTGAATCTTAAATTCATTTATATCAAGGGATGCATCCCTCCCAAAATTGCCCTCTTTCAGTTCACATCATCCTTAGTCCACATGGACAACAGTCAAGGATGACTAGAGTTGGAACCCAACAAAATCTTTGCTAATAAGGTTTTTACTGAAGAAGCCATTGCATCTGGGATTTTTCCATAGTGCAGTAAAATTATACCAAGGGATATTGGGATTAGAATTATTGTGAAGGTTGAGTTCTCTGCAAGTTTGATTTTAAGGAGCCAAGGCTTTTAGGGTCCAAATTAGGTCTCCAATGGCAGGTTGTTTGTGGAGCCTCCAAATACTTCAAGACTGTATGCATATTTTTTATCAAATGGGTAGATCAAGCTATACTCTAATTATGTTCTCCTGTTTTCTCTCACTCACTTCCTCCCTTCTCCCCATTTCTTCCATACTTGGTCAGCGTAAAGCTGAGCCAGTGCGAGAAAGAGCTGGGATATATCTGGATGTTCATTCATTGGCCAAGTTGCGGCAGGATGGTGTGCCACCTACTGATGATTCTCTGAAATTTGCTTATGACCTTGGGGAAGATGGAAGATATGGTGAGGACCAAAGTGTTCCTTAGAATGTGCCCACAGAGGCACTGTTCAAAAATAGAGTTCAGATCTTATCTTGGCAATTCAGATATGTTTGGCATATAGATGAATTGACTGAACAGAAAATTAGGTATTCACGTTTTTGTATATGTGAGCAGGAGATTCTAGAAGTTGATCCTGGTGGATTACATGGAATAGGAAGCAGCAAAATGACCACAGTGAAATAAAGTGGTTTGAAACGCAATTAAATCAGAGTTCCTGACTGCATTGAAAGGGCAGCGTGATATCACTGGTTGGTTGGATTCCAGGGGACACTGCTGAAATGGCTGAATAATGGAAGTGTGGAGTGTGATATTCTTCTTTTTCTTAAGTGTTCAGGCCATGTGAAGCCACTGTTCTGATGCTGTACAAAGATGGATCTCTCCAGAATGAAGTTGATGCAGGCCAACGCTGTGGGGTCATCCTGGACAGGACCTGTTTCTATGCTGAGCAAGGTGGCCAGGAATCAGATCAAGGCTACATGGTGTGTGTAGCCCAGCAGGTAACCTTCTTTACTGTTGAAGTTTGAAACTGACACTTCCTGAGCCCTGTTTGTTCTATTAGGATGGACCTAGCCTCTCTCAAAAGGACTACCTGGTTTGATTCCAGTGACTAGAATGATAAAATTAGATAAAAGAAAATTTTAGTGTGCATATAGAGTAGTAAACATTGCTGAAGGAAGATCGGCATTGCTTCTGTAAAGCTAAATTATGCTTCACTAACTTGTCTGAATTATTTTGAAGTGTCAGTAAGCACATGGATAAAGGTAATGCAGTTGCTATTGTCTGTCTGGACTTTCAAAAAACTATTGACAAATTCCCTCATTAAAGGCTCTTGAATAAACTCATCAGTAATGGAATAAGAAGGCATGTTCTGTCCTGGATTAATAACTGGCTAAAGGACAGGAAACAGAGTGCTAATAAATGAGCAATTTTCAAATTGAAGTGTGAGGCCACCCAAGGTTCAATTTTAGGACCTGTGCATTTTAATTTATTCATAAATGGTCTACAAATAGGGGTAAGCAGTCAGATGGCCAAGTTTGCCAATAACACCCAATTATTCAGGGCAAAGTAAACTAAATGAGATTGTGAAGAGCTTTGGAAGGATCTCTTGAGTTTGGGTAAGTGGACAATCAAATAGTAAATGAGTTTCAGTGTCTATAAGTGCACTTCTCTACTAAACTGCCTCTAAACATTGTAAGCGGCTTTGGTTAGCTTTTTAACCAGCAAGCAGCTTCTGAAATTTGCCAGCTAAAAGCTCCTTGCTGGCGATCGGCGAGCGGAAATGGAATAAGGGTTGCGGGAAGAGGCTTGTGGGAGAGCAAGGGCCAGATGACCCCCCCTCATTGCTGCATCTTTACCTGTCAAACTGGGGTGATCAGTTCTTTTATGTTTGCCTGGCAATCAGATCGCAGAGAGAAGAGGCTCATTTCTGTTTGATCACTGTTTAAAAATGTCCAGCAGTTGTGATTGGGGAAGGGGCACTGGGTGGCATTTCCCTGTCCTCGCTACAGCGCGTGGCACAGGGGTTGGTCACGTCAGCCCGGCTCCTATCAGGAGAGTGGGGGCAGAGAGAAAATGATGCTGTTTCCCCAAGCAGGGATTTATTGCGGTTTGCATGGGGACAAGCATATTTGACTTCAGCCCGTGCTTTCATCAATCTCATGGGAATGGGTCAATTCGGACTCGGCTCCGTATTCGGACTAAATTTTATCCAGTTCAGACTAAATGGAGTGCATGGGGACACAGCCTTAGTAACAGGGTGCCATCCATTTTAAGTGAGGGATTGCATGACATTTCTTTGCAAACTTACTGTTGAGTCAGTTTATAAGGTTTCTCACAGATCCTCTTGAATCACTGTGGATCTTCACATGCCATTGCTAGTGAAAAAGCTAGAAAGTGGTTGGCTATGGACTTTAACCCCTGAAGTCCTGAAACAAACAGGGAGATTCAGCATTATACTCAATGTGGGCATTTGGCATTTTCCAGACGACCATTTTATTATTGGAAGTTAATAGGTTTCATTTTGGAAATTGCTCAAGTCACCCAATTCCTTGTGATCCTTGGGAGACCTGCTTTAGGCTGCCTAAACAAGATCCTGTGGTTGCCTCTTTCTCCACCCTTGCCAGATGGGGGAAGCAATTGCTGTATTGGTTCTGCTAGGAGTTACAGGAAGCAAACCAAACACCTACCCACTTCCTTTGGTTATTTTGTGCACCCCATTGTGGGATTTGGCCTAATAGCTGCATTGTGACTAGTTAATTGATTTAACATGAGACTGTATTGGAAATGCCATGAGTATGTCATTTCCAATATAGCAGCAGAACTGCAGGTTTCAGCCTATGTCTGAAGGCATCTTTAGAAAGAAAATCAGCTAGCGTGCTAACATTTTCATTTCTCCATCTCTGCTTTTCAGGATGTGCTTTTTCCTGTAGTGTCAGTTCGAATATTCGGTGGCTATGTGGTCCATGAGGTGATAGCTTCTGAGACCCTGAAAGCTGGAGACCAAGTGCAGCTTTTTGTGGATGAGGTAAGATTACTTGCTGAATAATTCCAGGATGGTCCTGGGCTTCTGTGATGCTTCACTTCTTTTGTTGCCTGAGCAGATCAAATCTTTTTGGAGTTCTATGACAAAACATTGCACAGTTGCTGTGGACATGAATTTAGAGTAAAAAGGATGCATTGTATTCATATTTTACCACTCCCAGGTGCAACCATGCCATGACACATGGCTGTATTTGGTGTTATTTTATTTTTTGGGGATCCAAGTTTGATTCCACGAAAGATTTTTGGTTTATCGTGGCAGTGAGACTTCAAAACTTAAGGCAAGAACTTTCCCCAGCAGTATCTGGCAGTTCCATGTGCAGCTTTGTGCATTAAAATCCCAAATGGTGAGATTGAAGGAGCGCTGTGCCAGATTTGCAAAGTATTTTCACAGGAAATCACTCTTAATTTCTTCAGCTTCAGGAACCACATTTGATGCAGCTCTTGGGCATATGATCTGAGCAACATTTGCTCAGATTGTGTGATTAGTTTTAGTTGGTGTTGTCTAAGGAGGAGGTGGATAAGGTTCTTGTACCTATCCTGCCAACCAGCTCCTCTTTTCATCTTTTCCTTTTGTGGATGGCATAAGCAAATAAAATAGAAAGGGGGGAACTGTCTGAAAGCATCCACGCATCTTAGAGCTGAGTATGTTATGTCACATTCTTTGAAGAATGTGGTAGTTCTGGGTGGAACCTAATGTTCTATTTGTATTATTTTGATATGATCTACTTGGGTCTGGCTTGGAGGAAGTCTAGAAACTACAACTGTTGCAAAATTTTAACCAGGGCAGCTTTTCAAGTCCACATTGTACCAATGCTACAGGAATTGCCGCAGAACTATTAGGCATACTTATTTATTTATTTATTATTATTGTTGTTGTTGTTGTTGTTGTTATTATTATTATTATTATTATTATTATTATTATTATTATTATTATTATTATTATTATTATTATTATTATTATTATTATTATGTAAAACAACAGTTACACACAGCAAACGAGATGACTATGCTGGATTTCGTATTATATCACTAGTCGGGCACTTCCCAAGCACCTAGGACTGCGTGATGTATCGGCGAATTATGCGAGCAGACCCCAGTAAAGTGGCTTTTTGTAGTTGGCAGATGGATATCTTGTCAATGCCAATGGTTTTTAGGTGCCCGCTGAGATCTTTTGGCACCGCGCCCAGCGTGCCAAGGATGACTGGGACCACTTTCACTGGTTTTCGCCAGAGTCGCTGTAGTTCAATTCTCAGATCTTCATATCTGGTGAGTTTCTCCAACTGTTTCTCCTCAATTCTGCTGTCACCTGGAATAGCAACGTCGATGATCCACACCTTCTCTTTCTCAACAATTGTAATATCAGGAGTGTTATGCTCCAATTTTCGGTCAGTCTAAAGCCTGAAGTCCCAAAGTAGTTTTGCCTGTTCATTTTCAATAACTTGTTCTGGCTTGTGATCCCACCAGTTCTTTGCCACAGGCAGATGATACTTTTGGCACAAGTTCCAGTGGATCATTTGTGCTACAGCATTGTGTCTCTGCTTGTAATCAGTTTGTGTGATCTTCTTGCAGCAGCTGAGTATATGGTCAATTGTTTCATCCACTTCTTTGCAGAGTCGGCACTTTGGATCTTCTCCTGATTTTTCAATTCTGGCTTTGATGGCATTTGTTCTTATTGCTTGTTCTTGTGCAGCAAGAATCAGTCCTTCTGTTTCCTTTTTCAATGTTCCATTTGTAAGCCAAGACCAGGTCTTTTCCGTGTCCACTTTGCCTTCGATGTTCTCCAAGAACTGTCCATGCAGTGTTTTATTGCGCCAGCTGTCAGTTTGGCGTTGAATTGCAGTCTTCCGGTACTGGTTCTTGGTTTGCTGCACTTTGAGAAGCTTCTTGTTGTTGACTTCAATCAAAGCTGATTCTTTGCTTTCTGCCACATAATCTGCTAATGCATGCTTCTCTTCTTCCACTGTTTGCTTCACTTGCAAAAGTCCTCTACTACCTGCTTTCCTGGGCAAGTACAGCCTGTCGACATCACTACGAGGATGTAGTGCATGGTGGATCGTCATCAGTTTTCTGGTTTTTCTGTCTAAGTTGTCCAACTCCTGCTGAGTCCAGTTCACAATTCCTGCGGTGTATCTAATGACTGGTATGGCCCAGGTGTTTAGGGCCTTAACGGTGTTACCGCCATTCAGTTTACTTTTCAAGATTTTTCTAGTCCTTTGGATGTACTCTTTACTGACCACAGATTTCACATGGCCATGCTTAATGTTATCCAGTTGCAGGATGCCCAGGTATTTGTAGGCTTCTGACTGGCGGGACCTCATGACTTGACCATTTGGCATTTCAATACCTTCACTTTCAGTAATCTTCCCCTTCTTCAGTGCCACTGTGGCACATTTGTCCAGGCCAAACTCCATACTGATGTCGCTGCTGAATATTCGCACTGTGTTGGTCAATGACTGGATCTCGATTTCAGATTTTCCATAAAGCTTCAAGTCATCCATGTACAGTAGATGTGAAATTTTCTGTGAATTCCTGACAGTTTGATAGCCCAGGTTTGTTTTCTGTAGGATGAGTGACAGTGGGATCATAGCGATGATGAAAAGCAGTGGGGACAATGAGTCCCCCTGGAAGATGCCCCTTTTGATGGTGATCAGTCCATAGCTTTCATTTCCGACAAAAAGCTCAGTCTTCCAGCGTTTCATCGCACTTTCTATAAATTTGGTGATGTTCTGACTGATCCCGATGGTTTCCAGGCACTTTGTGATCCAACCATGTGGCAGTGAATCAAAAGCTTTTTTACAGTCGATCCAAGTCATATGCAGGTTTGTTTTTCGGCTTTTGCAGTTCTCCAGAATCATTTTGTCAGTCAGTAGCTGGTCTTCTGTGCCTCTGCTTCTCCGTTTGTTTCCTTTTTGCTCTACTGGGATGATGTTGTTGTCTTCGAGGTAGTCTTGAATCCTGACTGCTATTATGCCTGTCAGCAGCTTGAGCATAGTAGGTAGACAAGTTATTGGCCTATAGTTTCCTGGTGTGGCTCCCATTGCTGCATCTTTCTGTATTAAGTATGTTTTGCCAGTTATTAGCCATTCACTGATATTTCCTGTTTGCAGCATTTCATTAAACAGTTTGGCCATTTTTGCATGCAGGCTGGTCAGGTATTTGAGCCAGAAGCTATGCAACTGATCAGTGCCAGGGGATGTCCAGTTCTTCACTTTCTTCACTCTTTTCGTGACCATTTCAGGTGTTATTTCCAGCTGCTGCATTTTGTTCTTGGAGAATTTCTTCTCGAAATCCTTTATCCACCCAGCACTTTTGTTGTATTCTTTTTCAGCCTCCCAGAGATCTTTCCAGAAGTTGGTTGTTGCTTCTTTCTCTGGCTTTTCCATTTTCTTGTCTACTTGCTCATGCAGGCTCTGGTAGAACTGCCTCTGATTAGACTGGAACATTTGGTTCTGCCTGTACTGGATGATTTTTGCTTCATATCTTTTGATTTTCCTGGCTGTAGCTGTTATCTGCTGTTTCACAATTTCCAAAGCTTCGTCAATTTTCCTTGTATTCAGCCAGTATTTTTTGATCAGATGTTCTTTAGTCTTCTCATTGTTCAGTTTCTGCTCCTTCATATTTTTTAGGTTGTTGGCATCTGATCTCAGGCTTTTTATTTTCAGTTCCAGTCGAACTTTCCACTTTGGCTTTCCAGTTGATTTTCTAGTTGGTTTTGGCTGCAGTAACCCTAGTTCTTCTGTTACTATCACAGCTGTACTGTAGGCGAGCTGGTTCAGTTCTTTGATTGTTGCTACCTGAACAGTTACAAGGGCAGAGTTGATGTCATTCATCAGTGGGACAAGTCGTTTTCTGCCTATAGTTTTTAGGGTTGGCAGTCGCTTTCGCTCTGTACTTGATGCTGTATGAGCCAGTATTCTGTCCTTCAGTTCCTGCTGGCTTTGAGACAATGTGCCAGGTGTTTCATCCATGACTTCATGCTGCTGTTCTTCCTCTTCTTGCAGAATTTCCAGATTTTCATCAGGTTCTAGCTGATCAGTGACTCCTGGTCTTGTTGGAGCTTCTATTGTTGCCACAATAGGCTGCGGTGCTTCAGTTTCATTAGTTTTTCATATTTCTTCGAGTTCAGCTTCACTGAACACTTTAGTCCCGCTTATGAATCTTCTCTGATCAGCTAGCCGCAGTTCTGTTATCTTCGAATCTGGGTATTCTTGTTTCCATAGCTGGTGCATCCGTTTTTGATAGCCTCGTTTTCCAGGTTCTGATTTGTAGTAACTCTTCACGACTACACGATTCTCTGACCTTGAGAATTTCTGCCGCTTCCTTGCTTGTGGATTTTGTTCCTGTAGCCCATTTGTCGACGATTGCCCAGGTTCCTCAGCAACCGCCGCGGTCCTTTTTATCCTGGGCGACGACCGAGCCAGTATAGACTTCTTTTTTGTTTGTGTCTCCATTGTGATAAATGGGTTGGGTGCACTTAGTCTGGCTCCTCTGCTTCGACCACTCCGGCATGGTTGAACCTGCCAGTAGTTTGCACTACCGCCGGCCCAGCTCTCAAGCCCCACCGCCACGACAAGGCCACACCCATCGGGGGGATGATGATGATGATGATGATGATGATGATGATGATGATGATGATGATTAAACATTTAACAGACATATTTACCATATTTTTAGGAACATCCAATATGTTTGTTAATTACATATTATCCATTATAACAGTAATACAAACAAAGAACTAAAACTAAAGTCATAGATATATTAACAACTTCCTTATAAATATTTCCTCTCAGTAAACAGACTGGCAACAATAAAATTTAGTTTTTAACTATTGCATGTTTACCAGTCCTTTATACTTTGACACTTTCATGACTGCTTACAAGGTCTTTAATGGTAAGGGACCCACAAATGTATACACAAGGGAGCCAATTCGCTACCGAGCCCAATTCAAGGTTTTGACTCTGACTTATAAGGCCCTAAATGACTTGGGCCCCAAATATCTAAAGGAACGCCTTCTCCAATATTGACCTGCCCGTGCCTTAAGATCAAGCGGTGAGGCCCTCCTGGTCATCCCACCACCTTCAACAGTGAGGTTGGTGGGCACCCGGGAGAGAGCCTTTTCTGTGATGGCCCCCAGACTGTGGAATAGCCTCCCCCCTCGAGGTGCGTCATGCCCCTTCCCTATACATATTTAGGAGGGCAGTGAAGACGCACCTCTTTGCCCTGGCCTTTGGCTGAGCTGCTTATGTTCCCCCCCTCAGTACAAACACTATCATTTTAAACATATTGTATATTGTTTTATACTTGTTGAATGTCTTTTAATGTATATTTTATTTTAATCTGCTGTTACCAGCCCAGAGACCTTCGGGTATGGGGCGGGATAGAAATGTAAATAATAAAAAAATAAATAAATATTTGAGAGATTGCTGCACCTCTCAGCTTTCGAGCACAATTTTTAGTGGGCTTTTTAAATTTGTTTTTACTGTTATAAAATATACAAATAAATAAAATAAATAAGTTGCCTGTCTCTCCATTGCATGTCAGATACATTAAGGTCAAGTGAGAAGCGCATACTTGCAGAAACTAGGGAAGTAGCTGCGTATACACTATTGAGTCGTTTCTGTAGTTGCTTTTTCAAATCTCAAATGTAATGCAAGGAATTACATTAATTATCTCACCCAGAGCTTTGATTTTGCTTTTAGGCCCAAAGGCTGGCCTGCATGAAGAACCACACTGCCACACATCTGTTAAACTTTGCACTCCGCCAGATCTTAGGAGACGGTACAGAGCAGCGGGGATCCCATGTGACAGCTGATCATTTGCGATTTGACGTCAGCACCAAGGTATTTGGGAACTGAAAGCCCCCCTGCCTTAAATCAGTGGGGAAAGAGTAACATGAATCTATGAAGTGTGCTTCCAGGGCTAACTTAAGCTGCATTGACACCCAAGTTTTAAACCAGCTACAGTCCAATTTCAGAGCAAGAGAACCTACCAGAAAAATTACCAGTCGCTTTCTTTCCACAGTTTGTATCCAAAAAGTGAACTTTCCGAGTCAGGTAATGCCAAAAGAAAACAGTCTCACTTTGCTGAGCTGTTCTCTCACTCCAAAAGTGGACTGAAGCTGGATTAAAACTTAGTGAACACAGCCATAGTGCTTCTTTCTGCTGTTGGATACTGTTGAACATGGACATTTGGGTTTTTAGATAAATCTAATGGTTCCACAGAGTTTGTTATGAGCCCTAAGAGTACTGCCTGATTATCTGAGAACAGTTCTTTGAATGCAGTCCTTTAAAATCCGCCAGAGCCTAAAACTGCAGTCCAAATCTAGCACCCTTTAACTTTTTCGGAGAACACATCATGCTAGGAAAAGAGGAGGTGTATCCTGGAACAGCCCTACTGACCTTGGGTCCTAAACTTTCTCTGAGCAGCACAGAAGACTAATAGAAAACTGGCTTGGAGCTTCTGCCTAGCTTTAATTTTCTAATACTGGGTGGATGTCTAATATTTTAGTAAAGAAACTAAAAGCACAGATTGAGCTTTGGTAAGGTTCCTTCACCCATGAATGCTGGGGAATGAATCCTGATATAATTTGGTTCAGGATCCTGTGTCCGGTTTGTTTGTTATTATTTGTATTTCTATCCCGCCCTATACTGAGAGGTCTCAGGGCGGGTAACAGTGCTTAAAAATTCCATACATTAAAACAGAACATTATATATTAAAGCAGTAATGCATCAAGTAACAGTCATGATCCGATGGCAAGACTAGGTGCCCCTTTTCGCTCCAGGCATTTTACAACATACAGTTTCTTGGGTCACTTAGCATTTTTTTTCTGATGAACTATAACCTCCTTCACCAGGGCTCCATAAAGACACAACAGCTGCAAGATATAGAAGATGTGGTCCAGGAAATGATTAAGAAGAATGAGGTTATCTACACAAAAGAAGTCCCAATCAAATTGACAGGTGATGTGCACGGACTTCGAAAGCTTGATGAAGTAAGTGAAGGAGTGTCAGGCAGGGCTAGCTGCCTGCCATAATATTTGTGTGTAAGATCTCTGCCACCTATGTATATATGTATATAATGGCTGCCTGTTGACAGTTAACTCCCCTCGCCCTGGTGAGCTGAAGTGATACATTTGTGTTTGAAGGTTTTGGCTCCAAGTTTAAATTGGTTTTGAAAAATAGTTATTGCTCATTGGTTAATGGCCAAACCCCGCCCAGCTGTGAAACATATAAATATGCTGGGTTTTCTGTTCTAAGTTGCTCCCAACAAGAAATGTTCTAACGCTGAGCTGAAATAAATCACTGTTCATCTTTTTCAAGAAAGAGTCTCTCGTGGTCATTCTTTGCCACCCTGACAAGGAGAATCATCATAAAAAGAAGACTCTTCATTTATTTAGATTTTCATACCATTAGCTCTCCTGGGACCTACTTAGCTTAGCAAGGTTAACAGGCCTTCATGGAGGACTACAGAACATGCTAAAAATATACTGAGAGCTTATTCTTTTTTACCATACTCGTCAGAAAACTTATTTAATTTTTAATTTTTGTTCTCCTGATGATACATGACTGGGATTTGTAAGCTATGTATAGTTTTAAGAATAATGCAGAGAACAAAAATGGAAGGCTTACTTTTTTCTCCCACAGAAATTACCAATTTACAGATTTTTGAAAACTAACCTGGAGGTTGGCAGCAAAAGAAATTTTAAAAAAATATGAAACTTTATTTCAGTAAATCAGTTTTACACATAGATCAAGAGCATCAAAAGAATTGATTTTCTATGCTTGGCATGGAGGACTCTTGCCTCACTAGCAATGCAGAAGATTTTTGTGCTTGGCTTGCCAAACAGAAACAGAGCAAACGGTTCCCCTTCCTCCACCTGGAACACCTGTGACTTCAGGCTACTGTTTCAGTTGTCACATGTTTTCATTTGTCTGGCATGTTTGCAGATGCCCGCAGACATATATGTGTAGCACAGATCAATTTGAACTTCAGCAGGGACACTCTGTTGCTATTAAAGAAGCATTAGGCACCATTGGCTTCCTCATGAACTTTGATATTCAAACACCACAGAACAGAACTAGCGAAGGACAACCTCAGAGCCTGATATGTCTTATTTACCTGGGACTACAGCTAACTTCTATAAGTGATCCCAGTCTGAAAGAGGGCCCCCATAGTCTGCCACCAATGTTACAAGACCTGCAATATTACAAGTAAAAAAAAAAGACTCAACTTCCTAATAGCCACGGGAACAAGTATAAATGCCTGGTAGCATCATTTGAGCAAAATAGGGTAGGACAAAATGTGAATCTATTCCTGATAGTAGTACCTCTTAAAATGTTTTGTTTGAGGACAGATAGGAACCGTATTTCAAATCAACAGTACAGGATATTGTCTTTTGCCTTTTCCCCTAAGATTTTTCAGTTTACTAAGTCCTTCATTATTGGGCTTCAAGGTCAACAAATGCAAGAATGCTATGCCTTACCTCAGCTTGTCCCAATTCTCTCTAAATTAATAAAATAATGCAGATCTTATCAGCCAATCCCAGCTCCCCTTTTTACTCTCAGGTATATCCAGATGTCGTTCGAATAGTGTCTGTGGGAGTCCCAGTGGAAAAGATCCTGGCTCAGGAGTCTAAAGAGGCCCTCATGACCTCTGTGGAGCTCTGCTGTGGAACGTAAGTGATGGTGTTCTTTTTTCTTTTTCTTTTTTTCAAGCAGACATACTGCAAGAATTGTGTTGACTTATTGTTCTTTTTCTTTTAAAAAGAATCTATGCCTGTCTCAAGGGTTCATTATCTTCATTGTAGACCATTGTGTTCCTACATTGGAATGTAAAACTGGTTTCTTCTTGTACTACCTTAAGTTACAAGTCTGCAAGTATACATGTGTCAAAGGGCAAGCTTGGCAGAGTGCAGGGAAAGGCCAGGAATACGGTAATGTCTGTGCACTGTGTGATGGGAGCACCCTCTCAGCTGCAAGGGCAGCTGGGAAACAGAATGCAGAAGGAAGGAGAACTGGTAAGTGGTGCCTTTAAACTTTCATTTACATGCACCAGTTGCTCACCTGCAGCCCTCTTTCCCATCTTCTTGTAAAGACATGCAAGTTTCTAAGGAGGGGAGATTCTCATTGATCCCCCATCCGCAGTTTGGACCATCTAGTCCATCCTCTTGTCTCACACAGTGGCCCAACAATTGCTTCTGGATGTTCTCAAGCAGAAGACAAAAAACTGTGATGTGCTCTCAGATCTCCGCAAATAGCCTTTGGGGGCATCCTGCCTATTGTGAACCACAGTTTGACACATCTCTGTGTGCAAGTTTTGTCTGTTAGTTCAGAATGACTTGTCTGGTAGCATGATTTTGTGGGTGCGATTTCTCTTTCTCCTGTGAAATTATTCATTTTCATTACATGGGACAAGAAAAAAAGTTAATTTAAAAAGGGTTGCCATGAAAATTTTTTCCTTGTTATTCATCCTGGCTATTTATCATCATATATAGGTAAGGTGAACCAAAGACTTAGTGAAGGTTGTCTTACAAGCTCTTGAAATCCACTTAGCGCATTTGGAATGCACTGAAACAGCTTGTTTTAGCTACAGTAGTTGCCTGCTGTCTTTTCTTCTTTCCCCAGGTGTTTCCTGGACTGCTTCTAATAGTAGAGGTTCTAGGCATTTCCCTTTTACATAAGACAAGCTACAAGTAGCCACTGTAGCAAAATAACAGACTTGATGGTGATTCTGACATTGGCTTTGTCTCTGTTACTTAGACACCTTCTGCATACAGGAGTTATACAAGATTTCACGATAATCTCTGAGAGACAATTGGTGAAAGGAATCAGCCAGATTGTTGCAGTGACTGGAGAGCAAGCCAAGCAAGTAAGTCTGTTGTAAAATAGTTTTCCTCCTTTTGTCTGACCATGCAACCTCAGTTCTTCAGGTTGATTTTACTCTTTTTGTGGGCCTGCCTCATTACACGATTTCATTGCTCTTCATTCTGGATGTATCTTTTTATATTTCCCAAATTTCAAGACTTAGGGTGATTCCACACTGGCTGGACTGCTGGACCAGCAGGCATGCTAGGAGACTTCCTTCTGCGCACTGATGTGGCCTATGGGGAGGGAACTGGGCAAAGTCACCAGTATACAGGAGGGGGCTTCCTAGTATACTACCTGGTCTGATCTACTAGCCAGTGCAGAATCACTCTTAGATTCACAGGAATGCAGAATACTTACTTAAACTAAGTTAGACCAGTGGTCCATCTAGCTCCATACCACCTGCACAGCTTTCCTGAACAGGAGTCATTCCTAGCTGTCCCTCAACCTGTTGGAGTTTAAGTCTGGGATTTTTGGATGAAAAGCTCTTGTTCTATTCAAAATCACGCAGACTGATCTTTGCGCAATCATCTGTTGTGACAGTAGTCAATGATAGAGAAGAGAAGAGAGGTACTAACATCTTCCTATGCCTGAGAAATGAAAGGGCATATACTAAGCCAAGACATAGTAGATTCGCTGCAGCAATCCTTTTCCAAGAGTAGTTTCTACGTTTGAGTGTTATTTGTACACAAATAGAGCTGTTGCAACCTGTTAACAACGGTGTTTGTTCTGCCATGTGTCACCCCATATTTTCTGAGTGGACACGAAGACAGTTTTACAGCTTGAGGTATTATGAACAGATTTGCAGTGTTAAGGACGTGAATGAGAATGCTAGGGAGATGCTAAATCATAACTGTATTTCTTGCTGTATCCAAAGAAGTTATCAGTTGCCAGGAGAATGGGCAGGTAAGGGCAAAGGACACTGTGTGTTGTGTGATTCTGCAGTATAGTGTTGCACTAGCACAATATCAAAATAAACTATATCAATGATACATGCGTCCTCCCTTGTGCTTCCATTAATTTTATTAACCTTGGGTGTTTTTCCACTGTCACTAGAAGTACCCATTAAGTACCCATTAATGGGTACAAAAATGCCATTACGCACCCATTAATGGGTACTTTTAGTGACAGTGGAAAAACACTGTCTTCGTCTTCCTCCCTCTTAGCTGTTGGTAAACATGGTTTTCCCCAGCTGTTTAAATTTACTTTTTGATATCTGGCCTGAGGATTGTGATTTTGCTCCAGCATATGCACATTTGTCTTGTAATCTCTTCTAAAGTTATGTTTCCAACAGAGGAATAAGCATTTTTAAGATGGACTCGCATGGAAAGCACTTAGCCAAACCAGCTATATATCAGTGGCTCGCATGCCCTCTCTGATACTATTTATGCTTTTCTGTCTCTTTTTGCTTGGAGGGAGCTGTTTTCTAGGTGTCCTATTCTTCACCACCTTTGCTCTCATAGGTGCTTCTTTCCTGAGGCTCTTAAGCCATCAGGGTGGATTCAAATAACCAGTCTGATGTTTTCTTTATTTATGCATATAATCTTACCTTCCTTGTTAAGAGCTCACGGAAGAAGCTGTAATTCGCTTCTTCCCCATTTCATCCTCAAAGCATCTACATGAGTTAGGCTGAGAGCAGTAACTGCCCCAGAAAAAAAAAAGTACATTGGGCGACTGCACAACAGCTGGACAGCTAATGGTGCTATGGTTGATTCCGGCTGATGTGTTGGAGAGGCTTGCATGGGCATTTGCTCCAAAGAAAAGTATCTCTAGATCTGTTTATACTAGAAGAGGTGTTGGATTCAGCTCAAGCTCAAGTTTGTTTACAGTTGTCCAAGGAAAAAACCTAAAACCTATGGCATGGTTAGAGTGCTCAGTATTGGCATATATGTTTTTTTACTTTGACAAGTACATAGCATTAAGGACATTTCTGAGCTGTTAGTTGAGTGAATAAGGAAATTGTAGATTATTCTCTATCTTATTAGCTGTCAACTCTTCTTACTTTCCATAGGTCATGGGAGTAGGGATGTGCACAAATATTTGTAACATCTGTTATTTGTACAAATTTGGACGAATTTGGACATTTATACACGAATCAAGTTACAACATTCGTACAAAATCCTAACTTTTCTCTTTTGGAATCAGAGTTGGCTCCAGCTGATCAGGAAAGATTTTTGGAATAATGGTAGATTGTGTCTACATCATTGAACAATGTGCATCTGCAGTTAAAAAGGCCAACAGCATGCTAAGAATAACAAGAAATGGTACTGAAAGTAAAAATGCTAATGTTGTGTTGCATTTATACAAATTAATAGTGTGACCACATCTGGAATGCTGCGTACAGTTTTGGTTACCTGATTTGCAAAAGAATACATTAGATACTGAATATGAATGTTTCAGAACATTTGTTAAACTGGGTATACATATCCAATACGTCTTCATTCGTATCAGATATTCATACAAATCTGTATGAATACATTTGTATCAGACTCCTACTACATTCAAAAGGGATGTATTCGAACAAATAGCAATTTTCTATCATTCAATTCATTACGAATCGAATGCCAAAAAAATCATTCATGCACATCCCAACATGGGAGAAGCACCTAGAGAACGCTAATGTTTATGTCCAAATGGTCCTTTATATGTGCTGTAGGGAGTCAGATGCAGGTGAAGGTTTGGCTTTGTCTTCTGCTTGACAATGCCCAGAAGCAGTTGATATCTGAGAGAGGATGCTGGGAGATAGGCTGTGGCTCCTCTTATGTTCTTATGGATCCCCTTTTCATCCATTATTAAGAGATAGGTAACGCATAAACCCTGATGCAGTTTCTTAGACAAACGTTTCTATCTAGGACTCCCTAGATTTCCCCCAATGCCTTGCCTTGGTGAGAAATCAAGGGATCTCCTTTCTGCTTGTGTGATCAGTGTCTGGATGGCGAGTCCCACTGCTGATGCAGAATAGCTTTCAGACAAGAGATGAATCACCCAAGATTTAAATACTGTGGTGGGTAAAATTAGGTGGTCTCCAGAGAGGGACAATGCCCTGCACTTGCTTTATCTTGGCATTTGAATTTTGTTAATATTTCACAGAATGTGTTTATATGTAATCTGAAGGCAAGGGTAGAAGGAATGCCTTGCTGTTTTAGAGGGGAAATGACAAACAGAAAGAACTGTTCATATGAGAGCAATTTGAAGTATAGCAAATTTTTACAACTGCTTCTTTTCCCTTCCACTTCTTCTCATCTATTGTGTGTATCTTATCAAAAGAGGCTCTGTCTTGAAGTTGTTACCCTTTATCTGTCCTCTGATTTTCTGATTCAGTACTATAGCTTCTGAATCATTAAGCTCTTCAAAATATAAGCTTACGAAGGAATTGGAACAAGCAGACTGGCTCCATTCCATCTTTAGATCACAGGGAATCTAGCAGGCGGAGGTTGGGAATTAGATCAGTTTTTCATTAGGTCCGAAACTGATACTGTGAAAGTGTAACCATAAAATAAAGTTTATTGGGCCATAGCAAGCTTCTCCACTTTTATATGTCATCACTCCTCTCTTCTCTAAATTAAAAAGGCCCATTGGCAGCAGTCTTTCCTCATAACAAAGGTATTTCATCCAATTAATCATCTGAGTTTACCATCTACTGTATTCTTTTGCAAATCAGGTAACCAAAACTGCATGCAGCATTCCAGATGTCACACTATTAATTTGTATAAATGCATCACAACATTAGCATTTTTACTTTCAGTACCATTTCTTGTTATTCTTAGTCTGCTGTTGGCCTTTTTAACTGCAGATGCACATTGTTCAATGGTGTAGACACAATCTACCATTGTTCCAAAAATCTTTCCTGATCAGCTGGAGCCAACTTTGATTCCAAAAGAGAAAAGTTAGGATTTTTTACTCCAATGTGCATTTGCTCATATTGAATGGTATCTGCCATTTAGATGCACAATCCCCAATACACAGAGATCCCTCTGGAGCTCTTTAACAGTCCTTTTTTGTTTTTACCTTTCTGAACAATTTGGCGTCATCAGCAAACTTGGCTTTTTTACTGGTCACACCTAACTCCAGATCATTTATAAAAAATTTAAAAAGCACTAGTCCTATGACTAGAGCTTTGGGGGACTCCACTTGTTACTTTTTGCCATGGTGGCAAATGTCCATTTATTCCTATTCTGTTTTGCTCTGTTTGTACCTGCCTCCTTTACAGTTGACTTCTACCAAAGGTGAAAATTTTACTTTTTCTTCCTAGGCTCAAGAAGCTGGTCAGTCCTTGGCTAGTGAAGTGGACTCTATTATTGCACGAATGAAACAAGAAGGAGCAACGATTGATGAGGCCTACAGACTGTCAAAGGAAATTGGGCAGCTAACTGATGTGAGTTCAACATAGTTTTTGCCAAATGAGCCCAAGAAAGCCCCCACCCCCACCCCCCGGTACGTGCTTCATGCCAGTTTCTAGCTCTCCAGTGAACCCATTTTTTTCTGTTACACCTGTTGAAGAAGGGACAAACTTGCTTCAAGATATTTATTTTACTTCTGGTGGTCAGCATTAGTCTGACTGAAATACATTTTTTTTGCATAGCATTAGTGTTCTGAGTGTTTTTGATCAATAATGTAATGAAGCTTTAGGGAAAATCTGCATCCACTCACATCAAGATGAGTTTCTGGGTGCATATCTGGGTAATCCAGCGAGTAGATCAGATCATGCTCATTGTGCCTTAGCAGATTCTTTTGTTCTTCTTTCTCTCTTACTCTGTCTGACTTCTGTGGTCACTATATCTTTTCTTTTCATTCAACACAATGTAACAGGATGATGCTTCCAATGCTGGGAGCCATAGAACATGGCACCATTCTGCCTGCCTATAGCAGGAGTAAGGCACCTCTGGTCCTGCAAAGGTTGTTTCACGGTATCAAACAAAATCATCCGCAGAGCTACAAGACAGTTAGCTACCAGATTAAAGAAGGGTCTAAGAAGAAGTGTCAGAGTTGGCAAGGTGCTCAAAGGTAATGAGGAAATGGAAAGTTTGGACTAAGTGAGAGAAAGGAGTAAACCAAGATGCAGAAACAAGACTAAGGTTTTAGAGGAGACTTGTTCAAGTAGCCAAGGCATGGAGACCAAAGGATAAAGCCAAAGCAGGGTCCAAATTGAAGCAGAGCCAGGATCTAATAGGTAAGCAACACACTAGTAGAGAGGCCAGTTTGATACCCAGGCAGGATTCTGTACAAAAGGAAAACCTTTATGCTATTTTCTATATGGGGCCAGCTTATATCTGTGCTTCAGGAAGAGACTTAAACTGTGGTCACACCTTTACTTTAAACCTTCTTCAATTGTCAGGCTGGCAAAGAATAACCACGAGACTCTTTCTTTAAAAAGATGAACAGTGATTTATTTCAGCTCAGCGTAAAGGGCATTTTTGTTGGAAGCAACTTTGAACAGAAAGCCCAGCATATTTATATATTTCATAGCTGGGCGGGGTTTGGCCTTCAACCAGTCAACAATAACTATTTTTCAAAACTCAGTTTAAACTTGGAGCCAAAATGTATCACTCAACCCCAGCAGGGAGGGGGGAGTCAACTGTCACTTCCAAACAACAGGCAGCTACTATATACATATATACAGAATCACATAGGTGGCAGAGATCTTACATTCAAATATTATGGCAGGCAGCTAGCCCTGCCTGACATCAATCCACCTTAAGGCCTGACTGCTCGCACCTTTTCAGTTCTGTCGATTTTATTTGTGGACTTTCCACTCTCCATTTGGACTTTCCATAATGGAAAGTCCAGAAATAAAATGGAGATGCACTGAAGAAGGTTTAAATTGAAAGCGTGACCACGGGCCTAGTCAAGATCAGGAATTTCAGCAGTCCATTTACAGTGTCCCAGACTGCTACTGATATCATTCAGAAGTGATGGTGCACTATTAGGCTAGTGCATCTTTTGCATTCCTATCTTTACAGGGTTGTTAATATTTCCTGTGTGTATGCATAGCCAAAGGGGTAAATGTCTTCCTTCAGCTTTTCTTCTCTGCCCCCTCAACAGCCTTCTGAAGTCTTAAAATGCTAGAAAGCATTCCAGACAAAGTATGCTTATAAAATGTATTTGCTTTACAGAGAGTAGACAAAGCTGCAATGCCACAATGGCAAAAGAGGGAACTGCAGGCATCTCTCAAAATGATGCAGCGGGCAGCCAATACGGCAGTCCGGAAGCTGGAAACCAAACTGGTAAGGATGCAGCAGTGAAATGAATTTGTATTTTTTGTGCATGATTGAAGGCTGAGAAAATTGTGCATTTGAAAGAGTGAATTTAATCCTTAGTTTCTTGGTAGAGAGAAAAGAATACTGGAACTTAAGAACATAAGAACATAAGAGAAGTCTTGCTGGATCAGGCCACAGCCCATCTAGTCTAGCATCCTGTCGCACACAGTGGCCCACCAAATGCTCATGGGCATCTCAAGCAGAGACAAGGACAAACCTTCTCCTGCTCTCGAGTCCCAGCAGATGGCCTTTGAAGCGCCCCAGTTCCTCCCCCCCCCCCCAGCCTGGAAGATGCATCTAGGCATTCATTCTAGTAGCCATTGATACATCTGTCATCCATAAATTTGTCTAACCCTACCTTAAAGCCATCCAGACTGGTAGCTGTCACCACCTCTTCCGGCAGCACATTCCATAAGCCAATGACCCTCTGGGTGAAGAAATACTTCCCCCTGTCAGACCTTATTCTCCTACCCATCAGCTTCATAGAGTGCCCCCTGGTTCTAGTGTTGTGCGATAAAAGAAATCTTCTCTATCCACCCTATCTAAACCGTGCATAATTTTATAGACTTCAATCAGGTCCCCTCTCAAACGCCGTCTCTCCAGACTGAAGAGGCCTAGACGTTGCAGCCTGGTTTCGTAAGGGAGGTGTTCCAAACCCTTAATCATTCTGGTTGCCCTTCTCTGCACCTTCTCTAGTTCCACAATATCCTTTTTGAGGTGTGGTGACCAGAATTGGACACAATACTCCAAATGTGGCCTCACAAAAGATTTATAAAGGGGCAAAATGACACTTGCTGTCTTATTTTCTATTCCCTTCCTAATTATTCCCAGCATTGAATTTGCTTTTTTCGCTGCTGCCGCGCACTGGGTTGACACCTTCATTGAACTGTCCACCAAAACCCCGAGATCCCTTTCCTGATGTGTTGCAGAAAGCTCAGACCCCATCAGTTTATAGATGTAATTTGGATTCTTGGCCCCAATGTGCATTACTTTGCACTTGTTAAGATTAAAGCACATTTGCCACTTGGTTGCCCACTCACCCAATGCTAAGAGATCCCTCTGGAGCTCTTGGCAATCTCTTTCAGATTTTACTACCCTAAATAATTTAGTATCATCAGCAAACTTTGCTATTTTACTATGTAGCCCTTCTTCTAGATCATTGATGAATAAATTGAAAAGCATTGGTCCCAGTACTGAGCCTTGAGGGACCCCACTTTTTACTTCTTTCCACCCTGAGAATTTGCCGTTTATTACTACTCTCTGCTTTCTGCCCTTAAGCCAGTCACAAATCCAGGACAGAACTTGTCCTTTTATTCCATGGCTGATGAGTTTACTCAGTAGCCTTTGATGTGGGACTTTGTCAAAAGCCTTCTGAAAGTCCAGATAGACAATGTCTACTGGTTCACCTTTATTCACATGTTTATTGACACTCTCAAAGAATTCCAATAAATTTGTGAGGCATGATTTACCTTTGCAGAAGCCATGCTGGCTTTTGTTCAGCAATGCTTGCTCCTCCATGTGCACACTAATTTTGTCTTTAATAATGGTTTCCATCACCTTACATGGATCTGATCCTGGATCCTTTTTTGAAGATTGGTGTTACATTTGCTACCCTCCAGTCCTCAGGTACGGAACCTGATGTTAGGGAACTTAACATGAGATGGCATTTCTGCAGAACGGGCAGGCTTGTGATCCATGGCTCAGCCCAGAAGAAATATCTGGTGGTGGCAGACCGCTATAAAAGACTTTTATATAATCCTAATTTCAGTTTATTGAGATAGTAGATGAACCAGGATTTTTCAAGAACATCAAAAGTAAACCCACACCTAAAAAAGAGATCTGACCAAAGTTAGATTTTCCAGGCACACCCACTACCTAGACTGTGGGAGAGGCTTTATTTCTTCCTCACCATCTTACAGAATTTTTTATTTTCAGAGCATTTACGCTGTGGTATGTTTTCTTGGTAATGGCCAGCTTAGTCATTTACACATAGGGAGTAGATTGAGTACAATATATTTCTCCTGATGAAGTTGTGTTGGAATTAAGACTAGAAACAGCTTCCTTCATGGGAACAGTTGCTGGAGACTGAGTCCTACCATGGTGAAAATTGGCTGTGTACTCTGAAGGCCTTACCAATGGCTGGTGGCTTTATATTGCTAAGAAAAGCCTGTATGCGAGAATCAATGGCAGGAAAAATCCTGTTACTTTGATCTTCTGTTATGAAAAGGGGAGATAGAATCAGATGTGAAAGCTCTGATGGTTCTTGAGGGGCTTTTTCCTGTGCTTTTGGTGTAGCCCCTTCTATACCTGTAGCAATTGGGAGAACAAAAGAGGAGGAGAAAGAATGCCTGTACCTCTTTAAGCATTTCCTTTCTAATTAGAATGCTTTTAAAATCCTGACTACCATGGCACACAGCCTAATGGGGAGATGATGGGCACTCATTACCCCCACCTGGGCTGTGTTATTTCCATGCCTGGCTGTTGTTGCAGGAAACTTGAGGCAGTCCAAAGGGCATCATTTTAAGTGTCTCAGGAGCATCATGAGCAGGTGGTGATTGGACCAAAAGTGCTGCAGATACTAGGAGGGCTTTACAATGTTGCCCTCTGCTTATTGGCCAGGAAATGAGAGCAAGGGCAATGCTTAACCACCTGAAGTATCACTGTGAACCACGGCAGGGCCTCTCCATCGACTTTGGTGGCCTTCTGAAAAGCCTGGTCTGCAGCACCAATCCTATCTTTTTGGAGGGACCAGCACAACAAAAGTCACTCTGAAGGTCAGGTGGCTTGCCAGAATGAAAGCTTTGGCCCCTTCTTTTGTAGGAGGAACAAGAGAAAATAAACTATTACCTTTTTTTGAGATGAGCAGAAAAACAGAACCCAAGACAGCCAATTATCTGTCATGTCCTGTGACAACAGGTGTAACAGATGTAACTGCTGCTTGTCTTGTTTTTCTGAGGTATTGAGTTTTATCAAGCTTGGTTTCAAATGACCTCAAACACCTCATATTTCAGTACTGTAAACAATAAAACTGTTCCAACTTTAACTATTGTTTTCACTAAACGGAAATGTCATGAGAAAAGAGCAGTGGGAGGTACCTCCTCAAATGACATATTTTCCAGTCCTGTATCGCCTAACAGACAATATAAGTACTTTAAAGTGCCAAGACACCTGGCAGTCAATATTCTTTCTCACAGGAACAAAGACATACTTTTGCCGAAGTCATTTTTTCTTAGCTGACTAATTTGGGTCAGACTTGCAACTCCTTGGTCACAGTATTTTTCTGGAAGATAGGGATAGGATGTGGCAGAAGTAAGTATGCCTCTAAACGGCTCACAAACTAATGTTTGCTGGGCAAGCTGTGTGCTCACATTCTGCTGGTGGATTTTCTTGTGCAGCTGATTGGCCACTGTGAGAGCAGACTGCTGGACTAGATGGGCCAAAGGTCCATCCAGTGGGTCATTTCTTATGTTGCATGAGAGAAAGAGAAGGATACTGGGGGAGAGCTGACAAACCTCTCGGAACAAATGGTTTCCTTGCCTTCAATGAGTAGGTTACTGCGAGCGTGCTGCTTACTCCTCTGTAGCCAGGGTAACATTTTTGCTAAAGTAGGGGTAGCCAGACTATGGCCTTCCAGTTGAAGGTGAACTATAGCTTCTATCACTCCTTGCCTTTGACCTCACTGATTGGATTTTGGGGAGTTTGGTTATCTTGGGCTAAAATGTCAGAGAAGTCAACAGTGTGCTGTGTCTCTATTTACAGGCAGCAAAAAAAGCAGAAGATCTGCTGACAAAGCATTCCAAGAAGCCACTCATTGTTGATGCAATCTCTGTGGAGTCACTTTCTGTGAGTTTCTTTTAGCTTTATATTTCTCTCGGAAGATAAAGAGGGTAACTAAACCTATAAATTCTGTGCACTCGAGCCGTCTCATATTAAAATGTTATGATTTGGGAAGGTCTCATTGTATTCCTAGTACAGCCCACATTTTGGCAGAGTGGATTTTATCCCCTTGTAGCACACATGGCTGGTCTGTGGATCTGGTTGGGCGCACTTTCACCCTAAAGCCACGAGGGGTAAAAGAAACTTCATTCAGTTCTATGTAAACCTAACAACCAATGGGAGTCCTCGTTTTTGTTTAAATTGCATTACTTTTATTTATTTATTTATATTTATATCCCGCCCCATACCCGAGGGTCTCTGGGCGGCTTACAACATTTAAGAACAAGCACATTAAAATTGTATCACACTATAATAAAACCAACGTAAGGTTTAAAATCCAACATGATAATAAGAATAAGAATAAAAACGATATAAAAACAGTTTAAAACAGTGGTCTTTGGAAGGAGGGAAGAATAAAGAGCATTAGCCAAAGGCCTGAGTGAAGAGGTGCGCCTTTACCGCCTTCCTGAATGTAAACAGAGAAGGGGCCTGACGCACCTCCAAGGGGAGACCATTCCACAGCCTGGGGGCCACCACTGAGAAGGCCCTCTCCCGGGTGCCCACCCGCCTAACCGCTGAAGGCGGTGGGATAACCAGGAGGTCCTCTCCTGCAGATCTTAAGGCACGGGCAGGTCGATATGGGAGAAGGCGCTCCTTTAGATATCTGGATGAAATGTGGTAGTTTAACTTGGACCTTAAGCGCTAGATGTTTAGCGCCGCTTCAGGCTCTGTGACTGGTCAGGCTGGTTGCTCCACCTCCATCCCCTCTCTTTCCCTGGCCTGCTTAGCACAGCAGCCATTTTCTTTCATCTTTTGAGGTGGGTGGGGAGATGGGGAGAAATAACAAGAGCAGCAGCCAGTTCTGTTGCTTTGTGGCTGTCATAGTGGTTTCTCCATACCTGTGTCTGCACTGGGCATGGGGAGGGGCTGGGTGAAGGAGGAGAATGAATTGAAAGCAGACGGTGAAGGAGAGGAACTGTTTTTCAATTCCCGCTGCTCAATTCCTGCTTTCTCGGAGTGCTTTCCTTTTCCATGTCTCTGCACTGGGCAGGAGGAAGGGATGCAGGGAGCATTCCGGTCCTATCATGTGTAATTACCAAATTTAGAATAAGACTTCTGAAAGGAAACATGCAGGCAAAACAATTTTGTTAAAATCGAACAGACTCAGCTATCGCAGTGCTTGCATTCACACCTAAGTTTTAATTCAGCTTCAGTCCACTTTCTGCGTGAGAGAACAACTCAGCAAAATGAGATTCTGTTTTCCTTTGGGATTACCTAACTCAGGCTGTGGTCACACCTAACGTTTAATGCAGCTTCAGTCCACCTTTGGAGTGAGCCTACACATCAGCAAAATAACCAGTAATTTTCTTTCAATATTATATATCCCAAAGGTGAATTTTCTGAGTTAACACTGGAAAAAAAAAGCTTGTCACTTTGCTGATTTATTCTCTCACTCTGAAACTGGACTGAAGTCTCAGAAAATTCACCTTTGGGATAGATAATCTGGAAAGAAAACAACTCATCATTTTGCTGATGGGTTCTCTCACTTTGAAGGTGGACTGAAGCTGGATTAAAACGGGTGTGGTCACAGCCAGTGTGAGTCACACCAAATTGAGCAACAGCTATCAGAACTGGTGAAACAGAGTCTCACTGAAATGCAGGAGATTTGGATACCATTTTGGATGCCTGCTTAAAAGATGCTTGTGCTCCCAGGGGTTTGGGTTGGCCAGTGAGATAATCTGGGTGACTATGGACAGTTGTGATTTTAATCTGTTTTTATTCTTATTGTGCTATTTTTAAATAGCCTTTTGAAGCATTCCAGAGTTTTCTTAACAGCAGGTAGAATAGAAAGGTTTTTAAGAAATAAGCATAAATCTCAATTTCTTAGTTTGAGCATCTTTTACAAGTGGCCTGGATGGCTGTGAATCCAACATAGAGAAGTATTTTTCTGTGTCCTCTTATGCCTTATGATGTGTGAATCTTTCTTCCTGCTGTCTCTAATCATAACTGTTATTGCTTATTCCCTCTCCTGTTGCCCACAGGAAAAGAACAACCTCTGACATTTTAAAGTATATTTGGATGTTAAGATCAAGTGCTTACATTTCAGAACACTGCATTTTTTGCAGATTATTTAGTGCAGTGAACACAAATATTCTATTTTAATCCCTCCTCTTTGTGTTTTTTCTAGATCCTAATGAAAGTGGTCAATCAGCTGTGTAACAAAATACCAGAGGCTTCAGTGATGTTATTAAGCCCACAAACGTCTGGTCAGGTGCTTTGTGCTTGCCAGGTATCCAAGGTAAGCATTTGCAGAGAGCTATCACCTTCCACTTTTCTCTTAAGAACAAAATGCAGGAGGCTCAAAGTCCCAAATGGATTGTTTGCCTCCAGCTCACTAGATAACTTGATTCTCTTCCCCTGCCTCTTGATTAGGAAGCAAAAGAGACTTGCAGTTTGAAAGACTACATAGAAAATGCAAACTTAGCCGCATATACAATAAAGGTTGTCAAATATTCAGCCCCTGGAGGCAGCTGAACATAAGTTCCCCAAAACCTTTGCTACTGGCAATGCTGGTTGAAGCTTTAAGGAACTGTAGTCAGTTGTAATTCGGAGGTGGACATGTTCTGCTTTTGGGGGGGTAAGATTTAGAGCTAGGTTTCTCAAATTTTTGAAAGGCAAGATAAATCCAGTTAATAAGCTATAGGTACAGATGCATCTACAATTGTATCTGAATTTTTTAGATGATGCCCCCACAACTTGATGCCTCAAGCCACCATGGTCAGAAGAGCCACTCCTAGGTGAATGAGTTTTTTAGTAAAAAAATAAAAATCTGAAAGCAACCAAAGCCCTTCCTGCGCTGGGCCTCATTCTGGATGATATCCTGGAATAAGAGGCCTGCTGTGCACATGCTATGGAGGGCCAGGGCAGGATCCACCATCATCCACACTAGCATGCAGGTGGCAGGTCCCGATTCCGAGATATAATGTGGAATAAGGTCCAGTGGAGAAAGGGACCCCAGTCAGAGAAAGGAGCCCCAGCCCTAGATGAGTAAGTTTTGAACCAAGGAATAAAACTTTCTAGCTGGCACAAGAATCAAAACTGTGGGGTTATAATGATCGAGGCATCCTATATAAGTATGGGGTGTTTTTCCACTGTCACTAGAAGTACCCATTAAGTACCCATTAATGGGTACAAAAATGCCATTACATACCCATTAATGGGTACTTAATGGGTACTTTTAGCGACAGTGGAAAAACACCCATGGACTGCTTAAACCTTTTAAAAAACTAACTAGCTTTTCTTTTTCCCCATGTTCCTTCCTAGAATTCCTTGTCAGTGTTTTCTGCAGCTGACTGGGCCCTGGCTGTCTGTACTCAAATGGGAGGCAGGTCCAGTGGCTCTAATATCGTTGCCAAGGGCACAGGAAGCACAGGAGACTTGCAGAAGAGCCTGACTGCAGCTTTAGAGTATGCAAAGGATAAACTCTGAGGTCTAGTTGAAGGACTACTTGCCCTTGTGCTTGCGAGAGAATGTGGAGACAGGAGAATTACTCAGCTAATATATACACAGTGGCTGTGCAGAATCTTTTGCTCATTGCTGTTGTCACTGGGACAGTCAATAACGCTGGACTGCAGCTCCACTTGGAATATCTATTTCACAAGATGATCCAGACTGCTTGCCTCACATGTACAGAGAAGTTTTGATTTTTGTGAAATGGAAGCGTCTTGATTGACTGACTTGATTCTCATTCTTTGCTGATAATAATCCAACAAGACTAAAACTGACCAGCAATGGATACTGACATAAGGTATCTGCTATGCATGACGCATCCTGATTTGTGAACCGGATTTCTGCAGAACTCCCTTTTGAAAATAAAAGATAACAAAAAGATAGAAAAAATGTTCTTATTTTCTTATTCACTGAACAAAGCCGTAAATCACCCTGCAAGGTCTGCTGGCCTGAAGTAATTCCCAGTCCTTCAATCAAGTGCTTTGACTATCTTCTCCCAACTTAGGATGTATCACACAAATCTTTCTTCATTTAATAAGGGTCCAGCTTAGGTTATTTCTTAGTACAAAAATTGTTTGAGGTAGTCAGACCTCCTAAATTGTACAGCACATTAGGGGTGTGCATGAATGCAATTTTTGGGATTCGATTCGAATTGAATATTCAAAAATTCAGTTTGATTTGAATCTTTAACATTTGAATTTTCCCACATTCAATTTGAATTGAGTAAATTCGAATCTATTCATTCGAATTTCTGATTCAAATTTGCACATACAAATGTTGCCAAAATTCTTATGTGCCCATATGCATCTTTATGCATCCCATTTTCATCCCATAGGGAATCTGTACAAGTGCGTACGGATGCAGGAAAGATGCGTATGGGCAAGTACACATCGTGTACATATCTGGGCATGTACAAATGTCTGAATAATTTGAACAAATAGATTTAAAAATTTGAAATTCGTTTGAATGTTTAAATTTGAATTTATAGACATTCAATTCAAATTTGAATTTCCAAATTCAATTGAATTTGGAATGTTTTGAATATTCTGCACATCCCTACAGAACCCTGGCACAGTTCCCATCATTCCATGTCAAAAGCCGCCTGATTGAAGTTGTAGCACAAGGAAGAGCTGGAGGGCCACCATTGAACAGCCCTGTTTTATTATCTTCTGCTCCTGCTAAAAGGATTATGTTTTATTATTTGCAGCTTTGAGTCTCGTTTATAGCATTTATGTCCCATTCTTCAGCCTAAATGGCTGCGAGCATGACCAAGAGTTTGCTACTGACATTTTCAGATGGCTTCATTCGTACATCACTAAACACCTGGAAGATCTTGTTCTAATGTTTTACAAGCGTCTGTTCCTATTTAAAGGAACTAATCAGTACATGACAATTAGACTGATGTTAATGTTGCTGTTATGTCCTAATACATACAAAGTACTGGATGCAACAGACTTTGTATAATAATAGCCTCATTGATTACAATTGCATCACATTGCTCACGGTTCTAGATGAAGATGTTTTCTTGTTGGAGCACAGGGTAGCACCCGTCTTTCCTCCTCTGGCTCCTGAAATCTAAAAGAGACCACAGTGCCACCATCACCAGGGCTTTATCAGCTTTTACTTATTTGGAGGTCTTGAAGTCTATTTAGTGGACAGGCATAAATCTGCAAAAGCATTTTTGTTTCTATTCCATTAGCCACTCTGCCCACCCTGTTATCCTCTCACCATCAGTAATGCTGGATTCTGCAGCCCAAAAAAGTTTCATGAATTTTCTTCTAAGTAGGAAAGAAAGAAGTTGATAGTTTACAAGTTTGTTAAGAGTAGGCAGCCCATATTAGAATGGTTATCAGAACTAAACATTCCCCTGCTTGTGATTTTCTTACAAATGTTAAATAGTGCCTGGATGCCTCCAACATGTGGCCAAATTGGCCCTCTAGATACTACTGGACCATAAGTCCCACAATTCCCTGACAATGAATAATCTGAGGATCATGGGACTTGAGGTTCAGTAACAGAGGTAGACCATCTTTGGCCACTCCTGCTTTAAAATAACTGATGGTTTCCAGAGATGTGTCTGGCACCTGTTTGAATAATACAAACCACCCAGAAAGGGTGTAAAATTCAAGGAATTCCTCTGCAGTCATAATAGAAAGTGGACAATGCACCCTGGAGCATGCTAGAAGCAAAGCAACACTCACTTGCCTTCTTGGTGGTCTTTCCAGCAGTGAGGCCTTATTTCCCTGCTGGCCTAGCAGCTGGGAGGAAGTGGGGCCAGATGACACCAGTGATGGCATCATCACATAGCCCACAGCTATCCTGACTTCCTAGTCCTTTCTCTAGGCTCTACTGACCCCAGTGTTTTTCTAATTATTTGGGTACAGTTGTTCCGGTTACTGCCAAGTTGCTTTACTTGCTCAGGGAGGAACTGAAAATTCTCAAGTTAAGGGCCAGCAAAACTGTTCCTTTAAGCTTCTCTACTTCCTAATGCTACACTCAGTTGCTCCTGTGCTTGTTAGAATTTAATCCTGGTCCATGAGACATTCATATCAGAGACGTTTTCGCACGGGGCTGAACGGAACGCGGAAAAGACAGCTGAGGACACGTCATCCGCATTGGCCGCGCGCGGCTTGCGTTCCGACGTGTCCGCAGCTGTCTTTTCCGCGTTCGAAATGTAGAGCACTTCGAAGTGCTCTACACGCGTTCCAACGCGGACGAGCCGCCCGCAGCCGTTCGGGAGAAGAAGCGTTCGCGCTTCTTCTGTCTCCCGAACGGCTGCCGGCGCGCCTCCGACGCCGCGCGGCTTTGACAATCAGCTGTTTGTCAAACAGCTGATTGTCGATCTGCCTCCGCGGCTGTCATCGCGCCCCTTGCCGGCGTTTGCCGGCTAAGCCAGCTTCGGGCGCTTTGAGCATTCGCACCCAGACGCTCCGGAACGCGTTTACACGCGTTCTGGCGCGTCTGTGTGTGAACGGGGAAAGCGCCCGAAGCTGGCTTAAGCTTTCCGCCTGAACGCGTTCCGTTTCGAACGCGATTCAGTGCGGAAATGCCTCAGGTCCGTGGAGCTGCTATACACTCCAGCATGGTGAGGAACAGAAAAACACATTTCCTGTTTCTGAGGAAGTAGGCATCTTCAGGTAGTTTTCAGCCTGCTTAAGGAGGGCAAAAACAGATGACTGGGAAAGCGGCAGCTGCAGCCTGCTAATGAGATTTTAATCTAAAACACTGCTTCACCTCATTTACTAGTTGCAGGATGATTCTCTCCTTTCCTCCTCAAGTGAGCTGTCAATTATGTGCTCTTAAAGAAGAAGGCAACTGTAAAACGATAATGGATTTTCTGGGTGAATCTGGAGACTGTTGTCCCTCTAATTCCTTGGCAACCAGATGATTTTGAGCTTTGTGGAACACACTGTTAATTTTTTTGCTGCATTATTTCCGCCAACAGCAAGAAGAGTGTCTGTGTGCACATACGCCTATTTTCAACTGAGACATCTTCCTCATAATTTGCTCACACTGTATGCCCCCTCTGTTAACTCAAGCTAGCAATAACGGAAAACATGTCTGTAGGCTTCCTCTGGCTGCCACTTAGTGTTAAAGCAAGAAATAAGCCAAGATTCAGTTTCTTACTTGAGAAAATGACTTCTAAATACAATATTTGGGAAAGCTTTTTGCAAGTCAGTTGTTTGAAAAAGGCAGATGCTGAAACACGTAACTGAAACACGTAATAGGGCCAAATAAAGACTCCCACTCCAAGCATTTTTAAAACATAAGACCCGGGCTGTCACATCAGACCAAATGACCCTTCTTGTCCAGCAACATGACTGTCCTGGCAAAATGAGCATGTCACAAGTACAACAGTCATCTCCCAAGGCACGTTCCTAAACAAGTGGTCTTCAGAGGCATTCCCACCTCAGATACCTCCTTCTGTCACGGTTCACTCATCCCTGGTATATTGTGAAGGGAAGGAAAATGAACTCCAGTTGATCTCTTCCTGTCTCCAAATACGGAAGATCTAGATTTGCTGTGAGTTATGCTTTCTTTGCTCATGACCTAGGAAGTAAAGGCCCATGTAATTATTTGTCCAACTATTGTTGCAACTAACCCATTTGGAAATGGAGACTATTTCAGCAACATTCTGAAAACCTACAGACGTTCAGATTTCAGCTCATTTCCTGAATAGCTTTATGTTTCTGTCAAGCATACATGTTTCTCTGTAAAATAAAGGTAAAGACGCCCTTGAGCTCAACTCCTAGACACTACATGGGCGCTGGTCCAGCTCCACAGATTCCCTCTAGCCCTCAACCTGTCCTTTCTAACCTTCAAAACTCATTACTTCCTCCTGTCTCACTTCAAACACCCCATTCCAACCCTTTATAATAAATGCCCAATCCCAATAGAGACGAAACATTTCAGCAACATGAGTTATCTGCTATAAATATATAGTCTCAGCTCTGATTGGCTAGTCCTATTTTGTGGGGTTCAGTTTGACTGCTGCTTTTTTAAAAAACTCCAGAAGCAACATTTTCAGCAAACTCTGCAATTTACAATGGTTCAAATATTGTTCAATGCTTTGGGAATTTTTGTATGCTGCTCCTCAGGGGTCCATCCTGTTCCTTACACTGTTTAATGTTATATGAATCCACTGATAAGAGAGGTCATCAAGGAGTATGGAGTCCAGTGGCGCCCATATGCTGATGACACCCAATTCTATCTCTCAATTCTTTTGAGTCAGCAGAGGCAGTTCAAGTGCTTGATCAGTGCCTGGAGGCAGTGATGGGCTAGATATGTATCAATAAACTGAAACTTATTTGAGACAAGATGGAGGTTCTGTTTGCTATGGGGTCCCCAATCCAGGAAGTTACGTGGCACCCAGTTCTGGATGGGGTTGTCTTGCCCCAGAAAGAATTGGTGCACAACGTAGGAGAACAGCAATAGCCAGCGGTGCTGACCCCCACCTCTGGCTGGTTCACCATATCCAGCCATTCCTGGCTAGTGGCAACTTGGCTACAGTAACCTCAAGCCATTGTTGTGCACCGTGTTGCCTGGCGCGCATGGCCACTGCAGTGGCAAGTCGATCTCTCCCATCTAGGAGCAATTGCACATGCCTGGGGTGGGCATTTGAAATGTGAATGCCTGCTCTATCCTCGATTCAGTTCCCTGGGACACTGCGCAAAAATGTACGTAGTTGCAGAATTTAGTGCTGGTGTTTTTGTATGTTCATTTTAATTTGGTTTTTAATGTTGTATTCTACCTTGAAACCATCAGGCACAGGGCAGGATAAAAATGCAGATAAATACAAAAATAATAAAATTTGCCACATGTGAGCATGAAAGTTAAGCTCTGCAGGGTTTGAGGTATTCACCCAACAAAGAAGGTGGTGATAACTCTGGGGTGAGTGCTTCAATGAATAAATGATAAATAAGTAGTGATAAATATGGACTGGTCTTTCAATGAAACGAGAAATCAAGAACCACCTAATGGTGTAATCCTGGCCAAGTCTACTCTGAAGATCCATAGTAATCAACAATGCTTTTTCCTAAATAAGATTAAGGGTGTCTCCAGACAGAGATGAAAGCAGCAAAAGAACTTTGCTGCTTTCAACCCCCTCATTAGCAGCAGAGCATTCTACCCCACAGCATCTTTTTAATGCACACTTACCTTAGAATGCTCTGCCACCACTTCTGGCAACAGAGTTTGGATGCTGAAGGTGCCAATTTGCCATTCTGGTAGACCAGAAGATGATTCAGCATCCCTGAGAGGCTTCCAGTCCACCAGTCTGGGGGACCAGAAGTCCCTGTGCAGTGACACTGGAGGCGCTACACAGCTTTGACGGTGCCTGGAGGCAACCTGAGACTGCAGCCCAAGTGAAAGAGAAAAGTGTGGTGGAAATGTGGCTTACGGTATGAAATACTCTTGAAGCAACTTCAGCTATTATTTCTATATAGTCAGGCTGGAACTACATACCTGGAGCTCTATAACTTGTTCTTTCTAAGGACGTATGATTATTATTTAATAGTACTGTGCTATATAATTGTTTAGGGTTACCATATGAAAAAGAGGACATGGTTCTGTTTCTTGAATAGCTGTATAGAAAAAGGAATTTCAGCACCTGCAACGTTCCATGTAGGCAACCCCTGCTGAAGTTCCTTCTTCTAGGCAACTATTAAAGGAGGAGGAACACTGTCCTCTTTTTTCATAGGGTCACATTCCCTTTGTTAAAAGCTGAAGACACTCTGTCATATGCAACCATTAAAATGCTTTGATGGGATAAAAAGGCAAGTTTACATTGCAAAGGTTCCATTCTCTATTTAACTGGTGAAGTTTATTTCTGGCATTTCTATCCTATTTTTTTTTCCAAACAGCTTTGAAGTGGAACATTTCCTGTGTTCAGGAAAACATTCCTATTCAGAATCATTGAAGACAGGGTCAGGAAAAGCGTCCCTGGCTATGGTGTTTGCATCACCAGGAGGTAGCAGGAATGCAAACAGCATACCACCATTTTATGAAGAATGCTACTGGTATAGGGCTCTTCTGCAAGGTGCCAGTGTTCTTCGTAACCATAGAGAGTACAGCTTCAGATACAGACCTGTAGTGTGAGGCCTTTACTGATGGAGAAAGTATAAGTGAAACCATTCTGAGAGTGACTTCCCTGGACTCCCACAGAGCGCTGGAGTGGTGGGAGAAGGAAAGGCTGTGCAGGGTCTTTTGGTCCTTTGAGCATAGCTTGTCTCTTTTGGAGGAGTACTTGGTTCCTCAGCACTGCAGAGATGGAAGATTTGATATACTGATAAATATATTACCGTAATTGCATTCAAACATGGCTACTGTTACAACTGAAATAGCCATCCATCTGAGCCAGACTGGAGGAGAATAGAAATATTCTTTTTGTTAATAGGATCCCCTCCACCCACCACCCACCCCACCCCCAGGTTCAGGCAGGTGCTGATACATTTATACCCTCTGGGTAACAATACCTCAGGCTTGCAGTCTGTTCTCACAGGGAAGCCCATTAGCAGAACATGAGCACACAAGTTGCTTGCCCTGCAGTCTCCTCGCAGCTGGCCATTGGAGGCACACTACCTCTTAATGCTATCAGGGCTAATAGACATTGGTAGCCCTGGTTTCCACGAATGTGGTCCAAATATTTTTAAATTATTAAGACTTTGCCCTAAATCCTTAGGTGATGGGCAGGCAGTACCAGATATGTCAAATAATGCTTCCTGCCAATCTTTAAAGCCCTGATTAGGTCAATCAGACTTCACTGTGATTGCATCCTACATTGAAGCCTGCAGCCATGCTTGAATGGAGGAATGGATTGTGCTCCCTGCCCTGCCTCCAAAAGCAGTGCAGGCATTTTACAGGGTCTTTTACTGTTCAGCCAATGGAAAGGTCTTGGAGCAGTTGCCCTGGCCAGAGAAATACCTCCACCAGAAGATATTCAGATAATGCAAATGGGAGCCCTGGTGATGGCACCATTGCACCTCCACAGTGCCATTGGTGGGGCGACCTGGTGGCACAGAGCACAATTGTGCCTGGACCTCCGGTCACGTGACCCCCCTGCATGTCTTCCTGGCAGAAAAAGAGTTGGCTTTCGTACATTGCTTTCCTCACCCATTAAAGGGGACTCAAAGTGCCTGACAAAGCTTTCTATTCTTCTCCCCACAAAGACACCCTGTGAGGTCAGTGGGGCTGTGAGACCTCAGGGAGAGAGCTGTGACTAGCCCAAGGTCACCCACCTGGTTTCATGTGATTATATTTCCCACCACCACCACCTTAGATACTAGTATTTTAATATTTAGTATACTCTTTTAAATGTGTTGGATTTTTAAGTGTTTTTATGTATATTATTATTTTTTATATATATTGGTTGTAATTTGCTGTTTTAAAGGTTGTTATCCACCCTGAGACCCTCAAGTATAAGGCGGGATAGAAATATAAATAATAAATAAATGGAGGAGTGCAGAATCAAACGCGATAACCACGAGATATGAGTCTGGCATTGTAACCACAAGACCAAACTGGCTCACACATGCAGAAGATATTGCAGATGCAGTGTGCAGGGCTGCATCAGCTCTGCTGCTAGTGTAGTCTCATGCCTACACACACGGGGATTCTCCAGCTCAGGTGGAGCCATTTCTAGGAAAGAAACGGCTCTGTGAAGCGTAGATGCACCATGCCAGAACATCCCCCACCTTGCCTAATACTGTAAGTGCAAAAAAGGCTCACTTTAATTTAAATGACGCCATGCTCATTTTGAGATTTCTGTTTGGGTAGATAGAATTTGTGTGACTGAGTGCAAACGCCTCGCTATTTAGAAGACAACCTGCAAAGCTTTTCCCATAACAATCTTGACACAACTAGAAGTTAATAATATGTACCAAAGTCGATTGGTCTCTATAAATGTATACATCAACAAGCATTAACAAACTGGAAGATTTCTGTAATGGCCTGCTCTATTGTCTTTCCTTTACCTTCCAGGTGGGAAGAAAACGAACCTGGGGCCTTTTGTGCACTTTCTGGAGACCGTTTGAGCCACTGTTTATGGAAAGCCGCCCAGTAGGGTAACAGAATGTTGAAGACAGAGTTCTTCAGCTCATCAAACAAATTCAGAGGTGGTACTGGAACCTCCTGCTGAAGGGCTTGTTCAGCTGCTCGGATAGCTCTCCCCAGCCTCTGAGTATCCATCGCCACCTGGAAGACAAGCCAGACACATTCACACTCACAGATGTGCACAGAGAGAGGGATTTCTGGACATGTCAACGTGACTCAGAGTGTTGCCTTCACCCCCAGCATAGTAAGGCAAAATGATTGACTATGAATCAATCAAGTATGTGTCTCCACATTATTCTCACACTATGGATATAATCTGGTTTCTCTGCCAAGCTGTTGCGAGAACACAGCTGTGCAAGCATTTCTCAAAAAAAAGGAGCTGAAAATGAATCCTACTAATAAGAGGCTGATGGCAGCATTTTATTACTTCAGAGTCATTAGCCACATTTAGAACTGATTTCCTTTCCCCAATAAAACCACTTTGCTGTACTTCTAGCTAATCTATTTCTTTGTCCTTTTGAGTCTCTGGAGAAAAAAAGTTATAAAACAATTGTTTTTGTTTACTTTCTATTTATATCTTGCCCTAAAGGAAGGACAGATTGCCTTTCACCCAAAGGGCTAGTAAAACAGATGCATTTTCACTAAAAATTTATAATGATGGAGCTTGAGAATACCTCAAAAGGGAGAACATTCCACAACAGGCAGGCTATCATAGAGGCCGTTCCCATTACAAGCTTAAAACGGTTTCGAAATGGTTTCGATCCTCACAGTCCCCATGTCAGGTTGGGTTAACATACTTTTCGCGTGTTAAATCGCCCCAAAGCATTGTAAATAAAACACTCATTTCAACGGCCCGGTTCCCATTACAAGCTTAAAATGGTTTCAAAACAGTTTCGATCCTTGCAGTCCCCATGTCAGGTTGGCTTAACACGCTTTCCATGTGTTAAATCGCCACAAAGTGTTGTAAATGTTAACACTCATTTCAGCAGGTCTCGCTCCAGTTCATGCGCTTGAAATGTTTTACCTTTCTTGCTGTGGGAATTGTACTGTTTTAGTGGGATGAGAATGCATGTTTAGGGTTTTCCTCCCCCAATAGCTTGCTTCCAAAGATAGTGATTTCACTGTAAAAATCCACCCCCTAAGCAGCTGTTACACTGTAGCAATCCACCCACTTCACACCTGATAAGAATGTTGCAATTCTGCGCAATTCTAAAAGTTCTGACCTTTTACTTTCAATTTAATCGCATTCGATCCGGATTCTGAGGATTGTACGTGGCATACGTGACTCAAGGGGGGACTCAAGTGGCTACTTTCTAAAAGCCACTTTTTGAAGCTGCCCTGCCCTCTTCCTCCTGGCATGAATGCGCCACTCATAATGGACCCCTTCATGGAGCCTAGCTGGTGGCTGAGTGGCTGCCACTTGCCTGGATGGATGAAAAACGGCACCAGGCAGCCAGCGATTCTTTCCCCTCCTCTCCCTATTGCCCAGGGCACATAGCAGCAGTGGCAACTCAAGCCCCCTTTGCCCGCTCACCTCCACAACCACAGCCTTAAACATTCACACTTCTCACCGAAACTTCAGCTGCTTTCCTCCCTTTTCCCTTTCTAAAGGTCAGAACTTCCAGAATTGTGGAGAATTGCAACATTGTTATCAGGTATGAAGTGGGTGGATTGCTACAATGTAATGGCTGCTTAGGGGGTGGATTTTTACAATGAAATCACTATCCTCCCTGAACCTGCAGCTGCTTTCCTTTCTTTCCCTTTCTAAAGGTCAGAACTTCCAGAATTGCAGAGAATTGCAACATTGTTATCAGGTGTGAAGTGGGTGAATTGCTACAGTGTAACGGCTGCTGTAATGGGTGGATTTTTACAATGAAATCACTGTCTTTGGAAGCAAGCTATTGGGGGAGGAAATCCCTAAACATGCATTCTCATCCCACTAAAACGGTACAGTTCCCATAGCAAGAAAGGTAAAACGTTTCAAGCGCACGAACCGGAGCAAGACCTGTTGAAATGAGTGTTAACATTTACAACGCTTTGGGGCGATTTAACACGCGGAAAGCGTGTTAAGCCAACCTGACATGGGGACTGCGAGGATCGAAACCATTTCGATACCATTTTAAGCTTGTAATGGGAATGCAGCCCTACCTGTATAGAGGGGGACACAATCCCTGTTGTAGACCTTTATCTATCATTTATCAAACAGAAGTTCTGAATGATACCTGCAGCCGGGGCTCAATCTGAGAGGCGAGGAAACAGTCACGTATCACCAAAACCTTTTTCTTTAGAAGAGTTGTGTCAGGCCATCCATGGTTGGCATTCTTGAATTTCTGCACCTCTAGGAGAAAATGTAGGCCACTCTCCAGCACAGGAGAACCCTGCATTTGGAGGTGTTTAAGGAAATGGAGCATCTCTATGGTGGGCCAGCCCTCTGCAGCCCTCTTTAAAGCCTGACAGAAGTACATCTTATCATCTTTGGTTGCCTTTGCTCTGGCTGATGATCCATCTTGAGCTTTCTGGTTTCTTAAGCGTTTGAGAACTACTTTGGCAGCTATTGTATCTAGAAATGGTTCCAGTTTGCACCAGCGCTCCTCTGGAATGTGGGAAGGCTGCACTCCACATTTCTTCAGCCCCTCACTCACCTCATCCCAAAACTGCACAAAAGCAGGGGCAAGAAAGGAAAACAAGGACAGTCGGATTTCATTCCAGCTCAAGTCACTTATTTCTCTCTTGGCTACCTCATCCTTTAACTTCAGCTTCAGCTCTTTGGGGAGGCAGGCACTTGATCCCATATCTCCTGAGATGTTCCAGATATCTAGAAGTTTCTTCACGCAATCCAAGCGCTTTTCATTCTGTGCAATGTCATGGCAGGCCTCAATTTCTTGTAGTAATGCCAGAACTCTTTGCAGCTCCACATCTTGCATTTTAACAGCTGCTTTTTTATAAACATTTAGAACAACAGTGTTGCTGAGCAGTCCGGATACATTTTGAGGAGAAAGTACATCTTGAGGGGTTGGTGACCTTTCTCTGCTTGCTTGAGGGGTTGGTGACCTTTCTCTGCTTGCTTGGACAGTGTTGTCTATGTGATTAGACTTTGGCACTGCCTTTTTCCTACCCTTTTTCCTATGTAGATCTCTGCCATCTGAGTTGTGAAGCCAGGCCTGGCGTCTCTGTTTTTTAACCCTGCAAGAAGAAGGCATGAATGTGGGACCCTGAAATATTTAAAAAATCCCATGAGACATTATTAAAATGATGTGTCCTGGAAAGCCAGTGGGATCTCCTATCTGTAGCGTTGATGGGTCCATTGATACCATGGGGGAATTACTAGTTGGCTTGGCTGGTCGTCCTATTAAAGCCCTAGTCTCTCTGGCACTGTTGGAACAAATACAGCCATCAACAGAATTGCTCCCTAATGCCTTTGATGTTCCTATGAAACACATAAAGCACCCTGATATTCCATGAAACTGCAGGTGATGAAGCAGCTAGAATGTCGGTGCTAAAAGTTTCATTACAATTGCAATCTAACAAGAGTTAGAGCATTTTATTGCATCTAGTTAGAGATGGTGACAGCAGTGAAAAATAATTATTTCCCTGCCACCATCCGATCCTCAAGAAGCTGTCCAGCAGAGCTTTCCCACATGATAAGCAGCCTAGAGACACCTGAGAAACAGAGGATGCTGCACTGAAAAGCATTCTGCCCCTATCAAGTTATGTGAGGTGAAATGAAACTTCACCGTTACTTAGTAGTATCCCATCTTTGAACGTAAAGGCTCCATCAAGTTATTTATTAAAAAAATAAAGTAACATTAACTAGCCAGGGATAGGCCAATTCTTCGTGAATTAGGCCCTTTCTGCACTTATCTGTAGATCCAGACCAAAGAGCCTCTGGTCCAGATCCTGAGCCTCTTCATCCACATGTTAATGAAGATCAAGGAAGTTCTCTCTTCCCATTAGTCTGGTTCTGTCTGCACAAGAAGGAGCTAGACCCAGATTAAAAGGCCCAAAATCTGGATCTACTGTAGACCAGACAAATTGGGATTACAACTGGAATAAGGGCATTAATCTGGATCATGGTGGTGTGCAGATGCCACACCTTTGTGATCTGGAATTGCCAGGGGGTGGTATTCAGTGGCACACTACTGTTCCTTCTTGCACCTCTGAGAGAAGAGAAACTATAGTGTGCCACCAAAAAGCACTCCACTCATCATGCCTAGGAGCAAAAGTTCATAGCCATGGGGTTTGAGGATGTGGTTTTGTGTTGTGTGCTAAGGCACACCACTGAATAGTAACTTCCCCCCATGACTAGGAGCAAAAGTTCTTCCCCTTGGGGGGATGTTATTCAGCTGTGCACACTGCTGAAAAACACCCCCCCCCAAAAAGACCTGAGGATAGAAAATTTCACTCCTAGCCGTCAAGAGAGGGTGGGGGGGGGTTTTTGCAAAGCTTGCACAAGCTTTGCAGTCTGGAGAAGGCTTGGGCTCAATTGGCACTGTCAATGCAGATGGCACTGATCCAACCCATGCTTTCCATGGTCTAGATCAGTAGGTCCAGATTATAGTAGCTCGTGAAGCTGCGTCACTGTGAATCAAGATCTCCAGCCATGTATTGACTGGAGATTGTTTTGATCAAATGGCATGGCAACCAACTGTCCATACATGATGTGAGCCTACCAGTTGGCATGCAAGCTTGAACTCTTTTTATGTCACTGTGAAGTTTGCCATAACACTAATACTACTGCAATGCCAGCCTTATGGATCAGGTGCAGACTTGGCTTTAGTTTCCGAAACACACTGGTCAATTTGTGCAGTCCTTAGTTTCTGCAACTGTGATTACCTCTCACTTTTCACCTGCTTGATTTCATGATCTTTGCTCACAGAACTTTGGGTATCAAAGTAAGATGCTGGAAGACAATGCCTGCAAGAAAGAAAACCAGGTAGGAATCTCTTCATTTCATAATGAAGAGTTCAAAGTTCATTTCAAAGAGCATTATTTCATTTTATACTGAGACTTACTCTTAGGACAAAACCAAATTCAAATTATTCTACCCTCCCAAATTGCACCATTTCACATTGTCTGGCTAGGGGATATTTAGGACATTGCACATCACTGTAGGGTGTTGAACACTATGACCTGTGAAAGTCCTCCTAGCTCAGTGTTTCCCAAACTTTTTCCATAAACTATACTCTTCATATTAACAAAATGTTTGTCACTGTAAATAAATAGTCCAAAATGGGATTCCTCCTTTTCTTTGCATACCCTTAAATGTCCTGGTTTGTATCCCTGGGGTTGGAATCACTGTCCTTTCCTAGCTGAACATGCAAAGATTCTCATAATCCACAGGAAGCCATCCTGAAACTCACTCAAGAAAAGATGTGACTTCATGATGGAAATAATGGAGCCATGCTTCAACAAGATCAGGCAGAATATAACGAGCAATTGGCTTAAAAGTGGAAGGCTGCAAGTCTTCACTTCCAAATGAAATTCGTTTCTGAAGATGCTGGGCAAATTCTTGCATATTTGAGCTACAGCCTGTGGAGAAAGAAGAGGTAGAAGACTCACTTCAAAGAAAAACATGTTTTGTTAAAAGTGTATCCAGAATTCCCCAGCCTGGAGCAATTCTGGTGGGGAAAATGGCTCCTAAGTACTGGGATAAACCTCCTGCATTTGGATGACTGTTGCAGTACAGGTCCTCATGCTTGCCCTGGAGCCACGTCTGGGTTAGGTCCATGGTTTCCCCAGGGGACACATTTTCGTGAAGCAATTTGGTGCACTGCAAAAATGTGCCCCGCCCCCCATTAAACCAGAACAAAGAGGTGTGCAGCTTTCTGCATACTGGGGCCATGGTCACACCTTCAGTTTAAACCTTCTTCAGTCCATCTTCAGGTCTGACTGCTCACACCTTTTCATTTCTATCCATTTTACTTCCATTCAGGAAAGTCCAAGTGGAAGGCGGAAAGTCCACAAATAAAACCAATAGGTGTGAGCAGTCAAGACCAGAAGAGGGACTAAAGAAGGTTTAAAGTGAAGATGTGAACATGGGCCAGTTTTCTCTGAGCTAGACCCTGGTAGACCTGTTTTTTCAGGTTTATCAGCATCCTGGCATAGGTAACCATTTTGACCACCTATATGGGGGCATGTTCCATCCAAATGCAGCTGGAATGTCCCAGGGAGGTAGTAAGGCTTCTCTCTTTTAATGTGCAGAAGACATATACCATGTTGGACTGTTCTGTAGGTAAGGCTCCTATATTTCTAATTTTTCTTTATGAGACAATCCAGTTTTTGTACACTCAGAATTCCCAGATGGTTTACCTGCACTGCAGTCCTCAAATCTCTGAAAAATTTGCCAAGCAATATAATGGATTTCAGACTGGCTTGCCTGCTGGTTCCATGCATTTTCATAAAGGTTCAACTCCTTCCACAGCAACAAGTTATGAATTTTCTGAGCATCCTCAAACCTGAATGATGGCCAAGAAAAAGTCCCGTATCACTTAAGGATGAATCAGAAAAGTGCTACCAGGTGAATTGTGTGCACTGAATAGCGTATACAGAAAAAGCACACTCACCATCAAAATCACCAAATCAAATTTCAGATTGAAAGGAAAAAAACAGCTCACCGGGTCAGATAGTGAAGAAAGGAGTCACAGTGTCCCAGGTTGCACATCAAGACCTGGAGGAATCGAGTGGATATCAATGTTTCAAAGAACTCTGCAGGAAGATCCCACTGGTTGTTTGGTCCTGTTTTTGTTCCTCCATTTGTCTGGAATTGCTGCAGCAAAGACAGACGACCACAGGAGAGGGAAATCATGAAATGATTACATCATTAGCAAAGTCCTAGACAATAAATCTGAATTTTCAAGGTATCCAAATTACACAAAATTTATTTAAAAAACATGCAGTGATCATTTGCATGGGTGGAAGAACTCATGAATGTCTCTTCAGTGATAAGGATTTTTAAGGTATAAAAGCAACAGGAGCAGCATAGACCAGAAATCAAGTCAACCAAGCATTCTTTTTTAAAAAATTGATTATACGCACACCATTCTCCAGTCATTGCTTCTCTGTGTATCATTCTTCATGTCTCTCTGGTCACCCATCACAGAAAGTGATGGGGCAATATTAAATGAAGATAGGTAGCCAGTATTCAGAAGAACGTCTTCCTTGAATGGCCCAAACCTACAGAAGCATTAAAATAAATAGATGGCATTACTTTTATGAAAAGCCTTTCAACTTCATGTTAAAGAAGAGGAAATCAGAACAGAAACAACCCAATTTGAGCAGAATGCTAAAGTCCCAAGGGGCTAATTTTAACTTCATTGATCATCTATTGAATTGGTGAATGAGTCCTCTTACTATGGCTAGAAAATGTGGAGGGTTAACTTTCCTAGCTTTCCTTTGAATGCCATATTACGTATCTGTTCTCAGAAAGATAATTTTATTATAGCAGAGAATATAATTCAGAATTAGAGTATTTCATCATTGGGCTTCTCCAAGCTTGTTCTCTTTTCTTCAGAAGTTTCATCTACCAACTAGCCAACAATTATACTGTTTGTCTTCATTATCTGCCCTTTTTATGTTCAATGTAGGTGGAAAAATTCACGAGACCCATCCTCCTACACACTTTGTAATCCTTTATTACTGCACATACCCAAGCTGACTGGTCCTCTGGTAATGAATGAGAAACCGGGGAACCCAGTAAGAACGTAGGCGTCTCAAAGCATCATATTGGTTCCTGCTCAAGATAGCAAAAGCTGTCTCCTCGGAAGCTGTAATTTCACCAGGTTGTTCCTGTCAGCACAAGAAAACCAGGACAATAACATTATTGAGTAATTTACATTAAAGGGTTGCCTCAAATTGCTTCCTTCTTTTTAGTTGCTCTTATATTAGCCAAATCTGGATAAAATCTTCCATTCCTTGACAGCTCACAATATCCTTCGTTAAACCTCTTATTTTGAAAAATGTTTCTTCTGTTGTTTATTTTTTAAAAAAATGATAATTAACAGATAAGAAAACTTTCCTTTCATCTCCCTAACTAAGGGGGTGGGCGGAAGGAAGGGAAGAGGCAATATTTTTAATTATGGTTTAATAGTTTACATGTTTTATTTTTATTGTAACCCACCCTGGGCCCATGTGGTGAAGGGCAGGATATTACTTAAAAATAATAATAATAATTAGAATAAATTAACTTCAGAAGGTAGGATGCAATCCTGATTGTTAGTGCAATGAAGAAAAGGAAATGCTGCATTATACCCTCCACATAATGGGTCCTAATGCAAATAATCTTCCTTGAAAAAGGAGAAACAGTACTTGAAATTGGGTGTGTAAGTATAAATGGAGAAAACAAGAAAAATTGTAGCATAGAACACTCTAGGAAGAGGCAGTGGAAAAATTCAGAGCTTTCTCTGATGAAGCCTTTAGTGTGATTAAGCAGCATGTTTGAAGGTAAAGGAAGGAAACAAATATTAATCTCTAGGTCGCTTCCTTTTTGTGCTAGCTGCTTGGCTACTCAGCTGGCAGAACTGTTTGATCACCTGGGGAGAACAAAGCACTAGCCTAGGTACAGGAGAAGGCACCTGTGCCCCAGAAGTGTTACTCACTTGGCAGGCAGGCGGAATCATCAGCTTGTACTTGGCTTGTATGCTCCTGCCAAGAAAAGAATACCAACCTCAGGAAGTGCAGTAGAGACTTAAGCTGCTGACAAGGTCTCGATGGCTTCAGACACTGCCTGGGAGTAAAGCCCTTCCAGAATAATCACTTATTGAATAGACAGTGTAGAGCAGTGGCTGTGTGTGTGTAATATAGTGACATGCACATCCAGGAATTTCAACAGCACAAAATACCTGGAAATGTGTACTTGCTACTGCCATGCATGCACAGGTGTCTTTTTCAGGCCCCACCTATGTATGGTGGCCACAACCAAGATGGCAGTTCTCTCCAGAAGATGGGTTATAGTGGGTTTTTGCAAGGATATCATGAGGTGATGCTGGGGTTGAGACAGATAAGTGTGCCAATGCCATTACAGCCCTGGCACAATTGTGCTATATATCCCCCATCTGGACAGAGTCTGAAGCCACGATTTAGGGAAGAGGCAGGACAGTACAATAACTTTGTTCCTTAACAAGTTGAGAAATTAGATATTTTGCAAGGGGAATGTCCCTCACCTGACACCACCACAGATGTTTAAGAGACACTATTTTTTTTTTAAATTTTAGAACAGAACATGACACCAGCACAGCCATCATAGTACTGGTGGATTGTCCTTATCTCCTGGTCCTCCAAGAAGATGTAGAACTTGCCTTGTTGCCTATCCAGAATTAAATATGATCAGAAATATGTCTCGTCCTTCACACATGAGTACACATTTCCAGTGGCAATTTTTAGCCATATCAAACCAAATCAATGAACAGAGCATAACTGGACAAGGTTCTGAATCTGAGAGCTGACGTAGTAGCCTAGCTAAAATCTTAGCACCAGTAGATATTTCCCTGTCTTCAGCCTTTCCAATAATTCCCAGAAATGAAAAGCATCAGAACTGCTCAGCTTGGATGCCTCCCATGGAACAACACAAAGCAGGGTTGTTCACCATGAAGGTGTGGAATCCTGCAGGCAGAAGCTGTGCATAGGTGCATGCGTTTTAGATGTACTTTTAAAAAGCAGAAAAGCATTGTGAACAACACCATTGTACCTAACAGCAAGGGTTAATTAAAACAATACAGACAACATTATCCTCTTGCCATCAACCAGTAAAGCCATCCCATTTAGTGAAATAAGACCAAATCTGGAGACAAGTCAGATCTGGGAAAGTCCATGGGGAAAAAATTTATCCAGGAAAGCTCAAACTAAACATTGTAAGTGCTTCCTGCATGCAAAACATTCAGGGAGCACCTTAAAAGGGAAACAGGACTTAATTGCTGGCATTAAATTAATGTGCTTTATTTATAATTTTATAAATGGCAATTTTATTCATTATAATTCTAGCTTTATAAATAAATAAATTGTAGAGCAGCAAACCAGGCATGCAGCTGATGCAAAATTAAGGATTTCTGTATCAGTTTGATGCTTGGCTTGCTATGCTTTTTTGTCCCTCCCCCACCCCCACCCCCCAAGCAACAATATTTATTTTACATTCACAAAAACTCACTGGAATCAAAAACAAATTTTACTTAAAAAAAAAAGATTATTCTCTTATTTCTCCATCTTATATAGAGAATATTATTGCACTGCTTGCTACGCTTAACGTGTGTGAGAGGCAAGCCTACGCTTGCATCTGCTGGTGTCCCATGTGCAGGAGCAGGCAGAGCCAGCAATCCAGAGAAATAACGTTACTCTTTCTGACTCTTCATTTGTGAAAAAAGATACTTTTCTAGCCCCCCATCAAACATTTCCCCTATTTTTTGCTTACAGATAAGGACTGTGAATGCTGTCTCTACCAAATATGCAAAACGCATAGTAAAAAAAACTGTGAATAACAAAGGGTTGCTGAAATTTAATTTAAACCAAAAAAAGGAAAGGAAGGAAGGAAGGAAGGATGGGCTTATGAGCTTCCCCATGTGATTTGGCCACCACACCTAGTTTGAAAAATTAACCATCTCTACCGGAGAGCAGTGAAAAAGAATAGTTGAATCTCCTGGGGTGTAGCTGTAGCTTCCATGTGCTTTTGGTGTTCCATAAAATCTTCACAGTCAATCCAAAAGTCTAGAAGGTGGATCCCCACGGTGTCATGCAGAAATTCCCTGAAGCTTTCCATACCTACTCTCTGTAATATACAAAAGGATAAGAGACAAAATTGTAGATATACAAAGGAGGAAAGGATACCACCTCTCCACCTACAGGTATACTTCTAGCATTATCACAGGATAATCAACTCTCAGCCCAGGTTTAGCATAAATAGTGAGAGCACTTACCTGTGATCTACCATCTTGGGAATGACATCCAAGCGTGTGCAGGACCAAACCAGCCAAACATGGCAGCCACATATGTGCACAAGCCCAAACCCAGTCCAAAATGGTGGCCATTAATATGCACAAGGCAGCAATCATGAAATACCCAGATGTATGTGTTGCACCATCACAAGACAACAGTGCCAGACCAGTAAGTCCTGCCACTTTCCTCATCCTGTTGCCCTGCCGTCTGGGCATCAAGTGATAATTCAGAGAGACTCCAGAATATTGCTAAATAGTGCAATAAAGTGGAGAGGTCTGAAGGAGACCTTAGAGGCTTAAGGTCTGGCTAAGAACAAATGAAGTAAACAGTAAATAAATTTGTAAACATTTGTATACACAGGTGTTCCTTTTTACTTGTGCCATTCAACAGCCAGATTTTTTTGGGGGGGCACATATTTTATTTATTATTGTATTCACTTAACTTTTATATAGCATGGAAATATATTTGTGTGTAGTTCTAAACAGCAAGGAAACAGTAACAACAAAAAATCAGAATGTGTAGTAAGGAAGGAAACACCATGACAATAAGGCAAATTGAAATTTCAAAATAATAAGGACCAGTTGTGCTGGTAGCATTCACATGTTTTAGAGCTCGTGTAAGGCAATAAGTTGGGATTCTGGTCTCTAACTGCACAGAAGAACCTACAGTGCTTGTATGAAATAAGATATATTAAAATGAAAGTGGAGATCATAGGGAACGGTCAGAAACTGGGGCTGTGATCAGACATGCTGAAATGGACACCTTCTGGACAAATTTGAAGGGCAAACATTTTACCACTACATGTGCCTTACTTCACCTCAGACTGTGGTCACACTTAAGGTTTAATCCAGCTTCAGTCCACTTTGAGAGTGAGAGAATACATCAGCAAAGTGACAAGCTGTTTTCTTTCAGTGTTAAATCACTCAGAAAATTCACATTTGAGATATACAATGTGGGAAGAAGATTACTGGACACTTTGATGTGTTCTCTTGCTCTGAAGGTGGACTGAAATTAGATTAAGGCCCTGTTCCCATGCAATTTTCTTATGGTTCCAAGCGCAGGATCGGCGCTATCCGTCCCCATGGGTTTTGGATTTGGTCTGAGAAGAGCATGCCAAGCCCTCCCAAACCGTGCCAGAAGGGTGCGGAATTTGATACCTGTAAAAAGTCTTGGCATGCTTTGGGGGGGCCGGTACACATTGCTCAGCGGGGACACTAGCGGGCTAACGGGGAGGAGATTTGTGCTCACATCATTGGAAGGTGGGGTGTGCTTGCTGTCCCTGCCCTGTCCATTGAAGATCGCGGCTGCTGACTTTTAAAAATGCCGATCGCAAAGGCCGGCTGGAGAACGGCTTGCTTTTTAAATTTTCTACCATTTCCATGGAGGTAATTCCAACCCCGTTTCAAGAATGCCAAGGCAGGCTGCATAATGGCTTGATTTCTGTTCTATTTGCAATCCCCGTTTCTCCGATCTGCAAGGTGATCATAAATAAAGGCTTGAGTTTCAGTTTACGGATATTCTCGCGGTCCCCAGTGGAGTGGAGGTGCACACAACTGCTCAAGCGCCTATTGCTGCTAAACCTCGCAGCGGCTTTCAACGTTTTAATTTTTAAAAAATTATTTTTGTGAATGAAGCTTTATTTTAACTTGTTTCCATGCCTTCCACCCCAGTCCTGGCTGTCCATGCCACTAAGGGAGGGGGGGATGTGGCACAGGGGTGGGCTGATGACAGTCTGGCTGCCAATGAGGATAGAGGGGCTGGAGAGGAGGTGGTGCTGCTCTGCTGTACCAGGGTTTGGCACAGTTCTTATGGGGACGCCTCCATCCGTGCCCAACCTGTACCTGTCCCATGTTGCCTGGAATCTCATGGGGACGCTCAAAATGCGTTCCTGGTTCCATGCCTGGCCCATGTGTGCCCAAACTGTGCCAGATGCCCAGCATGGGGACACAGCCTAAACCTTAGGTGTTACCACAGTCCCAGTCTTGGGAGAGGTTGTCTCTTCTTCAGATAGAAAATTTTAAGACTGAAGATGACTCATTCTTCAAGTCGCATTAGGAGGGAAATCTGTCTTACAAATGCTGTAGGCCAACAACCTATCAGGGTCCTGAAAAACTGGGCTGGCAGCAGCCAACCAGTGGTCGACACTGGTTGTTAGGAAAGTGTTGTCAGCCTTCAAGGTGAAAAATTAAAGAAGAATGTGAATACTTGTTATTGTTTCAGTCTTCAGAGGGGTGCGTTTTCTAAAATAAGTATCTGAAAAACTCCATATTAGATCAAACCCTGGATGTATTTGAATGCTTTAAAACCAAGTTTCTCAACAAGGTGCAAAGCAACTCACAGTCCCTAGGATGTCTTCTTTCAACTGCTGCAGGCCAGCACTTCCAAAACCATAACACAGACTGGAGTCCTCTGCTTCCTGTAAGTTGTTTTTCTTGTTTAGGTCAAATTGCAGAATCTTCCTGGGTCCTGAGAATAGTTTTTCGCAATCCCTGAAGAATATAGAATAGCATGTCAAAAACCAGAATTAGTTATTTGCAACTGAAAGGCTGTGATTCTCCAAGAAGTTAAGCAGAGCTTTACAACTTCGTCCAACAACCATGAGAAATGAAACAAAGTCTGCTTCTAGACAGTCAAGAGGAAAATGTAAGAGTTTGCTTGCATCTCACAATTGCCTCTTGCTGTCCCTTCCAGACTGCGGGGCAAAAGTGCAGGGGAAACACAGCACTTACCTGTATGGATGCTTGTTCTCACAATAGCAAGGCAACCACTTCTGGGTATTTTGACAGCATGAAATAATCAGAAGCGTACATGTGTAGTGGCCATTTTAGCCTGCAATTTAGCCACACACATGTGGGGTTTTCTTCAAAAAGGACTATGTAAGCAAGCTTCTTGATGGTAATGCCACATCGCTATTCCAAGAAAATCTATGGTTAGAGTTCCTTTTCTGCGGAATAGGTTACCACAGGATTTCACCCCTTTTTCATGTGACTGTGTTAGGATTGCCACAGATATGTGTGACAATCCCAATGTAGCTACCACACAATTTTACATTATAGGCTCATTATATACTGAATGCAGCCAATCTGGTATGCTCTCTTTGCCTCACTCCAAGTAATAGACCAGCTCTGGTCCTACCAGATGACATGCCGCTATTGCAGGATTTCATCCAGAATAAGACCCAGTGAGGAAACTGAGAAATGAAAAGCCAGCAGATGCTTCAGCTATGAGGACACAGCATCTGTCTCTCTCACCATCCCACGTACATAAGGCCTGTGAGAACCTCAGATTGGATCAGGAAACACTAGTCATGTTTAGGAAAGTAAAATCTAACTTCTAGACATATAGCAGGGTCATACAAATGCAGCAGCTGAAAAATCTAAGATAAAGATCTATGTGACACATGTTAAGTTTCTACACAGAAATGAAGCCACCTAAAACACTCCTAACTTTTAATAGTTAAACCTACTGATCTGTGTGATGTTCAGTTAGCTCTTGATCAGGCAAGGAGGCAGAAGCGTCTCTGTTCAGATGGGATGGCGACGCTATTGGCTCATCAACACTGGTCCAGCCACTCATGATTCTTCCTGAAACAAAGACACCAGTCTAAAACAAGACTGAACTTCTGAGACTCAAAGGCAGTTCTTTAAAGGGTCGAGACAACCTGCCCTTCCCTACTGACACTTGCTAAAGCATTAGTTAAAGCATCACAGCAGAAGTAAACGAACAAGATGCATTTCGGGTTATTGCCAAGTGAGTTTGGCAGAGTCTGAAGATAGCTTTTATTTGCTTTCCCTAAAGTCTTGTATGAAGGGGCATTCATTTTTTTAAAAAGCCCAGAAACAAAGGCTGCATCCCTACAGACCCTGGAAGGGCCAGGATCAAGGGGTACCTTCAGATGGCTTGAGGCAATTGAAGGATGTTTAGATCCTGCCTCTTTCTCCATGGCAGATAGTAGGAGGTAATCTCAGCTTTTTACCTCTGTCTGTTTTTACCTCTATATTGCTTCAGGATATTAGCCAAGTGCCTTCCCACTTCCTTTTGTTTTCCCCCACACACTTAGATATCATCCAAGCATTTAGAAGAGAAACAATATTGGGAGGAGCGGACAGATGAAGGTAAGCAATTGGTATTATGCCAGATTTCCTATGATACTGATGTTTCAAGATATTGCCTTGATATCACAGGACTACGTAGACATATGTAGCATTCCCAATACAGTCCTGGGACAATTGCAAGTTTTAACCCACATTTGAAGGCACCCTAGGACAGTAGCTCCCAGAGGAGTGACTGAATGTCATACACCTTGTGGTGGCTCCCAACCTCTGAAAAAATGCCACAGTGAGGGAACCCCTTTGCAGGGCCATCAAGGTACAGGGAAGTCCAACTGGAGGCTGGAAAGTCCACAAATAAAATGGATAGAAATGAAAAGGTGTGAGCAGTCAGACCTGAAGATGGACTGAAGAAGGTTTAAAGTGAAGGTATGACCATGGCACTAGTTATATATTCTTACTGCTGGTCCTTTCTCCCCTGGAGGCAGACGGGGAGCTCTCACGTTGTTGTCTACGCAGATGTTCTGCAACTGGAGAGTCAGCCAAATTCAAGATATCTGGGAATGCCAAGGAAATCTTTCTGGAGCTTTGGACTGAAAAGCTTGCAAAACGGCCTGCAGGAAAGAATAAAGAGAATTTAGGGTTCCCAGAAAGAAGATCTTTAAAGGCCACCCATTAAATGTTAAGGCTGGTTTCCCCAATACACAATGTTAAGTACTGGGATGCAATTTGGCCTTGAGAAAGCTGGAAGGTTGAATTCCTGTCCTTTCAGAGGAAAACATCTTTGCCATTTTCCAAATATACTTTTGACTCTACCAAAACATAACTGATTACTTCAGTTCATTGCATCTATTTCACATGCTACATTGGGATCTCTGGTGTCCTACTATGTTTTGAAAGGTTGTTAATGGACAGCAATCTGCAGGAAAGTGTTGCTTCCTTGACTAGTCAGCCTAGATATAGTGAAGGAACAGACAAGTAGGGACTTGAAGCTGCCATTCAACACTGCAGCCTTGTCCAGATGAGATGAATATAAGCACTACAGTGGTCATGTCCCCATGCACGTTTGGTCCGGTACCGAAATCAGGTTTGGCAAGGGGTGTCCCCATGCATTTTAGATTTGGCCCAGTTTCTGAGGACCAGATTGCCCAAACCCGTGCCAAACCAGTATCAAATTTGGTATCTGGAAAAACAAGTCAGGGCAAGAATCCAGATTAAATACAGTGAGCCTCAAGGCAATCAAGCAGGAAACTAATTTGCATATTAGTCATCCAATAGCTGCCATTACTAGCCTATCATGCGCAGAGCCATGTCATATGTAGTGCATGACATCAATGTGCAGGTGAGTTCAAGTTCTCTGCACCTGTATGATGGGGTTAGTAACAGCAGGCACTGCATGACTAATGTGCAATATTTGCTTTGCCCAACATGGCATCAGATATACAGACAGCATGTCACTGCTTCAAAGAATGCTGAACCCAGAGCTCTATTCTTTACAGTAATTTCCAGCAGAAGTCTTGTTAGACAGAAGTCAGGAGCCTATCTGCTGATCCTGCCAGTGTCTCATGCAGGGTCATGCAGAATGGTTTCATGGCCAAGTGAGGACTCAAACCCAGGTACTCTTAGGTTCTAGTTCAACAAATGGAGATGTCTGCATTTGTCTGCATGGGAGCAGAGGAAACATTGAAGATGGGTCACCCTGCATCCCATAGGTAGTTCAGGAGAGGAACTATGGTTGGTAGGCAGCAGAAGGCCCTACTGTTACCTGCTTTTATATGTTCGTGATAAAGTTGCTCAGTTTCAAAATTTGAAAAAGCTCTTTTCTGGGGAGCTACATCTTCCATAATCTTTAGTCACTGTAGCCTAGAAATTTTTTTAAAACCCTACTGAATTGTGTTGGGATTGAAAGTGTGACTACTACATCTGATAGGTTTCTGTACAAACAACCAGACGTAATCCAAAGAAACTTGCAACCTTCTCCTTAATAGAATTAAAGTGATGGATATATTGTTGGTGAAACTTCACACATGCAAACATCAGAAACCTACAATAATACTGCATCCCCATTACAAGCTTATTTCGCTTTCCCTAAACTGAAATAATAGAACCGGATGCTAAGGTGAATTTGCCTGATCCCATTACTTTCAACTCAATCTGGATTCTGAGGATTGTACGTGGCGTACATGACTCAAGGGGGGACTCAAGTGGCTACTTTTTAAAAGCTGCTTTTCGGGGCTGCCCTGCCCTCTTCCTCCTGGCATGGACGTGCCACCCATAAGGGACCCCTTCACGGAGTCTAGCTGGGTGGCTGCGTGGCTGCTACTTCCATGGATGGAGGAAAAATGGCAGCGGGCAGCCAGCAATTCTTTCCCCTCCTCTCCCCATTGCTCAGGGCACACAGCAGCAGCAGCAACTAAAGCCCCTTTGCTTTAAACATTCACACAGAACCTCAGCTGCTTTCCTCCCTCCCTTTCCCTTTCTAAAGGTCAGAACTTTTAGAATTGTGTAGAATTGCAACATTGTTATCAGGTGTGAAGTGGTTTGATCGCTACAGTGTAGCGGCTGCTGTTAAGGGTGGATTTTTACACTGAAATCACTGTCTTTGGAAGCAAGCTATTGGGAGAGGGAAACCCTAAACATGGATTCTCATCCCTTAAAACGGTAGGGTCCCCACAGTAAAAAATGTAACACGTATCAAGTGAACGAAGCAGAGTGAGACCTGTTGAAATGAGGGTTAGCATTTACAATGCTTTGGAGCGATTTAACACACGGAAAGCATGTTAAGCCAAACTGACGTGGGGTCTGCAAGGATTGAAACTGTACTGAATTCGATATAAGCTTGCAATGGGGATGCGGTGCAAGAGTGGTCAGTAGCAGCTGTGAGAGACTTACCTAGGCAGGCTGGGGTACTTCTTGTTTGGCTAGGAAGTCTTCGCAGCTCATGACCTGGAACTCCAGTGGGCTGCCGACCTGTTGATGAATGGCTAGGGATGCTGGATACCATAGCACTGTCTGACTGACGGCTGTAACCACGGATTGCATAGCGACTCGCCGGATAGTGCTCATCCAATGGGCAAATCAGCAGCTTTGCCAACTTGTATTCCAGGTAAAAGACAGTTCTAGGTGGAGACAGGAAGCAAGAGAAAGACAATTCAGAGAAACAAACTGCAAGGCAGAACCCTTTCAAAATATTAGTTTATATGCCCTTTTTCTACAAATCTTTATATTTTAAAAGAAAAAAAAGACAACTCACTTTTCTTCTATTCAGAAAGAAAACCTTGATATTCCACACCTATGCTAAATCAACTGCATACAATATATAACATAAGAGAAATTCCACCAAAAATATCCAAAGGGAACCAACTGATACTTAAGAGAAAGGAGTCCATCAGTTTCCAGTACATAATTTCTGCTACCAAGGATAATTCCCTGAAATCACAAAACTTCTACTATGTAGCTAAATGAATCATAATTGTTGTTAGTTGCCTCCAAATTACCAGGCCTCGAGTTGCCAGAACAGTTGTTAGTTGGTGCTGAATGTCTTTTGGCCCAATTTATTTATTTGCATTTTCTCCAGCCCTATACTTGAAAGAAAGTGGGGAGGAGTAGCTGTTCCTCAGCCAAAGGCCTAGGTGAAAAGGTGTGTCTTTGCCAGTCTTCTAAATGTATATAAAGAAAATGCATGGTGCCACCAACAAGGCCTAATGCAGAGCACCCTCTCCTTTGGCTAGTAAAGGAGGACCTCATCTACAGGTCTTAAAGGCAAAGGCAGGTTGATATAGGAGAATGCATCCATTTAGATATTTTGGACCCAAGCTGTTTAAGGCTTTATAAGACAAAATTAACATGTTGTACTGGATTCAGTAACAAATTGCCAGCTGCTTTTAGACTGGCATGATATCTGTCCAGCCAGCATTGCCAGTTGGTAGTCTAGCTGCTGCTTTCTGCACCAGCTGCAGCTTCCAAACCATTTTCAAGGGAAGCCTCACGCAAAGCACATTACAGTAGTTCAATCTGGAAGTTACCAGAGCATGGATTACTGTGATCAGATCATCTCTGTTCAGAAAGGGATGTAGCTGGCAAACCAGTTGTGGTTGGTATTAGGCAATCTTGGCCACCACTATGACGGAAAATTCCACCTAAAGATGTGGTTTTACTTAAGAAGGTGCTATCTACCCAAGATACAGTTTTACCTTATAAGGTCAGAAGGTGCTTTGTGGTTAGTGACTCAGGGGCACAGGGTTACGCTTGTGCGGCTCTGTGACAAAACTTATCCAATTAGCTTTTGCCAAGTACTCTGTAAGTTTGCTCAACATATATGTATATAAGGAACTGCGAAGACCTTTTTGACACGTACGTGTGGAGGCTACTTCCACATGCATCTGCATATGCAATAAAGCTTTGATCCAGATTCTCGACTCTGTGTCTATGTTCAGCCTGCCTCAAAGAATTCCATGACATCACCACCTGAACTTTGTGTATTATTGCAGAGCCCAAGAGAACCATCAGAGTTTGCACCTCTCCCTTCCAGGCTAATACAGCCCCTATGAGAACAAGATGACTCACAGCACCTCTGTCTTGTCTGGATTCAGCTTCAATTTATTGGCCCCACCAACCTATTACTGCTTCTAATAGGGATGTGCACAAATATTCTGAGCATCTGAAATCCGATTGAATTCGTTTGAATGTGGACATTCAAATTCGAATCAACTGTCTTCACATTCAAATTTAGATATTTAAACGAATTTTGAATGTTCCAAAACATTTGTTTGAATGATTTGAATCATTTGAATGTACAGATACGTATGCATTGCATACATATCTGTATGAATATCATATGTATCTGTATGCATTTGAACTTATAATGTCGAATGAAAACAGGATGCATATGGGATAAAATGGAATGCATATGAAATGCGTACAGATATGTATAACACATACAAATGTTGTCAACATTCATATCTTTAAATACAAATGTTGTCGACATTTGTATCTTCAAATTAATATCTAACATTCAAACAAATAGATTTACATGTAACAGATTCAAATAGGTTTTTGTTGCATTCGGATTTTAAACATTCAAATCAAATAAAATGTTTTGACATTCAATTCGACCTGAATTCGAAAGCAAAAAAAAAAAATATCGTGCACACCCCTAGCTTCTAAGCACTTGACAAGCTCTTCTACCACCTCTTCTTATCTATATAGCATCCTTGAAACAATGTTCTTTCCCAAAGCTTTTTGGACTAAAACTTTCCTAATCTTTAGCCACAGTACACAGATAAATAGATGTGATATTTTCAGCGCAAAAAAACACTTGCCCTCTGGATGTTACTAATTTTTTCTCCCAGCAGTTTGGCCAGGAGTTAAGGACAACAGGTGAACAGTAGACTCCCAGACACCAGCCTTAAAAACTATCTGCAGATTTGTTTCCTTTTGGAAATACCCTTGGCTCTGCAGTCAGGAACAACCAAGGAACTGACTTCCTGACATGCAATTCAGTCCTACCACGCTTGTTCCAATAGCCACAGTTCATGGTTTCCTTCAAATTGCTTTGTGATCCCTGAACCCTGAAAATCTGCTGTTCTGTTCTTTAGAGATAGAAAAAAAAATTCATTTCCACATATTCAGTGGCATTATCCTCTTTGGTGTAAGCCACCCAACTCTCAAACATCAGTACAAGGAAGTTTACACTTTGAGGTTCCAATGCTGCTTTTAATACAAATCTTGGGACCAGATGAAACACTGGATAAAAATAAGCCTTCTTGTACCATTCTAACCTAGGGCACCTAAAACCCTTAAAGACAACTCATTGCCTAGGGCAATGGACATTGCAAATAAATTCAGTACTCAACCTCTGAAAAGGGAGGAAGCGCTCTTGCATTAACCAGCTCAGAGTTCTTTCCCGCTCTGCGTCAGTCGCTCCATAGCCAGGAGAACTTGTGTCTTCTGCCAAAGGTCTAGGAGATTCCAAGAGAAAACCATCCAGCTCCTCCAGTCTTCCTGTAAGTCGGTCATAGTGCAGTCTAAGAGGGAAAGCCTACTTGAAAGATTAAAAAAAAACCCACTTCTTCAGATATTGAAATGATACATTACATATAAAGCTGAAAGGCAAACATGTGGAAAGACTGAGCAATCAACAACACCACTTCAGTGACATGATAAACCTGACTTTGCAATTGGTGGTGTAAATATACACACCAATAACAGGAGTGCAACTTCAGTAGAATGCATACCGAGACCCAAAATATGCACAGATTGCAGTAATAAATGAACACCAAGTTCAGAAGCCAGTCAAATACTCCAAAAGGGTTCTTCTCTTTGCTTCATAGGTCCCCAGTGAAAAGCCAAGATTGCTCAAGAGCAATTTCACCCAACCAGGGAATAAAAATAAAGAAACAACAGTTGAGAGTATATATTTAGACCAGGTCCCTGTGCAATATTTTTACTGCCTCAATACTGCTGTGAAAGCAGCAAAACTGATATGAGCTCCTGTTTTAATCCAGTTTCACTTAGCAAACTTGGCCTGCATGTAAGAGAGGCACGACCATTCTGAATGCTTTGTAAAGCACTCAAAATGGTGTTTTGCCCGGCACTAGTTGAAATAACCAATCGTTTTTCCTCACTTGACTCTCTGGAAAAAATTGCAAGCCACATCTTAGAAATTACATTGTTCTATTCACTTTGCTTGCAAAAATGTGAACTCCACTCACCGGTAGAGCCAGAAAAGCATTGAAAAAATCCAGAAAGAGATCATCATATGTCAGCAACTCTTCTAAAAGCTCATGCCCTAAAGCAGAACCAAGCAAAAAAACAAACAAAAATCAACAGCAGCGATGGACAACAAGCAGCATTTCAAGGAAAGACCTCTCCCCTGGGATGCACAAGTTCAAGTCCTTTTGACTCTCCCATATGACAGAAAATAGCCTTTTCAAAATCTTCCCGTGTGAATTTTGCCACTGTGTGAGGCAGGATGCTGGATTAGGTGGGCTGTGGCCTGATCTATCAGGGCTCCTCTTATGTTAGGAGGTTGCAGCCAATGCATTCAGGGCAGAAGGGCTGGCTTCCATGCCACAGGCAGGGCACACAGTGTCATTAGGCTGCATGCCTCACTCCCTCACTATCTTTGAAGCTGGAGAATGGATCACCTCCAGTTCCAAAAAGACTGCACAGCAGTATTTTATACTCTGCCAGAAATGGCTTTGGAAGTCAACCATGTTTGGCATATCAAAAGTATCGTTGGGTGAATTATAGGCCAGGCAGTTTGCTTGCACGGCTGCCCTCTATCTGCATGGTGGTGGCGCAGGCATCTGAGGCTGAAATACATTGTTCTTCCTGCTCCAAGGACACTTGCCAGCCTTCGGGCTCATGCTACCTGCCTGAGGGTACTGTTAATGTGCCTATGCTGCACACTTAGGGCCTCCACCGGTATTTTCCTTTGCCCATGTGGATGCAGCCTGTGTCTAGTACGCTGGTGTCAATTAAAGGCAAAAATCGTTCACCAGCAACATCAGGTTCTCAGCCTGGAAGATATTAGAACAGATCATTATTATCATGCCGGTGTTCTGAAACAGCTTTTGAATCCCAAACTAAATTTTAGATGTTGGCAGGAAGAAGGAGAAATTTCATTATTTCACACACCAGAGAAAGGGATAAGAATAGTAGATAAATGTTTAGCGAGCATTAATTTTGATTAAATGTTGCCTGACTGTTACTCGAGAGATGTGTCAGGAGAAAAATAAGGGGGAACATTTAAGGAAAGTGTCAACAGAGAAAGAAAAAATCTTGCAGTGAGAACTAAATTGGTATATATGTGCAAGAGAAACACCTGGGCATTTTAACCTACAAGCCTGAGAATGTATCTCCATTAGGGATGGAGGGAGCCGCTTGGAGAGGGAGCTGATTCAGGAATAGTCCAATAGGCCCAGGAGATTGTCTGATGGGTGCAAACATCTCCATGTGTAGGCTAGCTTGTCACCCTCCCGAGCGACCGTGAGTGTCACATAATCATAGACAGTCATCTCATTTCAGGTTGTGATAACCAAACAGCTACGGCAAGTGAAATCAAATGGAGGGGCACTGTTGGGATGGGAAAATCCTCCTCTGCACTCAATGAGCCCTTTCCCTTCCCTCAAGGCAGCTGTAGGGGAAGGCAGCCGCATTTACTTGGGAGAACATAAAAACACGTCACTCAGGTATTGACAGAAGATCACTAGTTAATCTTCTCTTAGGCTGTATCCAGACAAGAGGAATATTTTGTAGGAACTGCAGGGCAGCTGTTAAAGAGCCAACAGGTTTACAATGCTCCACAGTACCTGTGAAGTAAAGTCGGATGCTGTGAAGTTTTTTTTTTTAAAGCTACTTACATCAGCATCCTCTGCAGAGTTTCCCTTCTCTTCACATTTTCCCAGGTGTTTGGGTAAGACCTCAGAGTTCACCCTCCCCTGGGAAGCAACAGACCTCTCAGAGAGGGAGGGGCTGACCATGTGATTGGAAAAGTCCTCCCTGATGCTTTGGAGTATTGGGAGAACTCAGGGACACTCTGTTCTCCCTGCAGAGCTCCTTTACATCTCCTAAAGCCAAATCCAGATTTTTAATTTCTTTCTGGAGGCCCACTAAATCACTCTCATGTACCCAGATCTACCTCATACAGTTGTTACCAGATGTGCTTATTGATTAACCTTGGCACATGAGGCTTAGAAATGCTTTGTGTCAGAGACATATGAATTCTTGGACAGGACTTGACCAAAGTACATAGAAATCCTGTGACAGGTAATCTAAACTCCATTTTGGAACTACAACATTCCATTGTGAAGTACAGCTGCCTCCTCTCATACCATGAAATAGTTTGCCTTAAATGCTGTCAGTGTCCCCAGTGTCCTCTTGACATGTCAATTGGAAATGCTTAAATGTTAACCAAAGTTGGTACATTCTAGTCAAAACGCCTAAAACCTATCAAAATGCACTCTGACTGTCACTGAGTAACTTTGAACGCTCCCTTTGTTGAACTAGAAATCTTAAGAGCAAACATCAATAAGGTCTGTTGACAGAAATTTGATCTGGAAAGGGGACAATGTCCAACATTTTAACAACTTTTCTTCTGTTTGTGTCACCTCATTGTTCCCTCTTGATTAAATTGTCAAATGTCATTACCACAGGAATGTGACAATTTAGATGTGTTACCTGCTGCCTGCGCATAACAACGCCCCTTCTGTACATATGACAATAACTCTCCATTCTGCACACAACCTATCAACCATTACCCATTGTTTCCATTTTGAATTTGACACGATAGTCTATGGGGATCATGTTTGGCCCCAAACCAAAATTAGGGTTAGATAGAGTCAGGGTACAGCATGGCCTTCCATTCTTCAGTTTCCCATCATGCAATCTGGCATCACCCAATCTTTTACTACTGGATCTACCACCTGTCACCTCTTTTCTTAGTCTTTTCTATAACCTCAGACTCTTCTCACCCCTGACTGCTTTTTGTGCTCTTCCTGAGCGCCATAATATCTAATATCTATAGTTTGCAACCTCCTTGGAGGTGAAGAACCAGCAATTTGCTAGCAACACACAGGAGGGTGGGAGAAGCTGTTGGGTACCTTCTGTATTAGCACATAGCACTGAGATTTTTACCACCTTGTCCACCTAAACTTGGCTTAGACGTTCCTGTCAAAGACTTGTTTCTTTCTCTCCCTGAACTTTGACAGTAGCCAGGCTAAAATATACTATAGCAATGCCAGTTCATCATCATGGCTTTACAGGAGAAAGCTCAGGGTTAATCCTGTTAGCACCTAAATAGGAACTGATACATTGTATTGCTTGCTGTTCTGGCTTAGCTGCTGGCCATGATGCTTTGGTTTTTCTTTCACTCCTATGCTTTTTGCTGTATTTTTATTTTAGAACTCTGCTAGTTTTGGACGTATTTTTCCCACGGCTCCACAGTAGTTAATTACATTCTGTCATCTGAAAATCCATGAAATCTACCTTTTCCTTTAAGATCCTGCAGAGAGTGGAATTGGGAGTGGCATGGGGTGTTTTCGCATTTCTCTTCCCATTAGCTGGATAGGAAAGGAGAGTGATTAACCAACATTGATTAGTGCTCACACTGGTCAACTTTGACCTTTCCCTCCCTCTGGAACTGAATACTTAACTTATTCAATTGGGGCCTGGTCCTCCTCTTGGCGCAGCACCTCAGACAGTCCTGGGGCATGGAAGAAGAGCTGCCCCAGATGCTTGAGGTAAGCTTTCAGGTAAGGCTGGTTAATGTGTGGAGAACAATTTTGGGCTCCACGCCTTATCAACAATTAGAGCACTTCTGGTGAGGGTGGGCATGCTTGGAGGCTGTAATAGCCTACTCTGTGTGCATATGCTCTTCACCAGAAGTTCACTAATGGTGCACAAGAGGCCATAGTGTGAACAGGCCTACGGACTGAAGAAAGTTCAAAGTAAAGGCCATGGTCTTTGTGTGCTTAGCTGGTTTCCAGTTATATGATTTGACTTTATTTCAGAAGCTCCCAGCAGACACCCTGATAAGGGAAATGATTATGGGAAACCCAAAATCATTGCCAGAGTTCCCACAAGACTGATATATCAGGTTATCAGTCAACTAACCTGTGACTATACCTATTTTGCATTCCCAATATAGTCCCAGGAAAATCACAGAGTTTAGCCCATGTCTGGATATGGTTTAGAAAGATGGAAGTGAAGGCTCTCAAGACTTACCTCTTCCTAACTGCCCTTCCAGTCTCACTGAACAAGTTGCCACTGTCCAATTAACATCCTACTTTTTCTTTTAGTGAACAGATTTTAGTTCTACTGTGAACCAAAATGTGGTTCAGCAGGATCAAAGAGAGACTTTCAATCGAGGCTGCTTTCAACCCCAGCCATCCCAAGGTTCCTAATCCATGGGATACCAGCACCCATTCGTTCTCATCTGGACTTGTGCTCCACATTCAAAGCACAGCTCTTTCTCACAGTTTTTCTCTTCTTTTGCGTGGATGTAAGGGAAACATCAGTTAATCATCCCTCAAGTCTACAGTTTGCACAAACATCACACGAAGTGTGTGGACCATCTGTAAAAACCATGGAAGATAGCATGAGAACATCAGAAACAGACTGCATAAAGTTTGATGAACCAAAGCCTAGGTATGAATGTTTTTGGAGACCTCTTTTGGCATTACATTTTTCTAGTTTTCTGTCTAGATTGCAACAAATGTATAGGTGGGAGCAATTATTTGCAGAGCTTAATTGGAAAGAGGCAGGTATAAAGAAAGATAATAACTGCAGCAATGGGAAAAAATCTGTTTCTTTTTAGACCAGTGGCTTTTGTACACTCCAAATACAAAAGGGAAGGAGTTATGACTAAATGCACATCGTAAGAGGAAAGTTTGAGAAGGAAATCAAGATGCCAACCTCACTGGAAAATTCACAGAGAAATCTGATGCAGACTCTGAATGCAAAAAAAGTTTGGTTAGCAGATACACAGTATTTTAAATGCTCACCAAAGACTAAGCATCAGAGATAATTTGTCTTTTTTTCCAGCTGTTGCACAGTGATCAACATTTTCACTAAGTTATGCACTATAGTGGCAGGTAGCTGGATTTATGTGCCTACATGTTATGTCATGTTTATGGGACACCTAGTGCTCTTGCTGGGGTATCAGTAATCCAGCGGCCCAGAGGCTGTCATTTCTGGACTTCTCAGCCTCATCTCATGATTGGTGGTGCACTTTCTCAGTCTTTTGGGTATAGATGCATCCATGTAGTTAACAGGAGTTGAGCCTCTTACAAGACCATCTGTACCTTGATTGTTTTGTTACTTATGGAACTTTTGTAACTACATAAGGTCCTAACCAGATAGGGTGAATATAGCACCATTACGGCACTGCATCATAGGCAACTCCACCATAGTCCTGCTTTTTCACCCCTAAAAAGAACTTTTAATTGTTGCTAGAAAATCACTGGTTGTGGGTTTTCCAGCTGTTACACTTTTTAAGGGGCCACTTATCTTTCTGAGTGGAGCTGCAATCATAGTTCTGTCCAGGGTGTGTGCATGGAGGCTGAAACAGCTGACCACACATGAATGGAGGTAGTGGTGCACACATCTGGCAAATTGATGGGAGATGAATTACCTGGATTGCATGTCATGGAAACGTGCAAAGATATCACTGTGGCCAGCACTTTCTTGGCAGGAAGCAGTAATAGTGCAGGAGCTGTATTCCAGATTATTGCTTCCTAGTACTATATCTGTCTGCCATCTTGAGGCAGCCTTAGCGCTCTTTGTTTTAGATTAAGTAATGAAGTATTTGTGAGGGATGTTGAAAAAAAAACTTTCCCAAAGTATTCCCATTTTCCTCTGGGCCTGGATTGACTGAGCTGCTCCTGCCTACCTATTTGTGTGTTGCAAGAGACCAGTTGTTTGGGGGGTTTTGGCAAGGGGAATGAGAGAGGTTGCCTAGCAGCTACACACTACTCTCAAGAACTGCCTTGGGGTGGGGGGGACAGCAAAAATCAAACAAGAGGCTGATCTTAATGGAGCAGCAAGCAAGGTAAACTAACTATATAACAATAAGATCCCCACAGCTATATGCCCTAATATAAAGCTTGCATAGGGCATTCCTCTTCTTCCTTTCTGCTCATCCCTAAAAATCCATTACTGAGAAGAAATGATACTAACCTGGAGATTCAATTCTGGGCTCTTTGGTTATGTGCATTTTGAGAGATGATGCAGAAGGCAGGCTTCTCTCTCTTTTTGCTTCCACAACGAACCTTGAGCTCTGGAAGTACACAGTTGGTGGCAACTGAGTCACCGGGTGGAGCGCAAGGTAGGATTTCTCAATCTTACCAAGTATTTATTGTCCCCAGCAGAGATGGTTTTATAGACAAAGTATTGAATAGTTCTCAGCCCATTAAGCTGAAGTTTCTGACCCCTCCCTTTCTCAAACAACAGTTGCTAAGTTTAGGGATTTTCTTACAGTTGCTAGGTGGCAAAGCAACTGTGTACTTTACTTGCTTTGGCTGTGCTCTGTCCAGCGCCAACAGTGGCCTAAACAACTCAGAAAACCACTTCTAAATTTGCAGGGAGGGGTGACCTTCTTCCATTCAGCATCACTTTGCTTGCTCAGCTTATAAAGGCAACAGTGCAGCTGCAACAAGTTGCTTGGTGCATCATATTTGGAAGCAAGCAACTTTCTTACAAAACCAGGCTGCAACATTGGCCTCTTCAGGCTAGAAAGATACCAATGAAGAGGTGACCTTATTGAAGTATATAAAATTGTGCACAGTGTGGAAAAGGTGGTTAGGGATTTTTTTTCCTCTTTCACATAGCATTAGAACCAGAAGGCACTGGGGATGTGCGTGAATGGGTTTTTTTACATTTGAATTTGATTCCAATCAAATGTCAAAACATTCAATTTGATTCAAACGTTTAGAATCCAAATGCAACAAAATCTGATTCAAATAGAATACATTCGAATCTGAAGATAAAAATGTCAACAACATTCATATGTGAAGATACAGATGTCGACAACATTTGTATGTGTCATATGTATCTGTATGCATTTCATACGCAAATATACATGTACCTATACATTCAAATGTTTCAAATCATTTGAACGAATGTGTCGGAACATTTGAAATTCATTTGAATGTTTAAATTCGAATGTGTAGACTTTCTATTTGAGTTCTAATGCCCACATTCAATTGAATTTCAAATGTTTAAAACATTTGTGCACATTCCTAGAAGGCCCTCCATGAAGTTAATGGCTGGACAGTTAGGACTGACAAGGGGAAGATTTTTTTCACCCATAGGGTCATCAGTCTATGAAATTTTGTATCATAAGAGGTGGTGACAGCAATCAGCATGAACAGTTTTAAGAAAGGGCTAGACAAATCCATGGAGGACAGGTGCATCAGTGACTAGGCAGGATGCCTCTCAAGGCCATTTAGAGGAATTCAAAAGAAGGTGAAGGTTTTGCCCTTGTCTTCTGCTTGAGATGCCTTGAAGCAATTGGTGGGCTGTTGCATGAGACAAGATGCTGGACTAGATGAGCTGTGGCCTGATCCAGCAGGGTTCCTCTTAGGTTCTTGTATTCCTGTGATCCTAAGGATGTGGATGACCACTGTGGTTTCTGCAATTTTCCTGAGATCATTCCCTATATGTTAGTTAGGGATGCTGACAAGGTCATTCCAGCTCCAGATAATTGTTAGAAAGCTAGAAATTTTGGGAAATTTCCTGGAGAATGATTGCTAGATCAGTGCTTCAAAAAAGTCTATGGACTATGGAGTTGTGTATTACAAGCTTCTACCTTTACAATTGTTCTTAAACTGATTATGGCTGCGTCCCCAAAAGACTTATTTACTTCTCCACTGTCACTCCACTGTCACTCTACTGAAGTGGACTTTAAAAGTGCCATGCAAATCAGGAATAAGCGTCCGCATGAGGCTCAGGAAAATGCATGTTTTTAACGCACCTTCCGTCCCCATAGGATCCCTGTTTTCTTTGCGCGCATCTTTTTCTCCCCGCCCCTGCTCTTGTTCATAGGATGCCAGCGGGAATGGGGAGGGACTGCGCTCGGCGCGGCCACAACCAGGAAGACAACCCCTGACAAGTGCAAAGGAAAAACAGCGATCGGTTCTCTGTTCGTCTCCCAGATCCCCCCCCCCCCCCGAAATGGCTTATCGTGCTGGAAAACATTCACTCTCACCACTTTCCCTGTTTTTGCTTTCAAAAATCCACCCTGCCCAGCGCACGAGCGCTGACAACCCCTGACAAGTGCAAAGGAAAAACAGCGATTGGCTCTCTGTTGGTCTCCCAGATCTCCACCCCCCACGAAATGGCTTCTCGTGCTGGAAAACATTCACTCTCACCACTTTCCCTGTTTTTGCTTTCAAAAATCCACCCTGCCCAGTGCACGGTCACTCATTCACTCATCACTTTCCCTGTTATCGCTTTAAAATCCACCCCTAGCAATAATCCACCCATTTCACACCTCACAGCAATTGCAACAATGTTGCAATTCTGTGTGATTCTGGCTCTTTAGTTCTGAGCTTTAGAAAGTGAAGCTGCTTGTGTTTCTGCTGTGTGTGTGCAGGCGGCAATCCCCGCCCCTTTTGCCACGGAGCGTCCTCAAGGTAAATGTAGCGAGGAAAACCCGCGACTTACAGAAAGAGCGCTGGAAGAGTTGTTTAAAGTGCATGTATTTTGTCGCGCGATTTCCACGTTTTGTAGCGCTGGAACCTCATTAAAAACCCTGGCTTGGGGATGCTCAGAGGCAAAAGGAGAGTCTTGGCAGACTTTTTATTCCTTGGGGACAGGCTCATAGTCAATTATTCAAAGCTTTAGGCACTCCTTTGCTTGTTTTCTTGTCACAGCTCGCTCCCAGCCATCTGAACCAGAAGGAGGCAAAAAAAAAAGAAAGAAAGAAAAAGAAAGAAAGAAAGAAAGAAAGAAAAGAAAAAAGAAAAAAGAAAAAAAGAAAAGAAAGATCCTTTGGTAGGATCTGCTCGGTGCCTTGTGTTGCCGTGAGTGAAAGCTCTACTCACCCCTATACTTTTGTTGTGAATTGGGGTGCTTGTAGGGTGCTGGTTTCCACAGACCTGCATGCAGCTGGTCACTATTCTGCTATGACCCCTCACTATTGTTATTCAGTTGTGTTGTCATGGACCACAGCATGCCAGAACTTTCTGTCCTCTATCGTCTCCAAAGTTTGCCCAATCTCATTGCCTCTAATATACTGTCTAACCTGTCAAGGCTAAAAAGCCAGTGGAAGGAAAATGTAGTGATGTGTGCAAAAAGAAGTTAGAATAGGTAACCAGGAGCTAACTTAGTATTTAGTCAGGAGACTCCTGGAATTGCATCATAAGGTGATGTGTGCAAAACACATCACCAGTTCTCCTAAGACTGATGACAACATCAGAGGGATTGTGCAAGAGTTGTGTAAGACTGTGTAACACTTGCGAAATGCCAGGATATGACACTCCAACTCAGATAGTGGAAAGGTATAAAACTGGGCACGGCTGTGCCTTTGCTTTGCCTTGCCTAGCTGGTCGAGGAGGAAGGAGAATGTAACTTGCTATGCAATAAACCTCTTCGGAGAAGTTACGGCGTCCCTGACTCTTTGTTTACACTGGCGAAGAGGGGGAGAAGGAGGGGCCAAGCCTCAGCAGGATCGGAGATCCAGATCGGGAAGCCAGGCCCTTCAGCACCTTGGACAGCGACAGCTGAAGCTGACAGTCTGGGAGCCAAGACACAGAGAGGGGAATTGCTTTTCCGGGAAAGCAGGAAAGCAGGACTTTGTGTTTCCAGCACGAACCAAGGCGCGACTCTGCGAATGGAATTGGAATGCTGATGGAGATTTATTACCACAGGGGGGGCAACCAGTTACCCCCTGACAAGGGTTATGTTGCCCAGAGCGTTAACCCCGTGCGTGCTGGAAAGTTCAACTGACTGTGAGTGCCGAAAGGCTGAGTGAGAAGAGAATCGGACGGCTGTCTGATTGTCTGTTTTGTGTGTCTGTCCTTTGTCACGTTTGACAGAAGAAGGAGAGAGGAAAGTGCACTGCTTGAGAGGTGGAAGCTGCACGTTTTCTGACACTAGATGAGACGAACTTTTCTGTATGGTGTGTTTACACTGAAGCGGCGCTTACCAGAGAACGAGTCTGGAGATTGTGGCAGATTTGCAAATTGCAACATGGGGAGTCGAAAGCCCCCCAGTGCAAAAGACATTTGTCCTGTTAGAAAGTTTGACTGATGAGTTTGAAAATATCCTGTGGAGCCTACAGTGTGTTGACCAGAGGCAGCTGGCTGCAAAGATGGTGGCATCACGAGTCTTGGAGGAAAGCCAGCGTAAGGACTACGAGGCAAAACTCCAGAGACAGGAAACAGGGGTGACTCAAACCCACTCAATCAAGACTTTCAATGATTTTGAGCCTGAGAAAGCATTTGTGTCCAGAGGGAGGAAATGCTTCCACGGCAGTGGAAAGGATCATCTCATGAAGGACTGGAGAAAGTTGGCTGAGGAAAGAGCCAAGATGGAACCCTGGTGTGCTGCAAGCAACAGAGGGGTTGTAAAGAACTGTGAGTCTATAGCCTGTGTGGCTGCAAGCCCTAGTTGGGTGTTGGACTTGGGGGCAAGTTTTCACATGGCCAATTGTGAAAAGCTCTTGAAAGAAAAGATGCCTCCTAATGCAAAAGGTGCATCGGGGGGGCGAGGATCTGCAGTAGGAACTGAAAAAATACCATGTTTTGAAAAAGATTTTTCAAATGTATTGTATGTTTCTGAATTGCAAGACTGTTTAATCAGGGAATCTGAGCTAACAAACAGTAATTATGCTTTGTGTTTCAAGGGGAATGATTGCACTGTTAGCATAAATGATGAGATTTGTGCTAGGGCAGTCAAGGGAAACAAAGTGTATGTGATGACTTACGGGCTTGAATGCGCGCTAGCTGATAATGTGCTGTTGCACTTAAACTGCGCCCATTATTACCAGAAAGTCATGGGACATGTGAGCTTCACAAGTGTGAGGAAACTAGTGGGAGTGTGTCTAAAATTTCAGCTGGAAATTTGTTCAAACCGTTGGGATTGTTCAGTTCACAGCAAGGTAAAGCCTGAGGTTTTTCCTGTAGCCAAATTTAGCAAACGCACGACAGAAAGATTGTTTCGGACTGTGCAGGCAAATTTGGCTGGCCCTTTAGCAAAGACTATGGGCAAGAATCAGTATTTTATAGCCATTGTGGATCAACATACAAAGTATCTGTATATGATACTAATGGCAGAAAGAAAAACAACACAGAAAAGGTGGGGAGGGGCAATTTTGAATATTAATCATGTTGCTAACCGTGTTTGGAATTCTTTTGTAAAGGAAATGCTTTATCATATGCTGTATGGTAGACCATCAAACCTTAAATGTATAAGAGGTTGTGGGCAATATGCAAATGTATATAATGTATATGTACCTGCAAATTTCTGGAAAAGGTTAATGTTTGTGGAGTATTCTGGTAACAGCTATAGATTTTGTTCAAGTCATGGAAAAATCTTACTGTCCAGGAGTGCCAACTTTGAGAGATATTCCAGCAGGAAAAGACTCCACATTAATAAGGAGGTTTTTCTCAAGCTAGGGCAGAGTGCCACAGATGCTGGAAATGGAGGGGCACTAAAGCAAGAAGGTTCTACAGATAGTGAGACTAACACTTCTGCAAATGAACAAACACAAACACAGCCTAGGTCAGATAGTGGAGATGGAAAAGGAAGGACAAAGGTAATCCTACCAAGGAGAACTCAGAGAGTTAGAAAGCCCCCAGATTGGTTTGGGACACAGACTGCAAACACTTGCATAGTGATAGCAGGAGGCAAGTGGGTATTCAAGAGGCAGGAAATGCCAGATGAAACCCAGAAACACGGGGACAGAGACAGCAGAAAGGTGAATGATCCTAAGGTACTTAAAGAGGACCAAGGACAGAGAGTTAGTAATCCAGGGCAAGAGCTGGAGTGCTGTGTGGCATAGTTCAAATATTATAGCTGCACAAATCAATACATTTTGGAGGGGATTGTCAAGGCTAAAAAGCCAGTGGAAGGAAAATGTAGTGATGTGTGCAAAAAGAAGTTAGAATAGGTAACCAGGAGCTAACTTAGTATTTAGTCAGGAGACTCCTGGAATTGCATCATAAGGTGATGTGTGCAAAACACATCACCAGTTCTCCTAAGACTGATGACAACATCAGAGGGATTGTGCAAGAGTTGTGTAAGACTGTGTAACACTTGCGAAATGCCAGGATATGACACTCCAACTCAGATAGTGGAAAGGTATAAAACTGGGCACGGCTGTGCCTTTGCTTTGCCTTGCCTAGCTGGTCGAGGAGGAAGGAGAATGTAACTTGCTATGCAATAAACCTCTTCGGAGAAGTTACGGCGTCCCTGACTCTTTGTTTACACTGGCGAAGAGGGGGAGAAGGAGGGGCCAAGCCTCAGCAGGATCGGAGATCCAGATCGGGAAGCCAGGCCCTTCAGCACCTTGGACAGCGACAGCTGAAGCTGACAGTCTGGGAGCCAAGACACAGAGAGGGGAATTGCTTTTCCGGGAAAGCAGGAAAGCAGGACTTTGTGTTTCCAGCACGAACCAAGGCGCGACTCTGCGAATGGAATTGGAATGCTGATGGAGATTTATTACCACAGGGGGGGCAACCAGTTACCCCCTGACATAACCATCTCATCATCTGCTGTCCACTTCTCCTTTTGCCTTCAGTCTTTTCCAGTGCATTCTGTCTTCTCATTATGAAACCAAAATATTTGAGCTTCAACTTCAGTATTTGTCCTTCCAATGAACAGCCAGGGTTGATTTTCTTTAGTATTGACTGATTTTCTCTCCAAGGGACTCTCAAAAGTCTTCTCCAGCAAATATCAATATCAAAGTCTACCAGCAGATGACAGCCTTGGTCCTTCTGTTTTGGGTCTCACTTATCATCAGTAACTAGAATAGATTTGACAAAACCATATATTTTGCTGTTCAATGTCAGGGTAAGGTGACTTGTGTGGAAAAAGTATTTTAATAAACCATGATTTGTCTTGTGTTTCCTGGAATCTTCTGTTTTGGGGAATATCTCTGATGACAGAATATTTCTGTTCTGTAGATGATGATAGCAGGAACTGAGAACATTTATGTCTAGTTTTCCAGGCCAAACCATTACAGATCGGGGATCTTTTTGCACTTATCTGATTAGTCTCCTGTGTGCTAGGGCTGGTAAACTTCTGGTAAAGATGGACCATTCACACTTGTCATGAGCAAAGCTCCTCCAAAACGTCCATTACTGGCCAGAAGTGCAAATGGTCCCCCCATTTGCCAGCTCGTGCCACTGTGTCCAAAGCTGGAAGTTCCATCTCCTCACTGCCATGATTGGCTGCTGTTGCAGAGGAGCATGTTTGAGCACAGGGATGTATTGCGACTGAGGGGTATGACTGAATGTGGCTGTGATTGAACATGCAGTACCCGCTATTCCATCGCTGATCAAATGGCTTTCTCATGCTCCCAGGGATCAGAGGTCCAGTCACATCGGAGGTCAGTGATTGGACACACCTGCCACTGCAACCATGCCTGTGCAGACGCTGCCTCCCCCACCCACCAACTGCAGGGAACTGGAAATAGGGTGAATGGTCATGCTGTTGGATGCTTGAGGTAAGCTTTCAGATGTGACAGGTAGAGGTTAGGTAGCTTGTGGAGCATGATTTTGTGCCCCACACCTAATCAACAATTAGGCAACCTCTGGGAAGGCAGGGCTGTAACAGTCTCATCTAAGTGCAGATGGTCTTCCCCAGAAGTTGCCTAATTGTTGACTACCGGCTGAAGTGCAAATAGGCCTCTGGACTGCAGGGACAATGCTGGAAGCCTCTCCCTGAGCCTGTCAAATTGCATTTGATCCTCTTGAGTATCAGAACAGGGACTGTGTGTCTCCACAGGTGATCCAGTGGGCCTTGGAAGGGCCCTTAAGTAGTTGCATCTCCACTGCACCCTGTACAAAGAGGGTGTGTGGATGCTTGGAGGGACTTCAGCGCCTTTCCAAGTTGCAAAAAGTTCAGTGTGTGAGAAAAAACTCTGAGGGCCCTCGTCACATGTCTTCAACATGGTGAAATGCACCACATTAGCATGTGGGTCTGATGCACCTGCAGGAGGTGCTCCATGAACAGGCATGGCAACAGAAACAAGTCAGCCTTTCTAACAGTGGTAGAGCCATCAGACTCCACTACCAAGGCCATCTGAACCTGCAAAAGCAGCCACTCCAGGGCAAAGGCCTCCCCCAGGTGTCTTCCATTGGGGAAATTGGGACACGGCCATAGTATGACAAGATGAAAGGGGGACGTCCTAATGAAGCCTTTCCCTGACTTTATTGTCCTTGTGGAAATATTCTGTAATGGATCTGGTGCTTTAACAAATCTGGCAAGGGGCTGGTCCCAGCGCAGGGTGAAAGCCCACCCATTTCATGACGTATTTATCCCAATACTGCTGTAGCGTTCCCACAGCAATGAGGAAGAAGCATTTTAAAAGCAAAAACAGGGGGGGGGACCCTGAAAAAAACAGGTGTTTATTTATTCCGTTTTTTAGCCAAATAGTCCTCAAAATACCCCTGAAACGGATTAGTAATGGGGACACAGAGAATCCAAACCATTTCTAAACTGCTTTAAAATGCCCATGGGAACTGGGCCAAAGAGTCTTGCAGATGCTTAGTATTTGAACCCTCCCCACAACCCATCTGGACACCTCCCTTAAATGTGGATGGCTGCTATCCAGGCAGCCATTCTCTTCCCTAGTGCTGGGCTCAACGTGCTTGTGTGTCAGCATCAGTGTGCTTGCACAACACTGTCACCAGGGCAACCACACGACATGTCACATGCATCTCCATAAACCAGGAAATGTGGATAGGGCATCCAGGCACTAGTGCAAGGTAAGTGGACATGTGGTGTACGTAAACCTGCACTACTCATAGGGGTTTTTACCACTAGCACTAGAGTACCTTTTGAACAATGGGTCCTTAATGGGTACTCTAGTGCTAAGCGGAAAAACACCCATAGTTCATGTGGAAAATGCTCCTACACAGAAGGAGCCGTTTCAGGTAAAGAAAAAGCTCCTTCAAGTGCAGATGGAAAAAGATCCAATGGAAGATTACAACAAAGCCACTTCCTCACACCACACTGGTTTGCCATCTAAATGTAGACAATTAGGGGCTAGATACACTCAGAGGGGATGTCATTTCAGTCTGGGGACTACCACAAAGAAGGCTTTCTCACATGTCTGTAGGTGTTTAACTACTGTTAGTGGTGACACTATCCTTTCCTAAAGATCTCAAATGATGGGCAGATCATAGAATCATAGAATGGTAGAGTTGGAGGGGACCTCCTGGGTCATCGAGTCCAACCCCCTGCTCAAGGCAGGATCTCCTAAACCATCTCAGACAGATGGCTGTCCAGTCTCTGCTTGAAGACCTCCATCGAAGGGGAACCAACCACCTCCCGTGGCAGCCTGTTCCACTGGTTGATCACTCTTACTGTTAGAAATTTTTTCCTAACATCTAAACTAAATCTTTTCCCCTGCAGTTTCACCCCATTGTTTCTAGTCCTTCCTTGAGAGAGTGAGAACAGGGCTGATCCCTCTGCCTTGTGACAACCCTTGAGGTATTTGTAGACAGCTATCATGTCTCCTCTCAGTCTTCTTTTTGGTAGACTAAACATTCCTAGTTCCTTAAGCCGTTCCTCGTAGGACATGGTTTGCAGACCGTTCACCATCTTGGTAGCTCTCCTTTGAACCTGCTCCAGCTTGTCAGTGTCCTTTTTAAACTGGGGTGACCAGAACTGGACACAGTACTCCAGATGAGGTCTGACCAAGGTAGAGTAGAGGGGGATAATAACTTCACGTGATCTGGACTCTATGCTTCTCCTAATACACCCCAGGATTGCGTTTGCCTTTTTTGCAGCTGCCTCACACTGTTGACTCATGTTCAGTTGATGATCTACCAGGATACCCAAGTCTTTTTCACATGTGCTGCTGCTCAGCCGAATTCCTCCCATTGTATATGTGCTTTTTTCATTTTTCTTGCCCAGGTGCAGAACCTTGCATTTTTCTTTGTTAAATACCATTTTATTAGTTGCAGCCCATTGTTCGAGTTTCTCTAAATCTTTTTGAATCCTCTCTCTCTCTTCTCTGGTGTTTGCAATCCCCCCTAGCTTTGTGTCATCAGCAAATTTGATCAGTTTCCCTTCAACTCCCTCGTCCAGATCGTTTATAAAAACATTAAACATAACTGGGCCCAGGACAGAACCTTGTGGTACTCCACTTAACACTTCCTTCCATTTGGATGTGCAGCCATTTAAAGCCACTCTTTGAGTACGATTACTAAGCCAGTTTTGAACCCACCTTATAGTTGCCTTGTCAAACCCATATTTGATCAATTTTTCAATGAGGATCGCATGAGATACTTTGTCAAATGCTTTGCTGAAATCAAGAAATACTATGTCTACTGCATTTCCTTGATCAACCCATTCAGTGATTTTGTCATAAAATGATATCAAGTTAGTCTGACACGACTTGTTTGATACAAACCCATGTTGACTACTGTTAATTATTGAATTCCTATCCAAATGCTGACATATGTGTTCGAGAATCTTTCCTGGTATTGAAGTCAGGCTAACAGGCCTGTAGTTCCCTGGGTCTACCTTCTTCCCTTTTTTGAAGATAGGAACAACGTTTGCCCTTCTCCAATCGTCTGGGACTTCTCCTGTTCTCCATGACTTCTCAAAGATTACAGCAAGTGGCTCAGCAATTACCTCTGCTAATTCCTTCAGTACCCTAGGATGTAATCCATCTGGACCCGGGGACTTAAATTCGTTTAAGTTAGCTAAGCGTTCCCTTACTCTCTGTGTTGATTTTGTGTCTTGATTCTCCTAGTCCTTCATCAGTACAGTGAAGGACTGTTGCATGTACATTATCCCTCTTGGAAAAAACAGATGCAAAATAGGAGTTCAGAATCTCTGCCTTCTCAAGATCACTTTCGATCACTTCTCCATTCTCTCCCTGCAGACTTCCCAAAACCTCTTTGACTTTTCTTTTGCTGTTGACATATCCCCAAAAACCTTTTTTATTATTGTTTTTAGTCTCTCTTGCAAGCCTCAGTTCATTTTTAGCTTTAGCTTTTCTGATACTTGCCCTGCAGATTGTACTGATTTCATTATATTCCTCCTTAGATATGTATCCCTCCTTCCATTTCTTAAACATTTCTTTTTTCTTTTTTATCAAGTTTTTAAGTTTTAGGTTTATCCACCCTGGTCTCTTTAGATGTTTTCCATTCTTCCTTCTTTGAGGAATTGTTAATGATTGCGCTTCTAATATTGCATTTCTCAAAATATCCCATCCTTCTTGGACATTTCTATCCTTTAGTACATTTAACCATTTGATCCCTCCTAACCTCCTCCGGAGTCCATCAAAATCTGCCCGTCTGAAGTCCAACTTTGAAGTCTGAGTCCTCTCATGCTTTCCTTCCCTTATTATCCAGAATTCAAGGATAACATGATCGCTGCCTCCTAATGCCCCAGAAACTCTGATATCCTCCACCATTTCCTCTCTGTTGGTAAGAATTAGATCAAGGATAGCCAATCCTCTTGTTTCCTCCACCACCTTTTGGTACATGAAATTGTCAGCGAGAGAGGATAAGAACTTATTAGACTTGTGACTTTTTCCTGAGCGAGATTCCCAACAAATGTCTGGGTAGTTAAAGTCTCCCATAATCACTATGTCGTGCTTTCGTGAAAGTTTAGCCATCTGGTCTAGGAAGAGGTCATCCATATCTTCTGTTTGTCCAGGGGGCCTGTAATAAACTCGTACAATGGTATCCTTTCTGTTGCTCTCTCCTTGAATTCTTACCCATACCGATTCTACTGAGCTTCCACTCTCTGAAACTTGAACCTCTGAGGAGACAATTTCTTTTTTAACATACAGCGCAACACCCCCTCCTCTTTTGTTAAGTCTGTTTCGCAGAAACAAGTTGTAGCCTTCAATGTTTGTGTTCCATTCATGTGTGTTATCCCACCAGGTTTCCGTAATACCTATGACATCATATTTATCTACCTGGGTCAGGATCTCCAGCTCCCCTTTTTTATTTCTCATGCTTTGGGCATTGGTGTAGAGGCATTTTAGTTTGTAATTGATATCTATTGCGAGCTTGCCTCCTCTGTTTTCCTTACAAAATTCATTGGTACTATTTCTGGGAGTAAGAATATCGCCTGGTTTGATTGACTGAGTATTTTTGCTTGACTTTTTGTTACCCTTCCCCTTTTGTTTTAGTTTAAAGCTCTCCTAATAACCGAAGCAAGGCGCTTCCCGAATACATTCTTTCCTGTCCCTGTAAGGTGCAACCCATCTCTTGCAAGGAGTCCGTCATATAGGTAGTTTTCTCCATGGTTCAGAAATCCAAATCCTTGCTGCCGGCACCACCGACGTAGCCACTTGTTCACCTCAAGAATCCTATCCCTTCTACTTTTATCGTGACCATCCACCGGAAGGATAGATGAAAAGACTACTTGTGCTCCCAGTTCCTTTACTTTTCTGCCAAGGTCTTCAAAGTCTCTGTAGATGTTTTCAAAGTGCTTTTTTGCCGTATCATTTGTGCCTACATGTATGAGTAATAATGGGTAGTAGTCTGTAGGTCTGAATAGCCTCGATATGCTATCAGTTACATCTTTGATCCTGGCCCCTGGGAGACAGCACACCTCTCGTGAGTTTCTGTCAGGTCTGCAGATAGTTGCCTCTGTTCCTCTTAAAAGTGAATCTCCCATGACCACTACTCTCCTCTTTTTCTTTGCAGTACCATTTCTTCCTCTCCATTCCAGAGGTTTCTCAGTGCCTATTGGAGTAATATTTGTGGACCTTGTCGTCGACTCTTCAGATGTGTTGTTCTCCTGACTGAGTATCTGGAACTGGTTGTTTAATTGCAAGGGTGCCGAATGTCTCCTGTTCTTCCTGCTCCTTTGGGTCACATGCTTCCATAACTCAGTTTCTGCAACTACAGAAGGATGTTCTTCTATCCCTTCATTTTGAAGTGTTTCCTCCATGCTGTTGAGGAAGTTCTCTTCTTCTCTAATCTGCTTCAGTGTTTTGACTCTCTCTTCTAGACTTTTAACTCTTTCCTCCAGGAGAGCCACAAGCTTGCATTTGTGGCAGGTAAGATCTGTATGAGAGGTGACTCTCCTTTAGACATTTGGGGTCCAAGTTGTTCAGGGCTTTATTAGTCAGAACCTCAAATCAGTCTCAGTAACCAGTAATTGGCAACCAGTTCCCTTAACAAAGACAATGGTTATAGCAGAGCCGAGGCACATTTACATCCACAGGCAAGTGAGAGGTGGAATAAAAAGAAGTAATGAATATGCATATGAGGACATGGAAATCAGAATTCAGATTAAATATAGAAGACTGATGCATGCAAATGCATGTACTGTTGATGCTTGGCATTTTGCCAGGGCACATATAGGAGAAAATCCAGCAGCTCCACACGAAGAGCAAAGCCAGAGTTTTTGTGTCTTAGTTCCAAAAAACAGCACTGATGCATTTGATCAGTGACATTTCTGCCAAGCCATATTAAAGACAAAAATTGTTGAAAGCAGACACTCTATTAAACCCAACAAAATCAAACGGAGGAAGAGATAGGATTTTAACAACCCATGCTTTAATTTATGTGGTTCATCTCTGGCCTTTCCTCCAGCAATGAGCTGAGGGTGGCATGCATCTTTTCCCCCCGCTTCATTTTATCTTTGTAACAGCTGGTGAGATAGTTAAGGCTGAAGAATTTATCATCTTCATAATTAACTGGAGGTTCAATCTGATTAACTATCTTACAAATATGAGCATACCAATGGTTGTGATCTATTATTCATTTGTTTTATATCCTGCCTTTCTTTCAGAGACTTCAGGGGAACATACATTATTCTCCTTCCCTCCACTTCATCTTCACAATGACCCTATTAGGTAAGATAAGCTCAGACAATGGTTGGACCAAAGTCACCCAGTGGGTTTCCATGGCTGATTGGACAACTTAACGATGATCACCCAGGTTTAAAATAACACTCCATCCAATACACTGTTGATGATATTCATTAACGAGAACTAACCTTAGATCTGTTTAAACTTATGCTTATGTTTTAGTAATTTTCCCTTCAATGTTCAAATCACAGCACCTTTAAAGCTAAGCGTAGCACACACATAAGCATTCAGTTTGAATGTGCACTCAAATGGAAGATGAATGCTCTCCTGAGACCAAACCACAGGAAAGGTTATAGGAGTTTGGCAAAGGAATAACCTACTGGTGCTCTGATAAATTTGTGGAGGGATGGATTTTTGAGAGGTTGTTGGGCACTTGGTGTGTAGGGCCACATCCCCACGGCATCATTATCTCGAATTCAAAACGTTTTGAGTTCTCCTTGGCCAGACAGCAGTTCGGCTTAACACGCTTCTTCCGTGTTAAACCACGTTAAACCGTTTTAAAATAAATCCTGATTTCAAGAGGTCTCACTCCGGATCGTGCGCTTGATACATGTTTCATTTTTTTCTGTGTGGACAGTACCGTTTCAGGGATGAGATTCCGTATTCAGGCTCCCCCAATCGCACTGTATCCAATGACGGTCCATATGCTGGGGACGTCATTGGGGGGGGGGGGGTGTTTCCCTGATCTGAAGCAAATGTTACTCCAGAAGTGCGCTCATGTCTCCGCACCATCACCGCGCTCCAAAGGCAAATGGTGAAGGCAACTCCGGCACAGAGCAGGAGGAGGAGGAGGAGAAGGCTGCCTCTCGAGGAAGCCCGTCCCCAGTCCCGAGAGGAGTGCGGGCTCCGTGGCTGCCCATTGCCGGCAAGGCGGAGCAGCGCCGTGCGCAAAAACAGCCCCACGTCGCCACCTCGTTTGTGCCCGGGGCGCACGCACTTTCTCTCGCCTTGCGCCATGCCCTGCCAATGGGTGGCTCTCCGAATCGGCTCACCGCCACCTCCTGGGAATGCTCCAAGTGGCCGCTCGTCGCCCCCTCGGCAAACTGTCCCTGATCGGGCCTTCCCTCCCTCTCGCTCCGGCCCCTCCGCGCTGCCCCCCCAAGCTCTCCAAAGGCACACTCAGCTTCCTGTACCACGCCGCCACCGCCTCCTCCTCCTCCTCCTTCACTGCCGCTGCTGGCTCCGGAGCCCTCCTGCGCCCCTTTGCCGCCCTCGCTTGCGCCCGGGCTGGCATCTTTCCCCACCGCCGCCTCCACGGCACCACCGTTCATGCCGGCCACTGACTCAGGCTCCCCGCCCGCCCCAAACCCCAAGGCCAACTGGGCGAGCGGCCATCGGGCCCCCTTCTTCTTTGGCTACGGCTCGCAGCCGGGATCCCCTCGCCTCGCCTCGCCTTCCCTCCCTCCCTCCGACCCCCCAAAATGTTGGATCTCTAAGCTCCCCCTTTCTCCCTCTTTCCTCCTCCTGCGCTTTCCCAAGGAGGACAGCCAGAAAAGTTATCTGGAAACTTTTTCTTTTGGGGGGGGAGAGTTTAGAAGGAAAAAACCCCACTGCCGCTGATTCCTTTCGACCCGGATCACCCTCTCTTGACGTCTGGAAGGTGGAAGGGAAAGGAGAAGGAGAAGGGGGGCAATCCCAAAACTTTTGCTCTACGTCGTTCTGTTCCCCGCCCCTTTCAACCACCAATCAGAGAGAGGGGTTGGGCACCATCATGACTGGTAATGAGCAGGGAGGATTTGCCGTGTGGCCTCCAAGGGTTGAATCCGAGATAAGGATGCAGGCAGGATGCCATTGGACCCGGATCGAGTGGAAAGCCGTGGAGACAGTTTTGTTCCAGTTCAATTATTTCGGTTTCGTTAAACCGAATTAAGGCATGCCATGGAGATTGTCTCTAGGTGTCTTAGCTGCTAGAAGGCAGCTGTTTTTTAAGCTAACCTGAGCACATGGTCTGAAGGAGAAGGGGCTTGAACCCATGTTCTGAGGGAGAAGGGGCTGGCAGTTGCTGCCGGTTTAGAGGAATTAGTGGAAGGATTTGTACTCATCTAACAATGCATGAAATATATCTAATGAACAAAAAATAATTAAAATATATTTTGTAAAGTAGAATAAATTAAATAGTAACAAAAAGTAAAAACAATTTGAACTAAAACAATTTAAATAGTAACAAAAGTAAAACAATAATTTACATACTTTTAAAACTACTTTACTATGTTAAATTAACAGTTAATTAAATACTAAAAATATTAATTTTTTAAAAAGGAGTAATTTAAAAAGTTATAAAGGTAGATAGAAGCAGAGGAAAGGAGACCTTCTTGCACTGAAGAAGAAGAGTTGGCTTTTGTACCCTGCTTTTCTCACCCATTTAAGGGGACTCAAAGCAGCTGACAAAGCTTTCTATTCTTCTCCCCATAGCAGAACACCCTATGAGGTAGGTGGGGCTGTGAGAGCTCAGAAGAGAGCTGTGACTAGCCCAAGGTCACCCAACTGGCTTCATGGAGGAGTGCGGAATCAAACCTGGTATTCCCAGATAAGAGTCCGGCTCCCTAACCGCTAGACCAAACTGGCTCATTGAGTGTCACATGTATGACTATCTGCTAGGAAGAAGTGTGCTGGGTACAATGAGCTCCTGGCTCTCAGGGAAAAGCTTTCTTTCCCTGAAGCCAAGGTAGCTGACCTGGAGAAGCAGAGAGAGAGGCATGAGGATGAGGCCTTCAGGGATGCAGCAAGAGGTGCCTTGGACGGTGGAGGTCTCAAGTGGGATAAGCTGAGGAAAAAGAACAGAGACTCCTTAGTAGGGACCCTTTCTTAGAGAATTTGCCTGTATCCTGTAGCACCAAGGATACTATCCCCCAGGTAACAGAAGAGAGCCTTCTTGTAGAGGGTGATTCAATTACTAGAAATATAGAAATACAGGTTTGTGTCCCAAATTGCAACCTGGTAATATCTCAGCTATAGGCTCTACCTTTTCTGATCCCTAGTATAATTTCCTGTAGCTAAGCTGCCCACCAGCTATAGTACTTACCAGCACCATTGTAGACATACACAATTACCTATGGCATAGTCTGTTTTCTTAAGCTAATGACCCTGTTAAGCAAGCAATTCATTTCAACAACATCTTGTTTCCCCTGAGATCTGAGTATATGATTCCTATGAGGTATATGAACAAAGCTAAAACTACATGCACGCTTTTTTGAGAAAAGTATTTCGTCAGGACTCACAGCATTTATGAGCTTTTTATGCCATCCTCCTAAAAGAACATCCCCGGTACAGCTGTAGGGCACAATGTGTATGATGAAACACCCCTTGGTCACCCTGGGTTTCTCCATTTACTGCATGTGGAAGTCATTCAGCTAACACAAAGCAATTTCAGTAAGGGCTAGACACAATTCGTGAATGCCCTTTTCAATCAAATGGAAACCTGCTAAGGTGAAGAGTCTAGATGTATTTTGCGTTAGGCAAGAAATATGTAACTGGATGAAAAATAGTTTTCTGAGCTTGATGGAAAACGTAGAAAAGTATTTTGCAAATAGATTTTCCTAGGAACCTATCTGGGTCTCATATAAAATGCTGTGTTCACATGCCGTGGTTGTTTCATTGAAAAATCTTATCTGATGCGCCTTAGCTCTCTTAGTTGCCTTTACGTGCAAGCATCCATTTTTGCCCACTTCACAATGCAACAAGATCAAAGCTACGTGTATCTTATTTTTCACATGCAGGGAAATTATTTCCACTTGGTTTGGAATTTGCTGCTCCACTAATTTTGTTGTCTCCTCAATTGTCCATTGTCCTATATTTTTGAATACATTTCTCCTCCCATCCACTTTCATGTCTGCGTCTTCTCTCATGGGATCCTGGCAGGTACACAAAGAAGTTAATCCATCAACTCAAATATCACTGAGTTTTATGGGGATGAGGGGGAAGAAAGGGATGCAGAACTGCCTGACCTTTTGAACAACTAAGCACTCCGGTTCCTTTCTTTGGCTGCAAGATGTTCTCCCTCCCTGCGTTGTAACCTTCTCCCTCTCTGCCCCTGCATTTATTTATAAGCTCTATCAATAATTAAGAGGCTGGATGCATACGCACCTCTCCACTTGGCCCTTGACATAACCCTTCTTCAAGATGCATGGTGTGTTTAGTTATGCTTTTAATTTCCTTCTTTTGCCTTTTAGGAATGTTAGCATCACCAGCCTGGAATAAACCAAAGAACCACCTTTCACCTAATCAGAAAGCGAAAGCCTTCTCCGTGGTTCCTTGGCCACATGCAATAAAAAAGTGCCTTAAAAACTGCTTAGAGATGGTAGGATCTTCATACTGGTGCCTTCATCCACATTAAAGGTGAGAAAATGTGCTTCCAATTGGCATTTCCTTGGCTTTAGTGTGGGTTAGAGGTGGTATGAGAACACTAGCATCCACAAGCTACCAATTCTATTTTTGAGCTGCATTTTAAAAATGTGTGTTGATGCAGCCTAAGGCCATGGTCACATCTTGCTGAAATAGTCCATCTTATTAAGAAACAGGACTCATAAGAACATAAGAACATAAGAGAAGCCTTGCTGGATCAGGCCACAGCCCATCTAGTCCAGCATCCTGTCGCACACAGTGGCCCACCAAATGCTCATGGGCATCTCAAGCAGAGACAAGGACAAACCTTCTCCTGCTCTCGAGTCCCAGCAGATGGCCCTAGAAGCGCCCCATTTCCTCCCCCCCCCCTCAGCCTGAAAGATGCACCTAGGCATTCGTTCTAGTAGCCATTGATACATCTGTCATCCATAAATTTGTCTAACCCTACCTTAAAGCCATCCAGACTGGTAGCTGTCACCACCTCTTCTGGCAGCACATTCCATAGGCCGATGACCCTCTGTGTGAAGAAATACTTCCCCCTGTCAGACCTTACGCTCCTACCCATCAGCTTCATAGAGTGCCCCCTGGTTCTAGTGTTGTGCGATAGAGAAAAGAAATTTTCTCTATCCACCTTTTCTATGCCGTGCATAATTTTATATACTTCAATCAGGTCCCCTCTCAAACGCCGTCTCTCCAGACTGAAGAGGCCTAGACGTTGCAGCCTGGTTTCGTAAGGGAGGTGTTCCAGCCCCTTAATCATTCTGGTTGCCCTTCTCTGCACCTTCTCTAGTTCCACAATATCCTTTTTGAGGTGTGGTGACCAGAATTGTACACAGTATTCCAAATGTGGCCTCACTATAGATTTATAAAGGGGCAAAATGACACTTGCTGACTTATTTTCTATTCCCTTCCTAATTATTCCCAGCATTGAATTTGCTTTTTTTGCTGCTGCCGCACACTGGGTTGACACCTTCATTGAACTGTCCACCAGAACCCCGAGATCCCTTTCCTGGCGTGTTGCAGAAAGCTCAGACCCCATCAGTTTATAGACGTAATTTGGATTCTTGGCCCCAATGTGCATTACTTTACACTTGTTAAGATTAAAGCACATTTGCCACTTGGTTGCCCACTCACCCAATGCTAAGAGATCCCTCTGGAGCTCTTGGCAATCTCTTTCAGGTTTTACTACCCTAAATAATTTAGTATCATCAGCAAACTTTGCTATTTTACTATGTACCCCTTTTTCTAGATCATTGATGAATAAATTAAAAAGCATTGGTCCCAGTACTGAGCCTTGAGGGACCCCACTTTTTACTTCTTTCCACCCTGAGAAATTGCCGTTTACTACTACTCTCTGCTTTCTGCCCTTAAGCCAGTCACAAATCCAGGACAGAACCTGTCCTTTTATTCCATGGCTGGTGAGTTTACTCAGTAGCCTTTGATGTGGGACTTTGTCAAAAGCCTTCTGAAAGTCCAGATAGACAATGTCTACTGGTTCACCTTTATCCACGTGTTTATTGACACTCTCAAAGAATTCCAACAAATTTGTGAGGCATGATTTACCTTTGCAGAAGCCATGCTGGCTTTTGTTCAGCAATGCCTGCTGCTCCATATGCACACTAATTTTGTCTTTAATAATGGTTTCCATCACCTTACACGGAACTGACGTTAAGCTAACTGGTCTGTAGTTGCCTGGATCACCCCTGGATCCTTTTTTGAATATTGGTGTTACATTTGCTACCCTCCAGTCCTCAGGTACGGAGCCTGATGTTAGGGAAAGATTATATATTTTTGCTAGAAGGTCGGCAATTTCGCATTTGAGTTCCTTAAGGACTCTTGGATGAATACTCAAAACACGTTAACTCTGATCATACCCAATACCTGATATCCTTCCTCAGTTCATCCTCAGTTCAGGTTAGTATGCTCACACCTTTCCCTTCCTGTCCTGGGACTCCTTTATGAGACTTTTTGAGATATCCACCCCTCTCCACCATTACAACACCCCCTATGCTCTGATAGGATAAAGGTTCTGTCACTCAACAGCATGTATTCACACACTGAGCAAAAGGGAAGGCAAATTCATGCATGATCCACCCACTATAATATGGTTCAGGCCCCTTTAGTCCTCTTTCCTGAACACACCCAAAAAATGAAAACAGATCAGCACTCTATAATGTCTTGAGATTTGTAAAACTCAGGACTCAGAAAAGTATCATTGAAGGGAGGAAAGTCCACAAATAAAACAGCTTGGACTAAAAAGGTGTGAGCAGTTCTGATACAAGATTTAATCAGGTTTGAAGCTGGCTCGAGATCTTCCCATCCTGACAGTTTCCAAGAAATCAGCTGCTTCTGTGGATTAAAGGTCCCAAAATGCAAATTGTCCCTATTTGGATTAAAAGTGGTCTCGCTGCTGGATGCAGAAATAATCCTCACTATTTAGGAATAGGAATGCAAGTGGTTTTTTTGGGGGGGGGAGGGAACCATGCTTTAGGGGCATTCTTCCTGACCCAATATGAAGCCATGATTTCCAGACCCCTCTCTTCCCTCAGCTGTTCACCATTACTTGCTAATGAGATCAGGCTGCCAGAAAGGCAGGGGAGAGCTCTAACATTGTAACAAGAGTTCAGTGTAACAAACTGGCAGCTTCTGTCCTGGGGTTGCGAAAGTCGGCTCTTGTGTCCCTACCTTCTTCCATTCATGTTTTTTACCTGCATCCCTAACATTTTGTGTTTCTCTGATGTTCTGATCCAGCACAATTGTCATCTGCTTGTGTGAAAGCCTGTTTCCCTCTGTCCTCCCTTCCCCCACACACACCATTTTACACAGCCCTGCAGACTGCAGAACCATGTTACATCAGGGAGTAGAGGAGCTGTAACCCACCACAGCCTATTGTTTTGTATGTACACATGTATACATATTTGTACACTGCAGTTTCCATAAAACGATCAAAACAGTTTTTAACTTAATGTTTAATAGACAATAATATTGACGCATATACAAAAGACAAGGTACAAATAAAAAACTTCAAAATATATCATCACAATAACGAAATATAAAATGCAGCAACAGTAGCGAAGCATTCAGGTTTCACCAGGATTCTTCCTGAACATCCACAAGCTAATGCTCTGAACTGGACTGAGAACTCACTCCCTATTCTCACTTGCACAAGATGGGAGGACTAGAAACAATGGTATGAAACTTCAAGGGAGTCAATACAGATGAGATATTAGGAAAAACTGATAGTGAGGGTGATCAATCAATGGAATAGGTTGCCACAGGAGGTAGTGAGCTCTCCTTCACTGGAGGTCTTCAAGCAGAGGCTGGACCTACATCTGTCTGGGATCCTGCATTGAGCAGGAGGTTGGATTTGATAACTCCAGAGGTCCCTTCCAGCTCTATGATTCTAATCTGTGTACAGCTTAGTTCACTTTGAGAACGTTAGTCTACAAAAGGTAGGAAACCTGATATTACTGGCAGTACAAAGGAAGGTGAAGCCAGTCTCTAAACTGATTATTTGGACTGTTGGAACAGGGATCTTAAGTACATTTGGAGAAGGTGTGCAAGGGAAGGATGCAGACCTATAAGGAGCATCTCCCTAGGAGCAGCACCGTGTTGGCAGATGGTAAGAAGCATAGTGCAATGTTCAGCAGGGTGATGGGTCTCATCTGGTTCTGCCAGTGAGAGAACCTAAGCAGCATCCCTATATCCAAAGGACAATTTGGCACAGGTGTTCCATGGGAATTGCTGGCTCCCTGGGTCCCAGTCCCTTAAGGAGCACCTCCCAAAGATGCAGCAGCAAAGGCAAAGAGGCATGCTGGCAGATAGTATATTTCATGCTTTATATGTCCATGTTTTATTTGTGTATTTGACTGTAATCCATCCTGAGACCTTAGGGTATAGGGCAGCATATGAAGGTAAGTAAATAAATAAATACGACTATAGTAGTGATTTTTTTTTTGAAATCAGCCTTGTCTTCAGCCCTTTTCGATCAAAGGGCGGCACTCACCACATACATCAGAAATGACTAAACTAGGCCTGACATGCAGATGCAGGCAAGTTGAGTTTTTCACTCAGATCCTGTCAAGGAGCAAAGCGTCTGCATCATTATTTCTGACTCTGGGCTTTTTCCTCGACTTTGCTCATCTTTCAGAAAGATGTATGGGCTCTTACCAGATCTTAGTCCCTTGCAGCTGTGCTGACGGCGCCTCTTAGCTCTGCAGGGGGCCAGGAGACAGAGCAAAGAGCTGGTTAAAGGAACAGCAGGAAAAGGATCTGTCACAGGGAATCATTCTGTCAGGGGAGTGATGCACTGCCTGGGGGCTCCAAGGGCCGCCACCACTGACTATAGGAAGGGCTGAGGATACAAAAGAAAGGGCACCAAAGGACAGCGTCAACTCAGCAGTCCTCTTAGCACACTCTCCCAGGCTGTCATACCCCATCAGTTCTCGTTGCCCAAACCTAACTGGCATTGCCCTTGCCAGGGTGGATAGCCAGAGTCTCCTTATGCGAGTACTTGGGGCTGGAGCCTCTTCACGCCAAATGGGTGCTTGTTATCTGAAACAGATAACAAAGACTCCACAGATTTTGCAGTAAAACTCCTGAAGACAGCAATAAACAGCAGGCAAGCAAAGATGAGTCGTAGATCTAGCCCTCCAGTAGCATCACCTAGGTCAGTGATGGCCAACCTATGACATGCGTGTCACACGTGACACGCCAAGCCCTTTTGGGTGACACACATGGTCACCCTGGCACCCAGGCATGTAGTGCTTGCTTGTTCTTGAAGTGTACGAAATGCCAACTTTCAATTGAAGATTTAGCAAATGAAATTCAGCAACAAAAGTCACTAATGTAAAGAATTATTTTTTTTTGCTTTTAATAAAATACATATATTAAAATATAACTTTTTAATTAGAGCTACAAACATCACAAAGTTATGGATATTTATAGATGTGACACAGCACCCGAGTTAAGCTAGGTTTTCTTGTGAATTTTGACACACCGAGCTCAAAAGGTTTGCCATCACTGACCTAGGTGGAAGTAGGGGTGTCCAACCTTTTGGTATCTCTGAGCCACACGGGTAGAAGAGTTGTCTTGGACTACCCATTAAATACACAAATACTAACGAAAATTGCTGAGCAAAGAAATGTCCATGCATAATTTCATTATTTTTAAGCAAATTTAGTATTTTGTATTGGGCCACATTCATAGCCATCCTGGGCTGTATGTAGACTACAGGCCACAGGTTGGATACTCCTGGTCTAAAAGAATCTATAGGAAGAGACAGTGCTGAGGAAAAAAACACTGCTTCATTGACAGGTAGCAGTCTGCAAAGATTTCCTTCTTTTCCTACAACTACTGTACTAATTGCTATTCATCTTGGGACAGATGACATAATGGCATTTTGCCAACCTAGTGCCCCCCAGATGTTTTCAGTTACATTGATCACTCTTGACTGTACTGGCTGGGGCTGATGGGAGTTTAGTCTAAAGGCTGAGTTATGTTTGCTAAGGATCCTATGGAAGATTCTAGGAAAGAGCAGCATAAATAAGGCCCAGATACTAGCTGCATTTGGGACAGAAGCAAAACCTTTCTTTACAGAAAGCATAACTACCAAGCAGTAATCTTTTCCGCATTTATTTGCTTTGAAGAATCAGGACGGACCATAGAAAACATTTGTTACAGGATTTATAAAGTTGTACTGTGAATCCACTACCATAAGATGTGCTGCTACTTTAAAAACTATCTGAAAAACAAATTCTTGGAAGGTCTACTAATCTCTAATATTAGACATAGTTATATCTTGGACTGGCAGCTGCTAGGAGACTGTGAAAGTGCAACTTGTATTTATTTCCTGTTTATAGGCTTCCATGCAGAATTGGTGGGAACTCCATATACCTGGTACAAGTATACGTACTGTGGATCAGTATAAATTTGACTTTACCCAGAAAAATGCTTCATTTATCTAGGAATTAAGTTAAATGGATCTTTTGAAGAAAAAGTAGAACTCATTATTCAAGGACTGGGAGCTCCATGACACCTTAAAGAAGAGATGGCAAGTATTAATTAACTGTTTTCCTGATACTTTAATAATGTCATATAAATACTGAAGCTGTCCAGGGTTGGGGGCAGGAGGGAGGGAGAGGGGATAAATCATTGCATTTACTTTATGTACAAAGTCATATTTTGTAACTATATATGTATGTTAATTGGTTGGACATTTCAAAAATATGCTGCTGAGCTAGACAGTCTAATTCTTCTTTACATTTGTACAAACTGCTTACATTCCACATGCTACTTGCAGGAACAGGATCAGGCCATAGCCCATCTAGTGCACTACCCTGTCTCACATGGTGGCCCACCAATTGGTCCTGAGTATTCTCGAGCAGAAGGCAAAAGCAAAACCTTCACTTATCCTTGACTCCTGGCAAATGACCTTTAGAGATATCCTGTCAATGAGCCCAGTCACACCATCAATTTGATATTTAAACCTGCCCATCGCTTCACACTCTTCCTATTAAATTCCTGTTAGGTTTAATTTCCTCCACCTTGTTCACACTCTGGCTTGAAACTTTGCTCCATCCTTTAATATGCTCAAAGCCAGGTTCTTGTCATCTCATCAATGCTTAAGTTTAAACTGGGGAAATGTGTGTCTATACCTTCTTTCATTTTTTGAATTACTGCCTTGATAAAACTGAACATGCCATCTCTTTCAGGCAGGCTGGTAATGGAGGACTGACCTTTAAAAGGATAGGAAATTATAAATGGATTAATAAATCTAGGAGCAGATATACACTATCCACTTTGTTCTTGCATTATCATGTGCGCTTCCTTGAGAAGAATTCCCATTGAATTTGCAAGTTCTTATCTCTGATTGGACATGCATATAGTTTACTAGAATCTGAAAAAGTTTAGCTGCTTTGGCTAAGCAACATTTATTTTTTATTAAGTATTTCAAACTTTGGCCTGGAATGGGTGGCCTGCTTGCACCTGCCTGCTGCTGTCAGCGCCTTCTCCCACCAACCCTTCTTGAAAAGGTAATCTTCAGCTGGTGAGGGGGGGGGAATGCTTGGCTTGATGGGGAAGTGTTCTGGAGGGGGGGTTAAGGGGGGGCATGGTGATGTAGTTGGGGCAGTGTAGCTGCGGGAGGGCAGGGGAGGTTGGGTTTGCATGCCAAAGAAGTGATGGTATTGTGGGAGGGTGAGTGGCTGGTTGGGGAGAGTTTGAATGCTAAGGGTTGACAGGGTTGGAGAGGAGCAGTGGCAGTGGGGCACAGGGAGTCTTTGTGAGGGGGAGGAGGGGGAAGGAGATTGGAGCAGTGACAGTAGCGGCCAAACAGTGCCATGAGAAATGTACATGTCCAAGAACCATGCAATGCATTTTTGCCATTTGTGCAGAGTGAGAATGAAAAATCAGTTAGCGGGAGGAACAGAGGATCGTGCATTTTCTTGCAGACCCCATTTGTCTGATGCTGGTTGGCAAAGACACAAGGCAGCTTTTTAAAGCTTAATTCAAATTTGGACAGGTCCTTGAAGTTGGTGTCATCTCCATTCAAGAGTACTTTCTTTTTCCTTTATTTCCATTTCCTGTCTTGTTGCTGATCTGTTTATAAAGGTTACTTCACCTGCTGGCAAGCTTTGCCTCCTTTGGAGCTAGGAGAAACCACAGGCAAGCCCCAGCAAGAGGTCCCACTGAAATATCTCCCTTCCTGGGCTGCTAAACATCATTCTAGGCAAACAATTCTGAGCAGCAGGTGGAATTATTCCTGTGCTCTCATCTCTCTCTTTTGCCACAGTGAAGGGAGGAGGGGAGGAACCAAATCCAATCTAATTAAGGGTAATTACAATTCATCCTAATAAACTGTAGGAGACAGAACCCACTTTCTCTTCCGTCTATTAATAGTTATCAGCAGACGCAAAGATCCTGCTGGGATCTAGGCAGAGTAGAAACTGCCAGGAGTGTGCAAAGCCCCATATATGCTAAGATGGATCTAGTGAGATTTATAGTCTGTATCAGCATCAGCCCAAGTCAATCCTACAATTGAGATTATTTCTTCTTCTTCTCAAGTTGCAAAAGTGAGAGCATTTTATATCAATTTTTAAGGATTAAAGCACCATAGTCATTTATTTTTATTTTCCATTTCTCACATCTGTGTATTTTTCAGTAGTGCTTTCCCATACATATTGCAAGGCGACATGCATATTGAATCTGGCTCATACATTGGGAAGATATATTCAAGGGTATCACATTTGGGCTGTGGTCACACTTAAGGTTTAATCCAGCTTCAGTCCACTTTCAAAGTGAGATAATATATCAGCAAAGTAAAAAATGTTTTCAGAAAATTCACCTTTAGGATATATAATGCAGAAAGAAAATTAGTGCTCACTTTGCTGATGCGTGCTCTCATTCTGAAGGTGGACTGAAACTGGATTAAACCTTAGGAGTGTCCACAGCCTTGGTCTGTTTCCCATCAAACAGCCCTTTCTGGTTACCTTCACTTTTCCAAGTGCTTTTATAATGTTTGTCTTGCCTAAGGCCTGGACTTGGTGACTCAGTGGGACTGTCTATAGCAGTGATGGTGAACCTTTTGAGCTCGGTGTGTCAAAATTCGCAAGAAAACCTAGCTTAACTCGGGTGCTGTGTCACATCTAGAAATATCCATAATTTTGTGATATTTGTAGCTCTAGTAAAAAAGTTCTATTTTTGATATATGTATTTTATTAAAAGCAAAAACAAATAATTCTTTACATTAATGACTTGTTGCTAAATCTTCAATTGAAAGTTGGTATTTCGTACATTTCAAGAACAAGCAAGCACTACATGCCCAGGTGCCAGGGTGACCATGTGTGTCACCCAAGAGGGCTTGGCGTGTCACCTGTGACACGCGTGTCATAGGTTGGCCATCACTGGTCTATAGGCTGTTTGCTACTCACCTGAGGTGCTCAGGAAGCACCCAGTGGTAGGTGAATATTCACTGTGGCTGGTGGGGCAGAGGACAAATCACTAGGTCCATTTTACTAAGAAAAAGATTCAGCCAGGCAAAGACCTGTCACCTGCCCCCTTACTGTCCTGGCCATGACCCAACTCCACGCCAATGATCCTCAGTATCATGGCTGCCCTATGCTACCCCCATGACTCCCACCCCTCCCCCCACTGTTGCAGCTGCCCCCTGCTATGTCCTATAGTGATCCAGTTTGGTCTAGTGGTTAGGGAGCCAGACTCTTACCTGGGAATACCGGGTTCGATTCTACCCTCCCCCATGAAGCCAGCTGGGTGACCTTGGGCTAGTCACAGCTCTCTTCAGAGCTCTCACAACCCCACCTATCTCACAGGGTGTTCTGTTGTGGGAAGAAGATTAGAAGCTTTGTCAGCTGCTTTGAGTCCCCTTAAATGGGTGAGAAAAACAAGGTAGAAAAGCCAGCTCTTCTTCTTCTTCCCAATGCAGTCAACATACTCTTTGTGCCTCCCACCAACACCACATACACACTCCCACTTAAGCTGCCCCCCCCCATGATTCTGCCATGGTCACCCCTGCCATGCCTCCCACAACTCCCTCATATTTCCCTCCACTGCAAGCACCCTCTGCTACGTGCCACCACTCCTCCATGACTCACACAGCCCTCTGCTCCCACTATCCCCTGCCATGTTTTGCTGCCCTCCCTGATACAGTCACTGGTCTCTCAATACCCCTCCACCACAGTCACTCCCTAACATCTTCTCCTATGTCCTGATAACACCTGCCAGCCCCCTGCTACAACAGCTGCCTCCTGCCACTCTCCCTAATGCAGCTGCTGTTCTCCCAATGCCTCCTACTGCTCCCGTGCCTTCATTACCACAGTGCCCTGCTGCACTGTGACATCTCCACCCACAAGGAAGCAGCTCTCTTGGCTCAGTCCAAAGTGGGTGCCCTTCTCCAGGGTTAGCCAGGTGACGCTCACAAAACGCTGAAGCAGGTTTAAAATTAAAGTGTGACGAAAGGTCAATAAAATTACAGATTCTGAAAGATTTTGATGGGATTTTAGTATCCCCCATAGTGCAGTGTTCGCCCAGCCAATCCTTATAGAGGATTTGTGAGCACACAATACAGAAGTGTAAATAATATGGTTTGCCATGACCTCTTCAGTAAAAAAAAAAAGCAGGGGAAGGATAGAATTATCAAAAATAAATGAAGTAACCACCAAAATAAGATTCACTGTTGGTGTATGTCTCAACAGAGAGGTGGAGGACTATTGTTATATTAGGCTGCATTCTAGAAACCAAGTACAACACCTGTACCTAAATTTTGTAGTTACTGGGTTCCACAAATCATGGCCACCTCCTAATAGTCTGCATGCGCACCTCTATGTGGTTTTCTTGGCAGAGATACAGAAATGGATTGTCAGTGCCAACTTCTAAAGACAAGCTGATTAAACCAGCAACCCTCTGCTTCCCAGTTACTTTGTTGCAAAAAGTCACAGCCTAGTAAGGGACAAAAGAACTATCTACACAGCTTGCCAAACTGCTCCAGGTCAGCTCCCATGAGGGGCAACCTACAGGACACACTCCTCCCACTCCCTGCTTCTGGTCGCCCCTTCAACTTTGGACCTTCTTCAGTTCATCTTCTGCTCACACCTTTTCATTTCTACCCGTATTATTTGTGGACTTTACATAAGGGGTAGAAATGAAAAGGTGCGAACGGTGTGGTCGGAAGGTGGACAGTAAGAAGGTTTAAAGTGAAGGCGAATTTACGTTCACTTCCCGTTTCCAGGAGCCCAGTAATTCGGCGCCTGAGAAATCAAACGTCTCCACGGGTCTTCAATTCCGTAGGGTGAATATTCCTGTTGCTTGCAAGGCCTGGGTGCAGGGAGCGAAACGGGAGAACCGCTAGCAGAATGAACAGAGAGAAGCAAGGGTCCCCCTTCGACGCCTTTTCCAGCGGATGCATGACGTAGCTAGCAAGCCTTGGCTTTCTCATCCAGACCCCCTCGCTTCCCAGCACCCCCAGATAAGGAGTTGCAACGCGCACCCTGCAAGGCAGCCAGCAATTCATGGGGAAGGAACGCTGCACTGGCTGGCAAATCCCCAAAGGGCGCCAGGAATTGCAGCCTCAGAGAAGGCGGTCGCGAAGAAACTGCAGCAAGCCAGAGGGAACAGATATAGCCGCCTATATTGGCTCCTAAGCCACGCCCCTGGGCTGTCCTTCGGCATGGAATGGGGCGTTCCGCGTCTTGATTGGGTGCAAGGCTGGAAGCCCGCCTATCAGAGACGGCTTGGTTGCCCTGTGCTGCCTTCTCTCCCCCTTACCTGTTTCCATCCTTAACGACGTTTCGTTTCCTTAGCAACCGCCCTTGGGGCCTAGTCTGCGCTGGGCGTGGCAGTTCAGGAGCGCGCACCGTATCAGCTGTTGGACCTTCTCGACGAGGGACTGGCGAACCTGTGTATGTTTGTAGGTATAGCTGCTGGAGTGGCAGGAGAAAGGTAGAAACGAGGACACAGTTCGGTACTTTTAATTGCCCCGCGGAAGAGAGGATTTCAGCAGGTGTTTCCTACATAACAGGCTGTCCAGGTAATCAGCCAGACTAATTATCCCTACATACAACCTTACACCCCAAAATACCAGGTATGTCTTATACATAACTGCTCCATAGGTATTGAAGGAACAGGTGTCTTTTTTTCCCGTTTCACCTGGAAAGTGATTAAATAAACCATGACACCCCCCATTACTGTGAGCATTATGGAGACAGCATCTTCTTCTTCTTTAGAAAAGATAGTGTTGTGGTCTGTAAAAAGGGAGGCAAAAAAAGTCTAAATCCTGTGTTAGTTGCTTTGGGGTAACTGTGTGCTGGATTTTGGCTTGCAAAGGTATTAAGTATTGAAACACACACAAACATTTAGTCACCAATATATCCTTTAGCCTGCAGGATTCTTAATACCTGGACACATCCTTGCAAGATTTTCTGTTTGGTTTTGGCACCTATAGAGAAGTTTACCATTGCCTTTCAGGGATATACAAGTGTTCAAATATAGGTCGTTTTACACACAAAGGAAATACTTTTTTTACTAAGCTGTCGAGGTCCTGTCAGGATATTAAGGTGGCTAAAACGTTTCCAAGTTCAGCAAGCACTAGAACTCAGGTATGTAAAGGAGAACATAGGAGAACCTCTGTTAAGGTAGGGCTGTAGAAACGGAGGATTTGTTCAGATACAACAAAAGGGGTAATTCAGAGAGAGCGTGTGTTGCCACAGTGTTCCCAAGCCTTTTGTAGCACACAGTGCTCATGAGAGGGGAAGGGGTGTCTGAACAATCCCACCTTGAAGCTGTCTCTGAGATGCCTCAGAGATGCTTTCCTCCCCTCTGTCAACAACTTTAGAAACTTGGGGATCACAGAGTTCCTTTTTAAATTTATCAAAAAATACAATCAGGAATACAAATTATAATGCTAGATTGTATATACATACTTCCAAAAACAGATATAGAGAGTATTAAGTTATAAGAAAAATTAAATCTAAACAAGAATGTGTCTATCCAGCAGCTAGGTGTAGTGAGGGGCTATTGCACTTACGTAGCAGACCTAGGCTGCGTTCCCATTATCACTTAAAACTGTTTAAAAACTGTTTAAAAACAGTTTGGATCCTCGCAGTTCCCACCCTAGTCAAGTGAAATGGTTTGGATCCTTGTCGTCCCCATTGGCAATCAGTTTCAGGGGTATTTTGAGGATTATTTGGCTTTAAAACAGAATAAATAAACACCTGATTTATCAGGGGTTTTTCCAGGTTTGGCTTTTAAAATGCTTCTTCCTTACTGTAGTGGGAACACTAGAGCAGTGTTTGGGCAAATACATCATGAAATGGATTGGGGTTTCACCCTGCAGGTCAACCCTTTCAGTTAAAAGCTAGAGCAGCTGGTTTCACTGTAAAAATCCATCCTGTACAGCAGCAGTTTCAATGTAGCAATCCACCCACTTCACACCTGATAACAATGTTGCAATTCTGTGGAAATCTTGCTCCTTAAAAGTTCTGACCTTTAGAAAGGGAAAGGAAGAAAAGCTGCTGCAGGATCTGGGAGATATGTGAATGTTTAAGGTTGTGTGTGTAGGCGACAGCGGCAGCAGAGCCAGGGTGCTTTTTTTGGAGGGAACCCCTGCTGGGGATGGTGGCTGTGGAGGTGAGCGGGCGAACAGGGCTTGAGTTGCCGCTGCTGCTGTGTGCCCTGGGCAATGGGGAGAGGAGGGGAAAGAATCACTTTCCCCAATCCGTTTTTGGAAGCATTTTAAGTGTTTAGAGTGGGGACAGAAAATCTGGGTTGAATCCAATTGCCAGATGCTCTTTGCTTCCTTTTAACGTGCTTTACATATCAGTGCAAATCCCGATGAAAATCTCGATGTATATTCTGTTTTATTCCTTAAATGGGAACTCACCCCTAGGGTCTTTTCAAGTGTTTGAGTCTCGGAGTTTCTGAAGAACGGAACGTGGTTAATTAGGAACTTCTAAGAATCTTCCAGTAGTTTCTTTAGTTCTCTCCATCAGTCTTGTTTACTGTCTTGCCTTACCTCTGCTTTCTCTGCCTTGCCTAGCATAAAGTTTTGTTTTCTCCTGTCCCTTAATTTGCTTGCACATGTGCCCAAAATATGTCAATTTTGGTTTGGTGATTCTTCCCTCAAGAGAGGAATCAGATTATATTTGATCCACAACAGATCTATTTTTTCTTCTTTCATGGTATTCTCATGGTATTTATGAATCACTAGATTCATTACTAAGGGACATGCTCTTTATTTCCAGGTTTTTCAGCTGTGCATCACAACAAAAAAGACCATTGCATTAATGACTCTGATCTTTGCTGCTAGGAAAATGTCACTATCCTTTATGACCTTGTCTAACCTTGTCAAACTTCTTATTGTATTTTTCCCTAGGATTATTCTCTTTCTAGATCTCCATCACATTGTCCAGTTTTGCATATTTCTGAGCCCAAGAGAGCAAAATTCATAATCCACTGCAAATTTCTCACTCATGCAGGTTGACTTTCCTTTGGTTTTCTTAGCATTAATCCAGGTATTTCACCTACAGTTTTCACTTAGGTAATGAGTTTTTCTGAGCCTCCTTTCTTTTCAGTTAACCAAATGTCATCTGTATCACTCAACATTCCAGTCTAGCTTTCTTCTAGTGCACCATTCTCATATTTGCTGTAAAATGAATCAGAAATGGGGACAATATGCAGCCTTCTGACTCTCCAAATTAAGTATAGTACTTATTGATGTTTTTACATTTATCACTGTAAAAGTGAATCAGCAGGTATTTTTGAAAGCCTATTACTTTAACATGTTCCATATACAATCAGAAGCCTTGCTGATAATGAAACAAAAGCATCCTTCCATTATTTTTTGCTGTCTTTATTATCCATTTTGTTAGCTGTCTGATCCCATGCTGCCTTTTAAAAAACTAGCTTGTTTTGTAACATTCATGATATTCTCCAAGTACAGATCTAGAATTCTTTTGCATGATCTTAACAAAAATTATTGTATTGGTCTGAGACAGTGATTTTTTATATCTTTCTTTGGAGTAGGTATATTCATATATATATTATATATGATTTTTTTTTCATTTTTCTAATATGGGTCTGTTATATTCTTCATTATTCCTGTTACCTACCTTGAGATTATGATGTAATATAAAAACCTAAATATAAAAAACATCTGTTTGCCAGTTCAACAAGCATCCTTGGCGATCTAGTCTTATTTTGTAAACAAAAAGGGAATTAAACTAAAAACTCTGAATGGTAACTTAAGATATTACACGAAATGCTTCAGAAGTCTATCGTGACATAAATTGACATAACCAATATGTCCTTCAGTCCGTATCTTTTAACGGTATATTTGAAGTGGAGGTGATTTAGGCCCAGAGTAGATAGAAATCTGCATAAGTCACCTTTATCTACTTGTGGTCTTGTGGTTAGAGTGTTGGATTCTTATCTGGATGTCTCCCAGTTTGATTCTGCACTCCTTCATGAAGCCAGGTGGGTGACCTTGGGCTAGTCACAGCTCTCTTTCTGAGCTATCACAGCCCCACCTATCTCACAGGGTATCTGTGGTAAGGAAAAGAATAGGAGACTTTGTCAGCCACTTTGGGTCCCCTTAAAGGGAGAGAAAAGCAGGGTATAAAAACAGACTTCTTCATCATCACCACATCTCACTGAACAATTCATGAATCTGCAAATTGTCTTATAAAATAATAAGATATTACTGTATATGACGAGTTGGTATATTGCTTGTCTGAAAACATAAGTATTTTTGTATCAGAATGAAAAAAGCAGAAAACTGAGATGTTCTATATATGCAGTTGACTAAATTTATCATATACACCATGGTGAGTCACCACATGGTAATCAGCTGTCCGTGCATGCAACAGTACAGTGAAATGTGAACCAAAAGCAGCTTGAGAGGATTTGATTCTGTTCTGACAGAATAAAAATAAAATATAACAGCACTAGTGGTACATGAATACTACATTGCAGATTACTGTGAATTGATTCATTGTGATAAATTACTCACTGTGAGATCTGGCACCTTACAGCACCCCAAGTTTTTGATCATACAGTTAATTTAAATGCCTTATAGAACTGTCATCACACCATAGCAACCTTGTTCGGTTATATTTATGATTACACTAAATGCTTTGTCAAGTGAAATGTGCATATTTTATTAATAATTTTATTAATAAATGAATAAGACTGGGGACTAAGTCCTGTTTTCAATCAAATTAAAGAACAATTCAAATAGCTTATGGTACTAGTACCTTCAATATTGCATGTGGTACACCTCTGAATACTAATTGCTGAGAAACTGCTCCATTGTAAAGACATCAAGCTAGGAAAAGGCTTCTGGACAGGATGTGCCTTTGGTCTGATCCTACAACTCTACATTTTATTCATTTGTGAGTGCTTGCTCTTGGCTTTCAATAGAGGGTTACTTGATAATCAAAGCTGTTAACACTTGCCTTTTATAGATCTAACCAATTTTCTATGATAGTGAACTCTCAGGATTCTCTGAGGGTGCCTCCAGATGTGAGTAGAAACCGGTGAATCTCCCAAGTCTATATTGAGACTTCCATGCATGTCCATGATAGTTCCAGTATAATGCCAGGATATGAAAGTAATATCCCGAAAATCAATAGTACAGGAAGTCCAGCAAAGATACTGAGTTCCCTGTAATTTTACTTCCTTAACTCAGTCTACTAGCAGGTACATGCTAATGTACATGCTTTTTTGCAAGAGCAACAATTACACAAAGAGCAAACAGATGAGGTAAGAACCTGGCATTTTCCTGAGATTGCCTTCTGCCCTCTGGTTGAGACAGCAAGAGGTGACTGCAGGATCTAGAGATCCCACATATTCCTCCTGGTGTCTGGAGGCACTCTGACTAAGGTGTGAGTGTACACTAACCCCTGAGTGTGTAATAATTTGCCATTTGACCTCATGAGTGTATTTACCCTCTTTAAAGATGCAGACTTTTCTACTTTTCTCCTATTGCAGTGCATTCTCTTCGTACAAAGGCACCACCTATTTAGCTGACCTCTTTTCATATTTTATAATCTCAGATTTTTTTGTGCCAAATATTCCACTAGCAAGCAATAATCCAGAGTATTGCTTTTTGTTTGTGGGCTAGAAAGTACTGGGACTGGGCCTGTCTTTACACATTTTAGTGATGTGCCTGTCTCAGTAATTGGCTGGTGCAAAATATCTGGAAGTGGACATTACCACTACCACACATGCGTGGACATCTGCTTTGCCTCACGCACACATGCAATGGCCAGTGTGACAAAAGTGGCTCCCTCCACAAGGTAAGTAATAGCGCTATTTCAGGAAAATCTGTCTCTGCATCACATGTTTTTGGGAGATAAAACAGCTATGGAAGGATTGCCATAGATACATTTTCCCCTTCTGTACTGGGCCTAATTGCTCTTTTCAGTTTTCTTTTACAGAAATGTAAAATCATAAGGATGTATATAGTGTGGTTGCCTGCTCTGAAGTATCACAAAGTGGCCACTCACAGATTAGCCTACTTAATGTGGATCAGTTTGCCTCAAGCAGAATCAGAGTTCTACTGAAGAGCAGTCTTCAAGAGCAAGGTGTTTCAGAGCTTTCAAGCAAGTGTATTTATAGTACATACATGACATTTCTGCATATTTCTATTTTAAGTGAGTTTTGTCCTCTAGGGTATTTTTGTTTTGTTTCGAAACTGTCTAACCTTAATTTCCTTCTACTATTTAACACAGTTTTTTAATGTTTATATTATGGTGGACCTAATTCTACTGAGCTACAAATCAGTTTTCTGTCAACTAGTTCTTTGTCTCGTCCTTCTGCAGAAGACCTTGTTCTTGGTGCCTCTGAGGACAGCAGGCCTCAGGTTACTTAGTTTTAGAAGTGTTTTACATAGAAGATTATAGAATCATAGAGTTGAAAGGGACCTCTTGGGTCATCAAGTCCAACCCCCCGCTCAGTGCAGGATTTCTGAACCATTCCAGACAGATGTAGGCCCAGCCTCTGCTTGAACACCTCCAGTGAAGGAGAGCTCACTACCTCCTGTGGCAACCTATTCCATTGACTGATTGCTCTCACTGTCAGGATTTTTTTCCACTAATATCTAATCTGTATTTACTCCCTTGAAGTTTCATACCATTGTTTCTAGTTCTCTCATCTTGTGCAAGTGAGAATAGGGACAATGCCTCTGTACTGTGACAGCCCTTCAGATACTTGAAGATCGTGATCATATCTCCTCTCAGTCTTCTCTTCTGCAGGCTAAACATTCTAGGTCCTTCAACCTTTTCTCATAGGACATGCTTTCCAGACCACTACCCATTTTGGTAGCCTTCCTTTGGACTTGCTCTAGTTTGTCAATGTCTTTTTTGAACTGGGGTGCTCAGAACTGGACACAGTACTCTAGATAAGATCTGACCAAGGTAGAGTAAAGAATAATAATTACTTCTCGTGATCTAGACTCTATGATCCTCTTGATACATCGTAGGATGGTGTTTGCCTTTTTTGCAGCCGCATCACATTGTTGACTCATGTTCATCCTGTGATCAACCAGTACACCCAGATCCTTCTCACTTGTGCTACTACTCAACCTAATTTCTTCCATTCTGTATTCATTTTACCATTTTCTTACCCAGATGTAGGACTTTACATTTGTCCCTATTAAATATCCTGTCAGTTATGGCCCACTGTTCAAGCTTATCTAGTGATCTCTTTGAATCCTCTCCTTCTCCTCCCTAGTGTTAGCAACCCCTCCTACCTTTGTGTCATCCGCAAATTTGATCGACATTCCTTTGACTCCCTCATCCAGATCATTTATCAAAATGTTGAATAGCACTGGACTGAGGAGGCACTCCACTTGAAACATCCCTCCAATTGGACGTGGAGCCATTTCTTGCCACCCTTTGAATGTGATTACTAAGCCAGTTATGAATCCACCTGATAGTTGTCTATCCCGTATTTGATCAATTTTTCAGTAAGTATGGTATGAGACTCTTTGTCAAATGTTTTGCTGAAGTCAAGATGCACTGTGTCTACAGCATTTCCCTGATCAACCCATCCAGTGGTTTTGTCATAAAAGGATATTAGATTAGTCTGGCATGACCTGTTTGTTAGAAATCCGTGTTGGCTCTGGTTAATTACTGCATTCCCATCGTGAGTGCTTGCACACATGTTGTTTGATAATTTGGTCAGTCCATCTTTAGATGGAGTAAAGCTGCTGCCATAGGTGTATTTTTCTGGGTGCATTTTTATTCCCTTTTCCCCTTTCCTCCTTGGAAATGAATGACATATGTATGCAAAAGACCTAGCCATGTGGGGTGTACTGGGAAGTGGATAATTAAGCAGAGCACTCATGGGTGGAGAGGTTAGTGGCAAAGATGATGGATGAGGAAAGGAATGGACAGATGGGCAAAGTGCATAATGGAGCTGTGACTAAGGTGTGAGCTGGACAAGTGAGCAGGACATACTGGGGGGGGGCTCAGAGTGAGCAAAGAGCGAAATAGGAGTCAACTAAGATCAGGGCCTTTTCTGTGGTGGTGCTCACCCAACATGAGGCTCTTCGGGCCCCATTACTATATTGCTTCTTTATAGAGAGGCTTTACGTGAGCCAAAATAGGGGAGCTAGAAAGCTTAGTTACGGAAAATAGGATTGATATTATTGGCATAACTGAAACCTGGTGGACCAGTGAAAACCAATGGGATACAGTCATCCCAGGTTACAAACTGTACAGGAAAGACAGGGAAGGGCGACATGGAGGTGGTGTAGCCTTGTATATTAAAGAAGAGATAGAATCTTATGAACTGGAATGTCCAGGTGAGTCTGACTCTTCCACAGAAGCAGTGTGGGTAAAAATACCAAGCCAAAAAGGAAGTCTAACAATAGGGACATGCTACCGTCCTCCCAACCATACGCCCGAAGGAGATGAACAATTGGAGAAGGAGGTATCCCATAAAGATAGGGTGGTTATAATGGGGGACTTCAATTATCCTCACATAGACTGGGTGAACTCCTGTTCAACTCAGGATAGAGAGAGAAAATTCCTAGACCTACTTAATGACTGTTCCATGGAACAAATGGTCATGGAACCAACCAGGGGAAATACAGTCCTGGACTTGATCCTAAGTAATGCTCAGGACCTGGTAAAGGACGTCACTGTAGCTGATCCAATTGGGAACAGTGACCACAATGCAATAACCTTCAACTTAAATACGGAGAATAAGTTCTTAATAAAGTCTGACACAGAGACCTTAAACTTTCATAAGGGAAACTTCCCCAAAATGAGGAAATTAGTGAAAAGGAAATTGAAAGGGAAAGTCAAAAGAGTTAAATCACTTCAAAATGCATGAAGACTATTTAAAAACACAATAATGGAAGTACAACTAGAATGCATTCCTAAAAGAAGAAAGGGGACTTCTAGGTCCAAGAAGAAACCAATGTGGCTCACAAATGCAGTAGATGAAGTCATTAAAAACAAGAAGAGTTCATTTAGGAAATGGAAGGCTTGTCCAAATGAGGAGAACAGGAGGGAACATAGACACTGGCAACACAAATGCAAGACGGCCATTAGGAAAGCTAAGAAAGATTTTGAGGAGCACATTGCTAAAAACATCAAAATAAATAACAAGAACTTCTATAAGTATATCAGAAGTAGGAATCCAACCAGGAGAGTAGTTGGACCACTAGATGGTAAAGGACAGAAAGGGGTAATTAAAGAAGAAACGGAGATTGCAGAGAGACTAAATGAATTTTTTGCTTCCGTATTCACGGAGGAAGACAGAAGACACATGCCAGTAGCTGAGCCTGTATTTTCTGAAGAGTTAAACTGTACAGAAATAACCAAGGAAGAGGTCCTGGCATGTCTTAATAAACTAAATGTGAACAAGTCACCAGGACCAGATGGTATTCATCCAAGAGTCCTTAAGGAACTCAAATGCGAAATTGCCGAACTTCTAGCAAAAATATATAATCTTTCCCTAACATCAGGCTCTGTACCTGAGGACTGGAGGGTAGCAAATGTAACACCAGTCTTCAAAAAAGGATCCAGGGGTGATCCAGGCAACTACAGACCAGTTAGCTTAACGTCAGTTCCATGTAAGGTGATGGAAACCATTATTAAAGACAAAATTAGTGTGCATATGGAGGAGCAAGCATTGCTGAACAAAAGCCAGCATGGCTTCTGCAAAGGTAAATCATGCCTCGCAAATTTATTGGAATTCTTTGAGAGTGTCAATAAACACGTGGATAAAGGTGAACCAGTAGACATTGTCTATCTGGACTTTCAGAAGGCTTTTGACAAAGTCCCACATCAAAGGCTACTGAGTAAACTCACCAGCCATGGAATAAAAGGACAGGTTCTGTCCTGGATTTGTGACTGGCTTAAGGGCAGAAAGCAGAGAGTAGTAATAAACGGCAAATTCTCAGGGTGGAAAGAAGTAAAAAGTGGGGTCCCTCAAGGCTCAGTACTGGGACCAATGCTTTTTAATTTATTCATCAATGATCTAGAAGAAGGGGTACATAGTAAAATAGCAAAGTTTGCTGATGATACTAAATTATTTAGGGTAGTAAAACCTGAAAGAGATTGCCAAGAGCTCCAGAGGGATCTCTTAGCATTGGGTGAGTGGGCAACCAAGTGGCAAATGTGCTTTAATCTTAACAAGTGCAAAGTAATGCACATTGGGGCCAAGAATCCAAATTATGTCTATAAACTGATGGGGTCTGAGCTTTCTGCAACACATCAGGAAAGGGATCCTGGGGTTCTGGTGGACAGTTCCATGAAGGTGTCAACCCAGTGCGCAGCAGCAGCGAAAAAAGCAAATTCAATGCTGGGAATAATTAGGAAGGGAATAGAAAATAAGACAGCAAGTGTCATTTTGCCCCTTTATAAATCTATGGTGAGGCCACATTTGGAGTATTGTGTACAATTCTGGTCACCACACCTCAAAAAGGATATTGTGGAACTAGAGAAGGTGCAGAGAAGGGCAACCAGAATGATTAAGGGTCTGGAACACCTCCCTTACGAAACCAGGCTGCAACGTCTAGGCCTCTTCAGTCTGGAGAGATGGCGTTTGAGAGGGGACCTGATTGAAGTATATAAAATTATGCACGGTATAGAAAGGGTGGATAGAGAAAATTTCTCTATCGCACAACACTAGAACCAGGGGGCACTCTATGAAGCTGATGTTTAGGAGAATAAGGTCTGACAGGTGGAAGTATTTCTTCATCCAGAGGGTCATCGGCTTATGGAATGTGCTGCCGGAAGAGGTGGTGACAGCTACCAGTCTGGATGGCTTTAAGGTAGGGTTAGACAAATTTATGGATGACAGATGTATCAATGGCTACTAGAACGAATACCTAGGTGCATCCTTCAGGCTGAGGGGGGGGGAGGAACTGGGGCGCTTCTAAGGCCATCTGCTGGGACTCGAAAGCAGGAGGTTTGTCCTTGTCTTTGCTTGAGATGCCCATGAGCAATTGGTGGGCCACTGTGTGCGACAGGATGCTGGAGTAGATGGGCTGTGGCCTGATCCAGCAAGGCTTCTCTTATGTTCTTATGTTCTTATGTACTCTTTTGGAAGCTTCTTTATCTTGTGCTTCTTGACCTGCTAATTTGTTTGGTTGCCTTGTGCAGTAGGGTTGGACATTTTTTGTTTTATTGTGTTTACTGTTGATCTATCAGCTGCTTTGACTATCTGCATAGGATACATCCAAAACCTTTAAAAATAAACAAAATATGCAGGGATCTATTCTCTTTTTTCTTTGTGGACGTATATGATGACCCTGCAAGATTCCAAGAAACATCTTATAATCTAAAATGTCATATGATGAACTGCTTGCAGTGCAGATGATTGTTGGAATAGATCTTCCAATCTAGCCCTTCCTACCTCCACAGACTAAAAGTTTAGGGAGCAACTTTAGGAATGTTTTCTAGAAGAATCAGTAATAAAAAGAGGACATTGATGTACATGAGAAGAAATGCTTTGTTAGGCAGCATGTTTGTTTAGATTATATCCATAGCCTCTGAGATCTGCTAATAACATTGGAGGAGAGTGTAATGAACAGTTTTGCACATGTAGGTTACACTTCACTCACAATTCATTTGAATATTAAGGTAAACTGTTCACTGTTTTAAGGGTGAAATTTATCTTCAGAATGTTTACTTTTTTAAAAAAGAATTGAAAATGTACATTGTGGTGAATAGTCTGTTTGCAAAAAAAGAAAAATCTCTCTGTTAGTATTAATTTATGCACTCACATTGCCCTCGTGTTTGTCTAGGCTAAGGAATTGTGACGTTGTAGGGATTCTGTTACTCCAATCCAATAACAGTTTGAACTGGCCTTTTTATTGTTCCATCCATATTCTGGAATTGAGGACCATACTGACAAGATGGCAGGCGTGGTCATAGACTTTGCAAAGGTCTCTGGTAGAGGAGGAATTAGACTAGTTTGAAGGAAGGTAAGATCAGAGCAGTGAAACAAAAATATGATGAGGATTGTTGTACCACTCAGGAATCCATCCATGTGAATTTTGGCATTAAGAGCTTTAACTGCTTGAATTCCTCAATGTTTGCTCCACAGTAGTAATTTGATGATCATTAACTCACAGGCAGCTTTGGCAGCCTTTCTGCTAAGGCCAGGATATCCTTTTATCATGGCCTGTCCTCACTTCATCATCTTCACAATAGTCGAGTAGTTTTAAGGAGTACCTGCTGCTTGCTGTAAATGTAGTCAAAGCAGTCAGAAACATAATCCCCAGTTCAACACAACTAATTTCCCTTTGCTCCTGAATTTTTTTAATGATTTACCAATTTCTGCTCTTCTGATTTTTGCAGGTGAGTTTAACAGCATTACTTCAGAGAGCTGGTGAGCTGCAGGACTGTCAAAGTCTGCTGCCTGTTATAAAGGTTTCAAACAAGACTGCAGGGCTTTAACACACCAAGGGCTGCTTCTTATATGCAGCAGAAAGCTAAAGCAAACAGCTTCATGAAGGGGAAGGAAATAATGAGCTTGATCTCTGTAGCAGCACCTGCTTCTCCCTTTGAAAGGGAAAATACTATGTAGCATCAAAGTACTGTTAACTAGAAGTGTGCATGATTCTGCCGCTTGCTCTCTCATGGCTGCAAGCATCTTTTTTGAAAGTTATTAATAGGTCTTCTGAGGATAAGCGCTGTCAAACTTGGGCGGCTGACATTTGGCTCACATACTATGTCAAACTGGTGTGTGTTCCCTTTTGCTTTAGTTAAGCCTGGAATTATCATGCTATTGAATTAGAATATAGAGGGAAAGTCTACAGGGAAGAGCCACAGGTCAGTGTTAAAAGCATTTGATTTCTGCACATAATATCAATATTCAACCTTCGCCATTTCAGATACTGAGCTTGATAGCTCCATAACCTGACATGGTATAATTTTTATTTCACACTCTGTTTATTATCTTATCCCGAAGCCTTCATTTCAGATGGGTATTTGGCTCTCTTGACTGAGTCACCTGGACACCGACCATACTCTTTTGTTGTATTGCATACTTCTCCCTCATCACTTTATATATTTTTTCTTTCTGCAGGGTTTGTAGGTAATATTTTAGGTGACAGGATAATCTACACAAATCTAATGTTCATCAGTTCGGTCAGCCTTTATTATTTGCAGTTTTGCTAATTGTGATCTTTACATATCTGTGATTGCGTCATTCATATATTCATGAGTCACCATCAGAAACCGTCATTTCCCCATTTTTTTCAGTTTCTGTCAGTTTCTGTCTTCCTAATTATTTCCAAGTTTTCATATTCACAATGTTTCCATGAATAGAAGAAGACTGTGATTTTATGTAAATACTAGGGTGGTCCATACTAGATCTTATGCTCCAACAGATGAAGAGCTATATATGAATATATATATGTTCACTTCTTCCTCTTTTTCATTAACTCATGAAGGATGGTGCATAGAAAAAAAGGAAATGTGACTTATGCTTATAGCTGTTAAAGTTTTATGTCATCGTGTTTTATACAAGTCCTGAATGTTATCAAGTTAACAATCCTGTTTTGAGAATATTCCATTTCTAAGCAAAAATTTTCACTAAGGTTAGTGCTGAGTAAAAGCTGGTATGCCAGGACTATCACTTGAACTCAGTTGATACTGAGCATCAAAATATGTAAAATGTTATGAATAGTTAGTGTTAATCCATTCAAATTAACCCCTTTACTAAGTATTCAGTTCAGATTGCTTATTTGTATAAATGGCTTACTTGTATAGTGATACATGGTCTGGTAACTTCTAGATTGAACTATTGTAATGTTGGTGTGGAATGCAGCCACTAGGCTGCTAACTGGCACTGTTGGTCAGACACACTGCACACAGGCCCTAAAAGAACTGCACTGGCTGCCTGTTTGCTACCAGGTCCAGCTCAAGATACAAGCATTAATTAGAAGGCCCTAAATGGTTCTTGCCCAAAATATCTAAAAGCACACCTCCTCCCATACAGACCTGCCTGTGTCCTGAGATCTGTCAGTGAGTTCCTCTTGGCAGTGCCACCCATTTCAGCAGCTAAGGGGCTGGGGATGCCTTCTTGGTGATGGCCAGAGCTATCAAATAGTCTCCCCTGTGAGGTTATCTTTTCAGACTTCTGGTGAAGATGCACTTCTTTATCTTGCCCTTTGGCTGAAGAGCATGCTCCCCCAAAACAGACACTATCATTGTTTTAGCTAACATCAATTTTTATACTGATTTTATTGTGGCCTCCCCTGAGCCATTTGAATATAGGGGGGGGGATGGATGGATGGATGGATGGATGGATGGATGGAGCTCATGATATTCATAGTGTTAAGGACAGGGATTGGTCTTTGCCATCACCTACTTTGCTTTCTTTGGCAGAGGTAAATAAAGCATCAGATTTTATGTCAAGTAAAGGTGTAGAGAGCAATGTGCCCTTCCAAGTAGTCTGGTCCTTGACTATTCAGAGCTTTGAAGATTAAAAGTAGTACAGTACGTTAAACTGAGTCCAGGAACAGACTGAAAATCAGTGCATTTAATGAAGCAGAGAGACTGACCATCACTGACCCAAAAGTCAGTCTCTGTTAGCAGCCCTGTGCCGCTGTTCCCAAACAGCGGCACTTTCTGGACCATTTTTAAAGGCAATGTCACATATAACACAATGTTTTAATCTAAGTCGCGAATTACCAGAATGTGTATAATTGTTGCCCAGCCATCCCCATTCAGGTAAGGATGCAGTTAATAGAAGGCTAATGTGTAGACACCAACTAGCAACATAAGGAGTGCACTGTTTGCGTGATCTTTAAGAGTTACAGGGTTTGAAGGTAAGAATGGTGTTCATGAAGTATGGACTGAATATAGAAAGAGGAGGTGAGAGTATTACTTCCAGGTTATTTACTTTTTAGGCTTTTCCAAAAGAACATCTCTTTTACATCATACCTGACATTATTACTGCTTTCTGAGGCCAAAAAATCCCTTCATTATGCATAACCATGCAAATGATATGAGTCACTTCCTATAATTGCTTCATTTTTTATCCAGAACTCAAGAAAAAATAGCAAAGTTCTGATATAAATACTTTTCATTTTTAAAATATAGCCAGCTGTGATATAACAAGGTTTTATGCTTCATAATTTTCTTACATAATCAATGAAATACAACTTCCTTCACTTTTTAAAAGTTTTACAGTACAAATTTTACTGTTACAGATATTTGTCTTGAAGAAATTTAACCTGACAACATTGAAAATGACAATAATAGATTAATAGTGTACAATGGTTCGTTTATATACTCAGATCAGTGTTCTGAATTATGTCTATAGTGCCTGAATCAACTGTGAGAGCTATGAAAAAGACTGCAGTTTTGATAAAATATCAAAGATTTTCAGTCTTCTTTAAAACTGAAATACAGCTTTCAAATCCTGATGTTTGTGGAAATCTGGAGATGGAATGACAGGAATTTAAATAAATTGGAAATAATTCAGAATTCCTTAAGGAGATTACTAGGCCTACTGCAAGGAACTCCAGCTGCACTTCTGTGAATGAAAGCAGGGTTACCCTCTATAACAAGAGCCCATCTTGTGTTGCCAAGCTATTATAGAAGAATTTCTAATTTATCTGAAGACTATCTTGTTAAATTTGAAGAAGCATTGGAATCATCTCTATGTGAAGTTTATTCAGTTTTACCACTTTCCCCCCACTGGGAACAATTGTAACTGGGGAATTTTTTTTAAAAAAAATACTTAGATTGGTTATTAAATCGGGACGCCTAAAGAGATGCAGACTACACAAATCTTCAAAATTTGCTAAATGGTACCCCAGGTTTAAGAAGCACAGAGTGGCTGGGAATTATTTTTCCAACCTCTCTAATGCATCTTTCACAAAAATCTTTACATCAGCCCACTTTCGGACACACTCAGTCAGGTATACCGTTAGGCATTACCTGGAATCCTTCACAATTGTCACTGTAGCCTTCAACACATTGAGGACATTAGCCATTTCATACTACACTGTCTCCTTTAGAATAGTATTAGGAAGAAATCGTAGGACAGATAATAAAAAAATTAGACAATCTGAGGAAGAGTTAATATGTTTTTTGTTGGCTGATGTTTTTCCTTTTGTAAGTTTTCGGGTTGCCAAATTTATACGGCAGCATTTAGACTGAGGATGATCAGTATACTTAGCAAGACAATTCAGTCTTTAATGGGTAAAGATATTTTAATTTAGTTTTAACTTTTAAACATTTTTACTAATGTAATATTTGGCATATGATTTATTATTGCTTCCCCTACAACAATAAGCCGCAACATTGGCCGCCAACTCCCAACTTCCTTCATTTAATACAGTAGGGCGCATCTACATGCCAAAAATACTCTGGATTTAAGCTTGTTTTGCCTCAGAGTGTCTCCATGCACAGCTTTACTCCAGGCTACATCAGGTGTAAAGGAGGAAAATCTGTGGCAGAACCTCCCACCCCCCCTTAAATAGTACTACATCCGACTTAGAGGGAAACCAGAGAGATGTTTACAAGCGTAACATTAGAAGGCTGTTATTTGCCCTGCATGGTTGCTGGCTGGATGACAGCTGAAGGGAGAGAGAGGAAAGGGAAACACTGAGAGAAAGCGAAGGGACAGGAAGACACACACACGGGTGCGCCTGGAGGCAAGGAGCAGGGGAGAGAGGGAAGGGAAGGGAGAGGAAGACACACACTCTCTCTCCCTTCAGCTGTCATCCAGCTCCCTGCATTCACATAACGCAGTTGTTTGAGTGCATAAGCAAAGTAGTGATCTGCCCCTTTCTCCCTTTCCTGTCTCCCCTGCTCCTTGCCTCCAGGTGCACTCCTGTGAGAGAGGAAAGGGAAGCTGTAAAAGAAAGGGACAGATTGCTACTTTGCTTATGAGGTGGTGGAGGCTTCTGCCCTGCTCGCCTTGATAGCAGCAGCAGCAGCAGCAGCCAGGTGCCCCGTCCTCAAGAGGCAGAATCCGGTGCTGGTGGCCACTGTGAGCAGTCTCTAATGGGTAAAGTGGCACGAGCACTGGATCCCCCTCTCTCTGCTGGCGGTTGCTGGCTCTTTCATGGGATGCTGCGCCGTGGCGGCAGTGGCTTCTGCCCTGCTCACCTGCCTAATTCCCTGGGCGGCTCCAATTCAAAACCTGTCTCTTTTTGTTTCGCTGTTCCAATTTAAAACCATGTTTCAAATTTCAACACGCATTTTTAAAATCCGACGCAACAGTGAAACAAAAAGAGACCATGGAGACAAGCCCTTAGAGGTGTGATCTCTGTGGCACTATTGACTTACACTAGTAGTCATACTTCTTCTAATGCCATGATTTTCCATAGGCGGTGATTCTTTGCATAATATGGTTTTGCATTACAGGGTGGTTTGTGGAAAACAGTGTTATACAGTATAAGAGATAGAGATGGAGGATAGATGCACACCTTGGAGCATAATATTTTAAAGCTAGTGTTTGAATAATTCTCAATAATTTGTGGGTTCTCCTAGGAAAGCAACAGCAGAGATTCTGTTTCCACTCTAATCAAGGGATAGAGAAACTTATCTTGACCAACCCAAGATGCAGGAACCAGTCACTACAGATTCCAGTGCAATTCCTCCTCGAAAACCGACAGCTGCACCAAATCCTGCAGCAAACCCCCGCCGAATGCGACGCCTTATTGCAGAGGATCCTGAGTGGACTCTAGCCATAGTGCCACAGCTTACTGAACTATGCATCCAGCACATAATCAGTAACTTTGAAAGTAAGTCACATCACCTTTACTTTACACACTGGAATTGTCTAAAGGATTTTTAAAAATAGGGTTAGATGGAATTGTTCCTTCTAAAATGATAGAAAATTGTACACTAGACATCTATGCCTACATGATAATTAAATCTCTTTGCCTTTTCTTCATTTTGGAGCATTGTCATTTGTAGTAGAGAACCCACATGTTTTTATACTGCAAACATCGTTTTATGTTGTGATGAGAACTTTGGCTGCAGGGCCTAAAACCCAGGCTTATCCCCGCATTATATTGGGGTTGCCACATATATCCATGACAATCCCAACATAGCCTCAGGATATATAGGGGTGAAATCTTGGAACACCATCTTTCCAGATAAAAGAACTACGAACCAGGTTTTCCTGAAATAGTGGTATTGCTTCCCTTATCTGGATGCTTGCTCCTGGGATCCATCCTCTTGAAAGTGGCCCCTGAACATCTGCAAGGGCAAAACTGGAACAAAAATGCCCACTAGCAAGTGTCAGGGGTGGGGCTTGTGCACTTAAATACCCAGAAGTATGGAAACACCTACCGTACTGTTACAACAGCGAGTGCCAGACAAAGTAAGGGCATGAGCTTGCCCCACAATTTCAGGGTTGTTTCTCTGACTGCTAAACCACATTGGGGGGAATTTAGTTCTGAAAGCCAACTTTAAAATCCAGTAAATAAGCTCACAGGCAGTCTCTCAGCATTCTTCAAAACCTTGCAAATTTTGAATAAAGCCTAGGGCAACAATTTGGTAAATGCCTCTGAAGAACTGGCTATGAAACAAAGCGAAAAGCAAAGCTGAAAGACCTGGGGAGGGATGGGATGGGGGGGAGGCAGTGTCAGCAGGAAACACTGCCCCCTCAGCAAAAAAAATGGTTTGAAACAATGGCAGGAGAGAGAAAGGAAAAGAAAGCAGGCACAGAAAACAAGCTGAAAAAGCAGCTAAAAATGACCGGTAGACCACTGGTTGCAAATATGCGAGTTGCTAGTGCAGATCCTCTCTAGTTTTTTCCAGGTGCAAGCACATAAATTTTGCATGCATGAAAACCAAATCATGAAGGTGCAAATGTATTTTACTTACCTTGGTACTATTACAAAAAGAAGTAAAACAAGCCTGACATTCCAACACATTTCTTATCTTTCCAACTAGAAAATCCTATTTTACATAGTCTCCTTCCTGAGCACCAAAAGAAGGTAGTGAACAAGATCGCCACAAGTCTGCCCCTCACTGTGACAGCTAACCTGATCAGTGATGAAGACTACTGGAAAAGATGCTGCACTGAACGGTGGACAGTGTGCGATGTGTCCCACTATGGAAACAGCTGGAAACGCATGTTTTTTGAACGTCACTTGGAGAACATCTTAAAGTTCTACATTCCAGATACCACTAGCCCCAACCAGATTCTAGATCTCATTCCACTTTGTAAGGAATATGTGAGAAAGCTGGAGGTTGACCAGTTCCTTCCACCTGTGAAGGTGGATAAGAAGGAAGATGAAGACATCTCTGATACGGAAAGTGATACTGGAATAGATGAACCCTCTATGGACCATTTTGATATGAGCATTCTTGTCCCTGCACTCTGTCACTTAGAGGAACTGCACCTAACTTACGGTGTAAAAGATTGTGGCATGAATTTTGAGTGGAATCTCTTTGAGTTTACCTATCGAGACTGCTGCACCCTTGCAAGTGCAATTAAGAAGTGTCCAACTCTAAAAGTAATTGATCTTATGATTAGAAAACCTCAGCATAGAATTGTGGTTCCTGAAGGCCATATACAAATTCAACAGCTCTTTTAGTGCTTTACTGCATTACACTAGCTGAAGTCTTATGATTAGTACACTAATGCTTTCCTAAACATGAGTTTGCCAAATATGAGGTTTACATATACAAGATCTGAAACATTTTGCTATGAGCAAAGACATAATTTAAGTTCTGAAATAAAGTGTTTGAATTTGAAACAAGCCATTTAAACTGGTTCTTCAAACACAAAACAGAGAACCTTTAAAAAGGGGGTTTGGTCCAATCTCAAGAAAATGAGCCTTTCCCCCCCAATGTTTTGAATATTCCGGTCATTTCAATGGCTATTTGTTTTCAGTTCTTAATATTATATTTTAAAAATTGGCATGATTTGTAAAGTATGATGCCTGGTATCTACTCCATGAACCCATAGGAAACAAGTGAAGTTGGGGGGAAGCGTTTAAAAATTTTCCAAAACCATTATTTCCAAAACCATTATTAGAGTGCTGACTGGAACATCTAGCCGGATGCACATCACACCGGTGTTAAAAGAATTGCACTGGCTGCCAGTTCGCTACCGAGCCCAATTCAAGGTTTTGACTCTAACATACAAGGCCCTAAATGACTTGGGCCCCAAATATCTAAAGGAACGCCTTCTCCCATATCGACCTGCCCGTGCCTTAAGATCAAGCGGTGAGGCCCTCCTGGTTGTCCCACCACCTTCTACAGTGAGGTTGGTGGGCACCCGGGAGAGAGCCTTTTCTGTGATGGCCCCCAGACTATGGAACAGTCTCCCCCTCGAGGTGCGTCATGCCCCCTCCTTATATACATTTAGGAGGGCAGTGAAGACGCACCTCTTTACCCTGGCCTTTGGCTAAGCTGTTTATGTTCCCTCTGAGTACAGACACTATTATTTTAAACATATTGTATACTGTTTTTTATATTTGTTGAACTTTTAATGTCTTTTAATGTATATTCTATTTTAATCTGTTGTAACCCGCCCAGAGACCTTCGGGTATGGGGCGGGATATAAATGTAAATAATAAATAAATAAATAAATAAATATTTCATGGTTTGCATGATGGGTAGTGCTTACCATATTCTACAACTCGCCCAGAATAATTAAAGTCATTGTAAAGTTTAAAATCATTAAAACTTAGATTTGCTTACAGGACTCCCAACCTGGATGGCTAGTAGGACATGAAAGCCATATATTGGCACTGCCCATACTTCCACTGTGAGGCTGCTCCAAAGCCTGGGGACCACCACAGAAAAGGCTCTCTTATATGTCAGGATCCCTGAAAGCTTCCCCTGTGATTTTAATATCTGACAGGTCTATATCGGAGAAGATATTCTTTCAAATATTTGGGGCCTAAGCCATTTAGGTATATATATATATATTAAAATCAACACCTTGGAGTTGCTAGTGAACGACCAGTGCAGTTCTTTCAAGACTGATGTGATGTGTATCAGACCAGAGACTTCTGTCATGAGTCAAACTGTTACATTCTGAACTAGCTCCAGCTCTTGGACTATTTCCAAAGTAGTTCCAGATTGAGTGGCGTTGCAGTATTTATTCTGGAGGTTACCAGGCCATGACCAAGTTGTTGCTATGCACAAAGGACCAAAGTTGAAAAAGTAGTCAGAACTGGAGGTAAACACTCCAGGCTCACTGACACCTGAGTTGTCAAGTGACAGCAATAAATCCAGGTTCACATCTGAGAGTTCTCCTAACCCTTTTTCTTAAAGAAAAATTTTAAAATTACTGGATTGACCAAATTGTATCATAGGTTGGGTGACAGGACACCCATTGTTATCTAAGTTGGTAAATCAGGGGAGCCCACCTTAGGGAACGTGAACCATTCCTTTGTTGTTGTTTTAGGCCATAATGCTCGAATTATTTTTTGTGTCTCAACAAAACATTAGACATTTTGACAAAACACTTGAAACATTCTGATGGGTTTTGTTTTGTTTCCAGTCAGAACAAAATTCAAAATTTTTCATGGACTCCTGTATGTGATGAGCTGGCCAATTTCACAATGTCACATGTTTAGAGTAGAACCACTAGGTTCTCCGACGGATGGAGCAGACTCATGACTAAGTTACTGAAACAGTTTAGATTTCCTTTAAGATCTGTACAGGTAATAGTTAACACTTTAGTATGTGTAATTCTAGGGAAGTGAATTGCTCTAGTCCTCTGGCTTTCAGTGAGAAATGATTTCTAAAAATTTGGGGGGGGGTTAGCGCGGAGAAACATGTCTTAAATATTTTTGAAGTTTTAAATTCAATCTTACCTTATTTTACTACTGCAGGTCTTCAAACTCTCTCGCAGCAAGGTGGATGATGACAAGGCTCGGATTTTGATCCATCATCTATTGGACCATCCCTCACTAATAGAACTAAACATGTCCTACAATCTGATTGCAGACCGAGGGGCACGAGCTATTGGCAAACTAATCAACCACAGCAAGTTGCAAACCCTTAACCTCTGCGATAACAGGATCCGGGCACAAGGAGCCCAAGCTATTGCTCATGCTTTGTCTAAGAATGCTACTCTCACTTCTCTCAATCTGCGTCTCAACTGCATTGAGGATGAAGGAGGTCAAGCCATCTGCCATGCCTTGCTGGTAAACACCACCTTGACAACTCTTCATTTGGGAGGCAATGAGTTGTCAGAGCCAACAGCCACTCTTTTTTCCCAAGTACTGGCTCTTAACACAACTCTGACTCACGTCAACCTCTCCTGCAACCACATTGGGCTGGTATGCAATCTCCTTTTTTAAAGTAGGATTTTAATGCACTTATGATAAAAGAGTGTACAGACATTAGCCGTGTTCCCATTACCACTTAAAACTGTTTAAAAACTGTTTGGATCCTCATCGTTCCCACCCCCAATCAATTAAAACTGTTTTAAAATGGTTTGGATCCTCGTTGTCCCCATTCACAATCAGTTTTTGGGGTATTTTGAGGATTATTGGCTTTAAAACGGAATAAATAAACACCTGATTTTTCAGGTGTTTTTTCCAGTTTTGGCTTTTAAAACACTTCTTCCTTACTGTTGTGGGAATGCTAAAGCAATACATCATGAAATGGATGGAGTTTCACCCTGCAGGTCAGCCCCTTTCAGTTAAAATGTACAGCAGCTGTTTCATTGTAACAATCCACCCTGTACAGCGGCCAGTTTCATTGTAGCAATCCACCCACTTCATACCTGATAACAGTGTTGCAATTTTGTGCAATTCTGACTTTAAAAATTCTGACCTTTAAAAAGGGAAAGGGAGGAAACTGCTGCAGGATCTGGGAGATGTGTGTGTGTGTGTGTGTGTGTGTGTGTGTGTGTGTGTGCACACGCAGCAGCAGCAGCAGTGTCAGCAGAGTGAGCCAGCCAGCCAGGGTGCTTTTTGGGGGGGGAACCCCTACTGGGGATGGTGGCTGTGGAGGTGAGCGGGCAAACGGGGCTTGAGTTGCCGCTGCTGCCGTGTGCCCTGGGCAGTGGGGAGAGGAGGGGAAAGAATCACTTTCCCCAATCTGTTTTTGGAAGCATTTTAGAGTGGGGACAGAAAATTGGGGTTGAATCCGATTGCCAGATGCTGTTTGCTTCCTTTTAACGCGCTTTACATATCGATGTACATCCCGTTGTAAACAGCATTGTATATAGGGAAAACTGTTCTAGGCATCACAGCGGCAAGAATCCTTCCATTTGCATTTTGCCCCCTTCCTGTATGCTCAGTTCTCATGGGTCTGCGTGTTGTCAGGTGAAGGCAAGTTCTCACATTGTTAAACCAAACAAGAGGAAAAATGTGGAGTAATGGAATACTTGCAGCAAATGTCCTTTAAACTGCTATTTTCAAAATGCAGATTGTTGGGCTATAATGCACTGCTACATCAGATTGTTAAACGTATCTGGCAAATCAAATGCTGCTGTGCATTAAATATGCATTTTTAGCCTTGTCTGGATGCACCCTCAAACACAGAAAATGCTTTCTTGAGTATACAAATCACCTCATGTGGGTCATCATGTCAGTCTTTTAAGGTAGTTCTATGGGAGTCTGAAGTTGAGAGAGCGTGATAAGTTGTTTCACAGTGAATTTTGGGCAATACTGATAGAGACTGATAGACAGTTCCACTTCTCATTTAAATTCTCAAAACAGGCAATGTGTAGTTAAGGAATACACTTTCCTGCCCTTCACTTGCTAAGCTGGTTTTCGGAATAGAGTATGGAACTGTGTTTAGTACTAGAGTAACTAAAAAACCTGGAGACAAAAGTATACTCCCCATTTTGCCATCTCAGCAAAATATGACTATTTCATGGAAGGATACAACTACCTAATTTTAGGTCCTGGCACCACAGAATGCTTGCAGAAATGTTGAACTTGGTGCATGATTAGGAAAACCTTGCTCCTTCTAAATGTATTAGCTGCTTGTATAGAAGTACCAGGGACTGAGAGAGTCATTCCCTATCAGTGTCTTCTAAAATACCAAAATTTATGGGATTCCCTATCATTTCTCTAAAATAACTTTTTAGATGTAGTTACTTACAGCTTCATTTCCTACAGTGCAAGGAGGAAGATGTTGCTGCTGCCATATACTTTTATAATTGACATGATCCGTGTATTTTGTGAACATTTGACATTAGGTAGCAGAAGGACTGCCATGCTTCTTCTGAATTCAGAACTCGAAAAAGTATAGTAATCTATGTATGTCTTCTTATCCCAAGTATTTCTGAAATTCAGTACAGAAGGGTTGGGAGCAAACGTTCAGACAAATAATTCATTCCTATGTTATTTATAATAATTTGAACTTAAACTACTCAGATAGCTGTCAAATATGAGGCTGGATTACCCAAGTCTAAATTTGTAGACTGGATGCATGAGAATGACTTTGTCCATGCTGTAACTTATTATTGTTATCTGATAAATCAATATACATTTGATATCCCTTCAAGAAACAATTTGGAGAATCTCACTTCCATTTGAAGGGCAAGATTACATTATATATTTTGGGGAAAGATGTGTCTTTTTCTTTGCCCTTCCCTTAAGCATTACTTGAAAGCTAGCCAAGACACTGGGATATTTATGCTCCAAAATTACAGTGGGTAGTTGGGTGCCTGTACTTATGCCTGGCCTTCAGCTGACTTTTATTGATTCCAGGATGGAGGAAAGCAGTTGCTGGAAGGCATGTCTGATAACAAGACTGTCGTAGAATTTGACCTGAGGCTGGCTGAAGTGGGACAAGAGAGTGAATACCTCATTAATCAGGCTATAAAGACCAACCAGGAACTAGCCCGACTCAAAGGCCTGCAGCATTAATATACCTGGCTCATAATATTCTGATGAAAAATACACTGAGCAGCATTTTCACTGTTTTTGTCTTCACCCTCATTATTAGATTAAATGACTAATGTTAATTAAACTTTCTGTTCAAGAAATCACTTGCTCTACTCAGATGGCACTGGTTTCATTCATTTCCAATGCCATTAATTCTTTGCCAAAACTTTGTCTTATGCTTTACTTTAACAATTTACTGTGTACAACTGAACTTCCCGCTCCGGTTTTGTTTTCATAAGCTTTAGATTATATATTTAAGGCCTGTTCCATGTTACAAAGACTAATACCTAACAAGAGATGTAATGGTTAAGAGCATTAAGTAAAGCATATATTGGGAGAAAAGGACCCAGTTCTGATACAATCCTTCTGATGGATATCTGATTCTTTCTTCCTTCCCCTTTTTCGCCTTATAATCATAATCAGGGCATGCAAAGGGCAGTGACAAGAGAAATGGAGACAACATGAAAATAAAGACAAAATTGTTTGTACCACATGGGATGTGGTCACAACTTCACTTTTAACCTTCTTCAGTCCATCTCCTAATCACGACACTCACACTTTTCATTTCTATCCTTTTTAGTTGTGGACTTTCCACCCTGTAAATAAAATGAAAAGGACAGAAATGAAAAGGTGTGAACATTGTGATCAGAAGATGGACTGAAGAAGGTTGAAAGTGAAGGTATGACAGCGGATTCTGTGAGACATACAAAATCCATACTGAACATACTATTATTTCCAGTCTAGCCAAGCTCTGCCAAGAAAATGAAAAGCAGGGAATTGTCAAAATTTTCCTAGTGCTCAATCGTCATAGGCTATCTCCAGCACAGACTTATTTACCTGCACGTCTGGCAGGCTGCATATAAAATTGCCAAACTGGGAACTTCAGGAGCCAGAGGCCATCCTCTTTTTGCTTTCATGTGCTGCTGGCTCCCAGAAGTTCCTTGCAAGGTAACCTCTTATTCCATTGCCAATGCCATGAGTATGTCTAGCAATCCCAGTGTAATACCAAGAGGATTGGGGCGGAGTTACCTTGTGTCTGGAGGCAGCCATAATCCCTGAATCTTTCTGCATGATTGCGTCCTGCAAACGGCTAGCTTGCAAGCATGTATGTGGCCTGTATCCTAATATATATCTACAGTAACTTGTAATATTACCTTGCACATGCAGAGAAAAAACTGGGCAGTCAATCAGTTTTTCATGTGCTGTTAAATATATCCCAACTTCTACCTTGGGGATAAGTTTATTATGGATAATATCACAAACAGTCTGTAACCTATTCAGCTACAGGTTTATTCCAGATATATTGAGGAAAGAAAGACTGTCCTGAGCTCAAAACTAAGTGTATATAGATGTACATATTTTCACTCAGAATTTGCTGCATTTCTTTACTCTGCCAATGTTAACTCTGTTCTTCAAAATACATTGGCAGATGTATTCATGAACAGGTTTGTGGCATCAAAGAGATACCAAGGGTATACCTCTTATGAGTTATTGTTAAGCCTTCCTTCCTCTTTTTGACTGATGGCCTTACCATCACCATCTTTAACCTGTAACAAAGAAAGCTAAATTGTTTCAGTTCCAGAACAAAGGTTCCTTCCCCATCCTGCTAAGTCAGTTTTAAGAGTGTATTCAGAAAAAGGGGCATTTTTCAATATGATGTTTCCAAAGTCTCCCAATCGTCCTTGAAAGCACTTCCTTTGGACATTTACTACTATCACAGCACTCATATTAGTGGAACAATGTCAAGAGAAACTTCAGTATATGAAGGAAACATCCAAAGACAGATGTCAACCTGTTCACACAAAAGGACATAAGTCAACTGATATGTTCTTGGGATCATGCCCTGACTTTGTAATCATTCTTTCCTCTCCAGCACGATGGCCTTTCTTTGTAGACATTCTTCCAATGGTTCAATCTTTCTTTTAAAAAGCCTGAAGACTTTTTGGGGAAAAAAACCCATTTCTGATGCAGTTGGAAATTATTGTGTTTCATAACCATTAACTAATCTGTCTTCTGTTCAATCGACAACTACTCAGACTGCTGCAGAATATCAAATACATGTAACAAGAACATCCAAGTTGTACGTTGACCCCCTCTATGCTGAAAAACAGACATACACAAACATCGTGAATCATCTGGAACTTTATTACATTGATTTGGTTTACAATCTTTGTAATTTGATATTTTCAACAAAAAGGCAACATTGTGATATACTGTTTGTACATATAGAGAAACAGACAAACAGAGCTAGATCATATTGACATACTGAAAGTAAAATCTGTTCTCAGTGCTCATGGAAAAGTTTTATCTGGATTGCTTATACCTTTACCATTGCTTCATTCTATGTGATGGATACAAATATCTATCCATGGCTCTGCTGCCCACCTGCCCCTTGGCCAAAGGGGCTGTTAGCTGCTTGATGATGTGGCCATAATAGATCAGAAAGGATACTTGTGTGAGGTTTTCTTAGGTGGCAGCAGCAGCTGTGTCAGAGGTGTTGACAGCACCACCCCATAGTCTCTAAACCTGTGGGGCTGCTCCTTTCATAATCTAGGTGCCAGCACTCCAGTGATTTAAAACAGTGGAGAGAGGAGGTTGCACTAGCATTTAAAAAATTCATCAGCGGCAGCAGCAACAAATTATCCCCCTGAGACATAACTAGAACATCAGGTATACACCATCAACCACTTTTTTCTTGATGCTGAGGCAGGTTGGCTTATTGAAGTTACAAAATAATTTATTACTAAAATTACACACCTGAATTAAGAGATCTTGTCAGTCACCCAGAGAAAGGCCCAAGACCTCAAATCAGTAAATCAAGGTATATGCATTTCCCCACATGTGCATCAGACCTCTTACTTTGAGTTTGGAATTAATTGAAGAAAAACGCATGTGACATTCACAAAACAATCTGCCTACAAAAACTGCAGAGTGTAGAAAAAAAATAAAATTGAAATAATGATGGGAGTCTAAAATGTGCCACAAATGTCCATTAAGTGCAGTGCTTGTTTATCTACCCTGGTGAAGATGTGAGCAAAGTAAGACTAGAAGGACTGATGATGTCTTCCAGAATAAGTGCTCTAGTTTATGAAAAAGATAACTACCCCAAACCATCTCCTAAACTATCCCACGTGCACACACAGTCACTTGGGACTCATGTGTCATGTACCTACCACAGTAAAACTCCAGATGATCTAGTTAAGAAGGAGAAACTGGACTACATTCCTATCTCAGGTCAACAAATGTGCAGTATTATTAAAATAGAATTTAATAATTTACTTTAATAGATTGCTTGTCAAGGTAAAAACCCTCACAAGTTCTAAGTTCTCCTTATCAATTACAAAATGCAAGTTCATTTTGTCATATGAGTGAGGTGTGGTCTTGAATTTTTGATTCAAAATCCTTCTCAGTCATGGGCTGCATCCAGACATTGGAATAAGTAAGTGATGTCTGTGTGCAGTCATAATCTCATTAGCATGTACAACAGAAAATTTTATTCCAGCAGAGCTGCTTGCTGTAATATGGGAATAAGAAAAGTCTGCTCTTCAGGAGTAAACTTATTCATTTTCATCTTGAACAGTCAGGGTGAAACTGGTATTGAAAAGCAAAAATACAGTATAATTGAGAGGCATTCGATAAATGGCACTAAACATCCCCATCTAAATTCTTGCCCTGGTAACTTGGTCCATCCAAAGAAATGGGATCTATTATAGAGCCCTTCCCAAAAATCCAGCTGTTTATCATTTTAGAATCTCTGGCAGAGAGTCAATGAAAGTTCCACTTGTGCAGATATAGTAACATCAACAGATTTATAAATAAATGCTGAAAATACAGAATAATGAGTTGAATGATCATTACAAATCTCAAAAATAAGTGCTCCTGGCCAGTATGAGGTGGAGTCAAAATTAATAATGGCTGAAGGGGAAAGAATTACAGGTTGACTAGTCTTGAGATCATATTAAATGTTCATCATGGCTTTCTCAGATTGGAAGTTGCAATGTTATACAAATCTCAGAAGAAATCTCAAAACTAAATTAGATAGGGTTACTTTCAAATAAGTACTCTGTGAATAATTAATATTACACACTTATTCAGTTACTCTCCTGCGAAAGAAAGGAAGTCACCTCTGACTTTGGTATACTACAAACACAAACTTACAAATACTATTCTCAGATAGTGAAAGAAAATAGCTTTCCCCAAGTCATATAACCAGATTAACAATAATGGTTAAACAACAACAACAATTGTTCAGAAACTACTTGGAAAGAGGAGAAAGAGTTATTGGAAAATTCAAGAAAAGTAAGGAGAAAATGAATGCACAATTAGAAAGGTTTGTGGAGGTACTGGAAGTTTTAGAAAAGGTAATAAAAATGGAACCCTCCTTCTGCGCTAAACACATTACCTCTGCTATGCTGCAAAGAAGGCAAGAATTAAAAATCTTACCTTTCCATTGTACACAGGATTAGTTAAATAAGTGGCATATATATTTGATTTCTGAAGAATATTAGAGCATGAAGCACAAAGAAATGTGCACTGGCTAAAATGAGACACAGTAGATTTTGGAGACCAAACTTTTCATCCCTCCTCAGCCACAAAACTTATTAGGCTGCTTCTGAACAATTGCTGTTTTGATCCGAATGTCTTGAAAGAAAATAATTTATATATTAAATGACTCCCACAGTCCAAAAAGCACATAAAAATCATGGCTCTGTAATACCTATTATGGAAGAACTGCTTTCTGTCAGAAGACTGCCCTGTTTCTTAAGTTTTCCTATAGGCAATATAGTAAATTTGGGAGCTGCAAGACTGGTGATATTATGAAGGTTTTTCCACTGATCTTGCATTTTTAAATCAATGACAATTATTCTACTTGCCTAAAATACACTTCTTTTTAAAATCAAAATCCTTCAAATTTCTTCCTGCCAACCTTCCTATCCTTCCTCCTGAATTAGCAATGAGGATTGACATTTCCAATAGACCTGGCACTGGATGATCAGGGTAATTTGTCTTATTTCACCTCAAAGGCTTATGAAGTTTTTATTCAATGTATCTTAAGTTAGTTAACTGGTGAAGCTAAAAAAAAAGGCATACTATTCTTCTACTGCTGATTCTAGATTATTACTGCAAGAAATCAGAACATCTACCTGTTTATGCTAACAGTTGGACAGGTTGAGAAGCTAGGATTGTGCATGCTTTTTACCTTACTTGATAACTTTTTTTTTGCATAATCAACATTTTCTCACCCCTTATTCTTGCTTCAGATCTTTTAATTAGACTTCTGTGAAATCCTACTGTGCCATAAAATATAGTCTGTTTCAAACAACTGGGCTATTGCACTGAATGCCCCCATCCAAGTTGGAGTAGCAGCAGCAGCCACTTAAGAAGACAGAGCATGTTGCACATAAAGTACTTTTTTTACCACATTTTGTCAGAAGATGCTAGCTCTGAATTTTGCACTGTTTCAGTCCCAATCCTGAAATTAGGAAGGCACGAAATTAGAAAGACTGGGCCAAAAGTAGATTGCAGATCTCCTCCAGAGGACAGAACTTGGTATGCACACTACTCCTGGCATTTTAAGCTGGCTTTAACACTCAGCTTTTCCTCCAGCCAGGAGAAAGTACAGGTTTTATTTTTTTGGTATGCAGTTCAAAAAGTATGATTTGGGTTTGTGTGTGAAATGTCGTTCCAAGCCATTTGGAATATTTGTTAATCTGTGTTATTCAGATCTATGTACCACTCTTCACCCTTTAGGTCTCAGAGTGGTTTACACACAACCTCCCCCCCCTCCCAATCATGTTTCAAATAAAATATTTTAATCTAGAATTAGGCAGGATCCTGCATATGTAGTGCCTATCTTCCTGCAGCCACATACATTCCACAAAGGGACTACTGCTTAGTAGTAGCATTAGGCTAGGTTCAGATATAACAAAAGGGGCAGTTCAAAGAAGAAGAGTTGGTTTTTCTACCCTTTTCTCACCCATTTAAGGGGACTCAAAGCGGCTGACAAAGCTTTCTGTTCTTCTTCCCACACCAGACACCCCACACCAGACAGCAGGTGGGGCTGTGAGAGCTCAGAAGAGAGCTGTGACTAGTCCAAGGTTACCCGACTGGCTTCATGGAGGAGTGCGGAATCAAACCGGGTGCGTGGGTTTGTGTTCCCAAACCTCCTTTAATCCCTCTTTTCTAGCATAGAATATTCATAAGAGAGGAAGGGCCACACACCATCCGATCTTGAAACTGTCTCTGAGCCACCTCAGAGATGCTCCCCACCCTCCGCAGTGTCTGTTTGCCAACCAACAAAGTAATGTACCACCTGTGGACCCCTGCTCCTCACAGCCTTAATTGCCAGCCAACAAGGTAATGCACCACCTGTGGGCCCCTGCTCCTCCTCTTTACTATTCTGCAGGCCTGAAGAGAGGCTCATCTGCTGCACTGTCTACCATCACACTGTCCAGTGGGTCACTGCATGGCCCTTGCCAGTCCTCCAAACAACAGCATGATATTATTTGTCCCTTTGGAAGCTGGCATGAGCTAGAAGCTTCAGCAGACCTGAAAAATGCATAGCAGCATGCAATAATCATGTGGTACTGCATGGCAATGCCTGGCCCCACCTGCTCAGCCCTGGAGAAGAAAAAAACAAACAAAACTGAACAGGTATGCACAGATTGATGTAGTATAATTTTACAACACTGTAACACACCCAAGGTAAAAATCTTCCAAAAATCTAGCCAATACCATGTATAATTTGGCTGCAAGTGTTAAAAACAAATGGTATACAAACTATTCTGCCTCCCCATCTGTTACGATTACTACCTTACTACTTCAGTCCTAAAAGCTCCAATGTAAGTATATTATTGAAAGTATTTACAGCTATTATGTAAGTTATGGTAAACAGAGGGGCCTTAGTAATGAAGTAAGTTTAACTACTGATTTGGGGGGTATTGTGTTATAAAATATATTTTAAAAATTAAGTATTAACCTTTTAAAAAGGAACAATTTATTTTGCTTTCCTAGACATAACACCTGGCATCAATAAATGAATAAATATAGTAAATAAAATGTTACTGTTACAAGTGCTTTTATGTAAGTTGCATGGATTCAACCGTTATATCTCTTAAAAGTTTTAAATGTTTTTAAAGTGTATCATTATTTTTTGTGTGTGTTTATTCCTGTTGTATAACTCCTGAGGAAGGCTTGGCTGAAATGCACTGGACAGAATAAAGTCTATTTAATATCTTCTTTAGCACCACACTTTTATACTAACAGCACCTTGGAGCCTTTTGCTTCTTCTTCCTTTTCCTACCTTGGCTGCTATCTGCCCCTTACCCCCTAGATTACAAAAGTGCACTTACCATTAGGAACGTGTAGACATAACTCTTTTGTGACCCTCAGCTTGTTTATCTTGCTTTTCATGGAGCAATCTTTCTGGCTCCATTGGTGCACTTCTTAAACATTCAGCCTGTGTGAGACACATTTTTGCTGCTATAACAAGTACGCACTGGTTCACCTTTCTCCCCATCTATGTTGTTAAGAGAGGTAGCATAGAGTAGCAGCTATATGAAGGTGAGGAAAACAAGTGTCCTGTTATGCTTGTCTGCTCACCTAACAGCAAGAAAGCTGCCTGTCATTCCCATGGCAACAAAGTGAGGAGAAACTGCTTCTGCATTTAAATAAATTACTAAAAGAATGAAATTTTTAAGATGGGGAGTGGCTGTAGCTCAGTAGTACAGCAAACTGCCTGGAGGGCACAGGATCACCAGTTCAATTCCCAGCTTCTCCCCAGAAGTGGGAAATGAAAAACCACTTCTGTATCGCTGCCAAGAAAACTTCCTGGAGGGGCCCATGAAAGTGCCCAAGCAGTCAACCAGGAGTTGGTCATGATTAGGTGGTACCCAACAACAACAATAACAGAAATATAAGTCCTTGATATAGGATGCTCTTTTTTAAAGTAACTATAAACACCCAGTTCCTATCTGGGGAAAAAAATCATTGGGAATTAAACCAATGGAAAAAGAAACAATTATCACTACTTGGTAAAACTGCTGCTCTAAAAATGATGCTGTTATTATTTTAATACGTCTAATTTAAAAGGTTATTACCCACCCTGAGATCTTTGGGTATAGGATGGGATAAAAATGCAGACAAACAAATTCTTAAAATTCTTTTTCTATTCCAGACATTACCAATAAGTATTCCTGGCAACAAGCTTGCTAAATTGGATCCCCCCCCCAAAAAAATGTAGAGGGATCAGGAAAAGGTCCCTATTCCAAACTAAAGACAGGGGATGATGGGGTGTCCCTTCATTAACTTTATATTATCAAGCTTTTAAACTATGTAATCTATTTTTGTTTCTCAATCTAGCTAGGAAACTATGGGTCTCCTATAAACTTAGGAACCTTGAGAAATATAATCCTTCTTACAATATTTTATTTTCTTAGTTCCCCAAACAAAGATTACTTATTTCGAACTCAATCTCTGCTCCTCTGGTCAAATGCTGGAAATTTTGGCATGAGAAGCTATTCCTATTTAGTTAACTGGTGAGGCTCAAAAAAGCCACATTTTACATATTAGACATCCGTTCAGCTCTACCTTTTAATAAATGGAAAGATCTGGAAAAAAAAACCCTGTTTTGTTACCTAGATTCAAATACAGGCTTGTACCCCTTAGGTTAAAGCATGTGTTTAGTTTATTATTTATTATTTATATTTATATCCTGTGCTATACCCGTAAGTCTCAGGGTGGGTTACAAGTTTTAAAACAATAAACAATGATATCCATAAAAGACTTTAAAAATCCAACATATTTAAGAATGTATACTAAATATTAAAATACTAATATTAATACTAATATGTTGGATTCTAGTGAGGTGTCTGAAGCCACGAATCATCCAAGGTTTGCTTCTGAAGAATGCTTTAATAACAACAGGTACCTCAGGTTTACTTTTAGTAATGTAAAAGTTTTTAGCCAATTTTGATGGAAAATCTTATTTTCTAGGTCAGTTATGGACATGCAGATTTGTCAGCTTCTTTTGGTCTCAACTTAGTCAAGTTATTAGTGTGATTCTTCAAGAAAACATTTCTCCCCGGAACTGGCTTTACTGCATATCTATAAAGACTCCAACAAAACATCAAGAATAAAACTTTACTCTTGTATTTGCTGGTGAACACTCTGACTTTAGTCATAAGAACTTGACTTATTTCTGATGGAACAGATTACTTACCAGTTGTCCTTATTCCAGAGTCTTCAGCCAAAATCATCTTTCATTGAAATATGGTCTCCTTTCTTGAATACAACTTACCATTCCTCTCCAGACATCAACCAATCCACAGAAATCCACAACCAATTCTTGAAGTAATATTTTTACGGTTAAATATTATAGTTTTAACTTTGGTCCTCGAGTGAACCAATTAGTATTATATACGTTAAGTTTTTGTTTTAAAACTGATCTTATAATCATTTGGATATTTTGTTTCTGAATTTAATTAATTTAAATTTAAAATGAAATAAAGAGGAACAAAATTTTCAGAATTTTACAAAGTTTAAGAAGCAGTTTGTTGCTGTATGAGATGATGGATGGATGGATGGATGGATGGATGGATGTGATTCCTCCTGTTTGGATTTCAAGTTAATAATTCATTCTATCTGCTCAGAGAGTGATTTTGAGAAAGATAGCTCAAGCAAGTTGACCTAGACCTTGAGAAATTAGAGAAAATGTATAGGCAAATCAATGCAGTTCATGGTACTTGGCTGACAGCCATATTAGAGCTTGTAAGTAAGATGCTGATGTGACTCTTGCCCAATATGGCTGAGGTGAGGGAGCCCTGTCCACAGCTTTTGTGGAAAGACTAGTAGACCCAATGAAAAACCTCTTAAAGAAAATTCTTACATGATGGGGGAAATAAAAGTCTAGACACATTAGAAACAGTAGCAGAGCACTGACTGAGCAAAATAACATTAGACAAAATCTAAACAGGCTGAGAAAATGAAATCCTAACCCTAACCCTAATGTACAAAAAATAATCAGTGGCTGCAAGTTATTATCTGGGAATGTAATTAATATGTAAGCAAACAAATCATTGGCATAGGAAATATCTCTATAGTAGTCACCTGCCTACTTCAACACTAATTCCTTTTAAAAATTGTCAGTGACTAGACAACACTAGTAGCATCCAAGCCTTTACTACCATTGTCTTCAGAAAGCTGACAGAAGGCCTATGACATTTCTAATAGATACAGCAACAATGCACTTTTATTTACTCCTTGTACAGTCCAAGGGAGGCCCCACCCATTAGTACATTCCATCTGGGATACTGATAGACTTTTTCAACAAGGTCTGCCCTGTAAACTAATGGCAGATAAACTGGGCCACGTAGGCATGTGATTGCATCATGCTTCCATTGTCCAGTTTCCTACTGGGGACTCATTTCAGCAGGGCACCTTGTCACATAACTCAAATGGTTCCCTTTTCAAAAGTATGTATCACTTAACAAAGGTTTTGTAGATTTCCTGACATTTATGCATTGCATACTATTCTTAAAGCTCAGAAGTGATAAAACACAGAAATTGAATAATAATAAAAAACACAAAGCAGCCCTACCTTTGGTACTGTTGTTTATGAAATCTTCTCCAGAAAGACCTTGTGTGCTGAGCCCTTTTGAAATTGTAAAAGGTCACCCTACAAGGCTTCATGAAATTATATACCTTTGTTTGTTTCATAATTTCATAAAAAGTTATTGCAATGAATAAGGTAAAGGTAAGGTAAACTGCATTCCAGGGTTAAAGATGCCCAACATAAATGTTGGATTGTGCCATTTATTACAGCATAATAAATCAATGTATTCAAAGTAATTCTCTAGAAAAACTATTGTTTCCTACTACTGATACTACTTTAAAATTATACTTGGAACATGCCTCATAGGTAAAGAGGACTCAACCACCAGAAAGGACTGATCTAAGCCTAAAAGTCCAGGGAGGAGGTGCCTGGGGCAGTGAACCTATTCAAGGTCTAAAGCTGAGGCTAAGGAGAAAAAGAACAGAGATTGAAGAGTAGACAATGAAATCCAGAAGATCAGGTTGGCTCCCAGGCCGAATAAGCCCATTATGGACTGATGTTTAAATAACGTTTTTAATTGCAACTCAGATAATGGAAAACACCTTAAATAGGTATCAAAAATACCCATTATATGAATACCAGTAACTATGGGATACATGGACACCCCCCTGCTTAAACTAAAGAAGGCATCCCCATGATGGTGATTCTCTTAAACTATAAGACTTTTGGTAGTACTATAGAGAAAAAAAATCACAATACCTAAGAATAACACCTCTAAGGGAAAACCCTTATTACGGCTAAACTGTGAAGGGTTAGTGTCTGTAGGTATGGGGAGAGTGGGGGTAGGTCTATAGGTGCAGAGGAAGCAGCACTCACTCAGAAATGAGCCCCCACCTCAGAAACACATACACAGTGGGTATAATTTTAATTTTGTGTTGCACTCAATCAACATTAAGCTTCATCATTTTGGATGTATCTGATTTGGTCACAGCACTGCAAAAAAGGGCCCTCCTGTTTGCTGACAGTAGCCAATCAGATTCCTGCACTTGATTTCTTAGCTCCTCCCCTACTCAGTTCCTTCTGAGGCATCCATGTTCTTCTCGCCCAGCTCAGGAGTGGGTGTGTTTCTCTCACTCTGCTCCAAGTCTATGCCCAGAAGTAAAAAAGGCATCCAATTTGTTGTGGACATAACAAAAACAACTGAGCTGGTGTTTTGGGAGCTGGAATGGATTAATGGGAAAATTGCTTTGAGATACGAGCGATTTGACATAAGAGCAAGGTTACGGAACGAATTAAACTCGTATGTCAAGGTACCACTGTAATTTGGAAACAACTATTATGGCCAGGAGATGTCAGCACATGTATGGAAGACTAGAATAACTGCCCTAAAATGACATTATTGCCAGACAAGTCTAAAGAAACTTGTTTTGGGGGAACTCGGGCAAAGCGTTTTGGATCCTGCTGAAATACATCCCAGATATAAGGGGAAATCACAAATATAAGAAAAGTTCCTTTCAATTATCATTCCGGCAAACTGAACAGCCAAAGAGATACAAATTGTTTTTGAGGAACTGGAAAATGAGACATTAAGCTGTGTGGAACAATTTACACAAGAAACGAGTGCTACAAAGCAAATGGAAATTCAAAATGGAATTAGCCAAGGAAGGCATCTGTGCAGTCTTAGGATCTGAATGCTGTACCCAAGTACCAGATAATGAAGCAGGAGAAGAAAAGGTTCTGGATAAGACAATTAACCAATGACTTGCATGTCAAATACTCAAACAATTTGAGGGGTCATCTATCATCTCGGTTCAACCCAATGGGAAAGTATATCTTTCATACTATTATATGTGTGGATTTTTACTATTTAAGGCATTAAATATGTTGAATTGTGAATTTATTGTGTAAAGAAACAAAGTACTGAAATTACCCAAGCAATATGTATTAAGCTTACCACCAGAGGTGATAAAGTCAGGGGACAGTAAAGTATAAAAGGAAAAATGTTGGTCAAAGCAGAATTACATTACTGTTGGACCCTAAGCATTTTGGAGGGAAAAGGAGAAAGTTATACTTAGTTCCTGGGCCTGCGGGCATTCCAGGCTTATTGGAAGAATCAACAACCAATTAGAGAAGACCAGTCTCATGAGTAATTAATGAGCTGCATATATGAAAGAGCCATTTGTTCTGATGTTTTGGGACTCTGTTAAGGGTTGGGCTGTGTCCAGACAAGGTATAAAACTCAGGAGTATATTGGGATTGCCACTCATATCAGAGACAATCCCAACATTGTTTTATCAGGAGTGTATATATTGTTTGCTTTCTGCTTAAGAGGAGAACCGGCCTTAGTAGTTGGCTGTCTCTTCTGTTTTATAAGGTTTTTGGGGGTTTTATTATTATATAATGTTTTTTTATATATAATATGCAATGTATTTTGATTTATGTAAACTATCTTGTCTCTGACTATATTTATCTGTCATATTTCTTTGTTATGATTATTGTTATCTTTGTTTTTTCCATTTGTTGTGAACCGCCTTGGGCAAAAATTTATTTTTGGAAAGGCGGTATATAAATAAAAATGGAAATGAAATGGAAACATAGGCTGCATCCCCATGACACTTACTTATTCCACTATAGGTTGCGGTTATACCTTACCTTTAGTCCGTCTCCTGGACAGAGAAGGAAGGAAGCCATATCCAAGCCATTTTTGGGCAAACCTACCTCCTGATATCACTGCCTTCTCCCATTAAACCTTCTTGGAAAGGTAATCTTCAGCTGGTGGGGTGTGGAAGAAATGCTCGGCTTGATGGGAAGGCATTCTGGGAGGGTAAGGAGGAGTGACATGACAGGTTGGGGAGGTGAATTTATGCACAGGGAGGGTGGGGGGTTTGAATCCCAAGGAGGTGATGGTGTTGTGGGAGAGTGAAGGGCTAGTTGGGGAGGGTTAACAGGTTTTCGGGGACAGTGGCGGCAGGACAGAAGGAGTCTCGGTGAGGTGGCACTGCGGAAGGAGGATGGAGCAGTGGCGATGGGGCAGAGGGAGTCTTGGAGAGGTGCATTGGAGAGGGAGCGGTGGGGCAGAGGAAGTCTTGGTGAGGGGGAGAGGAGAGGGGGAAGGGAGATCAGAGCGGCAGTGGCAGGTCAGAGGGAGTCTGGAAGTTGAGGGGCGTGCAAATTGGCAATACCTGGAGCAGAGGCTTACCAAGATTTAACATTTTCTAGGCAGCAGAGGGAGCAGGGATGGTGACCTGGCTCTGGTGAGGGTCCAAGTTATTTCCTTTCACCTGAATCCATTCGGATTCAGTGCTGGGATAATCTACATCGTGGATAGTTCAAACCAGGGAAGAAAAATCTGCATAAAAAACAGATGCAGATTTTCAAGTGTAATCTCTCCAGATCGAGGATGGCCTCTATTCCAATAAAAGGTAAGGTGAAATAAATAAAGGTGAAATTCATGCTCTATTCCGGAATAACCAAATGTAGTGAAACCAATAACTGATGTCTGGATGCAGCTATTGTCCTGGGATACAGGGATGAAATCTCAGAATATCACTATTCCAACAAAAAGAACTTTGAAGCCAGGTTTTCTTGAATAGCAATATTGCTCACCTTGTTGGGCATTAGCTTCTGGGTTTTCCCTTCAGGAAAATGCCCATCATACTAGTACAGGGGGGAAGCCCAGCTGAAAATACCCACTGTGCAAATGCAATGATAAGCACTTTCACATTTCTGAGCATTTTTGTAACTAGGAGAAAGCTCCAGACTATGTAAGGGCTGAGGCTCGCTACAGGATTTCACCATGCCATCTGGGAGGGCTGGCAAGATTTAAATGGCAGGATCTAAATAAGATCCTGAATTTTCCTCTTGTTATCTGGAGACAGCCCTGGACTCCACTTCATCTGCTCTTGACTCCCTGGTATTAGAGGCACCCTGCCTGTCTTTCCAATCTGAAAGCAGTACCTATGCATCCATTCAGTTATAATAGCCATTTCTGCATGCCACTACCGAAATAGTCTTTCTACAGTTCTGAGAAACCATCTTGGAAGGGTAATGGCCAAGATATCTTGGCACTAAAAACTTATATCTGTAAATTTTTATTCATCAATTCAAAATAAAATATTGCATAACTTGACATTGCCAGCCAGGATGCAAAGACAAATGAACACTTTTCTCAACATTTTTTCCACATGTTCAAAATAAAATATCATGTGACTTGACACTTGAGACCAAAATATCTTTTTATACAAAGATACCTGGACATTTTTCTAATCAAAATATCATTTCAAAAAGACAAACAAAATTCCAAGGGAGAGGTTGAGAAGAAAAGGTTCTCTTCCTACATCCTGGGATGTTTTCATTATAACCTACAGTCCTACTGCTGATTTCATTAGCTTCTATCCTGTACTTTTTTCATCACTGCCGGTTGTAAAATTGTTAATGCCCTCTACAACTGCTTTTAGTTATGATAAGCTAAGTAAGGAGGAGGAGGAGGAGAAGGAGTTGGCTTTTCTACCCTGCTTTTCTCATCCATTTAAGGGGACTCAAATCAGCTGACAAAGTTTCTATTCTCCCCACAACAGAACACCCTGTGATGTAGGTGGGGCTGTAAGAGCTCAGAAGAGAGCTGTGACTAGCTCAAGGTCACCCAGGTGGCTTCATGGGGGAGGACGGAATCAAACCCGGTATTCTCAGATAAGAGTCTGGCTCCCTAACTACTAGAGACCAAACTGAAGGAATGTTTCAGCAAGCTACAATTGGCAAACATCAGGAACAGACATGGTGGATCTGTTCTTATTTCTTGGGCCACAAAATCCATTGTGTAGACAAACAGGCTAACTGGAAAATCCCCTAGGCATCCAAACATAGTTTCATGTTCAAGGGTGTAATAGATTTCTACTTTAAAAAACAAAACAAAGAACAACTTTTAATGGCATGGCTCTTTCTGGTTTGCAAAAATACATAAAACTTTAGACCTGATCTTTATATGCCCAGAATTTAATCATCATATTCGTTGCAAAACGACAGGTAACCCTTTTGCCCATAAGAAGGAACAGATGCAGGAGAATAAGTAGTCGTGTCAGGGCTTCGAGATCTTCACCAAGGAGCAATATGATTTTTTTAAAAACATCCAGTGTGCCTGCATTTTTTATCCTGGCAAATCCCCAAGCTGTCAGGCATGCATGTCTATTCTGCATAGCAACACCCATATGAAATGCCTTTGAAGCAGTAAATTTAAATTGCTATGTTTTCCGTTCTAGTTGATACCCTGTAATTTATTAGACCTAGACAAACATTCCAAAAGATGTTTTCTGTTAAATCTTTTACAAGGAATTTATTCCAGCAATTTCAAACTAATTATTTTTAATTTGCTACTACAGAGCCATGGAAACAGATGCATGAAACAGCTCTTCCATCATTTATATACCTCTTATTATTCATTTTCTTACAGACCTAGTGAATTGCCTAGTGAATGAGAAAAAGAAATCACAAAATTTGTACTACACTGAGGCATCAGAAGAAATCTTTTATCACCTGGTCCTCTGAGAGCATCCTTCTCTTGGCCCAAGAGACTCATTTGTGCATCCAGACCATTTTTTTAAACAAGCATTTTTCACCTTGATTGATTAATGGGATGCTGTCCAACATCAGGATGCATGAGCTATCAGCTGATTTCTGCTGCTAGGGAATATTTGAACCATGTAACTGATAAGGATACTAATTCATCTGGACTTGTTTAAAGTATATAAAACCGTGCATGGGACAGAAAGGGTAGCTAGAGAAAAAATATTTTCTCGGTCACACAACACTAGAACCAGGGGGCACTCTATGAAGCTGATGGGTGGAAAAGTCACATTAGACAAGGAGAAGCATTTCTTCACCCAGAGGGTCATCAGTCTATGGAATTTGCTGCCAGAAGAGGTGGTAACAGCAAACTGCCTAGACAGCAGGTGAAGGTTTGCCCTTGTCTTCTACTTGAGATGCCCATGAGCAATTGCTCGGCCACTGTGTGCAGCAGGATGCTGGACTAGATGGACTATGGCCTGATCCAGCAGGGCTCCTCTTATGGTCTTATGTTCTAGCTATATTTTTGCTTAAATAAATAAGATTACAGCAGAACAGATCTTTATAGTGAAAAGCAAAAGACTTTCCAAAATATGAGAGATTTCTACCTGCCCCTGAATTTTGCGCTACAACATCGCACAAAAATGAAAACACAGGAGGGTGAGCCACAACATTCTTAAAATATACTAAAATGTGATCCATAAAGTACATTTGAACCCACACATTTTGGATGGATAATAAAAAGAAAAGGAGCAGAAGATGCCTATGCAGTTTCCAAAAATGCAATTTTTGAAGTAACATCTGCTGAGCAGCAGCATGGAATCATAGAGTGGCCCCAGAAAATGATAAACAATTCTTCTTAAAACAAAGTTAACTGACTGTAGAAGTTTCTTCTCTCTGAAACTCCTTATTGTTGCAGTTCCTCAATATGACAGACAAGGGGAGGAAAGAAGAAAGAAATTAAAAGAAGAAATCATTAACAGATTTTCCTCAGATCCTGAACTATGTAGAAGCCACCTCTTGGCTGAGAAGCCCTATCTTTCCCAGAGATGTCTGAAGCCTGGTTTGACAGATCACAGAATGAGTTCTGTTTGGCACCATTATAAATTTAAACTAATGGTGACAGTAATCTCTTCTTCCCAGACTCCATTATGAAGGAATGAAAATGGAATTAGATTATTGTCTCTCTGAAGTCTTTCACTTGAAAATCATGAAAAGAATGCAATGCAACTAACAATCCGATCCAACACATTTACTTGCATGCGACACCACAGCACATAATGGGAATTGAGTTCCTGAAAAAAAAATGCACAGAATCAGATTGCCAGCAAGATCAAATTAGCAGCAGTCCCAGGACTGAATGTGGCTTCAACTGGGCTGTAAGCCTCCTTTTTGAACTACATTTTGATCCTCAAGTAGGTCAGAACATTATCTGGGAAGATCAAGGGAAGGTTGAACAAAGACCATCAAAGCTAACTTCGGCTTGTTGGCTTCTGCCACACCCTCTCTTGAAAAATATGAGAATTATGGTGATGTCTGGCAGTGCCTGCTGCTGCTGGGGCAGGGAACAAAGGCTGCCTCCATGACCCTAATATTGCACAGTTCCTGCGGAGTAAGTCCAAGTGGGACAAATGGAAGCTGTGCAGGAAGAGTGGAGTTGCTGCATAGCAGCTTCTCATCCAGACAAGACAATCAATACTCCACTGTATCCATGCAGCATGTGAGGGAAATTGCAAAGAAAAAAGCTGCTCATTAATGAGCAGTTTTTTACCTCACAGGGCTCATCCTCATGATCAAAATACTGTGAGGCAAACCTGAGTTCACCTTGGACTGTCCCCAAGAACAGCCTCTAATCCGGGCTACATTCAGGGCAAACGGCACAAATCTGTGGCAACCCCCCACCCCACCCCCGCTTTTCTAACTGTTCTGGCTCTGAATTAGGAGGCAAGCACGTATTATCTTCACTCATGGGGATGCTCCCAGGTTATTGGGGGAGGAGTTTGGCGATCGGAGCATTAGCTGGAAGGGTTTCGCTGTCCCTGCCATGCGCGCCGTGATAGCAACTGCTTAGGGAAAGAAATGTTAAAGCAGCAAAGGAATTAAGCTGAAATGAACTCTCATTTGACCTTTCCGGCTAAAAGCATTACCTGATCCCCCTATCAGCAAGGCACGCATGGATACAGGGGTAGATCTTTCGCATGAGCGCTGGATCACTCATTCTCTGACAAAAGCTATGGTTTTGACAGAGAGCTATGGTTTTCAACGCTAGGATTAATTTCCCCTGTCATCACTGCACCGGGTGGGATAGGCCAATCAGGACAGAGGGGGTGGATGCAGTTTCCCCAATGCTGGGGTTTACCACGCTTGCTTGGGGACAGGTGAATTCGCCTTCAACACGTGCTCTCCTGAACTGCATGGGGCCATCTTGATTTGAACTACAATTCGGATTAAGGATGCCCCGAATCTGCAGTGTAGTAATTGCAGCCACATTTCCCCTGCTGCTGCACTGCTGCTATGGACAACTGACGGTTCCATTTCTGCTGGTCACATGACCAGCAGTAGTGCAGGGCTGCAAAGTATTAAGGGTGTAATGTAGGAACCTGGTATTGTAACCTGTGTCTTGAGTCCTCAGGTGAAGAATCTGAGGCAGATGCACCTCCAGACACTGAACAGTTGGAACCTGCCCAATCTAACACAGGTGAGGCAGACGCCAGGCCTGCTCCAGAAAAAAAACAGGCCTGGTTGAGAGTAGACCAGGAGTGAGTCAATTCTGTAGGGAGACGGTACAGTTGCGCTGGTGAATGCATCTTCATGAGAAGCACTTTCTGCACAGGGAACACCTGAGCAACAATTCATAAATGCAACCACTGGCCATTCCCAGTTATTGTAAACAACAGATCTATTCTGGCAACCTTTTGGACTGCAGCTCTCCTTCTGGCTTGACTTCTCCCTGATATCTGACCCCTGGACTGCCCTGACTGCCTCTCTGAAACTTGATCTTTTATCCCTGTAACTGAATTTGCCACGTTGCTGCTGCTGGCTTGTATGTGTGTGCACATCGAAAGAGCTACCCGCTCCTGACAGGACTCCCAGACTGTCAGAGTTGGCTGTCTTGATGACAAAAGAAGAGCCATTCCCATTAGTCTACTGTTCATTTTTGGACCCCTCTCTACTGTACTGCTACCTATTTTTGCTGTTATGGTTTATTATATATTATGTTCCATATCATTTTATTCCGATTGTATACATTATTGACTGTATGAATCTTCTATTTTGATCCTGACTAAATTTTTGTTATCTTGTAAGCTACCCTTAGCTTGGAAAGGTGGTACACAAATAATTTGAATGAATGAATAATCCACGAACAACTGAAGTAATTTAGCTCTGTAGTAATTGTTGAAACAAAGGATTATGACTATTTCCCCCCCAGAAACTGAGACTATTTCAATAGGTAATAGATACTTCCATGACTGTCCCACTGCCATTTCAACAAAGTCATTTTATAAAAGCTTTTTGCTATTGAATGCACACTAATGGTTTACAGCCATTTTAATAAATGGATAAGTACATGAAGGGTCACACTGCACTGAGAGTCACTTCAAGCCATAGTGCATTTGCATTAGCTGTTCCCTCCTGGCATACCTGTATAGGATCCTCCAGTGGCCCTGCCTGAACAGTAAAATGGCAGGCCAAAAAAAAAAGGAACAAGCAATGCCATCGGATAAAAATGGACTACTGGAAGTTTTATGGCTGTGTTTGCGATGCGCATGCGTGGGGGAACTAGCTAATGGCGTTTGCGAGTTTCTCTTCCTACCTTATTAGAAAATCAAACTAATACAAGCTGTGAGAATCCAGGAGATCAGCACAAGAACAGGGGAAGTCATACAGAATAATAAGGCAATATAGTAATACATCATGAGAAGATACAAGAAGTTATATGATAGATATTTTTTAAATTTCTTTTTATGTTATGTTGCTTTTAAAATTAATAAAAAAAATTAAAAAAGAACATCAGTATGAATCCATGAAAAAAAAAAGAAAGGCACTGAAGAAGACAATCTGTGGTCAAAACATGTCTGGTTTCAGTATCTTTTTTCAGACTGTTTTTTCTGTATTGGAGTATATGCACTGGGTCTTTAGAGACCGTTTATCATCTTATGAATTAGATGTACGTCTGCATATTTCTTGTAACAGTTGGTTTTGCAGTGTTATAATTTTGCTGGTGCTGTGCCTTTTAATGTTGTTTACATTTTAAGTTGTTTACTGTGATATTAAATCTGCAATTTTATGAAGCTGAATCCAGACAAGACAGAGGTGCTCTGTGTCACTGGTTCTTGGGTCTGGGTAGCTGGGAGGCACCCTGTCCTCAATGGGGCTGTAATGCCCTGGAAGGGACAGGTGCGAAATTTGGGGGTACTTTTGGACTCTGCGCTGACACTTGAAGCTCAGATGGAGGCCAAGGCCAGTAGTGCCTATTACCAACTATGGCTGGTGCACCAGTTGAAGCCTTTTTCGGTCAGAGATGACTTGGTCACAGTTATTACTATTGTAATGCACTCTACATGGGGCTACCCTTGAAGTTGATTTGGAAGCTCCAACTAGTGCAGAATGCGGCTGCTAGGTTGCTGACCGTGACAGCTGGCCATATGTACATCACACCAGTTTTGAAAGAGTTGCATTGACTGCCGGTTCATTACTGAGTCCGATTCAAGGTGTTGACTTTGACTTATAAGGCCCTAAATCACTTGGGCCCCAAATATCTGAAGGAACGCCTACTCCCATATCGACTGCCCATGCCTTAAATCTGGAGAGGAGACCCTCCTGGTTGTCCCGCCACCTTAGAATCTGGAGAGGAGACCCTCCTGGTTGTCCCACTACCTCCAGCAGTAAAAAGGGTGGGCACCCAGAAGAGGGCGTTCTCAGTGATGGCTATGGAATAGTCTCTCCCTTCATTGTTCAGGAAGGCAGTGAAGACGCACCTCTTTGCTCTGGCCTTCAGTTAAATGCAGACACACTGTGCAAACACAGTTGTTTTAATATATGCCACTTCCATGCTTAAGTCATTCACTGAAAAAAGTGGCAAATCTCCCAGTTTCCATACCACAAGCTAGAAGAGCCATTAAGTGGTGGTCAATTAATAGCTTTCATTACACATCTGTTTCTCCAGCATCTGTCACTGCAAAGCTAATAAACGCAGTGCCATCTGTGCCAACAACTCGCATGAGGCAACTCTTGCAGATAATTCCCACACTGGGATACTTGCAAACTAAAACGGAAATCTGAGACAGAGATTTGCTAGCTGCTTTCTATCTTTATGTTTTTCAGTCACTTAGCTCCCTCTCACAGAGGTTTCAGCCATACTCTATCCTTTTTAGACTTGAGATTTTTCAGCCTGGAAGCCCATGTGCTCCATCTATCCTCTACTAAGGGGATCAGATTCTGGAAGGACAACAGTGAGGACTGACATCTTGGGTGTGTGGTATCTCCTCAGCAGCTTGGCTAAAGAGATCGAGGACGGTAGTGCTGGTCTCCTTCTCAGTAGCACTGAAAAAAGAGCCAGAAGGGAAGCAGTACAGACGTGAGGCTACAATCAGATGAAAGTATGAGTCAGAGCCTTATCCTTCCCTCACCACCCTCAGGGTTCTGCTGTACAGGTTGTCCCTGTTGGATACCAACTATTAAGTGGTGTCATTTCTCTCAGGCATCTGTTCTCCTCCCACTCCATAACATCTCTGGACATATCAGTATCTTCCTGTACATATATTATGTTTGATGTGGATATGATTAATAATGATATATACTATTATTGTTGTGGCTTTAAAAACCTTGCAAGAATTGATGCTAATTTTACTAAAGATTATGACAACACAGGAATGGGATTGAAAAGATGGTTATCAAAGGGACTGTTAGTTAGGCTATAGTTCCTACGGGTTTCCCTCTTCCTTCTCCTACAAATCTGTTTTACAGCTGTTCTGTTTGTTTCTATGGTGAACCTGGGTCCCAGTGGGAGAAAAGCAAGAATTTGAAAATAAATTCATGTAAGATTCAAATAATAATCCTTGCAAATATGCTATTCAAAAAGGTTTCTCATCTATTCCTTAAAAGATGGTATGTTCTCTTCTGTTGTACAAAGAGCACTGCAGCTAAGAGAAAAGAACGTATCTTCCCTCCTCATGAGTCAAGGTGACCCAGACTAAAATCAGAAACAAAGTCTTTGGGAGATACTGACACACTAGTCTTTCTGAGCTCTATACTGTATTTCATCCACTGCAGCAGTTCCTGATGATGCAAAGATAAAATGCATGCTGCTCCTGAAATGCTTTACTCTCTGTGGGCACAGATCAACTGTATCCAGTGCAGCAAATGTGGTTGGTTCATTCAGCAATAGAAAAAAGCCTGAATTTCAAAGAAAGAAACTCTCCTGCTCAGGCAACTGTGTTCACATCTGCTAGTTTTCTTCCTCCAGATGTGACATTTAAAACATTTTACGCAAGTGCGATGAGAATATCTGAAATTTTTTCTTCAGCCTGAGCACTGTCAAATGCAAGCCTATATTTTAATTAATTTAATCACAAATGTGAAACTAAGATGATTTAATATCATGATCAATTTTTCTGGTGATGCAGAAATTCCTCACTGCAGAGATACAAAATTTTCCAGGAAACAGATGGTTCTTGAGGTTACGTCCTTTGGGGTTAACTATAGAAGGTACAGAATGAAAAAATTGAATGGAACATAATCCAAGGGATAGGAATGGTTAACGGCACTGCTCTTCAGTTCCCAGATCTAGGGTTGCATCTAGACATCTGTTACTTATTCCACTATATTTGGGTACTCCAGAATAAAGCATGGATATGCCAGAATAACCACACTTTATTCTAGAATACCTAAATATAGTGGAATAAGTAACTGACATCTGGATGCAGCCGAAGAGATACAGGCTTTTAGCCAATGAAGAGAACACTGTGGCTGCATCCATATGTATAGTGGGTGAGGAGAGAAGGGGCTGGTCATCTGAGAATTGGCAGCTGGTGTTTTACAACTGGAAGTTTTAGACTCCTAGGTGGCTTTAGTTAACCAATGAAGAGCAGGAGGCAGGCTGAGCTAGGAGTGTAGTGGGGGGAAAGAGAGCCAGAGAGGATTGAGGTGGAGCCTGGTGGTCAGACAGCCAGGGCAGATGCTTCCCTAAGGGAGAGGAAGGGTCCAAGAAAAATCTGTGAAGTAGTTACAGAATGTCTAGGGTCCTGCATTTATCTTGTTTGGCAACCAAGGGGGAGTCACTCTGTAAAGCCCTGTGCATTAAGCTTGCTGGTTCCATCTGAGCTGCTTTCTTTACTATGATCAGCAACTTCCCTTGAAACATCTTCACCATCACCCCAACAGCCACAACGAGCACCAATGTATACCAACATCTTTTACACAGCATAAAGTCTCTTTATGTTCCTAACGTTATAGCAAAGAGCCTTACTGCAGTTACCTGCCAAGATCTGATGCATGCAGTCTGGATCAAGTAATCTGTCCCAAGGCTGGGACCAACTGCCCTTAGACAATACCATCTTCTGTACGGTGACAGTGTGTTCCTACCTAGCCTCTGTGTTGGTTCCAAATCTCATGCAAGCTTTGGGGTCACCCTCTACAAGCTCCAACAGCGAGGAATGTTTCTTGCTTTGGAACTCTGGGGGACCTATTTTGGCAGTACAATAAAGCACACTGTCAAAATAGCTCCCCTACAAACCGGAATATGGAGGCATGTACCTTCTGCATGCCTCCATGAATTGGATTTACCTCTGCCAATATGATGTACATATCAATATCAAAGTCTACTGGCAATCCAAATGAAGAGACTGTGCAGATGATGTGTACTAATAATGGGTAGAGTCTCCCATATTCCACACAGAAGTGCAGAATGGAGGCCCTTATACATTTGCTGATGGGGAACACCAGCACACACAGAAAGGCAAAGTTCAGAATGCTAGAGTATCATTTTCCCCCCAGTTTGGTGAAAACACAGCTGGAGAGGCAAGAAAAGACTACACACAGCTAGACTCAGAAGCCAAACAGAGGAACAAGGTCAACTGCTCTCTTTAGTCAATGGAAGAGAAATAATGAGATTATGATGCAGCTGAGAGAACTTAGGTTAGATATGAGTGTACAGACTGTCACTATTACAGCAAATCAGACTGTCAAACGTTTTGCCAAATGAGTCATCTCAGGCAAAAACAAGCTGGAGATAAGGAAATAAATATTCTGTGAGATGAACTGAACAGGAGGTCAATAATTCCAAATGCTGCAACCAGTATATAGATACTTTCTTCATTGTCACACAGATTAACTGATGTCATCTAGACCACATCATCTGCTATTTTATAGGCATGAGTTTAATGTGAGCTTACCTCTCTGCCCTGACCTTATATTCAACATCTGCATATTGCAGCATCCTGATTCTAAGCATCACTACAAAGGTAATTTCCTGAAATGACAGCATCATGCTCATAGTACCTAGCTTCCTTTTTTCTACCCGCTCCCAACAGATTTGAAATCTGAAATAACAAAAGCTCTCTGGCTGAAACCCAAATCTAGTATTCTTCACATAAATGCAAACTAAGTCTCAAATGTATTTCCCTTACCAAATGACAAGTTCATCCATGCAGCAGAAATAATTTTTGGTGCTGGTCCCAGAGTTATGGAATACCTTTCCTCCCCCTGAGGTATGTCAATTTTCACTGTATATCTTTAAGGGCCCATTTGTGACATACCTCTTCAACCTAACCTTTTAATAATTAAGGTCAGTTACCTTGTTGACCTGTGCCATTAGAAGAGTACAGTAGAACTTTGCATAATGAGAGGATTATGTTCTTGAACAAGAGCATCTTTTGTGAAAGTGTGGAATGGGAGCAATTTAGATTAACTGAAATCTGGGAGTTAAGAGAACATAGAGAAGAAATTAAGACATAAATCTGGTGCCTTCTAAGGGAGTACAGAGGAGGACCATTGCTGAAAGGAAAGTTCTCTAGGAAGGATCTGTCTTTCAGTCAAATGCCATGAGCCAGAAGCAGCATCTAAGTGGTTGTTGATGGTGCCAAGGAGGCAAAGCTTCATGAAAGCTTGCCTTATGAGAGCAGAGAGAGGTGGGGGACATTTTTTGAAAGGGGTAGCTGCCCTGGGTGTGCTCTTTCCCCAAGAAAAGTATCACAACCCAGAAGAAGTAACTAGAGGAGGAGGCAGTTTGTGGTACTGAAGAGGTGCCTTCCGCAAGCTCTTGTGTCCATCAGTCAGAATGTGAATACCCTTCAGGGCTGTCTTATGTGATGCTTATTGCAAAAGAGGAAAATCAAACAGGCAACCCTTGAAGGTTCTCATTATTCCAATTCATTAATAAGATCTTGGAGCCTTTTCAGCAGAGAAATTCCATGCCTGCAGAGTCCCTGCCACTTCGGCACCATAAATGACCTCCTGCTTCCACTGCTTCTTCTGTCTCTCAGGACTTTTTTAATGGAGAGGTTTGCACCTAGGCAGCTACCCATTTTGGAAAATGTCCTCCACCACCTCTCTCTTCCCTCAGAAGCAATTTTGGCTTGTGGGGTGCTTCAGTGTAACCTGCCGTCTCCTCTACCATCTTCTTCTCACTCCCAAGCAGAGAACGTGATCCTTTCAGTAACGGCCCTCCTCTGGCACTTCCCACCTTGTAGATCATTCTCAAACAATGCCAAATGATACAAACTTACTTCCATAGAATCCTTTTCCAAAGTAACTTGATATCATTTTGGATCATACTCTTTTCTATAAGAACTGCTGGAAAATACGGTAGCCAAAATTAATACTAGGAACAACATAATCCATAAACCATGTGGAACTTAAATGGGGTGCCTCTGCTATCACACTTAGAACATCAGCCCTGGGCCTGGAATGCCCTGCTATGAAATCTTGCACTCCTGTCTGGTTGAAGAGCCGTCACATCAACAAATTAGATGCCAGACTAAATGACACCATGCGGATAATTACAGGGGCCGCGTTCCCATTATAAGCTTATTTCAGTTTCAAAACAGTTTCAACGTCAGGTTGGCTTAACACACTTTCTGCGTGTTAAATCGCCCCAAAGCATTGTAAATGTTAATCCTCATTTCAACAGGTCTCACTCCGGTTCATGCGCTTGATACGTGTTACATTTTTTACTGTGGGAACGGTACCCTGTTAAGGGATGAGAATGCGTGTGTAGGGTTTCCCTCCCCCAATGGCTTGCTTCCAAAGAAAGTGATTTTACTGTAAAAATCCACCCCTTAAAGCAGCTGCTACACTGTAGCAATCCACCCACTTTACACCTGATAACAATGTTGCAATTCTCCACAATTTTGAAAGTTCTGACCTTTAAAAAAGGGAAAGGAAAGGAAAGCAGCTGCAGGTTCTGTTTTTAAGGCTGTGGATGGGGATGGGGATGTGAGCGGGCGAAGGGGGCTTGAGTTGCCACTGCTGCTGTGTGCCCTGGGCAATGAGGAGAGGAGGGGAAAGAATCACTGGTTGCCCGCTGCCATTTTTCCTCCATCCAGGCAAGCGGCAGCCACCCAGCCAGGCTCCGTGAAGGGGTCGGTTATGGGTGGCGCGTTCACGCCAGGAGGAAAAGGGCAGGGCAGCCCCGAAAAGCGGCTTTTAAAAAATAGCCACTTGAGTCCTCCCCCCCCCTTGAACCACGTAAACCACCTACAATCCTCAGAATCCAGATGGAGTTGAAAGTAATGGGATCAGGCAAATTCGTGTTTGCATCCGTTTCTATTATTTCAGTTTAGGGAAATCGAATTAAGCTTATAATGGGAACACGGCCAGGGTGTATTAAGGCCATGCCCGCTTGCTAGCTACCTGTACGGAGCCATATTGTGCCCCCATATTACAAAGGAAAGAAGCTCTTGTGAAAGAATATCATAAACCTTTTAAACAACCTGCTGCTTCCAGTACATTCCAATATCCCACATAAATCAAATAGGAGACTTAAATCTAGAAAACCATTAGTTTTAGCAGAACAGCTAAAGAACAGTTTTAACATTAACTCTCAGTGGAAAGAGGAATGTTTTGCAAAGTGCCTAGATATGGGAGGATACATGGATGATCCCATAAAATATCCAACTGGTTTTGATTTTACCACAACTGCCCTGAAAATCATTGAACAGCATCAGCACATCACATGGCATTTGCCAGGAGTATTATATAAATGGGGCAAAACATCTTCCCCTTGCTTTTGACTGTGGCACATCAGACTGTTGACCGTATTTTGACCAGCTGTGACTTGAGGGCCTATTTAGGATAGGTATCACTTCTTTGAAATAACAGACACAGCTCCTCCATGGATGAGCATGGGGTCTTTTTAACTTAGAAATTTTAACTTATTATTTTAATTTTTAGTCCATGTGTTGCTGCCATAAGAAGATAGATGGATCAAATAAATAAATAAATAAATAAATAAATGGTCAAAAATTCAAAAAAATAAATACTGAAAAAATAAAGGTTCCTCCGGCATTCTACTTTCTATGCATAAATCTGAAACACTTTGTTATTCAGCTGCAATCTAAACTTCTATAAAATATCCAAACTTAAATTGCATCCACAAAAGTACCAACCATAATAGGCTTTAGTTTTGAGAAGTCCAATTTAACAGCCTGGATCTGGGAGGGCTACAGCAACTAGATTATGTGAATCTGTTCTCAATATAGCAGCCTACCGTACTTGATTCATCAGACACAGATAATACAGAAACTGTCTTACAGTAAGCTGTAACACAGCCTCCTATTTATCAGTGGTAGTCAAGGAAACAGGAATTTTGGAAATCCCATATCTTTTGGGCCATGGTCACATCTTGCTGAAATAGTCCGTCTTATTAAGAAACAGGACTCAAAACACACTAAGTTTGACCACACCCAATACTTGATAATCCTTCCTCAGTTTTCAGGTCTTACATTTAATCCAGATTTCGGCGGCAAAACCAGTTTAAAAAAACAGTTTTGTGCGCTGAAAAGCAGACGTGGCTTCCACAAAGGGTCTCTAATCAGGTCCCCAATGCGGAAGCCATTTAAGGTAAGTGTCTTACCTTAGTGGCAGTTAATCCGGTTTCCTCAGTCAATGCGGAAACACCCATAGTGGCTCTCCTCTGGATCTTTATTAAAGTATCAGCTTTAACATGTTAAAGTATCTGTGATAGTCTGCTTCACACAGGAGCATTGCCTCTTTCAAAATGTGAAGGTAGTCAGCGAGAGAAATTAAGAACTGCTATGGTGTCAGTGTTGTTAAGGACTAGATGATGCAAAGTGAGGACAAAGGCTTTGAGGACCAAAGGCTGTATTTACTATGATGCTGACAAAACAACCCTAAGCCATTCAAGCTTTTACAGACAAATTCAGCACCTTGGTTCCAGCAAACCACCACGTTATATACAACTGAGTTAGGTAGCTGCCTGCACACACTGATTCCCCCCACTTCCAGCTTTCAACTGCCCATAATGACTTCTTGAAGATGCTTCTTTTTGTTTTGCAGTGGTTTGCACTGCCACATTATAGGAGGGATGTGGCATTCTGCTGACCATGAAACAACAAACCAGCAGTCAGCAAAACTATGCTATAAGAGGGAAGGCCATAATATTCACATAAGTGATGCTAAATCCACCTTTGCACTGAATGTAACATTTTAAAAAGTACATTCAGGAATTACTTTAGGAGAGGCAATAACAATGAGGATTCCAGCATGGGAATTTAAATTCTTTTTTTCCTTGCTGTGGTTGCAGTGAACATAATTTATCTGTGCTAGCTTTATGGTGTTGATTTAAGGTATGCTTTGTTTCCAGTGAACAACCAGCCTATATTCTGATCCTGAACACAATGGACGCTGAAAAACTCAATGGCAAAGCTCCTGCTGTTTTTAATGGATCTGAATAATTCTTACCACTTGAAAAAGGCATGTACTATCAATTTCATTTCCACGTGAGTGCATCCTGTCTGTAAGCCCAGAGACTAATTCCAGTCTGAAAAATCCCAAAGAAAGCTCTGAGGAAAGTAGCACACCCTGCAGAGTCTGAATTGTGCCAATTATAGATAATTCATAATCTTGCTTAAACTGTACATTTTACATCAATTCTGCCCGTTAGTGATGATTAGCTGGACTGCAAGCTTTGGAAGATCTTACAAATGAATGGATATACAAAGGAAGAATAAGCCTCCTGATTTCTGATTGCATCAAACTGCACTTTGATCTGCAGTGGCTCAAAAGATAGCTTGGTACAAAGAAAAAGTGTCCATCTCTGCCCTGCTTTCCCTCATGAGCTGATGTTGGAGGGTGCCAAAATCCAGAAGGTCTTTCCCTTTTCAAACTCTTCTCAAGCCCTCTTCACTGCTACATACGCTAGAATTATTTCATATCCTGCATGAAATATGTAGTCATGTGATAAAATTATTGTACATTTGACCATCCAACTTTTTATTTCTGAAGCCAGTACCCATCCATATTTGCTAGCTCCCAATCTAAAAGACCAATGACATTTTTTACCATCTACATCGTGTGCCATTTTCATACTACCACCATTCATTCATCAGGGCAAAGGAAGGTCTTAGTCAAATGTTTCAACCTAAAGGAGGATATAATCTCTTAGGCCGCATCTTCACAGCATGCGTTATTTCAGTTTAAAGAATTCAAAATAAAAGAAACGGAACAAAGCTGTCCACACGACTTGCAAGTTGATCCGGTTCCGAGAGCATTCTGACTGCAGCCTTAACGTGGAATCAATCCTGGGAGTCCAGACGGCAGCCCTGTCCTCCCGCCATTGCCCACCCCCTCACTTGTGATTGGTGTTCCGTCCCAGGATCCCACCCTCCCTTCCCTTTGCGTCATCCATGCTCCGCTGGGGATTCCCTGTCCAATCCGGCCCGTTCTCTCCCCTCCCCCTTCCTAGCAGCAGCAGCAGCAGCAACCATCCATCCATCCTGGCGCTCCTTGTTGCCCGCCGCCACCGCCGCTGCCCGGAGCGCGCTCGCAGCGCCCGCCACTCCATCCATCCATCCATCCATCCATCCAGGAGCCCCCTTCGCCCTCCCCGCAGTGGGCACGCTGAGCCCGCCTGCCCTCTCGCCCGCCCCTCGGCTCTCCTCCTCTTCCAGCCTCGCGCCGAGGGAAGAGCAGCCGGCGGCGGAGGCGGCAGCGGTGGCATCCATCCATCCAGGCACTGCGGCGCTGGCGGCTTCGCCCTGGGGCTCCGCCACCGCTTTTCCCCGCTTTGCCGCCACTTTGCCCCGCAGAGCCGTGGCCGCCGCTGGCTGGAAGAGGAGGAGAGCCAAGGGGTGGACAAGAGTGCGGGTGGGCTCAGCGTGCCCATCGCCGGGAGGGCGAAGGGGGCTCCTCGCTCGCTCTTCCCCCCGTGGCCGGGAGGGAACTTGGAGAGCGGGGAGAGTGGGCAGGGAAAGTTCCCCGGGGACTTTCCTTTTGAAAGTTCAAAAGTTCAGAACTACGCAAAAGTGAAACTGTTATTTATCGACATTGCTACAGTGTATCTTTGGAGGTAGTGGCTGGATTCTTTCAATGAAATCACTCTTTGAAGGGAATCCTAAACATGACGTGCCTACAATACGGAGAGCCCAGTGCGATTGGGGGCGGGACAGCTTTAACACGGAATATCATCCCGGAACGATACTGTCCACACAGTAAAAAATTGAAACACGTATCACGGGCATGTTCCAGAGTGAGACCTGTTGAGATCAGGATTTATTTCAAATCGGGATAACGTCGTTTAACACGGAAATACCGTATTAAGCCGAAGTGCCGTCTAAACTGCCCGAACTCAAAACATTTTGAATTCGAGATAACGACGTCGTGGGGATGCGGCCTTAGACTCTTACAATGAATCAAGTAAAAAAAGCCAAAGATGCCAGCAGAACTCTACTTACCTCTTTAGAGCTTTACTACAGATAAAATATGAATGAGTAAAACTCTGGGTTCAGGAGGCTGAGCATGTGCATTTTGTGATGTAAAGAAGCCAGAATTCACCCTTTTAAAGAATTCAGTCGCCTTTGCTGGGTTTAATTAGTTTCTAGAAGTGGAAAACTGAAAGAACTATGTAATTTTTAGAGTAGTAAACAAAACTACATTATCTGAAAAGCATGGAATTCCATCTTCCATAATTGTATCTGCAGCTCTTTACAAGATATACTTTTATATGAGCAATTATGTGTGTTTAGGTCTGTACAGGCATTGCCCCATATCCACAGGGGATAAATTCCAATTCTTACCATGGTTAATGAAAACCACAGATAATACAAACCCGTTTACTATACTGTATTTTCCCCTCCTGTCAACCGTGGTTCAGTGGATCAGTGGATAAGTAAATCAGTGGAAATGGGGGCCTACCTGTACTGCCAATTGGTTTTATATTGTTAGATTTTAGACATTCTTGTGGGGTTTGTAGTATGCATTATATAATTTGAGTGTTTTTGTGTATAAAATGAGTAATTTTAAAAAATATATTTATACCACAAATAAAATTTATACTGAGACTGAGAGCTTGTTTTGTTTCCTTCTGTATCATTTTTGGCTTTCTCTATGTTCCCTTTTGCTATGTTTTTTGGATTTATTTTTATGGGGCTCTTTGCTGAATCATTCACATTATTTGAAAAGCAAAGAATTCCATCATCCTTTTATCTTTTTCATAAAAGGATGAAAAGATAGCCCTATCTGTGTCAACTCAGAAAGAAGCATCAGCTATAGACTATCGATGTAAGGTTGTACAAGATGACAAGCTCAATGAACAACCAGGTTTTAACCTAAATGAAAAACTCTTTTAAGATCAGACATGGATAACAAGTATACACAGTAGACCAGGACGTAAGGTGTGTGAAAGCAGCTGCTGCTTTTGAAATCTTACTATCCATTTATGTATTTCGACTACAGTAGTTCTGTTTACATATCTGCTTCTAGAACACCCCAATTGGGTAAAAGGAAAAGAAAACACAACTGCTGATCTCACTGTGAGTTCCACATGCCTGCTTAATTCCCAGTCTGTGCAGGTGAAATACCTACAGTCAGTTCAACTACCTACATCAAAGATTTACTGTAACAGAAGCAGCCAAACTATATTACTCCAAATGGGATTAAAATAAAGCTGCCATCCTGTGGCACCAGCCAGCCAGACTGACTCTGATATGCTGGAAGTCGCATCCAATGGCCACAGAAACTCCCAGTAATGATGTGTTCCAGTCTACCCCCTTTACCTGAAACTCACTATCTCCCTTTCATTCAACCTGAAATTTCACATGAGTCCAGCAAAACAGAGCAAGTCAGTACCAAGAGCTTCTTGCCGCTCTCTATGATGCTGGCTCCCACTGCTTACAAGAGCAGCAGTTCAGCAATATCTGCAGCCAGTGCTGCCACGCAAAGCCATTCCAGTCTGACAATGCTTGAAATATGTACTGGATGAGAAGGAGGAAACAGGAAAACTGAACACCATTTCCCTCATCATAGGGGTGGCAATCTCTTTTTAAGTCTTCTCAACTGTCCTTAAATGCACTGGGATTTGGGCAGGTACGGCCAGGATATTCAAGGAAGCAAAGGCCTCAGAAAATCTTACTTTCACAGCCCTGAAATCTGGTTCCTAGAGGGGTCAACTATAAACATGCTCATTCAGGCTTGTTCTTGATCTAATGCTCACCGGGATCAAGAACAATTAAAGCCATGATCACACACTGCTGAAATAGTGCATTTTTAGTCCTGCTTCTTAATAAGACTATCTCTGATCACACCCAATACCTGATCATCCTTCCTCAGTTCATCTTCAATTTATGCTCACACCTTTTTGGTTCCATACTGAGACTTTTTTAGATCTCCGTCCCTCTCCACCTTTACAACACACTCTGCGCTCTGATAGGATAAAAGTTATGTCACTCAGCACCATGTCATTACACATTGAGTGAAAGGGAAGGCAAATTTATGCAGTATTCACCCACTATAGAACAGTTTAGCCCCCTTTAGTCCTCTTCCCCAATCATATCTAAAAAAATGAAAATGGATTAACACTCTATCATTGCCTGAGACCTGTAAAAATCAGGACTTGGAAAGTACAATTGAAGGGAGGAAAGTCCACACATAAAAAGGATAAGACTAAAAAGGCTTGAGCAGTGGGGTTCTAAGACAGACTGGAGGAGGATTAAAGTGAAGATGTGACCACAGCCTAAGTACATCATAGTGCTATTATATGGGAGCTAGATTACAGACCCAGAATCAGTAGCCTAGATTTATGATCAGAGCTTGCTGGAACCAGACATTCTCTTCTGCAACACATGCAGGTACAATATGTTTTCTGTTACTAAAAAGTTGCCCCAATGCCAAGCTCTATCATTAAACTGAACAAAGAAAGCCTCAGAATGAGGCCCCATCCTCATATGCTCTCAATAAAAAAATACATATCCAAACAGAAAGATGCCCCTCACCCACAACAATTACATTTAATGGTATTGCAGGAAGATTCCTCATTATCTAACACAGTTAATGTCTCTGTATTTCTGCAGTCCGTCTCAGATGACTCCTGGAAAACCATTTTCCTACTCTCCAAGGGTTATTAATAGCTATTATTTACTCTCCATAAGCCACTTGGTGTATAAATCAGGATGGTTTGTGATGGGGAAAATAAAGCCTTAAGGAATGGTACTGTTCTCCAGTTATATCATCAGAAAATTTTTGCATCAGTGGAAAGTGCTAAGACGTAGAGGAAGGAGACTCGTTCATAGTCAGTGGTCCCTTCCTTGGATCTGGCTATTCTCAAGGAACCTCAACAACTACATGGTGTTTCTATTACTACTATCCCATTCTTCCATCAAGGAAGAAACCAGAAGGCTCTAGAATTCTCTCTCTCTCTCTCTCTCTCTCTCTCTCTCTCTCACACACACACACACACACACACACACACACACACACAGAATTTCTATCCCTACTCTTAACACATTTTCTGGTTCATATTTTAAATAACCTCCTTCAGATCCCAAAGAACATCAACAAGCATACAGCTTGATACTGACAAAAAATAAATAAAAATCATCCCATCAGCACATGCCTATGCCTCTCAGCTTCACACCAACGAATTATTGTATTATTCATAGGTAAACTCCAGCTGAACCTCTCCAGAACCTCCCTCGATAGCAGACGTCTTGTCTGACTGGTAGTTCACTTTGACGAGGTTTCATTCACTTCAGAACTCCCAGCTTCCCAATTCATCCCCACTTTTTCTATGACATCAATTCCAGTTCCAGTAAATGCCTAACAAATTCCATGGTTTACTTTATGCACTGGACCTTCTCCAGGGCTTAGACTTGAGAAGACTGCCTTATATCAAAGTCTGGGATTTCCTTTGTAAATTTCCTGCTCATTCTTGCATTCTACTGCACAAAACAAGAAAGAACTTGGATGCTTTTAGTTTTACCTATGGGATAATGAATCTCAGATGTGAAACATGAAGGCTTTCCAAGGAAACATCGTACGATCTTATGTCCCCAGCAGCTGAGAATAGTATAACAGTCGGAGCACAGTACAGAAAAGGGAAGGTGGTGTGACTGATAGCTGCTTCTCATTCATTTTCCATCCAGCCCCTTGTTCCTGGGAAATGAATGAAGTTAATTGCCTAGCTTCTGAAAGAAACATGCTATATTTCCATGGATCCATCTGCTGAAGAACAACCCAACAAAGCTGGGATACCAGCTCCCCCAATGATATAGGTCAGGGGCTGCTCCATCAAGATTGATATGTCAAGGTGATCTACTTGGCTAGGGGCAGAGATGGGAAGAAAGACTCCCACTACTTGGGATATTACCACTCCTATGTTCTGCCTTTCTTTCTCTCCTTTTTTGCATGTGTTTGTCAATCTGCAGCTCTGTTCAGTATTTTTGATGGCTGTGTTAGCTGCTCACCAAACATCAAACCCATCACAGATCTCCAGAGCTAAAACTGGACTCAAGAGTTGTTGAATCCTCTACAAGATGATGAAAGAGAGTGATCCTTTCTGACTTACATGAATGTGCTAGGTCCCCTCTTTCTGTGCTATGCTATCTGCTTCCTCTCCAGTTCACATCTGGGTATTTGATACTTCCTTACAGGTACTTTTTTTCTACCCTCACAGTGAGGTCTCCACACAGGACCCATTCCGATGGAGATGACGGTGGTCGTGGTTGAGGCAGCCTTCGTTTCGATGCACAATGAGGATGGGAAAATAGAGGGCATCCTGATATGGAGGGGGATCTTCCTCCTCTACAGTTACTTGGCTGGACAGGCGAGTCTGTTCAGTTGGGCAACTCTGTTCATTTAGGCTCCCACTCCGACTCTGCCACAGACAGCTGCGTCGTGAGCCATAGAGGCGACCCAGTGAAAAGCGGCTGCTGCTAAAGGGAATTCTGGGGCTGCCATTGCAGATACTGAGGGCACTGCGGGAAAAGATGGAAGAGCTGCTGATAGTCCTGTGACACTGCTCACAGTTTTGTCTGTAGCTCCCATAGCGGCAGGAAGAGTAGGTAGTACAGCCAGAAAGTCCCACCAAGTCCATGAGGACAGCCTCTGAGTAGCTGGGCACCAACTGCTGGTTGGACCGGATGTGCCACTCTAACTCAGTACTGTCTACTGTGTTGACCCGAGGCATCCTCCGGCAGAAAGGGCGCTCTTCAGCTGGTGTTACTGCTATATAATCAAACCCAAAGAGTTTTTCCACATGGTAATGGACGTAAGAGGTGCGGTATTCATTCAAGACCCGCAAAGGCCAAGACAAAGTGAAGATAGCAGCCACCCAGAAGACATAATGGGAGACGTACCAAGGTAGGTTGTCTGGGTTTGAGAATGCCACCATGTATTCTTTGAAGTCCACATTCTTGAGATGCATACCTTCCCTTGCTTCCATATAGTCATCCAGTCCCTCATTCTCTGTGAAGAAACGGGCCCTCTGGGTCAGGTAGGAGTTCTCCGATTCTACATTGGCAAAGCTGAAGCACTTGGTGAAGCGAAGCCGAGTGGCTGGGAAGTTCTCCAGATCAATTAGGTCTTTTGAGATGTCCTTCACTCCACAGTTAGAATAATCAAACTCTGCCTCTGCTACATGGGTATTAACCCTCTCATGGTACACTTGGGTGGTGGTATACGCATCTCCATTGCGGTACCGAGTGACCTGGCGAGTCCTCCTGACATAGTGGTAGCTGATGGCTTTCCACCAGATGCATGGTGTTGCCTGCTGCATCCTTTGAACACGTTCATGCACACTCTCCACATCCACCTTGTACTGGAGTTCATTGCGGGTGTAGCAGTGCCAGCACTCCACCAAATAGACCACATACAGCATTACCAAGAATGCCAACGGGATATAGACATAGCCATTGGAGCAAGGACTGTCATGGTACATCATGGATTTTCCCTTGTAGGCGCTGTCAAAAGTCAGCCTTGTCACCTTAGTTACATGGCACCAAGTCATGGCTCCCATGCAGCCATACATAAGCAGGGAGAGCACCAGGCACTTCCAGTGTGATTCCCTACAGAGGGATTTGCTGAGAGACTGCTTCACTGGCCGCTGCTGTTTGAGGGGAAGGCAAGTAGGGTTAAAGGGAAGAGAGAAAAAGAGAGAGAACAAAAAAAATATATTACTGTACAGTAAAAGGAACACAGGCATCTCAGTGCTATCTTTTAGCTCTCATAATCACTGGCAAAAAACCTTCTGTACAACTAAGTCACAGATGGACATTTCCAGGGCCAAGAAATCTCACTCAGAAACTATTCAGGATAACTCCTCTCAGTTGGCAGGGAAGAGAAGCAGGAGGTTGTCTCATCTGTGAATGTTTCCCAAGACCCATATATTGTGTAGCCTCCAGTTACTAACACAAGAACAGTTATCCTCACTGCTTTGCAGTCCTCAGGCTCCTACACTTCCCTGGCCAGCATTTTAAAAATGTGGGCTCAGGACATCCTGACCTGGTCATGAAGCCTTGAAACTACATATGATCACCCCCATTCAGTCAAGAGGGAGCCGTCACATGACTGAGTGGGAAAGACTGCTTGGGTATTTCTCTCCCTTTGTAAATCTTATCCATCACCGAATCATTCATATATGGGGCTCTTAAGAATCAGAAAACCTTTACTGCAGTATTTAATCAGTTATTGCTACAATCACAGACCAGTCATCTACTGCCATTACCCATCTCTGCCCTCAGTTCCAAAGCTTCATTTTCACAGTAAAGAGCAATTATTAGTATTTATAGACCTGAATATGTTCACTTGCAAGACTTAGTTATACCTCTCTGTCCTTTTATATGACAAAAACAATCAGATGAAAATTAAGCACCCCTAAATCTTCATCACCACAGTTTTAATGTTCAAGCACAACATATTCAGCCTGAAACATCCAAGTTCCTCACTCACCCTTCTAAGGTGCAGGTGTGTTTAAAACAGAAAAGATGCAGTTAAAAGTAAATAAAAGAGCTGACTTGATTTCTTCACTATCTACGTGCTGCTCACAGAATTATGACAGAAAGGAAATGCATTACAAACCACAGATTCTCTCCTGCCTAGATTCTATTTGTTCTATTTTTGAATACAGTATCTCACATTTTTTGCAAGTGACTGTAGCCAGCGACATTCTATGAATCTTCCATTTTTAACAGGATGTAGAAGAAATAGCATATCACTGGTGTAGATGTCACCTAAAGGACAATGAGATTTCTCTAGAAAGAGTTGGTGGCATTGAAAATGTTTGAAAATTTCAAGTATGAAATTTAAGAATTCACTTTTAGTCAAGATTTACTCTAGAAAGTTGAGAAAGGCAACATTTTCTTTCAAGAGTGCAAGTTTGTTATTGGTTTTAATGTTGGAAATGTTGCTCTTATTGGTTACTATGGTACTAAAATTGTACTGTTACAAAATAAATACATTTATTTAAAAATAAAGTAGTCAAGAAAGAACCATTGCAAAATACCTTTCCAGATCTCTTAACTAATATGCTTTAAGCTGAGTCTGTCTAATCAATGTCCTGTAAATCTGCCTTCCACAAGATAAGGCAACATTTGTTTTGGTCAAGGGCCATGTTCCCTTAAAATCACTCTGATCTGGAGAGTCACTTGACACAAGGCACAGAACTCCCATCCCAGAAGGAGCTGAAAACACGGAAAGAAGAATGATTGAATATAAAAACTTCCAGGCTCTCTGTTTTCATATTTCTAGTGATGAGTAGTTTATGAAGATCTGCAGTTAATTTAAGAGACAGACAGCCAGGTGTCAGGGTCATCATTAACCCTCAGTATCAATACAAGAGATGGGTCTCTTGGGTTGAGTTAATTATGTCTCCAGGCAACATCCTACTCCCAGGAAGAAAGCTGCTGTAGCTGATGAAGAGCAGCTTCAATCTAGAAAGAGCACCAACAGTGAGAATCAAGCAGGTGTTGGTGAGAGAGAACTTAATATGAGAAACTCAGCAGATCTGTTCAATTACTAACCAGTTGAGGCTTCTTTCCATACCATCTGCAATGTACCACTTTAAAGAGGTAAACAGAGTAAGGCTCATATCCTTATTGTTAAGTAGGAATACTACTGGCCTCCACTGGTATTCCACTCCTGTGCCTGGTCTCTGGTTTGAGAGTCCCTAAACCACCCCAACAGGGCCAGGGCAGGTACAGTACATTCTGCAAAAGACAGGCAATTTTATTTAAATCCCTCCAAGAGACCTCCTAATATCTTTATTTTCCCAGTTCAGATTTGCCTTCTTAGCAATACTAGCAAAGCTCCTTGTTGTTCCTTTCCATTGTGTTTTTAAGGCCATTAGCTAGTTCTTGCTATACTATGCTTTCCTGTAATCTTAAGGAAACATCTCTGCTGCAAAATCTAGGGGTGATTTTGCACTGTTCACTATACTGGACCAGCAAAACTTCCAGCAGCCTCCCTTCTGTGCACTGGGGCAGTCTACAGAAGGTCCCATGTGGGGACTCCTTTAGACCACTCCAGTGTGCAGAAGGGAGGAACACAGGACACCTGCTAATCTGATATACCAGCCAGTGCAAAATCACCTTCAGGTAAAGGCCCAGATCAAAGATAAATCCCAAGATGCAAGAGACAACTGATGAGATTTATTATGTGCATATACAGTACATAAACCACTGGACAATGCATGTGCAGTATATTCTGTAAGCTCTGTAATCAAAGAAAACCTTGATCAATACTTCTACTTTCTTAGTGCCTACAAAACCTGCAGTAGTTATTCTGACTTTTCATTCACATGAAAGCAGTTGCCTTCGCCTTCCCCTTTCATGCACTAATCTACATTATTATGTTCATCAGAATTCTAACATTTCTTAGGCAGTTAAGAAAAAAATCAAGTATTTGAACTCAACAGACCTACCACTATACTGACCTGTGTTTATTAACTTATCTGCATATTTGTAAATACTACTATTATCTTTTCCATGTACAAATAGCCTTTTAAAGTACAAAATTTCAATTGTCTTTTTCTGCAAAGAATGTCTTATCTACTGAGAAAAAGCCTTAAAGTCTATGTAAAAAGCTAAAAACATCTATGGAAAGCAATTCATTTACTTATACCTTACTGTTCAAGTAATCCCTACACTGAGATTTCAACTTTGTCCTCCTAGACTACGGATGCTCAAACTACGGTCCTCTAATCCTTGTCGAACCAGAACTCCTGCCATTCATTATCACTGGCTCAATTGGCTAGGGGTTGAAAGGAGTTCTTATTCTGATAGATCTGAATGGCCATAGTTTGGGCACCCCATCAGAGCCTTTATGGGGCACATAGGAAACAAGTATCATACATCTCATCCAACAGCTAGTTGGCATCCCATACAATTTCTGTTGGCACTTAGGCTGCTTCCATACAATGAATAATGGCCATGTACTGACAGCTGGGGCAGCTGCAGTTGCCACACAAATGGGGGCACCTCATGCCCTAATCTCTAAAAGAAGCAACCTTTTTGTACAGGACTTCCCACTCTGAGGTCACCCCTTCCTGCAGAGTCAATGTGCACGCAACACCTGGCCACAGCATCTGCTCAAGGCTGACCGTTACCCTGAAGTTCCAGACTACCTACAGAATACATGCCCTAATTTCCAGTCTCATTTATGGTGTCCAGTCATCATCCCAATCAGGGAACTCAACCAATGAAGCTCCACAGAAGTCAAGACTGTTTGGCCTATCCCTTCAGCCCCTTTCACGGTGGCAGTAACTACAACATACCATCCACCCCAACAAGGGCCTTGTTTGGATAGTACCTCAGTAGCGTATCTGGCCCATTTTAAAACCCATATTCACTGTAGCATCCTGCAATGACATTAACAAAAGATCAATGTAATAACCAACTCTGAACATAATCAGACACATAAGCTGCATCCGGACACCGGTTACTTATTCTACTATATTTGGATATTCCAAAATATCTACGCTTTGTTCTGCAATATCTAAATATAGCAGAATAAAGGTGAATTTGCACTTCGCCTCCTGTCACTGAAAAGCAAAGCACTAGAATGTTTTAGGCGTCTGCATTAAGTGCTGGCTATGTGAATGGCTACCGTTATGGCAGTCATCAAGGACCCCCTGTGATGGCACCAGCAGGCCTGCATGGCCCTGTTGCCAGGGTGACTTGGCAACACAGCGTGTAATCATGCCTGTGCTGCCAGTCACGTGCTCCACCTGCACATCTTCCACCAGGAAGAAATAGGCATATGTGACGAGATATAGGAGATTCTAGTTGAAGAACAGTTTCAATAATAAAGTAGGATGGAGCACAGCTTAGTGGTAGAACACTTTTTTCATCCAAAGTTCAATTCCTGGCATCATGAGGAAACTGAAATCTTGGGATAGTGTTACAACTTAGTAAAGATCCAGATATTAACAGATCCTTCTAGCTGGAGCTGATATGGAATTAACAATCTATCTGTAAAAGTATCTTCAGACTCAAGTGCTCTAACTTCTTACTTCACTAACATTTGACTTAACTGAGCAAGAAACATTCAGCTACCAAAATTACCCATTCTTTCTTGCACACTGCAAGACACCAATATTCTCATGGAAGAAAGAAGACCATGGTTTGAGTCTTCCCAAAACAAAAACAGCAGCATGAGAAGCAAAAAAAGGGTGCACAAACATCATGGTACATGAAAGTGAAATGAAGCAACTATCTTCATTTTCTGAATAACCACCATTAGATCCTTGTGGAGACTGATTCCTGTAATAACAGTTGTCACCTGAAAGTCAGGGCAATCTAATTTTGAGTCTGAGAACTTCCCCACACAAGGCTTTCAATCTTCCAAAATCCTCAGTTTTCCCATGATAGACCCAGCAGCAGAAGAGAACACATACAGTAGAATTTGATCCTTCCTTTCACCCACAAAATGTCAGACAAGACATGTTACACAGAGCAGTATTTTTACCTTTTCCTATACTACACTGTTGTGGATGTCACACACTGTCCAAGGAAAGGTAACTGTACTACCTAAACCTGTGGCTGCAGAAGGAAAAGGACAGCATAAGTAGCTAAGTATATTCTATTTATATACTACCTTTAAGTCTTGAAAGACTCTCACAGCAACTAACAACATGTAACCTTAGACAAGTTTCCCTATACTTCAATGATGGTCAACTATCTGTGGTCCGCCTTACAATGGACAAAGTGATTCACACAGCACAAATTGATGAATGAGATATTGCCTGGCCAGGGCACTTGGGACTAGATTTAAATTAGTTATGCTTTCCTATTTGACCACCACTTTGGTTGTAGCCTTGGCAATCCTAACATAACCACAGGATATAGGAATGAAATCCTTGCATAGTGCTATTCCAGGAGCAAAACCCCTCCAATCCAGGTTTTCCCAAAATACCGATATGAATTACCTTGTTCAGATGCTTGCTCATGGGATCTATATTCTTGAAAATGAGAACCTTGCTGAAAATACCCACTGCAAGGGTCAGTGGAGGGCAGAGCTTGCAAACTTCTGGATATTCTGCACTACCAAAATACTCAGAAGTCCCCACCATGCTATCACAGAAGCAAGCACCAGACAAGAAGCTTTCCCTGTGACTTTGCCCTGCCATGGCAGGGACAGCAATAAGCAACTGCAGGATCTGAACAAGACCCCACATTTTCCTATCATCTTGAGGCAGCCTGAGACAAGCAGGCTGCTCTAAGGCTGCATCAGCACACATTAAACTAAAAAGGCTCAAAAGTAGCTTAGAGGTGATAGCATGCAAACACTAGTATTCCCATCTTACCTCTATCACTAAGCTGCTTTTCAGCCACTTTTTCATCGTATTCAAACAAAGCAAGAAAAAGTACCTCAAAAACACTTTAGAGACAATAGTGTGTGGCCCTCATTTCTCATCCCATCTGTAATCTGCCATTAGAAAGGGGAGAGATAGACTGATGTATGGATGATCACACATGAGATCCATCTCTTGAGCAGCCTCAGCTGTGCATTTATTGCCTATATGGGAGCGCAACCTAAGAGAAATCAGAAAGAGTAAAGCGAAATCTGGACGAGAAGGGTGGCATGGCTCTTTTCTTGTTGCCTTAAAGAGAAACAGTTTGCTTTTCTTTAAGTCAAATATGCCATTCACTATGTCAAATGGCTGCAAGGGAATTTCTTTACTGCCATTAGATGGGTAAGCAAGAAGGGCTTCTCCTCCCCCCCCCCCTGACTGGATGTCATTTTACAGCCAAGCTGAAGTCTTTCCTACCCCTCTTATGCCAGTGAGTGCTTGTATACTACTGTGTATATTCTATTCTCCAAGAAGTCTATGTCTCAAGGACTGTGGGACAGGAACAGCAGTCATGATCTAGACCATCGTTTTATTGACTTTGTACCATATTTGGAAAAGCTGACATTTCAAACACCCTCCTTTATTTCACAAAAAAAAAATTTTAATGTTACAATGACATAAAGTGCAATCCATCTGTCTTCTCCATGACCTTTAGTATCACAATGACTTTGGTAGTCTATCAAAGAAGCTCCAGGGATTGGAAGTAAGAGTTTGCTAACAAAGGTTCCACTCCTACCTGTTCAGTGCTTTGGAAGCTCATTTCTGGGATTTCCCAGAGGCTGATCTTATCCCCTAACCCTTTTTCACATGTCTGAAACCAGTGAAAGCTTCTGTCAGGGGATCTTTTAATTCCATATGAATCTGAAGAAAAAGCAGTTTCAGCCTGACTGCCATGTGAAAGCAATAATAAATTCAGTGTGTCCTGGTAAACTGTAGTTAAGTCCAGGTAAAATAGAAGAAAATGTCACAGTTCAGGACATAGCAAACATCCTATTCTTGGAGAGTTGCACACTCCTGGAAAGAATGCCCCTGAGGAGATGCTTGTAAATTCATTAATTTATTCATTACATTTCTATCACACCCAAAAGTCTCAGGTTAAGTCACAAGGTAAAACAACAAACATCAATAAAGCCATCCCATTCAAAACTTGAGGATCGGGGCTGGTTTTCCAGCTGCATTTCTTCCTGGACAGAGACAACTTAGCAACAAGCAGGATGCTTCTAAGGCCATTTGCTGGGATTCAAAAGCAGAAGGCTTGTCCTTGTCTCTACTTGAGATGACCACAGTGGGCCACTGTGTGCAACAGGATGCTGGACTAGATGAGCAGTGGCCTGATCCAGCAGGGCTCCTTTTATGTTCTTAACAATGAACCACACTTTGAAAACCTCCAGAATGGACTATTTAATGTAGTCTAAATCACCTTCGAAGATGGCTAGAGAGGTGAAGGCAGTGCAGAAGATCATGGTGAAAATGAAACTGCTGATAGATGGCACCAGTCAGATATGTATCAGACAATCTTAAAAATTGAACAGTGATTGTTATTTCATTATTGAGCCTCACTGATGGGAGTGACACTAGTCCAAAGTAGGGATATGCATGAATGGGATTTTTTGCATTCAATTTGTATTGAATCAAATGTAATAAAATTCATATTTGTTCAAATAGATCCCCTTCAAATGTGGTAGGATTCTATTCGATACAAATGTATTTGTTAGAATTGGTACAAATATTGGATACAAACACATATGTATCTGATACGTATCCATATGAATCCCGTAACATATCTACTCTGAAAGCATCAAATCTGCCCTGAATCTACTCTGAATCTGCTTTCAAACCAGGTCAAATTGACTCTGGATCTGTTGTAGATGTGACTAGCACAGCTGCTTTCCCACCTCCCCATATCACAAATGTTCCAAAATACTCGTATGTGTACGAATGTCAATGTATGAATGTCATAACATTTGAATCGTATATGAATGTTCAAATTTGCACAAATATTGAATTCGTCCACATCCCTAGTCCTATGTGTCTTGGGTCCAAAATAAAGTATCTGAAGCTGTGCCTGTCCTCACAAAGATCTACCAAAGCATTAAAATCTACAGCAGAGGTCCTCAAGTAGTTGCTGCTCCCTTTGCAGCTCAGAAAGTCTTGAGACTTGAGAAGATCTTCTTGGCTATTGTAATTAAATGCATTTTAAAGATATATTGAATAAGGAATATCTATTTTTATATGCCTTTTGACTTAATAAAGTCATGTTATTTATTTATATTTTTATCTCACCCTAAACTACAAAACAGATAAATTAGCAAAAACTATTTATGCAACAGATTGAATTAATTAAAGCTACCAAAGACAAAGAATAGAGGCTCCAATCCCACACATGGAATATATTTCACTGAGAATGGTAGAACTGGTGCATATTGTCCCTACTCAATTACCACAGGCTGACTGTCCTAAGGGCTTTTAGCTGAAAGCCACTGCATTTATCTCAAAATAGAACTAAATAGTAACAGCTATTCAGCCAGAAAGCTGTGGTTTTTCTGAAGCAGTCACATTGAGTGACTTTGTCCTTTGCAGACCTGACAGTATTATATACAGTTCAAATCAGAGGGGGCCAAGATCTTGCCTCATCCCAGAGAAAAAAGTAGTCTAGAAAACAAAATGACAAAATTGAGCTGGAAAAAACCAGCACCCCTTTGGGAGAGATCAGAATTGTATAGACTTCGTCCTATGCAAAATGAACTCAGTACCATGGCACTTAGGAATTGCCTAAGATGATGGAGGTAGTAAAAATGGAAAAATTTAAGCCAGGGTGTTCCGAACCCACCTATTCATGGAGGACAGGTGTATCAATGGATACCAGAAAGGATGCCTAGGTACTGCCTTCAAGTTTGAGAGGCAGGCAGGATGCCTCTAAAAGCCATTTGCAGGAAGTCAAGAGCAGGTGAAAAATTTGCCTTTTGTCTTCTATTTGAGAATGTGTAAGACAGTATGCTGAACTAGATAGATTCTGGCTTGCCCCAGCAGGGTTCCTCTTATGTTAAAATGATTGCCTCCCATCTTAATTACTGGATTTATTTATTTATTTATATTTCCACCCTATGCCTGAAGGCCTCAAGGCAGATAACAGCATTTAAAATCCAATACATTAAAACAGTAAACAGTCTATATTAAAACGATAACTGCATGTTGTTAGCACATGCAGATTAGCTGCTGCCTTATGACATTGGTTTGTGCTCCTGAGCATTGGTTTGTGCCCTCCTGCCTTGAGCCCTGAATGTGAAATTCACTTTCCCGATCCCCATGTTGAAGATGGCTGAAATCTTGAATCAAGTAACACCCAGACAAAAGAAGGATTCTCTTCAATGTGTTTGGCAATGGTTGCTTTCTTGGCCCAGCCTGGAAGACAGGAATGGAAGCATTTCCCAGGTGGTCTTGGGGTTAACCTCCTCTGATTCTGTGTGGATCCCATTGTCCTTGCTGGAAACAGTTTTCCTTTTCATTCACTCATTGTAAATTCATTAACTCATTGTAAAGAAAAAAAAAAAGACTGGGGTAGGGGAGTCCCCAGCCTCTGCCTTCCTCCTTCTTGGTAAATGCCAAGTTCAAACAGTTCTACTCTTCATTCCTAGGTCAAGACGCAAAGCACTCAGACATAAAATCTTCTCCTATGGAGATGCTGGATTTGGTCACCTCCATGGAGAAAGGCTGAAATCATTTAACTTTATCCTTCTTCAACGATGTCAAGCACCTTCTTATCCCTTTCCTTGTTTTCCACTTTCTCTGACATCCAGCTGGGGTTTATGACTGTTTAAATATTTCTGTTCTGATTTTATATAATTTATTCTGTATGTTGTATTGCACTTATTCTGTATTTTATATTCTGTATTGTGAGCTGCCCAAAGCCCACTTCTGGGGTGAGCGGGGTATAAATCAAACAGTACAGGAAAAAAAAGTAAAGAATTTTATCCTTACTTATAAGTAGAAAGGTCTCCATAGCTTTATCCCACCTTAACCTTCTGCTTTTGTTTTCATTATACTCTTGTCAAACACCTTTACATTTCCAGTTCTAAAACTGGTGTGTGTGTGCGTGTGTGTGTCTCTAATGGAACCTTCATCCTCCCTAACCCTCCCCTGAATTCCTGATACATTCAAAGAAAATCAGAAAGTCAGTGGTTCTCAACATCCATCTTTTTGCAAAGACTTTATTATCATAGCCACTTGGATGTCATCCCTAATTGAAATGCAAGTACATTTAATTGCAAAGCCAAAAAAATCCCAGGAGAGAGCAATGGCAAACCACGTCTGTTTCTTGCCAAGAAAACTACATAGAGAAATATGTAGTCACTAAGAATTAAGCTTGAGTAGAAGACACTTTTACCTTTAAATCTTCCCATCTTCACACCTAGAGATTCCCTTCCTTATCCCCTTCCTTCTGTTCTGTTCCTTAGTTTATGAGCTCCTTGGAACTAGGACATATTTTTGCTTATATTATTGAAGAAAACCATCTATGTATATTAATGGAATTCTATAAACAACTGAAAGCTGATTAAGAATAATACCAAGGCTACTTATGAACTTCACAGAATAGCAGAGTAACAATAATTCTGATCAATTCTGGTTCCTTGCTGCAGGAAATATATAAGTTAAATGAGAAAGGGGAATTATTGTGTTCTGAATAATAGTAAGTTAGTACATATGAGTAAGAGGGCTGAAAGACAATTCTAAAGACAGCTGATGAAAAGTCCAAGATCGATGATAAATAGCAAAGAGATAAGAAACACTGTACAAATCTGGATAAACAGGGATTATGCGAATGGAAGGACAAGAATTAACAGAATTATATAGGGAAAAAAATAAAGCCCACAATAGAGTAGATCGTCTAGCAGTGCAGCTAACTTTCCTGATCGCTAAACTATCCTGTGCTGTGATACTCTGTAATTCCTTCTGAAGTAGCAGAGAATTCTAACTACACTGTTTTTCCATCCCCATCAGCATTCTCTAGGGAATGATTTCCTAGGAAAAAGCCTCAACAATCCTACATCAATCACAACCTGCACTATTCTCATTGTCACTGAAAAGAGTACTACTACGTTCTCACCTTGTACACATCTTCTCTTTTTTACACAGTTGAGAAAACCTCAGTATTTAAGCACCTTGAATGTACAAGGACAAATCTATTATAACAGCATCACTAAGACAACTGGCTTAGAGAAGCATCAGAAATTCTGGATCAGCGAGTAATTGTTTTCCTTCCTTTCAAAAAGTATAATTAAAATTTGGAGCCAAAAGAAAAGTTAGTAGCAGCTACCAGCCCCTATATATACAAGTCCTGTTTCAGTTACCTACAATAAATGAACAGATGCAGGAAAGAAAGGTTAGGGGAAGCACCCACAGATTCCTTTCTCATTCCACTGGAAAGGAGGATGCTAACAGACTTATCATGAGAAGCTGCTTCCTTGTGTAAAATCCACAGAATCGCTAGAATTCTGGGATTGCTAAAAAAATACCCCTGGCCAACTGCTGAAGTAGTATACCCATCTTTGCAGCCTGTCTTTTCACCGATCTCCTGATAGATGTGCTTGAACTAAGGAAAACATTCACAGTAGATGTAGCTCAACAGTAAACACATGCTCTGCATGCAAAATGTCCAGCTCCGGCCCCTGGCATTTTCAGCTAAAACAATCAAACAGTGATTGAGTACCTGAAACACATGGGCAGGTGGCTGGGGCAACCAACCACACCACTCATTTTCCTCCGATTCCTGCATTTCCTCAGATAGCCTGCTGTAGTTCTAATGAGAACAGAAGGATTGATGGATGGAATCTGAGGCTGGACACTGCAACAGGCATTACTGGAGGAGGTTATTAACATTTGCAAAAAGGGAACAACGAGGAAAAGTGGTTTCATATCAAATGTACTGGGAAATAGCCAATTATGCAGAGCTTTGTTTGCTTAATTTGTTTTGTTTTACTGTTTCGGTATCAGAGGAATAGGGAACCATTGGCTTTATTAAGAAAAATCGTTAGCATCTGATAACAGAGAGTGCTAGGACCAGACCAATTTAAGATTTCCGTTGTGTTTTTCTATATAAATTAAGTACATGGACACAGTCAAATTATTTTGATTCATTTATCCAGTCATTATTTACCATCCTCTGCCTCGTCCAATACTCCCGATTCCTACATAAACATGCAGGGACAGAACCTCTCCCCCTTTGACGCGGCCGAAAAGTACGTTTGCAGGTAACTCGATGTGCGCCCACCCACTCTTAAGGTGATGGGAATTAATCGGAATTTCCGCCCAGCCCACACTCTGCTTCGCAGACCCGTTAACAACTCAGGAGGAAAGGATGGCGATTCCCGGCAAAAGACGAGAACAGGAGCAAGAACCGCCCTCACGTCGAACTACACCCCCCCCCCCAAGGCGGGAGGGACGGACGGAACGGGTCACAAGGAAGGCAACGGGAAGATCCTGCGCTGCTCCCGGGAGTGCCCGGCGACGGCTAAGGAGGGCAACCCCGGTGCAGGCGGAAGACTGCGTACCTGTGTATGCCAAGCGCGCTGGCCCTCTTAAGAGCCCCGAGCGCAAGCCAAGCCCCGTGGCGGAGCGGCGAGAGCCTCATCGCGATGCAATGAGCGTGCCATGCAAAGCCGGTCACATGCAGACGCTTACACCGTGTTTTGCTAAGGGCCTCCCGGGGAGGACAGGGAGCTCCTCTCTCAGTCCTCACCTCCTCTCGGACCCCCTCCGCCTCCTCCTGAGGCACCGAGGTGCTGCTGCCTCTTTCGCTGCTGCTGGCCGCGGCCGCCGAGGCCGGGGGGGACATGGCGGCGACTCGGGGCCTCTCCGACGGGCGACCAGCAGTGGCGGCGGGGGCGGCGGCAACGGCGACGACGCATTATCCCGCCACGGAGAGCCGGAGAGCGCCCCCCGCGCAGCAGCTGCGCCCAGGCCGGCGGCGGCCGGGCGGCGGGAACTTGGAAGCCGTCGGCGCCCCCGGCCTCAGCATTGCGACCCCGGTAGCGCAGGGCACCGCGGCCGGGAGGCAGGGAGGCCGCCGGCGGGCACGACGCGAGAAGACCGAACAGCCCCGCCAGGCAGGCAGGCAGGCGACCCTCCACAGTGGGCGGTCGTCGTCGTCGGCGGCGGCGGCGGCTCTAGTGCTGTGGAGACGGCGGCTCCTTCGCGCTCGAGGGGCTCCTCTCCCGGCACAACGGGAGCGAAGCTCACCCAGCCGGCCGCCCGCCGGGCACCGCGCGCGCACGCACGCACACACACACCGAGCGGAGCCGCGGGAAAAGGGGCGGGAAAGGAGCCGAAGGGCTGCTTGGGCTGGTGACACCGGCGGCGGCGAGGGCGCAGTGTGGCGGCTCAGGTGCGGAGCGGACAACGAGCAGGCGACGGGCGCGAAGTAGGGGAGGAGGAAGAAAGGGGGAGGACGGACGGAGGGAGGGACGGGGAAGGTGGGGAGAAGAGCAGCACGGCGGCGATGGGAGAGAGAGGGCGTCGCCGCCGCCGCCGCCGCTGTGCGCGCTCTTTTCTCGGGAGACGAGCGTGTGACCTTGAGGCTGCGCAGCTCCCTCAGCCTCTCGCCCTGCTCCCTCGCCTGCGCCCCTTTTGTCCGCTCCACCGACCGGCTCCGCTCCTCCGTGTGGGAGAAGAGAGGGGCGCTGCTTCTGCGCCCGCCCGCCCTCCTGCCGCCGCCGCCGCCTCGCACCTCCCCCTCGCCGCATTCAAAGGCATGGGTGGAAAAGTGGGGCTCCATGTTCTTCACACCAGCAGCAGCAGCAGCAGCCGGGAGAGCCGGCCAGGCAGCCAGGCAGCAGCTGGACCGCTTCCGAAATCACAAACCTACCCTCGTCCTAGGAAAGAGAGGCCTGCCTGGCCCAAAACGATGCGCGCGCGCTCTCACGCCGTTTTTTAAAATAAAATAAGGGGTGTTTTTCACTAGAAGTACCCATTAATGGGTACCCATTAAGTACCCACTAATGGGTACTTAATGGGTACTTCTAGTGACAGTGGAAAAACACCCATACTCAAAATCGACCTTGTTTCCTTCAGCGATTCCTTCCCAACTTGAAATCACGGGTGGCTCAATATAAGAATGTGTGGGACTTTAAAATATTGAAAGCTGTTCGGTTGTATTTTTCCCCCCTGAATTTTTTAAATAGAGAAGACTTTTCTGAAGAAACAATACCCTGAGGTACACAAAACACAAGGCGGCTTCTTCGACTCCTGTCATGCCCCCCTAAGAGTCCGTTCAGACGTTCAATGTCTCCAAACTGTTGCGGGCAATTAAAGTTCCTGTCAGAGAGAGGGCAGGATGAGTCTCAATGGCTCCATTAGGGACCAAGATGAATAGCTATCCTAATCGTGCGTCCATATATATAATGTTTACATTCAGGTAGTACTTAGTACAAGTTTAAAAGTAATGAAAGCCCAGATATCAGTGAGATCGGAAGACTGGGGTTTTAAAGGGGCTTTTAAAGAGAACAGAATCTCATAATGGCTTATCAGGCTGTACTTACCATTCAGAAAGTCTCCCACGAGGCCTGGGAGCCAAGGGGAGCCCTTTTGGAACATTTGGTTGGCTGCTGAGGTTGGTGCTTATTAAAAACAAGAACATAAGGGGAGCCCTGCAGGATCAAGACCACAGCCCATCAGGTGCTGCCGTCTGTTTCTGGGAATTCTCAAAGCAGAAGACAAAGGCAACCCCTTCACCTGCTCTCAGATCCAAGCAAACAGCTTTTAGAGGCATCCTGCTGGTTTCTCTGGGCACTTTGGGCATGTTTTTGTATTGGTGCTGCATGGTAGTTGAGGCTCATCTTGCTTTCTTTGCCAGCCATACATTCGATCAGTTATCTGCCTCTTATAAATCACTTCCTGGTCTTTGCAAAGGCTACTTTTCAATATATGTGGCTATCAGTTAAAAATAGCATCCTGTAGTTAAAGCATTCTTTATGGCTGCCAACAGGAACAGTATTTGTGTTACTAACTTGAACACTGTTTACACAAATAAACAAGGAGTAAAGATAATTTGGAAAAAGTCATGATGTAAAGATACTCAACAATCAGATTTTTTTTTTTTAAAAAAAATTGAACTTTTAAATACACTTAGGCTGGATCCCGATGGGGAGCAATTTGCACTTTCTTCCCATCTCTGGGAAGCAAAGGGTGAACTTGCCCACGTGTGGACTACGCATCCACAGTGGCAAATGCTTAGTTCATATGAATACTTCCCCTACACGTCCAGACACTTCAAGAGCAGATGGTATCCGGCCACCACAATCTTCTTTCTCCAAGGCTGAAGTTGGTGTGTGTGCAGCACACCATCATCAGGGCAACCGTAGCATGGTGCACACACACAACACACAACATGACCCTCCAGCACCCAGAAGAGTTGTGAATGAAGTGTCCAGTAGTGTCTGGTGCTACTGAAGGTAAATGAACACATGGTGTAGGTTCAACCTACAGGATACATAGTTCACACAGGGAATGCTCCCATACAGAAGGAGCCATTTTATACTTATCCATAGCAATCCCAACATAGCCCAGATATATAGGGGTAAAGTTGCACTTTTTCCTATTCCAGAAAAACTCAGCACTCTACATGGGTGTTCCTGGAACAGCACAAAAACCTACCAACCAGAGTGATTAAGGGTCTGGAACACCTCCCTTATGAAATCAGGCTGCAACGTCTAGGCCTCTTTAGTCTAGAGAGAGAACATTTGAGAGGGGACCTGATTGAAGTATATAAAATTATGCATGGTATAGAAAAGGTGGATAAAGAACATTTCTCTATCGCACAACACTAGAACCAGGGGGCACTCTATGAAGCTGATGGGTAGGAGAGTCAGATCCAACAAAGAGAAGTATTTCTTCACCCAGAGGGTCATTGGCTTATGGAATGTGCTGGCGGAAGAGGTGGTGACAGCTACCAGTCTAGATGGCTTTAAAGAAGGGTTAGACAAATTTATGGATGACAGATGTATCAATGGCTACTAGAATGAATGCCTAGGTGCATTTTTCAGGCTGGCGCTTCTAAGGCCATTTGCTGGGATTCAAGAGCAGGGAAAGGTTTGTCCTTGTCACTGCTTGAGATGCCCATGAGCGTTTGGTGGGCCACTGTGTGCAAAGGGATGCTGGACTAGATGGGCTGTGGCCTGATCCAGCAGGGCTTCTCTTATGTTCTTATGTTCAATCTTTGCTGAATAAAGAGTGCTTCCAGACATGGATTGAACCCCACAATTCTCCCAGGACTACACATACCTGATATATGGCTTGTAATGACCCAGGGGAAACGTAGGCAGAATTAAGGAGTTTATGTTGCATTAGGTTAGGGATTGAGACAGGCTGAGAGGGGGCGTGGCCTTTGGAACCCCAGGAAGGAGGGGTTAGCTAGCCCAGGGGTGAGCCAATCAGCGAACGAGAACAGTGGAGGAAGATCTTTTAAAAAGCCTGGTCTGTTAGAAATAACGGTTCTTGATCTTATGACTGACGGGATGGGGCGGGGCAGGGCGGAGCGGGACAGGGGGGGCGGGGGGGTTGGTTTAGGATAAGGACCAGGTCCTGAGCTTTGTCTATGAGGAAAGATAGGAGAGAATCCTGAAAATTTAACTGAGACTGTTAAATTATTCAAGTTGTAACAATAAAGCAAAGTTCATATTTGTTCCTGTTGAGTCGTGTGTGTGTGTGTGTGTTTTGTGGAGGGGGTGGATTGTTGGCTCAGGAATGAGGCTGCTGAGTCAATTTTAAACAGCAGAGCCCAGAAATAAAAGGACCTGAGGTGCCTGGCTAGACATGAGGCTAGCCCCTGCCATGACGCCACGTGGCTGACTCCTGGTTCTTTGCACAGGCACCTCTATGCAGTTTTCTTGCCAGAAGTGGTTTCCCAATCTAATCCTGAGATAATGAGATGATAATCCCAATCATCATTTATTGCTGGAAATCCAGCAATGCTCCTGGGTTTCCCGTAATAGCAACTACTGACCTCCATCTGCCAGCTCCTTGCATTCCTGTTACTGTTCCAAATAGCCAGATGCTATCCTAGCACGGCAAAGCCCCCCAAACAACCAAATGTATGTTGATGGGTGCTTGGCTGATTTGGAACAGGAAGGAGCCAGTAGACATGGGTAAGAACCCAGGATTGCCTCCTGCCACCTGGAAGTGTCCTGTGTACTGAGATGGGCTGGAGCCAGGAACTACGTTCCTCTTTCTCCATGACTGGTATATTCAAGTGCAGATACAGGATTTTAGTCAGAATGCTATGTCCCACTAACACTACTAGCGAAACAGGAAAAGTCTTGGCACTCCTGTGACTTTAGTGGGAAAATTTTAGTTTTCCACACACCTCTTCTTTTGACATATTAGTATTCTAAGAAAGTAGTGTGAGCAGATTCTGAGGAATTTCACGTTCAAACTTTCTTCTGATACGAATGCAATGTAGGTGCAACATGCCTGTGGGTGCATAAATGCGCACCATGTCACAATTGCCATGGCAAAGGCTGAGTGCACGATGTAGACTGCCACAGCTATTGCCATTGTAATTCAGACAGTCTAGTTCAGACTGTCTGCACCACAACCACTGATAGTATAACTGGAGGATATACCACTGCTCATGATGGGAATGCGATAGAATCATTCCATGCAATTAAGTGCAAACAGGCCCTTAAAAGCTGTACAACGAACATATTTGAAACTAGCATGAGGTTTGCAACAGGGCTTTTTAATCACTCTACTCATTCCTGATGTAAAGTGTAATTAGCTAGTATAACACTAAGTACTTATGTGGGCTTTAAATCTCACAGGTGCGTTCTTTAAAAAACACAATTATTTTAAAAAATAATTTAAAAACACATATTTTGGCTCTTTTAGAACTGAAGCCAAAGTGTAATTCGAAAAATTGTGGGTCACAGAGAAATGACTGGCGGGTTGTGCCTGAAAATCAGAAATCAGACAGGCTTGCTGCCTGGAGAAACATGCCTAAAGGCACACTTTACTCCAAGGTGAAGGCAGAATATTTATGCCAGCAGGAAAGTACACCCAGGGCTATTGCTTCAGAGCAAATGACAAAACAATAAGCTCTACAATGACCTTTTATATTTATTTTATTACAGCTTAATTCTAGTCTACCACTTTCTATTGGCTGATTTCTAGTTGCATCACACCCTGTATCATTTTATGTCTGGAGTGCTAAATGTTTATTACTCACAACATACATCTTCATTCATCATATTTTGGTCCAAATAAGCCTTGGTGAAACAAGGGGTGTGTTTTAAGCCACCTTCTCTTCTCTTCACCTGCTTTCACTTTTATTCTCCTCACATTCTTATCTTGTCCTTGGCTGGTGTCTTATCTTTTGCTTAATACTCCCAACTCTTCAGGGCAGTTTTCCTGTTTCTGTACAGACAGGCAAGCAAGCAATACAGCAGAAACAAATAGCCCGTGATTATAAAATATTGGGCATTATTGTTGACGGTGAAGTACTGGAATCAAGTAAAATAATGTAAACAAGACTGTGAAATGTTTCACTCCAACTTAGATACCTAGCCAAAAGGATATACTGAAAAGCAAGTGGGTTGCTACAGAATGCTATGGGGAAACTCCATTGTTTTGCAGTATTCAGACACATGAAGTTTGTAGAAGTTTATAAATACACTCATGTACAGAGAGAGGACTGAAGTATGTGTGGTTCCAGGGCACTAAAGCAAGCCTTCTAGTTGCATATACCACTGCGTTTCTGCTTCCTTGGAATCCCTGCTCCCATTGAAGGAAGCTACCATATACTTATCCTGGATGCATGAGTAGCAACATTCCTGCTTTGGTTATATTACCAAAGTGTGCTAATGTGCTAATGAGTGTGTCTATTAGTTTTATTATTTTAGTTTTCAGTTGTTAGTTTTCAGTTGTGCACTTTTATTTTCTTATTGTACACTTCCAAATCATTTTCATTTACTTAATCTACAAATCCTTCTGGGGATACTTTTGCAGTTGCAAGCAGTATACTATTGCTAATCATAAGCCAAGTACACATTATGGATTATTGTATCCCAAGAACAATCATACTTTAAATGATAGATAGCAATATTGTTTTCATGTCATTTCTTTATTTCATCTCTTTTATAATTGTGTGTGTGTCCTGAGCATCTGGCAGAGATCAAAAAGCTTTCTGTCATGTTCCCCTGGAACGGAAATAATACCAATTCCCGCAGTGAACTGTTAAAACTGCATCTCTAGCAGTTTCTCCAGAACTGCAAACAGGCAGTCTCTTTCCAAAGTCTACACTGAGATGAAGCAACTGGGTATTTAGCACTCCAGACATTGCTTAGGTTTTTGCTTTTCTCTATCTAAATATGAATGCATGATAAGAGTGAAAGAGTGTGTTTTGAAAACAAGCATCAGTGTGAAACTTGATTAGGATGATAGAATACATTAGTCCTTAACACATCATTTCCAATGTGAAATTTGATTAGAATCTTGGTTTGCTATGCAAGAAAAGGATGCACGAATTCCCTGTATTTTCGTCCAGCTTGCTTATCTCTTCTTCTGAGTGGGTGGATTTTATACTTACTGGCACAGGATCATCAAGAATGGGTGCTTCTGAAGCTGCATCCACCTAACGGGCCTGTTTGCACATGGCTGGTCAGGACAGCCTGATGGGCTCTGGGGCAGAGCATACATACCCCGTGGTGCTGCCTCTCTCCCACCCTGATTGTCAATAGCTGTGGAGCAGTAAAAGCTGCTCCATGCTTAACTGAGAATGCCTAGGGTGCTCTCCGTACAATCCCACACACAGCATTCGCATGGACAGAACCATTCACACTTCACACAGACTCAAGTAGGTCTGGCTGAAGTTTGGGATGGGACAGCATTCACACTGTGGACACCAGCCACCGGGCTTGTTTTAACTACTGTAGGAAAAGGCCCGTAGTAAAAGAAAGGACCTAGAAAACAGCTTAGAGATGGTAGCATACATGTGCTTATGTTCCCATCCCCCCTCTAATCCACATTAAAGGTCAGGGAATGCATTTTGGAAATGCATTTTCCAGCCTTCAATGTGGATTAAGGCACTAGCATGTGAATGCTATCACCTCTAAACTACTTTTTTTTAACTGTGTGTGGATGCAGCCTAAATTTGCATTTTGAAGTTGATGATGTTCTTTTGTTCCTTAAGAATATTAAACCAAGAAATTTCCACACCCCATAAGATTATCTCCCTGCAAAACCTTTTTACACCCCCTGGGGGGCGGGGGTGATGCCTGGCGTTCATGAAGAACATGAGAACCCAGGAATCCAGGATACAGAAGTTATTCTTTCAACTGCATTACTTTCAAACTGATGTGAATCTAGGTGAAGTAATGAACCAGTTTCCCCAGGAACAAAGGAGCCTCTTTTTCTTCTGTCACCCCACAACCGGAAACCTTTCATATTGGTCACAATCTGAAGTAATGTGGCCACAAAAGGATCACCAATTGACACTTTATGTTAGAGTATCCACAGTAATCTTTAACAGGAGTATCTCTTTTTTTGTCCCCATCTTCCTGTTTTATTTTATATCCTTCTAAAACAGGAAGTCTGAACAATACTTCTGTGAAAGTAAGGTTACAGTTATTTTCAGAAGAGGTTACTACAGTTGTACAGAAGATGAAAATTAAGCAGGTGTGTTTTTATAATGCAAGCAACACCTGCTTACATTTCCTTTTCTGCACAGCTATTAAAGGCACAGGAGTCCTGCTCTCTTTTCCATATGGTAATCACGGTGAAACTCAAAAACTAGCTCATTGTTTTGAGATTCCTTGCTGAGTTTTCTAATGGAAGTATGGTGACCTTGATCCTTTTAGGCTTTTTCTAGCATCTGATCATCACACACACCCGCACCCTTGCTCCACACTTCACCCCACCTCCTCTGAGTACTGCTGCTTTAGAAGAAATCTCACCATTACAAGATATCTCACCATTAAAGGGAAGGTAGGGCTGGATTTCATCTCTGCCTTCCCAGTGTTTCCATGGGAACAGTGGCAAGCTAGAAGAGCTTTATCTGAATTTCACAGTCTGCCACCAAGGCTCTTCTCTCTCACCTAAATAGACATAGCCTGCATCCTCTTAAAGACAAGGAGGGCAGGCTTTGTCCTTAAGCATTCTGAAACAAAATCACTTGCATGCAAATTTAAAAACGGAGGGAAAAAGAACACCCAAGCCTGGTTCATCCACTAAGCTATGTTGACAGTATTATTCCCTAGAAACAGCACATTTGAAATAAAATCTATTTTTATGTCATGCTTCTCAAGACTCTGAATGTGGTATTTTAAACAATGTATTTGTTTGAAGCATTTTATGCATTTAAAAAAATAGAATGGGATGGCTTGTATTTTTTTTCCACTAAGGGTGCATCTATACATTGTTAAAAATGTGAGTGTAATGTACAGCAGCATTCAATTTGACAGATGGGTTTAACAATTCTCCAATGTAGCTGGGCATTACAACCCAATACTCCATAATTTTAAAAACAGTAGTTTTAAGGACTTCTACTGTGGAGTACTCTGATCCTTGTTTTTCTGTGTGTTTGCGTTGAGAATTTGCAACAACACACCTTCACATGGAACTATCAGAGCTGAGCACACAGAGAAGGGCTGACCACGTGACCAGAAGGACCCTCACTGCTTGCAATGTCTGAAATGTGAAATATTGTCCACAGGTTGGGGGAACAGTTTTCCTTCCCAAAGCACTTTACTTCAGGCTATAGGTAAACTGCACATTTTTAAAGTGATGTCTGGAGGCAGCCTAGGACATTTTTCTGTTTGGGTGACTCAAGAAAGCGTGCTCTGTGGCTGAAATTTCTACAAAATATGAAGGCAGTCACTTTTTACTTATTATACAATACAACACCAATATATATCCCTGTGTTGTAAGGAGAATATTATCTCCTGTACCGAATTTTCTATCTCCTGCTGTTACACATTTCTGCCCAGAAAAGATGTGAAGCCCATCATTCATATGTTATTGCCCCCGGCTCTCATTTCCATGTAAAAACATAACCAAAACACTTTGATGATGGAAACTATAGTCTGGAAACACCTGAGGACCATGGTCCCCAATCTCTGCTTTCAACATCAAAGGAGCAGCGCAAAGGTTATTTCCCAGGAGGTTAATCCTGCAGTGTTGCTTTTGAGCATCAGCATTATAGCACATTAACCTATAAAAGTTCATAGTTAAAAGTTAAAAGTTAAAGTTAAAAGTTAGCTTGAACCAACTGCTGGCACAGCTAAATTACATTTTAGAATCATATTGCAGGGCCATTTAGCCATCAAATCCCACTTAATGCAGGAATCTATTTCATTAAAAAGTTCTATAGTCTCCTATGAATTCTATCCAATAGCAGCCAGAAAAGCAGAATAGAAAAGCCAAGTCTTCTTCCTCATCTTACTACTTTATGGAGAAATCTAGCTAACACTGGACAAAACTGACATTTTCCTAAGGGTCCAATAACTGAAGAGGACCCAGAAATCACTATAGCTGACTTGTTAATTCAGATATGGGCAGCTGTCTGATTCAGCTGTTTGCTGAGCTTGACATTTATTATTGTACTCTATGCATGTTTTTGATCTCTGTATTATATGGGTCAGTGCATCAAAGGGCTGGTTCACATTTAACTTTAGTGGGAAACTGTCCCTCTGAAGTTAAGTTCAGGGATGGTAGCCAGTGTTCACACCCTGAGCACCAGCGCCAACCTCATCCTCACTTGAGGTACGGTCTTGTCTGTCTTGGACCATCCAAATTGGTATAACAACAACTGCAACAACTTGGCTGTTGCTTTGGTGATCACAACTACAACATTCTGCCTTCTCGCAGCTTTGGACATGGATGTGGGTGAGAATGATGCTAACTGGGAGTGTACTAGATCCTCCCAGTCAAGCAGTGGAGCAGTCTTTACTGATCTATAGCCTTGGAGGATTGCTATGGCCTCACATGCTCTGGGTCGCACTAGGACAGAGGTGGTGCTGCAGCGTGCACATGAAGCATCCCGGAGCATGTAAGACTGTCCCTGAAACATGTCCCTGATCTTATGTTCTTATATCCAACAACCCAGTAATACAGCGCCAATACATGAGTGCCTGAAACCAATAGTCTATGCCTAGTGATGAAGAAGAGCTAACTTTATTGGCCCAAGAGATGCCATCACCCCTTCCCAGGCGTCTAGGAGCTCCATGCCAACAATTACTGTCATTCAAAGCAAGCATTGCCATCCCTGCATATTATTATAAGAACCTGACAGAGTGTGACTTGATAAGGATGATTGACAGGGCACATAAATTTAAACGATGCCGTCCATTCCAGCCCTCTGTCTTCCTTTTTTCTCCCCTGCTGCCACAAAAACCAGTGCAGTTTTCAAAGGTCATGAGCATTAGTTTGGGAAGCAGCCAATGTTTTCCTCAATAGAACATTCCCTAATTGCCCCAAAGTCACATTAATTGTGGGTGTGCAGATGCCAAGTATTCATTGTACTAAATTGTCACCACCTTATGCACATTTTTGGAAACATCCACACAATATCTTTCCCTATTGGAAATGCAGTCCAGCAAGATCCCACAGGGCTGCTGATGCACTGGCAGTAGGAACACTTAGCTAGGTTCGTTTATCCATTCTGCTTTGCCTCTATACATTGTCTCTATTCCAGCATCCTGTCTCATACAGCAGCCTACCCAATTGCTTACGGATATTCTCAAGCATAAGACAAAGGGTGTCTCCAGACATGCTTATAACTTTGCAGTTGCTGTGCTGCCACTTACCTAAGGACCGACAGGACAACCGGAAGCTGCATAGAAACTCTGGCCACTGCACAGCTGCTTCCCATCATCCAGACAGGATGATCGATCATCCAGCCACAGAACAGAATTTAAGGAAAAGTCTACATTTAAAAAAACTGCTTTTCCTTCAGAATTTCCTTGCTGCTGCACAGCTGCTGGGGACAATCGATGGTCTCCTTTCCATCCACGTGCTTCAGCAGAAGTGCCGTGGCTGCAAAGTTTTAAGCATGTCTGGAGGCACTCCAAAGCAAAGGCTTCACCTGTTCTTGAATCCCTGCAAATGGCCTTTGGAAACATCCTTCCTTGAAGATGCTTTCCTTCTTTTCATTTCTACCTCTCATATTTTGGACTACCAGGGATGCACATTAGTGGTGCAACATAGCACACCACCATAATGCATCATCTCTACATTCTATCCAACTGTGCTTGTGTCACATCTATGTTATGTGATATCAAAACCAATCAGACCTTGCCACCTTCAGGCTGAATTCAATACAACATGGAGGAACCATAACCAAACCGTCCACCCCCAAACATGTCTGATTAACAGCAGCTATTCTGGGTGGCTATGTGTTTTTGACTGGGGATAACACTAAAAGACAGCAGTTATTTCTTCTTGGGTTTTTTTCTTTCTGTAACTTAAATAATCTGTATAAGGGATTTATTAGATTTGCTTCCCCATCACAGACCCATGGCCCTATCTCCACTGGGCCTTCTTCCAGATTATATTCCAGAATAGGGACCTGCCGTTCACATGATAATGAAGACTACAGCAGGTCCTGGGCACAGTCTGCACTAGCATGTGGATGGCAGGCCCCTATTCCAAGAAAGAATCTGGAACAAGGCCAGTGCAGAGAGGGCCCATGCCTAATAGCAATTTACCAATGTGGAATACTCAAGAGAAATGTTACAGGAGAAGCCTTGGCCTACCTATGCAATTATTTCTTCTCCAGTTCAGCAACAAGAATCAGAATTATTTCAAATAAGAATGTAGAACATCAAGAGAATACTCAATGTTTCCTGCGGCAGAATGGTCCATTTCAACTCTTTGGTTAATATACTGGATGTGGAATTCGGGGCCAGGAATCATATGTAACAGTCACTGCTAGAAGATTTCTTATACTCTTATTTTATTTGTATTAGTCACGGTGCCTCTAGATGTGGGTGAAAACCCACAGTTTTCCTGGTACTATATTGGAAATGCCACATGTAATTGTGGCATTCTCAATATTGTCCTGGGATATCAAGGTGATATCAGTGATGCTGGGTTTCCCATAAAAGTGCCGCTGCTTATGTCTGCTGGCTGCTTTTCTTACATTGCTCTTGCAGCTAACCACGAACCAAGTGAAGTGGGGACAGTGGTGCTTGGCTGACTTCCGGGAAGCTGCAAGAGTAATGATGACAAAAAGAGCAGGCATGTCTGACACCCTCAGTTGCCCTTTCGTCTGTCACAGTAACATTAAAAGTAGTTTGAGCCAGATGTGTAGAGATTGTGTGATTATATGTATATACCACACAAATAGTAGAAATTCTGTACACTAGTGGTGTGCCCTAGTCTGCCTCTCAAGCAATCAACAATTAAAGATCTATATCTGAGAAGCAAGGCATAATTGTATTTCAGTGCATGACTGCACAGTGATATAACAAATGACTTCAGACTGCCATGTATAGCCTAATAACAATGGTATTAAAACAGGTATTTCAGCAAATCGACAGCATTCCACTACAACATGTATGTGATTGTTACCAAGGAAACCATGTACCGATCTCAGTATAAAACTTGTTTCACATAACAGCGTGTAAAGCACACAGAATATCCAGGAAAGCTAATTGGGATCATAAAGGTCTACTCTTTATTTATCTGTTTGGGGTTAGGATTGCGATGACTGTTCAAAGCACTGACTTAAACCGAGGTGACCAGATTATTTGATCCAGCTAATCTAACAAAAGAGATTGGTTGGAGAGGCAGTGAGTGGGGATGAAAATGATAGGAAAGGAAATAAATATTAACTAGTCTCTCAACCAGAAGAATTGCCAAAGTGTGTGCAGGACCTGATAAAAGAGCTCCACAACTGCTTTTATGTGAATCAGGAACTGAAATGTCCTCCTACCAGCCCAGTATCCTGGGTATAGAAATTACACACAGGTGTAATTTCCCCGAACGTTCTGTGAGCCTTACACGCTGTTTTGTGAAACAAGTTCTATACTGAGATGGTTTCCTTGGTAACAATCACATACATGTTGTAGCGGACCTCAAAGCAATTGCACTGCAACTGCTCCTTAATTATGCACATTTACCCTACTTCTTGGATTATTCATGTGGCAATCTAATGTTTCTGTGAAGTATAGGCCAGCAATAGGCTGGCTATCCAAAGAGTTGAATATTGGAGGCTTTGTTGATCTGCCGGGGATTAGTCCCATTCAGTGTGAGCGGCTAGAAACCCTAACTTCAGTTAGTGGAGTGTGGTTTTGGTTTCACCACAAAGACACATGGAGATTGTCTTAGTCAAGTAACTGTTGAGAAATGACCTTTCTGCACAAAAAGGACAGGATTCGGAATCAGTGGGTCTGGAACAGCCAGGTGCAGGTCCAGTCCAGTCCACTCTGTGGCTTCAAAGCATGCATGAGTATCACTTCCACATTCCCACACCTGCAAGGACTTGGAACAAAACTTCCTAGCCTCAGAGCCTCTGGTTCTGGTTGCTAACATTACAGGACAATCAAGGTGTGCCTCTGTCTTAAGATTTGAGATTGGGCTATGAAATCTGGTGTCTGTAGAAACTAAGCCAATGGCCATTTTTGTGGCTGTAGATTGTGGGAGCTATAATCCAAAAAAAGAATTTTCCTGAATTTTAATACTTACAAATACATAAAAGTCTGACACCTGAAAGGATAGGCGTGCATAAAAAAGGATAGAGTAGAACACTAAACAACATAATATGATACACAGTTATGAATTACTCTTTTAAATAAAATCCATGAACATATACCAAAGAAATGCAAAATATAAAGCAGTTAACATAAGTACAGAGTTACAGTATTAACCATTTATGATGCCCCAGAGTTATAAAATATACAGGGTCTTCAGGGCTATGAGATTGGTTTAACTGATCATGGTGTGGCACCAGTCCCAAGGTAGTAGAAACACTTGGCTGATCTTGGTACAAAAGTTTATAAAGGGCATATATGAAATTCATTTATTATAACAAAAGTGGTAAAATAAGCAAGTGGCAGTAGTAACGTGCATGTGGCAACAATAAAACACTTTCAAGTTGGGGCAAATTAGTCAAATAGTAGGTGGCAACTTAGCTTGCAACTATTGGTGCAAGTACTGAAAAGAGAAGAAGCAGTGGCAATAGCTGGGAGAGAAAGTTTTCTGTCAGTTGTAAATTCTTAATTCTAGCTGACAGTACAACATGAACTTTTAGACTTCAAGCTGAGCAACAAAGCACTTGATCAAGCAAACAAGTGAAAGGCACACTGCATGGTTATATTAGCCAATCATTTAGTTGCTAAGGAGTAGGCACAATTCAGTGAGAAGATAAGGCTAAGACCACCTCCAGATGCTGGCCAAATATCCCACTAGCAAGGGATAATATGGGATATTGATCCCCCATCACTATCCCTTGCTAGCCTGCCAGCACTGTAGCAGATGTTGTCCTTGTGCATTTTATTGATGTGCACATCCAGGTATTTGGCTGGCATTGAATACCCGGATGCACACACTGGCACTGCCGGGCAAGCACGGACATGTTTCAGTTTCCACACATGCATGGTGGACAAAGCTATGATAGTGCCTCCATCCCTAAGGTTAGTATCACTGGGTTTTCCAGCAACAGTATTTAGTACCTTTTTTTTGGGGGGGGGGGGACTGGGGCTGTGATAGGATTGCCTTGGATATACAAGGCACTATAATGGTGTTATATCTCCCCATCTGAATGGAGACTAAATTACAAGCTGGTTTGCATCCATCAGTTGTTCCCCACACACACTATCAATTGTGTTTTCAGAATAAACTGGGGCAGCTACGCCAGGCCATAATCTCTCTTTTCCATCACAGGAGAATTTATTTAATTGGAAAGTGTTTGTAAAATAATAAAAGTGCGGGAGTAGTACCTTAATTGAGAAGGAAAGCAGTGAAGAGGGAAGAAAAAGCAAGCGAGGTATACATTCTCAAGGGCTTCACTTGATCAGGGACAATCTTTTTAATGACTAGTAAATGTAAGGCTGTGGTCACACCTAAGGTTTAATCCAGCTTCAGTCCACTTTGACAGTGAGAGAATACATCAGTATAGTGACAAACTGCTTTCTTTCAGTGTTAAATAACTCAGAAAATTCACCTTCGGCATAGATGATGCGGAAGGAAGATTATTGGTCACTTTGCTGATATGTTCTCTTGCTCTGAAGGTGGACTGAAGCTGGATCAAACCTTAGGTGTGACCACAGCACATGACACAAAGCACGTATGCACACTGTGACCTGATCCAGCAGGGCCCCTTGTATGTTCTTACCTACCCCTGCTCCCTTACTTTGGAAAATAGTATTTTCAAATTAAAAAATGGGGAATCCACCAATACTAGTATATTACATGCAACTTCCAGCATGGAAAGAAATGAGCTATAAAGGACTATCCAGAACCTGCCAACTCAAAGGAGATGGGAAAAAGGAGAGGATAAAGGACAGGGCAACTTATCAAATGTTATTGTATATTGTAAGTAACTGAAGAAGTTAACGTATAAGAAAAATAAAAATTCATCAAGAAATTCTATGAGGTTCCTTTCGGTGGCCTTATCAGATTTATCTGTGACCCATGTATGGAAAGCCTTATATTGAGGTATCCTATGAAACATGAATAATAAATCAAACTATAGTAACTAGGCTGCTAGAATTATCTTAATGAATAAGTTTCCATTGCTAAGTGTCAAAGGAAATTAACTATTTTTTCCTGAGCTTTCCAAAAGCCATTCCAATAAACAGGATTCATTTAGTCACATGACCTCTTTCAGCCTCCCAATGGGACCACTGGAGCCAATGTACTCAGCATGGAAAAAGCATCTTAGAGAATAAAAACCAATGCCAAAAGCTTTTTAAATGGCATCAGTGCCAGGAACAGCTGGTTACCTGGGTAACACATGACAGCTCATCACTAATTCATGGAATCTTGGCTCAATTGTGCTTTGGAGCGCATGCTTTTCACAGTCCCTTCTGTACTTCCAGGAATAGATGGCTGCTGTCTTCACGGATCCTCTTCTCTTTTTATTTTTAATTTTGTATTGTTACCAACCAAAATTACAATGGAAAGATATGACAAAACAGAAATATACAGTTTTACTGTTCAAGAAAGCAGAGTTTATGAGAGGTTGCCAGGCTGTTCAAAAAGAGTCTTCTGATCTTGCATTGGTGGCTTCCAGTCTTGACTCCCGTTCTGTCAAGAATTCACTAGATGCATAATCCCCTGTTCTTTAAACGCCACTTTTTAAAGCATGTCTTCAACCATTTTCCAGCTCTGAGCAACTGTGGGTAACGAAGACCACTCAAAATGAGTGAGAGAAGGCATCACCAAAATTTTTAAATATATCTACAGCTGATATATAGACCACATACTTAAGGGCCTTTTTGTACTTCTGATCACTTGTAGGTCACGGCTGAGCACACTTCTCTGCTGCCACAGCTGCCACAAAGTGGCATAACCTCTTCCTGGAGCAATTTAAGCTGCATCCAGACTTCTTGATCCTGCGCGTTGGACTGTGCAGCCAAGATCGAGCCGATGTCCGATACTTCGCAGTGGCCTCACTTTATAGTGATGCTACTGCAAATTTACTTAATGCTGATATAGCAGCACTTGCCAGGCAGCATTACATAAATGGCAGAATAGTGAGAACAGCCAATGAGAGCTGAGGCTGCAGCTCAGCTCCCATTGGCTGCCCTATTCCACATGATGTGTGCCGCACACCATGTGACTGCGCATGCCACGTGGAAGTCTCACAGCACCCCCAAGCAGTCTAGATGCTGGGCCGCTGCTTCTCGGCAGGTAAGCTGCAAATTTTATTAATACTATGGATTTAATCCGCTAATCTGGAGGAGGCCCTAGCTGTGGACTGCTAAAAAAACTCCTGGGGTGGTAATTTGTACCACTTGGATGGGCATGGCTGCATAACTATGGTTGTAATAGAATACTGAACATACTCAAGTTTTATTTACCTCAAAGAACTTCTTTATCTTGTTCTCAGTTTCCTCTCGAGATTTTTCTCTTGTTCGTTCTGTTCTTTATGGGTGTTTTTCCACTGTCACTAAAAGTACCCATCAAGTACCTATTAATAGTGACAGTGGAAAAACACCCTATAATTGAAATTCAAAGGAATATGTGAGAAGAAGAAAAAAGAATAAAGCATCACTCAATAAATAATTATAAATAATTGCAATGAAATTGTAATAATTATGAGGTTATTCCTTATTTTTACTTCAGTTAATTTTTGCAAGTTCCTTTATTTACTTACTTAAAATGTGATTTACAATCAATGTTCAAATGACCAATTATATATATATTAGCAGAGAGCTGTGACTAGCCCAAGGCCACCCAGCTGCCCTTGTGGAAGCTTACAGAAGGAGAAAATATAATAAAATGATAGAAATAAGCTGTGTCATTAAAGTCATTAACAATTGCTGTACATATAGACATCCTAAATATTAAAGAGAAGCAGAATTGAAATAGACACTTTCCTTGGTTCTATCAAACATCTGGATATTCAAGGCACTGCATGTTCTGTTCAATGATCATGAACCGTTTGATTGAATTTTCAAATGCAAAGCAAACTGTGATAGAGAATTTTTCTCTATCTTTCTAAATCATGTTGGTAGCCAGTAGCTTATATTACTTGTATTACTTTTTTACCTCTTATAGAAAAATTGCCTAACTACATCTCTGTACCACTTGAACAGTGAAGCTTGGCTTGTGGATTCTGTCGCAGCGTCTGGCTCAAGAATATGCTGCATTAGATAGAGCTTGGGCCTGATTCAGGAGAGCCCCTCTCATGTTCTTATGCATCACTATATTTTATCAGAAAATTTTAATTTTCTTTTGCTCCCTCTAGCTTTTCTGTATTGAGTTTCCTTTCCTGAGTCTCCCAGAAAGAGCATAATGTTTAAGTATACTTAACTCCCCAGGCATTGCGTAGGAGCTTTTTCTGCAACTGTCAGGAAATTTACAGTTGTCAGGAATTTGCTTATTTGTTCCCACTAGAAACAACATTAAATAATGATTTAAAGATCTCCCATGGTATTTATTTGTCAGGGGATCTAGGCTGTCTCAGCAGCAGCCATGGTTTACTGGACAATTAAAAGAAAATAGGTTCATCTTAACACACTTGAAGCATCAAATTTACTGGGTCATCCCATTACATTCTCGTGAAAAGGCTACTGTACATTGAAATTGTTAAAAAATTCAAGCACTCTCCAGGCCAAGAATTTGGTACAAGTATAATTGCACTGTAGTTGTTATTGAGCTACTAAAAATAGTAGTCATATTATTCTGGCAGTCAATATCTTTAATGCATTGAGCCAAAAATTTACTGTGCCTTCTCTAAGCTCTGATTCAGTAGGAAATTTAAAGACAACCCAAATTGTTGGATTTCATCTGTAAGTAGCTTTAATCTTCTCTGTCCAAACTGATCTTCCCGTAAGAGTGGGAGGTGTCCGATGTTGTGTTCTTACTATGCTAATCATATATGCACACACTCAGAGGTTTAATTACTGCAAACGTTTGTAGAGATGTCAGACGATTTTCCTAAATTTGCTGATGTTATGATAGATAATTAATCGCCTGTCCTAGGATTGAGTGCCATCTACTGGTCTACATTACATCTTTAACACGAGGTCCACTACAACATGCTCTCTAAAAAGGAAGGGAGGGAGGGCTTCCAGTCCAGTATTTGCAATGCACAAATCAGGGAAAGAAACCAAATTAAGGGACAGTTACCAGCCTGAGGCAATCCAGTAATCATATCAGAGGAAAAGCTTTCATTGTGTTCGTCCATTTGAAGAAAAATATTAGTATGTCATTTTCTGTTTATTGATGCTTTTCCCAACTATAAATGAAGATGCTACAAACCAGGCTTGGTATTTTTTATATGCAGATAATGTAGGAAGATCCTTTCCTTGTAGATTCTTCAAACTGCATTTTTCTTTTTGTTTTCCATTTGTGGGATAAGACCCTCTAAGAATTAAGCATAAGACAATGTTACTGAATGAGAAAATAATGTATCTTCTTGTTTAATAAATGTTTCTTTCCCATGAAATATTTACTTATACTTTTTCCTGCCTCTTTAGGTCTAGTTTATATTTATTGTCTCTTGGTGCATTGGTTTCAGTATTCAGTAGTTATGGTGGTGCCAGATAGCCGTATTTCACTGATTTCCCATCAGATCAGTGAGAAAGCACTGGCTGGAAATACAGACCAGAATAATTAATCATTTTTGATGAGAGTGTTGAATGTTTAATTGGGAAGTTGTAAGTGTGTGATCAGATCAGAGAACTCTTTCATGTTTGGACTGCTATGTCTTGTCAGGCATTTAAGAGTAAAACGCAAGTCACAGACAAAAATCACATTGTATTAAGCACCAAGGCAACTAGCTAACAACCAACAGGTGGGGTAATCTGCTACACCTGTGTTATCTACAAGCTGAACCAATGTATGTATGCTTTGTATAACATTTGCTTCTTGCTTCTTGCCTCTTACCTATACCCATTACTTCATGCTTCTTTATTCATCTCTCTGTATTATAATTTGCTATGCTATAAGCTCTATCTTTAAATAAAGCAAAAATCTCCTCGGTGCTGGATGACAACCTGGTCTCTTAACTGGCTATATCCAACGAATTGCTGTGCTAACTCCAGCCCAGAAGCTGCACTCTGACATGTCTTGGAAATTGACAGTTTAGATTCAAGGATAACAGTGTACAGAAGACTGATGTTACCATGGGTGTTTTTCCACCGCGCTCCTTTAATCCAGATCTAACAAGATCCAGATCTAGGAAATGGGTACTTTCTGGTAGATCCGGATTAAGGGAAGTACCCAATCTGTTTCCATGTGTGATCTAGCATCCAATAGCAATGGGTGCTAGCCTCCCTGCCGTGGAAACACCAGAGCACCCATTTGGAAATCCAGATCTACCCATGAGGGGTCTGCCTGTCACCCCAGGTGTTTGGGGGGACAGGGGGTGCAATCTCCGAAGTCACTTCGAAGTCTGTGTAAAATAGCTCTGGAGTGTCTTTGAAGTCTGTGCTGATCTTCGGAGTAAACTTTGAAGTGACTTCGGAGTCACTTCGGAGTCACTTCAAAGTTCACTCTGAAGATCAGCACAGACTTCAAAGACGCTCCGGAGCTATTTTGAAGTGACTTTGAAATAACTTTGAAATGACTTCAAAATGACTTCCAAGCTTAGGTTTTGGGGCTCCCCCCCAAGGGTGCCCCCTCCCCCTAGCCTCCTCTAGACCCCATTGCCAAACTAACGTGGAAACAGGCTCCCTTTAATCCGAATTTTCTGGCTGAAGACCCCATTGTAGAAATTAATGAGGTCTGCAGAAAATCTGGATTAAAGGCCAAAAAGTACCCATATTATCCCAATTTCCCGAGGCACGGTGGAAACAAATGTGTCCCTAATGGGTGCTGTAGTGGAAATGGGGTCATCCACCTCTCACCCAAATGGGTCCTTAATGGGTGCTAAAATGGGTACTAAGTGACCGTGGAAAAACACCCCATGTGAGGGGCTACTAGGGTATAAGAATTTCACAAGATAGCTGCAAGCAGAGATGAACCAGATAGTGAGAGATAATTACCAGAAACACAAGTAATTATTTTCTGTTCCCTTGCTAAGTACTGAGGCTACATTTAGAATGATGTGTACAATTCTGGTCAACACATCTCAGAAAGGATTTTATAGAACTAGAAAAGGGAAGCCAGAATGATCAAGAGGCTGGAACCAAGAGGACCATGAGGTCCACCTCATGTCTGGAGGTAACCAAAGTGAGGAAGGTCCTCAGTCCTGCCACTCATTGCCCTGTTTGCTCTCCCTGGCTCCCTTTGGGTTGGGAAACAGTCACAAGTCTCTATTGCTTTTTGTCCCAGATTTCTAAAGTTATTTAACACCAAGAAAACAGAAAAAATAGACAAGCCTGGTCTAGTGCTTAGGGAGCTGGATTCTTATCAGAATACCAGGTTTGATTCTGCTCTCCTTCATGAAACCAGCTGGGTGACCTCGGGCTAGTCACAGCTCTCTTCTGAGCTCTCACAGCCCCACCTGCCTCACAGGGTGTTCTGTTATGGGGAGAAGAATAGAAAAGTTTTGTCAGCCACTTTGAGTCCCCTTAAATGGGTGAGGAAAGCGGGCTAGAAAAGCCAACTCTTCTTCTTCTACTACTGTTGCCAACTGAAAATAATTACAAAAATTGTAACATTGCATATTCATTCCCCATAAAACTGATACAGCAATAAAAGCTTGCTTTAGGACATTTCAGTCAAAATTCATAGGAGTCATTTATAACTACCATATACTGTGGTCTTTGTGTTGGCACATGCAGCTAATAAGCCAGGTCAAAAGTCAAATATTTATTGCACTGAAATGGGTGGGAACAGGGCCCTTACCTGGCCTGTGTGTTGGCTCCAAGGAATGTGTTTTAAAAGTCATTTATGTACTGAAGACAGAATATGGTTTCACATCTGAAAATTAGGTCAGAGAAACATGCAGAACAATTCCACCACTTTCTTAAAACTCATCTAAGAATAAGATCAATCTTTTCATTCAACATCTGCCCTTTCTTTGTACTTAAGGCTGCAGTCTTAATCCCTTTCACTTGGGAACAAAGCTTATGAGGTGTCCTCCAAAGATGTTATCTGCACTGTTAGTCAACTAGTATACCCAAGGGAAATCAGTGTAAGGTCTGATTTTCTTTGTGAAAGACAAAAACTAAAAATAAACTGCAAGGAATAGCACCCTTTGTAAAACATCAAACACCAATTTTTTGCCTATGTCAGATTTTGCTCAGGAGAAACCAAAACAGGACACATCCAAGATAAAATTTCAAAACTGCAGAGACTCCTGGACATGTATGATATTATTACAGTTATTTTATTTGCATGTCAAGGGAGAAATGTAAGTAGCAATATCTAGAATTCTGCTAGCCTGTTCTTGGCTTGTGCCCACAACACTAGTGACTGGTGCGCGCATCCAGGCATTTGGGTGTCCAGACAGAGCAATCATGGTGGCTTAGTCTAGAAGGTACCTTAGTCTAGAAGGTAAGTGAACACATTAGCACTGGGTTTTCCAGCAATAATTTTTAGCACATTCTCAGGGGGTCAAAGTGGAGCTGTGGTGAGGTACATGAGGTGACACCACCAAGTGGTGACATAATGGTACCGTATTCCCTTCTGTCTAAACTGGGCCGAAGTCAGGGATGAAGTCTGGTTATTCTCAATGGTTTATGTGAGTGCAGCAGAATATCCACCTACTTTCTGATGAATCACATCATCAGCACTCTGAAGGCCTAGCTGCACCCATACTTCAATCCACTTTCAATCCATATTCAGCGTGCAAGAACACATCAGCAAAGTGACTAGCAGTTTTCCTTCCATGTTATCTAACTTAGACAATCCATCACAGGGCTAGGTTATGTGGGAAAAAATGGTTAGTCACTTTGCATATGTGTTTCTCACTCTCAAGCTTGTTTGGGCCCTTGGTGAAGGAAAGAACAAAGTGAAATGAGAACAGAAAGCCCTTGAACATCTGGAACCACAAGCACTTTCAAACTGAGCAGGAAGTGGCGCGGTGAAGTGGGGGTGTACTGACACCGATCCACAGAAAACAAACACACCCACCACCCAAATAACAAGCGACACAGGTACAGTTTCTCGCAAGTGGTTTACCATTCAACCTGTTACCAAAGAGCTTTCCATGATCCGTTGTTTTTGCTTTTGAAGGGAAAAGGGGTATCACAGCACTTGGTCTTGACTTACATCATGTTAGTGAGGTTTTGTGTTGCTTTTCTGGTGTTTGCAGTAGAAAAAGGTTTCACTGATGTTGCAAAAATCAAGTTTTCTTGCAAAGTCAATTCATATTTAGCAATGCCCACGCCCGTGTAGCTGATCTGGATTTTCTGTGTAAGTTTTTGTGTATGTGCCTTTCTCAAACTAAATGAGCGTTTAGGTTCTGCAGAGAAGGGAACTAGGATGAATCACCTTAAAAGTTTAAAGCCTAGGAGGGCCCCATCAGAACTGCCTGCTTTTGCACCTTGAAACTTGTTCATCTTACCCTATGGCTTAACCATAGACCTATCGCAAGTGCAGCGGGCTCCCCTACCTGAGGATTCACTCCATCTCGATACCGCTGGAGGGCCTCTTGCGCTAACCCGCATAAGGACTTTAGCCCCCCTTCTTCGCGCTTGCTGGGATGTTCGCGCTTGTGCGCGACTAGCATGCTCCGTCAGCCTCTTTGGCTGTGGTCACACTTTAGGTTTAATCCAGCTCCAGTCCACTTTCAGAGTGAGAGAAGGCATCACCAAAGTGACAAGCTGCTTTCTTTCAGTTTTAAACAACTCAGAAAATTCACCTTTGGGATAGGTAACACGGAAAGAAAATTACTGCTCACTTTGCTGATTCGTTTTCTCGCTCTGAAAGTGGACTGAAGCTGGATTGAACCACAGCCTCAAGAGAATCTTCCTGCAAGCAGGATCCTGCACTAGTTTTAACAGCTGCATGCAAGAAGGAACTTTAGCAGGAGGTGGCAACTACCAAAAGTCCTGCTGGAAGCCACACTTTCCCCATCTGGCCGTCTTAGTGTAGCACAGGAGGACAAAATCCCAGGTTCATTCTGTCGCGCTTAGGCAATGCGTACCCGAGTGTGTCATTTGTCGTACGTGCTTTCAATTTGTTTGGAAGCCAACTATCAAAATCATATCCTATCAACCTCCCATATCAATCTGCCCATGCCCTGCGATCTGGGGGGTGGGGGTGGGGAGGCCCTTCTCGTTGTCCCACCACCCTCTATAGCAGTGATGGCCAACCTATGACACGCGTGTCACAGGTGACATGCCAAGCCCTTTCGGGTGACATCCATGGTCACCCTCGCACCTGGGCATGTAGCGCTTGCTTGTTCTTGAAGTGTATGAAATACCAACTTTCAATTGAAGATTTAGCAAATGAAATTCAGCAACAAAAGTCACTAATGTAAAAAATTGTTTTTGCTTTTAATAAAATACGTATATATACATATATACATATACATACATACAAATATATATATATGTATGTATGTATATAACTCGGGTGCTGTGTCACATCTAGAAATATCCATAATTTTGTGATATTCGTAGCTTCTTTACTAGAGCTACGAATATCACAAAATTATGGATATTTCTAGATGTGACACAGCACCCGAGTTAAGCTAGGTTTCCTTGTGAATTTTGACACCCCGAGCTTAAAAGGTTCGCCATCACTGCTCTATAGCAAGACGGGTGGGCACTTGAGAGAGGAGGGCCTTCTCAGTAACGGCCCCCAGGCTGTGGAATAGCCTCCCCCTGAAGGTTCGTCACTGTATCCGCTCGGGAGGGGGTGAAGACGCACCGCTTTGCTCTGGCCTTTGGCCTACGTGGCACAGTTTTCCCCTACTGCACACATTATTGTATATAATGTATATATATATGGTTTTATCTTAAATATTTTTGTCTTTTAAATATGCTGTTACCCGGCCTGAGACCCTAGGATATAGGGCGGGATATAAATGTAAATAAATAAATAAAGGCTCCTGGGACAGTCACTCAGGCAACGCGCTTGGCCTGGCGTCGTGAGACCTTTTCCTCCGACAGCCTCAAGGTGGCGCACATGGACCTCAGGTAGGGAGGCGGCGGCGGCGGCGCTGTTTGACGGGGAAGGGAGGAGCGAAGTCCGCCTGCCGAGGTTGCGGTTCTCGTTCTGCAGAGCAGCGGAGCAGCAGTTTTGGAGCCTCTGCTCGGCGCCGTGGTCGGCATGCGACGACGGCAGCGCTTTCCCCCGGGCTGGTTTCCTACGATGCTGCTGGTTGCGGGCGTCTAAGGGCGCTTCTTGCAGCGCGATCCTCTCCCCTCTTTTTCCCGCGTTTCCGAGGAAGGGACGAGGCGCCGTCATGTCGGCGAGGCAGAGCGGCGACGGGAAGAAAGCGGCGCAGGTGGACTCGGACTCGGAGTACGGCCAGTGCGACTCGGGCTTGGGCTGCGTCCGCTCCCTGCCCAGCGATCTCGGCGACGGCGAGCCCCGGTCGCCCGCAGCTCGGGGCGTCGGAGGAGGAGCGCCCTTCGGCAAGGATCCCGAGTCCGACCCGACGGGCGCCCCCTCGGAGCCCGAAGAGAGACTCGATTCCAGCTACGGCTCCTCGTCCCTCGTCGAGTCCTTGGCGGCGCTGCCGGACGCTCCTCCGCCCTCGGGCGAAGACGACGAGAAGGCCCGGCAGAAGCTCTTCGAAGCTTTCGCTTTCGTGTCGGAAGATGGAGACACGTGAGTGAGCTCGCTGGGGCATCAGGGGTGAAATGATACGCGTCGCGGGCGCGTCTGGCGTGCTTTGTGAGTGTGGACGGGAAGTGAGGGTCGCACTCGCCACGCCGTCGCGCGCACGCTTTAACTACGAGCGTCCGCACGGATCCATCCGTGCCGTTTTCACACGGCTGCAGCGGCGTGGACGCCGCTCGCTGCTCTTGTTTGCTTCCGGCGATTGGACGTGAAGCCTGCCTGCAAAGCAGAGCCTGTTTCGCTGAGCTCCACCTAAGTTACATAAGAGAATATAAGAACATAAAAGAAGCCTTGCTGGATCAGGCCACAGCCCATCTAGTCCAGCATCGCGTCGCACACAGTGGCCCACCAAATGCTCATGGGCATCTCAAGCAGAGACAAGGGCAAACCTCCTGCTCTCGAGTCCCAGCAGATGGCCTTAGAAGCGCCCCAGTTCCTCCCCCCCCCCCCCAGCCTGCAAGATGCACCTAGGCATTCGTTCTAGTAGCCATTGATACATCTGTCGTCCATAAATTTGTCTAACCCTACCTTAAAGCCTTCTAGACTGGTAGCTGTCACCACCTCTTCCGGCAGCACATTCCATAAGCCGATGACCCTCTGGGTGAAGAAATACTTCCCCCTATCAGACCTTATTCTCCTACCCATCAGCTTCATAGAGTACCCCCTGGTTCTAGTGTTGTGCGATAGAGAAAAGAAATATTCTCTGTCCACCTTTTCTATACCATGCATAATTTTATATACTAAGTTGGGCCGTGTGTGTCTCTCTCTGGGAAAAGTTCCGGGGTTTAAGAGGAACAGGGTCTGTGTGAAGCTGGCCAGAGGAATGTGTGCTGTGAAGCACCTGGGGAAGATGGGAGCGGAGGTGATCTTGAGGACAAGCTTGCTGTTCAGGATTAATAGACATACGACATACTCGCTGAAGTAAGAAGAGCCCTTTTCAAATACAGTAGAAGCTGCCCTGGTGGATGATGGCCTGAGCATCAGAGTTCAAGTTCCTGCTCAGCTGTGGATGCTAAATGGCTGGCCGTGTGCCTGTCACTGTCCTACAGATTAAAATGTAGATGGGAAACGCTGTATCCTTTTGGCTGCCTTGAAGGTCTTGAAGAATGAAAAGCAGTTTATAAGTGCAAATGCAGGTAACCAAACAAGAAGAAACTGCCCCTTTCTGCGCTGGGCCCGATTCCTGATTATACTCCAGGAGAGGGCCCTGCTGTCACATTTGCGCATGTGTGGGTATATTCTGGAATAAAGTCCTGTGCAGGAAGAATCTTGGGTGCTCCAAACAAGGCAGGGACTGAGGCTTTGCTGACTTTTGCCAGACCCGCACACCTAGGACGTTGTGTTTTGTATACCCGTATTTTCCGGCGTATAAGACGACTGGCCATATAAGACGACCCCCAACTTTCCTGTTAAAATATAGAGTTTGGGATATACTCGCCGTATAAGAAGACAATACCCTGTGTATAAGATGACCCCCGACTTTTGAGAAGATTTTCCTGGGTTAAAAAGTAGTCTTATACGCCAGAAAATACAGTACTTTTCTGTTTCTTTGTAAGAATGAATAAAATGATGAGTGGAAATGAAAGAGATGTGGAGAGAAATTCCCATGAAGCTGATTTTGTTCCTCCTTTCGTAACTTGCTGTGAATCACCTTAGGCTCCTGCATTAGTGTCAGGTTTTGTAAAATAGCTGACTTTGTATTTGCAGAATTCATAAGTGGTACATCTAAGTTTTCTTGTGGCTTGGAATACCATTTTTCACCTTTAATGGCTGTAAGTGGGCCATAGAACTACAAACTGGAGAGGAGAAACTCAGAGTGAATTGGAAGTTCTTCTCCTTGAAAAAACACAATGGATGAGTTTTGTGGTTGAAATAGCAATTTAGCTTAGGGAAGCTTCCTAGAAACAGTTTTATTTCCAAACCTGTAATTCTAAACTAAATGCTTTTCACCTTTTAAACAAAGGCAAAGTCAGGACTTCTCATTTAGTTTGTCATAACCTTTAAGCTCCTTGTTCTTTTTATAGCAACCTTTGAGCGTTTAAAACAGAGGAACTTCTCATGAGTTGGTAGTATGACACGCCAAAATCCCACATGACTTCAACGTCTGTGATGTGGTTTCCTAATTTCTCTCATGACCTCTTTCTGAGGCATGTTCTGAGTTCATATTTTTCCTATAGCTTTACATTTGCTTTGGCTTCACCCCCCACAGTGGATTCCAGACCTGTAAAATGCAGTTCTGCAAACCTGGAGGGTGTTGATTTCTTATCAGGAAGGAAATGCAAACTGTTCTTTGATCTGTAGTATTGCAACTACATATACCTTACTTCCTTCTTCCTCCTGCTTTCCTTTTTCCTGCCTGCCTGTGCTCTAGCTTTCCTTTGCAGTCTAACTGATGAAGCAGAGGAAAGTGTGGCTTGAGATAATATGCAGTATCTGCAGGAAAAGGTTCCACTTCTGGTTTCCAACTCTGTATTCATTTGGCTGAACTCGGAACTTCTTCTGGTCATACCAACTTTCTGCTTTGTTTCTCTAATTGCCAGGTAAAGAACCCAAGGCTGCACCTGCTTACATTTTAAAAACACTTCAGACCTTTGAGTGGTAGCATGTTGTGGATGCTTGAATTCCCATCCCACCTGTAAATCCGCATTAAAGGCTTAAGTAGGCACAAGTAACTGGATGCTACCATCTCTAAGCTGCTTTTGAGACCCCCTTTTTATTGCATATGGGTACAACCTTAGTTTGAGACTGGAGTTGTTGAAAACTGTACACAGTGCCCGTAATGACTTCCTTTGATTAGGGCCGCTATGTGTAACACATGGGACAACATTCCTATATAGCACGTTCAAGGGAGGATGTTTTGGTCGGTGTGTCTGGCATGACAGGTGCCACTTGTTGAAATTCCTTCAACTCCCAGCTATTCAAATGGCATTGGAGGAGCATGAAGCCTCCACCACATCGCCACCACAGTCCTTGCTAAAGGGGCTTAACAGTGCATAGAGAGGCATTTCAGTGTCCCTCCAAGGGCAAAAAGATCAGTGGGTGAAGAGCAGCTTTGAAATCCTTTTTGGTGCCCAGAGCTGAGCTGTGTCTTGCCAGCTTTAGAACTGAAGCTTTGGCTATGATGATGGGGACACCAAACTCCTCAACAAGACCACCTGAGGCTGCAGGGAAAGCCCAATCTCACAGCAACACCTTCTCTGTTCATCTCCCATGAAGGAAATGCAGGAGACTTTGGTCCTTTCCGCACTTGGCCTTATTCTGGAATATATCTCAGGACAGGGGTCTCTTGTCCGCATGGTAATATACATTCTGCCAAGACTCACTTGGGCCCTGCTGTAGCCTGCACTAGCATGTGGAGAGCAAGCCCCTGTTCCAGGATATATTCCAGAATAAGACCAAGTGCAGAAAGGTCCTTTGTCTCTGCTGCTTGCACAAGGCACCGCTGCTTGGGTTGCTAGTGAAATGTTCAGAAGAAGCATGTTATTTTACAAACAATTTCCACCCTCTGGCTTTTTCTTGTCAAAAGATAGGCAGATGTAGCTAGAGGTGGTAGTTTTTCAAGACCACGAACTACTGAAATACGGTATGGCTGGATATAGATGCTTGAACTTGCATCATCTTGTACATTAAAAGAAAACTCTAGTCTGGCTAACTTCCATTTCTTCCCAGGACACAAAAGATGATCCAAGTGATCAGTGTTTCTTTCTCTGTCATCTGTTTATATGCGTTCCTGTTTCAGTTTGCTGCTTATTCTCAGATGCAGCCTTAGCTGTCCTTACGTAGTTGGGTAGAGGCAAAGCTGGGATTATTCTATTCAGGGGTTTTCAGCAGGCTCCCCAGGTTGAATGACTTCCTTGTAACAGTTCTAGTGACGAAAGAACAGAAGTTGGTGTCTTCAGATTTTTGGTTCCTGTTTTTTTCATTGTTGCCATGGTGAGATTAGGACTGATAACAGGGTGGATCTTTCTTCAAAATTCTACTGGTTGTTTCCAAGCAGAAGGGGGCCGCGTTTGCTTCTTGACACAAAAATAAACCCATGCAACCCACAGGTGCCCAGCATTAAACACCAAGTTCATCTGATCTTGATCTGCATACTTCATAATCTGGCAAGATAAAATTATGGCTTTTTGATTATAGAAGTAACATCCTTCCCGTCACTGATTAAGGAACAATCTTGGACGATTGATAACCTGGGGAAGTAGGGGTGTTTCTAAATGTAACTACACACACTCTTCTAAAGCAGAATCAAGCAGTTAAGTTAAAACAGATTTGTTTATTGTAGTGAAACCTTGCTGCTTTCTTAGAAGTGAGTGCATAATGGATCCACTGTTAGAGTTGCCATGTGAAAGAGTGAATAGGTCTCCCTATCTCCATTGCACTGTAGTTTCAGGGATGAGTGAATTTCAGTAGGTAAAGATTGTGATGAGGACAAGACTTACTCTTCTGTGCAACTTCTAAAGGTACAAAAGGGTGGTGTTCCATTCATAGTCTTCTTAAGTATCTGGCATTGGCAGCAGAGATTTACGGAGAAATAGATTTACTTTAGCCCAAATATAGTGCCAAAGTATGGGATCAGAAGATTGTGAAGAGATCCATGTTTAGATAGGGCTTAGGCATACACACAGTATTGCTATCATGGTAAAAGCATAAGATCTAGATTTTTGTAGAATTTAGGTGCGTGTCTCTTTCATTGAAGGTTTCAACTTTCCGATTCAAAAGCACATAAGCACTTTCTGCCGTTTTGTGAAAGATATGCGTGCTTCCTTAGATAGGATTGTGATAAGTTAAACAACAATCCATCATGCTATATTTTGCCTATCTTTACACATGAATAGTCAGGTTCTCTCCGTTTTTGTTTTCCAGTCAGACATACATTTTAAGCTCTGCCTCTCTTGATTTTTGCTCAGAATTCAGTAAGTGCTTATTTCCCATCTGGAAAAAGCTGGAATTGTTAAATAACTCTGTTTTCACTTACGTAGCAAATATGATTTGTTTTTGTTTTTCCCTGAACTTGAGATCTTGGAAGGGTATCTGAACACAAATTGTATTTCTTGGGAATGTTTCCATGCTGTAAAAAGTCAGGCCTGCATCTGTCTCTAGGCATTCCTGGAAATGGGATTTGTTGTACTGCTCAAATCTCTTTATACAGCTGTACCTCAGTGTGATTTTACTATAGCTTGACTGAGGAATTGTGACTTCCCTTAGTTTACACAACCTGTTTGTTGTAGCACAGACTTCCCCTGAAACTTAGGGATTGAGGATAACTTTTCAGCATGCTGGGACCTTCATCCCACTTGCTCTGGTACAGTGAGAAATGTGTTTGTTTGACAGAGCAGTCAATGGAATAGGTTACCACAGGAGGTAGTAAGCTCTCCTTTGTGGGAGGTCTTCAGGCAGAGGCTGGACCTACATCTGTCTGGGATGGCTTAGGAAATCCTGCATTGAGCAGAGGGTTGGACTTGATGACCCTAGAGGTCCCTTCCAATGCTATGATCTATGAGGAAAAAAAAACAAGTTGTGAATATAGTGTCTGTGAATATAGTGGACTGTGAGTTGGACTGCTTTTGAGTATGGATAGTAGGTTTCTGTGTATTTTAGCACTGCAATATGTGAAACACCTTTTCTCAGAATCTGCATGCTGAAGGCCTCACATGGCTAGGTGATGGCATTGTTGGTACATCCCAGCAGTGTAGACCATAAGAAGGGCTATTTGGTATTTACCATGAATGGCATTTATTGGGGATCTGACATGCTGAAGTCTGTTGGTCCCACCTGGAGGGCTAGCTTCTGAGTCAGGGTAGAGTGGGCTCTGGAGGTTCCTTTCTGCCCCTTCAATTCAGAGCCTGCCTCTATGGCGTCCAGTGGTTTTGGTGAAACTTGGCCAGAGAGGGAAAGACGTCCCATTGTTTTGATTGGCTCTTAGCCTCTGCCTAGCTGCACAGCAGGTGACATCACCTAGCCATGTAAGGCTTTCAGCATGTCAGATGCCTGAGAAACACAATTCATGGTAAGTACCAACAGGCCCATCTGTAGGAGCAGCATCTCGCCTGGCATCTGTGTGATTCAGCATTGCAGCCTGGGGGGATAGTGACTTGTCTGGGGTGAGTATTGCTGCAGGCATTTTACCTGATACAGGTACAGGTTTCAGGTGTGAGGTTTGTATGTTTAGGTAGTTTGTATGGTTGATCCCATCTGAAGTGGCTGCATTGGGCCTTTTTCAATGCAGGCTGTTTTACTCCATTGACTTCCATTGAGAGGCAAGTTCCCCATTTGAGATCATGTACAACTGTTGTAAATCTTTCAATATTTTATGATCACCAGACTCCATATCTCTGTTGTAAGAGGACATGTAGTTGCATAGTATATAAAACTACTGTGACATTTAGACACTAGAGTAGCCTATAGTTTCTTCTGATCAGAACTGAGATTTGACTGTGAACCGATTTCTAAAATACCAGCAGAGTGAAAGTTGATCTAATTCAAAAGCATTATTATTATTGGTGTTCTTGTTGTTGTTGTTGTATTATTTACATTTATATCCCGCCCCATACCCAAAGGTCTCTGGGCGGGTTACAACCTTAAAACAACAGATTAAAACAGAATGCACATTAAAAGACGTTAAAAATTCAGTACATATAAAACAATATACCACATGTTTAAAAGCACGGCTCTTGAAGAGCTCTTAAGTGTGTCTGACGTTCCTTTCCTTTAAGCAAAAGAACTCAGTTTGTACACATCCTTGTTCTAAGGAAGAACGGGTTTCCCCAGTGAGCGACTGCATTTTGTTCTGTGTGGAAACAGTTGTTAGCTATTTTGGTTATGTTAAATATGTGTGGTCTCTAGTGCGACAAAGCGATGGCAGGGAAGTCTAACTGACGTGTGGTTCATGCTATATGCTCTGACTGATGCAAAATCACGTGTTAATGACTTGTAGGTTCAGTTTTTTGGACAGACTGGGAAGTTTGAGTTGATTTAAATCTTTCTTGCAGCTGGGAAGGGGTTACTCTTTATATGGCAGTTTTTGTGGTCAAATGACTTCCAGCATAATTTTGAATATATGGCTGTTGTGAGGCATTTAGGCACAATATAAGTCTAAAACAAGGGAGAATCGTTGGTTGAAAAAGGCAACAGTTTCTTACTGATTAGTTGGAATAATTAAAGCCCTTTTTAATTAAGTAAATCCACCCTAGAGTAACTAGGTAACAGAGGTATTCATTTTTATGCAGATAGTGCCTGCTGCAGCAGAATATGCATCCTGTTATAAAAAGCCCTTTTTTCACATGCACATCAGTGCAGATCTCACAGTTTAGTGAATCTGTGAATTGATCCAAGTTCATTTGACTTTAAGATTTCTTTAAGTGGGAGAGTCTCCTACTAAGGAGGGCATACAGAAGGATTCAAGCCAGTTTTACATGGCTAATTCTAGGGCTTGCATTGGAGCTTCATAGAATATCTGCTACTCTTAAATCATGCCATCTTTTCCCCTTCATGACCAAGAAAATAATTTGTCTTCAGAGGATGGGTGTAACTTCTCTAATGTGCTCCCAAGTTAGCTTAACAGGTTGGTAGGGCAGATCTTGGGGTAATTTGTAATCTTTCAGAGGGAAAAAAATGCTCCATTTTGAAATATGCACTAAATGGAATAGTTAAAAGCCATTCAGTGACAGCTAGAAGTTAAGTGGGTGATAATGTTTGCACAATGTAGAAAAAAGCAGGAGTTATGATGTCTAGGGGCTCAGAGATTGTATGAAGAGGCTGTAGGTCAAATTAAGGTTCACACTACTTTGTGAGAAGGTGTAAGGCATATGGATTGTTCATCTACCAGACTGACACAGCCTCTTTCTGCTTGCTTTCTATGTAGCAGGGGGCGGAAGGATGCTTTGAATTTTCCTAGATGTATTGCACATCTGGGGCTTGTATCAGTCTTTGGAAAAAGCCACTGTCTTTTATCACCATTTTTGGAGTAAGGAGTGTGATAAGAAGCTTATCTAAAAAAAATGTTACTACAGATTTATTTCATTTTTTTCTCCCCTGTGTTGTATTTTGCTATTGGCTTCTCAGGGATCTCTGTGTTTAGGGTGGATGAACTTAGAAGGTGTGCAGAACTGTTTTGAATTCATAAAACAGCCATGCATGTTGGAAACAGAGCCCAGTATTTAAGTATGTTGGTGTGCCTTTACCAAGCTTGTAAGAGAGGGAGGAGTTGTTCTTACTTGGGCACCCCTGGCCATTTTCTTTCCCTCAGGCCTTCCACAAATAGTGGGGCAAATCAATCCAGTGGCATCATGCAGTGATGTTATTGCTCGGTGAAGCCATCAGATTTTGCTTCACTCTTCTTCTACGAGTTCCGTAAGGCCTGCAGGAGGAAAACCAAATCGAGCCTGCCTGGATTAGGGCTCCACTTCTCTCAAGGTGGCCCAGGAAAGAGAGCCTAGAATGCCTAAATACTGGGCTTTGATTTGAGGATACCCAACTCTTCTGAAAGTTTCAACACATCATTTTGCATGACAGGGGTGGGTGGGGGTGGATGTGGGAGGGAGGGGTGATATTTTTAATTTTTTTTATATGTTTTATTCTTACTGTAAGCTGCTCTGGGACCATTTTTGAAGGGTGGGATATAAATAAATTTTAGTCTGGATATAAGTTATTTACAGTATTTATCAACCTATCATTACGGGAGAAGGTATTATTTATAGATGAGTATGTCTTGACAGTTTGCAAGAGAAAGGTGACACAACAGTATGTTCATTGTTCAGTGGACTGAAAAAAATGTGAATCTAATACCTTTCAATTAATATCTTGATTCTTAGCTTATTCCTCAGGAAGCATATGAAGTCCTTAAACTTGGGTCCTACATAGCCAAGAAAGCGATGCTTGAAGATCTCCTTCTCACTTCCTAAACCATGCTCTGGTCAGTTGTGCACCAGGATGTGTTTTCAGACAGATGAAAATGAGACTTCTGACTGGTGCCTTTTGCACCATGTTCCCTAAGACCCTGCCTCTGAACCATCCCTGAATTGTGTGCAATTTGCAATATACTTCTAAGCATATTTTGGACACATGCAGTTTACTTTTGACATGTTTCATGGAAGTGGCATTAGAAGAAGTGCCTGCTCTATATTCAATACACAAAAATTATGGTGAGCACGTTGATGAATTTTAGAGGCTTCTAGAGATCAAGTCTGATCTATGTGTGGAAAGCTCCTTTGCAAACTGGGTGTGTCTGATTGTGTGCTGTTGTGGGTGTGGTATGGGTTTTTAAAAGATCTCCTCTGTATTACATAAACTCCACACTATATCTGGAGGGAGAGGACCCTGAACACATTGAGGAATCCCTTGCTAAGTCATCACTAATCATTGGTGAAGTTTGCTGCTTGCTGTTCTAGTTTCTTATAGGTGTGGGATTCTTTATTAACGAAGCATTCAAAGCAGTCCTTTTCTTAATTCAAGTAGTAATGTCCATTTTTATTGCCTCTTTTTGTCTCACATTTTTTATGCTTTAAAGACACAGATAAGAGAAGATAGCTTAATAAAAGAGGAACGATAAGAGGAACTACAGCCTAGGTTACAACCATGATGCCCATGGTTGTAATGGTGCCCTGTTTTCCTTCTTGCCACACTACCCTCTTGAATCTTCACATTCACTCACTCTTTAACCCTGAAAGTGCAAAGTGGTTGCCGCTGATGTTGCATCCTGCTTGTAGAATGGTTATCAGGTTTTTTAAAGAGACATTCCCTGTACATATATATATTTATTTGTATATCCCACTTTCCATAAAACTTCTCAAAGCAGTTTACAACTTAACACTAAGAATAAGATGATATGAAACCATACACCAAATATAAGAAATTGCAAATCAGAAACTTCAAAATACAAAGCAACGATGATGAAATATACAATGCGGCAACAGCAGCAAAACATTCAAGTTTCACAGGAACAGTTTCCACCTGTCTGCAGCAAGAGTCTCCCTTAACATCCAAAAGTAAATTTGGAACAGGTATTCCAAGGGAATTTGTGACTCACCTGATCCCAGTTCACAAAGGAACACCTCCCAAGTAGCAACAGCAGAGGCAGAGAGACATACTAGCAGAGATGGTGAGAAGCACAGCACAGAGTCCGGCAGAGTGATATTATCTTATCTGGCTCTGGCCAGGCTTTTGTGATGCTTCTCCTGCCTATTGCATATATGCCTTAACCAGTTTACTAATGTAAGCCTCTGTTTGATAGGTGTAAGAGGCTATTGTACAGATTTGTAAGAGACTGTAATGGGCCTAATGCTTTCTTTGGCTGGGGAAAAATAGGAGTACCTTAAGTGAATGACTAACTGTTCCAAGATTCCAGATGTGGCCCTCTGCCTAAACATAAATTGGTGCCTGCTGTTCTGCTGCAAGGGAATGAACTTCTGTGTATTTAAAGTAGATAATGGAATTTACAGACTTTGAAAGGCCCTCTGTATGCAGATCTCTCCCAAGATGAAGTTCTAAATCCATTAGTGTCTGTTATATATTGTAGTTGACCAGTAACTGTAAAAATGCATCTGAATCATTATCCCGCCTCCACCATAAATGCACAACCAGCCAGTCTTGACTCCTCTGAATGCATAGATAGATCAGTGCAGTGTTCTTGGACACCAAACAGAAATTGACTTTGCTGCCTTCTGCTTTTTTTTACATTTTAATGTTTATAAACAGATACAACAACAATCACAAACTAAAGACAAAATTGTTATTTTTATTTGTTTTTGGCCCTTTCTGCACAGGGCCTTGATCCTCATTAAGGGCTTCTGTTGCCATCTGGACTTCATTGATCCACATGTTAGTCCTGAATTCATCGCTGTCATTTGAGTCTCATGTGGCAGCGACTGCCAGGAATGTTTACCATTATCTCCGCCAACTTAAGCTTCTCCTGGATAGAGATAACCTGACCACAGTGATCTGTGCTCGGTTAACCTCCAGTTTAGACTACTGTAACACATTCTACATGGGGCTACCCTCGAAAATGGTTCAGAAGCTGGAACTGATGCAGAATGCAGCAGTTTGACTGCTGGCAGGAGTCTCTGGCCACACTCACATCACATTGGTCTTAAAGGATCTTCACTGGTTACCTATTTGCTGCTGAGCACAATTCAAGGTGTTGACACTAACATTTAAAGCCCTAAATGGCTTGGGTCCTGGGTATCTGAAGGAGCACCTTCTCCCATACTGACCTGCCCGTGCACTGAGATCTCAAGGAGAGGCCCTTCTTGTAGTTCCTTCAGAGGTACGAAGTATAGGGACATGCAGGAGGGACTTTTCTCTGGTGGCCCCTAAACTCTGGAACAGCCTCCCTCTCGAGGTTCATCAGGTGCCTACACTGTATAGTTTTCAGAACCTGGTGACAATATATATTTTCGCCCAGGCTTTTGTTGTTTAATTGGCTTCCTTGTGGTGCTGTCCTGTTAGGGAGAGGAGGAGGGGGTAATCTTTTAAATTATTTTTTACCATTTGATATGTTTAACCTCACTGTATCCTGCCCTCTGACCATGTGGTGAAGGGCAGGATATGAAATTTTTATAAATAAATAAATAAATCAGGGAGGCCCTGATCAGGAATTTTGGTAGACATGATTGAAGGTGTCTGCTGGTGGACAAGCAGACCTTGATCCCGAATGAGGAGGTGTGCATGCAGATTGCATGCTTCCATGTTCATCTACCGAGGGATGTGTTCCAGGGGTACACCAACGTGCCCTGCCAACATGCATCCCTTGTAGCTCCAAGGCAAGGAACTTTTGTTCCTAGCACTTGGGGGCTTTGAGGCTTTCCTGAACCTTGTGTGAGCTGGTCTGTGGTGCAGGTGGCGCTGATCCAGCCCATACCTCTCCATGATTGGAATCTGTGGTCTTGGCTGTTCCAGATCCATTGGTTCTGATTACAGACTAGTAAGTACAGAAATGGCCTTTGCCTCTCTTTTTACTTCTCAATCAACAGCACTTGGTACTTCCAGGTACTCCCTGATCAAAGTAAGAATGAAGCCCTCTTCTGCTTTGCTTCCAAGCTCAGACAAAAGATGCAGCATTAAAGTTGTGTTCACACTCATGTTTTAATCCAGCAGTCCACTTTCAGAATGAGAAAACATCAGCAAAGTGGCAAGCTGTTTTCTTTCAACATTATCTAGCTCAGAAAATCCACCTTTGAGTTAGATACTGAAGAAAGAAAATGACTGTTCACTTTTCTGATGTGTTCTTCCACTCTGAAGGTAGACTGGAGCTGGATTAAAACTTAGGTGTGAACACAGCCAAAGGCTGTCCCCAAACTGGCTACCTGCAATTGAAAGCTTGAGATTTCTATTTGGGAAAGAGGACTGATGAATAGAGCTGATTACCCATTTGCATTCTTCCTTTGCAAATTCCTTTGTGGCTTGCAATGAAACAAGGCAAATAAACCTTCTTTAACAACCTGGTATTTGCAAGCAGCTGGGAAATAACCAAATGCTAATGAGGCACAAGGCCTAGAGCTAAATGAATAAGTTGAGTACTTTAATTTTGTGGACTATTGCCTACCTGCAGTGTGCAACTCCAGCATGTTCATGTGGTAATGCATAAGGGCAAGCAGTAGCATGTTAGGATGCAAAACATGAAGGTTTTTGGGGGGTATTCTCTAGTTATCTGTCTACAAAAAAACAATAAGCTCCTGTCTTGAGATGCATCAGTTTAAACCAACTAAAGTCAAAACTGTATTTAAAACTCTGGCACTAATCCACTTGCTATCTTTGGAAGGCTGTTTGCTCCTTGTTCTTTCTATGCATGTCTGTAAGAAAAAGAAATTATATGCATGAATGAACAGGGAAAAACAACTACTTTATCCTTCCTCCTTCTATACTGGGAGCTTGCAGACTTCTTTCCTATTTTATCTGTCTATCATTTTTTGTCAATGCAGTTGATCGGCGTTATTCAATCTGTAAAGAGAAATACCATTGCAATTTTTTAAAAATCACAGTTAAATACTACTTTTTTTCCAGGAAGTGTAATGCAGGATATGTGGTGTTATGTTTTTTCCGCTCATCATTCCAGCTTAGATATATGTGCCTTTTGGAAGATCCCCTGTTGTATTTTAAGATTTGAACACAGGTCCTGATAGTTTGAATCCACCACTCTGACCACTGGACTACACTAACCCTCATTCCTATATGGAGTTGCAAGTATAATTTCTGGTTTCATTAAATTGCTTTGAGAAACTAATTTGGGCACCGTATAAGGTGTCATCCAAAATGAAGGCACTGTGGCCTCTTCCGTTCTTCAGAGCTACGGCTGTTTTACAAAGGAGCTGCTAACAGGAGTGGTTAGTGGAGAGAGAAGGGCAGCTAAAACGTGATGCTACCAGGGGCTGCATCAAGTAGAACTGAGGGTAAGGGAGAATTAGTGTTAAGGTTCTGTGCAAATCTGCAGGAGAATTGACCACAGTGAACGTTGTGGATCGTGTGCACACAATGCATGAAGGAGGTATAGAGAATGGACATAAGTTTGGAGTGGGTGGGGTGGGGTGCTGGCATGAAAAAATCAGGAAGCATCTTCCCCCTCAAAAAAGAAGACCAAAGAAGAGATCAAAACCCCAAGACACCAAAGGAATTTTTTTTTTAATCTTGAACATCCACAATTCAGTTAGAATATTTATGCAGCCTCTGAAGGTGTTCCACCGAAACGTGCTGGGCTTTATTCTAATATAATTCTGGATTTTTCCTTTCTTTTGTCAGCTTGGGACTTTGGCCTCTGTTTTGTTTGATGAGGTGCTGACTATTTTGCCTTTTTGAACTGCTCTGGGATTAGACCCAAGACCTTGTGAAAGTCTCTTCTTGCATAGTTTCTAGCATGGACACTATCCTTCAGACTAGGGAAAGGTGGGCAAAATATTGCATATATAAAATACAGCTTCCTGAGATTGTGTTACAATTAATCTTTGTCAAAGGATACAGTTACTGGAGAGAACTACTGTATATAAACTATTTTTATAGATTGCTGTTTAACAGTGTTGTAAAACATTCAAATTTTGCTATCTCACTTGAACCAAACGTGTTGTTAGTCATGAAACTGAAGCTTTCAGTGGCCCTTTATTTTATTTTTCATTAAGAGTGTCCTTGGCTTCTTCCAAAGGAAGAGTCTCTGAACGATACCAAAACCAAAATGTATTCTGAAGAAATACTTGCTTACGGGTTTGTTCTCAGTTGTCCCTCCTGTGCAGATAGACCGTGTGGTCCTTGTGGTATTTTTCCAGGTTTGGAAACAAATATTAGAACAACATTTCAGGGCACTGAGTGTGACTATAATGGGAATTAATTAATGGCAATTTTGGGTGCCTGTCCTTGGGGCCTGTATTTACGTTATCTCTGTAGTCATTCTTCTATTCTTAAAAAACAGTGCTCATCTTTTTATCCTCTCTCTCCAAGTTAGTGAAAAATTGTGAAATCAGGATAGACTTAGTTTTTAAAAATATCTACAAATCAAAGTAGAAACTGCAGTGTGTGCATGTGGTCTCTATGGGTGTTTTTCCACTGTCACTAAAAGTACCCATTAAGTACCCATTAATGGGTACAAAAATGCCATTTCATACCCATTAATGGGTACTTAATGGGTACTTTAATGACAGTCGAAAAACACCCTACATAGGAAACACTGTTTACAAAAAAGTGATAGGTGCACTATCAAAATTAATAAGCCATAGGGTAGGGCTTTTGTTACTCTATTGAATAAGCAGGCCTGTCTATCCATTATCTAGAAAACCTTTTTCCATTGTTCAAAATTAAAATAAATGGCCAAACCTAGATAAACATCTTGAATGGAGCATACAAGCAGCCTGTGTTTCAGAAACCAGTTTTAAGAATTGCTGTGTAAAATAATCCACACTAGAGGCCTCTTGGTAATTTCAGGCTACTTGTAGAAGTGAATAGATTTGTCAAAGGGAGAAAGAAGTATAATACTATGTAAAGAACAGAAAACTGGAACTGTTAGGTGAAGCTTTAATAGAAATACAGTTTATTTTGAAGGGTTTTGCTGTCCGGTTTCGTATATTTGTGGAGGAATGAAAAAGGTCAGAGAAATTTTTAAAAATCTGTAGAGATGAAGTATGGAATTCCCCTCTTTTATTTTCCTGAGGAAGAAGCAGAGTGCTTAATGCCAGTGACATTCTTTTTCCTTTACTAGAAATGATAGATTAATAGGGTCAGTGACATGCTTTTCCACCTTGTTTCCCAAGGGCGGAGGAGGGGGGGGAGGAAAACTGTGGTTCTTAGTAATATTCACTCCTGTTGGCATAAGTATGTGACTGAATTTGGAATATTCTTCAGCTAGCAGTCTCAGCATTGTGGGCCCATGTGGCATTCCAAAAATGTGCTTGGTGCTAATCACAAAATGGCTCTTAAAACAAGGAATGCATATCTATCTCTCCATCCAAATTTGAAATTTATATCCAGCTTTATTGTAAAGGTGCCTGGTACAGATGCAATGAAAACCCTCATGTAACACAAAATAAGCTATAAAATTATGCTTATTAAAATAGCACATATTAAAAATGTATGCTTCCTTTGCCTAAAAAGTGGCTTTTCATATCACTACAAAGAAGGGGAGGGGGAAATGATCCAAACCAGAGCAGAAAGGGGCATGTTTAAACTTCGTGCAGACACATGAGACTGACAAGGAGCTACCCGGAGCAAAAGATAATCTTGGTAATCATTTTGTTTCAGTGCTTTGACAGGCGATAAGGAAGGTCTGGCTTGACACATCAACCAAACTGGGGAACGACTATTAGCACAGTGGCTGAGCATAAACCCTCTGTGTAGAATGTCACAGGTTCAGTTCCTGACATGACATCTCAGTTTAGATCGGTGATGGCCAACCTATGACACGCGTGTCACAGGTGACACACCAAGCCCTTTTGGGTGACACACATGGTCATCCTGGCACCTGGGCATGTAGTGCTTGCTTGTTCTTGAATTGTATGAAATACCAACTTTCAAATGAAAATTTAGCAACAAAAGTCACTAATGTAAAGTATTACTTGTTTTTGCTTTTAATAAAATACATATATTAACTTTTTACTGGAGCTACAAATATCACAAAATTATGGATATTTCTAGATGTGACACAGCACTTGATTTAAGCTACGTTTTGTTGCGAATTTTGACACACTGAGCTCAAAAGGTTCGCCATCACTGGTTTAGATCATGGCTGTGTCCAGACTTTATATTGCACAGTGGAACGTGCAGTCGTATTGCATTATCCAATCATTGCTGCTCATTTACCTTAATGCTGATCTAGCCAGCCCTTTCTGTGCCATTCTACCCAGTCCAGACTGGGTAGATCAGCATTCAGGTAAGTTAAGGAATAGGAAGGCAGCTCAAATAGGATTGGCTGCCTTAACCCTCATGACAGTGCACACCAACTCGGCTTTTGCAGCTTCTGATGGAAAGCTACAAAGCTGCTTCTTGAGTCGGGATGGCCAGTCGTCGCTGCGCAGCAGGTAAGCTGCTCTTTTACCTTCCACAAGTCTGGAAGCAGCCCACGTCTTATAAAATGTTGATGTATGAGAGATTCCGGAGAGTCCTTTCTATCAGAATAAATCAGAGTATACTTTAGATATTTCATGACTTCTAAATCCTATTAGTCTTAGGCATCATAGCTAGCGGTGAGGTATGGTGGAAACAATATTCTACTGTAAGTCTACTGTCTAGGGGATACCATGTTTATTGACTTCAGGGTAGTTAGTCCTGCTTTAGGTGAATAATCTCAGGTGAGCTAAGTCAACTTCTTATATAACAGATAGAATGAAGAGCTTATTCTGATTCACTTATTTGCATTCCTGTGATTGGTACTGACCTTCATTAACTTCTAGCTGGCTCACTGAGAAAAGCACCTATTTCTTTCCAGAAGCTCCAGTTATGTCTTTTACCAAATATGTTGAAACATTGAGGCGCATGCTGTGTGTTAGAGGCAGTTTAGAAGGTAATTAAGGAGCCAAATGAATACATGGGTCTGGAAACAGAAGTGCCCAGGACTCTTCCTAGTGTTACTCTATAAATTCAGTGCGTGCAATACTTTCAGGATTCTACTGTCACTAAGTTGGCACTATGCCTGATTTATAGAATTACTGTAAGCTCCATCTTGAAGAAATGCTGACAGACAGGTCTGCATTTGCCACTGGACTGTGTTAGCAATAATATTAAGTTCTGCCAGGCTAAACTAAAGGGGTGGGAACAGGAGGGCAAATTGGTTGAATCACCTCTTGCACAACCAACTGGTTTTGAAATCAGACTTCTTATATTCTCCTTTAAGTTTGGTCTGGAAATAGGGTGTGAGTTATGCAAGGAAGGCATTTATGTCATATACATTGTAATTCTGTTTTGGCAAAGCATGAGTAGAAAGAAGCTGTGCAGTATTGGTGGAACTACCTTCCTTACCACTGGTTGTCCCAATCAGTCCTTTATTTGTCCCTCCCAAGCAAGTGTTGTTTTCGGTGCTATGTTTTCAGACAACGGGAGCTAGAAAGTAGAGGCATGGATCCTTATGTAGCTAAAGCAAAAGTGGATATGCATAAAAGGGAGGCAAGCTTGGGAAGCACAAGATTGCAAAACCATAAACATGTCTGTGTATGCACTTTGTGTCTTAAGGTAGCTCTAAAAAAAGCATTGACTGTGCTGTCAGTATGGAGAAATGGGACTTGAAAATTGGTTGGAAAGTACTCTAGAGAAGGCCATGGCTGGTAACCAGACTAGAGTACCCCACTGCAAAATTTTGTTGCAGGTTTCACTTGTCATTTTTATTTTTATCAGATCTGGAATCTTGTGGTCCCATGCTAAGGACCCTGTGTCTGAGACTTGGCACTTAGAATTTTTGAACTTTCAATCTGGTTTGAAAGACACTATTATGTATTTCTATTTGATATTCCCCGCTGAAACTGCAGTTCTCTTCCACAAATTGCAGGCAGTTCATTTGTGACTAACAGTATAGCTGCTGTCATTTTGTGACTATCGTGACCTTAGACCTGGTTGACAAGTGCAGCAAACTGAGGTGGCAAAGCCTGAAGAAATGGGACAGGTATAGAGGCAATTATTCCTGTTTTCATGCCTGGAGTGGCATAGGACTAGATCTTATGGAAATGTCTTAATGATCTGCATAGTGATCGTTTGAATCTAGCCAGTAAATATATGGAGAAATCTTTTAGTTTAAATGTTGAAGCTGACATGCTCCTTGAAATCTAAGGTTTTCAAAATCTTGTACTGATCCAACTGTTCACATATCTCTGCAAGAATTAAAAAAGATTGTTCTTGCTAGCTAATGTAGAGAGTTCTTAGAGGAAGTACCCAGATATAACTCCGAGAATCCTGTTTTCCTCTGCTTAGCTAAACGGTTTTGGCGGATAAAAAGCAGCAGCGTTTAAAGTTCAGCCCAAATTGCCTGGAAAGTCCCAGCTCCTAAGAACTCTTATCAGCTACAAGCTTGCTAGGGAGCAAGGATGATGATTTTCTAGCCACACTGTCTGCGTGGAAAAGTAAATATTTGATATCAACAGAAATGAAACAGTAGCTATCTGGCACTGGACAGATCATAATAACTAGGATTAATGAAGGAAGCAGCTGCCAGTGAAAATGGGAGTTGTTTCTGCTTGGGAACACCCTAGTGTAGGTACCATCCAGCACAGTGCTTTGTTTCTCATTAGCTTTAAGAATACAATATTCTGGTGCGTTATCTTTTAATACTGACAACTCTGATATGCCTGTGACTCATAGGATACATTACTAAAGCACTGGCTCTCGTGCTAATTTTTGTTATCTCTTATTGATAATCCTTTTGAGAGGCATGCCAGATAAGTAATGAACGTAAAGCATTTCAATGGGCTTCAAAAGTATTAGAGTAACGCCGCTTACGAAATCACATGCTAGACCATGCTGCCTTCATTCTTCTGATACGCAGTGGAGCTGTACTTGTCCTGAAGGAGCAAGTTTTCTGTTTGGGGTTACTTAGGTGAATTTCATGGGCGCAATCCTTGTCTACCAATTTTGGATGATATTACAGTCTTTCCTTCTGAGGGATAGCTCATCCACAATGATCCACACTTGGTAGCCTCAAGGTTGTCATGTGCTGTATGCAAAGCTTCTAAGTGGATTGCTTATCATGAGCACAATGCACCACTGATCAGAAATCTTCTGTGGTTTAAGGATTAAGGTTTAAAGATTTATTGATGCATAATACTGTGGATTTAAGCTTTTGGGGGTATGAAAGGGAACTCCTTTTTCTCTCTCTGTGGTTCCTAATTGAACCTTTACTTGTAGAGAGCTATTGGGGGGGGGGGGTTCGGCTGTGGCCCTCCGTTTGTGGAATTTTCTTTCCCCTGGAATCCTGCTGGCCCTGATGCCGTTGAGCACTCACATCTGCTTAAAATAGACTTTTCAGTTCTGGCATTTGATGTTTGCTGATGGCATTGGCTGTTTGGCTGGATTTTTACATGCCCTTTTAATCCCCTTTATATAAAAAAAAATAATCCCCTTTATTATCTTTCATTTAATGTTTTGAGCCACCTCATTTTTAAATGGTGGTGGTGTAGAAATCCTCTAAATAAACAGTCAATGGGCCGATTCCCTTGCTTTCTCATTGAAATCAACGTGTTTATTCTGCCAGAGGTGATTCCCTGAAGTTGCATCTTCATAAGTCCTCAAGAGCCAGCAGGTGGGCTGCCACGCCTGCTTTCGGCATGTTTGTTATGTATGCACCTCACACATGTGTTTATTATTCGAGCCGCCTTAAACCTTCTTCATCATAAGGGCAGCTGGAATGATGATGAGAGGCGTAGCGAGAGATGGTGTTTGTGTTGACTGCTGCCATTCTGATGTAGCTACCTTTTCTTTCTTAGAGCTGTCAATGCAAAGGGCCTAGTTGCCATGGAAATACTTACCTGTGACTAGTGGCCATTTTGTTTCTGATCGTGGAAGCTGCTTTGCTGGGCCTTGGGTCCTTCCTGATGTTGGTTGCTGTGCCAGAAATATTTTTTTCTACACCCCACAGTTGTCTTTAATAGAAGTAGATGTATTTTGCCTGTTAATTTGGCAGTTTTCCTTAGGGGTGGGGAGAGACCTAGATTGAAGATTCAAACGCTGTCTGAAAGAGCACTCCTATTTTTGTGCACCCATTATACTTTCACCAAGAAAGCAAGTTTTACATGTGTATTTTTAACTGCCAAACCTGTTTGATCAGTGGCAGCTGACAATCTTTGCCTTTGCATGCATCACAACATGGAATGATCTCTGCCAAATTACATTTGCCTTCTAAATATTTACTCCTGCCCATGTTGACTGTTCACCCCTTTTTTCAATTTTCATATCAGTAATAAGTACTTAAGCCATTGCTCTTATGCATTTTTGTCTAGTTGCTTTTTGTTTTTGTATTATGAACAGCTAATTAAGGAATTACACATTTATTGGATCGCTCATATTAAAGGTCATGCAAAATCTCAATAGCTGCAAAAATTGTAGGAAAGGCTAAACTGCATTTTTGATGCTTTGCTTTGGGCAGTTTGCTTCAGCCACACATTATAAATAGCTATTGCTTACTCAGGAAAGTTTGTGTAATTTCTTTTTTTCTTCCATTCCCACACTGCCCATCCCATAATAGATATGATCAGCATGGACCGTTAAAGGATTGTGGCATCATAATTTAACTCTAAAACTGACTTAATGTCTTAAGGAAATTATGCCTATCCTGTACACTCCCTTATGCTGAGATCTTGTAAATATTACACCTTAATATGTGCAGCATTTTCTAAACAACTGTGTTGACTAACTCAGTTTTCAGAGAATATTTTATTCAATGGATAATCAGAAATTTTACTGGCATACCGTAAATAGAAGTGGGTTGATGTTACTTTGAATCCATTGAAATTTGAATTAAAAATGTATTGACTTGCAAACCAGTCATAACTTGTTTATTTAGATGTGTAATTGGCTGCTTCCACATGTAGTAAAAAAGTGGTTCAGAGTGGCTTAGAGGTGGTAGATCCACATGCTAGTGCCTCCAATCCACATTAAAGGCCATAAAATGCACCTCCAAAGTTTACACTCTGGTCTTTAATATAGATTAAAGGTGGGATGGAAGCACTGGTGTCTGCATTCTACTACCTATAAGCTGCTTTTTAAAAATGTGTACACATACAGCCTTTTACTCAACTTTTTAAAATCCATTTTTCCCCTTCTACATGCTACACTAGTTATATATCTAGGAAATTAGTGTTTGTATTTGTAGGACGAAGCTGAAATACACAACTGTATTCTGAAATGAGTTATCTCTGTTTATGAGCAGTTGGTTTTATAAAGCTGCAATCCAGTAACTGAACTGAATGGGAACACCACTGTTTGCAAAAGTCTTTCAAAGTGTGGCTGGAGTTTAGCTCCTATGGCAAGAGCAGCTGCAGAACTTTTTCAAATCATCACCCACCTGTTGCTGAGATGACTGTGGGTGGCTGCTTCAGTTCTTTGGTGGGCAGGGAAATTCCCCATGCCCATGTGACCTTAGGCTTCCCCTGGGGTTTTGGCTGTGTCTGAGCCACAAATGCTTCTCAAAGTGGGGAGTAAACTATTCAATCCTCTGTTCCTAAGAGTCCGTATGCACTGCAAAGGCATACATGTCATCTGCCACAAAGAAGCCTCTTAAAGTAATTCTTGGATTGCGTTTGCTTCAAATACAGCAGGATATTTGCAGGGCACTTTGAGCCCTTGAACAGAGGAATGTGTGCTTGAATTCCTTTCCTCTCCTTACCCCTTCCATGATTGCTTTGTGACCACAGCCACCTCCCATATCCGTCTCCTTTGCTTCTGTGGAAATCCCCTTTGTTCACTCATGGGACGAAGGACTGCTTTGCCATGCAGAGTAGAAGTGATTCTCTGTTTTTTTCTTTTTTTTAATAACATTTTTATTAGTTATATCAACAAGATTCTCTTTAATTTTTTTAAAAGGTTTCAAATGCACTCTGATTTTGGATAAGTTAGCTACAGGAAAATCTATTATAAATTGAATTTTCTATTTTTAAGTGAAAAAATTATTGAGTAATTTGTCCTGCTTACAGTGACAACTGTAGATAATTTCTGGCTTTCCCAATACTATTACTTTACATTGGTTCAGCTGCCTAGAGCTGATGGGGATCCAACACATTCTAAAAGGGTACATTATCTGCACCTTGCATAAGTTTCTATGAATAAGAGCCTCATTTCATTCACTGAGTGGAATCTTGAACTGCTAGTGATATTGCAGGGTGCTTGTGGCGTGGCAAACAGTGTTCTCTGATATTTCTGCAAAAATTAACTTGTTGGTCTTCAGACTGCTGGAAGACGTGAATTTTGCCTTCAGTAGGCTACTGCTTCAGAAAGCATTTTTGCAAGAACTTGTTTTTAAAGATTGTTAGATGATGCACTTTTTTCTGTATCTAAATATTTATCTAAATATGAAGGACAGAAGGAGAGTCCTTAAAGTGTTTTGAAAAGGAATTTATTGATATATTTTTTAAAAAAGAAATCTGAGTAGCCATACTAATATTTTGTTCATATTAACATATCTTTATAACACTTCTTCATAGTGATGCTGGCTGCAATTACTTTGTGATCTTTATGGCTACACTGTTTGCTGAAATCTGAGATGTAGTTGATAAGCACCTACCTTTGCATACAAAACTTTCTGAAGTCAGTCATCTATTTCTGCTGCAGCTATAAGAAAATAATCCCATTTAGAACAGCATCCTGTCCCACATAGTGGCCCACCAGTTGCTTCGGGGCATTTTCAAGCAGAAGATAAACCCTTCACCTGCTCTCAAATTCCTGCAGATGTTTTAGAGGCAACCTGCCTGTCTCTCCAATCTGAAGATGGTACCTGGCTCAGTTCCATTAATCATTGATACACTTTCCTCAGTGAATTTGTCTAACCTTTTCTTAAAGCTATCAAGGCTGGTTGCTGTAACCATCTCTTCTGACAGTAAATTTCATAGACAAATGGGTGAAAAATACTTCCCCTTATTAGTCCTAATTTTCTCACCCATGAGCTTCATAGAATGCGCCCTGGTTTCACTCAGTTTGTGTAGGGGTATTTGGTCCCTCATTACATCAACCTTTTCTTTTTTGGACATTTCCTTACCTCATTTTCCAAATGCCAATCTCCTTCAAGAGTTTGGTTAGGAGGGTGATAGTACATCTCTAATATTTCTAGACTGGTATTCTTATCCACAGTGTTTGAGACATTCCAGTTCATAAGATTTTAATGTAAAAAGCTGTATCACCTCCAATTCACCCCTTTCTGTCTTTCCTATACAGTTGGCAACCTGGAACAGCTGTATCCCATTAGTTTGCATTGATCCACTAGGTTTCAGTTACGTCAGTCATATTATCCATCACTAAGGATTCCAGCTCCCTATTTTGGCTTGGAGACTTCTGACATTTGCAAATAGACATCTGTACACACTCCTCTGGTGCAAACCTAGTCCTGTAAGACCAAGTGAATTCTTAGACTGCTTCTTACATATTTCTGCCTCTCGTCCCAAAGCTTCTCCAAATCAGCAATAACTGCAAGCTCCACCTCCTTCAGACCATGTTCTCAAGTCTTTCCTCCCCCAAACCATGTGATCAGGCTAACTTAGAAATCAGCCTGTTTCTCACATCTAAACCAGCCACACACTAAGTGCCCAACAAACTCTCCAAAACCCAGAATATCCACCCCACAACCTTACTAGAGCACCAGTAAAAATGTCTCTGCCAAAACTTTGTTATCTTTCCTTAGTCTGAGGAGAGCAACTTTCTTCCATGCAAGCATACACTCAAGTTATGGCATTGTTTAGTTTATTTACTAGTGGTAAGTGGATATTGATGGAAGAGGTGTGAAAGATTTAGTCTTTAATAGCCTTTTAAATTAAATGGTTGTGCCTTTTTGCAGACCCATGAAACATAATTTTGTTCATGCATCCAAATTAACTTTTAAATATATGCCCAAAGGTTTACTTTCTAGTTTCAGTAGTAAAATTTCATCAGTCAGATGCCTGCAGGACCTTTGGACTACAGTTTGCCTCTGCTGTACCCTCTAGCAGGGTTGTGCTATCTCAAAGCATTTGAAGAAAACTAGATTGAGCTAGAAGCTACATTGAGACCTCAGCATTTGTAGTAACCTTTTCAGGTCTACACAATGGTGAAAGGGATAGTGACTTATTCTGGTAGGAAAACTTGATTAATGGGTTGCATACATGTGGGCACAAGAGCTTAGATTTTGTTGAGAATTTCCATCAGACTTTCAGGTCTTACTGGATGTTGTTGAGGGAGACTAGCATGCAACTTGTCTGTGATGTTTCCACCTGGGATATGTTCTGTTTTCTCCATGTAGCAATCTTGTTAGTTTCTGAAACATGCCTTTGACTGAGAAGGGGATGTGAGGTTTTCTCTAACTGCAATACCTAAGATTATTTTTTTAAAAAATCATTGCCTAGTGACTTCATATTGGCACCCTATCAGCTGTATTTTTGGCAGCTCAGTAATTCTAAAAGCTGACAATCAGAAACTGAGGCTTGATTCTATGGCTGAGCGTTCACTGTTCATCTGCTTTATTTAATTAGATGTATTCAGTTGAGCCGCCAGATTTCTTTGTAAAGTTTGATAGGATTAGAGTCCACTCAAAAGCAATTGGAGGGTTTGCTATGCCTTCCTGGTCCCTCTCAGTCCTTTGTGATATGGTGCTCTCTGTCACTAAACCAGGAAAAGAGAGATCCATTATTTTAAGAGAAAGTGCTATTTGTTTTCATTCTGGACACTGTTTTGTTCTGGATTTGATGTTTAGGCCCCTGATAGGTTTACATTTGCTTTGTAATATTTCATGTGAATCTTGTAGTTAATAACAACTGTACGTTTACAGGTATATGCCTCCCTTTGAAGTAATTAATGTGTTATTGTATTCTGACTTTCACCAAGTTGTCCCAAGACAGATACCAAAGTTTCTGTTTTAAAAAGTCTAATTAAAATCCACAAAAGCTAATAACAGTTTAAGGCTACCTCCAGATATTGGCTGGATATAGCACTAAGGAGCAGTAATGTGGGGTATTGCCCCCTCACCATTATTTCCTAGCTACACAGTGCCATGACTAGTGTTGTCTTGCTTGTTTTAAATCATGCATGCATCCAGGTATCCGGAATGCCTGGATGTACTCACTTTCACCTCCATGCATGTGTGGACATTTGTTTTGGTTTCCATATAATGCACACTGAAAGGAACAATCAGGGTGACCTAAATGGCACTATTGCTGGAAAACCCACAACCAGCGCTGGGTTTTCTAGCAAAAATTCTTCATGAGTTTTAAGAGGGGAAATGGCGGTTATGCAAGGCAACCCCACCATACCAGCACCATAATGACAATCTATTCACCTATCTCGACAGGACCTAATTTAAAAATGATCATCAGATAAACTGAAAAAGCAATAAGAACTAATCTGAGAGTGAAGCACAATGGCATAAAGGAAGAATATCTTAAAAGACCAGAGCTTATGGCAGTCTTGGTTCAGTGTGGATTTAATATCCTTCCTAAATAAAATCATATGTAATAGTAAATGAACCAGTTCGGTATAGTGGATAGAATGCCAAACTCATACTTCGCAGTCATGGGGTTTGATTATGAACTTCTCCATGAAACCAGCTGAAGAAGAAGAAGAGTTGGCTTTTCTACCCTGCTTTTCTCACCCATTTAAGGGGACTCAAAGCGGCTGGCAAAGCTTTTCTATTCTTCTCCCCACAACAGTCACCCTGTGAGGCAGGTGGGGCTGTGAGAGTTCAGAAGAGAGCTGTGACTAGCCCAGGTCACCCAGCTGGCTTCATGGGGGAGGGCGGAATCGAACCCGGTATTCCCAGGTAAGAATCCAGCTCCCTAACCACTAGACCAAACTGGCTGAGCAACCTTGGACGAGTCACAGCTATCTTTGAGTATTCACAGCCCCACTAACCTCACCGGGTGTCTGTTGTGAGAAGAACAGAAGGTTTGTCAGCTGCTTTGAGTCCCGTTAAATGGGTGAGAAAAGTGGGGTATAAAAACCAGCTTTTCTTCTTATAAGAGTATATGCTTCTCACTGAAAGTGTGTGAGATGTCAAATGGTGCAGGCAGAGGCATTGTGACTGCATATCTGTGAAGGTCACACAAAATTGATTTTCTGATAAGTAGAAGTGTATCTTTGCTAATGTTGGGATTTGATCTTCAGAAAACATTTGCTTAATTTAAAGAAAATGCATTTTTCAGAGATGTAATTTTGGACAATGCTATTCAAAATGATCTCTTTTCTCCCTTACAGGTTGTTGCATCTGGCTATTATCCACTGTGTGCCCTCCATAGCACTGTGCTTGATTGCTCAATTGCCTGTTGAAGTTTTGGAGATCCAGAATGACTTATTCCAGGTGTGTGAGGAAGGACTTGATCTTCTCATTCTAGTTGGAAGAAGGTTGAGCATTGGGGCATTGCCTTGCAGTGGTCTTGGCAACATACACAGACCATACAAGTGAACTTGGTTTCACTTTCATTTTGCTCAGGTTATAGGCTTATTCTTTCTCATTTTGTTTTACAAAAAGTCTTGGGAATTTCTAGACTAATCTCATTGCCTGATATGCTGCTTAACATTGGGGGAAAGTTGAGATAGTATTGCAGGTCTGCACACCTGTGTGCTTATTGGAACAGTTGCAAAATCCAACTGAATGTTTAAATTGATGAAGAGTTTCATTTAGAATCCCTAGCAAGTTTGCAGGCATTGAATCGGATTATCCTGTGCAAAGAATAGACAAAACTAGTTCTTCCTCTTGCTGTCAGTGCAGCTGACAGTAGGATCAGCTGACTCATCTAGTCGATCTCAAATGAAATCTAGGATGTGCACTCAACCTTTCTGTGCCAGTAAAACATAAATCTAGTTTCACATGTGAGTTTAAATTGCTGTAATAGAATGCTGTGGCATGCAAGCTTTTAGTGAGTGAAAACCCACCAGGCATTTTTTTTGTCCAAGGTTATTTAGATCAAGTCACAGTCAAGGGAATCCAAAGCCCATTTTACAAAAAACTGTGCTCTGCAACCTTACTTTGAAAGTGTCCCTTGTTTCCACCAGTGCCTGGAAGAGAAAGGGAGAAATGCAAACCCTTGACTTCACAGATTCTACATAGTGTTCTGTCCCTTGTTCTGAAGAATCACTAGACATTGCCTAAATGCCTCCTTAAAGCTGAGAAGATCCATTCTACATCCCCTAGGAAATTTTATGTTCTTTTGATATAGTTAAAGCATATAGTCAGTCCTGGGGCCTATTCGCACTTGGCCTTTTTCTGGAGTATATCTCAGGATAGGGGTCTGTGGTCCATATGCTAATGCAGGCTCTGGCAGACCTCACTTTTGGCCTGCTGAAGCCTGCACTAGCATATGGACAGCAAGTCCCTATTCCAGGATATATTCCAGAATAAAGCCAAGTGTGAATAGGCCCCTGGTTCTGTCTGTCTTTTCTTCCCCTACCTCAGTCCCCTTCAGCATGCGTTTACTCTCTCAGAATAGTTTCTTGTGTTTGCTGTTTGCAGACCCCACTTCACCTGTCTGTGTATCTAGAGCAGTCTAGAGTGGTGCAAGCACTAGTCTTGAAAGGGGTGAACACAGCATTGCAGGACCGCAATGGAAATACACCATTGCATTTGGCTTGTGAGCAGCAGAGTCTGGAGTGTGCCCAGCTTATGCTACTGCAGGATCCAATCTCTGACAAGAGCACAGAAGGAAGGAAGATCCTACAAGATCTGGCACTCCAAAACTGGCAAGGTGAGGAGGAGGAAAGGCTGAAGAGGGAGGTGTGTGTCTACAGAGTACTGGGATCGGTGTTCAGACGCTTGCCATATAGTAACTTCCTGGGACATCATCTTCTCTAGGCTTGACATGCCTACATATCAGCACCTTGAAAGGGAATCTACAGCTGATGACCCTGCTGGTGAAGAATGGAGCCGACATTAATGTTCAGGTATGACATGGCCGGGCCAGCTGCACTTAGGCCATGTGTACTTATTCTGGTTATAAGACAAAGCACGGAGAAAAATTGGCACCGGAGATTAAAACTGGAAATGTATAAAGAGTGGAATTTTTAAAAGGTTTTCAATAGGCCTTAATGAGCTTGAAATCTTGCATAGCTGCTGCTTCTTGACCTATTCTTAACCTGCAATCATGTAACTTATTCTAAGGGCAAATCTAGATAAGTAAAGTATCCAGGGATGGTTCAGATTCAAATGATGCTTAAAAAGAGCTTCAAGCCATTTTGCTTCTGTCGCCACCACTACTATTTCTTAAGAGTGGCAGTAGCAAGAACCTTCCCTGCCCCTGTGGAAGCACAGACAGCCTGATAGTCAGCTGATTTCATGGGGGATCTGGAACCCTTCACTTCACTTCTAAATGCAGTCTGTGTTGCAAAGTTTACTGTGGGAGGGAAAAAAAGTATGTATGTTACCTTATTGGTATGGTACTGGCCTAGTATACTCAAGACCAGTGGTTCTCAACCTTCCTAATGCCACAACCCTTTAATACAGTTCCTCATGTTGTGGTGACCCCCAACCAAACCCTAACCCCCAACCATAAAATTATTTTCGTTGCTACTTCATAACAACCCCTGTGAAAGAGTAGATTGACCCCCAAAGGGGTTGCGACCCACAAGTTGAAAAGCACTGCTCAAGACTGTTTCTAAATGTGTCATGTGAGGAATGCTTCATTCCTTTAACATTCTATTTCACAAGTTTACTGAATTTGATTTAATGCCCTGTTTTTTTTTGGTCCCAGGATGGTACAAGTGGAAAGACTCCCCTGCATTTGGCAGTAGAAAACCATGATGAGATGGCTGTGAAACACCTTCTGAAAATGGGAGCCCAGGTGGATGCCCAGATGTACAACGGTTGTACCCCTTTGCACCTGGCTGTAGGCAGGAAGAACGCTGCTATTGCAGCTGTCCTTTGCCAATGTGGGGCGGATACCTTGCTGCGGAATATGGAGGATGAGACAGCCCAGGACCTGGCTGATGGCAACAATGATGTGAGATTCTTTTTGAGTCTAACTAGTCTACATTGCACATTTGTAGGAGTGAGAAGAATTGTCCTATCAGATCTAGAAGCAACATTGGTTCAGACTATATTGGGGTAGTTCTCAAGACATGTTTATACCTCTGTAACTAGTACTTGGAATTCTGCCAGTGATCTATCCTATCATTGTAGCTCTGTGCTGCTCTTTATATTAGTGGACACACAAAGGAGTTTTGTGTCTTTAGGCCATACATTGGTGAGGAGTCTATTACCTTTGTCATAATTAAAGAATATAAGGTTGAGTTGAAAATAGTCCCTTGCTCCTCATATCATCCAGATATCACCGAGAACATAAGAACATAAGTGAAGTCATGCTGGGCCACCCACAGCTCAGTTAATCCAGCAGTAGTCTTGCACAGTAGTCCATTTGATTCTGGGCTTCTCAAGCAGAAGACAAAGGCAAAACCTTTACCTGCTCTCAGCTCCCTGCATCTTGTCTTTAGAAGCATCCTGCCTGTCTCTCCAGCCCAGAGGTGTGGTACCTCGGTATCCAATCTAGTAACCATTGATACTATTTATCCTCCATGAATTTCTCTAACCCTTTCTTGAAGCTGACTGAAAAGCTGGTTTCTGTCACCACTTTGTCTGGTAGTAAATTTTACTACCAGATAACTTTCTGGGTGAAAAAATACCTCCACTTGTCAATCCTAACTCTCCTGCCTATTAGCTTCATGCAGTGCTCCCTGGTCCTAGTGGATAGGACCCTCTATCCACCTTTACCACTCCATGCATGATATTATAAGCTACAATCAGATCTCTTTTCAAGACTGAATAGTTCTAAGCACTGCAGCCTGATATCATAAAGGTGGTTCCAGCCCCTTGATCATTCTGGTTGTCCTTTTCTGTCCTTGTTCCAGTTCCACAATATCCTTTCTGAGGTGTGGTGATCAGAACTGTACACAGTATTCCAAAAGTGGCCTTACCATAGATTTATAAAGAGACATAGTAATGCTTGCAGATTTATTTTGTTCCATTCTTAATTATTCCTAGTATTGATTTTTTTTTTCATTGCTGCTGCACATTGGGTCAACAGCTCCACTGAGTTATATGTTAGGACCCCAAATTCCCTTTCCTGGTCCATCATCAAAACCTGAAACTTCATCCATTTATAGGTTTTATTGGGTGGGGGTTTGCCCCAGTGTGAATCACTTTCTAATATTGAAGCTTATTTGCCACTTGGTTGCTGGTTCCCCCAATGCCATGAGTTCCCTCTGGAGTTCTTCCCATTCTCTTTCAGTTTCCACTACACTTATTAATTAGGTGCCATTAGCAAACTTTGCTATCTCACTGTTTACTTCTGCCTCCTTCTAGATTATAGAAATGAATTAAAAAGCTTTTAGGAATCCACGTTTTACTTCCGTATTCTGAGAATTATCCATTTATTCTGTTATGTGCTTTTCAGTCAGTTACCAATACAGGACAGAATCTGTTCTCTTATTCCATAATTGATGCATTTATTCAAGAGGACTTAGATGAGGCACTTTGTCAAAAACCTTTTGAAAGTCCAGATACTAAATAGAGAAATAAGAGTGTTCAGTAAGAGGAAGTTGGAAAGTAAGTTTGTATAAACAGCATGTAAACCTGCCAAAGAGAGATAGGTGTGCAAGAGTCACAGTGTCACAAGTCCGTCCTCTATAAGGGTGAGTGCTGAAAAATATTACAAATAGAACTCACCTGCCTTCATTGTTCTTCTCATTCCCCTTGCTATCCCTCCCAGGTGGTTTTCCTCCATATGGTTCACAGTGAGGTCACTGAAACTCCTGTGCAGTGCGGTGGTCCTTGCCAAATTCTGTAGAACAGAAAGAAATATTACTAGGAGAAAGCTCAGGAGCTGTGGAATCACAATGGACTGTCTGGTGAAGTCACTATAATGTCAACCCACAAAAAAGACAATGAACCTAAGTCCACCAAGGACAACATGATAAATAAGGGTCTAGGTACATAAAAATACTATAAATGTATTCAAAAATTCATAACTCTATAATAATTTTAAAATAAAATTTGATTATTATAAGAATGCAATCATCAATCATGGTAGATGGTCAATATCTTTGATAAGAAGTACTTTTTCTTGCTGGTTTGTTGTTTTTCTTGATCGTTCTGTTCAGTTGCACAAACCAAGTAAAACGTCTAAACTTTGTGTAGCATATGAGGTGAGGATGAACTGTTCTAAGTGCGAGGAACAGAAAATAAATTCCTCTAGCTGGCTATTTTTATTTAAATGTCTACAGGTCCCTCTGTAGTCATTAGGAAAGGCTTCAATACTGTATGACTATGATGTTGGAGACCCTGAGATTGTACTATGGAATCAAAAGCTATTTAATATTTTATATTAAAAAATAATTTTACAAATAAATATTTTAGAATAAATATTTTACAAATAAAAAATTGACAGATAGTAGACAGGAGGTTCAGTGAACATTTCTATTCTATTCTACCTGTGTGGTAATTGACTAGAGTGTATTTAAGAGAGTGGATTCAAGTCACTGCTTATCTGAAAATCTTTCTGGGAGATGTTAATGGAGTTGCTATCTCAGCCTGACTGAATTCTCAGAAAGGTTTAGCCCTATCTACTCTTCTTTGAGGAAAGTCTTTCACACTACAGCTGAATGGCTGTAGTGCAGTAAGGCTAGGCTACGCTGGGATGCTTTCCCCATTCACACCTAGGCAGGTAAGGATCATGTGGGCACGTTTTCCTACCTGCCTACGTGCGAAAGGGGAATCCATCCCTGTGTGGCCTAGCCCGAAAAGGCTCGTGTGGGGGTGAGACACCCCTCCAAGGCCTGCCCCCCATTGGATCGAATTCGACCCAGGGGCAGGCAGACCTGTCGCGTTCCATCCCCAGTTCCCACAGTTTCTAGGGGACCAGATTAGGTCCCCTAAGGCCCGCAGGAATCCCCCCCGGGCACGGGCCTATGCGGGGACATGTGTGCACGAGAGGCACTAGGTTACAAAGTGGTGAGCTGGGCCAGCGGCGCTGGGAATCTGCACACGCTACCCATTCTGACCCACTTACTCCTGTGCCCGGGGGGGGGGTTCCTGCAGATCCTAGGGGACCTGATCTGGTCCCCTAGAACCCACAGGAACCCAGGGAAGGAAGGCGACCGGGTTGCCCAATGGCTTCAGCCAGAGGCAGGGCCTGCAGCTGTCAGGGAGGGAGCGTGTTTTATTGAATATTGTGATCTGCCCTGGGACCTTAGGATGAAAGGCAGGATTCAAATCTAATGAAATAAGCAAATAAATAGCAAAAGGAGCTTGGGAAAATGGGCAAAACCCAATATTGCTTCCTGTATCTGGTGGGGGTAGCAAGAGGCACCATCACTGCTCTCAAAATATCAGCACTGGCCACCGGTTTCCAACAAGACAGGCACACTAACATATTAAGGCCCCAAATGACAGATTCCAAAGACCTAACGAACCATCCTGAGCACACCTGCCCAGCTTTTATGACTGCAGAGACTACCGCTGTTCTCTGATCTGTAGGCTGCCACCAAATGAGAACATCATCAAAATGATAACAGTAATGATGGCCTAAGTGCCCCCCCTTCTCAGTAATTCTGTAACCTTCCTTCAGAAATGCATACTGTATATTTCTGTGGCTAGTTGAGATGTACTTTTTCATCCCAGCCTTTAGATACTTAAATGTCCCCCTTCATGCTATTACGCTGCACCAGGAGCTTGTTAGTTGCTCAACTAATTTTTTTTAACAAGCTCTAATATTTGTTATTATGGGTTTCAGTTTCTTCCTTTTTACAATTTTTTTAACCTCCCTTGGGATTGTATAGCACAAAGCAAACCTGCATAGCACAGCATGGTCTGTATTCTTGTTAGACCTTGAAAACTGTTTTATGAATGCCTTAGTAGTCTTTCTGCTCACATGCTGTTATCTTCTCCATTTCTATTGGCAGATCCTTATGCTCTTGCCGTTCGATGACTTGAAGATCTCAGGAAAGCCTGTGGTGTGCTCCAGTTGAGCATCCTAAGACTTGAGTTGGATAGGTGGGTTGCTCATCTTTGGGTACTGCTACTTCAGGTTGACAGGGAACAGAGCTGGTCACCACCAAATCATTCCACATGTTGCAAATCTGAGCCTTTGCACTTCTTTGGATGCCTTACATAATATGCGGAACCAAGGAAATTGGTGCAAAAGAAAATACTGTTCTGTTCTTTGCAAATTGAATATAATCCTTGGATGATGATGTGGAACTGTCTACCTGTTTTGTCTGGAATAGGAGCAATTGAGAGTCCAGAAATTCTAGAAGAGTGTCTTGACTTTTCTCCAGACAGTGAACTGAGGTAGTATATGCCTTTTTTTCCTTCCTGCTCTTGGTCCCTAGTACTATTTCTGTGGTACCAAGGACCGCACAGTTATCCTATTCATTCACATTGGCTCTCCTGTTGCCTTCCACAGAAAATATCTCTGAGAAGCAGAATTGCAAGTCAGCCCTTTCACCTAGCTGCCTCTGACAGATGGAACATTTTTGCTTCAAAATAGCTTGGGTTTCAAGGATTTATTGCTCCCTTATCAGAATTGTTCCCTACATCCTGAGTCTTAGAGCTGATCAGTACTTCTATTTAGGAGTGAATGACAGCCACTGGATGATTCAATTATCTTGATTCTCCATGCATTTTAAATGGTAAGATTAAGTATTCAAAACCACTTGTGAGGATTGCAAAATGAGGTTTTGAAAATCATGACTTCTTCAGTAAGAAGGCTTGGAATCATAGAATGTATGTAATGGTATTCCCCCTGTAGATAAGATTTTTATCTGTCTCACAGGTGAAAAACATCCACTTAACACATTTAGACTTGCTTCAGCTAGAGAGAAGTATTTGGGTCATCAAATGGCAGAAATAGTCAGGTCAGTATGTAATCTAGTCCTATGGACTAGGGAAATTCCCAGTTCTTGCTAGCTAATGCAGAGAATTCTTAGAGGAGAATTCCCAGTTCTCTCCATCCCACTATTTGCTACTTAGGAGTGGCTGCTTTAATGTGGCAAGTCCTGGATGGTGCAATCAGCTGGGATGCTCTAGGGAGAGGCTTTGTTTATTTCTTTTTCTGTTTTTTTTAAGGAGACCAACTCAGCAGCCACAGCTTTTATGTAATGTTTTTCCAGCAGTGTTCTTATTTTTACATTTTTGTGTGTGTTTTATTTGATTCAAGAACTTTGTGCTTTTTCCATCAATGTCATGGGTTTTGTTAATTTTTAATTTTATTTTCAGATCCAATAAAATTCATAAAGCTATATAAACTCAGTGTGCCAAGTTGTGTGAGGTTCATTGATCTGAATACAAACACTTAGTAATACATTCTTCCTGCAAGCACCCTTGAAGGAAATGGATTACGTAGAGCCATTTCGGTCTGGCTTCAGACCCCAGTCAAATGACCTTGTTGATGACCACCTCCAGGAGAGAGACAGGAAAAGTGTTACTTTGTTGGTTTTCTGGGATTTCTCAGTGGCTTTTGATCATTGACTGTGGCATGCAGGAAATGCCACAGAATTTGGGAGTTGTTCTGCTCCTATCTCCAAGAGTGGCTTTGGGAGAGTTCTGCTCGATGCCCTGAGAACTCACTTATGGGAATCCTCAGGGATTGATCTTATCTCCCATGCTCTTTAACATCTATATGAAGCCACTGGGAGAGGTCATCAGGCGTTTTGGAGTGAGATATCAATACGCAGATGACCCACAGCTCTGTCTCTCCATGCCATTTGAAACAGGAGAGTCAGTCAGAGTGCTTGATATCTGCTTGGAAGCAGAAATAGGCTGGATGGGGGAGCAGTAATCTGAAACTGAATCCAGACCAGATGGAGATGCTGTGAATGACTGGTTCCCATGTTCATAAAGAAGGGAGGCATCCTGTACTTTATGGGGTTTCTTTGTTCTTAAAGGGACAGGTGTATAATTTGGGGGTGTTGTTGGACTCGTTGCTGACATTTGAAGCTCAGTTGGAAGCAGTGGGTAGGAGTACCTATTTCCAACTATGGCTAGTTTGCCAGCTATGGCCTGACCACAGTAATTCACGCTCTGGTAACTTCTGGATTGGATTATCATAATGGACTGTCTTCAAGCTGCCCTTGAAAACTGTTTGGAAGCTTCAGCTGGTGTAGAACACCGCAGCTAAAATTGCTGACTGGTATAGCTGGCTGGATGCACATTGTGTCAGTGCTAAAAGAACCACCCTGGCTGCCTGTTTGCTACTGAGTCCAATTCAAGGTACTAATGTTAACATATAAGGCCCTAAACAACTTGGGCCCTAAGTATCTGAGAGAATGGCTCCTCCCATGCATCCCTGCCCATGACCTAAGATCTGCTAATGAAGCCCTCTTGTTGGTACCACCACCTTCAGTAGTTAGGGGGGTTGGGAATGCATGGACAGGCATTTTTGGTTGTAGTCCACAGGTTACGGAATATTCTTTCTTCCAAGGTGATGTTACAGAACATTGTCTGGACATGTGTATTATGTGGGGAAATTAGCCTAGGCCAGTCCTGGAAACTTCTCTACTGGAGCCCTGGGAGAGGAATTTTGCACAGAAGTCAAACTTCACTGCTGGCAAACTACAGAGCAGGCAAGCAAGCTGTCTGTAGGCAAATTTGGCAAACTAGAGTTTTTAGGAAGCAGCAGGCACTCAGGATGGAAAACAGTGCATAGCAGCTGCTGGATCGGAGAATGTTCTTCAGCAGCAACAGGATACTAGACCAGTGACAATGAGCATATCGCGAACAGGAATCAAAGATATGGACAGGGTGGAAAGTGACAGAAAGTGATAAGAACTGTTGAGATGATGGGGACCCAAACCACTGTAACAACAGAGGACCATAGGAGTTGATGGGAGGGGGGGGGATTAAAACTGAACCGTACTGCTCCTTGTTTTCTATTCTTATGCATTCATAATCTGGGAGGCAGAGACCCTGTTCCTAAAGTCCAGCCTAAGAGGCAGGGATCAGGAACCAATGATAAACCTGGATGGTACAGTTAAAAAAAGAAAGGTGCATCCCAGAGGCAGGGGCTGAAGGTTCTTTTCAGGTGAATGGAGAAAGGAGAGGCCAGGTGAATGACAAAGAAAGCAAAGGAGATATATGATTAGAGGGGATTCTGGTTACATCATATCTGAACTGATGATCTGGTTTCACTGCAAACAATAATAAAGTAGGACAAAAGATTTAATCAGAACTTTCTGAATTCTACTTATCATTCCTGAGAGGAAATCTCCAGATATTTACTGTAAATAAAAGGTTGGTCTCTGTTGCACAATAGCTCCTTTGCTGTGTATTGGTATATAAATCTCTAGACAGTGACCAAACTGAGGTGATGGGATTTCCCTTCTGGTTTGGCCTATCTTTGTAATTGCAGATGTAATCAGCTGCTTTCTTCCTGAAAGCAAACTGGTTTGCTATTTTTATTACCAGAGACATTAATATATAAACAACCAGAGGCCTAGCTTTTAACAATGTATTTTATATTTTTTAATATGGCCTGCTAAAAAATACTCTATTTCATGAGCATAATTCTGTACATCTAGCCTAGCTGCCAATAACAGTGTGCAATCATAACTTCATAGTCCAGAGCTATCCGAGCCTTGGCGGAGCCCTGCCTTTGCTCAGCACAGCACTCAACAGTGAAGAATTCTGGGAGCACATGGCTAAAGTGTGCCAGGCAAGTTCAGTGGATGTATTCAAAAGACTAGTGGAGACTGAGGGAACAACACCCTCCTCCCATGCAGGCACTGTCACTGTTTTAGTAATGCTGTTTAATCTGTTTTTATTATGATTTTATTGTGGTCCATCCTAAATCCTTCAGGTATAGGGCAGAGTAGAAATATATACAAACATTCTTCCATTAATACTATTGTTCAGTTCATCTGAGATGGATTATTTAGATGAAAGACTCCTAACAATGACACATTGAACCACAGTACCTGAGGAGTCACTGCATGAGAAGAAGAGTTTCCTTTTCTACCCCACTTGTCTTACCCATTTAAGGGGACTCAAAGTGGTTGGCAAAGCTTTCTGTTCTTCTCTCCACAACAGAACACCCAGCTGGTTTTGTGGAGGATGGCAGAATCAAACCTGGTATTCCCAGATAAGAGTCTGGCTCCCTAACCACTAGACCAAACTGACTCCCAGTAGACAGTAGAGCTATTAAAGAGAAGTTTGCCAAGAAAGTAAAATACCTTAATTTTCCAAATGTGACCGTTTCCTAAGTTTAAAATAGCTGCTCTTGACTGCAGCTCCTCCTGGTGGTTCCTTCAAAGCCCTGCTGCAACATAATGAAATGCAACTCCAGTGCATAAACATCTCTCTGCTTGGTATATGGTGTTGCTTTGTTAGAGTGGAAGAGGCAAGATTAGAATAACTTGATGGCTCATGATCTTATCGCTCATGCTTGGATGATGAGCTGTCTGGTATCTGTGAACTCGCATGTAGAAAGGTTGGGCTTGATCTTCCGCCAGTGCTGAAGTAAAACATTCATAGAATTTCTGGAGTATGAATTATTCATGAATAACTGATGGTCATACACTGCATTCCTGTTTTCATGAATAAGGCTATTCAGGAAGTCGTGTTAGGAATATTCTAGAACTCTCTAGGGATTCTCTAGGAAAGAGGGAGCATGCTTTAGTGGATCCTCTGCACAAAACACTTCATAATTATAAATGCTGATTTCTGCATTCTCATATCCCTTGCAGGTACTTCATCTCACCTGATATGTGGTCCATCTAAGAACATATACCATAGTACATGATGCAAACAATAATTTGAAGGCCCCTTCCGCACTGGGCCTTATTCTGGATTATATCCCAGAATAGGGACCTGGCATCTGCATGCGAGTCCAAACTATGGCGGACCCCACCTGGGACCTTCCATTGTCTGCACTAGCATGTGGATGGCAGGTCCCTATTCCACGGTATAATCCAGAATAAGGTCCAGAAAGGGCCTAAATCTGTGGGTATGGAATAAAGATGCTCCATTTCGCATCCATATTTTTCTATGTATTCAGCTCTGGAGAACATAAACTACAATTCCTTATTATTACATTTAGATAATTTCCAGTTATGCTATGCTCCAAAAGATTAGTTGTTGGAGACTCTGTTGCATGCATGTCATGCCTGTCGGTTTACCATAGGCAACTGCTTAATTGCTATGGGAACAGGTTTGTGGGCTTGAAGATGTCACTGGTCAGGAGGCATCTCCTTATTTAGCGTGACATTCATTCTACTACCTGCACTTCTTTCATTTTTGAAAAACATATTATTTTAAAAATATGGAACAAATGGCAAGCCACAGCATATTATTGTAACAGGTTCTGCCTTCTGAACGCCAAACACCAGTTGGAAATATTAAGTCTTATATTCCGCTAACCTCAGCTTGTTTCAGTTGGTTTTCATTTCAAAAGGAAGCACAGAGTGAATTTAAAACTGGGCAGTTTCTTGCTGTGAAAATCTCTGTTCTTGTAAGAGCAAATTTCTGCCTAAGAGTCTACCAGAGCAAAGCTTTACAACATGCATAACACAGGCTAGTAAAATGTCAGTGTAGACCTGGGGCCTGTTTGCACTTGGCCATATTCAGAAATATATCTCAGGATAGAGGTCTGTTGTCCACATACTAATGCAGACTCTGACAGGTCTCACCTCAGGCCTGCTGTAGCCTGTACTAGCATGTGGACAGCAGGCCCCTGTTCTGGAATATATTTCTGAATAAAGCCAAGTGCAAACAGTCCCCTGGTTGAGACTTCCAGAGTCCATCTCAACCCAACATTTTCTGATGGCTGTATATTGCTGTCCTCCTGTTCTATCTAGACAACCTAAAGTAGCAGGGAGTGATACTGTTTATTTAACATGCTTTTACTCAGAGCAGCTTACAGTACAGAATATCAGACAATTCCCTGCCTTCAGACATGCAATCTAAAACAACAACAACAACAACGGAAAAGTGTAATTTGGAAGGAAAAGGTGGGTGGAAAGTTGCTTAGAAGGCAGTTGAAGGAGGGCTTTGGTCAATTATAGGGCAGAGGGAGAGCTCCTGGAGTACCATCCTGTCTCATTTTTCTATACCCTTGTAGTAGAATGGCTGCCCAGATGGTATCTTCACCCATACCATTCGCCGTTACTATACCAAACTGTTTTGGAAAGCACCAGTAAGTGACTGAAATACTGAGATCATGTAGGCTGTTCTGGCATTAGGTCACATGGAAGACATTATCCATGTATACAGTATCCATTGCTATGAAAATTGCTATATCTGGTGTAGACCTCCATGACCGGAGACATTAATAATCTATTATCCCAGGGCAATGGAGTCCATCTCTGTGTGATTCTGTGTTCCATTTACAGCTCCGTTGAGCCACTGAACTAAACTTCTTGTTTGAAGTTTTGATGATACTCTTGCCAGGGTGTAATGATGGAGCTGTTCATCTGCACTTACTCTTTATCCTGCTCCAAAGACAAGGAGTTTTCCTTCTATTTGGGTGCTCTTGAATCCCATGAATGAAGAAGAACCCTTCTACAGCTGACTCCAGGAATAGCTTTGTCCTGAATTAACCTCATCTTAGTTCTTTCCAGTTTTAGTGCAACTTCAAGTCACATTTGTACCACCAGTTATAACCAATTGCTAGCATGAAAGAGAATTAAATGAAACTGATACAGCAAGAGGGCGGTGAAGTTTTTAGCACTCAAAAGAAAAAAAGCTTTCAAGATTCTTTTAGCTACGCCTAGTCTGTTTATTAGTTACTGTTACAAAGTATCTCTGAAATGATGTTCAATGTAAGAATAAAAATATTTAAAATATGTAATTTAAACATAACATATTGAAAACTGTTAAATAAAAATGAAAGTAGATAACTACAGAGATAAAATATTACTCTTGCAATATGTCCAATACATAAAGGATGCTTTGATCTGAAATGCTTTTTCAGCTGCTGCTGCTGCTGAAAAAGGCTTCTCTCACACCATCACCTTAGCACTTGAGCTGCTGAAGACACAGAGGCACAGACCTCTTAGCGAAAACTTGGGGTGGATGGAAAGCTTGCTTTGCTCTCCCTGTTAAGCTTTATATCCCCACCATTGCCAGCTCCACATAAGCTATCACATGAAGAGATGTTCTAAGAGACACTGGAGTCCTTACTAATGCAAACTTTTATATGTGTAGTACTTGAGAATTTAGCCCAGGAAGATTCTTAGACTGAACAAGATAAATATGTGGAAGGTAAATGTTCTGTCAAGGGATGTGAGAAGAGCACCTGAGACTTGGTGTGAAGAATTCTGATGTCACTACCTTGTACCCTGATCCTTCTGTTGTATTAAAACACTGTCAATAAGCCGTGAGACTGAAGGTGCTGTTTTCTTTCATATGTGGGTACCACTGCTGCTTATGAGCAGGCCCTTACCAGGGCCAGCAAAAGGCTCCAGCCATATTGACCAGGGTCAGGATGTTGATAAATGCCCCCTCCTTCAGATGGCTTCCTGTGTATCAAGTGGCACCACAGTCCTAATCTGATGTATTAATAAATTGTTAGCATAAAGTAACAATGAGGGACCACTGTCAGGCTGGCAAAGAATGACCAAGAGACTCTTTCTTGAAAAAGATGAACAGTGAATTTTCCAGCTCAGCGTTAGGACATTTCTTGTTGGGAGCAACTTGGAACAGAAAGCCCAGCATATTTATATGTTTCATAGCTGGGCAGGGTTTAGCCCTTAACCAATGAACAATAATTGTTTTTCAAAACCAATTTAAACTTGGAGCCAAAACCTCAAAGACAAATGTAACACTTGACCTCAGCAGGGACGGGGAAGTCAACTGTCATTTCCAAAACAACAGGCAGCCATTATATACATACATACAGAATCCCATAGGTGGCAGAGATCTTGCACACAACTATTAAGGCAGGCAGCTAGCCCTGCCTGACACCCTCTCAGTAATAGCCCCAAGGCTGTGGAATAGTCTCCCCTCTGAGGTGCATCAGGCTCCTTCACTGTATATGTTCAGGAAGATGGTGAAGACGCACCTCTTTGCTCTGGCTTTGACTAAATGCAGATACAATTTCCTCCACTTGTAGATATTATTGTTTTAATATCTACTGTTTCATTTTAATATGTCTGATTTTAAATGTTGTTACCCGCCCTGAGACCTTCAGGTTTTAGGCGGGATAGAAATGTAAATAAATAAATAAATTATGCTCTGCTCCTAGTGATTGCATGAACACGCATGTTGGGGTTTTGATTTTTACAGCAATATGGAACAGAAGTCTTTTTACTGAAAGATGCTCAGGAATAATTCTGGCTGGCCTTTCTGCAAAGTAAATGCTCTGCCAAACTCACTTAAAAATATACTTTATATTAGCCTGCAACCCCGCAAGCACATTATAACAATAAACATTTTGCTAAATCACACTTCCCACTCATCTAGGCCCTGGCCTGCTTAGTTTCAGCAAAATTAAGAGATCCTTTTCTGCCTTCAAGTTAAGTTGAGAGTTTTATCTGTCTCATCAATTTCTACACCTAGTATTCACTTCTGCTTCGGCAGAACCCTTACTGTTCATTTTAGTCCTGGGCTTGTCCCAAGGCATGAATTCTCAATATTCTTTGCTTTAACTACCCTGGGGAGAGGGGAGAAACAATTGAAAAATGTATGACTTATTCTCCTGGTGGTTCAAAATGTGGAGCAGAAAATAAGCAGGGGAAGAGATTTACCTGTGGTAGGCAGGTAGTTAAACCAACACTGAAGAAAAAGGTTTGTAAAAAAGCACAGAGCTGGTCCTTGTGGACTGTGGTTGTGGTCACACTCAAGATTTAATCCAGTTTCAGTCCACTTTCAGAGTGAATAATCAGCAAAGTGACAAGCTGTTTCCTTTCAGTATAAAATAACACAAAAATTCACCTTAGGGATAGATGTGGAAAGAAAATTACTGGTCACTTTGCTGATGTGTTTTCTCGTTCCGAAGGTGGACCGAAGCTGGATTAAACCTTAGGTGTGACCACAGCCTGAGTGAAAACAGGCTCCTGGACTAGAAGGCTCCTGGCCCAATCCAGAGTGTATTTCTTAAATTCCCGCAGAAGGCTGAGCTGAGGACAAAGCTATCCAGATAAGGAGAAAGGCTTAGGAGATGTTCCCAAACATCATGCTCCGTTCTCAGGGGGCATAGCTAGGTCTGACCCGCTGCCCTCTGCAGAGGGAACGTTTACACTAAAAAGAGACTGATTCCGAATAAAAGAAGGACCGCTGCCCAAGCTTAATGAAACTTGACTTGGGGTCTGGTACGGCCAATCGATATTCGACTTTCCGCCATGCCACAGCCTTGGTTGTCCCATACTGGTTGCTGCCCGCCCCATCTTGCTGCAATACCGGCAGTAACTTGCGGCGGGTTGCACTGAGCAGCTTGCGGGATGCCCGATTTCTCTCTCCACGGCCGGCCCGAAACTGTTCCAGGAAGCCTCCGGGCCGGTGGGTGGCGCTGCGGGGCCCCTGAAGTCCTCCTCGCTCGCTCGCCTGGGCGAAAGGCCGGTTCCTGGCTGCTGCTGGCCGTGGTGGCGGGAGGGAGGGAGGGAGGCCGGCGGCAGGCACACACGGCCGGGCCGGGCTGGGCTGGGCTGAAGAGCTAAACCGAGGGGAGCGCCGCACACCGGCCCGACCGGCGCCATGGGCCGCAGGTAGGTTGCTGCTTCGCCTTCGGCGCGGTGGCGCAGCGAGCGGGGGGCCAGTTGGGGGCGCCGGGGATAAACCGGGGCCGCCCCCGCTGCCTCGGCCCTGGGACCAAGGAGCAGGGGTCGCCTACGCGCGCTTGGCATCGCCGGGGCGCATCTGGGTGGGCCGTGGACGGGGCGCGACGAGCAGAGGGGAGGCTTAGGATCCAGCCGCCAGACTGCCAGGGTGGTTCTGTGGGAGGGCAGCCGCTCCTCCCTGCTCGTGCCCTGAGGCTCAGTCCGGCTTCGGTCCGCTTTCAGAGCATCACGTCAGCAAAGTGACTAGTAATTTTCTGTCCACATTACCTATCCCAAAGGTGACTCTTCCGAATTAGTTAACACTGAAAGGAAACAGCTAATGTCACTTTGCTGATGTATTCTCTCACTCTGAAAGCGGATTGAAGCTAGATTAAACCTTAAGTGTGACCGCAGCCGAGGAGAGGCTTTGTGGTAGTGCATCACCGTATTACCTAAGAGCGGGATTGGGGTGTGAGAAAGATCTAAAATCTTGTCCCAAAATGTGCAGCAGCTGTGTATGAGCATTAGGGTGTTTTTCCACTTAGCACTTAAGTACCTTAATGGGTACTTTAGTGCTGTTGGAAAAAAACCCTTAGAATGCCTATGCTGTGTGCAGATAATAATTATGTCCTATTTACTTCAGAGTAAACCCCGTTGATATACTTTTCAGTCTCAGCATCCCTCTTTTTTTTAGCTGGATTCATAATCGTTCTGTGAGATTGGTCATTGCTAATCCTCCCCATGCCCATGCCCTTGTCCATGCCATCCCTTAAGCAGTTTGAAGCCGGATGGATGGATGCGTAACTAAGTCAAGGTCTATTTACAGCAGTCTATTAAACAGCCTTATCTGGGACTAAACGCTACTGAACAAATTTATATTTACTGAGCAGACATCATCTATGAAGTCTACAGTGATAGAACCAGGAATAGTACAAAATAATTCTCTAATTCTATAGAGTACTTTAATGTTGTATATGCCATTTTAATAGAAATCAATTTCTAATGCTTTGTGCTGTTCTTTACGTATAGTAAGTAGTAAAATAATAAATCTTCCCTGATGCACCCCAAAATTTTAATCCATGCTAGCTTTGTGAACTTGGGTGACAGTGATTTCAGGATTATGAATCTGATAGTTTGTGTTAGCAGTAATCAGATACAAAAAAAAAGGTTCTTCCAGACCAAGTTGCACAAAATGAGTGAGATAAATCATAGTAAAAATGCCACTGCTACAGGAATTTGTTTTATTTAAGAATTTCTATTCTGCCCTTTACCAAGATGTCTCAGAGCGGTTCACAGTGACAACAATAATAGTAATACATTTTTAAAAATCTTAAAATATCTTCTGTCTACTTCTTGGACAAATTGATGCAGTTTTCTTGACAACAGTACCAGCTGGTTACTTTTGCCTTCTTCCAAGATTTTTTTAGCCTTGCAGTGCAGTGTAATCTACAGTATGCTAAAAATAATCCGGAAGGATTCTGTGTCCACCTCGGGAGCGTCCGCATACAGAGCCCTAAGACGTGGCACATGGGAGTCAATATTATGTGCTCATTTGCTTGACAGTTCATCTGCTTCAGCGCAAACTTGTTGCCTTCCCAGCAATGTAAATGGAGGTAACGCTACCAGTAAAGCAAGCGAGCAAGTGAGCGAGGTTATTTTCCCATTCATCCCCTCCTTGTCCATGGCCAGTGGGGGAGGAAGGGATGAATGGTAAAATAACTTTGCTCGCTCGCTTGGCGGATGAAGGGATATTGCAATGCTCCTCTTGCCACCATTGCCGCTGCCACCGTTCCTGCCATTCCATGGGGACAGGCAGTTACGGTTTGGATCTGCATTGCCCCAAACCACATGGGGATGCTTTATTCCGCATTACAATGCGGATTTTTATCACACATGTCCAAATTGCACCGGCTGGCTTGCATGCGGATGCGCCCTTAGTCTCGTTTCATCCTAGAGCAGTGGTTCTCAACCTTCCTAATGCCGCGACCCCTTAATGGAGTTCCTCATGTTGTGGAGACCCCCAACCACAGGGGCGGAGCAGCTGGGAGGTGGGAGGGAAGGGGGGTGGGAGACTTGTCGCGACCCCTCTGAAAGGGTAGTTCGACCCCCAAAGGGGTCCCGACCCCCAGGTTGAGAACCACTGTCCTAGAATATTGTGTGACAACCCGAACTGCTTTGATGGGGTTGAGGTAAATATCATCACTGCATTTCCACAATCTACTAAGAAGGTTGTTGTTGTTCAGTCATTCAGTCATGTCTCTTTGTGACCGCTGTGGAGCAGAGCACTCCAGACCCCTCTGTTTTCCACCGTCTCCCGAAATCCACTCACTTGTAACCATGCAAAAAACAAAGGTTTTTTCTGGCATGACCTGTTCTAGTTAATATCATGCTGGCCTGTAACAACTACTGCAGTGTACAGCTTACTTTAAAATCTTCTGAGATATGATTACACTTGGAATTTTAGTTAGCCATAAACAAAGCAAGTGTGATATTGCAACAGAAAAAGCAAACAAGGTTAAGGGTTGTATAAGTAGCAATATAGTTTCAGAATTACAGAAGGTAGGAGTTGCATTCTCCTTCATAGAATCACAGAGTTGGAAAGGACCCCCAAGGTCTTCAGGCCCAACCCTCTGATTAATGCAGGATGAACTAGACCATCCTGGACAGAACTTATAACTTCATGAGGTAACTTATCCCACTGACTGAGAGCTCTCATTGTCGTGAAGTTTTTTTCTAATATCCAACCTGTATCTACTTCCTTACAATTACATCCTGTTGGTTCTAACCTGCCGTTTGAGACAATTGACAATAGGTCCAATCCCTCTACAGTGTAACAGCCCTTTGGCTATCTGAAGACAATTATCATATCCCTCCTTCCCTATCTCCTTCTCTTCCGTAGACAGAATGTACCTTGATCTACTGAGGTTCCCTATAGGGCTTACTTTGCAATCCTTTTACTATCTTGGTAGCTCTCCTTTGAACTCGCTCTCGTGCTTCAGTGCTGTTTAAATCTACCTTGAATACTGTGTTCAGTTCTGGGCACCTAACTTTAAAAAAAGAAATAGGTTCAGAGATGGGCAGGAAGGTTGATCTGGAATGTGGAAGCATGATCCCACGAAGTGAGATTGAGAGAATTAGCCATGTTTAGATTTGATAGCACTCATAAAATCTGGAAAGTTGTCATAAGTCACAGCTTATTCTATATGCTCCTAAAATGCAAGATAAGAAGTATTGGGTTTAAATTACAAAAAAGTGAATTCTTGTTGAGTGTCAGGAAGAAAATATATTGTTTCCCCAATAACATTATTTCAGCAGCAGAACTAATTATGCAGAGGGATTGCAGCCTTTCCTTTAGTTGGTGTATTCTATGTGGAGACTAAATAATTATTTGTTGAAAAAGCTTTCATTTGGTGGGAGCTTCAGTGACCTCCATAATCACATCTGATTCAATGCGCAATGGTTGCCAGGGCCTTATTTTTTAAGAAATGGGGCATTTGATATATTCAGTTTTGTAAATAAAAAATGACTCTGGCACATTTTATTATCAGGCTTGTTAGGCCTGCTGTGGTTGTGTAGAAGAGTCTCACTTGAATGACAAGTATTTTTGTTTTTGTTTTTAATGTTTCCTTCTGCATAGCTGTTAAATTCTCCATAGGTAACCAGGTTCAGCATACTTGTTCTTTTTGAGGAATGAGGAAATCTTATTCAAAATATTGAAGTCAAATCCCATTTACTATAATTATCTTGTCTGCTTCTTTATGCACGCGTGGAAATTGCAAGGTGGCCAGATTGGTAAAGGGATGGGAATATTCCATATTTAATACCTGTAAAGCAGAGGGAACTTCAGCAAATGTAGCTTGTCGTACAAGATTTATGTACTGAAATTCTTTTTACCTGGGTTTTAAAAGAGTACTGTCTTCTGTTGCATAAGATGATTCTACAAAATAACATCCAGCTGCTGCTGTTGGATTAGATAACAGCATGATCCATAAAGGAGAAGGGTCCTGACGCCCATTGCCTCCCGTCATTGAAACTGAAACCGAGGATTCCCTAGCTGCAATCTTTATGGGTTGGAGGGATTCCCTTACCTGTCAAGATGCCAGCAAGGCAATCCCCTGCTTTGATCTTCATGGACAAGGTGGTGGTGGGCAAAAAAAATACTGCTGTTTCTCTTAATTGCAGGGGGAAGTGTACTATGCTTGTAGTGCTCTTCTCTCTTCCTGAGTGGATCTTGCCTGAGTATTTCAACCTTCAGAATAGCGTTTTTCAGAAACTTAATATGTAATGAAACACTACAGTGTTTCATTACATATTAAGTTTCTGAAAAAGCAAACTGAAAATGGCCAGAGCTCTCCTTTGACATAATACAATTGAAAGAAAAGACCAGTTGAGACCACTTATCTTGCATACCTGCCAGTACATTTAACTGGTTCAGAAATGCCCTAAATGGTTTGTACATTTGAGATCATTGGGCTTTTGAGCACAGTGTTCATAGTTATTCATTATTTGTTTCACATCTTATGAATTTTTGAGCAGTTGTTTGATTCACACAAACCACCCTGCAGTGTGGAACCAAGTTGTGCAAATAGTTGTCACCTATGGAACACTGGAATTAGGAAAACCATGGGGGCCCAGTCTATGGGCCAGCGGCAGAGATGAGATGAAGTCAAGTGATATGGAAGTCAGTGGCACTGCAGAGGGGAAACCCAGTTTACTGCTGTGACAATGGCACTGTGAAGGGTGATTTTGTCTACCTGTGTAAGTACGTGGCATTTCAGAAGCCAAATCACATTACTAAACATTTCTTGGATTGCATTAAACAAGTAAAGTCACTCTTTACTAATTCAATAAAAGAAACTATGTAATCTAAGGGGTGGCTGTGTAACATCTGCCGTCTCCAAGAGTAACTTCTTTCTTTTGTGCAATATTCCAAAGAATATTTAAGTGTTAGTTTCCTTATTCTGGCTTCTCAGGGTGAAAAGTAACCATCTCAGAAAGATACTACAGTGTTATGATTTGGTTTCTGATTTCTCACATTCTATCATAAATAATTTAGAATTTGTTTGGTCTAATTCACAGTGCAGGCTTAAATTAACTTTGCTCACTCTGAAGTAAGTCCTTTTGTGTCCAGTTGTGTTTACTCCAGAGAAGTAAGGTTAGGATTGCTATCCCAGTACCTGTTTGAGTGTATTTCAACCGGGAATGAAGGATGTTTATAGAGTATATATGATCAAATTCCAGGACTAGGTTCATACATGAGTTCATACATTTAATATTGACAGTACTTAGGTGTATCCACCTCTGCAAATGTAATGATGACTTGACAATAGCTTTCATTGTTTCATTTCCTAGTACACTCTGAAAGCTAGCTGAGCAGCAGCATCTGCACATTCTAAGCTCTGTATTCTATAAAACTGCTAAGCTAGAGAAGCTACTTAATTGATGGGACCATTTTTTTCTCAGCCCTTCCCTGGAGGTGTCGATGAGAGATGTTTTAAATTTTTCCTTGTTTTCAAAGTGTTCTTCTTTGCTAAGAAGATAGGAGCTGAAAAAGAATCGCATGGGTTTGTCGTTTGCCAGCTGTTAGATCAACTGTGTCATCATCTCTTGAAGACCAAGGTTGACTTGTATACAGCACCATCTAGTCTATTGTATGCCTATCCATGTCCCTTTAAGACAGATGGGAGAATGAGACCTCTGCTGATCGATAGCCTGATGCTATGTAGCATTTTTGGATGGTCATCCTCTTATTACTATATATTCCACACACTGAGGTTGAACAGCTTAGATTTCACTGAGTCATACGTAATTTACGGCATGGGGCTAATAATTGAAGAAGACATTTGCACAATGAAACTTCCTTGACCAAGAATCAGATCTCACAAGCAGCAAGGTTGTTATTGGCAGTGACGGTGGGAAGAACGGCTGCCTTTTCAAGCTTCAGTTGAAAAACTGATCAGTGCAGTGCAGTGAATGCAGAATTGTTCTCTGGCACTCTGCAGCAACTGGTCTGGAGTAATTACATCCTTCTGATCCTATTCTTGCACTGACTAAATTAAACTGTAGCCTGTGCATTTAACTCAAACTATTTAAATAAAATGCCAGTGACATCAACCCTTTGCTATTTGTCAAGGACTTTGCTTTTTGCGTGACAGTATCATTATAACCAGCCTTCATGTTGTATTAATTGTTACAAAATAATGTAATTATCAGGCCTGGGCTTCTTCCCACAAAAAGAAGAAGAAGAAGCAGCGTTGCCTTTTGTACCCCACTTTTCTCACCCATTTAAGGGGACTCAAAGCGGCTGACAAACCTTCTGTTCTCCCCACAACAGAACACCTTGTGAAGTAGATGGGGCTGTGAGAGCTCAGAAGAGAGTTGTGACTAGCCCAAGGGCACCCAGCTAGCTTTGTGGAAGAGTGCAAAGTAAAACCTGATATTCCCAGATAAGAGTCCGGCTCCCTAACCACAAGACCAAACTGGCTCAAACTGGTAGATAAAAGAGAGAAAAGTATAAGGTGCTTAATTACATACCCAACATAATGAAATATAGGATATCGAGCCTTTTTATTTTTTGCAGAAAGCTGGTTTTATCTCTTCTAGCTTTTGTAAATTAAGTCTTTCAGGATTAGTTGCGTCCTACTGTAGAACCAGCTTTTGAGTTGCATCCTGTTAGTGAGGACTGGGTATGTGAGTGTGAGTGTGTCAAAAGCATGCTTGTCTAACATGAATGGGAAAGTTGTATGCATGAGCTCTGACTTCCTGGTTGCTTTGTGGGTTTGAAGCTCTGAAGGCCTCTTTCATGCCTAGCCCTAGCGCTGGTGTTGCTTGCCCGGCAGAAGTAAAAGTACACCTGTAACAGTAGCTGTCCTGTCTGAGGGAAGCTGGAAGAGAGAAGCAGTATGAAAGTCTTTGACTAACTAGGGAGCTGCGGGCCAATGCAGGAGAGGGAACCTTTGTTTCACGATTTTGCTTCTCACAGTGCGAGTCCACTTTGAGATGGATTCGACAACCAATTTCATTCAGACAGCCAAGTTCATAGGAAGGTACCCAGTAGTTTTATATTTTAGCTTTATCTATAGTTTAGGAATAAAATAGGTCAATCAAGATTAGTGTTTACACAAGAAAACTCCTGCTCCTTTTAGGAAATGTCCAAGGACTTATGCCATCCTAATTATACAGAGAAATCTAGGTTAAAAAAACATCTAGGTAATATTACCAAAACCAAATGTTATTAAGCATGTCACTGTTATTAAATTTGTCACTGTGACAGTGTTAAAGCAGCCACTGCAAATTTGAACCATGAGGCAGAGCAGCAGGGCAGCTAGAAATCTCAATTAAACTGGGATCTAGTGTAAAACAGGCTGGATGCTGGTTTAGCCAGGAAAATGTGAGGCCACTACACCATCTCTTAGGGTGTTTTTCCACTGTCACTAGAAGTACCCATTAAGTACCCATTAATGGGTACAAAAATGCCATTACGTACTCATTAATGGGTACTTAATTGGTACTTTTAGTGACAGTGGAAAAACACCCCAAGTCTCAGTCAATGGGACAAAGCACGCACTACAAGGACAGAATATTTGTAGATCAGTTTTTTCAAAATTATTTTTGTTTTATTTCTTATTTGTCGATACAATTACCATTATTTATCGCATGGCAGCAACACAAAGAATAACAACAGTTAAAAGAGGAAGTTAAGAGTTTACAGATCAAAGGAACCTTATATAGCGGTATCAGGGCCACTCACCCATTGAAGGGCTGCATCTGTCATTTCAAAAAAATCTGATGCTGATCCTGAATAGGCCCTCGATTCACAGCTGGTCACAATGTGGTCAACAGTCTGATCTGCATCTCCGCAATCACAGCAAGGGGAAGATGCTGTACCCTATATGTATAATGAGTTCTGGAAGATGCCATGAGATGCACAAATCCTGCTTAGTGTTTTCCATGGCTGTCATGGTAAGTCAAAACCAGCTGGTTGTTTTCTGGGATCACACACATGCCTTCCCATGTCTGGGTGCTTGGCGGACCATTCCCCTTTCCATTGAGAATCGTTAAACCTCTTCTTTATCTGTTCTGTTAACATTAATGGAGTTTTTCTGGATTTAAGTCTCCCGACTGATATCTGGGGAATATCCAAGTGTACTGGAAGCAGCCAGTTGTTTAGAATTTTAAGATATTCTTTCACAAGAACACCATGTGGGTAACTAAAGGGTGTATTAAAACCACACCCAGTTGCTGGTTACCTGTAGTGAGCCAAATACACTTCCAGATTTGTGAAGACCTTTGGGGGTTTGTTTGCTTTTTTGTCATTATTTATGCTGCGAGTGACATTACTTCTGTCAGCAAAACACTTCTATCAGCATCCTCCATAAGTTGAGTTTGTGTAGCTCAGTGGTTCTCAACCTGGGGGTCGGGACCCCTTTGGGAGTCGAATTACCCTTTCAGAGCAGTCGCGATGAGCCTCCCACCGCCTTCCCTCCCACCTCCCAGCTGCTCCGCCCCCGTGGTTGGGGGTCCCCACAGCATGAGGAACTCCATTAAGGGGCCGCGGCATTAGGAAGTTTGAGAACTGCTGGTGTAGCTAGTGCGAAATCATCAGCATACCCTGATTTCCATCCTGTGGCCGTTGGTACGTCAGGTATGTGCAAGTTAAATAGAGTGGGAGCAAGCACTACCATAAACTGACCTGGTAGCACCTGACAACAAATTCTCTATTTTACTTTTTGCCAGCATTGAGAGTATCTAGTGAAGGGCAGACAAAAATCAACAAAAAATGTATATAAAAGAATGATCTTGAATTTTTAAATTTGTTTTCTCTGGGATCGTCTAACAAACAGTGAGTTATAAATGCAGGAGATATTTATTCTGCTTTTTGGAGGTTTTATAGCTCTTTCAGAAATACTCTGGTAGACTGATCTCAGCCATCCATTCATTCTCTCTGTTGTCTTCTGCTACTTTGGTTGCCCTCAGCCTTATCACGCTTGATATTTTCCTCAGACTTTCAGGCCCTTACATGTCCAAAGTATGTTAGCTTCTGTTTCTTTGATCCAGGATTGATCAATTGGTTCTTTTTCCTCCCAGTCCATGGTATTTAGTTACTGCATGCAGATACATAATTCACACACTTCTCTTGACCATCTCTCATTCTTTCTTAGCATCTTTCACAACTATGCATTATCACAGGAAACAAATAGCAACATTAATCATTCTAACCTGAATTGTCATCGAACTGTCATCTGGCATTCACAAAGCTAGAGAAAAAATACTTTCAAAAGAGTGCTTATTCTGAATTAAGGGGAAATTGAGGCCCATTCCATTAGAACATTCCACTTTCCAATAAAAGAGGCCAAGCTTCTTGAGGCCTACGTACTGTTGGTCACACACACAATTGACTGATTGTGGGGAATTCTTTCATGCCCATAAGATCTCACTGTGATGGAAAATATCAAGCATGTGGGTTGAGATTACCCTGAGCTGTCTTAATGTTTATCATCAATCCATCATTTGTACTTTGTTTTCACTTTCAGAATGAACTTTTAAAAATTCTTCTTTGCTTTTAGTTGATAGGTGGTATCAGCAGCTTAGCTCAAATTGTGAAAGTTTTGACCTCCACTTTCAATTCCAACAATCATCCATTGCAAACAATATATTCACTGTATAAATTAAACAGAGAAAGAACAATATGCATCCTTGTCTAACCCCCTTCTCTGGTCTCAGCCACTGTGTCTTCCCTAATTTAGTCCATACTGTAGGTTGCTGTTCATTGTAACAATTTCTCAGGTCTTTTGGCATACCAGTTAGCTTTAAAGCTTCCCAAATTCTGGGTTGATCCTATACAGCCAAAAGTTTTGTTGTAGTTAGCAAAGCCAGGGTAAATTGTCCTCTGTAGTTTCTTGTTCTCTATATTCTCCATCTTCTATTAGGTATCTAATTTCCTATGATTCTGCCTTTTCAAAAAGCACCCTGTTTTTTGAGTACTTATTTCTCTAGGTCAGTGGTTCTCAACCTGGGGGTCGGGACCCCTTTGGGGGTCGAACTACCCTTTCAGAGGGGTCACGACGAGTCTCCCTCTGCCCTTCCCTCCCACCTCCCAGCTGCCCTACCCCTGTGGTTGGGGGTCTCCACAACATGAGGAACTCCATTAAGGGGTCGCGGCACTAGGAAGGTTGAGAACCACTGCTCTAGGTATAGGTTTATTTTTCTTGGTAAGATCATAAACAAAAAGAGTCCCGCAAAATCAACTAAAAACAGTAGTATGGAAGACACGTCCCCAATTGCATCTTAAGCAGGCAACAATATATAATAGTAGTAGCTGACAACAACTTAGAATGGAAGAGAAGAGCTCTTCCTCCCATTCCCCCAAAAGGTGTTGGCCTCGTAGGAGGGCTCCTCTGCAGATGCAGATATATCTTCTGGGTGTTTAAGATATCATACCTTTTTGACCTTAAAATAATTTTGTGATTAATTCAAGGCCACATAGTGGGTTTCATGATACAGCAAAGATTTGAACCCAATTGTACTCTAAAAAGACGGGCCTAGTAATCAAACGAGGAATCCATTTGCCAGAGTTTCCTTAAAGTCTATTGTCCATATGTTTTCTTCCTGTTACAGGATATATACTTTATAATATATATACTTTATAATATATATATTTAATTCATTTGAAAACTGCCAGAACTCCAAGAGCTTGAAAGAGGCTATTTGTAATATCTAAGTGCCAGCTTTATAAATTTATGCAAGCCGGTGAAGAAATGTTTCTGGTGGTTATTTCTGTAATTTTAGTCAAGTTTGCCACCACGTGTGCTATTAAAGGAAGAGAACAAGACCTCATAGTGGATAATCTATTTAAACTCTATTTGGGAGTTAGGCAAACCGTTTTTTTGTGGTTTTGTATCTTGCCGTGGAACATTGCTTGCACAAAGCAGTTTGAAGTGGAAACAGAGATGCTGGGGGCAGATTGAAGTTGGCAAGAAGAGTTAGTAAGTTCTGTTTTGAAAGTTGGCTCGGGTTTTAGTACTAAGCAATTCATAGTTTGAAATCCTTCAGCATGCTTACTTAGTGTACCAAGACTCATCACTCTGTAAACATGGGTAGGAGTGGGCTGATTAAATATCATTCATCATCATATCTGTGTTTTGGAAACAAGTAAGCTTCTCAGATTTATGCTGATGAAATGTGGCAGTCGGAGGTGGCTGCATAGGAGTTCTGAGGGACAGGGGCTGAGTGCTCCAAATAGCCTCTTGTCCCTCATATGTGTTATTACTTCTGTGCCACTTTTCTACAAACTGTGCACAAGGCAGCACACAAGGTGCAAGAGGAAAACAATAGAACTTAAAGCAGAATAATATTGAAACCTGTAGTACGTCACAAAAAAGATGACGTACGACAGATGTATCAATGGCTACTAGAACGAATGCCTAGGTGCATTTTTCAGGCTGGGGAGGGGTGAATGGGGCACTTCTAATGCCATTTGCTGGGATTCTAGAGCAGGAATAGGTTTGTCCTTGTCTCTGCTTAGGTTGCCCATGAGCAGTTGGCGGGCCACTGTGTGCGACAGGATGCTGGACTAGATGGGCTGTGGCCTGATCCAACAGGGCTTTTCTTATGTTCTTATGACCAGCCATTAAACATAGGCTGAAGACCCAGACTGGTTATTCAACCTTTACTTGGAAGGTGCTGCCACATGATAATGCACAAGGGGAAGTATTTCTCCACCCAGAGTGTCATCGGTTTATGGAATGTGCTGCCGGAAGAGGTGGTGACAGCTACCAGTCTAGATGGCTTTAAGGTAGGGTTAGACAAATGTATGGATGACAGATGTATCAATGGCTACTAGAACGAATGCCTAGGTGCATCTTTCAGGCTGGGGGGCGGGATGGGGTGCTTCTAATGCCATTTGCTGGGATTTGAGAGCAGGCAAAGATTGTCTCTGCTTGAGATGCCCATGAGCATTTGGTGGGCCACTGTGTGCGACAGGATGCTGGACTAGATGGGCTGTGGCCTGATCCAGCAGGGCTTCTCTTATGTTCTTATTCTCTTATTTTCAAAAGAGTATAATGTATGTTGATAGAAAACTTTTGTCAGCTTGCACTGACATTCAGAGGAAAAAATGGCATTTTTGATGTGGATCTTTCCCTTTCAGAAAAACATCTTAAGAGTTTCCAGGCTCCGTGTCTTTATTTCGGAATATAATGAACTTTCCAAGGTGTCATGGTTTTACTTGCTCAGCTTCTGCTAAACACTGATGATGTTTACAGTCACTAATCTGGCAACCAAGTGGATAAGCTCTTAGTTACAATAGTTTGAAGTACTGTATGTGTTTGTCTTAAACAATGGGGAACTTACTTTACCATGTGATGAAGGCTTTCTATGCTTTGTGTGAATTGCATATCTCAAGAGAGCCATGTTCTGGTTGCGAGCATTCCATGTAAAGTATGTTTTACATGGATGGTACATGTGACTTCCCTTGTCTAATGGCATCCTGACAAATCAGGTCATGTCTCCACTTACTGGGCAGGGCACTCGGCAAAAACATCTCCTGCTGTTGGATCTTCGATTGTGGCGGCAGTAGGCACTTGTCGGCAGTAGCAGTGCTCCATTGCCAAGCACAGTCACTGAGGGAGGCGCCATTTTCACAGGGTCTGATTTTCTGCCCTTGGTGAAGTTGCTCCCAGGGGCCACTGAAAGTGACACAGTCTTGAAAATGGATATGGAGAGCTGCAGCACCTCCTTTACATCTGGAAGTGAGTTGCCTCCATTTTCAAGTAGAGACCAAGCATCAGTAATAAAATTTGGCTTTGATGCGCCACTGACTTAACTTTAGTTGACAGGGCCTCCCCTCTGCAGTGCCCCTGATTTACACTGATAGATTGGGCCTCCACGTGTCCCCTAAACCCTCAGTTTATCATGGGTGGCAGGTTCTAGCATAATACTGTTTTGCACTACAGAGTGCTTTGCAGGAACCAAACCAGAGTCTTATACAAGTGTTTACTGTATTTGCTTAGTAGAAAGGTCTGCTTCGGACACCAGGATGCACTTATAACAGGATACGGTATGTGTTTGTTTCTGTCTTTAATATGAAAAATCTGGCTGAGATCCCAAAAGGAAGATGTTTTGCATTTGCTCTGCTTGTTTAAACCCCTTTTACTGTGATTATATGGCACCTTTCCTCAAAGGAAGAGTGTACAAAAAGGCCAAAGGTCTAAGCAGTTGACACTTGCAATAGGTATCATAGCATACCAGATCAAGCAAACAAAGCAATCCTTCCTGAAAAAGATGTAGGGATGGAATATGCAAGAGGCCCCTGTATTCTCCGTAAGAACAACATGCTTGGATCCCCTTTTGCAAAATGTGTCTCACTGGAATACAGATGACAAAGTGACCTATATTTTGCAGGGAGAGAATGTCCAGGTGACATACAGGGTAGCTTTGTATTTGGTTAAGGCTGCCTGACTTAGGATATCCTTCATTGAGCTGAACGGTATAAGGGTGATGGGGGCAAATAATGATGATATATATACAGGTTTTGATTTTATTCTTGTATGTTTTATCTCTGTGTGTTTCACATGATTTGCTGTATCATGAAACTTGATATGATCAAATGACTAATCAATAAAGTTCATTTCATTTCATTTCAAAAAAAGAATATGCAAGAATTTCTTTACTCAGCCTGTTCTGGAAAATCTTCAAAAAGAGATTGCCAATTTTATTTCCAGTGTTTTTGGTCTTGTTCGTTGCAGGAGCAAGGAGAAAGGGGAGCTTTTCTGTTTTTGCCTGGTTTGATAGATGTCTTCACCATTTTTAACTTTTCACTGGGGTTTGGTGTTCCTTTAGCTCACTGCCTGTCCTTCTTCTCGGCAGGTTCTGTCTGGCTCTTGTCCTGACTGCTCTCCCCTCAGTGACAGCTAATGAAGAGATACCTGCTCACCAGGAGTCGTGGGGAGACTTCTGGTTGTTCCGTTTTTTGGTCAATGCCGCGGGCTATGCAAGCATTGTGGTGCCGGGTTTCTTGCTTATACAGTACTTCAAGAGGAAGAATTACCTTGAAACAGGTAAGTGGTACAAGTAAATAGCCTGTTAGGGCCTTTCTGCACTTACTGGTAATTTGGTATATGTGATTTTTGGACCTCTTCTGGAACTCTCTCTCCCAGCATTCTGGTGTAGAACAGAGGCCCCATCTTTTCCCATCATGCTCCTTCTACATTGAACAGAGTGTATACCAGTTTTGGTGGCCCAAAATGTCCACCTAGATGGAACAGCAGTAGACCTTTTTTAAAAATCCTGCTGCCATCCTATTCACAAGTAAACTGGCCCTGGAGGCATGGAGGAGGGTACAGGTGTTTTTGGTAGCGCACAGAATTGCACTGCCAATATAGGTCCCCTGGGGGTTCTAGCCATCAGAGACGTCATAGCAGGCTCTGAAGTTTGCAGGCTGTCTCGGAAGAGCTGTCCCAAGTGTGGACAGTCTTGTTTCGAGACAAGTAGACTGCTCTTGCTGGGAACCATTCCAGTAGGATTCGACCAATTGGATTAGTCTAGCCGTTGTCAGAAATCCCCTTTGTAGCTCAGGATAGCCCATTCCTACCCCGTGACCTCTTATTCCGTTTCCCAGCTAAGCCTCCAAGTTCTCTGAAATTCATTCATCATAGATTTTTAATTACACCGGAAGTATTTTCAGTTCATCTTTATTTATGCTGAGGTATCACTGAGAATCTGCAAGTGTCAGTCACGTTCTGGTCGCATAGGTAAAAGATATACAACCTCCGTACAGGTTGCTCCATGATTTCCTTTGTCACTGAGTACTTAAATAAATTCTTAACTAGAGAAGGTCCTGTGAACTGGTTTCTGAACTGGTTTAGAAATAAAGTGGGTGAAGACTTTAAGGTGCAGTTAAGGCACCAGTGACAATTTATGTTGTTTCTCTCCCAACTCTCTCCCCTTCCCATCCCATATATGTGTTTTAGTGCTGTGACTGACGCTTTTTGCTTTCCTCTTCTTCTTAGGAAGGGGTATTTGCTTCCCAGTCATCAAATCGTGTGTCTTTGGTAATGAAGCCAAATCAGCCCACCAAGATGATGCCTTACTAGGAGTTCGAAGTGAGACCGTGGAGTCTACTACAGCCCGGCAGATTTTTAAATTACTGTTCTGTGCAACTGGCCTACAGGTGAAGAATAGGTTCACTTGATACTGTCCTGCAGCAGATGATGGGCAACAGAGGGGGGGGGGTGAGTTTAAATTGCTGCAGCTATTACTGAAAAATCTTTCGTGGAGCAAAATCTTTCATCTTCACCAGTGGAACAGATTATATTGGTGGTGTTTGCTTCGTTGGGTGTGTTCTAGCTGAGCTGCTAACCATCTGTTGCAATCCTTGGATTTACAGTCCTGCATGAAGCATGGGCTTGAATATAATGGCCAAATAGTTTATTTCAGGCCTGTGATGCTATGATTTTAAAACTCAAACTGACCCTCTAGATAAATTTTGGTTGACAGATGGTGGTTTTGGAAGTTATCATAGGGTGTTTTTCCACTGTCACTAGAAGTACCCATTAAGTACCCATTAATGGGTACAAAAATGCCATTAAGTACCCATTAATGGGTACAAAAACACCCATAGATGTAGCAATTGTATCGAACAAAGTGCTTTTCACTATTTATGTACATTTGTGTGATTTACATTTGAAATGTCTCATTTGGAGATAACAGACCTTGATTCAAAGCGTAGCACATAGGTAAGCAAGATTTTGATCTTTTATACACGTGTCTAAGCTCACCAGCCTTTTTATGCTGTCTTTCTCACTATTTAATTACCATCTAAGTGCCATTCAGGTTTGCTGATGTTCTCTGAGTTAGAACCCTCAGCATTCAAACTCCCATGGAATTCAGACACCTTCAAATTTTAACCAACTACTTCTAAACAGAGACCAGAACATTTGGTTCCATTAAATTATGGTAACTTTAAAAAAAAAAACCTTTTAAAATGACACATTTCTGCTGAGCCAGTGTCCAGTGGACTGGAAATTATTTTTTATCATTCCTCAAGTTTCAGTAAAAGGCAAATAAGAATATTTAATAGTAAACTAGACTTAAAGTTTCAAAGCTAATTTCTAAACTGGAGGGACCAGGGTGGCATAGACTAGCAAGTAGAGAGTTTGTACTTTGTACCTCCTTGATTTTGCCTGAGCTTACTTGCAAGTGAAGTAAGAAATACTGCATGCTTGTGGGTGATTTTTGGTGCAAGAATAGAAAAAAACTGGGCTTTTATCAATGCACCATTTTAATATGAGTTTAGCTAGACTGCAGGCTTGCTGGACAGCCACAGGAGGGCCTGTGACATAATTCCAAAATCCTCTCAAGATGACTGACTTTTCAGACTGTCATCATGCTTACTAATTTCTTTTTTGATGTATTTACTAAAATCAGTGGTTAAATAGATGGTGATCAAATATTTAACTGATCCAGGAATGACTGGGAAAGGATGCAGGATAGCTTTGGATACAAAATGGGCTGATTAAAGGAACTGATTGTTTTGTATTTATTAATTTTTAGTTGTCCTGTATTTCTGTATATATTTCTGTCAAGGTGAGTGACAACAAAATCACAGTATAAACAGATAAAAAGCTTGTCTAACTATGAATAAAATAGCAAACTCAATCTTCAAAGGTCATGTATTCGGGCACTGTGGATATTATGAATTAATTTAAAATTCAGGTTTATGGAAGGGAACCAGACTTGGATTCTTCCCCTCCCTCCCCCCCCCCTTTCATCCTATGGTATAGATTTTTGTTTTAGTGTATGGGATAAGGGATGAGTGTTTTTTTCCTTCTCTGCTTGGAATTGGGGTACTTGGTCTACTGAGAAGCCAACCACAGTTTGCTGCTATTGCAGTGTGGGTAGTTAGGTCACTTGTCAACTGTTAGTCTTTTGGGCAGCATTTGTTTTTATGTAAAATCCTCATGGGAGGAGGAGAAAGCAGTGCCAGACCTGGATGGGATTGGTATTTAAGATATTAGAGGACAGTTAACATGCACATCAAATTATACATGGATAACTTGAAATATTGTTCTTGTAATGTAAACGGGTTGAACTTGCCTCCAAAAGGGATAAACACCTAGGCACAAATTAGATATGAGACCCCTGGCATTATTGCTCTGCAGGAAACACATGAATTTCTAGAGAAGGATCAGGCTTTTGTATAGGAATTTTTTAGATGGCATTGTAGTTTTAGGATTGTTATTGTAAATGTTGAATGTTTTACTTTACCCAACTATGGAGTGCCAGGAGATTCTTCTATAAGACAGTAAACAAATGTTATTAAGAAAAAAAAGATTTCATTTATTTATCTTGCCTTACAGATTTCCTATCTGACATGGGGTGTCCTTCAGGAGCGTGTGATGACCAGAACATACGGTGCAAGTGAGTCAGGACCTGGAGAGAAGTTCAAGGACTCTCAGTTCCTCGTCTTCATGAACCGGATCTTAGCCTGTACTGTGGCTGGTCTTTACTGTGCCCTGACCAAGCAGCCCCGCCATGGCGCTCCTATGTACAAGTATTCTTTTGCCTCCCTCTCCAACATCCTCAGCAGCTGGTGCCAGTATGAAGCCCTCAAGTACATCAGCTTCCCCACTCAGGTTCTAGCCAAAGCGTCCAAAGTTATTCCAGTGATGTTCATGGGCAAGCTGGTGTCACGCAAAAGCTACGAATACTGGGAGTACCTGACGGCAGCACTCATTTCTGTTGGAGTTAGCATGTTCTTGCTCTCCAGCACTCATGACAAGCACCTATCTACCGTCACCACCTTCTCTGGTGTAATTCTTCTAGCTGGCTACATTGCCTTCGACAGCTTCACTTCCAATTGGCAGGACGCCCTCTTCACCTATAAGATGTCCTCAGTGCAAATGATGTTTGGAGTTAATGTCTTCTCATGCCTCTTCACTGTGGGCTCACTGCTGGAGCAGGGTGCTTTGGTGGAATCGGTGCGCTTTATGACCCGTCACTCTGAGTTTGCTGCCCATGCCGTGCTTTTGTCAGTCTGCTCAGCCTTTGGGCAGTTATTCATCTTCTACACTATCAACCAGTTTGGAGCTGCTGTCTTCACTATCATCATGACACTACGTCAGGTGTTTGCTATCCTGCTGTCCTGTCTTATCTATGGCCATGCAGTCACCGTGGTGGGTGGGCTGGGAGTAGCTGTGGTCTTCACGGCCCTCTTTCTCCGTGTCTATGCCCGCAGTCGCATGAAGAAGCGGGCAAAGAAGGCAACTGTTGGTGAAGGTACGGTCCAGAAGGTTTAAGGGAACGGTGGAAGCCGTGGCTCCTAAGCACTTGCTTAATGAACCAAACATGAGTGGGAAAGGGAGAAACTTTGATTCCCACCTTCCCTACGGCTCTTTTTAAAAAAAGACTGGGAGGATTAACTTGGAGGAAATGAGGAACATTTCCTTTGTACTTTCTTAATGTCTCAGCATTTCAAGTTTGTGAAGACTCTACTGAAGAAGACAAGGGATCGTTAAGATCTCTTTCCCAGTGAAGGACTTTAGATAAAGCTAGATCACTGTGCAGATTCAGAGACTCTCCCCCAACTCCAAAGTTCACCCTCTGTTACCATCCTGGAGCTAATAAAATAGCAAGAATAGCAATATTGGGTGAAAGGGAAAGCTGGCAGCTTCTGCAGCCCCAGCTGCTTCTATGGAAACTCAGCACTGACCTGGGAAGCCTCAGATTTATTCTACTAGGTCTCAAAGTGATCCTACTGAATAATATAGCCTTTTGTTTTCTGACTTACCATACCTACCTGTTTTCATGGACCATGTTGAACCTTTCAGACTGCGCTTCATTCTCCATTAGCCTCTGATTCTTGTTTTTTGATGTTCATCAACCACCCTCTCCTCTCACTGCCTTGAACTACAATCCAGAACCCTTTGAGGCTGCTCAGGGCACTTTCTTCGGATATGTGGTTGCTGCAAACAGTTTTTAAAAGCACAAGTATTGCCTTTTGGGAACATCTCTCTTTGGAACCAGTTGAAATGTGTTTTGGGTTTTTGGTTTTTTTTTCTTCTCTGAGTGGGAGGGTTATTTGGCTACACTGGACAAGGTGGCATAATTTTCATAACCTAACTTTCATAGGAAGACAAAATTCATGTCAATCCTTCTTTGTGCTTCACTCCCCAGTAACATAGCAAAGGTTGCTGGGAAATATTTGATCCAAGAAGCCTGCCATGAAAGCAGAATTTATTTCTATGCCAGTACCAGTTGACTGAGCAACTGTATGTTCCAGAACGTATTCGGGTTTGCAGAATGTTTTGTGATACACTCCCATTTTACATAAATGTCTACGCTAGAAGCACTGGAGCCAGATATTGGGAGGAGCTTTTTGAACTGTGCTTCCCAAGAGTCTGCCTATAACGTCTGGAGCCAGGAAGAGCCAGTGGCACCTGCTACAGAGGGAAGACAGTTTGCTTGGGCAGCACCTTTTTATTATTTTGTCCACATGCATTTGTTTTTAAAACTGGATGCATGATTGGAGCCTTTCCAGCAGTTCCACTTAAATTCTGGATTTTACCGGTTCAGTCCTTTTGTTGCCAAGCTGACATTGTGCAGGGGAAATGTTTTGGTACTCTTGAAATAACTCTTATTTTATTAAAATTATGTTGCAAATAAGTGGTTTGGATATATTTGTATCTTCAAACTGTATCCAGGAGAGGCGGTGTGAAGCAATTTAGTCCCTTGGTTGTATAGTCTGCTTTGTCCTACATAAGTTTCGGGAATAGAACATAAATGGGAATAGAACACTCTTTTGCAGCCTGAAAAGTCTTGGGACAAGAAAATCTCTCCTAGATAGCTAGTTGGAACAAACTCGAAAAGAAAAGAAAAGCCTCCAAGTGACGCTAGGAAATTCTGGATTACTCAAAGTGGCAGCCATAGTGTTCTTCATCTGTTGCCTATTGTGCCCTCTCTTCTGCCTGTGCTCATTATGTTTATAATCCTTCAGCCTAGTTACCCATTGGCAGGACATCTAGGGTTTGCAAGTATGTGCAAACTGGTTTCCTTCTAATACTAAAAGCATTAACAAGTGGGCCAGTTTACTTCCAACATACTAAATCCTGTTTTGAGAGGCAAAATTAGAAGCTCTGGTGCATTAAACAAGAAGGTACTGCTACATAGACTGCATCATCACCCCTACTCTCACCTCAAGCCTCTGAGTGCTGTGCCCCCCTCCCATTATCTTACAGGGCAGCATGAAGCCCATTGATGGTAGTGCTGTTCACATCCACTTGGCATTCTACCCCTGGTTTGCTTTGTAGCTTCTGAAGGTGGAGTGAACCAGAGCTCACCTGTGTTCTGTGCACTTAGGCACCGTGTGTGTTTTCATGCAGCATAGCTATGCTCACTCTTCCATGAAGAAGAAGAGTTGACTTTTCTGCCCTGTTTTCTCACCCATTTAAGGGGACTCAAAGTGGCTGACAAGGCTTTCTGTTCTTCTCTCCACAACAGAACACCCTGTGAGGTAAGTGGGGCTGTGAGAGCTCAGAAGAGACTAGCCCAAGGTCACCCAGCTGGCTTCATGGAGGAGTTTGAAATGAAGACTTATATTCCTAGATAAGAGACTGACTCCCTAACCACTAGATGAAGCTGAAAGAGGATATGATTGTTTATACACAAAAAATAATGAGAACTTGATAGGCTTTTCAAGGTACACTACTTAGCTATCTGATCCCATATATGCAACCATCATATTTGGCTGTAAGCTGATGTTGTAGAAGAAAGGTCCAGTGAGAAACATTGCTATAAGTTTTATTTTGTGGTTACTCAATTTTGGACTTCGATTTTTGTGCTAAGGTAAAGTTTTAGGGTAAAATAGGATAGCCTTTCCTACTGCAGAAAAATAACTACTTTAAATAAATCTGTGAGGTAGCTCATGACATCTATGCAACCATTTTTATAAAAAATTGTGCCAGTCTCCTGAAATAGGTGTGCAAGTGTAACAAACAAGTTGTTACATACCAAGTACACTTTTTATTCCATTCTGCAGACATGACAAAAGAACAAAACACTAGATTTGGCAACAAAATATTCACATATTATGTGCATATTAGCTATTCAGCTCATAGGAAAAAGCGAGCAGAGATAATAAGTTTATATTCTAATAGATCAACTTCTCATTTGTTGCAGTTTTGGATTGTTATACCACATTCCATAGTTCTGCTTTGAACCTAAGCTTTTGTATGGTTATGCTATCCAACTTCAGTTGCATTTCATTCTTCTAGCAGTCACATCCTGTGAAGGTTGATACTGTAGCTACAGTATATCCAACAGCTTAGGTTCAAAGAACAGTTGAAAATGCCATAACAAGCCCCAAAATGTGAGAGGATGTTGAGCTTCTTTTGTGGAACTTTGCCTGTGCTGACGATTAGAATTTTGAAGTTAATTGGATAGATAAGTCCCTATGAGGCTTGCACTGCATGTGATAGTGTAGTGTTGTCTTACTCGTAGCAAATATCTTTACCTACCTGTTAAGTTCAGTGATCACATGAAACCCATTGACATAAACATTGAAATTATTCATTGAAAGAAAAGAGTTCAATTATACATGTTTATTACATTTGGAACCACATTTCTTAAGGTAAGGAGGTGGGGCATACAAAGTGAAATACCTTGAAGATCTGTCAAAATTAATAGGATTTGAGCAACATAAACTGTTGGATTATGATACAAGTACAGTGCAACGTTCATGTTGTAGATTCTCATGCATGTAACTCACGAGTGGTATATATGTAATATAAAGTCTCAGTGCCGGGAAGGGCATGGCATTCCCCTAAATTAGCAACGTTCTGTTCAGAAACTTAAACACAGAGTGAAGGATGCGGGTCAGCAGAAAATGCTTTTAATTAATAGCTGTAGCTCCAAGGCATAGTGGGGCACAATCTCTATTACAGTCTGGGCAAGCCATGTTTTGACGCATCACTGCCCTCACCCGGATGATACCTCCAGACTTTGTGCCCAGGATGCTAGCAAACCGCCCCCTCCCGCCCAAGATGCTTTGTGTAATAGAGAATGGCCACCATAGGGCAGCAGAAAAGGCACCAATGCTGCGTAATGAAAACGCAGCCAATATTTTGGAACTGAGTTGTGGCCTCAGTCAAAAGTATATGCACAGCAACCCCTGTGCTAGTAAAATTGCTCATTACTTATCTTGAGCCAGTTTGGTCTAGTGGTTAGAGAGCAGGTCTCTTATCTGGGAATACCGGGTTCGATGCTGCCCTCCTCCATGAAACCAACTGGGTGACCTTTGGCCAGTCACAGCTCTCTGCTGAGCTCTCACAGCCCCACCCACCTCACAGGGTGTCTGGGGGGAAAGAATAGAAAGCTTTGTCAGCTGCTTTGAATCCCCTCAAATGGGTGAGAAAAATGAGGTAGAAAAGCTAACTCTTCTTAAGTCAGTAGCTTTCATGTAGCCACTGCCGCATCCCTATTCGTCACAAATCCTGATAATGCTTATCAAGATTTTAAAAAGCAAAACAAAACCTTCTGGTGATATTTAAAGCAGCAGTATTGTACAAATTGTACACTTCAGTGCTGCCACCTCCAGGATAAAAAATTTAAAGAGCATGCCATTTTGCTGCACAGTGACAATGGGTAACAGGGACAGTTACCTTTTCACCAATGGATTTGAGATGCTCACAAAGCAACTTTGGGTGTTTTTCCACTTTCAAAATGTACCCATTTTTGCACCCATTAAGGACCCATTTGGGTGTGAGCTGGACGACCCCATTTCCACTACGACACCCATTTGGGACCTGATTGTTTCCACTGCTGTAGGGGAAATCTGGATCTAATGGGTACATTTTGGCCTTTAATCTGGATTTTCTGTAGACCCCATTAATGGGGTCTACAATGGGGTCTTCTGCCAAAAAATCCAGATTAAAGGGAGGCTGTTTCCACTGGAAACAGGCAATGGGGTCCAAAGGAGGCTAGGGGGAGGGGATGCACCTTTGGGACTCCCCCCCAACATTGGCTGTGAATTCAATTCGAAGTCACTTCGAAGTGATTTTGAAGTTAACTTCAAAGTGACTTCGAAATGACTTTGAAGTTGACTTTGAAATGACTTTGAAGTGACTTTGAAGTGACTTCGAAGACTGCACCCGCCCTGCACCCCAAAACACCTGGGGTAACGGACAAACCCCTTGGGGGTAGATCCGGATTCCCCAGATGGGTGCAAAGGTGTTTCCACAGCAGGGGTGTTAGCACCCATTGCTAGTGGGTGCTACACCTCCTGTGGAAACACAATGGGTGCTTCCCTTACTCCAGATCTACTAGATCTTCTAAGGGCTGCAGTGGAAAAACACCCTTTGATTTCAGTCCCAAGGGCTGAGTTACATTCTGTACAAAGTGTCAGGCAAGCATTTCTCTCACTGTCACTTATGTGGGGATTAGTGGAGATAGTAGAAAAATATATGTGGGAAGGAAAAGCTCTGCTCATTTTTATTAAGATGACCAAAGCTGTAACATTTCACAGTAAGGTCCCCACAAGAAAAGAAAGAATCCACTATAGTTTCCATTCATTATAAACAACAATCCTTGTTATTTTAGTTCCACTAAAACAGAACCAAATATAAAATATAATCAACAAAAGTACAAATCCTCATTTTGAGGAAAAAGAGTAATCAGTACTGTGTTTCCAGAAAAAACATTCACTGGGTATTCACCTCAGATACCATGTATACAAGGACAGATGCTTACTGCCCCCCCCAAAAAAAGCTTTAAAGTTTTTAGGAGGAAACCTATGGAATGCCAACCCTCTGCCTTCAGCAGCATTTTCTGAATGACCAGAAAGATCAAGTAGATAAGGAGTTCCTGCATCACACTAACTTTTGATGAAACCTTCCAGCCTTCCAGACACTCTGAAGAAGAAGGTGGATTCAGGGCAAGACCAAGCGAGAAACTGGCTCCTCTCCCTTAATCCACCTCCCCCATGGGTGCCGCATCTTCATCTCCTTCCAAAGGAGGAGTTTCTTCAGAGATAATAGCTCCGGCGTCTTCAGTGGCCACCTCATCTTCATCAATACTTTGGGTGAAAGAACACAATAAATGGGGCAAGGGATTCTTTGAAAATTAGCATGCATGTTACTGAACAAATGCACCTTAATAGGACAATGGGTTAAAGGAGAGAGGAGTGAAGTTGTGCTTTTAAATACATTACAACATTATGGCATTTTTTGTTAAATTCCATCAATAATCCTTAGTAACAAAGGGAGATTTCGCACTGGCTGGTATAGCATACTAGGATCCTATCTCCACAGTGGTCCTCTGCACCTGAGCGCTCCCTTAGATCACAGCAGGGTATGGAAGGGAGTCTCCTAATATGGTTGCTGGTCCAGTAAACTGACCTGTGCGGAGTCATCCAAACCTGCAAAGGTGCAGCGGTGCTTCCATACTCGAAAGGTGGTGGAGATTCTGACCACAAGCTCAAGCCCCTATGTGGCTGCTGTAAACACCCTCCTGACATAGCAATGAATTCTTGTGTGAGACTCTTATTTTTCAAGTCTGTTCCCCAATGTAGAGCTTGAAGTTCTTCTTCTTCTTCTTGTCCTCAAGGACGTCAATTGGGCCACGGTGTGGGATTAAGAGAAGGGCCCTGAATTCCAGCTGCCTGCCCACCAAGAAGTGCTGTGAAGTTCAAGAACAGCAGAAGAGCAAGTGAGTAACTGGCTGAGCTTCAAGTGGAAAAACCAAGTAGGGACTTAACCGAAGTGGCACCAACTGTTCAATTTCTGAGTGGGCTGGACAGACACTTGTGACTGAAGTGAAGGCTGTATCCACATGTATTAAAAAAGCAGCTGAAAAGCAGCCTAGAGTTGGTAGCTGCTACACGTTTTCTGCATTTCCCCCCCTTTAATGTGAATTAGAGTTGGGATGGGAACACTAGAAGCCACATGCTACCATTTCAAAGTGCTTTTAAGCCAATTTTTAATGCATGTGGATGGAGCCTCAGGCCTCATCCAGATGGGGGGAATATAACGCCATTATGGTGCTGCTACGATGGGGTTGTCACACCTATCATAGGTGACTCCATCACTGCTCCGCTTTCCCCCCTCAAAAGCCATAGCAATGGCGCATGTGCAGCCGTGCAGAGTACCACAATCAAAATGGTCATGCGGAGGCTAGGCAAGCTATTGTGTACACAGTCTACAATGCACTTTTCCCATCCAATGGACAGGAAAGCAAGTGCAGAAATGTCCCTAAATAAAAGGGACACTAGTAACTTACAAGTCAGCCACATTCCAAGGAAGGAGCCACCTTGCACTGGTGTGGAGATGGGCAAACTTCACCTTGCAATCCTGCCCTGCATGTGCACTTGGTACGAATGTGTGATTATTCTGTTTCACACGCCTGTCATGCCAGTGCAGAGTTTCAACCCAAAAGTGTGACCATGTAATGAAGACAGAGGGCATAGCCCAAGATAAGGTACACTACCAAAGGAGGCCACAAGGGGGCAGGAGTACAGCACATGACTTCCCAGAATGCTGTTTACCAAGCAGAGCAACTTTGAAAACTGAAGATTAACTTTCTTCTCATGTCCCCTGAATCTTCAGGTTTAGAATATGCAAGAGCGAAATCCCTGCCATTCCTGCACAAGTCGCTGTCCTGACAATATCTTTTAACTGGAACAAGATAAGCACAGAACAGTATCTTTTGCAGAACCAGAGGTGGACGGACCCCTTCAGGGGTTGGTACTTCGAACTCTTCTTACTCTTGACCCCCTTCATGGACAGTGGGTTGATCATACACAAGACACGAGCTTCAAGAAATGGCCTGACACTTTGGGTCAGCTAAAGGAGGTGGATCAGGCAATTTATTCATTTAAAGCACCATAACACACTTCAGGGTAAAGCTCCCCAGGTCAGCTAATAAGACCGTGAAAACTGTTTAACAGGTCAAAACTCAGTCAAATTGTCTAAAAACAAAGCAACCATTTGAAATCCAAAATAAAGAAGGCTAAGGACACTAATCCACAGATGGGGATCTCCCTACAAAAACTGGGACCTGTAATTAAGGATATAAACTGTGGCAAGCGTGGGTAATTATCAGACACACCCCAAGCTAAATACAGTGTATCAGCTGTATGTTCCAGCTGGTGCTGAGGCTGCCTAGCCGCAGATTTCTCAAACCTTTCAGGAGCTCCCGGACATGGCTGCTGATCTGTGCTCAGCCTGCAGAATTACTGTGTTCAGCTTGGTGTTCTCCAACTTGCCCCCCCCCCCGCTCTTTGTTTTGAATTGTGGGAAGACTTCGGCAGGACTTCTTTCTCCTGAATAAAACATATTTAACCTGAAAAAGTCCAGTATCTGCAGCAGCAATGACAGGATAATCAGGCTGTGATCAGATACAGTGAAGAAAGGATCTCTGGGGCACCTGTGAAGCAGCTTAAAGAAGGCTTTGAGGTGGGGTTGTTCACACAGCAATCTGTCTCTCCCTCCTCTCCTAAGCATTTTGTACTAGAAAAGGTGGATTAGAGAAGGCTTGGGAACACAAGGGCCACACACTTCTGTCTCTGAGGTACCCCTTTTCCTGTGGCTGAACACAACCTCAGAAAGCCATCCCAGCAGCATTCACCAAATACCTAAAGGCGGCTGTGGAAATGAGCTCTTCTGACTTCACTATAGAGTAGCAGCTGATGAACTGAGCATGTTTCTTCACCAACTCCTTGAACCAGCAGTCCCCCAGGCATTCAATCTGATCCTCCAGATATACCTGAAGCCCTGAAGCCTCTCAGGGTGGCTTATAACACAGTATACTATATACCCACATAGCATGTTTTTCAGCAACATTTTATAGTAGGAGTTTTCTCATGGCCCCCAAATCCTTTCCAAACCCCTTCACTCATCCCTCCCCACAAATGCGCCCTGGTCTGGGAATTAGGACTTCATGCCCGATGCTCCCTTCAGACATCACAACTGCCTGAACCTATCTACAAGGCTTCCATGAAAGCCTTGGTACAAGAGAATGGTGCCTAAATTGATGATAAGACCTGCCTTTGTCATCCCAATGCCCATATATACCAGTGTAAGGGTGTGGTCATGAGGATTAAGGATGATGTCTATCTTCAGGCCCTTTATACTTTTCAGATTGGATGGATCTGACAGTAGTAGATCTTGCCTAGGAAACAAAAAAAGAGGGTTTAGGGCAGGCTACCCAACCTGTGGATTACCATGGAGCACTTGCATGAGAAATGAGAGATGAAGGCTCCAGCTGATCATTCCAGGAAATACAATTCAGATAGATCAAAGACAGGCTTCCAGTTCGTGCTTTGCTTCACTCCCTCCCCTTGGCCAAGATAACTTTCTGAACAAAACAAGAACAGAAGAAAGTCTGTGAAGCTGAGAGATCAAGTGCACAGGGAACTAGATTGGTTGTAAGCAGCACTTAATATCGGGCCTGGAAATAAACAGGAAACCCATGCAGTTGGATGAAAACCAGTGTTCTATATATAGTTCTTTTTAGTTATCTTGGTGATAAGACCGTTGTTTTCTGCACTGGTCAGATACGCTTGGAATACGGCATCCCATTCTGGCAAAAGCTTTTAAAAGATGGTTTAGAAACTGGATGAGGTGCACACCAGTAAATTTCTGGAAGTCTACTCTTATGAGGAATGGTTAGAAGATTTGGGTATTTTTAATTAAAGAGAGCGGGGCCAGTCCTCTCCTTGGAGCCGCCATTTTGGTTGAGGCACCTTCTGCGACTGTGTGTGCATAAGTACTGTTGTCATGATGCTGATGCTCTGCACATGCGCAGTTGCACCTATAGTCATCTAAGATGCTTGTGTGGCACCTCAGATGACCCCGGAGCACCGGAAAAGGTGTAGATGCTTGCCGCTGGGCACTTCTGGTAAGTAATTTGGTGAGGTTAGTAAAGTGAATGATTAGGGAACTTCTGGGAAGGCAGGGCATGCCTGGAGACTGTAATAGCCTCCTTAAGATGCAGAAGCTGTTCCCCAGAAGTTCCCTAATCATGCACTATGGGCTGTAGTGTGAATAGGCCTCAGGCCTGAAATCAGATTGAAGTGGAACCAGATGATCTGTTTCATCCAACATCTCCTGGAACTGTAGAACTATTTTTTGTTTAATCACTTGTCCAAAAATGGAAGATTGGAGAGAGGCTAGTGGTTGATGAGGTCAGCTGAATCCAGGAAGGACTCCTTCAAAAACAGTCTTACCACTACTATCAACTTTACGTTTAGAGACACATGTAGTATGAGGTGTATATGCAACCCATGTACTCCAAGGCTATACAGGTGCAGAGACCATATACAATGGGCTATGTCTGAAAGACACTTCAAACCAAGAAGAAAATATATCAGTTTGAAATTGGGCAGCTACCCTTCTTCTCTTGTTTTGTTTTTGTGAAAGCAATCAGTAACCTTCAGTAATAGAAAATTCTTCAGGGTAAGCACGTACATTATCTCCAGTGTAAAGTCTGATGCACCCTTTTGATTAACTTTCAGGCAGACTTGTATCATGTAAATGCTCAGACTTGCTTGGCTCACCCCTCAGGGTAAATTTGTCACACCCAATTTTGTTATTGCCTGATCTTTAACACTTGACCAGCTGATTGATTTATTGTCACCCTTGATTAACATAACATTTGGCTCATTGTAAACAGCTATATGTGAACTTGCTCAAGAATCATGTTCCTGCAGTTTTAGGGTCAAGTACATTTGTAGGGTGGTGTGCATAACAGAACCATGTGCAGAGACACCTTACTTCCTCTCTCCTTTCCTTCAACACAACCCTAGAAGGGTATAAAAGATCCCAATTCTGCCAGGATCTTAGGGTGTGTAAACATTGGTCATCCATTTTATCCCTCAGTTTCCTGAAATCACCAGCTACTGGCTATCTGCCTCTGCTTTTTCAGTCCTCTTCTGAAGCTGACCTATGAACTAACCATGACTTTTCCCTTCTGTCTCCGCTGAAGCTAAAGATCTCATCTGCTATGGCTTAAGGCGTTTCTGCACTTAGCTTCCCATCTGTTGGATGGGAAAAGTGCAGGACGGACTAATGTGTACTAGTGTTTGCCCTTAGGAATGCCTAGCAGACATACAACTGGTGATCAGAATGGTGGCTGGCTGGATGCATCAGGTAAATTTCAGGTGTGAGTTAGTTTGCATGTCGCGCACCATTTCATGCACCACCACTGGTTTGGTGGGCGGGTGTTTCTAGGCTGTAAACGCCTCCTGCAAGAGCCTTCCCACAGACCCTTTTGAGTTGTGAATGACTTGGAGAGTTCATCACTCCTTCCCTTCTTTTGGCCAGCCTCCCTAGAGAGATCCCAAGAATGGAAAGGAAGTCTTCTCCCCTCTTCTTCACCAATTGCTTCTGGTTTCAAGCCACCGTTTGGCTGCCTGGCAAAAGTTGCTTCTTCCAGGGACTGGGATCGTGAAGTGTTTCGTTTTCACACCAAGGGTCGATCAGACACCTGATCTTTGCTTTTCTGTTGCCTTCTGTCTAGCTTTAACCCACTGATTGTAAAAAGCACCTGCTCTCTGCTGAGCATGTTTTGGACTCTATATGGGACATAGGATGCAGGCACAGATGTGCAGGGATCCTCAGTGCATGAACAATGATGTTGTGCACATGTGCGGCATCACACTGTGATGCTTGCCCACAAAGCACCCTACAGTGCCTCCAACCATGCAGGCAGCAGGTGATTTGAGTTCCCCGCTTTGTGGATTTCCTGGCATGCATATGGGTGAAGCTGAAGGAAGCCAGGGTTGGAGGGAGAGCATCTAACAGACCTTGGCTGCTGACCTTTCCTGTTTGAGTTCAGATGGCAACTGTGCTTCTCCAGAGCAGCTAACTCAACTGTCAGTAGTCCCTGAGGCAATACCAGAACACAGCCCAGCTTCATATGAGCTGCTGTTTGGCTGTCCATCCTTCCCAAGCTTAGGGAAACTAAAACAATTAGTTTTCCAAGGCTAATGAGTAATTCAGCCCTGCTCCTGTCTTGTGCTAGGCTTGAGCCATGCAGCAGGTATTTTTTATTGTGGTTGTTGTAATTGTTAGGCAAGTTCAGATATGATGTGGTTGCGCCATGATGTCTTTTCATCAGATGCAAGCGTGACAACACTCAGGAATTGTTTTGCTACATAACTGAACAAAGGACATCTGGGTTTTTTTTCTGGTTTTTTGGAGGTGAGAAGAGAAAAACGAGTGTTGTTCTTGTTCTGCATCAGGCTGTGGGCAAGAACTAGGGCTGCACAGAGTGAAGGTCAACCACATATCTATTGCTCAAGGAAACTGAGTTACTGGGCATGAGTTCTCCAATCTTAGAGCCATGGGACTCTAACGTGAGTCCCTAGATGATAAGCAAATAATATACTGTAGATGGGCCTCTTATATTAAAAATCAATTGCCTGTCCCCATATGATCTAAAATGTGCATTTGTTCCATACAAATGAGATCGTCATCTCCTTTTTTAGGTAGCTGATGGTATATTGTATGAAATAAAACCAGAAAGAATCTTGGGCTCTCTAAAACCACAAATGAACTAAAAATAATTGCACAAAATAATAAACAATATGTTTTTGGTGTGTGAACATAAAAACCTAAGAGGAACCCTGCTGGAGGGGAGCCCATCTAGTCCAGCATCCTGTATCACACAGCGGCCCATCAATTACTTCTGGGCATCTCAAGAAGAAAACAAAAGCAGAACTTTTGCCTGCTCTCTGTTCCCTGCAAATAGCCTTTATTCTGCCTGTCTCTCCAACCTAGAGACAATATATATGTACAGAAAAGAAGATCTTGAGATAATACCCTACATAAAATATATGTACAAAAGAAGATAATACTGTTAAGTCCACAGTGGGAAGTCTTAGTAATATCTTGGACTTATATAGTCCTAAAGAAGAAGTTGGCTTTTCTCACCCATTTAAGGGGACTCATCAAGTGGCTGACAAAGCTGTTGTTCTCCTCACAACAGCCACCCTGTGAGGTAGGTGGGGCTGTGAGAGCTCAGAAGAGAGCTGTGACTAGCCCAAGTTCACCCAGCTGGCTTCATGGAGGATTGTGGAATCAAACTCAGCATTCCCAGATACAGTCCAGCTCCCTAACCACTAGACCAAACTTGCAACCAAGACTGCCAAGAAATTTGTGTGCTTTAGCATTATATATCACAATATCTTGTTCATATATAAATATAGACTACACTCTGACAACTGTTTATTTTTGTTGTTTTGTTTTTAACACCATGTATTACTGATTATAGTCTATTCTTTCAACATCACGTGATGTTCCATTCTGGATTCTTTGTGGTTTTGCTTGTTAAGATTCTAAGGGTGCGTCCCCATGCACATTTTGGTCCAAATCGGAATCTGGTTCAGCAGGGGTTATCCCCATGCACTTTTGACTTGGTCTGATTTCTGCGGACCAAATTGCCCAAACCTGTACCAAACCCGTGCCAAATTTGGTACCCCCAAAAAAGTCTCATCACGGTTTGGTGTCCCAGCATGCATTGCTTAGAGAGCCGAGCCTGCACATGGGGACAGTTCCAGGCTATCTGGGGAGGAAATTAGCACTCACGTCAGTGGGAGATGGGGTTTTGTGTTCTGTGCTTGGTATTCCTGCCCTGTGCATTGGAGATCGCAACTGCTGAGATTTGTTGGGAGAAAATGGTGTTAAAAGCCGTAACAATGGGGGGGGGATGGCCTTCACTGCCCCACGAGACTTTTATACAAGTATTCCAGCCCCGTTTCCCAATTGCCAAGGCAGGCACAATGGCTTGAATTTCCACTTGCTGGGTGTTTTTGTGGTTCCCAGGAAGAGCGGAGGTGTGCAAAACTGCTCAACTGCCACGGTTGTCAAAACCTCATAGTGGTTTTTTAAAATTATTTTTCCATTCCCACTAAGGGGGGGGGGATGCTGCTTTTGCAGTGGGCAGCACAGGGGTGGGGTGACATCAATCCAGCTTCCAATGAGGGGAGAGGGGGTGGAGAGCATGGTGCTGCTCACCCGTGACAGGGTTTGGCGTGGTACGCATGGGGACAGCTGCATCCACACCCAGAATGGCATGGGGATGGGCACGATTCGATCTCGGTCCCACACCCAGTCCAATGCATGCCCAATCAGACCCAAATGGCTTGCATGGGGATGCGGCCTAAATCCTTGGCAATTTGGCCCCTGGTTTTAGGTTAATGTATGAAGCAAGAGTTTTGTTTTGTTTTTTTGCCATAGTAGGACACAGAGAAGAATGGCTGAAGAGGAACCACATGGCACATGTTTTTGCATTTTTCTTGTTGCCTGGCCCTGGCAACAATCTTTGCCCTTTCTATCCCCCAATTAAAATAATACAGGCAGTATAAAATGTGTGCCTCTTGTCTTTTCCATTCACTACTCATGGAAGTGAATATATTCATTAATCAGACACATGCCTTTTAAAGTTTGAAATGAGCAATACTTCTGGATCAGGCCACAGCCCATCTAGTCCAGCATCCTGTCGCACACAGTGGCCCACCAATTGCCCATGGGCCTCTCAAGCAGAGACAAGGGCAAACCCTCTTCTGCTCTCAAATCCCAGCAAATGGCCTTAGTAGCATCCTGCTTGTCCCCACAGCCTGAAAGATGTAGTTGCACACTCAAGAATGGCTAGACCTTGGGCAGCAGGTGCCTCCCACAGCCTTGCCACAGAAGAACCAGGCAGGAGAAAAACAGATCAGCCTTCAAAACTGAATATGAAACATTTGTAGTTCTGCAAGGAGCTCACATTTCAATTGACATAGGCTGGCTATTTTAAAGAGGCGCACAAATATTTTGGGGCTGCATCAAAGTAACAGAGCAAGCAAACAGTTTGTGCTAGCAATTAAAACTGTTCTAGTGATAAGAGAGGAACGCCTGATTATGTGCTACCCAAAGTACTCCAGCATTCTGTGAATCACAGAATGTTCAATATAGCAGACTAGGTAAGCAGTGTCTGGACGCAGCCATAACCACACGTTGGACGACATTTAGAATTAAGTCACAGGTGCACTGTATCAGACTTACTTGCCATACTGTTTGTCATGCTTTAATAATAAATCAGCTTTCCAAATTAAGCTGAACCCCAGCTGGCTCCAGCCAGGATTCATAAAGCTAATAGAAATAGAGGTCAATTCTGGGGCCTTTCTGCACTTGGGCCCATGGTTTGTGTGCAGTACGCTCCCAGGCAGAGCATCTGCACGTGAAGGGTCAGTTTCCAGCTCAGAAAGGACCTTCCATGCATGGAAACCACGTGTGAAGCACGATTTTGCCATCTCTGATAAAGCCCATCTACACTTACGCAAGTGCAATGGTAGCTCTGATAGCCTCAAACCTGAGTGCGCATGTGCAGTGCATCACCGGACATATGTCACCGCCCAGACACACATCTGCATCTCAGGCAGGTCCGCGGGCATGTGGGGGGCAGGATGGCGTGTACTATTCCTATCCTTCAGATAGGACGGGAATTTAAAATACTGTATTGTCTGTGGATTGTTTCCAAGAACTTACTGCTGAAATGTGGTCTTGTGGCCAACAGGTGGCACTCTAGGTACACCAGCAGTAACTTCATAATGGAACAGGACTTTGGCTGACAGGCCACAGACCTCAATCCCAGGGAGAGACTTCCAGGATTTATACCAACTTTGGGATATCTTAACACAGCCTGCAATAAACTCATGCCATCTAGATATTTTGGAGCCCAGCAGCCCCATGTTAGCTGGGGCTGAGAAGGGATGAAAATTAAATCATTCAGAATGTGTCAGGTGAATCACAGGAGTTCCCTTTGCAGATCAATGTTTTGGTGCTGTTGTTTTTTTAACAACTCTGTTTCATGAGCTCCTCTAAGTGCTGAATAACTCTAACCACCCCTCTTCCTGAACCCAGGAGTGGCTAATGCTTCCACACGCTGCTGAACTACAACTCCTATCAGTCCCAGCCAATACACTCAATGCAAGAAAAATTATACCTGTAGTTCAACAATTTCTGGAAAACCAAGACCTCCCAATCGTTGCTCCTCAGACTCCTTAATTAACAGCCCATCAGTATGAGAGAGGGTTCTTTTATACAAAAACTGCACAGACGCAGAGCCTCGTGAATCCTGGGGGAGCCAGAAGTGGATTCCCTTTTTTAGCCGTCTCACCTGACTCCCTAACACCCAAAAGAGTCCTTTTCAGATCCCAACTGCTGGCTGATTGGTTTTCGCAAGAGTAATCAGGAAGCATGGTAAACTTTCCCTTGTGGTTAGATGAAACTCAGGAATAAAAGATTCAGAAACATGAAAGGCTTACTCACCTGTGGCAATGACAGAGGAGGACATAATGAATTCAAATATGGCCTAGTTTTCGGCAAGTAGTTAAGAAATGAGCTGTGTGAACCCTTGCTTTCTCTCATACTCACGAGAAAATAAGTTTTGAGACTTTTTAACAAAAAAGTACTTCTTTTAATCTGTTGCCTAATTTTATATAACACAAGTAATCTCCATACCCTGGAGAACTACAGATGTTTGCTCCCAAATCAAACCAAACCAAAAAATACAACAGCATTTTCTTTCAATTTGTTGACCAAATAAAAATAACTAAATCCTGAGGTTTAGAAATTCAACAGCAACAGAGTATAAGCTGATTGCAAGTGCCCTGGGCCTTTGCTCTGCGATAATCTGGGACAGACTTTGGCTGCTTCCAGTCAGGCAGTGGCAACGCTGAATCTCAATAGGACGCTGGCATCGCCCCTATGGTGGCCTGCCAGACACCCGCATGGCTCCTTCAGTATGTCTTTGACTTGCACGGCATCTGGCAAGGCTCCTCCAACACTGGAGCAGAAATAATTTCTGGGAGGCTGATGTTTGCTAGCTCTCTTTCTCCCCAAATTATTTTTTCTCTTTTGTGTGCTTGGTGAAACTCTTGGAAACTGCTACTGATCCAGTGTTGGAAGTACCTCACCTGGGATGTTGAAAACGTGATGTGTCAGTAAAGGTAACTGTAGATTCCCTGCACTATCTTTACTGCAAAATTAGCAGCCAACAGACCACCGTATCCCTACACAGCATCGGGGCTGACGTTGGCGACCTGCTGGTTGTTGGTTTTTTGCACATCTGGAAGCAGCCTTAGAAGCTTCCCGGCATCTTTTTAGCATTTCCTGAACATCATGCGTGAAATGGATTACTGCACATCAATATTGCTGCCACCGAGCGACAAGACATGTTGAAACTTGTAAAAGATATGAAGTAGGTTTAGGAGTCACGTCATAATTCTCTCTGAATACGTATTTACAAAGGCAAAGCAATGAAAAGCACTTTGAGGTGCCAAGTCCATGAAAGCAGTCCGAGTTGGCTGACCAGAGGATTGGTGCCTGTCACTGTCTTGCGTGTTCTCTCCTTCCCGATCACGCACACACGCTTTCACAAATTATGGGGGGCAGGAACAGCAGGGTTCTCCTTGTAGCTGCTACTGTTACCTTGTTCCATCCTCAAGTATGTCATGGGAAAACCATGTACTGTGGCTTCGCTGGGCCAAAATATATAGTTGAAAAGGGCAGCAGTTCCAGAGGTAGAACGTGACAGCTGACTGACAGGGCTCTGGACGAATCAGTTGCCTCCGTCTCTTTCAGGGCCATTGCCACACATGCAGGGATCTTCTATATACTAGCAAAGCCAACATCAGCGAGGGACGAATACTTAGGACGCGGCACTTGGAACAGTCTATACAAACAAGAGCAGGGCTGGATGGGCAAATCCCTTTCGTGTGGTAGTGGAGAGTGCAACACGTTAAAAAAATACAGCAAAAAGCCTTCAGCTCCTGCTTAAGAGAATATGATACTGCAAAATGATACTAGACACGGGACCTGCAAAGGAAAGGAAAGTTGGCAAAATCCTAGCAACTGGAGGCTGTTCCTAGCTGCCATTAATAAAGATGGAGGTTCTATCATGGGAAGAAGAGCTCAGTTGAGGTGCAGCACAGGAGAAGCCCCCGCTCCACGCCAATAAGAGTGCAAGTCAGCCAAGGCAGTGATTCCCTGTGGAGTAGGCACTGGTACTGCAGCTTCCAAGCAGGTGTAGCAGATCCGCCTGCGAAGCACTGAGACTGTTCCTGTTAGATTGCGCTTCGGAGTGGAAAGGAAAGGACAGCTCCCAAGGCCAGACCCAACGAGAGGAAGAATGCCATAATGGCTCCAGCCGTCTCTGCTTCATGGGACTCCACTTTCCTGGAGATGGGTGGGGAGGAAATAGGGTTAGCTGAGATTCATTTTGCAGACAGAGGACAATGAGGATGCCAAGTTATAACACCTCAGGATCTGTTTGTACTGTTTACATTCTTTTGCTTTTACAGCTATGGTGCAAAAGCTGTGCAGCCTGTGGATGATGTTTGTGTTACACTGGTAGCAGTTTGCACTAAATTTATGTAACCTGTGGACTACATCCATACTGTGTTATCCACAGTTTGCACAGCAATACCTCCCTCCCTGTCTTGTTTGATGGTTCAAGCTATTTCTTGGCCTGTGGTCTGCTGACACCCCTTAAAATCAGAAAACTTGCAAGTTGGGGCTGTGTAATGGCTGCAAAGCACAATGGATGATAAATGTCAAAAGGTTTGGGATTTAAAATAGCTCTTGGAGATGTCACCATAAGGGTGACAACTAAAGTTCTTTCTTATGAAGGAGTTTCCCCACACTGAAAGACAGCTAAATGCTTAAAACCCAATTAGCCCAAGATCAAAACCCGCCTCTTAGACTGCATCCAGACATAGTTTACTTATTCTGCTATATTTGGATATTCTGGAATAAAGCATGGACATTCTGGAATATCCAGGCTTTATTCCAGAATATCCAAATATAGCAGAATAAGCAAGCAACGCCTGGATACAGCTTTAAACAATTTCCATGGAACAAGACAAGGATAGGTTTGATAAAGCTGTTTGTGAACTTCAGTCCTGCTTTTCTCCTGGGTTATACTTACTTGGGTCCAAAGCACATGCAGAGACTGGCCAGATAGCCATTGGAAATGGAGAATAAAACCATGAAGGCGATGTACCAGGCATCATGGAGGAAGAAAACAGGCAGACTGTTGCGTGGCTGGACATTGCAGAACATGAAGAGGGGAATGAAGACCACACGGGCGATCACCATGAAAGGCAAAAGGCGGCTGTCCTTCCCAGGCTGGAGGTATTGAAAAAAAGAAAAAACATTAGCAGCCAGGGTTTCCCTTGTACTGTAAAGGCCCTTAAAGGGCTGGTCTTTGTCAAAAATGCAGCAGAGAAGGAAAGAAGTAAAAGCACCCCTCCCCCTGAGATCCCCAGAATTATCAGATATGTTTAGATTTCAGTTGTTTTAACACACACAATGAATAATTATTATCTGCTTGATTTGTATACTACCAATCTTCACAAACACCCTAAAGTGATGGAAACCCCCCCCCAAAAAAACAACCATAAACATGTTCAAGTATAAACAAGGACTAGAGAGGTACATGGATCTGAAAATGGGAGTCCAATTTACATCCAACGTAATCCCAAGACTATCAAACAGATCATACAACCCCCCAGCTGACTTATCAAGGTGGCTGGCTTTGCACAACTTGTTACTCATCAAGGTCTTTAATAATGTCCCTGTTTATCACTCTTTAAGACAGGTAATACAAATGAGGTGTATTAAACTCTTGTGGGCTGTGTTCTGCTTAGGAAACCACAAACTCTACAGATCTGGTTTAGATCTAGCAAAGAAAGACTAGTCCTTTCCACACTTGATGGTCTGGGTCTGGGAAAGGGACAAGCATAGCTGCTCAGTGAACAAGTTGCCAGTGCTGACATATCCTATCCTGTTCCACCGACAGACTTTACTAAAGAAGGTGACAAGTGGACCTGTCAATATACAAGGGCCATGAAAGGCTTGCAGATGGTATTCCTCCATGGTCTGATATCCCATGAGGAACCTTTTTTGACAATACTCCACGCAGCAGCACTGGAGCTCACATATGAAAAGCACAAGGAGGCTGGCACCCTTATTGACCCACTGTGACCTGGGCCGTGGCACATGCTGGAGTGCAGGTGCAGAACGTCAATGGTACATTGCACACATGCACACTGCTGCATGTCAATGCACACTGCAGTTCCACTTACATACAGTGCCTGACAGAAGTTCTGTCGCTTATCCATGTTGTTGAAACCAAAGCCTATAACCTGACTTAAAATTCATCCACTGGTTTTAGAAATGACTCATATGAAAGCTGAAACCCTCCCAAATGAGGTTTTTAAAAAGAAAATAAATTTGCTTCACTGCTGAAATATTGATCATTTAATGAACACAGAAAGGTCAGATTTTGGCTAGACAAAAGTTTTGTCGCCCACAAAAAGTAATGTGAAAATCAAACAGATAATTCACTTCAAATACAAAGATATGTTTCATAACATTGGTGAATGAAGTTGTGGTGCTATTAGAGCCATATTTAATATTTTGTGTGACTTCCATGAGCCTGAAGGACTGCATCCATGCGTTTCGGCAATGATTCATACAATGTATTGATGAAGTCATCAGGAATAGTAAAGAATGCAGTTTTACATGCCTCCCAGAGTTCATCAAGATTTTTTGGTTTTGTGTTCCAAGCTTCCTCTTTCATCCTACCCCAAACATGTTCAATGATGTTCATATCTGGTGACTGGGCTGGCCAGTCCTGGAGCACCTTGATCTTCTTTGCCTTGAGAAACTTTGATGTAGAGATGCGTGTATGAGATGGAGCACCATCCTGCTGCAAAATTTGACCCCTTTTATGATTGGGAATGTAAGAGGCAGCTAATACTTCTCGATATTTTAGGCTATTGATATTGCCTTCCACCTTGCAAATGTTTTGCACACCCCTATACTGAATGTAACCCCTGACCATGATCTTTCCACCACCAAACTTAACTGTTTTCTGGGTATATCTTGGATCCATACGGGCTCCAGTAGGTCTCCTGCAGTATTTGTGGCAGCTGTGGTGTAATTCAACTGAAGATTCATCTGAGAAATCCACCTTCTGCCACTTTTCCAGCGTCCATCCGTTTAGTAGGCTGTGGGCCTTGGCAAATGCCACACGGTTTTTTAATAGCATTTTGTTTAGTGCTGGCTCCTGGGCACTGATTCAACCATGGAGGCCATTTCAAGACAGAATCCTACAAACTGTTCTAGTTGACACAGGGACTTGAGGTGACCAGGCCTGTTGGAGCTCTGCTGCAGTGGAAGAAGGGCTGGCTTTTGATTTTCGAACCAACAAATGTTCCTCCTGAGCAGTTGTCTTGTGGGGTCTGCTGGACCTGGGCTTGTCAAAAACATCTCCGGTCTCTTCAAATCTTTTTTAATTCTTTGTACTTGATGCTGAGACACATTAAAGGTGCCAGCCACCTCTGCAGTGGACCTGGTCTTCAGCCTCTTGATAATCAAGGCTTTGGTCGCAGGGTGGATTTTTGGCATGTTGTCAGAGGTCAAGTTGCAGTTCAAGTGAAGGTCTGGAGTGCTGGAGTTCTTTTTATACACACCCACTAATTATCCAATCAATTAGTGAGCACAGGTGAGGCTGTAAACTAGGATTAGGTGCATTATATGACAAGGCGACAAAACTTTTGTCTAGCCAAAATCAGACCTTTCTGTGTTCATTAAATGATCAATATTTCAGCAGTGAAGCAAATTTATTTTCTTTTAAAAAACCTCATTTGGGAGGGTTTCAGCTTTCATATGAGTCATTTCTAAAACCAATGGATGAATTTTAAGTCAGGTTATAAGCTTTTGTTTCAACAACATGGCGAAGCGACAGAACTTCTGTCAGGCACTGTAGGAGCTACAATGGTGGTGTGAGTTCCCAACACTGCTTAAAAATGACTCACTTCTTCATGAGTTATTTTTGTTTCTGTTGACAGGGGCAGTTCTAATGTTGCTGCGTGCTCTGCCATCCAAAGCGACATAACATTTCTTGCCTCTTCAGAATACCATGCATAATTACCTGAGCTTAATTCTAAGATAGTAATGTAAGACCTGAGGTTAGTCCTGCCATGACCAGGCAGACCCTACTTTGGCCTTTCTGTTTACCTAGAAGAAAGGCAAAATTTTCTGGTGGCCGCACACAATGTTTACTGTACTCCCAGTTTTCATGCTCATTCCTCCAGATGATGTTAAACTACAGCTCCCATCAGTCATAGACTCTGGCCACACTGACGGAGGTTGATGGGAACTGTAGTTCAACAACATCTGGAGGCTCAAATTTGGGAACCTGCAGTGTACACTTTTCTTGAAATCTGTAGGATTCCAGAACATTTTAAAAAAACAAAACACTGCTGATCCACAGAATTTACACTCAATTACTTTTGTTGGGGTGCAAACCCATTCAGATGAGGCTCTGCATATATATATATAGTTTACTAACTCACGCCTATATTCTGTGTTTCTGGAATGAACTTTTTATCTGGTTTCAGTTATACAACTCTTAGCAGTGTGTTCTTTCTGAACATTCTTGGGCCGTTTGTGGCCAAAGCCCCAGTGGCCTCAGCCAAAACAATCTTGGCAACACCATGCAATCACAGCCGTAGGATGAAAGGAGCTGCTACTGATGGCTCTGCTGTGATTGCAAAGGGCATCTGGAGGTTCAGAAGTATGCCCCCACAAAACTGAACAAACAAACCCTCCCATCAAAATAGAAGACAGAGCCATAAGTTAAGTATCTGAGCAAACCTACACAGCCAAAAAAGCACTTGCCCTCTTCCTAGGTGTTCTGGGTCACTTGCATTATTGGCAATTGGTAAAACACTTGGCAATGATTCCATATAGGAACTAGGCAACGTCCCTAAGAAAGAGGATGGGAAAAGTGACTAATGATAAGAACATACCATGCCAAAAACTGCCCTTCCCTCGACTTTGGCAACAGAGAATTTTTTTTTATGATCCTCTATGATACAAAAACTGGGCCAGCTTCCAACTGACTTGCTAGCTTTTTTCCCCTTAATTCCATTTTGGTAAATTCTGAATAGCAGAAATGGATGACTCCTGGCTGGGTACGGCTTCCAGAAGGATGGTTGCTCAGTGGACAAACATGACTTTGTTTGAAAAATGTCCCATATTTAATTCAATATGGTTCCTGTCAATCTGGTGCCCTACATGCCATTTAGGTCTGCGGAGCCAATTTTGGGGGCACTCCCAAAGCAGGGGGCACAGATACTTCTCCCTGGAGGTGCTAATGAGAACAAAGGTCCAGACAAGACATAGCAGGGCATTTTGAGCCATACCTAAATCTTTGCAGGAGGCTTCCCAGGACCTTTGCCTGGGAAAATGGCAGCACAAATGCTTCTCTACCTCTCCCCTTTTCCAGCCAGAATGACTTAAAGAGGGACAGAGGGAATGAAGAACAGAATAACATTTCTACCTTCTTTACATTCTAGGATGCTTTAAGTTGCCCAAATGATGGAGGCTGGGGTCTGTTTACTGAGAACAGCAAGATGCTGTCCTTGTTTAACAGCCCACTTAGACTACAACTCTGATCTGCTCCAGCCAATAAACTACACTAGTAAGATCCACACCTGAGACCTTGGTAAATTGCTGCCAATCAAAGCAGATAATGTGGCTACTTAGACATTTCTTATATTTACATAGGGCTCATACTAGCTTTGCGGTTTTACATATGCCTCCTAACTGAAAAAGATGAGGCAATAATTTCTCTTTTTCTATGCAATCTACACCTGCTTTTGTATGACAAAGGCTATCCTGCACTGACCTGGCCAGGGACAAGTATTGGGACAGACTGTAACTCAGGGCACATCCCCATGCACATTTGGTCTGGTACCGAAATCAGGTTTGACATGGGGTGTCTCCATGCATTATTAATTTGGTCCGGTTTCCACGGACCAAATTGCCCCAAACCGTGCCAGACCAGGTCCAAATTTGGTACCCACAAACCAAGTCTGGGCACAGTTTGGGGTCCTGGCACACGTTGCTTAGTGAGCCAAGAATGCGCATGGGGACGATCCCGGGCTATTTGGGGAGGAGACTGGCACTTGCGTCATTGGGAGGTGGGGTGTGCTTGCTGTTCCTGCCCTGTGCATTGGAGATTGCAACCACTGACATTTTTTGGGAGTGAAAAAATCCTAATCGCCAAGGCAGGTAGGATAATGGCTTGATTTTTGTTCCTTTTCCAAAATATTCCACCCGTTTCCTGATCAACAAGGCAATCATGATAATGTAATGGCTTGATTTTCTCCCTTTTAAACTTCCCGGGCGTTCTTGTGGTTCCTGGGAGGGGGGATGCAGCACTTGCAGCTGGTGGCACAGGGGTGGGCTAATTTCAATCCGGCTTCCAATGAGGAGAGAGGGGGCAGAGAGGAGGTGGTCCTGCTCCCCTTGCCAGGGTTTGACACAGTTTGCGTGGGGACGGCTGCATCCGCACCCAGCCTGCGTTACCGGGAATGGCATGGGGACGGGCAAGATTCGATCTCGGACCCATTCACGGTCCCATATGTGCCCATTCCGAGCCAAACGGCTTGCATGGGGACGTGGCCTCAGTCTGTCTGTATTTCAGACAACCCGTTCCAGCTGCCACGAATGAAAGCTGGGCCCTGATTTCAAAGGGTGGGAACATTTTTTCCTGGCATGCCCACTTTCAGGTCGTGATCACATCTTTTCTTTAATCCTTCTTCAGGCCATTTTCAGAAACCCACCACTCACACCTTTTTAATCCAAACCATTTTATTTGTATACTTTCCTCCTTTCAATTGTACTAACTTGGGTCTTGATTTTTTACAGATCGTAAACTGTTATACTGTGTTAATCTATTCTCATTTTGGGGGCTGAAAACTGTAGTGGGTGGATACTGCGTGAATTTGCCTTCCCTTTTGCCCAGTGTGTGATTACACACTGTTGAGTCACAGGACTTTTATCAGAGGGCAAGGAATATTGTTATGTTGGAGAGGGGTGGAGATCTAAAAAAGTCTCATAAAGAAGTCCAGGATGGCGAGCCAAACTGAGGATGAACTGAGGAAGGATTATCAGCTATTGGGTGCAATCGGCATCAGTGGATTTAGAGTCCAGCTTGTTAGTAAGATGGACTATTTCAGAAAGGTGACCACATCCCCAGTGATACTTCCTGGTGCACCACTGACACCCCCCCCCCCCCAAGTATCATGATGGTCTGCTATGCGCATGCTCTGCATGAACCAATATACCTGAAGTAGTTTGTTTGTGGACTATTTTGTGAAGGTCTACCAGTAAACTAGGGTATAGTACCATTTTAGCATCCAATCCCAATCCATAGCTCTTTCTAGTGCAAACAGAGCATTCCAAGGGCCATGTGGCCTCTGGTAACCACTAGTGTACGGATAGCAGAGCCTAAACTCCTCCATAGGCCAGTGAGGTAAAGGCCTTCTGTTTGCACTGCACAGATTTCCCTCCTTGCTGTGTTTATTTGCATTTTGCCTCCTCTGTAGATTGTAGCTTAGGTGACATGCTCAAGCTGCCTGCTCTAGTAGCCGTTTTCTCTGGGCAACTCTTAGTGCCAGCTGGATAATGAAGGCAGGGTTCTAGTTCCTAATACTAGCAAGTGGGGGCTTGACAAGATAACTGTTTGCCCTTTCCCTCTTCATATTCAGGCTTTACCATACTTGTTTAATGCACCCATTCTCAAGACCGTCACTAGAATATAACAATTTCTGCCAAAAGGAAAGAGCAGGTGGAGAGGATGGCAAAACTCAAGTCTCATTCTTAACTCTCACCTATCATGAAAATGTCCACTGACCATATCAAGAAAATAATTCTTCTCTGAAGTCTGAGCTAATCCCTGGCTGCCAAATTAGTGTTTCCCTCTCAAAACAACACTAAGAGTAGGATGGGCCTCTGTGCAGGCATTGAAATGTTAACAGTGGGTTGAATAACCCTCCTATTCTCCACCAACCTCCTGTTGACCATGCTGTGGTTCACAAAAAAACCAAATGTATTTTGCTAACCGAGGAGGCAACAGGAACACAAATGCGCCAGAGGAAAAGAAGAGTCTGGAGGGATTATCAAGCTCAAACCACACAGATACACATAAATACATGTTCTGCCCCTGGTACCAAGCTTTCCACAGAACTATTTTGGAAATGACTGGCTTCCTGTTGAGGCCTACACATCTTGTGGTAGACTGAGAGATTCATTGGAAAAAATAACCTAAATAACATGATGGGGAAATGGGAGGTCGGAAGGAGGACTGTCAGAGCAAATTGGGCCTAAATGTTGACATAATCTTTCTTGTCCCAAAGTCTCGCCCATGCTGAGCTCTCCTCACCCTTAGCCAGAGACAGCCATCTAATTGTAGGATCATGAGCGTGGGTTTGTTTACTTGGAGTCTGTATTTAGTGATTTTTTTCCATCAGAACCATGAAGATGAAGGGAAAACACAGAGGTGTTCTGTTACTTGGTCCAAGTAAAATAATGAGCCTCTGAACTATTATTTTCATTGTTACTTATGTCTCTAGAAAATTACACCACGGAGTTGACTAGTTGAGGCCAAAGAAGGGTAGAAATGGTAAAAATACATTATTCTGTTCCCAAACAATAACCCCGACCAAGGATTAAGGGACAGAAGACATCCGCTCAGGAAGGTACTTTGCATGTGAATCAGCAATAAAAAGGGGAGTGAAAGGACAAAAAGAAGTTGGCAACAGTGAAGAAGAGGAACAGGTTCAAGAGAGCAATTTAAAAACGTACAAGAACAGAAATGCTCTTCTGGATTGCACCAGGGCCCACCTCATCCAGTAGCCTGGTCTCAGAGAACAGGGCTTAAGTACAACAATTTGCCATGCTCAGTCTCCCAGCATCCAGCATCTGGACAATCAAGATATATACATCTTTCTTATAGATCAGCGGTTCTCAACCTTCCTAATGCCGCGACCCCTTAATGGAGTTCCTCATGTTGTGGAGACCCCCAACAACGGGGGTGGAGCAGCTGGGAGGTGGGAGGGAAGGGCGGCGGGAGACTCGTCGCGACCCCGCTGAAAGGGTAATTCGACCCCCAAAGGGGTCCCGACCCCCAGGTTGAGAACCACTGTTATAGATAGATGTTATCATGGTTTATCATGATTATCACGTTAACCATGAGAAGCAGCCAATCATGCTGGCACCAGTTCAGCCCAGTTAAACTTAGTCCAGCATCCTGTCTCACACAGTGGCCCACCAGGCAAAAGAAGACAAGCAAAACCTTCACTTACTCTCAGATTCCTACAAATGGTCTTTTGAGGCATCCTATCTGTCTCTCCAACCTGGAGACAGCACCTAGGCATCAATGCTTCTCCTCCACAAATTTCTCTAACTTTTCTTAAAGCTCACCACTTCCTCTGGTAGTAAATTCCATGGACTGATATTACTTCTCCTTTTTAGTCCTAACTCTCCTGCCTATCAGCTTCACTGACGGAGACTTGCTGGAGAACGAAGATGGAAAATTAAATCAAGGGAACAATTAAATACAGAATGTTATAAAATTCAGTGGTTTCCATATTTACAAATAACTGAAAGACTTAAAATGGACTAAAAGAGCCAGAAATACAAAACAAAATGCAATTTGATATGTGATTATGCATGAGAGACTGTGATTGCCAAAATGTACAAATTGTTTTGGTGGAAATGTGAAAAAACTCAGGGAGCTTTCTATCCTATGTGTTGGACATGTGTAAAACCTAAACACTGGCTACAAGTGCATGCAATTATAAAAAGACACTAGACGCATGCAATTATAAAAAGATGAAACATTGTAAAGCACTTATTGAAGCCTACTAGAATATATGGTTACAGTGACAAGAATACTATATGCAGAGGAATAGAATACCACAACATCTCATAATCAAAGACTGGGTGGTTAAAGTGGCAGATTTGGCAGAAAATGATAAACGATTAGAGAAAAATCTTTAATTTCTTTTTCTAAAAACTAGGGTGCCTTTACGGAATTTCTGTGGAAAAGAAAAGAAAATGGCAGTGACAGGGTTTGAAAAATAGTTTATCTTCAAGATTTAGAAAGAATCAAAATGATGATGATAAAAGTACTTCTAACTGTTTGGAAAGCAATCAGTAAGTCACTTTTACATTCTCTAGTTATTATTATTGTGTATTTGCTGTTTTTCTCTTCTTCTTTTCTTTTAGATTTACTTTTTAACTTGTGTCTTTTAATACTTACGGAAACTTTAATAAAACCTACAACAAAATGCAACATCCACAAACACCTTACTACCCCATTACTTACCCACATGCAGATAGCAGTAAGGCTTCGTCCCGCCCAGTCAAAGACATTGAACATTAAGAAACAGCAGACAGGGATGAAATAAATTTCTAAGGAAAGAGCAGAAAATTGGTGGTCAACATAGCCTGATCCCTTTCTTGCTGTGGTCAGGCACTGGAGCTAGACACAGACCATTCCACATCCATCTTCTGTTCTTGCTGAGACAAGGCCTAGCCTGCTTGTATTCCTTCTACACGCATCTTTCCCATTGCTGCCAAGTCAGACATAGGAACAGACAGTATACAGTAACCCAGCTTATCCTTGATTCTTTGCCTTCTGTGTCTTGTTCTTGAATTCTGGGCCTCAAGTGGTGTTTCCGATAACCTGTTATATTTCACACCTGTCACTTCATGCCAGCTCCAGAAAGACTGACAAGGAATGATGGGAGCTGTAGTTCAGGAACATCCGGAGGGGCACACCTGAGCAGTTCTGGCCTGTACCCTACTGACTTCTTCCAATGTGCAATAAAATAACTAGAGTATCCTTTCCTTTTATTTATTTATTTTAAGAACGCCTTTACAGTTTCATACCAAGGTTTCAAAGAGGTTTACATACAGTTCTAAAATTAAGGATAAAACAAAACTATCTAAAACAATATTGAAACTGTGGGTAGACCGGGAGAACAGAGTAATGGCCATTCACACAGAGAAGCCATGGGTCTTCACTAGGTTCCTAAAGGATGCACTCTAACCTGCACAGGTCTGCCAATGTCATACTAGGGCAAGCGTGGAATATTGCAGAGCTGGTGAAGAAAATTCAGTCCTTAAACGCAGATGCAAATATAAACAAACAGGAAGTATGGATGACAAATAAGCAGCCAAAAGTTTATTTTAAAAATTGTTTTCAGGCAAAAACAGTATAGGAATATAAATATTTTGGAGCCTACATATACCTTCTCTAGCTCATCCAATGTGGCTACTTTTTGCTGTCATGGCTGACAGTTGCCTATCAACGGAGTACACAGTATGGGCAATTCTTCACTGGTTAATATACCAGAGCAGCTAATGTACCAGGAGCTTCCCTTCCACATTTTGGTGCGGTCTAACAGAGCCCTCTGTGTGGAAGGGAGGCTCCTAGTTCACTTTGTAGTCCAGTATATGGACAATGCAGAATTGCCTTATGATGGCTCCATACTATTTTCTTTCTTGCAAACAGGGACATTGAAACACTTGCACTGTCTGTTGTTGGATAATTGCACATGTGTGAGAGAGTAAATGAAAAAGAAGACATGTGCTTTATTTGAGCAGGATGCAGAAAAATAAAGCAGCAAAAGAGGTGTGGGTCTGTATGCTGTCAATTTCTACCATTACCACTGCCAGGGAGTCCAGGTCCTTTTCCGTTTCCTGCTTTAGGGAGCCTATCTAATCTCCAGGTAGATCCCTTTGGCCAAGGAGGATCCACTGCACACAGTTTATGGAGCTGTGACTAAAAGAGCAGAATGGTCCTTCTGTGTCCAGTAAGGTGATACCAGGATGAAATAATGTCTGGGATCTGCCTTATAAACTACTCAGTAGGTTTCCTAAGGAGTAAATTATTTGTGTTCATAAAATGAAATTAAAAAGTTAAACAGCTCCTTTGCTAAGTCTCCCAGAGTTTAAGTCTCAGAAACCTTTACCCAAATAATTTACTGGAAACTACTGAAGTATATAAAAACATGCAGGGTATAGAAAAGGTGGACAGAGAAAACTTCTTTTCTCTATCACACACCACTACTGTAGAACCACTACTATGAAACCGATGGGTAGGAGAGTCGGATCAGACAAGGGAAATTATTTCTTCACCCTGAGGGTCATCGGTTTATGGAACCTGCTGCCGGAAGAGGTGGTGACAGCAACCAGCCTAGATGGCATTAAGGAAGGGTTAGACAAGTTTATGGATGAAAGATGTATCAATGGCTACTATAATGGATGCCTAAATACATCTTTCAGGCTGGGGGGACAAGCAGAATGCCTCTAAGGCCAATTGCTGGGATTTGAGAGCAAGAGAAGGTTTGCCCTTGAGATGCCCATGGGCAATTGGTGGGCCACTGTGTGCGGCAGAATGCTGGACTAGGTGGGCAGTGGCCTAATCCAGCAGGGCTCCTCTTATGTTCTTATGTTCTATAGTTTCACTTACCCCAGGTCTTTCCTCCAATCGTTGACCGTGCATTAACGGTCACAGCTGGAAACACCCCAATAGTGACGGTAAAAACAATGCAGACAGAAACAGCCATGACCCAGATCTAGTGGAGAGAGGAGAACAAGTACACATCCAGCAACAAACTATGGAAGTTTTCCATAGTGAATAGCCCAAATCTACATGCCAATCCACAGAATCACTTAAATACCTTTCTGAAGATGCCAATGACTGAAATGTTGTGGTCTGGTGTGTGGGAGGCACCGTTTGCAGGATGCTGGAGTTCTATGCCATTGAGCCCATCTAGGATAAGAGTGTTTTTAAAAAAATGTTTTTGTAGACATTACACAAGCTTACATGCAGATAAATTGCTTGAGTTCCTTCTATAGGTTTTGCAAATCTATTATGTTTGAGCAGTAAATGCATTTGTACGCTTTCCTCAAAAACAAAAAGTAGAAAGCTTTTATTAAGATGTCAACAACAAAAACACAAAGCTGCCCACCTTGATTTCTAACAAACATTTGTACTCTTGCCTGACAGAGAAATACTTGCAGATAAAGAGGATGGTTGACTACAACATATTAAACATTGCAGATTTGTTAACAGTATTTTTTCCCAAAATGGGGAGCGCAAGGCAAAGTGCCTTTATGCATGCATGAAATTCATCAAGGTACATGCCACATGCCACATAATACATTTGTTAAAGTTACAATATTGTTTTTCATATAATGAATTAGGACTGCCATTTTGATAACTGTTTAAATTGGGAGGTGCAGAACGTAGACCTTTTAAAGTGTTCTGATTAACTAGTTTGTTAGTCAAAGGTGTCTATTGAATCACCTCAAGCCATTCTTGGCTAATATAGGCTGCTGAAACTAGGAGTGATATGAACCTCTTGTAGAACACCTTTTTGCCTTGAGGATCACAAAACTCAAAGAAGAAAACTGCTGCTAGGTGAGAGGAGTTGTGGATTATACTTTTCATTTATCATAAAAGAAGTCTGGAGAATCTGTACCCCTATCAGATGTTGCTGGACTATAATTTTCCTCATCCCTAACTGTTGGAAAGTGGAACTCAACAACACCTGGGAATGTGACAACTTGCTTACCTCAGTTCTAAACCATATTTTAACTACTTAGTAAGTGCTGAGGAGGATTCCATAAACATTTAGCTCTACATAATTCCCTTCTTCTCATATACTGTCTTTGGACTTCACCTTTCTTGATGAGGTCAACCTTGGTTTCCATCTCTGAGTGGGCCTCATGGACTCGGTACTCTGTTTTATCTTTCATGGAATAGTAACGGAAGAAGTCCTGTGGAAAAATCAGGAAGAGCTTGTGTTGGGTTTGGAAGGAAAACTCTGAACGACTACAAGGAGATGACAAGCAGAAAGCGAAGTCAAGGTGTCTTGGGGCTGTCTAAGGATGGAATAAAGAGACTGATTTCCCACCCAGAATGGCTGTCAGGCTTTTAAGAATCTCCTCAAGCTACCAACTTCAGTACAGATGGGGATAACCACACAAAAAGAGAGAGAACCCTTACCAGGCGAGGCAGCACAATGTACGAGCCAATGGCCATGAGGATCACGACACAAGCTGTGATGAAGTAACCAAAGGCACTGTCTTCAAGTTTAGAGCCACCTGAATAATGTGGACAGACGATGTCACTGGGAAAGCCCTCTGGTACACCCAAGAAATCATATTTATATAAACTTCAAGACGTCCTCTTGAACCAGTGCTTTTCAAGTTAATTCTCTATGCAGATGACCATTCATAACCCAGCTCATAAAATCCAGACTACCACTTCAGATACTTGTAGATCTAATCAACAGCTATGAAAATATCACGAACTCCAGGCATGTCCATCAAAAGTATCAAACTGCAGGTAAATGGTACGTAAGTTGCAGCTTTTCCACAATGCTGCAACTGGCTCCAGAAAAGGAAGCTATCACAGGCAGCCAGAATTGTTTCTTTTGTGGCCTTTGACCCTTCAATACATCTGCTGAAAGAAGATGGTTGTGCATGTATATGACATAAAAAGAAAGGTACTCACTGGCAATAGCGCAGATCATGGCCAGAGCTGCAAACGTTCCTGCAAGGCCTTGGCCGCTCATAATAGGAGCTGTGTAGCTGGCAGGCAGGAGCCCTGCCAGTCCAAAAAGGCTGCCCTGAAGAATGGCACCAAAAGCTGTTAAAGGAAAAGGCAGAAAGATTAGTAAACAATAAGCCAGTGATAAACAAGGCTGGTAAGAAGAAGCATTTTGCTCACATTCATAGCTGGGTACTGAGACTATGGATAAGTAGGTATCTTCCTAGACTACATGCCACACTCAGCTGTGCTAGAGATAAACCACTGTCTCTAAATCAAGGAGATGGAAATGTGGCCAGTAAATGTAGCTAGCACAGCTAGTATCACCAGTATCAAGGGCTGACTAATATCTCCACAAAAATTTACAAGATAAGGCAACTTCAGCAATAAGAGCCCTCAGAATTCACTTTCTTATATGGAGACATTGCTAAAAACTGATTTCTCATTGCCGTGGGCTTGCATGCAAGAATTACACATAGATCTCTTTTCAACCCAATCAATGTCAACTTACAATTGATGAAGACGATTTTGACCATGGTGATAATGAAGAAAGGCAATGGTTCCATTGAGACTTTGACCAGGATGGCAGTTATCATGAAGACCAAAAAGATAGCAGCCAGGCTACCAAGAATGCGCACCTGCTGGGGGATTCTAAGAAATAAAAATAACAGGTTACAAAAGAAAAAAAACCTACAAGAGAAATTCTCACTCCATACAAAAGAATGGGCTCTTTTAACTACTGAAGAATCCAACCACCTCATGTCTTAAACTAAAATGAAAGCAGCTGAATACTACAGAGATGAATTTCTTTTGGAATAAGTTTAATAGTGTCTGTTTATAAAGAGGCATGCTAAATCTGTAAGCAACAATGAACTCAGAGGATCTTGAGTTCAAATTTGACTTTGTCACAGGTGAGCCGGCCTTGGCAAGAATCTCTGACTACACCCTCACAACAGGAGATTTCAGCTCCTTATGAGCCAGAGTGTTTGTTCTAGCCACAGTGCAGGGGTCAGGTGGTGCTGAGGTCATAGGCCTCAGCCTCTCACTATATTCAAGGCCAAGGAACAAAACTACCCCAGTTTTGGAGTGACATCACTGCTGTCTTTTGACTTGACGCTCCAAAATGCCCCTGGAAGTTGGCCATTTTTGGCACATAAGAAAACATTATCATGCAGACTGCAGTACAGATAGGCAGCAGCAGTGCAAGTGTCCTATCTGTCTGAGCACTTGAGGGTAGCTGGTTTCCTGCTTTGGGGAAAGATACCTCTGAGAGCACTTGCTGGTTCTTGGAGTGCCACTGGCATCATGACATTGGGCCCTCAATGGGTACGTTTCCAGCCCAAGGTGAATGCAGCTCTTGTGTTTCTATTCCTCCTTAATACAAAACTGCAACAACCATCTACTTCCAATTTATTCATAAGAATGTTGCTTATTTAAACATTTTAGCACCTTACATGTCCACCGATATGTAAAATTTTTGATTAAAAAAACCAAAGAGTTTGGAGCAGTGTGCCTCAAGAACATCTTGAATATATTCCCCTCCAGAAAAGGCAAAATACAATCACTCCTGGGGAAGTCTGACCTGGATATTATTGCCAACCTTGTAAATTCCTGAGGTAGTTGAGTCATGTGAACAAATAGAGAAGAGATGCACAAGGTTCTCTTGAGGAGGACCCTATACAGAACTCACCTCTGGTGGAGGAAAGAGTTGAGGCAGGTGAAGACAAGCAGGGGTAGCATGGCACAGAGGGTCATGACATTGCTGAATATGGACTCCAAGTAAGGGGGTGGGGCTTCAGGCAGCTTTGTAGCATTCACATGAGTAAGGAGATCAACCGAGGATACATTGTTATGGGACTCTTCCTTCAAGCGGCTGGTAAAATACTACGGAGAGTAGACATGTGTGAGAGACAACAAGAAAAACAGTTTCACTGCCAACTGGCTGGCTACATAATATTAAGTACTTCATAGTTTTGTTACTGTGGAAAATGTGAACAATAAATAAATAAAAGTTTTGGAAAATGCATTTTTCCTCCATGCGTCCAGAACAATGCATCTGTTTCTTATCACAGAAGTCAAGAATTCCACTTGGAGATCCAAGTGAACCTTCTATGCACACTTTTCATTTCAAAAAATACCATCTTGTATTCCTTTATATCATTGCATTGTTCCCCTATGATCAGACTTCTCAAGTGTACAAGACAAAGGGGTGCAAACTAAAGGACTTCTTACAGTCAAGCCCCACTGAAATGAAAAGAGATGACAGCTTTTTGGAACTCAGACCAACAAGGGGCTACCATTTCTTATGGATCTAGCCTTGCCAAAGATTGGAAGCTGCTTCCAGTGATCAACATTTTGTTTTTCCTGGATTAAAATCATACTACAAAAAATCATTAGTTTACTCAGTGACGTTTCTACCTATTTCTTTAATCAGTTCCCATCAAGATGGGCAAGGATTCTTAATGCAATGACAGGATAGCACCCTCCCCTTTGGTAGCTCAATCAGTAGGCTTGAATTAAAGAGTACACTTTCTTATGGGAAGTATAGAATTGCCTTGCAGATCCACAGAAGGGCAGCAAATCTGAGTCTGTCTCTTTGAAGGATATCACTGATCATATGTCGAAAGGGAAAAGTGGGACAGATGTTGCATTATTTGTATCCCTCCAGTCTAAGGGAGTAAAGTGGAAATATTTAATTTCTCACTCCACACCACATGACATCTTGCAAATCTGCAAGCCCCTTATATAGGTCTGTTCCATGCCCTGTTGAAGGAAGTCGAGGTCAAACAAATTCCCTCCTCACTGAGGCTGTTCTGCCTCTTCTAAACTTACCAGCGTAGCTGTCATAAAAAAATTCCATGGCAGAAGTGTCCCTAGGCCAAGCACGAAAAAAATCAGCCAAACTGTTTTATATCTGCAAGAAACGATGACAATAAAATGGATATAAGTTGGAGTTCAGGATGAACAAATTCAGTTTCTTGCTAGCCTTATGTTGGGTGAGCGAACAAAAATTCACTTGAACATTTGGGAGACCATGTCTAATCTGGTAGCATTTAAGACGTTTTATATGCTGCTTTTCCTAAAAGTGATCCTTGAACAATTCAGAACACAAAGTAGACACAAAAAGTACAATAAACAGTACTAGACATAAGAGAAACACTTGGAAACAGGAGCATAAACTGCACAGTAAAACCACCAGTGACTAAAAGATGAATAGAAGGAACTCAAAGTGCCACAGAAAAGGAGGCTGTGTCCGGACGGAAAGTTAAAGAGCACAATTATGCTATGGCTACGTTGGGATTGACACATGTATCTGTGACAACGCCAACATAGTCCTGCTACAAAGGGGTAAAGTTATTTTCCCCCCCTATTCTTAGAAAACCCAACACTCAATGCAAAAACCTACCTGTGAACCAGTTTGGTCTAGTGGTTAGGGAGCCGGACTTTTATCTGGAAATACTGGGTTCGATTCCACCCTCCCCCGTGAACCCAACTGGGTGACCTTGGGCTAGTCATAGCTCTCTTCTGAGCTCTCACAGCCTCACTCACCTCACAGGGTGTTCTGTTGTGGGGAGAATAGAAGGTTTTGTCAGCCACTTTGAGTCCCCTTAAATGGGTAAGAAAAGCGGGGTAGAAAAGCCAACTCTTCTTCTTCTGTCTGGAAGCTCAGCAGTGTGATTCTTGATGAATAATATAGCCCGCTACATGTGCACATGGCCAAATCTAAGGCAAACATGGTCAGGGGCTATGCATGTGCAGGGCCTGGTGTGCATGTACTTCTTGGTATTTCACACTATTGCGAAATACCCAAATGTGCTCATCACACCAGCACAGAAGAGATGTTTGCCTGATGTTGTGGCCCAGCTGTCTAGGCAACAAATTTCAGGCAACCTTTACTCTAGAATATTGCTAAAAGATGCAATTTTCTGGAGATGTCTGGAGTTGGCCTGAAAAAAGTTATCTTCATGATGTATCTTTATATACAAGATTGGATGCTTCCAGGCAGTAACACGCAATCGTGTGATCTAAGGAAAAACAAAATTAATTCTTGCCTGACAAGGAAGGCAATCACGGGCTTTAACTTGGGGGTCTGTTCTCATTTACCTGCCCAGAATGGCTACTGCAGCTGTTTTGGGGGAAGTCTGTTTGAACACTGTGCTACCTCCACTGACCTGGAGTGTCCCAGAATGTTCTCCAGGCTCCCCAATTGTTGTGAGCTGCCCTTCAAGCAGCCAGTGAACTTCCGGATGCTGCGTTCACACTCTTTTCCAGGCATGAACACTGCAAGTGGGTGGGGCAGTGCAGCTGTGGCATTGTGCTGCATCGCGATCACTCATGCCAACGCCTGGTGACAGATGTTGCCAAGGCCATTTCTATGGTGATCCAGACTGTCTGGCTGGGGAGTACACCAGGACTTCAAATGTGGGTGGCTCCCTCCGTGCCTGATCTTTGCTTCACTGAAATGGTATAACAATAGCATTCCAGTGAGCAAAGTGCAAACAGGCTCCATGTCTGCCAGACACCTTGCAGCTACCATGTTTTGTAACTGTCTGTAAAAGGTGGGATATGGAGCGAATCTGGCTGAAATGTGCATGAGATGAGCAGCAGGATATGTGAATCCGAAACTTCCCATAGCTGTTTTTTCTTTGGAAAAGTTTGCTTCAATGAGAAGATAATGATACTTTCAGCCTGGCACGTGGGGAGATGTTTATCTTTTAGTCACACTCTGCTAAGTTTCAGTTCCATCAAAAATAATTTACCTCGTAACATGGATGTTGGAGTATGCATAGCTTCCTTCATTTACTGAAAAAACTGGATTACTTCAGTTCAATTCCTGAGCAAGTTTCACATACCCAGAAGGCAGCCAAGCCCACCCACTTCCCTTTGACCTTTTTTGTGCACTTGGCTGCATTCTGGGCAGCTACAAAAGCAATGATAACAAAAGTAGCTAGCAGGCAGGTAATCAGCATTGTTATTGTGGAAAATACAGCATTATTGCATGATTTTCCATGCTAACAGCATGGGAGATCACCTCAATTTCCTAGGACTACAATGGGAGGGCCAAAATAATGTGAATATTTCAGTACAGTCACTGATCATGAGTTATATAGACCCTTTCTGCACTGGGCCTTATTCCAGATTATGTGGGGCCTGCCATAGCCTGCACCAGTCTGCGGATGACAGTCTCCTGTTCCAGAATACAATCCATAATGTAGTCCAGTGCAAAAAGGCCCTTAGTTTGCATCTGGAGATTTTTATTAAATAATTTCCCCAATGTTAATGCACTGGAATCTAAAATGAAGATAAATGCACATTTGAAAAAAAGGGTACCTACATTTTAGCTCATGTTAGTGTGAATTTTGAAATTTGAACTTACTTCTTCTGATCCCTTGTGGAAAAGAGGGTTTAGTGCTCCTAGGCCTGTATGGGGGGCAGTTGGGCTTTCCAAATCTAATTTGTGTCTTTGAAGAAAATAGTTCACCTTTTTCTCTAGCAAAATAAAGGTTTATAGATGGAAAAATCTATCAACAACAAGCTCTTGCCCGCATAAGGAACACTGGGTTTCCCAGTGAGCTGGTACAGTCTGAAGAACATTCGATCCTATACAACCTGCCTTATATTTTTCACACAGTAATGCAGGCTTGTGAAGAGATTATTGTCATGTTGGGAAAAATGAAGCATGAAAAAGTTTTCATTACAATGGGAAAGGAGGAGGTGATTTGGTCCTTTATAGTGTTCAGCAGAGCTGGATCCAGGTTTTAGGGTGTTATTGTCAAAGTGGATTTTTTGGGGGCAGGGTGCCTCCTTCATTACATCTCCCAAGTGGTCTCTCTTGGGGTAGCCACCATGTTCTGATAAGCATTAGGGAGCACACTCTAAACGCCTGACTCCTCTAAAGACACTTTATAGGAAGAACTACCAGACCCAGCTCCCTGATGTTCAGTGTAGCCCGTTGATAAAGATGTCTTGAAAAACTTTCAGCAGATGCTGTGTGATAACATCAGGCTTGCTACATAACATAGGGTGGCAGGTGGCGGAGAACACAAACATTTGCAATTGCTTATAAAAGTACTGAACCCCCCCCCCCAATTATATTGTATGCCACCCATTATACCTGTCTTGGGGGCTGTTGTCAGGCATGATGACACGTTAGACAGCTTCTGGAACTCTTCTGCCTGTAGTGTGTTCTCACAATTCACTTCACTGCCGGCTCCCTGAAGAGTCAAACGAAATAGAATTGGTTAGTGATGGGCCAAAACTGATCAAATGATAGAGGGAAATGAGTTTGTACACAGGTCCAAGAATTAAAGATCTAGATTTAATGCTCAGGGCTTTCTTTTCGTGGAGGACAAGTCAAGTATACTGTATCTGGCCCAAAACTCCAGAGTTAGGATCAGCATTGGGGAATGCAACAGACACATATTATTCCCTACTGATTCCTTCAAAACAAGTGGTCTCAGAATGGAAAATCCCACTCTGCAAAAAGGTCACTGTGGCGGGAGGTGACCCCTTCTGATGCCCTGAGCACATGTGCAGTCATGAAAGGTGCAGCAAGCAAAATGGTGGCACCCTGGTGGGGATCCGTCATGCATCCGGAGCAAAGTAACTTTGCAGACATGTGGGGGTTGGGCTATTGTGTACTAGCATTCCCTAGTGTGAGTGCTAGTAGATGTTAGTCTCTTCTGCACCTTTCCCGTTCAACGGACGGGAAGGCAAGTGCAAATACGCCCTGTAATAGCACCTACTCTAGACCTTTTGAATTTGACAGCAGTGGCCAAAAACCTAGCAACAGAAAAAGTTGTCCTATGATCTTGGTTTGACAAAAAGCTCCCAATCATCTGCCAAGCCAAGTGAAATAGTTCCTGGCACTAGCGTAGAAGTGCATCCAAGAAGGATATGTTCCACAGTTTCAGGTTCCAGGAAATCAGGAAGTCACAATCTTAGGGATCTGCCAAACTCATGCTTGTTGGATGTGAAGAGAGATTAGATGGAAAGTGCTTTCCCCAACAGATTTGGCTCTATTTGGCTTCCTTATTTTACTTGTGGGTAGAACAGGGAAAGAGGGAACTTATCCACTTTTCCCTCTCCTCACTGGTGTTCTGGGCTCTTTCATGGGCTGGCAGTGGGTGACTTCACGCACACAATGTCATCATACACGTGCAGAGAAGCTTAGCATACAGCTATACTTGTGCAATGATGTTGCACACTGCAGGCTCTGATCACAAAAGGCGCCATAATGTAATCAACAAAGGGTGGAGAAAGCAGCGAGTTCCCTACTTGTGAGTAACCTAGGAAAGCCAAATAGAGCCCGGGCTGTTAACGAAGGCACATCACAGGCCTTGGCCATTAATCTCTGCATTCAGTAACCTGAGTTCACATATCCCTCAACAACCTTGGAAGGAAGAACATTTATGCTTGTCCCAGGAAAGACCCATCTATACTGACTAACTGATAAGATTCTGAGATTTAAAAGAGTAGGAAAAAGCCAGAAAGAGAAGCTGAAACAATGGTATGGAACTAGAGAAGTACACATTTCTAAAATAACAAAAGAGAAATTGACATCTGACAGCAGAAGCTTAAGGTTGCTCAGCTTCTGTTTTCACCTTGCATGGTTTCTTGCAATAAGAGCCACAGAGATTACACGTGATTGACTTATTTCATACATTACAGCATGTCCCACACTCTCCTGTGAGCCAGTTTGGTCTAGTGGTTAGGGAGCCGGACTCTTATCTGGGAATACCGGGTTCGATTCTGCCCTCCCCCATGAACCCAGCTGGGTGATCTTGGGCTCATCACAGCTCTCTTCTGAGCTCTCACAGCCCCACCAACCTCACAGGGTGTTCTGTTGTGGAGAGAACAGAAGGTTTGTCAGCTGCTTTGAGTCCCCTTAAATGGGTGAGAAAAACGGGGTAGAAAAACCAATTCTTCTTAAGATCTGGAGGAGGGGGCCTCCTGTTTGTCCCACCACCCTCAGCAGCAAAAGGGGTGGGCATCCGGGAGAGAGCCTTCTCAGTGATGGCCCGTAGGCTATGACATAGTCGCCCCCTTGAGGTGCATCAGGCTCATTCACTGTATATGTTTAGGAAGGTGGTGAAGACGCAACTCTTTGTCCTGGCCTTTGGTTAAATGGAGGTACAAATTCTCTTCCCACTTGCAAATGCTATTCTTTTAATACATAGTGCTGTTTTAATAATGTTTGGTTTTAAATGTTGTTACCCACCTGGGGAGAGGAAGGAAGGAAGGAAGGAAGGAAGGAAGGAAGGAAGGAAGCAAGCAAGCAAGCAAGCAAGCAAGCAAGCAAGCAATAGGAAGAATACATAATTACAAGGGATTACCAAGTAATTTGTAATTTGGAGGGGCATAATGTAGAAACCACATATTCTGGTGGCTAGTTGTTCTTTGGGAGTGAAAGAGGGGAGTTAGAAATTTTGCAGGATCCCATTACCCCCCATGGTGATCTAAACGAGATGTGCCTATTTTCCATTCATGTTTTTCTTTTTTGACCAATGTTTTTCAGAAAACAAAATATTCAGCAGAAGTTCTCATTCTGCCTTATACTTAAAGGAAACCCACTTCATTTTAAAATTAGAAACAGTGGCTTTCTCCATAAAAGTGTTTTTGCTAGACAAACAATATGAATGCTATTCTTTATCATATTTTTCAAATGGAAGGTACCCTAACTGCACCTTGTGACGGCTTATAGACTGAGTACATTCACTATGATATGCAAATACTGGTTGTGAGATCAGATTTCAGATGAAATCTGACGTATATTTGACCTTTCCTGTTCCTCAGAGTTTCTATTCACATATTTTACAATACTCTTGTTTCACAGGCTACATCAACACCTGCAATGAACTTCTCTTGAGTGCTTAATAAACATTTACTCATGTATTTTTAGTCCACGGAGTATTTTGCAGCATTGTTTGAATCCTAATCCAATTTAAACGGCTATTTTGGTATGACGCGCAACCTCCCTTCCTTCTTTCTACAGCAAAAATTAGCTCAATCTCCAAAAAAGCCCAAAGACAGATACTAACTAGCCAGTTTTTCCTGGTTTACATTGACTGCTATAGCCTCACTGGGTAGTTCAAGGCATTCATTTTACTTTTTAAAATATAATCTTATTTATTGTAAAAAAAAAAATCAAGTCTTTATGATTTTAATAACTATGAATTTTCTGTATCTGCAACTGCAGAACTAAATAAGGTTTTGATATATGTAACTTGCAACAGAGGTTGGTACTTTCCCTCGCTTTTTAAAAGGGGTGGATAGGCTGAAACGACTAACTTTGATTATTTCACAGATCTGACATATTTTACAATTCTGAGTTCAGGAACTTATGGGTTGTGTCACTGCTGATCTTGGCATGAGCTATGGCACTGCTGATTTTGGCACTTTTGAGGGCATTTGAGACTTGTGAAAGTCAGGTGTATCTACAGACACTAAACCCCATATAACTTTAAGAGGCATAGCGGCAAGAATCATCTTTCACCAACTTCTGTTGGGATTTTCAGAACCAGTTAGCCCTAGACCACACTTTCCCATGAACACAGGTGAGCTTAAAATTCACAAGGCTCTCTAAGAAACACTCTACTAAGGGAAGCTCTGTGGACAGCAGAGGATATCAGTGTGCCCCATGCAGACATGTGCCGTGATGGTGAAGTGCTGTTTGTATACCTGACAGTGCTCCTTGCTGTGAATATCACAGCCAGGGAACTTTTATGCCCTTGCTTCAATATTTACCCCTAGAGATGTCTGAATGAGCACAGGAAATGGCCATGAACACTGGCCATTTTGTGTTCATGTAAACACAGGGGCCAAATACCGTGATAACAAGTAAGGCCACATGGCAGGGTATCATTCTGCCTCTACAGTCTTCTAAGAAGTGGAGTGCTCAGAGGAAGCAGGATCTTGCAATCCTTGTACTCTTTCAGCACTCCTGAAGTGTAACAAGGGCACATGGACATGGGTAGCCTGCACCATCAACATAGCACCTTCCATGGCGCTATATAAAAGCCTTGTGCAGATCTTGCCTTAGTTTAATCCATACATTTCCCCTTTAAAGTGACATACCCGTTGATGGAAAAATACTATTTTCCTAAAAAGAGTATGATGTTGTTCAGAAAATACAAGGTGTGCTTAGATATTTTAAGCATGCATGCTTTCACTGTTCAGTTCTTCCGTTTTTCCAGTAGGTGTAAGACTGGATCCTGAAAGCCAAAAATCCATTAATTTTATCAAAAGTAAGGAGATACCACACCTTCTGCTTACAAACTGGATGCAAAAAAGTCGCTTAAGAGTAAAGCAAAAAAAAATTTTTTTCCTAATGTTGTTGGGAACATTACTTCCTCCAGGTAAAAAAGCTACAAAAAGCCCAGTACAACCTATATATAGTTCCCTATATAGAAAAACCTTTCCTGTCCAGTGCATTATACATGTAGAAAATAATCCACACTTAATGCTAAACCTAGTGAAGGCATATTTTATCTGTGTTAAGAAAAAGGCTTTCATTTTCAACCAGTGGAAAACGTCTTGTTTTGGAATCACAAGGTAAACACTGACAAGCTGATTTAACACCTTCATTTTTTCATAGGACAGTATTTATTTTATTTAACAATTTATAGATTTGTTCCTCATGGTGCTTAGGGCAACTTGCAAAGTTTAATGACTGGAAAATGACTGGAAAAGTGAACATTCAAGTCCTCTGGGAGTTACAGTATTTTCGCCCATATTTTTGGTGATGTTTAAAGGATTCGCCATGACTAGGTAATTTCTGAATTTGAAGAGGCAGAGGAACCAGAGATCAAATTGCCAATAGTTGCTGGATTATGGGGAAAGCAAGACAATTTCCCCCAAAAAATCTACTCCTGCTTCATTATGCTAAAGCCTTTGTGTGGATCACAACAAGGTGTGGGAAGTTCTGAAAGAGATGGGAATACCAGATCACCTTATCTGCCTCCTGAGAAATCTGTAGGAGCTGAAGAAGTAACTGAACAGAGAGCAGCTGACTGATTCTAGGTTGGGAAAGGAGTGCAAAGAGATTGTATATTGTCACCCTATTTGTTTATACGCAGAGTACTTCATGCAAAATGCTTGGCTGGATGAATCAAATGATGGAATACCAATACAGATACACAGATGCTACTACTCTGATAGCAGAAAGTGAAATGGCACTAAGGAGCCTTTTGGTGAAGGTGAAAGGAGTGCAAAAGATCATGGTACCACTTCTGGGCAAATACAAGGGGAAGAAGTGGAAGCAGACAGATTTGTTTTTCTTAGGCTTAAAAATCACTGCAGATGGTGACTGAGCCACAAAATTAAAAGGCACCTTCTCCATGGCAGGAAAATTATGGCAAAGACCCAAATAAATGACTGAACAACAACAAAAATTGTTTATCTCATAACCCATATAGAGTCTGGATGAAATCTACAATGCATAAGTTAAATATAAATAAATAAATAAAATAACGTACATACTGTGGTTCCGAAGGGGAAAAAATTAAATTATGTCTGAGGGAAATGTCTTCAGAAAACTAGTTCAAATATTTCACATCAGACAGTGAACGATCTCTGAACAGTCACATCTGGTTCTCTTTCTTATTCCATTTTCTGTGCCAAACCTGGAATCAATCTGCCAAGATCTGGACCACTTTCTAAGTGTAACAAGAAATAGACCTCCCCTCACAACTGCTAATAATACTTCTTCTTGCTCCCTATACAACTCTATTCTGATTTCCAGCACAGGAAAGTGGTTCAGAATACACACAAAGTTCAAGGCACTCATTGAAGCAAAAGAGAATTCAAGCAAGTTGGAAATGAACTTACCAAGACCTACAGCAAGAGGAAAATTCTGTGACAGGATCCTCTCTAAAAAGCTGCCGACCAAGACAGCACGCTTGTGCCACAAACAAATCACACTGAGGGAATAAAACTGACTATGCCTCTGGTTGCTCTGATTTCCTGTGCCAGGAAGCATCTATTTGAAGGAAGCTGGACCAGTCCATTTCCCAGTCATGAATGATGCAGAGGAGATTTGGGCATCTGTGGTCAGACTGGCAACAAATTCCACATCTGGTGGGTGGCTTGAAGTCATGGAATTTCCAGATTTTGCTAAAACACCCGAGACAACAAAGACTGCCAGCTCTGGAATTACGTGGAAGTGAAGGAATCTGAGCTCTAACGAGAAAGAAAACCTGGACTGCAGCTCAAACTGTGCAGAACTGGTTTGGGCTCATTATAATTACCACAGGCCTTGTTAATTTCCCATCTGAGAGAACAATAGCTGCAGTCCCCAGGCCCCTCTTTGGAAGGCTTCACTGCGATAAATTTGATTCCTCAACGTAAAAATAAGCTGACTTGATCATTCTGTAAGCTTCAATGCCTCGTGAACATCACTAGATAATCACTAAAATGTTTCTCCTGTCTGTGATAGCCATAGGCAGATTTCAGGCTTCTTATATTCTCCCGCCCAGCAAGAATCATGAGCTCTGTCAAGTGGGGTCAAGAGCACACAACAGAACCTCTTTTCTTTGAAAACTGTTATCAATATGTCGGTTAATCCTGTGAAACTACTACTTGCACTGATTTTTAAGTCACGCAAGCCCTTTCTGCACTGACTCTTATTCCAGATTATATCCTGGAATAGAGACATACCATCCACATATGGTGCAGACTGCAGCACCATCATTCTTGGCCACTGACTATGGCGACTTGACTATGAGACCTGGAGTCCAGCAACTTCTCAGCTTCGTGACTCAAGACATAACTGTTAAACATTCTCTATTATTCATTGTCAAAACAAAATAGAACTCTTGGGCTCAATTCCTATGCATGCAACCTGGCAAGTTTAACTGGAAACAGTGAGGTTTATAGGAATTCAATGGGGCTAACTTTATCTGAAGATACTGCTCTTGCTCCATTAACTTCCATAGCTTCCAGAATGTTTGAGATAATTATTAAAAACCAATGTTTTGTTTATAAGCCAAAATCTCCTAGAAACTGGTTCTTTATCTTCTGTCTTCCTTCCTTCATCCTGTTCTTAAGATGATAAGCTCTTCTCCACTCCAGAGGTCAAGCAGAGTTACCTCTTTTGATGTTCCTATGTATCAGAAGGCATGAAATCAGAGCCTGTCAAACTTAGCTTTTGGATTTAACACAGCAGGAACAGAAGTGGAGTGAAATGGAAGAATTAACTGTGTACCAAATTTTGTTTCTTCTATTATCTTCAAAGGCTGTCATGAAAATCTGATCTGTATGTATTACAAGCCTCCAACCTCATGTTCTACATAAATGTAAGAAATGTTCCCCTGGACTGGACCTGAGGTCATGCTCTGACAGTCATCAGTAAGATACCTAAGGCAAACCCACAGATGGGATATGGCCCCTTCAGCAGTTCACTCATTTACATTCTCTAGCATCTAGTTTGTAGAGGCATATGACATTTGAATGACAGTACTGATCACTTTGTGTGTTTAAGGCATTATAATAACACTTTCCTTTTTTAAAAAAATCTCAAAGCAGTTTACAAAAAGAGAAGTTAAAATGCATAAAAAACTGGTTGGACGAGGGAAGAAACAAACTTTCACACAATGTCTGCCTGAGTAAAAAGATAAGTCTTTAACATACATGTAGACTAGGAGACAATAAGCATTTTTGGTTCAGTTTGAACTTTAAGATCATGAAGCATGCACCCCTTCTAGTAATTTCCTCTTTCCTTTCTTTTCCAAGCCACACTTCTCTCTCCTAAAAGTCAGAAAAAGAAGATCATATAGATTAGTGCACGTGGTCACTTTTACGTGATGTTTGCATTAGGGTTGGATCCAATACAATCAAAAGATTTCGTGAATTTACAAGATATTTATATAAGCTTCCCTCACTCTCTTAAATGAAAGCTTACACTGGCATCCTCAACCGTCAAAAAAGACAAAACAGAACAGATCCTGGTCTCTCCAAAATTATGAAAGGCACAAATTTGCACGATTTTTACTTAGAATAGCAACATGACATGTTAAAAAGATGAGTGCACATAAAAATGGTGTATGATTCGATATTGATTTTTGCAGAGATTATCACTTTTAACAGTGCTGGAAGTCACTCAACTAGTGATTTTTAGAATGAACAGTTCTCCTTGCAATCCTGTCCACTTGGCTTCTCTGCTTCCTATCTAGCTGTCCATCTGAACTTGGAGAAATAGAGATCTAAAAGCTCCTTTATTTCTCCTTCCAGCTCTACATACTTTCCAAGGAGATGCAGAAGGACCAACACCCTCATCTCTTAATAAAGGAGCCAGGGTAGAGAGGACTTTGAAGATTCACTGACATCAACTGAAGTGTCATGACATTCATAGGGAGAACATCAAAAATCTGCTTAGCAGTGATGGCTGATGTTGGCAGGTATAGCCAGCAGTCCCTCCCCTAATAAAGCTGTTTCATGAGCTTCCTTTGAAGTCCACTGGCACCACCTACCCAACCACCACCTACAAGGCTGGCCATAATTAAAGACAGCAACACAAAAATTATTATGCCTTCTCCAAAACACTAATTTCTCAGCAAAATTTACTATTTTTTTCTGTTACTCTAAATAAAAAAGGAGCAGATTTTAATAAGGAAGCCAACGTTTCTTACCCAGAATTTGTATCTATGTTTCCTGCTGACGGGCAGAACTGCCCTCTACATATGGGCAGAGTAATTCTTCTCTCATATATTTTAGGGCTGAGACTTTGGCACTGAAAACAAAGTTCAGTTGTATGTTGTTACTCATTTCAGAACAGCATGGAGAGAACAATATAATCCCATTTAGGGAGATGCAAATAGTTTTTATGTGGTGTAGCACCCATTCGGCTCCTTCCTCTCCACCATCAGGTGGAGCTATTTTACCTCATGGGGAAGATCTGAAGTGATCTGTGAAACAGGAAGTGCAATAAACTACACAGACTTCAAGTGAGATGAGCAGGGAAGGATGGCACCCAAGATGTCCTCACTGCCTTATCTCAGTTACCCAGATGTACTTAAGTAGCAAGGTACACAAGGGCTGGGATGCAATCTGCATTTTCCTCACTATTTTGCAACAGAACAAACAGACCATTTCCTCTCTTTTTCCTCTGAACTGAAAATGACATCGTAAACAACAGCACATTCACAGCAGTTTTCTACACTACCACAATAGATGACCTCTGACTCTTGTGGTATTTCCACAAAAAACTTTGCTGTGCGTGGAGCTAGTGCAAAAATGTGCTACAGCATTTTGGCTGCCTCTCACTGGTCTTGAAAACTAAGCAAGGCTGGATCTGGTTAGCACTTGAATAGTCAATCATTTGACCAGGTCAGATCCAGTAGGATGCGCCTGGAATATCCCAGAAGAAGGCACTGGTAAACTACTTTTGCATTGCTGTCAAGGAAACTGTAAGATCTGCTCATTCTTTGATGAGATAGCATGGCAGGGTCTGCACGGAGCCATAATAGTGGCATGGTCAACCTCAAAGAAGAAGGGGATTGCATGCACTGGCGCCTACTGAGTTAAAGTCTCAGCATAGAAAGGTGGTAAATGCTGCCAGAAGCACTTCCCACACAGAGTAGACGGAAGCATCCTGACAGCAGTTTCCCCTGCTCTCCCACCCTGACACTCTGTGGATCTATCTGCCATGCTTCCATCATGACAAAAAGCATGGGCTTATTTTTGAAAGCACATAAAATAGGTGATTTATGGAGCCACTTCCTGTTTTTTTTTTTAAATACTTCCAAGCAGAAACAGCAAAGCCAGGGAATGAGTTTCCTGGCTTTGCCATTAGGGCAGCAGGGCGTGGAGAGCCTGTTGACAGCACACTTCACACCTCAATGGCTGGAGCACTGCACCAGCTCTTCGAACAGCAGGACCCACAGCCAGGCAGTTCCTACCTAAGCTAAACTCAGTGGCACCTTGGCCCTTACTAATGCAATAATCCAAGTGCCCTGAAACCAGCAAAAGAGAAAAGGACAATCAGGTGTCCGCCCTTTCTGCACAGGGCGTTGATCCTGATCAGGAGTCTCTGTGGTCATCTTCTGGGTCACACATGCCTGCATTTGAATGCAGATCTGTGATGCTCCACCCACTGGTGGAACATTCTGTCAGCTGATTAAACGTATCTACCAGCGTACCAGATGGGCAGATTCAGAGCACAGAAGGCACACGTCTCCCATGTTCACAACTAGCAGGGGATGCATCCCACAGAAGCTCCAAGGCTGGGAACTTTTGTCTTAGCTGTCGCAGCTTATCCCTTTGTGTGCTTTGAGGCCACAGCATGGTCTGGTCTGGACTGACCTAGCCCACAGCTTTCTATGGCTGAAATCAGCAGGCCTGGTTGTTCCAGACCCATTGATTCTGACCATGGGCCAGAAAGGCCCAGAATTAAGCTCTGTGTTAAAGTACTACTCCTAGACTGCAAAACTGCAATGTACAAGAATATCTTATTGTTGGTTCATTATAAATTCACTTACATATATGGACAGTCCAGATTAAAAACAAATAGTCCTTACTTCTGCCACCCAAGTAACATCTGTTGTTTTGAGGGCAAAACTGAGTTAATTTACACAGTTAATTGCCTCCACATTTACTTATAAGCATTACTTGCACATGCTTTGTGTAGTTAGATTAGCTTTTCAGATATTAATATTCATGTCTCTGTAATACTCTACTAGTACAAGTGCAATGAAGGCTCCCTGGAGATGATAATTCTATAAAGGACAGCAAATTCAAATTCCCAGATGTTTCAGATATTTCAACTAAAAGATTCAGCTAGTTAGGATTTCATTCTTTCAGTCCTCTAGCTCAGCAAAAATGCCTAACAAAGCTGGATTTTTCCTTGCAACTAACTAGCAGATCTCTCACCCATATCCACTAGATTAATTGACTGTTTGTACCTTTCCACCGAGTGCATAGTATATGCATACAATCATCCATCATACAGAAAACTCTGCGTACACCGCTTCAGCAGCTATAATTAATTGGTAGCAATGACACCTCAGCACCATTGCAAACACTGAAGCTTCCATTAAACCAAGCAGAGGCAATTTATTCTTGTCCCTCTCCTCCCCAGTTCTTGAAAATGGACCTATAAAGCACCGTGGATTAGAACTTCATATCAAACGGCTCAGGGGGAAAAACTGGGTAGTTCAGCCTTAAACGTGTCTCTACCAGCCCCTCTTCCAACTAGCTGGTGGCACTAAAGAAAATGTATCATTCACAGAGCACCACCTTTTTTTATCAGTTCTTAGCATTCTTCAGGCTGCATATGCTAGATGTTCAGAGAGGTATAAGGAATGTCTAGAACGCCCCTCCAAAGTGTCCTCTGGTATCTTAGCTAAACAAACTGCTCATAAATTTGACCTGAGTTGGAAAAAAAGATTCAGCAAGGGCCTCTTTCCAAGAAAACATAATCTAGCTAAGCAGTTAATGGTCTATGTTTTACATAACATCTTTGCTGCTGAATTACCATCAGGCATCACAATTCCAAACAGCTTGTGCACAAACAAGCTTAATGAGCGCAAACCACACTCTCAGCACTCTTTAACACCATGTCATGCCAGATGTAATGGTAACTGTACATGGGTAGGTTTTGCCGCATGGCTTCACATTCTGGCTCAAGCAAGCTGCTTCTCCTGTATCTTCTCATACAGACCAAAGTGATTCTTTAGATTTCAGGTGCACTACCTGTCACTTTTCTAAAACAAAATTTTCTCAAGAACTAGGCTTGAAACCGCAATCACTACTGAAAACAGGTACCCTGGTTGCCTCCAGATGGTGGCCAGATATCCTACTAGGAAGAAGATAACGTGGAAAATCCTCCCTGTGCAATTACTGCCTCCTAGCTATTCAGCACCACAGTCAACATTGACTTCACACATTTTAACTGAAATGCGGAGTCAAGCGTGGACACCTGTTCTTTTTCAGCCTCCATAGATGTGCACTGGACAGAGTGATCATGGCAGCTCCGTCCAGAGGCCAGATGAATGCACTATTGTTGGAAAACTTGCAACCAGTGGTAGATTTACCAGCAATAGTACTTAGGCCAGTTTTGTGGGAGTGGGGAAACAACCCCACCATAGCAGCACCTTAATGGTGCTGGATTTCCCGCGTCTGGCTGGGGTCTCTGAGTCTTCTTGTCATATATTTTCCTACATCTCACGTATTTCAGATTTTCAAAGACCCTAATAGGTTAAATTTGTAATTGAAAGAAGCAGCTCTATTTCTAAGAAACATCTAAAGGAAGTAACTTCTCCAGTAAAATTTGCCAACACTCTTGATCAGCTTTGATGAAACAACAATAATTTTCTTACTGGCATGTAATGGCTAGAAAATGGAACACTAGAAAAGCACTCCCTTTTTAATCTGCAATTATTAACAGCAGCAGAATTGGATAAAATTAGGTCTTCCAGATGCTGCTGAAGTCCATCTGCCATCATCCTGTTTGTTTAGTTGTTTTTCTTAGATTTATATTAGGTTTATATTTTTGCAAGTATCAGCCATAAGGAAGGCAGTACATTATTTGGATGGCGAATTGCAATGCACTTTCTACAAGCAAAAAAGACAAGAGTATTATAGCCAAGAGTATCATTTTTCACTTTTCCAAAAGAACATTCTTGTCCTTGTTTTCAAGAAAAGCTGTGAAAACTATCCATCCATTTTTGCTGAAAGCTCGAAATAGAATGTTTTACGCAAGGATGGAAAATGTGACTTTCAAAGGTGCTTCAGCAGAATTTCATTATGGTGGAAGAACTAAATGTTAAAAATATGTTGGCTGGAATAAGAGAAAAGTGATGGACAGAGAAAAATGTGGCCCCATCCTTTAAGGGAAAAATTGCCCTTGATGGGAAAAGAGGATTCTGATTTACATTTTATAGCATAGTTTGTAGCTAATATTATTCCCTATATACTGCATTTGGTGATATTTCTATTTCCTCTAAATGGCTCACAGTTGAATCTTAGAAACTCAGTCTGACCACCACTTCATATATGGATTGAGAATAATAATGATCACTGGGTGTAGTGGGACAAAGTTTAAATCAAGGTTGCAATCTATGTAACCTAAAAATTAATTATTTGGAAATCAATGACTAACAAGGGAGTGAAAGAACGCTTACAAGTGGGTGACAAAAGTGCTATTAAAATAATGAACAAGAACAGCTGTAGATCCTCCTAATTCCATTTCACTAATCATTACTTACTTAGGATCTTTCCTTGGCTTGAATAATTCTGTTTCTTGCCAAAATACTACAGAAATGTTTTGTTCAGAAAAAAGCAACAAAGTTAACTTTGGACAGCAATATTGCTTTTACAGGAAAAATAAATAAATTCTAACTACTGGTACACCTAATCCTGGATTTGATTCAAGTCTGTTCTTGAAATCCCAGCACAGAACACCTTCTTTTCACTGAAAAAGGTTCTTACTGGGTCAGCTATTTGCTGTCAGATCTTCACTGCCACTTTCCTATAAGATTAAAGCACAAGTTATAACCAGGAATCTCAAGGTGAGGGAGGATCCCAACAGGAACAGAAATATTGTGCAGGTATGGGGTTACCAGCTGGGTGAGACAGGTTGCTAGTTTTATAAGTTGCTCTTATAACTTACCCAGTCCTGTCTGCGCCAGTAGACAGTGTAAACAAGCTCCACACTGCCTTCTGAGCACTGTTTAAAGTAGTTGTTATCCCTTACAAAGAGTTTGCAGCTCCCGTCCTGTGCTCTGCTATTTTCAAACAGGAATATACATTCTGCAGTCTCCAATCCTGTGCCCTGCCACTCTCAAGCAGGAATTCTGCAACCTCCTATCCTGTGCCCTGCTAACTTCCATTCATATTCACGGGAGAAAATTTGTGAGAGCAAGATCATCCTAGCAGTACATGTTCTCCAGCTGGTTTGTGCTTTGCTAGAAGTGCAGGTAAGCTGGGTTATTATAGGACATCTGGCATCACTGAACAGTAATGAACATGACTGGAGTTCAAGTTGCTATTTTGTTCCTAGTTTACAGAATCTATGTAGAACACATTTGGATTCAATGAGATGTCTCTGTAGCCGTGGTCATAGGAAAGGTTCAACAATGTTGTCCTGAGGTCACTTTTTATGCAACTGCAAACACGTTACAGAGGCTTCAGCCAGAGGTTTTCATTTCTTTATTTAGCTGTGTACACTATATACTAGGCTGATTTGCGTTCTTCCCCTCCCAAAATCTAGTAGCCAGACAAATATTTTGACTGGCAAAACTAGAAAATGTTCCTTTCTACTCACTCAGCTTCAAGATAGGAAAAAGGTACTGCTTCCTCCTCATCCCCTGTATTGATCAAAATATTTGTCCAAAGAAGCAGAAAGGAACATTTCCTTACCCATGACTGTGTAACAAGGACAATGAGATCATTCATCTCAACGTCCAATCTAGCTAAAAACAAATCTTTTCCACCATGCTAACCACCAATACTTAAGGAGCAAATCCATTCCTCTCCTTATGCTACCCAAGTCAATGTAGAAAAATGAACCCTGTCTGGGGCTGCAGGCTTGACAAGAGAAAGTCCATGTTAGATGAATTCTCTAACAGGGAAAAGCACTTCCTTTTTCCTATGGCTGTCCTGTCCTGTCTTGTCAGCCCAGCCTCCTCCTCTCAGGTTGAAGGCGGGGCGCCAGTCGCCCAGCAAACTGAGCAGCAAGCCGAGGACAGCAGCTTGGACATTGAGGGGCAGGGGTCGGATCTGAGGGCGCAGTCAGGAACCTCTGGGGAGGAGAGCTCGGACCCTCAGCCTCAGGCACGCCCTTCCCCCCATCTGCTTAGGCAGCAGAAAAACAGGTGCGCAGATCTCGGTGTCTCACGCAGCTGAGCCAAAAAGGTGTGGGGCTGAGTCGACTAAGTTCTGCCCTTGCCGGTCTCAGTGTTGCAGACAACAAACATCTACCAGTGCAACCCCTGTCTGTGTTTGCCTGTGAAAACTGATTCCTGGACTTGTTATCGGACCCTGCTGAACTTCTGGATTCCTCTGTCTTTGGACTGTTTTGATGTTGCCTTCTCTTGAGCTCCTTCGGACTGCCGTAAGCATGCATGTGTGTTTGCCTCACCAACCTAGCCTGCCTGAGACACGACAACCACGGACAATGTGAGGAGAAGCTACAGTTTCTTGATGCTGCTTTTGATTTTCCTCACAGGAGACTATGGTGGGTCTCATTTGTAATTCAGTAGTGGCAGGGCCTATCTCTGCTCTTTCATCTCCTTCGAAGCTCAGCTATATCTCTGCCAGGACTGAGCTTCACAGAAGATGAAAGGGTTGAGTGATGGTGGCAACAGCCATGTTGCTCCTGATGCATCCAGAGGCCTATCAAGAGGTCCAGAAGTTGTAGGAATGGCTTAGTGTAGTCTCTGACCAAGGATCTACACCTAGAGCAGAGTTGTAACTGGTAGCAGTAACCACAGAAAGTGCTGAGAAATCTTTCATAATTAAACTGCTCACATTCTTCTTACACTGTCCCTCTTGGTGCTCACACCACCTTTCTTGAGCTGTGTTGCTATTTCTGTATAAATCACCAAACCCTGATAAGAATTCAAGGCCTTTGGTAAAGAAAGAATTCCAAGGCCTCTCTTTAAAGGCGTTTTTCTCAAGGGTTTAAAAATGTGGTTGTCACAGCTTCAGAGCTTGGTTAGCAACCAACTGTGTATTTTGGCCCTAATTCTAAGGCTATGGCCACACTTAAGATTTAATCTAGCTTCAGTCCACTTTAAGAGTGAGAGAACGCATCAGCAAAGTAACTAGTAATTTTCTTTCCACATTATCTATCCCAAGGTGAATTTTCTGAGTTATTTAACACTGAAAGAAAACAGATTGTCACTTAGAAATTACTGCCCATCCATATTGCTTAACAGTTTCACACGTGCACACCTTCCTTGAGGCAATCTGCCAGGGATGCTGGAAAGGAAGGCTATCATAAGAATGAAAGAGGATTACTCCCCATAGGCAAATTAGGAAATGGCACAATGGCAGGAAAACAGAGTCCCTATCTACATACAGATCTACACAGAAAGTTGAATGCTACAGAAACTTGATTGTGGGAAGTTTTGTGGAATGTTAATGTGAGAGTCTCATGGCTTTCAAATGTGCAAAGCAGTGGGTGTGACTGTCCACTTGCATCGGCCGAGCTACAAAGAACAGCTCGAACATAACCTTGTAACATGTGAATTTACTGGCTTATAGAATGGTGGATATCCATAACTCTTACAAATTATCCAGGAAAACTGCACAATGGTAGTGCAAAGCTTGTGCATAATTTTGGAGAAAAGCCAACAGTATTTATCTGGGAAGCTTTAAACCAGCAGTTCTCAACCTTCCTAATGCTGCGACCCCTTAATGGAGTTCCTCATGTTGTGGAGACCCCCAACCACAGGGATGGAGCAGCTGGGAGGTGGGAGGGAAGGGCGGTGAGAGACTTGTCGCGACCCCTCTGAAAGGGTAGTTCGACCCCCAAAGGGGTCCCGACCCCCAGGTTGAGAACTACTGCTTTAAACCCTGCTTTGATCTGTGAATATATGGGCATAATGGCACATTAGGTGGTTTGTACACAAAGCAGCAAATTACTATTGCACAATTTTGTCACAGATTTGGAGGCAACAGCAGGGTCAGCTACAAACTAAGGTAATTCTAAAAGAAACAGAATCTGACTGGGTTGTGGATAAAGTCTGTGGCTTGCCATTCAGTATCTCATTCTGCAAAACAGAAATAAAACCTGTCACAGCTTAACATATGAAATGGCCCTTTGCTCAAAACTGTATGTCTTAGTTACAGAACAGGCACTGAGGAGCTAACTTCATGCATAATTTTTGTTCAAAAGATTAATTGCAGACTCTATTAGTACACAATCATCCACTGACCTGCATGGCTAAATAGCATCTGAACTCAGGTCTCCTGAATCCATGCTGAGCATTAAAACACCACATTTTCTTCCAGTATTTTCTCTTTGCAGAAGGGAAAAGGGACTATGTATGTATGTATGTATGTATGCATGCGTATGTGTGTGCGCGCATGTGTGTATATGCTGCACTTTCTATAAATGCTCATGACAGTTTCCAGCTCAACACTAAGGATAAACAAGATATGAAAGGACGATGGGATAGTAACAGCATTTATGAGCCACACATGAATTCCAGGAACCAAAAGACTCCCACGGGAGTTAATTTAAATGGCTGGAGAAAAGGCACCACTTTCCACGCTGTTCACATAAATCTGCCTTGTCCTCTTGTTACTTCCCATCAAACAGGTTTTATAGGGTTTGCAACTATATTAAAAGCTACACAAATGCATCTAGTGATGGAAGTGAGATAAGGTAGGACCAGAGTTCCCAAAACTCTGATCCCTTGTCCTTTTAAGTAGAAAAAATATCTGTGTATACCAAATATTCCTAGCAACTACAACACATGAAAAGAGTGCTCCTGCAGTAACAGAATACAGTAAGCTTTCAAGCACAAACCTGGGTCAAGGAAGCTGTTGAAGAATCTTTGAAGCAAACAGTAGTACCCATAATCGCCTCAAGAGGCATTAATCTGTCCACTTCTAAATAAACTTCCCTAGACTTTCAGGCCATTGAAATTCCATTGTCCATATGCCTGTTTTGGTCAAGAAGAACAGGTGGCTTTTCTACCCTACTTTTCTCACTCATTTAAGAGGACACAAAGCAGCTGACAAAGCTTTCTATTCTTCTCCCCACAACAGAACACCCTGGGAGATGCCTGGGGCTGCGAGAGCTCAGAAGAGGGCTATGACTAGCCCAAGGTCACCCAGCTAGCTTCATGGAGGAGTGTGGAATCAAACCCAGTATTACCAGATAAGAATATGGCCAAAGTGCTAAAGTCATGGGGACCAATCCAAGTCTAAGCACTGATGATAACTACAATTCCAGATCAATTTTTCCTGAGGTTCAGGTCTGTTTTTTTTGTCACAAAAACAGTTCTACCTGCATTGAAGATGATCTGTACTGGGTAAAAGATAAAGGAGAAAGACCCTCTTAATTCTGGACCTACTTAGCAGTTTTTGATATTTCTGGGGTGCCTGTACTAGTTGGGATCAGACAGCATTACAAGGAAGTAGTTTCTTGCCCACTTGGATGACCATACCCTGACAGTGTTATTGGTGAATAAATGTTCAGCCTCAAAGATCCAGAAACATACATGCCACAGAACTCTTGTTCTCAGTATTTCCAACATTTATACAAAACCACTGGAAGAAACCATCAGGAGGTAATATTATCAACAGATAATATACAGCCCTAACCCTCCATTGCATCTGCTGCTGAAGACCCGGTAGGATTACTAAACCAGTGATTGGCTATAATATCACTGGATGAAAAAGAAATGGCCTTCCCATTATCTCAATCCTTGAAAACACACCCATAAACAAAGTAACCAGAATTATGCAAATACATTTACGCAAATCACACTCACAATTCTGCAGTCTGCATAACATTAAATTACAGGACTGGCACCAAAGGAATGGGGAAAGTACTACTGTGGCAGAAACCAGCTTCATCTAAATGAAACAGCTGGTTGAGAACATTATGGAAGTGAGCACGAAAGGACAAAATTTGATGGAAATAAACTTCTGGTGCCTGCCAACTGAATACATAACTACGCCCATCTTCATAAAGGCACAGTTATTTCTGCTATCCATCTGCTCCCTTCCAGCTATATTTAGGAGACATCTGGCCTCCTATTCAGGCTGGGGGCAAAGGAAGACTTGCAGCTGGTTCCAAGTCAAAGGGAACACAGTCAAAGCAAAAATGCAGCACAAAAGATTCTGCAGGATGTGCTATAATATCATTCTCTTGAATGGTATTTAAATAGCTCCAGTGTGGTGGGAGGGAGAACCTTTGGCCAATGATTTGAAACATAAAGGAGAATGAAACTCAAGGCTTGAAGATGAGCAGCCTTATTTCATATTAGGCTGCATCCAGACATGGCCTAAAACCCAGGATTATCGCGGGACTATGTTGGAACTGCCATGCATATACACAGCAATCCCAACATAGTCCTGGGATATAGGGGGAGAAATCCCAGCACACTGCTGTTCTGGGAAAACCAACTCCCAACCCAGGTCTCCCTAGAATAGCTCACCTTGCCTGAATGCTTGCTCCTGGAATCCATCCTGATCCATTGAAATTCACTGCATCTGGAAGTATCCATGGCACTGTTGCAGAAGCAAGACAGATGAGCCGTGCCGTCTGGCAAGGCAAGCGAGAGAAAATTGTAGGATCTTAACAAGATCTGGCATTTTCTTTTCACCATCTGGACGGAGGTAGCCTTAAATTTTGTGCAAGCCTCTTCATTTCATAAGGGTTTGTGACATGAAATCTCATACAATCTGAGTGCAAAGCTTCTGTGGAAAACCTGTCTGAATGAGGGTATGCTGAATTTGGAGCAATATTGTGCAAACAGCTTGCGGCAAAATGGAAAAATCAGGAATAATGAGCTTAAATGTTTAAATGGCTAGAATTTATGGACTTGTATGCAATCATTTGATGCCAAAGAGCACTGAAGTAAACTAGAGAACCAGGTCTTTGGAAAGGAAGGAATGAAGGGAAAACACAAGATTTAGCTCACTTAACAGCTTCATTCCAGTGCCAAGTTCACGGGAGGGAATATCAATTATCAATCTGAAAGAAGCAAAATAGAGTCAAGCTGAAAAGTAGATAAAGCTCCTTAGAGAAGGATGCAAACCTGCCAAAAATCTGGCATGGCTTTGCCACTGGTTCCCAGTGCTATCATCAATCAAGACAAGTGGAATGGGAAAGAATAAAGCGTACCACCAAACACCCAAGATGCTTTCAGGATCCAGGCTAGGATAACATAGAAAGCCATTGGTGAAACCTTATTTTGCTCCTCAGAACTGGGAGGACCTAAAAATAATGACCACCTATTAAAATTCAAGTCAACCCTGCCATCTATTAAATTAGGTTTAATGCAAGTTATCTTGAAACAATTCAGGAAAATAAACAAAGCCTCCTACTGCACAGAAACCTTTTTAGTAATACATATCAAAAAGCCCTCAGAGATCTGTTAGCAAGTTTGAAGAATTTTTCCAACATGTTCATCTAGTGGATACCTCGCCGGCACTTCTCTTTTGTCCCAGCTGCTTATCTGTTGTGATTTTTTCTCACTTTTTAGAAAAAGATTCTGATTTAATCATGCACACAATAGAAGGTGAAGAGAATGGCAACAAAATAATACAAATGATGAAGCTGGGAAAAAAAATGTTGTCCTCTTGGATATAAAAGCTAAAAATGGTAGAATAATAAGAAAATCACTCTTAGGGTGAGTTTCCACTTAGGTTTTTTTCAAATGAAACTAACGTGAATCGGTTGTGAATGTGCATTCTCGCCGATCCCACTTCTTTGATTTTAAATAGCAGTCAACCCCGATTTTGCTGTCCCCACAGAAAACGCTTCAAAAATGCATTGGGGAAAGCAAATCTTTTCCTCCCCACACTTTGCCAGTCGGGGTGCCCACCCTCTCTCCTGGATGGGTTTGTAACATGATGATGTGGCTGAGGGTGGAGAATTCCAGCTTTATCCTATAACCAGCTTTTTTTATGCAACTGTGTAATTTCAGACTAGCGATTTTTCCAAGACCATGGGGATCGCTTCCACAATGTTTCAGTGTTGCACAAAATCACCTCCCTAAGCCTCCCTCATCCACGCTTTCCCCTCACTTTCTCCTTTCTCACGTCTTTCTCCTCACTTCCCACCCACCATGGTTGGTTCAGGGAGGAAGGAGCCAGCCAAGCCGTCTTTCTCCAAGTGAGGAGAAAACCGAAAAAGGAGAAAGTGAGGGGAAAGTGTGGGAGGAAAATGAAACTTGTTATCCAGTGCGAAGTGGGTGAAAATGAAACATTTTATCCTTCTTGAAGTGGCCTGTGGAGGGAAAGAGAGGAGAGGGAGGCTTAAAAACTTTAAACTTCTCTGCAAAGGAGGGATGGCAAGGGGCTGTCCTACCGGGTGAAACCCCACCTGTTTCATGATGCAATTTTCCCCAATACTGCGGTACAGTTCCCAAAGGGGGAAAAAAAGCGTTCTAGCAGCAAAAACGGGAGAGCTGTTTTTTCAGGTGTTTTTAAAATGTGGTTTTTAGCCATTTCCTCCTTGGAAAATATGGGAAGCCAATTTGTAATGCAGACAAAGAAAATTCAAATAGTTTTCAAACCACAATAAAACTTAGGTTGGAACAGGGCCTTAATTTTTTTTCAATAATTTGTCTAAATTTCATTTTCCCATTAGGGCAATTTGCCACACATTTTGTAAGCTGACAGATTTCCAAGACTATATTGCTGCCGCTGGAAAGGCAAGTATTAATTCCTAGTCCAAAAATAAGTTTTATCCTTTTATCAAATGAATTTAAAAGTAAATATGTCTTCTTCTTTTTTCTTGATTGAAAGGGTGAACTTTTTCTAATCTAATACTTTCACTCTCTTTTCTATTCTCATGAAACCTGGCAAAAATAAGATGAAGGACAGGTATTCAAACTCACGACTTCACAATGTCCAAAAATTAATTCCCCAAAATTGTGAATTCTAAACACTGCAAAAATAACGGGATGTGAATTTACATTATTTGCTAATGAAACTGCTACCGAATATTCTATATAAAACCACCTTATCACAAAATCGTGTGGAAATAATTTCCTGAATAATCCCTACTACAGACTATTAAGCTTAGCTACTGATTTGGTTAGAGATTCCCCAAAGTTTCCCACAAATTATATCCTATACAGTAGTCCATACCAGTCTTCTGCTACTTTTAAAAGAGAAACTTTTATTAATGTTATCAAATGACTACATTTTCAAGAAAACCCAGATGATTATAGGGTTCCTGATATTAGGAACTAAGGGCCTTTCCACATAGTGTGTGCTCATCCAAATCAGGCAACCCTGTCCATGATCTGCTACTGCCACTGGCACACACCTGAATTGGGAACACTGTTTTTAGACTGAGTGCCTGGAAGTAACACACTTATTTATTTATTATTTACATTTCTATACTGCCCCATACCCGAAGGTCTCTGGGTGGGTATCTGGTGAAATACCACCAAAGTCTTACGTAGTATGGATGTAACAGTCTACCTAGACCAGTTGTACCAGCTTAGGGTGGATGTGGCCTAAGAAATCAGTAACTGTTGAGATGAAGAAGCTGTTGAGATAAAAGAATGCCAGGTTTTTTTCCCTTGGAACAAGATGCTGTTCAGTTCTCCCCAAAGCCATTGTAGTTTAGATTAAAGGAATGCACTCAACTGTTTATGCATTAAGGTGGCTGAAAAAGAGAATGCTAACAGAGCTTGGCCTAAATGATAGCTCTCTGGCTTGCAAGAAGTACAGAGTGATGTTCTTTGTTTAGACAAAGAAGAGGCTTAGCAGGCTGGATTCTATCTTGGCATAAGCTTATTTCAATTATAGACCCAAGACCTCCATGGAAGTATAATTTACAACCCCTCTACAAAAGTAAAGACTGACTCCACAGCCCACCCACAACTCTGATTAAGTCAGAAATAATTATTATCTTGAACATTTCCATTACTGTACCCAAACTAAGCTGAGGTGCTTTATTTTCTGAACAGGAGACACAGACCAAGGACCTGCAACAAACTCAGACACTAACTCTTGAAATCTATATACCCTGCCAATAAAAAAGCTACATTTTGGCTACATACTTACAATGGAGGAAATAAAGCATCTTATGTATTTGTGCCATTCCCAGAGGTGGGGCATATGGGCTCTTTCCACATGAAACTAAACTCTCCCATGCTCCGGAGGGTCAGACTGAGGCAGAACCCCTTGGGACAGGCAGCCTGATCCATCTGCAATGTTTGGGAATGAAGTTCCTGGCTCGGGCTTTTTTGGCCATGCATCCAGGAACAGCACATTTTCAGTGTTGCTTCCAAGTACCTGGCCAAAGGGCAACTGGGAATGGTATACCAGTGATGGAGGCAAACTGTCCACACATCCTCCATGGACCAATACACTGCAGTAGTCTGCTTGTGGACTACTTTTAAAAGGTTTACCAGCGGAATGGGATACGGCACCATTTTGGCACTGTATCCCACAGACAGGTCATCCTCCAGGGTGTGTGGGCACCACTATCTGGTTCCAGAATGTGGACACTCTGTACTAGAGGCTGCAATGGACCATGTTAGTAGACCAGTCTGGAAAGGGTCGTGCATTCTGCACACAATCCTGCATCCCAACATCAAAAACATCAAAACTAGAGAACAAAAACTCACCGCCTTCAGATAAATGCTATTTTGGGACATGCTGGGAATGACCCAGGAGGTCACAAAATACAGCTGTGGGAAGTGAGGGGCGGACAGGTTACTCATGCTATCGCCACCTATCTTCATGGCAGGTACACCACTGCCTGAGTACGGTAAGCGCCCTCAGAGTTGTTCTCCTCATGTTGTAGAAAGGATGCCTCAAAGGGTACCTGTTGGCCCTCAAAGGTATCCTACACCCCTCGGGAGGCCATCAGCATGCAAACAGCATGGCCCTCAAGCCAGGTGGGCTTTTCAGCTAGTGTGGATGTAGCCACTGCTGCTTGCTTGCTTGCTTAAGTAATGAATCAGAAGGAAATTCCAGGGTGAATATGCTGAATTAACACACACCCAGAAGTTCAAACTCATTTTATGTGGTTTGAGTCATAACAATTCTTTATCCCATTATAGGCCTAATGTGGTTACTAACGTCAGAATACTTGTTTCATTTTCAGCTCTGCTTTATAAGGAGTTTCTATAATTATTTTATGTATATGAAAGCATTACAATAATTAGTGCCTTTTGCATTTAATTTTCTTCTGACCTAGCTGCTAACACCACCCACCCTCCACATCCGTGTGGATACATATCTGGTTATTTATGGCAGAAGAAGTCTAGTAAGTTTGCAGAATTGGCAGTAATATATCACCAATAACAGCCCACCATGGGGAATGTTGTGCTTGACCAGTCCAAAAGGGGGGTATGCTAAGATTTCAGCAGGGACAACACAATGATGTATCTTGTTTTAATTTATTTTTACTTGTTGTAACCCGCCCAGAGACCTTCGGGTATGGGCGGGATAGAAATGTAAATAAATAAATAAGTAAATAAGTAAATAAATAAATAAATAAATAAATAAATAAATAAATAAATGATGGAGCCTGCTGGGAAGTGCACTAAGAGCACTATTGGGTGAGTGGGAGAGTGAGCTGTCCATGCACCTGCTACTGTCCCAGTCCTACAAGTACTGCTAAACAAACATCAGTGTTTCCAGCTGGGATTGTTTGCCACACAAAGGAAATGGCCCCAGAGCTCAGCCATGTTCAGACAAACAGGGCACATCTATAAATGTCAAAGTGTGGAGCAGATAAACCCAAGTAACTGGCAAGTAACCAGAAGAGCAGGAAAAAGCACTGCCACGGTGGTTTTCCTCCTCTGCCTCAAGGTTGGAGACAGGTAGGTTGCCTCTAAAGGCCATCTGCAGATTGTTGAGAGTAAGAGAAGGTTTCGCCTTTGCCTTCTATTTTATAGAGCCCAAAATCAGCTGGTGGACCACTATGTGAAACAGGATGTTGGACAAAATGAGTTGTGAGTCAATCTTATGTTCTTATGTATCTTTATTGCCAGAATGCTAGCTCAACAAGTGCCGGGTTCAACTTGTTGTGCAGAGTACCAGGGGGATCCTGCACCTTTAGGGAACTCTCATGGTGCTATGCAGGTCTTGCACTGAGGCATTTCTGCACTTGCCTTCCCATCTACTAGCGTTCGCACTAGGGAATGCTTAACCTGAATCTGGTCATGCGTCCAATCCTCCACAGGGCACCTGCATTTTGACTGCGGCATCTTGTATGATGTTGAGTGCACTGGCACTGTTGCTATGGCAACAATGACACTCTTTGCATACACAATTGCATCAGGGGTCATCTGAGGTACCAGCGTGCATGCAAGATACCTCAGAAGACCCCTCGCACCGGAAATGGTGAGAATGGTTGCCACAGGGATGCAACAGATAAAGTTGTGGTCACATGTAGTAAGGGTTGGGTTGCTTATGTTGCACAATTTCATGCACCACAGCTAGTTTACAATTGATTGGCATCTGGGCAGGCAGGGGGTTTGTAGGTTGTAAACACCTGTGAGTGAAGATGCATCTGCCTAGATATTAACCAACTGTAAACTAAGAGGCAAAGTTCAAATTGGCCTTTAGTTTCTTCAGCCCTTACAAATTTAACATAATGCACAAATAATTTCTTAAAACAAAAAATAAACTTTGATGCAGGCTTCATCTGTGATATATCCACCACTAGCACACATCCTTTAGAAGACTCCCCTTAAAGTAATGCAGCAATAAAATATTTCATATCCTTGCTGTATACTATGTGTAGCTTAACTGAAGATCTACAACAGCTAGGATATGGTTTCTTATCTCCTATACTACATCAGTGTAATGTACTGGGTTTAGGTTTTGCCAACTTGGCTGGATTTTAATCCATCTCCCAAAGACCTGAAAAGCACAGTTTTAACACAAAGGCTTTTATTGACAGAACTTAACTTCTTTTGAGGGCATTTTGTGTCTTAAGTTCTATTTGTAGCATTTTAAAACTACTTCTCATTATAAAAAATACCCCTGTGCAGAGTACAATTTTTAAAGAAATGATTTTTAAAAAATAAAACCAATAGCAATTCATTTTTTTTGTCACTATATAACAGTTGGGCCTTAGTGAGAATAAAGCCATTTTTACTTTGTCATGAAATTCCACTATATTACTCCATAATTCTCTTTTGTTATTTTTGTTCTCTGTCCTGAGACTTAGGTAATAGGGCAGTACAGTTTTCTTAATAAAAATAAACATAATACACAACATTTCTTCAGCAGGACACCAAGGACCTTTCAGCACTTACCTTAGCTGATCTGGAAGAACTCATCTGGATTATGCAATCCATCCCACAGCTGGGATGGATTCCCCTAAGACAGGAACAATGACATCTGCACACTGATAGCGGTTCCTGTCTAGCCTCCGTGCTGTTCCTGAAGTTCACATGGGCTTTGGAGCCAGCCTCCAAAGATTCCAACAGCCAGCAATGAATGTTCCTGGCTTCAAAACCCCTGGAGGACCCATTTGACTGGCACAATTTGGTGCACCACCAAAATGACTCCTGCAGTTAACCGGAACATGAAGGCATTCACTTTCTGCACACCTCTGTGAACTGGATTACCCCCCGCTAGTACACCAGTGGATCTGTTTAATTAGGTCCACCAATAATCCAGAGCTTCTCATGTGGATAACACTCAATTTTGTGCAAACAGACAATACAATACAATACTTTCAACAGGGTTAGAATGCAGAAGGGATGTCTGTAGTCTTTGGAAAAAGAATTATGGTACTGGAGCAAGAGGTGTCAGCTTCCCACATCCATAAACTCAGGCTCTAATTCTGACTTTCCTATCAGTTTTATACATGTTATCAACCAGAGAAGGCTAACAATAGTACAGGCATTAGCAGGAAAGCACCACTGACTTTCATAAGGCCTTGAGATACTTTCCAACCAACAACCTGTTCTGTTGCGCCACTGCTGATGGTGGGCTGAGCTCCACAACTGTCTACAATCTTTTGCCAACATCATTTGCATGTCCTGTTAAAAGCTAGGACATAATCTGAGTTTTTAAAAGAAGCCCTACCACATGCAAATGCCAGACTCTGAATTGTGGATAATATTTTCAGCCTTCACAGCAGCTACATTGAAAGGGGGTCCAAGATGGGTTTGACTGCAGTTGCTCCTATGTTGCTTCAAAAAGTAAAAGGAAGGAAATAAAAAACACCAATATTTGCTTTCAGATCTCTAAAGCTTAATAAATATTATTTTCTCCTTGCTGCCTATCCTCTTGCACTTTATAAATATATGTTTTCTACTTGAGGGAATCAGGAAGCGTTTCTGAGAGGGAAACTGAAGGCGGTGTGTTCTGTTCCTCCACCCTCGTGAATGTGTACAAAGTGTAAGTTAGGTTTACGAAATCATGCTTTTTGATGACATAAGCCCTTCCCTTTACTACAATTCAGGGATTATTTAATGACACTAAACATAAAACAGAGAAAGCAAAACATTATCCACAGAACCTTAAAAATTTGAGAGCCCTTATAATCTTTTCCCCTGAAAAGAACTACAATATTAGTAGTGTAATGCTTTGTAGCCTCAAGCAAATAAGTCCTCTTTCTCAGATCACCTGCTGCTAACGCTCTTTTTTATCTATCTAAATTTAATTTAAACCCCACCATATATCACACTCTCAGGGAGTCTTACAAAAGAAAATAAATTTAAAAAGTGGCTTCTAAAGCTTAACTGAAATATGTCCTCCCTTTATTCCAAGACAACTTGACTTAATTCCATCCTCAAAGACAACAGAAAGTAAGTTTTCCATTTCCTACACAACAGCCCTTCAGATGTTAGAACAGCACCCATGCCAATGCCCTCGAGTTTTCTTCTCCTTAAATATTTGAAAGCAAGACCAAGGCACTGCAACTACGTCCATGTGACCTAAGAGGCAAATATTACTCACAGCACGTTCTTAGTTGAGTCATGGAAGGTGTGGCTGTTTGAACGTGAGGCAGACCAAGCCCATTGTTCATTCAAGAATACGCAACAGCCACCTGGCTGGTTAAACAGCAGTTCTGACAGTTCTTGTCAGCTGTGAAATCTGGGACGCTTGTCAAAAGTTCTGAGTTTGTAGAATTAATATGTGCTAGAGGAAAGAATAAAAGCTATGTAAAGCTCACAGACCTTTGAGGTTTTACAAATGCAACACCGTAGAGCAGCAAATTCTCTCCAGAATCACCCCTGATAACTCAGTATTCTCAATGGCCTCCAGAGGTTAGTGACATAGTCCCTGAAGTAGCAACTAAAGCCCTCCCCAGACTCCCTGCTATACCAGACCAAGAAGCAGCCTGGATGGGCCAGGGGCCTGCTGTGCAACCCAGTGCTATAGCCATGGACTGGGACAGGCCCAAAGTTCTGGAATATGGAAGGAGTAATGCAGAAAGGGCCTAAGAAGAGATCACAGAGACCATAATGATGGTGGCAAGCACTGGCCCAATGCAGTTAACAGTTAACAAGTACATGGATGAAATCCTGAATAGAAGCACTTCTGTCAGGATGCTGTGATATAATGCAGTTTATTGCAGATCTCATTTTTCCAAAATGATTTCAGAATCCTTCAATAAAGAATCCTCAACTGCTTTTTTTTTTTTTTTTTGCAAAAAGAGAATTTTGTAGGATAGATTGCCTCCCTATCCACAACTGTAATTTTGTTGGGTTTTTGTAAGAAAGCAAGAAACGAGACATACTTTATACAGACAATAGTCCACCTGAGACAGCAATCACTCTTGCTTTTGTTGACACCTCCTGACAAAGAGCCCAACTTCTCTTTAAACAGTACAAAAACAGTGACCAAACACTAATTGTCAAGCATTATCTTGTTTCCACTGCAATAAACAGACTGACTTTCAAATAACTAAAATAAAACTGCAAACCAGCTAAGTGCCCTGGCATTTTCCAGAAATAGTCTGGCTTCTTGCCCTAGCAATCTTTATCAGCAAAGGTTTTCCACTATTACAACCATAGTGAGTGGTAACTGGGCTGGATAACAGAATCCTATCAGAGGACTTCCAGCTTGATCTCCAGTATCTCCCATAAGAAGATAACAATGTGAACTGGTTTAAGTCCATAACTTCCTGGATCTTTTTTGAAAATGTATATAAGATTTTACTGTGTACAAAGTTTCCATAGCTGTCCTCCAAAATAACTTGACTCTTGAGCAAGGGGAGACAAGGAAAGGTTCCAATTTAAATAACAGAATGAATCGAGTAGTACAATATCTTAGAGATCATTTAGTCCAACCCATGCTCAGTGCATCCCCAAATGATGACTGTCCGGCCTCTGTTTGAATAAGCCCAGTGAGTGAAGGTAACAGTTCCACCTCTTAACAGCTTTTAGGGTCAGCTTCAATATCCTTCCTTTTCATTTTGTACCATTTGTCCTGACCTAATCTGGCCCCTTTTACATGTGACAGCCCTTTACAAATCTATAGAATGCAATCATATCTCCTCTCAGCTTTTGACTTTTAAAGCTAAATATATCCAGTTGCTTCAATCATTCCTTACAAGTATTAAAACCTGTTTGCAGTTACCTTCTAAGAGTAGGTCCAGTTGTCCTGTGCCACTGCCTCTGTCCCAGAGAGCCCTAGAACTCACTCAGGCTGTCCACAGCTTGACCAGAAGCAGCTAATACTCACTCATTTGCACCCTCTTTTGGGTTTGAAGTTCCAAAGGGTCATGGGTGATGGCTGCACAGCTGCACATTCTGACTGCCATGGCAATGCCCAGGCATGTACCAGATGTTGCTGCATGTTCTTTACCATGGTGGTCCAACTTGCCTGGGCTGGGCTAGGCCATCCTCACTTCAAGTGCTGATGCCTGGTTTGGGACTGCACCAGCACCGAGAGCTCCCTCTGTGCCTGTTCTTAGCCTCACTTGAATGGTATCATTGTACCGTTCCAGTGAGTGAAGTCCAAACAGGCCCTTACTCTCCAGACTCCTCGCTATCCTGTAGCAGTTCTCTGAACCTTTCTCTATTCTATCAATGTCCCTTTCAGTAAGTCATGCCCTATTTAACTAGTGCCAAGTACAGTGGAACTCATACTTACCTGCTGTGATCAGAACACATCACTTGGTGCTAATGCAACTTGTATTATATTGGCCTTTTCAGATATCTTTTGGCTGATGTTCCCTGGAACTTCTATATGCTTTTCATGTGTACTGTGTTCTCTGCTGAATCAAAACGCTGTTCAAAACAATCATTCAGCACATCCACTGGGATCTATGCTCCCTCATACCACCCTCAGGCTTCCGATCCACAGGTCCCTGCTGTTGGCATACTTTGCAGGTCTTTTGTTTACTGCCCCTATCTGCACACGAAAGTGAGGTCTGGTGGTAACACAACAGTGAAGCAGCCAGGGATGTTTTTCAGGAAAAATGAAATGCAAGAAAAAGCATGAAACTGCCTGCTTTTACGTCAACCTTTGCTGTTCAGTTTCCTCCAGATAGATAACAATGGATCAAGCGTTGCTCCTACAGCCCCCATAGTGCCTACCACTGGCCAGGCTGGTTGAGGCTTCTTGGAATTGTCATTCAAGAAGATCTGGAAGGCCATAAATCAAGCAGCCTGTGTTAGACTGCAATGCTGTGCTGGAATCCAAAACATCTGGTCGTTCAATAAACAACTATTTTGGTCCAGTCCACAAACATCAAAAGAGATTTGAAATATCCATTAATCAGAGTTGGTTCATACATATTTAGTAGCACTTCATGTGAAATAGATATTCTGTTTAAAAATCCAAGAACACACACCAACTGACCCTTCAGGGCATAAAAGAGAAATATAGATATCTAGAAGTGTGGAAACCTTTCTTGATTTTTTATGGTCCAATTGAGAAGCATTTAACAAATCAGAGTCAGCCATTAAATTTCTGTTAGAATAATTATAAATAACATAGAATTTTATTGTAATATAGTCTTATGATTCAATATAACAATAACCAGTAATTTCTTAGGGCGCGTCCGCATGGACTTAAAAAAAAGCAGGGTGGAAGCGAGACAGCTTAATTAAAAACTTAATTCGCATAAAGCTGTCTGCATGGTAATGGAGGACAATGTGGATTCCGGGCAAACCCGCCCATCCCCATGAAAACCGCGGTAAATCCCTGCATCGGGATACCGCGGTTTTCTCCACCTCCCCCACCTTGCCTGAGCGCACAAACACACGCACGCACAAACAGGGTGGAATCCCTCCTAGAGGAACATCTTCCTCCTCCCCTCCCCTCTTTTTCTCTCTCCCTCCTCCACACACACAGAGGGTGGAATCCCTGTCAGAACCCTGATAAAATGTCTAAAAGAGCAGCAGCTTTCGCGGCCAGTCTCCCTCCCTCCTTCCCTCCCCTCTCTCTCTCCCTCCTCCAGTCCCTGAGCCCTCTTTCCCACACACATGCAGGACAGACAGAGGGGAATCCCTCCTGAGGAACGTCTTCCTTCTCCCCTCCCTCCCTCTCTCTCCCTCCTCCAGTCTGTGGTGAAAGCTCGCTGCATACTCAAGGTTGCAAAAGGAATGGGGGCGTGTGGAAAAGGAGGGAGCCAACGAGCTTTCACCACGCTTAAAATCCTGTCATTTGCTCTGCATACTTGTTGGCTACAAGTCTGCATTGTAGCCAGGAAGTATGCAAGGCAAATGACAGGATTTTAGTGAGGATTTTAGCATAAGGGCGGACAGTTGCCATCGCAGCATTAGTGGCGGGGACAGTGACGCCCCACCCGCTAATGCTGTGATCATGACCCACCAGTGTCTCCATGCCCCCTTTATAACCTGCTCTTGCCCCCTCATTTGGGGTAAGTATAGTTATAAAGGGGCAGTATTTCGAATCAGAGGATTTTGTTCCCCTTTTAATCCAATTTAGCACTTTGCATGTGGACGCTTGCGAGGTGAAATAGCTTTCGCTTCACAATCTCCTTGCCATGGGGACGAGCCCTTAGTTATATATATATATAGCTGAATAGAAAAAGTACGACATATACACAACCAAAATTTAAAAGTTATGAGTTTATTATTTTAGAATTAATAACGTTATAGTAAACTGTATAGTTTTAATTTGTGCAAGGAAATGTTTATTAAGTATGAAGTTTCTAAATATTTATATTACTGTTGTTAAGTGTATTTTGTAATTAAAATTAAAAAAAATTAAAAAGAAAGGAGAGAGAAGTGTGGGGTTTTGTTTTGTGAAGTTGTGTACTCGTCTGTAAAATAGCTTGAATTTTTCAAGTGAACACTTCATAAATTTAGCAACAATAAGAGAAAGAATCACTTGCTAGTACATATTTTTTTAGAAAGTAATCCTTCCATGAAACCTTTGCGTTTCAGGTGTGATCAGACGCGGTTAGAGGTATTTACCTAAGGTTTTTGTAACGTTAGATCTTTTGTATTTCAGAGTTTGCTATTAATGGTTTACTTCACTGGGAGGGGAAATAACAGGATATTACCAGACACACTGGCTTGCCAATGTAATAGCCAGAATAGCCTGGCCCCTGCTCCAGACTGTAAGGAAATGTCAGTGGGATCAGCTGCAGTCTCAAAGTTCACAAGACCTCTGAAGCTTCACCTCCACGCCTTTGAGGACTAGGAACTAAAATTCCTAGCCCCAGGGCCTGTGGGGGAAGCTTTTTGGCAACGCCCTGTGGCATGTCACTTGAAGTCCTTTCCCCCCAGTATTCCGGAACAGGGCTGCTGGTCCCTCTGGTAGTACCAATTAAACAGTACTACAAGAGATCTGGATTAAGAACCTTCCTAATCTGGATCAGGCGTTGTTTAATGCAGACAGAGGCAGACTATCAGGGGGGCAAGGCTTCCTTGGTCTGTGTTAATGTGTGGATATGAAGGCTCAGAATGTATACTACATAGATCCTTAACAGGGCTAAGGGTCTGTACAGAAAGGATCCTAGAACAAAACAGGGAATTGCAGAAGGCTGGAGCAATAAGAAGACACATTCAAACTAGGGTTATGAACGGAGGAGTGTGCTGTTTGCAAAGAAAAAATAAGAACCAGAGCAACATAGAAGGCATAGTTTTAATTACATAATATGAAAACATACACACACCCTCAAGAGTCGTAGATACAATTTTCCAGTGCATATTTGGAACTACAGATGGAGGTATTCAAATCAAAAGGTGAAACTTTGCCCATTCTGTGTTCCAATAGACTGGGCCAGGATGCAGTCTTCGTGCCTCCATTCTGCATACTGGTCCAGTTTAAGGGATGTCCCACCCCCTCCTAGAATGCTGTCAGCACAGGATGAAATATAGATGGGACCAGGATGCTCAAAATGAAGTCCTGGTTTGCTCTACTGGTAAACCTCTTTTTGGAAGTCTACTGACATACTAGGGAATGGTATACTGGACAACAGAAGCATGAGAACAGCATGTCTCTGTTGTGAAGAATACTACGGAGGACCATTTTAGTTGAGCAACAAGGTACATTGCCGAAATTGTCCCCCACCCCCAGGAATCTTTATCCCTGGTCTTTGGAGCATTCAGAGGAACCCTTCATTCACTCTGAAGCTGGCATGAACTTCGGAGGAGGTGCAGGCACCAGGGTAAAATAGTCTATCTTGTTCTGAACTAACACAGATAAGTGCAAATATAGTTTTTGAACAACAACAAATTAAGCCTTGACAAGGAATTGTTTTTGCTGTTAGGTGCCATTGAGTTGGGTCCAACTCCTGGATGGGCATCTCTATGCAGTTTTCTTGGCAGATAAAGAAGTAGTTTACCATTGCCTACTTCTGGAGAGAGGCTGCGGACTCACCCTGCAGCCCTATGTTTTCTAGGCAGTTTGCTCTACCACCGAGCTGTAGCCACTCTCTAAAAGAAGTTAGTGTCCAGATTTTATATTGGCTTTGTGAGGTCAGTATATTCTTCCTTTGCATATGCTCATGCAATTTTTTTTTAAAAGACTAATCATAGAAATCTCTTTCGGCTGTATGCACACTAAGTTAAGATTATGCATTTTGAATTTCTATAATGGATACACAGAGGCGACTGGCCAACATGTCAGGATGTAGTCAGAATCACAATGATGCTCAGCACCCTAGGAATGCCAAGAGATAATTATCACCATTCCTCATATACAATAATAATGTGCAACTGGCATCATTTGCTCACTGACAAAGTCTCTGCTTGAGAAGCAGCGCCAGGCAACTCCCAGGTTTCAGGAGTCTTCCATTTTCTCTGAACCTAGCTACATGATGAGAAATAAATCCCATGTGGAGACAGTTAAAATCCTAAAGGAATAGCGAGCCTCATTTTAACACTGAGACAATTAAGCAATCAGAGGTTCTTGTCACTAAAAGCTATCACAGGAAACTATCCGCTCAGATTAGACACTCTTGGTGTAGCCTAATCTTGAAGGAAGACTTTTGGACTTTGTCAGTGGTATATATATGCCCTGACATACAGGAAGCAATAAATAAAGTTCTTAAAGTGCTTATCCTTGGGCTACATTTTCACTCCTAGAATCAGGTATGAGGCGGTTTCGGTGACTCACTCTTATGCTGAATACAAAGGTCTGCACCAAGAAGACCAATGTCAAATAGCTTCATAACCTTTGCATTTTGTGCAAGTTTGGGGTATGCAAAAGTAAATGTGACCGTCCTTTGTAAATCGGCCTTGCTGTGCAAAGAAAAAAATAAAATAAAATGGTGCATTCGTCAAGGCTTTGCCATTTTCGAAGGGCCTGAATTTATTTTGTGCAGACTCTATGAATGTAGAATTTAGCAAATGTATTTCAATTTTCTTTTGGTTCTTGTTTTGCCTTCTGTGACTGATGTCTGGAGTTTGAATGACAGCTTGTAGAGCTTATTGGTTGCCTTGTTTACTATTGTTTATCTCTTGGTGTCAGGGAAACAGGTCTTTTATTCACTGTTTTGGATTTCAGACTCCTTTGGGACAAGCTCAAAAGGCGAGCTTGGAGCACATGTTTCTTCCAACTTCTCAGTTGGCATTTGAGTTGCTGCCTGGGTTTGCTCTTCTGCCTTTGGTAGCCGGTCTGGCCTGAGGAGATTCTTTTCTTTGTTTGTAGTTGCACGTATATATATGAGAAATTCTTGCTTGCTCTTGTTTGAATCTACTGTGACCTGGGGCATATTTTTGTCTCTGTGATGACTGTACTGTAGCGTTGTTGTAGATTAAGCTGCTCTGATCTCCTTGGATGAAAAAACTGTTGAATATTCGATTCAACTATTTAAGACCACCAACATTCAGAGGGGGGTGCAGTCTGCATGAAGATGGATTACACTACCATTCCCTTTGATGAGAAGTGAATGGAAAAAAGTGCACATCCCTAGAACTGAGGGATTCAGAATTAGTTTGTAGCTAGTTACACTATTATGACAAAAAAGCTTACACTATTTTGTATAATACTGGCAAGCGTTTGCCAAGAAAGATACAAAATATAACAGTGTAGCATACAACTGTACTACACACTCAGCCTATTAGACATGTGATCACAAGAATAAAGGCTGCATCCACACACATTTTAAAAAGCAACTCAAAGGTGGCTTGGAAGTGGTAGAATGTGCATATCAGTAGTCCCATCCCATCTCTAATCCGCATTAAAGGCCAGAGAATGCATTGTGGAAGTTCATTTTCTGATCTTTAATGCAGATTAAGACCTAGAATGCAGATGCTACCTCCACAAGACCGCTTTTGAGCCACCTTATTGCATGCGGATGCAGCCAAAGATCTACTGGCTCACATTCGCTGTCACCCCAGCACAAAGAGTATAGGGATAGCTTTGCTTCCAGTTTGTGTACAATGGAAAAGGAATAAAACAGGTGTGTGTTTTTTCAGCTGGATCATCTTCAAGAATATTTATTTATTTAAAACATTTATATACCACTTAATCATTTTTTTAAAACTAAGAAGTTTACAAGATAATCACATAAGAATAAAAAAAGTGGGGTAGAAAAGTCTGGTTTTGGCTTGAAGGTGAATGTGGTGACCCTTCTTCAACTGCTGAGTTGGTGCATCCCTAGAGTTTTGGGGGATCACCAATAAATACTTATTAGTGCTTATAAACATGTCACTAAAAGTGACCCAGTTGACATTGTCTATCTGGATTTTCAGAAAGCTTTTCACAAAGCCTCTCATCAAAGGCTCCTGAATAAACTCATCAGCTATGGAATGTCAATGGCTACTAGACTGGATGTCTAGGTATTACCTCTGGATTGGAGAGGCAGGCAGAGTGCCTCTCACGACCCTTTGAGAGAACTGAACGCAAGTGAAGATTTTGCCTTTGCCTTCTGCTTGAGAATGCTCAGCCAGAAGCAACCGATGGCCCACTGTGTGAGACAGGATGCTGGACTAGATGGACCGTGGCCTAATCTAGCAGGGCTTCTTTTATGTTCTTACGTTCCTAGGAGCCCCAAAAGAACCTTTGCTCATTGAGAGACTAAAAATCAAAATGGCAGATGTCATTTAAAGTTCCTACTGGATTGCAAAAAGACAAAAATCAATCAATACTAAAGCAATCAACCTTGACTATTTTGCTGGAAGGACAAATACTTCAACCATGTAATGAGAAGACCCTGATGCAAAGAAAGATGGAGGGCAAAAGAAGGTGACAGCAGAGGATGAAATGAATAGTGTTGTGGAAATAATAAATGTGAACTTGGGCAAACATCAGGAGATAGTGGAAGACAGAAGGGTCTGGTGTGCTATGGGGTCATGAAAAGTCAGACATGAATAAACAACCTTCACTCTAAGCAACTAAATAAACATTGGAGGAAAAAAGTCTTATCTACTCTTATTAATGGAATCTCAGATGCTTAAGACTAATTTGGAAGGAGATGTTGGCACAATAATAGGCCATTCAATGGAACCATCAACCCAGTGGTCAGCAGCTGGAAAAAGACGGCCAGTAGCATATTAGAAATCATAAGGAATTGCACTGAAAATGATCCTGTCAGCACCATAACATCCCTATACAAATCAATGGTGTGAATGAACTTGATTGCAGGGTACAGTTTGGGCCACCATATCTTGCAAGGAATAAGAGCAGAACTGGCAAAAAAGATCAAAAGAAATAAATTAAAATGGTGAAGGGGCTACACAAGCAACCCAGGAGGAAAATGACTACCGTGTCTGGGGCTGTTCCCTAGCAGAAAGAAAGTTAGTCATATACCACTGAAGTTTTTCCTTCATTTTTGAGGCACCGAGTTGTCTTTGTAGGAACAAAGTTCTGAATCATCTCAGGAGACACATGGCACGCGCAGTCCTGCCCCAACACCACCAAATGCAACTTGTTCAGCTTTAGGCCATTTCTTGCGTATCTGCAGTGTAACCACCAGCAGCCCACAAAAATCACTCATTTATTTTAATTGCATGTAAGAGAACTTTGCCATCTTAGGGTTCTTAAGAAAGGAAAACTTCCTTACCCCCTTAGATCCCCCGCTGCATGGGACAGAGTAGGCAATAAAGCACTGTTTCCAAATGGACACAGAGCAGCAGGCTGTCAAAATCCTATTTCTTTCACAGCGAAGGCACACGAGGCGGCCTAGACACGAAAGAGAACCGAACCCAGAGCCCGTTTTCCTTCTGAGCGCTCGTTTCCCACGGGGCGATTCAAACAAAAGGCATCCCCCGCGCTCACGTTTCCCAGAGCCCAGCGTGGCTCACGGGTCGGGACGTGAGGAGCGAGAAGGGCCGCAAGAGGGCGCTCTCTCTCCGCTGCGGCCCCATCCGTCGCTTCTCAGGGTAAAAGGGGCACCGAACACTCTTCCCGCCAATTTCAGCTGCGACCAGACGCGGCAAAAAGGAAGCATCCGAGGCGGCTAAGAGTGAGGTGGGATCGTTCACACGCCAGTCTGCTCCTTCCCCGTCTCCTACAGACATCCCGCGCTAGAAAAAGTGGGGCAGAGAGGTCGTGGGAACGCGAGAGCCACGCATTACTGTACTGTCTCCGGGGCGCCCCTTCTGTTATGTCTGAACGCAGCATCTTCCCGCCAACTTCAAATCCTGCTAACTTATCCCCAACTTTGTCTTAAAGAAACAAGGTGTCATCTCTCTCACACACACACACGCACGCATCCCATTGATGGAGACCACGATGGCTCGTTCCTCTAGGCAGCTCAAAGGCTCCAGTGCCAACCACTGGGCTGTATCTGCCCAAGGCTGTGGTCACACCTAAGGTTTAATCCGGGTTCGGTCCACTTTCAGAGCGAGAGGACACCTCAGCAAAGTGTAAGCTGTTTTCTTTCAACGCTAAAGGACTCAGAAAATCCACCTGCGGGATAGATAACGTGGAAGGAAAACGACTGGTCACTTTGCTGAGGTGTTCTCTCGCTCCGAAGGTGGACTGAAGCCGGATTAAACCTTAGTTGTGACCACAGCTACAGAGTGTCCAAGAGAAGCCGATAAAAACCGACTTCGGTTCTGCTCAGCGTCGGCCGGGGTGAGAGAGATCGCCCGTCAGGGCTGCCATGACAGCACTAAGGGGGGGGGGGATGAAGCGGCAAACAAGAGGCTAGAGAAGCGCGCCCGTCTCGGTTTGGTCACCGCAGCCAGGCAGCAGCAAGCGCTGGGGGCCGTGGCCGGAGGCTCAGCCTCCGCCTCGACTCCCCTGACAAAAGGAAGGAGGCCGCCAAACCGCCTCGGGTTGAGGGACCACAACGGGGACTAGCGGAGCCCTGGCCACGCGGACGCCCAATGGAGGGGGACGGGGAGCGGCCAGGCTCTCCGCGTGAGCAGCAGCAACAGGTGCAAGGGCTGCGCGAGCCAAACTCCCGCCCTCCGGCTCCTTCCCGGCGACGGGGGCTGCCGGCGGGGCAGAGCCGCCGCCGCGCCTTTTCGGAGGAGGAAGGAGCGCAGGCCCCGGGACGGCGCCGCACATGGTCCGACCCTCAGTAGCCACGGCGCCCCCCGCTGCCCTCGTCGCCAATGAGCGAACCGTCCGCAGACGCGGCCACCGACCTGTTGTCTCCCGCGCTCGCTCACTCGCTCGCCTTGGCTCCACTCCTTCCCCGGGCCGGGCGGCTCTGCTTACTTGCTACCTCATGGCCTGCTGCTGTGCAGCGCCACCCAGTCAAGGAGGAAAGCCCGCCCCGCGGTCACGTCGGGCCCTCCCACCGCCTCCCGCCTCCGTGCTTCCCCTCCAGCAGCGACGACTTTCTCTTGCTGCCGCCGCCGCTTCCTTCTCGCTTGTCTTTCCTGCGCCGGTGGTGCCTGCCTGGTCCCAATAATCCGCTTCTAAAAGGGCAGGAGCAAGGCGGCCGCCCGGGCCCTTGTCATTAAGCACCTGTTCACCGTCCCTTCCTCGCGGGCGCGAGGGCTAGCAGAGAAAGGGGGAAATCTGTACATGCTCAAGAGGTTTACGTATTACAGAAACGCGCACATAAGCGAAGCCCTGCGGCTGTCAAGGGGCAAAACAGAAGCAATTCTAATGTAGTCCTGACTTTGGGGGGGGGGAGAAATCTGGAGGGGGAAAGCCCCTTCCCAGAATTTTTAAACGGTTTTTCTTTTCTTGATTTAGAATTAACACTGAGAGATCCCCCTAAGGTAATAATTACGTTTTCAGGAGTCTTTTTCCTTGGCCAAAAGGTGTCTGGTTTCAACCCTGTTCTCAGGGATGTTACTCAGTGCAGATTATCAAACCCAAGGAACTCGGGAAGATTTAACACTTTTAGAGAAGGCTGCCTAAGACTACTGCAAGCAAAGGAAACATTTGCCCCTGGTATTGTGCAGGTGGCACCTTGAAGCATGCAAAGAGTGCAATACTAAACAACAAATCTGGCACCTGACTGATGCTGCCAAAAGCTCCCCCCCCCCCCGCCTGCCTTCCTTTCCAAGCCCCTGGCAAAATAACAGCTTTTGTCAGTAGCTGTGTTGCTCCAGACTACAACTCTAGCCCTAGATGGACTTTTGCTTCTTCATCCAAAGGTATCAAGATAAAAAAATAACAATCATAAAACATAACACTGAACTATCACCCTCCTTCCCTCCCTGACAGGACCAAACTTAAAAGAGGCCAAGCATCAAAGGCAGGAGTGAAGAAGTATACTTTAGCCAGGTGCCAAATGCACCTCCAGAAGGAGGCTGTTCCATAGCCTGGGGGCCATCACAGAAACAGCCCTCTTATGTGGGAGTCAAGAAGGCCTTCACCTTGTGATCTTAATACCCAAGCAGGTCTATTACAATGCACTGTGTATCCTCACTATCATATGTAATAGGATACACTCTTTCTTGGAATTGACTGCTTTTCCTATCCAGCAACCTTCTCTCTCCTTGGTCTCACCTCTAGCTGGCTTTTCTCTCGAGCTTGTAGTGGCACTGAGTCTGTTTGATCCTGCCCTCCTTTCTCCAACTTGGCACATGTTTCTTCAGCTGTCTGCCCTGCCACCCTTCACCTACTATCTCTAACTGCTTTGATTTCTCCTATAAATATTCCACATGGGTTCCGCCTTTAAGGGAGATAAAGGCACCGTTTCATTCACCTAGCAGCCCAGACAACAAAATGGGTCACTGGTATTTCCAAATACAGCCCAGGACTGAGCCTGAATATTAATAAGGTATCTAAACATCATGCCACATATAAAGGCTTTGCCTTTGTTTTTCTACTTCATAAAGCACTTTGCCAGCTTGCTAAGCAGCCAAGAAAAGATGCCTGGGATTTGTTTACCTGTCCAGAAATTTGCAAGACGGTGGCAGAAGCAGCAGGCAGAGAGGCCCTCTGCCTTTACCGAGCAATGCAGACAGCCCCTCTCACATCCTCCTTTGCTAGCCCATCTTACTCTGTGCTACAACATACCAATCCAGGCTTGAAAGCAGTGGATACATCTCAAATGAATGAATGGTGCACCCAAATAGGTGGAAAATACATCTCCAGCCTAGCCACATATTGGGTGGGGGGTTCAGACAAAATTTAAAAATGAACCATGGAATGTACACCCTACTACCAGAGGTTCAAAAGCATAGGGCCACTTTTCCAAACTGTATTCAGGAAGTACACAGCTTGTGAAGTCGATGAGTACACAACCTATAACAACGCAATACAGATATTATATATACAGTGACATTCAAAGGTTTTTGCTCTCCTTATTTCTTCAGTTTTTACTTTAGGCCTCCATCAAACCATAGGGAGAGCCATTATCTCTTCAAATGGAGAAACTTGGAACAGTGGTGACTCTTCCCAGAAGCATATAACCTACCAAAATTTCCACAAGAGTGCATTAATGGCTCATCCAGATAAACACAAAAGAACCCTGATAAGCATCTAAAGAAACTAATCACCTTAGTTAAGTTCAGCATCTTTCTAGAAAGATTCTGGCCAAAATGGGTATCTGTGGAAGAGTTGTAAGGAAAAAAAACTACTGCTAACCAAGAGAAACATAAACTCTCATCCCTGACTTGCCAACTAAACACCTTGATGACCTCCAAGCCTTTAGGGATAAGGTTCTGTTGACTGATGAATCAAAGGTGGAACTTTTAGGAAGAGATGGGTCTGTCTGCATCTGGTGTAAACTTAAAACAGCATTCCACACTAAGAACATCATACCAACAGTCAAATATGGAGGTAGTATTATGATGGTGTGGGGATACTTTGCTGCTTCAGGGCTGGGCAACCTGCCACAATTGATGGAAGCAGGGATTCTGTTTTCTACCAGAAAATCCTGAAGGAGAACGCCTGGTCATCAGTTTGTTATCCGAAACTCAAAACACAACTGGATGATGCAGCAAGACAGTGATCCACAGCTCAAGAATACACCTATGAATGGCTCCAAAGAAACAAAATTAAGTTTCTGGAACGGCTGAGTCAAAGTCCTGGCTTGAACCCTATTAATATGCTGTGGCAGGACCTTAATTGACCAGTTCATGCTTGAGAGCCCTCCAATGTGGCTGAATTAAAGCAATTCTGCAAAGAAGGGTAGGCCAGAATTCTTCCACAGAGATGTGAAAGACTTGATCTCTAGTTGTGGGAAACTTGGTTGCAGTTGTTGGTGCTAAAGGTGGCAGAATTAGGTATTAAGTATAGGGAGATAGTTACTTTTTCACATGGGTGATACAAATGTGAGATAACCGTTTCCCGCAATGAATGAAAGCATCATTTGAAAGCTAGATTCTGTATTTAGGTGATCTTCATCCCATGTTACATTTTGTTTGAAGACCTGAATGAGTCAAATGTAGGGACTGCTAGAAAATATGTCACTTCACACAGTATGGAGTAAGTTTCTGGACTAAAAACCAACAGCTTTAGGGACTGAAGTGCCTGATAATAATCCACTGAAATATCAGATGGAACCCAATAATAGTATCTCACATAACACCAATTGAGCATGCTTATAATTAATGTTGTATTGTTTTGTTGTATTGTTTTTTTGGTTGTTTGAATTATTGAAAATAATAAAAATAAAAATAGCAAGAGAAGAAATCAGGAAGGGGGCAAACACTTTTTCATAGCACTGTAGTTTGTGCAGAGTGTGATGCATTTGGGCGAAGCTACCATCAAAGTTTGTTATTGCTGGATACAGCTTCTGTAATATCCCAAGAGTCCCACGTCTTGGTAAGTAGTTCGGTATGCATTGGCTCTGCTCATTCACATTGCAACATGTGATGTTTTCACAAACAGCTCTGTGATTTGTGCAACATCTGACTGTGTCATGAACTTTAATGTGGCCACTGAAATGAGACTCTTCTGCAAATGCAAAGGGCATATTAGCCAATTAGAATCAGGTTCTGGGCATATAGACAAACCCTAAGTCAGAACAGGCACTGAGCAAAAACCATCTTAACAAGGAAGGAAAACAAAACTTATGTCATGTAAAAATTAATTTGTGTGATTCCTTGTGTAATGACACAATCTGACCTTGTAATTCTTTGTCACATTCCACCATCAAAATCCATCTTAGAAATGAATGCGTTTTTGAACTTGTAATTCTATAAAGTGCCATAAGACTCTGTTATTTTTGCTGCAAGCAGGGCTAGCAGCCATCTGGACCCAGTTAAAATGCAACTCTAAACTGCTGCTGAAAGGATAGGATATTGTATCAGAACAGAATCTACCAAGAAGTTTGGTTTTATTCTGAATTAAGTGGGAGAATATTATAAGAAAGCTCAATTGTTATGAATTTGACCTGCCACTTAACGTTTCATCATAGGTGGCCTTAACATGGAGCCCAAGATTGGCTTTGTGTGTCACTGCAAATCAGTGAAAAAATACATGTCATACAGAGAAAGGATACCAAAATTCATATTAGGGAAAACCAAAATATCTCAAGGTCTGGAGCATAAAGATTGTACTCATGCAATGATTTTAAAAACCAATTATGAGTGTATCCAGATACTACTAATATTCATGGTCATGTACGCACAGTAAATTTAGTTAACTCTTAAATAGAATTCTAAGGCTGTATCCACACAAGGTGTAAATCTCACAATTATTCCAGCACTGTGTTGGGATTGCCACATGGGTGAACCCCCACAATGTTGTTATTGTGGGGAAAAAACTCCCAACCCAGGTTTTACTGATATAATGAGAGACTTTATCTTGGCTGGATGCTTGCTCCCTGGATCAGCCATTTTGGAAATGGCCAGTACATGTGTGGGGCCAAACCAGGCTAAAAATGGCCACCAAGTGTGTGATTGATGTGAGAGGCATTAATTGCACACTTCTGTGCACTTCACACAATCAAAATACCTGGATGTACATGTTGTGCCATTGTGGAAGCAAGCATTCAGACAGGTAAGTGACCATGCTTGTCACCATGCGTGTTCGATGAGGACAATAAGCAAGGATCTCAGAGAAAAGTAATTACAAAATAACAGAAAATAGAGGATTAAGAAAGTGATGTCTGGAGGCAGCCTAGGAGTTATCTGAATGAGGTAATGGATGAAAAAAAATCAAAAACAGTAATTTCCAACCTCTCTGGAGGAGAATGCAACTCCTGCTTTAAGTTGGTACTATAGCCTGTCAATCTAATGAGTAAATAGCTTAGCCTGGCAGCCAATTAGAATCAGGTTCTGGGCAGACACAGCACATGAGCAAGTGAGTCGGAGGGTATTTAAGGACTTGTGAAAATGTGTGTCAGTCAGATAGGGTTTGTTGACCATGTTTATCAGAGCAAGGAGATCGTTAAGGGCCAGAAAACGCAGGACTCAAACAGGGTAAAGATACTAGACGTTGAAACTAGATAGAGGGAAAAAAATGATAGAAGGTATGCTTCTATTTCTTCTGGGTTCACAGCTGAGAGCCAATGTGTGGCTGAGTAGTTTCTATTAATCCCTGAGCCAGGATTTTGACAGACTTTATTTTTATATTACTTGTGACCTTGGAGTTACGATTTTGACTTTAAAAAGATGGAAGAAATTAGTGCTCACCATACTTGTAACAACGTTATCTGGAACTAGCTAAGAAATGTGTTCACCATGTAAAGTCTTAGGACTGAAGCCTTCTATTATACATCTAATGATTCTGCGAATAATAAAGTTGTGCTTATTTGTTTAGAAGTAAAATACCAGAGCTATCAAATTCAAGTATACCATAGTCTGCTGGGTCATAATATCAAGTCTTCACAAAGGATGGTTCTAAACAGAATTAGTTTGGATGCTGACAGCTTATAGAGGTAATTAAAAATTAAAAGGTTTATTGAACTATCAAATGCATCTAACAACTATCTAACAACTCTGTTAGACTCACAGCATGACCATGTAAGTGTTACCAGATCAACTTTGGATGTCCAAGTATCATCAGAAATGTTAACTATGAAACCGGAATTGGAAATATACAGGGTTTTGACATATGAATTTGGCTTTATGATTGGCATAATTGGGAAAGCTAAAGGCAGACCATGAAACGTGGAAAGGCCTTAAAATAGCAAGACTACAAGCCTGGAGTTTAAAAGGACACAGTTTCTCTCTAAAGTTACAAGCTAGCTGTTTGCAAAAGATTAAAAGTCTACATGCAAGAGACAATGCTTGGGCTTTAATCGTGATTAAGTCAGGAAGGAATGCTGACACCTGAATGACCTTTGTTTTCTCTCTTTTTGGGGGTAACAGATTTTTAAAATAATGAAGGGGAAATAAAACCATGGAATATGGAACAGAGATGGGTTTGTCTCATTTTAATAAAAATAATAAAGAATAAAAGGGAATGGATTTTTGGAAAAGATTTGGTGAAATAATATATATAGGAATTGGAATTACTACCAAAATGAAAAAAGTCACCAGTGCTAGGATGTAAGGTTTCATATTGAATGTGGCTGGGTTTACATTTCAACAGAGTTTGCTAGGAGTTAGATTAGCCAGGAGAGGTGCTAATTGGAAACCTTAGACGTTTTCGCATTACTCCCGTTCCATTTGGAACGGGAGTAGGACGGGAAGCTTAAGACAGCTCCCGGCGCTTTCCCCTTTCACACACAGACGCGCCAGAACGCGTGTAAACGCGTTCCGGAGCGTCTGTGTGCGAATGCTCAAAGCGCCGGGAGCTGTCTTAGCCGGCAAAGGCCGGCCAGGGGCGCGGAGACAGCCGCGGAGGCAGATCGACAATCAGCTGATTGTCAAACAGCTGATTGTCGAAGCCGCGCCGGCGTCGGAGGCGGCCGCAGCTGTTCGGGAGACAGAAGCAGGCGCGAATGCTTCTCCTCCCGAACGCCTGCGGGCGGCTCGTCCGCGTTCGAACGCATGTAGAGCACTTTAAAGTGCTCTACATTTCGAACGCGAGAAAGACAGCTGCGGACACGTCGGAGCGCAAGCCGCGCTCGGGCAATGCGGATGCCGTGTCCGCAGCTGTCTCCCACGCGTCCCGTTCACCCCCGTGCGAAAACGTCTCTTAATTTAAGGTATACAAGATACATAACTTTTGCAATTAGGCAGAGACACGATAGCAGAACCATGATCTTTACATTAAGAAAAGTTGAGTTCTCCCTTATTTTCTGAAGGAGAAACAGAGATTTAATGGGGTTTCTTTTAAATAAGAAATTATTTCGCCTTATTTTGAAATGAGGGTTTTAAATATCCTATTTATTTCTTCTTTTTCTGTGGAGCTTCACTGAGGGGCATTTCCATTGTGGAAAAGGGCAATGAGTAACCAGTGTCCCCTAGGAGAATCTCTGTTAGCCAAGAGGAAGAGAGAGATAATCCGTGTAAACTCAGGACAAAGGAAATAAGATATTTGAGTTTCAGATATCTTTCCTGTTTACCAGTATTGTTTGCTTCATTAGGAAATGTTAAGTTTGGGTTAATTTGTATTCTTTTTGGGAGAAGCTATGAGAAGAGACTGGAGTCACGTACATATTTTTATTCATTAACAAGGAAAGAACGAATCAGCAGTTTAAGGTTCCAATTTTTGCTATAAAAAATGGCAGAGAAATGATGGTTTTAAGGTTTTCTTCTTCTGGTCATCAGAAGAGGGAAGTCTCCGTCTCCATCTCCATCTTCATCTTCTTTTTGTCATCATGGGAGGCTAGAGAGAGACCTGGAGAAATTTCTCCATTACCCCCCCCTTTTTTTTTTCCTTTCTGCTACACAGAAAGTGGGCGGAGTTTTGCTGCAAAAGCTGCATTTTACATTTTGGGAGTTTCGGAGTTTTTGGCCAAAGCAGTTGCAAAAGCCCAGGTTAGGTAGCATTCTTTTTAATTTGGAGATATTTTGTTTGTTTTTTGGAGATTTGCTTTTATTTTTGTTCCTGAAAAAGCACAGATCGGCTGGAATCCCACATCTACAGTTTTGGGGTACTGAGGTACAGTGGTGAGAGCAGAATTTTTTTTAATTCCATTCCTCCTTACTTCTCTCTCTATTCTTATGGGTTTTATTGTTGGGATTTTGGGTTAGGTAGTATTTTTAGTGTTAAGGGTGATTTTCCTATCTCCTTACTGGCTTGGGTGCATTTCTCTCCCAAAAATTGAAATTACCAATTTAATACATAAAGCCACTTCAATATAAAATGTTTAGGTATTTGGTCATGTTTAAGATCCTTACATGCTCATCTTTGTTTTAAATGTTCTAACGAAATATGTTTCTGTTCTGTCTTCATTTCAACTTCTCTGCTGTATTTCTAAATAAATTCTTTGTACTGATTTAAACAAGAAATCTTGACTTTTGAGTCTGAAATGAGTCTTGTCTCTGTTTTCTGGTTATTCCTCGTTATTAAATCCTATGTAAACGATCTATAACGCTACCTATTCCCCTAAAAAGGAGTTAAATTCGGTGTTCTTTGGGCTTCAAAAATAATCCAAAGTATCCAAATCTTACTCCCTCCATATTCGCTTACAGTCTAGACTGGAGCAATATTGGATTTGGTATCATAAGAGATATGTAACAAGACTGTGGCTACTATGACATAAGGCCTTTTTGCACTCAAAGGCTGTGATCTGGATCAGGTGGTGTGGACCAGCCAGGCCTGCTGGTCTAGATCATAGCACTGTGGTCTGGAACAGATCCATAGCAATGCCTGCACCAGCCCCAACCCTCACATAAGCTTTGGGGCTGGCCTCTGAAGGGCTAGGAACGGAATATCCAGGTTTTATTCTGGAATATCCAAATATAGGAGAATAAGTGACATCTGGATATAGCGTATATTAATTAGATTAAACTAGTATCATGATTATTTATGAACAGCTTCTAATTTAATTAGAAGGAAGCAGAAGAGAGGGCATTCTTAAGTTCTATCTTGGATTTTATGGCATTTGCTGAAATGGCCGTTGGATCCAATGGAAGGGGGAAATACTTTCCATAAAAACAGCTAACCAACTGCTATTCAAAATCCATAATATATACTTTGCCCCCAAAGCCTTTGCTGTTCCAATAATAACCTAGTCAGAGATAGGGTTTGCTGCCAAGCATTCATTCTGCCATAGTCACAAAGCACATAAAATAACAAGAAAAAGGTATGAACCCTCTGGTCATTAGTGTCCCTTTAGCCAAAGAGCAGGGTCAAGAAAACCAGCCAAGTTAAACATTTTGGACTAAAAGGTTGTATGTTTTCATAATCCCCTTGCTATCCTTTGGAGGATATCTGAGGGCAACTCACTGTCCCAAACCTGATAAAGACTTTTAAAATAAGCTGCATTCTGCATGTCGTTACATTTGAAAACCTGTAGCTTTTTATGGTTCAAAACAAACTACTATTTCTTCTAAAATGTCCCCATGGATGTAAGGGTAATTGATTGCTGCTGATTTTTCTGCTGGCAATACTGAAAAAAATAATCAACAGGATACTATGGGTTTATTTCAGAGGTCTTTATTGATTTTCTCTTGTTTTGTGGGTTGCTTAGCTTACAAAGAGCTTAACTAGGATTGCTTTTTAGTGTTACATCCGTTAAAAATAACCTCCTCATTGCCTCTTTTTCCTGATTTATTGTCCCAATGATAGGATTAAAGACTACTATAAATTCTTCTCTTCATTCTACTCATTTGTTCAGAGTATCAATATTACTACCACCACACTACCATGCTGGTGCTTGTTGCATGATTAATAATTTATTTTATTTCTTCACATGGGGCACCTCTTAGTCTCTCTGTAACCCCTTGACTATTGCCTGCTTCAGTCCCCAGATTTCAGATCCTTGGCTATGGTCACACCTAAGGTTCAATCCAGCTTCAGTCCACTTTCAGAGTGAGAGAATATATCAGCAAAGTGACACGCTGTTTTCTTTCAGTGTTAACTCAGAACATTCATGTCTGGGATAGATAATGTAGAAATAAGATTACTGGTTACTTTGCTGATGTGTTCTCTCACTTTGAAAGTGGACTGAAGCTGGATTAAACCTTAGCTGTGATCACAGCCCTCATTGATGCAGTGAAAATATTTATTAATGTTCAGAATCTGGAGTTATTCGAAAGTGGTAGTAATATAAAGGAAATATGTAAAAATAAACAAGCAATTGTTTTTATGCCATAAGTGGAAGTATTTTCTCTTTTAACTGCTTTCTTTTTAATCACCTGTCCTTTTCTCTTTGCATTCCAAGCTTGAGATCTCTTATTTTCTTTACTGTTCTTTATCTATCTATTTCATGATTCATGCTTTTTCTCTCTTTTCACCCCATTAGCACTCATTAAAGCATTATCTCAGTTAATCAACCTCCCTTTTCCTCCCCACAGCACTCCATCTCTTCAATCAAGCTTTCAAAATTTGTGGGAGCTTTGGCTGGACTTCAAGTGGTGCTTTTGAGGAGGCTTCACTTCTGTGTATGTTCACATGTACTCACCCACACAACTTGTAAAAGGATTTCTCCTGCAGCAGGGTAATTCTCTCTCCTCTACTACTATGGAGGAAAAGGAAACTTAGGCCACCTCCAGATACTGCCTGACAATCCTGCTATTTAGTGATATCCTGGAAGAAAGCTCCTCTAAAATAACTGATTGTTGCCCTGATCGCTGAGCAATGGCATGGGGTGAGAGGAGACACTTACCTCATCTGGCACTTGCTAACACAACGACATGACACCACCACATACACATGCGAGACTATTTTCAGACTTTGCACATGCTCAGTAGCCATTTCCAAGATGGCAGCTCATGGCAGCAGTACCCAGACAGGTGGGAAAGCCTGGGTTGAGAGTCCTCTTTTTCCTGCTATAGTGATACTTCAGGATATAACCCCTATAATCCAGAGCCATGTTAGGATTGCCACAGACATGTCTCGCAATGCCAGCATAGCCCTGAGATACTCTGCTTGGATGCAGCTTTACGTTTTTAGCCAAAGTGTGCATAGATTTCCACCAGCATTATGAATACTGTAGTTTAAGGTGGAAATAGTTATTTGAAAAAAGTGGAAAAGAATATTGAAAGGAGTTCTATAGATAGCAAAACAACATCATGCTTTCATAGATTTTCTGTGTTATTTATTTTGGGATTTGTCTTTCACTACTAGTAGAGTCAAGGAAGCATAGAAGTAATATTATGTACAGCTTTGCAAATAAACCCTACTGTGGGCTTCCTTGATGCCAATTCTTGACGACTGTATTGATTGACTTCTTCCAGACTGGCTGATCTTTTACAGTCTTTCTTAGATCAGCCAGTTAGGTTTTCATAGCTGTTGTAACTGAGTTTATCCATCTACCAGCCATCACCATGCTTTTGAGGGAGTTTAGAATTAGAATTGAAGCCTAGGTACCATCTCCAGGTGAGGGAGACAGGCAGGGTGTCTCTGAAGACCATTTTCAGGGACTCAAGAGCAGGTGAAAGTTTTGGCTTTGTCTTCTGCATGGGGATGCCCAAAAGCCATTGGTGGGCCACTGTGTGAGAGCATGGGCTGTGGCCTGTTCCAGCAGAGTTCCTCTTATCTTCTGATAAGCTTCGTCTTCTCATTATGTGCTAAGGGCCAGCAGAGATAAAGGCATAATTAAATATGTTTAAATAAAATCTCACACATTGAAGCACCAAGATGGAAGCAGAAATGAAATCAGTCTTCCTCTCAATATAAAATATTAAAAATATCTTGGCAGGAAGCTAGTCTTTCCTTGCTCCCAGATAAATCTGGAAAGAAGTTCCAGAGAAAGGCTACCACAACTGTTGATTACTGTAAATTCCTCTATAAGGGACGGTTTCTAATTGTTAAATTAAGCCCCCCTTTGTCCAACAAACAAGATGAACACACTCAATGAAATTAAAGCATAGAGGATAGAATTCATTTTTAAATTTATTTTCAAAACAGCAACATCAAAAAATCTGTAGGACGGAGAAATCACCAACCCAACTGCCAATCAGGCGCCTTCAAGATATGGAGTTCCCTCAGGATGAAACCAACAACTCTGGAAACATGTTCTTTCCTACCAAAAAGATTTCAGATAATTCAGGCCTTCCTTAGAACATGAGGTGCACATGTGGGTTTTTAGAGATTTGAACCCATTATCACAATTCTACTTGATTTCAGTCCTTTCTGTTGCAAACTTGAATTGTTTTCTTGGCAGCTAGGATTGTCCAACTATTTTTTTTTTCTATCCATATTCATCAAACATTCAACTGCCAGAATTTTCATAGTTCCTCTCCAGGGAACAGAGACGTGTTGTGAAAATCAGCCATCTGGAACCATGATGCAAAACGCAGCCAACCAAGATCTACTAGACTCCCCCAATGTTGGCTGGAACATCACCTAACAATTTGTGTTGCTTCCATCACAGCTCTTAGCGCTTCTACTTTATAGCTGGTATCAAAACAAGCCAGTGTGTGTACTGGAACACCAATGAGGTTCAGGATTTAATTGATATATGAAGTGAGCAAAAGGTCCAGTTGGGTCTTTTGGTTAGAGCAGTGGTTCCCAAAGTTGTCTGGGCTACGACCCATCTAATATAAGTTTACCAACTCGGGACCCACCTCTAGGAAATTTAACCATTAGCAATATGGATAAAGGACTTTTCAAATAACAAAGTTTTAATACAATTTTTTTATTACTTAATTAAATAATTACATCAAAAAAGTTATTTCAAATACGGTTAAATTTCCTAGAGGTGGGTCCCGACCCACAGTTTGGTAAACCCTGGGTTAGAGTGCTGGACTCATATCTCGCAGCCATGGGGTTTGATTCCGCACTCCTCCACAAAGCCAGATAGGTGACCTTGGGCTAGTCACAGCTCTCTGGGCTCTCACAGCCCCCTCTACCTCACAGAGCGTCTATTGTGGGGAGAACAGAAAGCTTTGGCAGCTGCCTTGAGTGCCCTTAAATGGGTGAGAAAAGCAGGATATTAAAGCCAACTCTTCCTCCTTCTTTCTCCTTTGACCACCGTTTTCCAATTGGTCTTCAACCATGCTGGCAAACATGGTGATAGTGCAGGTGTCTTCCTCACCAACTCACCTGGAATGCCTTCATCTGGGGAAGAATTATATGCTGAGGAAAGACGTCCTAGTTTGTATGGATGGAGATAAGGAAGTGGATTGAGTAAGAATGTCAAAGATGCCAGCACTGGAGTGAACTGGAAATATTGCTTATGCGTGTTCCAGTTGTGCCACCCTCTGTGTTCTGTCCAGAAAGCCTGCCCACATCCTACATTACCCATTCTTCTAGGCTGGAAGAATGAAGCAAGTGGAACACTCTGAGAGCTGTTGATTAACAACAACCTTTCAGTTCCTTCCATCTGTCGCACCCTGTTCATGACTGGGCTAGCCCTGACCTAAATATGTGCCCAGTAGGAGGAATGTAGAGAAAGCCTGCTTTATAGTGAGATCCAGGTTATTTTCTATATATTGTAAATAATCTATAACTGGAGTATGACCAGCTCTCACCTATTAAAAGAAGATTCATATCTGGATGTCTGTCTCTCACAGAAATCAGCCCAGACAGATTTTAGGAAACAGCAATTAAAAAAGAAAGATCAAGATATAAAGACAATTTTACAGCATCATTACTACTCTAAAAATTTTAATTTGCAGTGCACTCTCCTTCTTATGCAAGAAGTGTTAGTTAAATTTTGACAGACACAGCAAAGATTATTAGGATGCGTGACAAGAAAAAAGGCAGATCAGACAAGATAACTTTAGCCAAAGCACTTATAAACAGTGAAATAATGTCGCAAAATAAGTCAAAAGTTGCAAACAAGAAATTCAAATTCAGCCCATGAGAATTCAGCCCATGCTCACTATAAGGCCAGCACAACTCAAATATATATAATACCACAGAAACAATAAACATTATTAATTACACATAGCTTATTGAAGCTAGGGTAAAACTTCGTACTGAAGAGGAGTTTTCACCAAAGATCAATCAAATATATTGTTTATTTACATCTTGTCCAACCTGATTGATAACAAACATCCTCCATGAATTTATCTGACCTTTTCTTAAAACTATCCAGGCTGGTTGCTGTCCCAACCTCTTCCGGTTGTAAATTCCTTAGACCAGTGACCCTCAGAATGAAAAAAATACTTCCCCTGGCTTCTATCACTTTACCTGGAACTGAAGTTAAGCTGACTGGTCTGTAATTTCTTGGATCATCCCTAGATCCATTTTTGAAGATTGATGTTACATTTGCTACACTCCAATCTTCATGCACGGAGCTTTTGTATGAAAATACTATGTTTTTGCTTGAAGATCAGCCATTTCAAATTTTAGTTCTTTAGGAACTCTGGGATGAATTCCAGGTGGTTTGTAAGCATTTAGTTTATTCATACATGTAAGTACCTCCTCCCAGCCCAGGTTATATTTATCCAATTTAATTTTTCTTACTTCCTGACTGAAAAGATAGGCTGAGCTGCAGGCATATTCCCTCTTCCCCCTCAATGAAAACAAAGGCAAAAATTAATTTAGCTTCTCTGCAATCTCCCTTAATTATCCCTTTCTATCCATTGTCATATAATGGTTCCACTGCTTTCCTGGTTGAATTCCTAACTTCTGATGTGCTTATTGATGTGTTCTGAAAAAGTTCTTACTATTCCTTTTGATGTTGTAGCACTGTGATCCTTATTGTAGTCAAAGTGGTAAATACATTGTCCTGGCAAAGCTGAATTCAAATCACCCTTGAAGTTCAGTTGTATCTTGTTCCTTAAAGAAAAGCCCAATGTAACAAATAAGTTTCTTTTCTTTTTTTAAGGATAATTTACCTCTCTGAAGGGATAACAAACCTAAATTTAAGTGATTCCTATGCTTTGTGTGTTCATGTAAGTTAAAGTAAGGCAACAATAGGCTGTACATGTATCTTATGGCTAAGACGACCATACTCCAGCTTACTCTAAAGTTTTACTCCAGGTCCATATAAATCCAAGCCCTAGCTACAGTAAGGCTTATCTTCACTCTAAAAAGAAATCAATGTGAGGTGAGAACAGACACAAAATAATTACTGCATGTCCTTTATGCAGAGTTCTGACATGCCAAAAGGAGGCTGGCGTTTAATATGCAATGATACTCTTTTTGTTCCTGTATCTCACATGATTTGTCTGTCCCCTCTTGTCAGTCTTGCTGATTTCCTCCTTATTTGATCTGTTTGGTTCCTGCACAGAAGTATCTTGTTTTCCAAGCCATTAGCACAGGAAAGGGGATTTGACTTATTCTGTGGTTGTGTGAATGCCCTGAGGTTTGGTTTGCAGCCCTGAAATCAAGTTTTAAAAAGTCTGTGTGGCCAGAACTGCACTTCTGTGCAAAAATGCTTAATTTTTTTCCCTCAAAAATATCTAAAAGTAGGAACATGTCCTCTCCCAGTTTGGTCTTGTGGTTAAGGAGCTGGACTCTTATCTGGGAATACCAGGTTTGATTCCACACTCCTCCATGAAGCTATCTGGTTGACTTTGGACTAGTTATAGCTCTCTTCTAAGCTCTCACACTTCCACCTACCTCACAGGGTGTTCTCGTGGGGAGAAGAACAGAAAGCTTTGTCAGCTGATTTGAGTCCCCTTAAATGGGTGAGAAAAGCAAGGTAGAAAAGCCAACTTTTCTTCTTCCCACAGTGCTAGAATTCCATGCAGCTGTAACTCATTAGTTGCTTTAAGCCTTTGTTTGTTTGTTTGTTTGTTTTGAAGAGGGTTATTCCCTCACCTATTGTGGAATAACCAGGTCTAAGTTCTATAAACCTGCAAAATAACTCATCTAAAAAAAATGTGTGTAGGAAAGACTACCTGCAAAAACGGTGCATTGGAAGGAAAATACTGCACCCTGGTCACAAGAATTCACATTTGGGTGTGATTTCCCCACTGTAGCAATTGATGTAATACAGGTAAGAAATGCATGTAGTGATAGCCTCAAGGTAAGGCTCTGCCATCAGTCCAAAGCATGCAATGAGTGCCCTCTGCTGGGAAAAGTTTGTTAATAACGAGTCTAGTGCAAGATTATAAGCATTTCATTTTGCAGTCTTAAATTAAACAAAACTCAAATGCACAATTCTTCAAACAGGTGATTATATTAGCTGAATCTAGCAGGTATCAGTAGGCAGTGCATAAAAGGCATATCAGCTTCTATGACATAATGAGACCTGGAAATCCAAACATCTGGAGCTCACTAGAATGAAAAACTTGACAAACTGCTCAGGGACAAAGATGTTGTTGACTAACTCACTTTCTTAGAGTAAAGTCAGAAACCCATGTTTAGCTCCCTGCTTACCTTCTAAAATCTGTCCAAGTGAACAGTCTGCTTGTCTGACCATAGCCGCCATAGATACTCAGCAGAGATTGCTTTTGAGGACACGCCCGGGGCAAAGAATAAAAAGACTACTAGAAGAAGAGTTCGAAGAACGGAGGAAGTCATATGAGAAATCTTAGAGTGTTGTAACAGAATGTATAATTGTGTATCAAAATGTGATATAAATGCTTACTGAAAATAAATAAAAAATGGATACAAAAAATAATAATAATTGATTCACTTTAGAGGGCTAGTGAAGCCTAGCAGAGGCCTCACGAGGGGCCAAAATGAATGTTGGGAGGTGCTGGTGCTTGGTTCTGCCCACACAGTCTCCGAGACAGCCAGGAGGGGCAAAGAAGGAACAAGTGTGCCTAGGAATGCCCCCTCATTTCACTCCCAGGGGCATTTGCACGGTGCTTTCCCAAAACACTCAAAAGAGCATTTTGCACAGTCCTACAAATACTAGGCTCCATACAAATGGAGAAGAGGAAGCAAAACCTAAACAGAATCAAACAGACTATTCATCCCAAGTGCAAGTCTCTTAAGTTTCCCCTAACCACCTTCCTGCCCCAATTTTGGGCACTCGCCAATTTTATTACAAATTGCTCTCATGAGCTCAGTTTCTGGAAGAAACAACCACTTCACCTGTCACTTACTGGAAGCAAATTTGTGACACTGAGGGGGAACCCCTGTCATGTTAGATAGCTAATATTGTTGTAGAAGCTTCTAGGGCCTCTCCTCCTCAGTTCTTACTTTCTCCAGCATTCCCCCAAGCTCTTCTCTACAGGCATCATCTGTGCTGTGCTTTCTTTCAGCAATAAAAGGCATAATGACTCCACTTAACCTTTCCTGTCAGACTAGCAAATAGTTACTGAATTACAGGCTTTCTTGCTTGCTGGCAAATGCTTAAGAAGAAAAAAACTGATCCCTCGGGAAGCCACTTCAGAAAATCTGCATGCTTTTAGGCCAAGTCTTCAGGGTCAAGCAATACACTTTCCTGCCACCTTCTAGAAAGTACACACATTCCTCCAACAGGACCTGAGCTTCAGCAAGATCCCATTCCAAGCCACTGTTTTTACAAGCCTGCCTAAATTCTTTCGTCCACCACACGTGCAATGCTATTTTGATATAGATAATCTGGGGTCACACAGAAAAGAACAGGTCTGTAACTGAAATGTGCCCCACAAAAAGAAAGCAAGAGGGGCTGTGCAGATCTTGTTTAGCTTGTGTGTAATTCTGCGCCATGCAGGTCTTATCTTGGGCCAGACAGAGCATTATGGTCCAAGATCAGTAGGGCAGCTGGTGGTGCCAAGAACCTTCCATGTTACAGGTGGCCCATCCTGACCCAGTTCTGGAGGCTGGGAATGAAAGTTCCTATCCTCTGAAATTTCTGCCCAAGGCTTAACTGGCGCCAGAAGCACTGAGCTCCCAGCACCACTTCAGGAAACCCAGCAAAATGGCACAGGCCTCTTCACGCCTGGTAGATTGCTACCATGAAACATGTTGGAGACTGCTTTAAAGTGGTCTCCCACTGGAGCAGGCAATGGTGTCATTTTGTGCCATAGCCTGGCCCACCACTGTGTTCATGCAGACACAGCATTCTACCAGGACATTGTGCCTCCTGGTAGATCAGTCCACAATATGAATGCTACATTCCTCAGCGGCTGTTGGGCCAGCAGCCTGTGCATATGGGGCTCTAGTACCATGGAGATCTAGTTAACAAAAAAGAGATATATCTTGGAGCACACAATTCTACCCTCCTAAACAAGGGCTGCAAATCTTAGGTGGAACAGTACAGGAGATGATTCTCTTTGACAAATGGCAGGGTTGACCCTTGAGAAGAATCAGAGCAAGGCTAGAAACAAGAGCTGACCATGCCAAAATGACATCATGGCTAACGACGAGACAACAGTGGTGGTTTCTTCATGCATAAGACCACTACATAGATACTGAGAAGATGAGAGGTTTTTTTCTTTTGTTTTTAAATAGTGCTTCATGTTGTAAAATAATTTTAAAGTGGTTTGCAATTAAATTACAGATAATGATCCATTTATTAAAACATTGTTAAAACTGGCAGGTGGGAAAGGGAACTGTTTGCTTTCAAGATGTTGAAGAGTTCAGTAAAAGGGGAGAGTCTTTTTATGGTTGATATAAACTAGGGCCATAGAGTATCATAAGCTAGCTCCTCTCCAGACAGTTAAATATTGTGATCCAGCCCTGGGCAGGGAGGAAAGAATTAAGAGATAAGGGTTTGCAAAGAGATATGTATGGGACCACACCTGCACATGTCTATAGTGCTAGTTTGGCCAAATGGAAAATGGGGCAGGTGTCCTGTACCTTAAATACAGTAGTTATATAAAAGAGGGAATTTTGCATAAACTGTGAAATTGAAAATCAGAAAGAAAAAGCAGCAGTGCAAACCTGTGATAATACAGGAAAAGCTGAGGCCTTTTCTGCACTTACCTTGCACCAGCTCACTGATTTAGATTGTGTGGGTGCAAGGGTCAGATCAGTGCTGTCTGCAGTGACAGCACTGACCCAGCCCACGCTTCCCTGTGATTGTGAAGCTCTTGTGAGTTTCATAGTTGCCTCTGAAGACCAGGAATATTCTTTAGGTTTGGAAGGTGGTTTTCAAGAAGGGTGCTGAAAAGCACCTTCCAGTAATTCTGGAACACGGAGACGTGCCATCTGCATGCATCCCATGATCTGGAACAAGGCCTGTGGTTTGCCTGTAGACCCAATCTACAACAGATCCTGGTTAAGGGCCCCCTTAATCTAGATCTGGCTCCATCTAGTGCAGATGAAGCTGGACCAGAGGAGCAAGGCCTCCTTGATCCACGTTAACATGTGGAGCAGGAAGCCAGTGATCCAGATTAAGAGGCTCCTTAATCTGGATCACGAGTCAGTGCGGAAAAGCCCTTACAATGTCCATCTTAAGAAGAGGCAAGAAAAAGGCTGAGATGTAGCAGACGGAATGGAATACCAGCGGGGGAAAGAAGTTTTGCTTCAAATGCCCATTTAAAGTAGTCGCAAAAGGAGATTTCTGTGCATTAGGTACCATCAACTTGGAGCCAGCAGCTGGTGGCTGCACAGGTACATGCATGCAGTTTGGTCTGCAGAAAGAGTAGCAGGTTGGCCATTACTTTCTTCCAAGGAGATGCCTGGTATCCAACTCAGGACCCTCTGCATTCCATGCAGTTCTTCTGTCCCTGAGCTACAGACAGTCTCTTTGAATGGGCAGCCTAGCTGAATTACCTCTCTGCATTAAAAATATATTATTGTTGCACTCATGAGCCAAACTACAGTACTATACTAGATAAAACACAGTGACACAGCCTGCTCTTGCGCTTTAAGCCTACTGGAGACTTATCAGGGGTGTTGGTTAATCAAGGAGCTGATAGACCTGCTTAGCAAGTGATAAGCAGATGAAGGAAAATTGCCAGTTCCTTCATGGTCACCTGGTCTATTAAGTCAGTGTGCAGGCACATGCATGTTCTTTAGCAATCTGAGCCAGATTCATGGAAAGAAACAGAGTGCTAGAGGGACAATGGGGCCTCAGCCAAGTTCATAAGCCATAAAACAGGGTACAAGCCAAATCTAGCATGAAACCAACTGTCTTTGCCTTGCCTTATTCCAAGGTAGATGAAGCACAACTACTCTTAAACCACTTCACCTGTAGCTGGACATCCAGGCAGTTCTCTCATCTCTAGCCTTTCCTATCAGGTCCATTTGCAAAACAACTCCTTCTGTCCCAGAAAGAATGCAATTAAAGCACCTTAAAATAGAATCTCCCTTTGCTAAAATTTTCTTGCAACTAAATGCACAACTCTTATGGTAGTGTAATCCTTGCAAGATTTCAGAGTCAAGGGAACTAGTTGTAGTGTTTTCCCAAGATCTAAGCAAGACTCTGTGGCAGAGCATTAGGCAGCAGCAGCAGCAAAAGAAAATATGAAAAGACAAAGTGTGCTAGGTCCAATAGTATGGCCTAATGCAGCAATGGCTAACCTTTTGAGCTCAGTGTGTCAAAATTCACAAGAAAACCTAGCTTAACTTGGGTGCTGTGTCACATCTAGAAATATCCATAATTTTGTGATAGTTGTAGCTCTAATAAAAAAGTTATATTTTTGATATATGTATTTTATTAAAAGCAAAAACAAATAATTCTTTACATTAGTGACTTTTGCTGCTAAATCTTCAATTGAAAGTTGGTATTTTGTACACTTCAAGAACAAGCAAGCACTACACGCCCAGGTGCCAGGGTGACCATGTGTGTCACCCAAAAGGGCTTGGCGTGTCATCTGTGACACGAGTGTCATAGATTGGCCATCACCGGCCTAATGGCTCCCTTGCTTATAGAGGAACTATTGCATGATTTCGCACTTCTGTCTTAAGTCAGTGTTAGATCTAGATACCAAGCCCTTCGGGCAAGCGAGGCACCATGGGTCTTCTTCCCATCATGAGACTGCCTCCTTGCTGGTATTATCACTGCTCTTCTGCCTCATTGCAGCCACATCAGCTGGCCTGCCAGATGGCGCGTCAACAAACAAGAAGGCAGTTGCTGCTCTTTCTCAACCTCACGGTCACCTGGGTCAAGATGAGGGCTAAATGTACAATCAAGCAGCCTACAAAGCTACAGAACTGGGTCTAGGGGTTCCTTGCAATAGCTCCCTTTTTGGGGGGAAACCTGTCAGACACCATGTCTTCATTTGTAGGCCACTGCACAAGGGGCCAGAAAAGGAAGCTGAAGCTTTGCTGCAGGAAAGGAGACCATCTTCAACCCAGCCATACTAACCAATGGGAGAGGTTGGCCTTGCTGGATGGGAACTGGAACCTGACTTTTGTCTGCTATCTCTGCAGAGTTCTTAGAAGAAATTGATTATCTAGCCCCATTTCAGTCTAGATTCAGACATGGATTGGAGAAACAATCAGCTCTGGTTGCCCTGATTATCTTCCCCAGGAAAGAGACAGCAGGAATGCAACTCTGTTGGTCCTCTCTGGTCTTTCAGTGGTCTTTGATACCATTGACTAAAGTATCCTCTGGACCACCCTCAAGAAACAGGAGTGGGGGGGCACTGTGCTACAGTAGTTCACCTCTTACCTGCAAGGGTGCAAAGTAACATTAGGTGACTATATCTCTGCCACAGGGCACAATGTTATCATTGATGCTATTTAACACCTTGGAGCTAGGTGTCACAAGTAAGCTGACAACACTCAGATCTATTTTTTTCTTTAGATTGTAAGCCTGAGGGCAGGGACCTGTCTAAGATTAATATAATATTGTAACCCACCCTGAGACCTTCAGGTATAGGGCGGGATAGAAATACAAATAAATAAATAAATAAATTTTTACACAACATCTCAATTAGTACAGACTATGAATGTCTTGAATTGGTGCCTAGGTGCAGTAAGGGGTTGGATGGGGGCCAATAACTGAAGTTGAACCTTTGTGGGAAGGAAGCATCAAAGTCCAGCATTTGCTGTTCTGGGTGAGTTACATTCCTTCAGAAGGGGCAGGTAGATAGCCTGGAGTTGTTCTTGGGGTAACCTTTGTCCATGGAGGCTCAGATGATCTTTGGTCAGGAGTGCCTGATATACAAGCTGCAAACTTACCTGGACAGGAATAGCGTGATCACTGTTGTCCATGCCTTGGTAAACCCATGTATAAACTACTGTAATGCAGCCTATGTAGGACTACCCTCGTATTTGCTTCTGATGCTACAACTGGTGCAAAGTGCAGCAGGTTGTTGAGTGGAGTGTCTACTTGGGCACACATCACACCTATGCTTAAGCAATTGCACTGGTAGCCAGTTAGCGACTAAGCCAGATTCAAGAACTTGAAACCATGTCACCGTAAAGAAGGCCTTTCCTGGAAGGTTCTACATAATGCAAAGTTGGCTGCCAGCTGTGTGGCCTGTGAAACCAAACCTTCAGTCCTGTAAAGATCCTGAACACAAGAACCCTACTAGACACATGCCCAGAGCTTTTCACATAACAGCACAACCAGCCATTACCAACCCTCCAGGACTCACAGGCCTGCAGGAGAGGCAACCATTCCACATACGGACTCTACTCACAAGCAGATCAGCTCAAGAAATTAGCACTTGACATGCTTATTAAATTATTTCCTGTGGGCACTGTGGGGATTTGACCAGGAGAAAAAATGACTGGACTACTATTTTAGGCTCTTAAGCAGGACACTAGTGACTCAGTCAGTAAAGAGTCCAAACCTGCTTTCATTTTTTGCTCCTTGGAGGAACGGAAGAGCAATCTACCTGCCTCAGAAGTCACATATGCTTTGCAAAATCCTGGAATAATTAGTTCAGTTTGGAAAAGTGTCTCCTTAAATGAAAAACTCTCCTTTAAAAAAAATCCTCTTCTCACTTCCCCCCCTAAACTCTAAATTAGTATATGTGACATTCTACTTTGTAATGTGCATACTGTGACGATTAAACAGCTGCATTCATGAAAAACTAAATGAAAGTGTATGGTTGCCTTTTGTTTTACACCATGAATGAATGGATTTATTGTGGTCACAGACCAGAAATAACAGGGCAGCACAGTATCACATATCTGATCAAGGCAGACATCTGGAGCACCACCAGGAAAGTGGCTGAATCAACCAAGTAATCTACCTTCATTCTACCTTCAACAAGTAATCTACCATCATTCTACCTTCAACAACTGGTGACAATCTGGTGATTCTTTGCACACATCACCTGTTGTGACTTCTAGTTACCTCTTCTGCACACAACACTACATTTTCCTCCTGTGGGCTTTTTCAGCCTGACAATGCTTGCCTTCAGAATCTGAGAACAAAAATTCTTGCAGACAATGCATTTTTGACCCATTGGTGGAGTTCTGCTACCCTTTAAAAAGGCCAAGGACCAGGACTCTGTGGCTAAGCAGATAACTGAAAACAGAGAGAAGAATTTTGGCATTTCCAAGCATGGATCAAAGCATCACATGAGGAACATGAGGAATGGATTAAATGGCTTATAGAATTAAGTATTCTCACAAGCTTGATGTATGTAGCAGGAGAACTAGAATGCTTTTAACCCTGAGGTGAATATGCCAAGATGTTCTTGAGACAACAGAACACCAATGGGAATGTGCAGAACAGACCGAAATGCCATTCCAGGAAAGTGCACGGACACATTTTGATGCCACTGGGGAGCACTACATTTATGGCACTTTTGGGGAGTCAGCTGGGCTCTGTTGCTCAGTCCTGGGATACAAGGGGAAGATGAAGCATCACTGAAGCAGAGGTTGCAATTCACACCAACCAATGTGCTGCTCCACTCTTCCTTTGTGGACCCCAGGTCTTCCAAGAGAGTGGCAGGGTTCGACAAGGACTGGAGGACATGCAACTGGTGTGACGTTGAATTGGCTCTATCTGTGTCTGTGTGCGTGCGTCCGGCTCCCCAAGACACCTTCCCGATAGAGGATTCAACGCTTGTGAGGAAAATAAAACCCCTTTTCCCCACCACATCTTCCTAAGCTCAAAGCAACCAGGCAAGACGCTCCGGAACTGTACAAAAGTTTAATATAAAAATAAGCAAAGTAAAAGCGCATGGAACATGGAACAACAAAATACAAAGAACAGAGATAAGGCTTACTAGAGGTAGTAAAAGTAAAAACTTACAAAACGCTCGTTACACTCACGAAACGTCTGGCATGACTTGGTTTCAAAATCCGGAATGACACACTTAATCGTGACGGATAAAGTGCCTTCTGTAAGCTACAAAACGCTTATTTCTTATACTCTCCCAACGGCTCGGGTGATACCAATTAGCCAATGAGGGTGTTTGGTTTCCAGGTGTAGTGAATCTTCTTTCTACATTCCTAACTAACCGTTAAGGTCAGTATGAGCTCGTAAGTCTTGTCAGGACTCTGCCGTATGCCCTCTTGATTTACAAACCCATAGACCACTAGTAGATTGAGACCCCCCGATAACCCTGCAATCAGGCTACATTGACCAGATGGGTGACGCGTAGGTGTGAACCATTAAATCAGTATGTTGCTTAGTTAGAGAAACGCTGAGAGGGCTGTTTCTCACGGGAAGATTTTTACTCCTTTCCCTTAAAATGGTTCCTGAGTTTAACACAATACAAAATGGAGTATATCTTGCTATATCACCTATAGCCTGACGTTACAACTGGTTTCTTCTCCTCCTCCATCATTTTTAAAATATTAACTTAGATTATTTGGACATAACAGATATTAAAAACTAGTATTTCCTAGAGTTTTAGCAATTTCTACTTACAGCATATTTGATACACACAGTACATACAGTGGTACCTTGACATACGAGTTTAATTCGTTCCGTAACCTTGCTCTTATGTCAAATCGCTCGTATCTCAAAGCAATTTCCCCATTAATCCATTCCAGCTCCCAAAACACCACCTCAGTTGTTTTTGTTATGTACTGTATTTACATACTCGTATCTCAAATCTTGCTCTCATCTCAAAGCAAAATATCACTCGCTCGGCGGCTTGTATCTCAAAACACTTGTATGTCAGGGCACTTGTATGTCGAGGTACCACTGTATTCTGCATCATCAGTACATTTGCACCAGTTACACTATAGGTATTAACAAAATGTCTGCAAAAAGAAAAGTCAGCACAGAGAACTTTGACAACGCAAGCACTGCAGCTCTGAGGTACAGACATTCACTGCTGTAGTGATATTTGGCTTTGCGAAAAATTCAAGGGCCTGCAAACACTTTCAAGAGTCTCCAGTGGTGTTCTCAAAGACAAAAAACTACTCTCCCATTCATACAGTGTAAGCAAGACATATTAGTAAGACAGTGCACCAGCTGTTCACATCCCTGTACTATCTATGCAGATTCTAGTTGCAGGACTCCAAAATGCAGATGTGTGGAAAGAATAATTAGGAGATCTCTGTTTGCTACTGATTGGCTTTCCAAGCTGAAATGAATTCCACTGCCTTCCAAATTTTCCAATATTTAAGAATTAGAGAAGAAATTGGGGTATGGAATTTGAGAGAACAATAATATTCACAGATTTTTTGGTCTTCTTTTTTCTCCTGCTTTTTTATTCTACTTCACTGTCTTCAATTCCATTTCCAAAGTAAATTGCACAGAAATAGAAGTAGAAGTAGAAAAAGATTAAATATATCAGTCACACAATATTAGTGAGGACTGACTAAAACAGTCCATAATAGATATAAACATTAACCAGTCAATCACTATAAGCATTAACTGACCCTTCACATAACGTGTTTATATATATATATATATAATAAGGACTGAAGAAGCCATACAGAGAAGGAATGAACTTTTAAAAAAATGCTTCTGGCAGCAAAAGGAAAACAGTGGAGATGGAATTCCACAGATGCAGTTTTTCTAAGGGCATGGAATGTGAGCAATACACCACTTTACTCTATGCAATCCTATAACAATAGTTCTTTGTGGCCTAATGAATACGTTTTGATCTCACCCAGCCGCGAATTAATTGGATGGTTTCTCAGCCAAAGATTCCTTTCTGCACTCTGGGAAAGACAGCATTTTTGGGCCGCACAAAACTGCAGCTCACAAAATCGACAGTCCACAAAACTGCATGCGATTCTACTTGCTGCCCAGGGTTCTCCTCACACAGGAATTAGCACATCTACTACTGAGATCACTTGATTAGTTCAGGGAGCAGCTGATGATCGAGCCAAAAGTCACACTAAGTCACATGCCTGAAAGCAATTTACAGGGTTACCGAAGTACAGAGGTAGTTTGAACATTGGACTAGACTAGCATACTGGGTACTAAAAGATACTAAAGGGTCATGGAAATACAGTACCTTGAAAAGAACTTCCAGGGCAAAAAAGGTAATTAATAAGGTGATAAAGATGCTAAAGTAAAATATCATCCTTGTTTCCACAAGAGTTTAGGAACTGTGGCTAAAACATAGCGGAGAAAGCAGGATGAAGTGGCCAGATTGCTGAGTGGGATACCTTGCCATGTACATACAACACCTTTGCTTAAGCAACAGCACTTGTTGCCAATTAGTCACCAAGCCAGGTTCAAGGTTTTACCCTTCTAGTAAAAGGCCACAACCGCAGTACTATGGTACTACAGTGAGCCAGTTTGGTCTTGTGGTTTAGAGTGCCAGACTCATATCTCGCAGCCATGGGGTTTGATTCTGCACTCCTCCACAAAGCCAGCTAGGCAACCTTGGGCTAGTCACAGCTCTATTCTGAGCTCTCATAGCCCCACCTACCTCACTGGGTGTCTGTTGTGGGGAGAACTGAAAGCTTTGTCAGTCCCTTTGACTCCCCTTAAATGGGTGAGAAGAGCAGAGTAGAAAAGCCAAATCTCCTCCTCCTCCTTTGCAATCCTGGGAAAGCCCTGAGGTAATCTGGAAGGGACTTCCTGTGGGTCCCAGGAAATACAGATGGACCAAGTTAGGCCTTCTCTCTGGTAAGCACCCTCTCTATGGAATACCCTCCCTTCTGCTGTAGCCTTTTGTTGTTGCTGGGAACCACCAAGTCATGGCCAACTCCTGGTTAACAGCATGGGCACCTTTATGCAGTTTTCTTGGCAGAGATACAGAAGTGGTTTTCCACTGCATACTTCTGGGGAAAGGCTGGGAATCAGACCAGCAAGCCTCTGCTTTCTAGCCAGTATGTTCTGCCTCTCTGAGCTACAGCCATTTCCATGCTTGTAGCTATTAGGCACCTATTGGCATTTAAGAGGTGACCTGACTGAAGGATATAAAATCATACATAGCGTGCAAAAGGTAGATAAATTTTTCTCTCTGCTGCACAACACTAGAACCAGGGGTAATTCTGTGAAACTAATGGGCAGAAGAGCTAGGAGTGATAAGGAGAAGGGTTTTTTTTCCCCACCCAAATAATCATTGGTCTCTGGAATTTAATACCAGAAGAGGTGGTGACAGCAACCAGCCTGGATAGCTGTAAGATAGGATTAAATAAATCCATGGAAGGCAAATGTATCAATGGATACTAGAATGGGTGCCCAAGTACTACCTCCAGGTTAGAGAGACAGACAGAATGCTTCTAAAGACCATTTGCAAGGAGTCAAGAGCAGGTGAAAGTTGTGTCTTTATCTTCTGCAACTGATGGGAAACTGTGGGAGACAGGATCTGTCTAGATGGCTTGCGGTCTGATCCAGTAGTCCTCCTCTTATGTTGAATTCTTAAATAACAATTTCTTTACCCAAGCTTCTGTGTAAAGCCTTGTTCCTTTCCTTGGCCCACCCACTTTTTAATGTGTTTTAATTGTTGATTTCTGTGTGTAGTTCTACTCCTGTTAAGATTTTGTTAATAAGAAGTAGCATTTCAATGTTTTGAATAAACAAAGAAATCTATCTGTAGTCTCTTGAAATAAGTCAGATGGGAATCTACAATATGAACATAAGAACATAAGAGACTCCTTGCTGGATCAGGCCACAGCCCATCTAGTCCAGCATCCTGTCGCACACAGTGGCCCACCAAATGCTCATGGGCATCTCAAGCAGAGACAAGGACAAGCCTATTCCTGCACTAGAATTCCAGCAAATGGCTTTAGAAGCACCCCTGTTTCCCCACCCCCAAGCCTGGAAGATGCACCTAGGCATTCGTTCTAGTAGCCATTGATACATCTGTCATCCACAAATTTGTCTAACCCTACCTTAAAGCCATCTAGACTGGTAGCTGTCACCACCTCTTCCGGCAGCACATTCCATAAGCCGATGACCCTCTGGGTGAAGAAATACTTCCCCCTGTCAGACCTTATTGTCCTACCCATCAGCTTCATAGAGTGCCCCCTTGTTCTAGTATTGTGTGATAGAGAAAAGAAATTTTCTCTATCCACCTTTTCTATACCATGCATAATTTTATATACTTCAATTAGGTCCCCTCTTGGATGCAGTAATGCTAGTCCTATGCTCTTTCATCTTCCCCTGTAACAAGCAATTCTTCATATAATAACTGGCAGAAGAAATTTATAAGAGATGAACAAATGCCTTCCTGTTTTTCACCAAGCAAGAATATTTTTGCCTATAGGAAACTATCAGAATTCTGTAACCCTTGTCAAGTTCTGCTCTTAAGACCACCTGTCCTTGGAATAGGAGTTTGAAGAATGTTATACCAGTACTCCCTCCCCTATGCCCCACCTAATATCATGCTCCCCAACACATTTTTAATGTTCAAACCACTATACCAGTGATGGCAAACCTTTTGAGCTCAGTGTGTCAAAATTCGCAAGAAAACCTAGCTTAACTCGGGTGCTGTGTCACATTTAGAAATATCCATAATTTTGTGATATTTGTAGCTCTAGTAAAAAAGTTATATTTTTGATATATGTATTTTATTAAAAGCAAAAACAAATAATTCTTTACATTTGCTACATCTTCAATTGAAAGTTGATATTTCGTACACTTTAAGAACAATCAAGCACTACACGCCCAGGTGCCAGGGTGACCAGGTGTGTCACCCAAAAGGGCTTGGCGTGTCACCTGTGACACGCGTGTCATAGGTTGGCCATCACCGCACTATACATTCAAATATGTTTATTAGATTATCCCTCTTGGAGAAGCATCTGCAGGATGGGTCTCTTAGGGTGTTTTTCCACTTAGCACTAGAGTACCCATTAAGGACCCCTAATGGGTCCTTTAGTACTAAGTGGAAAAACACCCTTAGAAACTGTGCACAAGATTGCAGTAGTAAACGGTTACTATTCATATGCAAATAGTCATTCAGTACTTCACTATGTTTAGAAAGCAAAATTGTTGTTATTGCTTTATGCACCTTGTCTCCAAATCATCCTTACAAGGTTATACTGATCCTCTGCACTATTGTCAGGTCCAGCCTGTTTCAGGAATTCCCCAGAAAGGGTGGTGGCTACCACAGGGGTGAGTTCTGCTAAGACAATAAAACTGTCTTATCAGAATGACAACAGTTTATAAGGTTCAAGTCCCAGATTCAATACAAGCATCTCCCTGGAAAAAGGCAAAAAACTTCTGTATTGGTGCCAAGAAAACTGTGTGGATCTGCCCATGTTGTCACAAGAAGTTATGATCAATTCAAGGATATGTTTTCACCTATCATTTGCTTTGCATGCAGAAATGCCCTGGAGTCAGTCCTCCTCAGATCTCCAAAAGGAGGAAATAGTAAACCACTTCTGTATCTTTGCAGTATTGTTACTAATCTAGCACAATCATCAGAAAATACAAGTCTACTGTAAGCCTAAGCCACTGGTTAGATACATTCATGCAAGACTCTATTTTTTCTAGGCTGGAAAGGAAGGACTTGAAACAATAACATTTGTAAGGCATAGGGAAAACTTTCTTGTCCATTGAGACTGATTGAAGTGCCCACATTTTTAGCATGCACAACTTGTGTATATTAGGTATGTGCGTACACTCAGGTATACTTCAAAGAACCATTTGTCAAATGGACTTACTTGAGTGCTGACATTTAGTTAACCCAGTACAAGATTCCAAAAATATCCTTGAAATAATGAAGGATTTATCTTTCATGGGAATCTGGATTTCACGATCATTCAAGCAAAATATCACAAAAACCACAACCTATCAAGAAGTGATGTAACTAGTTATTTCCTCCCATTTAGTCCAAAACACTAAATCCGATTATAACTAATGTGCAAATCAACTTGGATGGTTAGATGGGAAAGAACTCCAGGGGTGAATCAGTACAATATGAAACTTGTGAGGAAAAATACACTTGATTTCCACCAAAGATGATCACCACAGTTTCTATCTCCACCACTTTGTGGTTGCCCTGTTGTCCCAAACCAGACACTGAGCTCTTTGTTTGCAACCCTCTTCAAAAAGTCTGCAATGGTGCCCGAAAGACAAAGACTGTTAGTAAACAATGACTTGAAGTATCTGCCCAATAAGATGTCAAAAGTCACCATCAGGTACCCATTCTTGCACCAGTATAAGTTCACAAGGTTGCATGTTGTGCTGCACACATCAAAGTCCTGTTCCACAAGAAAAGAAAACTTCTGCAACTCTAAGGATGAAGAAAGTAGGTGATGAGGGAAGAAGACAAGCAGCATAAGAGAGGTCATGGCTGTATCCTGCTGCTGCAATCTAATAATCCTACTGAATCTTCTTTAAGGCGCATGGCACACACTTTCTGTTTCACTGTTGCTACTGGAAAGAGGCCTGGTCTAAGTTCTGAATTACTGTGTGCATATCAGTGATCTAATGGTTTTCAGCACCAAAAGGAGCAGCTTTGGCTGGAGCGAGGGGATTAGAGAGGAGCTAGTAACCCTGCCAGCATGCAACAAAACAGCTGTGTACTTAATAGGTTTGTATTCAAAGCTATGACCTTGAGGAACTGGAGAGCTTAACACATAGCTATCCCTTGACAGTGGACACCAAGGACAAAATAAGCAATGCACTCTCCACTTTGCACCTGCTTCGCCAAACATTGCAACACACGACGACAAGAGAAAACATACGGACAGAAACACATGCAGGCTACTTGTGAAAACACACACTGCTTATGCAGCTTTACAGGTTACAGTGAAGAAGCAAGGCCACCAGGCCGGGCATATCGAACATCACATTCTTCCTATCCACTGCTCTGTTAGCTGATTATTAAAAATTAAGTAGCTTATTCTGGCTCTGGCTCAGCTGACTAACAAAACTGTAAGGCGAACAAAAAAAAAAGCTCAGGATCACCCAAGTATTTATGATGCAGGATGCAGGCAATGGCAAACTATTTTCATATTGTTGTAAAGAAAACTACACAGCTGGCTGAGCCCAATTTGAAGATATCTTTACTTTTCCCTTTGTCAGGTTTGCTGTGCCAATCCAGATCCTCCGCACGCAGGTTTTCATTCAAATAAACATGATTCTAAAGAAAGGTCCCCAAGTAGGTTTAAGACCATGTGTGGGTTTCCCTTCCTCAGTCAACAAACAAATCAGAACTTAGGAAGGAAGCCAGATGGAGAGGCAGCATACCGGTCATATGGGAGGAAAGATGGAAGAGAGTAAAATGAAAAAAGAAAACAAGATTCAGAGCTCTGGTAAAGCAAGAATGTTATCGCCTGGAGGCTTATTCAACATTTCCCTGAGGCAGGAAATAAGCCTAACTGGGAACTGAACACGAGGCCCTCGTGCCTCAGGCTTAATTTCCATGCATTTCTTATCATAACACTTGCAAGAAAAGGAGCCGGATCAAGCAGAACTTTCCCTGAGCGCCTTCAGTAATGGTATATATGGTATATGAACAGACCCCAAGGCAAGGCAGAAGGAAGGAAAACTGATACAGAAATTCGGAGGCCCCAGACAGCTGGGGACAGGTAAACCAAAGCAATGGATCGAAAGCAGCTTTCGGTCAGTTTTGCTTGCCGGTTGTGCACACGCGTGAACCGGGGCTGAATCCCGGGTAGGATGTATCAGCACCTTCACGCCATCTTCCCAGCGACTCTTTGAGTGTTTTTCCATTAGCACTAAAATACCCATTAAGGGCCCATTAAGGACCCTTAATGGGTACTCTAGTGCTAAGTGGAAAAAAAACCCTTTCTTTCTGGGTGTTTTTCCACTGTCACTTGAAGTACTTCAAGTAATGGGTACTTAATGGGTACTTCTAGTGACAGTGGAAAAACACCCTCTTTCTCTCTCCCACCCTCCATAAACCCCCATGACAGCATCCGCGTACATACTAACACTGTCCTGGGCGCTAATGAAGCACAACACATAGCAGGGGCCGCTGCTGGAACGTCCAGACGGTCCACACTCCCCCGTGATCGCGAACCCGGCAGGGCGACGGAACCTCTCGCAGCGCGCACGGCAAGGGAAGGGAAGCGCCGCGCCGCCAGAGAGCAGAGCCCGAGCGAGCGAGCCCGAGCGATCCTTCCTCCATGGGACTCGGCGAAGCGCGGCGGCGGGTGCCAGGACGCAGGATACCCGGGAGGCGTGCGCAGCGGCGAGCGCGCCCAGGCGCCAGCCCCGCCCCGGGAGCGCTGACTTTGAGCCCATATGCTCTGCCCTTGTCGTCTGGGCACGCCGGCGGCCTGCCGCCCGCACACGCGCCCCTCAGCAGAGCGGCTTCGAGGAAGCGGAAAGGGAAGGAGGGTCGGGGGCTCCTTCCCTCCGGGTCACCCTGGCGGGCTCGGCGCCTCCTCGGCGCCCTCCCGCGCTCGAGGCAACCTGTGGGCGTCCTTGGCAGGGAGCTGCGGGGCAAAGCGGGGAGGGAGAGGCGGCCGCCGTCGCGTTCGCTTACATGCCGCCAGGGAGGGATCCTCTGGCCCTTGCGCTCCCGAGGGCCCCTCGCCTTCGTCGCCTCTCCAGCCGGGAACTCGTCTGAGGGGGTCGGGCCGCCACGATGCGCGCTCGCCCGTCCCAGGGAGACGCCGCCGCCGCCGCCTGCTGTCCGACGGCTGCTGTGGCCGCGCTGTCGACGCCAGGTCCTAGCGCTGCCGACGTCGCCCGTTGCAGCTGCCTGGGGCTTTGGGGGAGACCCCTGCCTTGCCTCGCCTCGCTCTCGGCCCCGGTTCGCGCCCACCGACGAGCGTAGACGTGTCCTTGAAGAGGTGCGCGGGGTTTCTCCTTCCCCCGAAAGCGCGGCCGCCGCGCTCCCTTCTCTCCCTTCCCCTCCCGCTGTGTGCCGCGGTCCTGCCTTGCGGGAAGGTGGACGCGCTATAGGAAGGGCCGCCGGCCAAACCGCAGCCTACGGATGGAGCTGAACTCCAGTTCCCGTGAGTCCCGGTCGCTCTGACCAATGGCCACGAGCGATGGGGGTGGCGAGTCCGCCACATCTGGACGGCCAGAGTTTGGCCGGCCTTCAGTCCCCCGGGTGAGAAAGGTTGCTGATGTAAATATATCAATATTAATATGATCCTTGCTCATAATTGGAAGTTACTCAGCCTAGTAGCTACTACGTGTAGTATGCACCCACATTGCTGTAAACATGGGACGTTCCCAAAGCAGCTGCCCTCTGGAGGTTTTGGACCACGGGCCCATTAGCCCCTGCCAACATGGCTGTGCTCTGGGTGAGGCTAATGGGTGTTAACAGCTCAAATTGCGTGGAGGGCAAGTGGAGCCCAAATAATGGCCTACGAAGAAATTCGGCACCCCAAAGTGTACCTTCCCCCTCACGGGGCTGAGTCTCACACCCATCTTCTGAATTTAAGTCAAGGTGAATTCAGTTAGGACTAGGATTCAGGAAGACTTTTTGCACGGAGCAAGTGAAGCTGCCTGATAAAATTTATTGTTTTAGTATATTAATGTTAGATTTTATTTTCATTGTCGTAACCTGTCCCAGGGCCTTTGGTTATAGGGTGGGATAAAAATGCAAACAAACAAAAACAAGACATTAGCTTACTTAATTCACATTATTTGGATAAATCGGAATAAAGCATGGATAATCCAGAGTAAAATGTGCTCTACTCTAGATTATCCAAATAATGTGGACTAAGTAAATACTGTCTGGATGCAGCTATTATGTCTCTAGGCGGTGCTGGTCCTTGGTAATGCTAAAGAATCTCAAGCAGAAGCTTAGAAGTTGTCCACCCACACCCTTCAAGAGCCAGTTTCCATCAATGGGCCAAATGCTTATTTTCATTTATGGAACTCCATAAAATCTGCTATATACTGTATATTCAGTAGCTGGGGACCAGCAATCTCCAGGTCAGATTGCATAATTTCCCTAGCTCTTCCTATGCATTACAAAAATGCCAGGAGCAATGTGTATCACAAGGGGTAAACAAATGGGGCAGTGACTCCTCTTTTTGACCTGTGCTTCCTGTTTGGGGAAAGATAACTTGCCTTTTCTAGCCTGGTGCCCTCTTTGAGAATAGCAAGCTGAGCAACAAATGCCGATCAAAGGGATCTTGGATGTATGTAGGCTTTCACGGCCAGATTCAATCTCATTTGTGGAAGTTTTTGGGCTGTTATGCCATATTCCAGGTTTCTTCTTCAGAGAACCTAAGCCTTTGGATATAGCTGTGATATCCATCTTCAGAGGTCTCACCTCTGAGGAAAGACCTCTGAACATGGATATTGCAGCTATATCAAAAGCTTAGGTTCTCAGAAGAAGAAACCTGGAACACGACAAAACAGCCCAAAAATTTCTACAAATGAGACAAAGGGATCTTGTCCTAGGGTGAAGATTACCTAAAAGGATCCAACCTTGCTTGCCCATATAATCTCTTACATGGGAGTTTTTCTTAATAGCTAAAAATGGGAGCGGGGAATACAAAGAAGAGAACAATCCAGCATGGATATAATTATCTGGGAGAACAAATGGTGTTTGAATTTACCAGAGAATGTAGGATGTGGTATATAGGACAGGCAACTGATGAAGAGTTCAGTGATGGATAACTGGAAAAGTGTGTTAAATGTTATGAAGCAAAGAAAAGAGGACAAGTTCATAATAACATAAGAGGACTCCTGGTGGATGAGGCTACAGCCCATTTAGTCCAGCATCCTGTCTTACACGGTGGCCCACCAATTGCTTCTGGGCATCTCAAGTACAAAAGCAAAACTTTCATTTTCTCTCAATTCCCTGCAAATGGGCCTAAGAGGCATCCTGCCTTTCTCTCCAACCTGGAGGCAGTACCTGGAGGCAGTACCTGGAGGCAGTACCTGGTACATGCATTCTGGTAGCCACTGATAGCCAGCTTGGGTGAAGTGGAAGCAGGAGCTTTTCTCAGAGCACACGGCGAGAGATAGAAACAGGAAGTTTTTCTCAGAGCACACGGCGTGAGACAGAAACAGGAAGTTTTTCTCAGAGCACACGGCGTGAGACAGAAACAGGAAGTTTTTCTTAGAGCACACGGCGTGAGGTAGAAGCTTTCTCAGACCAATCAGAGCAGCGGACCATTAGGAATTAGCCACACCCTCAGGGAGGAGGAGTTACTCTGCTCAGCAGGGCTTAAATAGAAGCTCAAGTGGGAGGAGTTAGTCAGTTCCAGCTTGGGTGAAGTGGAAGCAGGAGCTTTTCTCAGAGCACACGGCGAGAGATAGAAACAGGAAGTTTTTCTCAGAGCACACGGCGTGAGACAGAAACAGGAAGTTTTTCTCAGAGCACACGGCGTGAGACAGAAACAGGAAGTTTTTCTTAGAGCACACGGCGTGAGGTAGAAGCTTTCTCAGACCAATCAGAGCAGCGGACCATTAGGAATTAGCCACACCCTCAGGGAGGAGGAGTTACTCTGCTCAGCAGGGCTTAAATAGAAGCTCAAGTGGGAGGAGTTAGTCAGTTCCAGCTTGGGTGAAGTGGAAGCAGGAGCTTTTCTCAGAGCACACGGCGAGAGATAGAAACAGGAAGTTTTTCTCAGAGCACACGGCGTGAGACAGAAACAGGAAGTTTTTCTCAGAGCACACGGCGTGAGACAGAAACAGGAAGTTTTTCTTAGAGCACACGGCGTGAGGTAAAAGCTTTCTCAGACCAATCAGAGCAGCGGACCATTAGGAATTAGCCACACCCTCAGGGAGGAGGAGTTACTCTGCTCAGCAGGGCTTAAATAGAAGCTCAAGTGGGAGGAGTTAGTCAGTTCCAGCTTGGGTGAAGTGGAAGCAGGAGCTTTTCTCAGAGCACACGGCGAGAGATAGAAACAGGAAGTTTTTCTCAGAGCACACGGCGTGAGACAGAAACAGGAAGTTTTTCTCAGAGCACACGGCGTGAGACAGAAACAGGAAGTTTTTCTTAGAGCACACGGCGTGAGGTAAAAGCTTTCTCAGACCAATCAGAGCAGCGGACCATTAGGAATTAGCCACACCCTCAGGGAGGAGGAGTTACTCTGCTCAGCAGGGCTTAAATAGAAACGGCCCGCGCGCCTAACGGTGCGCGAAATTAAAAAACAAAACAAAACAAAAAAAAACAAAAAAAAAACAAAAAAACAAAAAAATTAAAAAAAAGGTACAGTGGGATAAAAAAACATTCATACCTTAGCATCACATCTTTAAAATCCTTACCCTAAAAGCAATATGGAAGGCGAGAACACCTGTATTGTCACATGCAATGTATGTGGCATGTTTATGAACCTACCACAACAGATGCCACATTTTACCTGCCACAAATGCAAGCTTGTGGCTCTCCTGGAGCAAAGAGTTAAAAGTCTAGAAGAGAGAGTCAAAACACTGAAGCAGATTCGAGAAGAAGAGAACTTCCTCGACAGCATGGAGGAAACACTTCAAAATGAAGGGATAGAAGAACATCCTTCTGTAGTTGCAGAAACTGAGTTATGGAAGCATGTGACCCAAAGGAGCAGGAAGAACAGGAGACATTCGGAACCCTTGCAATTAAACAACCAGTTCCAGATACTCAGTCAGGAGAACAACGCATCTGAAGAGTCGACGACAAGGTCCACAAATATTACTCCAATAGGCACTGAGAAACCTCTGGAATGGAGAGGAAGAAATGGTACTGCAAAGAAAAAGAGGAGAGTAGTGGTCCTGGGAGATTCACTTTTAAGAGGAACAGAGGCAACTATCTGCAGACCTGACAGTAACTCACGAGAGGTGTGCTGTCTCCCAGGGGCCCGAATCAAAGATGTAACTGATAGCATATCGAGGCTATTCAGACCTACAGACTACTACCCATTATTACTCATACATGTAGGCACAAATGATACGGCAAAAAAGCACTTTGAAAACATCTACAGAGACTTTGAAGATCTTGGCAGAAAAGTAAAGGAACTGGGAGCACAAGTAGTCTTTTCATCTATCCTTCCGGTGGATGGTCACGATAAAAGTAGAAGGGATAGGATTCTTGAGGTGAACAAGTGGCTACGTCGGTGGTGCCGGCAGCAAGGATTTGGATTTCTGAACCATGGAGAAAACTACCTATATGACGGACTCCTTGCAAGAGATGGGTTGCACCTTACAGGGACAGGAAAGAATGTATTCGGGAAGCGCCTTGCTTCGGTTATTAGGAGAGCTTTAAACTAAAACAAAAGGGGAAGGGTAACAAAAAGTCAAGCAAAAATACTCAGTCAATCAAACCAGGCGATATTCTTACTCCCAGAAATAGTACCAATGAATTTTGTAAGGAAAACAGAGGAGGCAAGCTCGCAATAGATATCAATTACAAACTAAAATGCCTCTACACCAATGCCCAAAGCATGAGAAATAAAAAAGGGGAGCTGGAGATCCTGACCCAGGTAGATAAATATGATGTCATAGGTATTACGGAAACCTGGTGGGATAACACACATGAATGGAACACAAACATCGAAGGCTACAACTTGTTTCTGCGAAACAGACTTAACAAAAGAGGAGGGGGTGTTGCGCTGTATGTTAAAAAAGAAATTGTCTCCTCAGAGGTTCAAGTTTCAGAGAGTGGAAGCTCAGTAGAATCGGTATGGGTAAGAATTCAAGGAGAGAGCAACAGAAAGGATACCATTGTAGGAGTCTATTACAGGCCCCCTGGACAAACAGAAGATATGGATGACCTCTTCCTAGACCAGATGGCTAAACTTTCACGAAAGCATGACATAGTGATTATGGGAGACTTTAACTACCCAGACATTTGTTGGGAATCTCGCTCAGGAAAAAGTCACAAGTCTAATAAGTTCTTATCCTCTCTCGCTGACAATTTCATGTACCAAAAGGTGGTGGAGGAAACAAGAGGATTGGCTATCCTTGATCTAATTCTTACCAACAGAGAGGAAATGGTGGAGGATATCAGAGTTTCTGGGGCATTAGGAGGCAGCGATCATGTTATCCTTGAATTCTGGATAATAAGGGAAGGAAAGCATGAGAGGACTCAGACTTCAAAGTTGGACTTCAGAAGGGCGGATTTTGATGGACTCCGGAGGAGGTTAGGAGGGATCAAATGGTTAAATGTACTAAAGGATAGAAATGTCCAAGAAGGATGGGATATTTTGAGAAATGCAATATTAGAAGCGCAATCATTAACAATTCCTCAAAGAAGGAAGAATGGAAAACATCTAAAGAGACCAGGGTGGATAAACCTAGAACTTAAAAACTTGATAAAAAAGAAAAAAGAAATGTTTAAGAAATGGAAGGAGGGATACATATCTAAGGAGGAATATAATGAAATCAGTACAATCTGCAGGGCAAGTATCAGAAAAGCTAAAGCTAAAAATGAACTGAGGCTTGCAAGAGAGACTAAAAACAATAAAAAAGGGTTTTGGGGATATGTCAACAGCAAAAGAAAAGTCAAAGAGGTTTTGGGAAGTCTGCAGGGAGAGAATGGAGAAGTGATTGAAAGTGATCTTGAGAAGGCAGAGATTCTGAACTCCTATTTTGCATCTGTTTTTTCCAAGAGGGATAATGTACATGCAACAGTCCTTCACTGTACCGATGAAGGACTAGGAGAATCAAGACACAAAATCAACACTGAGAGAGTAAGGGAACGCTTAGCTAACTTAAACGAATTTAAGTCCCCGGGTCCAGATGGATTACATCCTAGGGTACTGAAGGAATTAGCAGAGGTAATTGCTGAACCACTTGCTGTAATCTTTGAGAAGTCATGGAGAACAGGAGAAGTCCCAGACGATTGGAGAAGGGCAAACGTTGTTCCTATCTTCAAAAAAGGGAAGAAGGTAGACCCAGGGAACTACAGGCCTGTTAGCCTGACTTCAATACCAGGAAAGATTCTCGAACAAATTATTAAACAACACATATGTCAGCATTTGGATAGGAATTCAATAATTAACAGTAGTCAACATGGGTTTGTATCAAACAAGTCGTGTCAGACTAACTTGATTTCATTTTATGACAAAATCACTGAATGGGTTGATCAAGGAAATGCAGTAGACATAGTATTTCTTGATTTCAGCAAAGCATTTGACAAAGTATCTCATGCGATCCTCATTGAAAAATTGATCAAATATGGGTTTGACAAGGCAACTATAAGGTGGGTTCAAAACTGGCTTAGTAATCGTAATCAAAGAGTGGCTTTAAATGGCTGCACATCCAAATGGAAGGAAGTGTCAAGTGGAGTACCACAAGGTTCTGTCCTGGGCCCAGTTTTGTTTAATGTTTTTATAAACGATCTGGACGAGGGAGTTGAAGGGAAACTGATCAAATTTGCTGATGACACAAAGCTAGGGGGGATTGCAAACACCAGAGAAGAGAGAGAGAGGATTCAAAAAGATTTAGAGAAACTCGAACAATGGGCTGCAACTAATAAAATGGTATTTAACAAAGAAAAATGCAAGGTTCTGCACCTGGGCAAGAAAAATGAAAAGAGCACATATACAATGGGAGGAATTCGGCTGAGCAGCAGCACATGTGAAAAAGACTTGGGTGTCCTGGTAGATCATCAACTGAACATGAGTCAACAGTGCGAGGCAGCTGCAAAAAAGGCAAACGCAATCCTGGGGTGTATTAGGAGAAGCATAGAGTCCAGATCACGTGAAGTTATTATCCCCCTCTACTCTACCTTGGTCAGACCTCATCTGGAGTACTGTGTCCAGTTCTGGTCACCCCAGTTTAAAAAAGACGCTGACAAGCTGGAGCAGGTTCAAAGGAGAGCTACCAAGATGGTGAACGGTCTGCAAACCATGTCCTATGAGGAACGGCTTAAGGAACTAGGAATGTTTAGTCTAACAAAAAGAAGACTGAGAGGAGACATGATAGCTGTCTACAAATACCTCAAGGGTTGTCACAAGGCAGAGGGATCAGCCCTGTTCTCACTCTCTCAAGGAAGGACTAGAAACAATGGGGTGAAACTGCAGGGGAAAAGATTTAGTTTAGATGTTAGGAAAAAATTTCTAACAGTAAGAGTGATCAACCAGTGGAACAGGCTGCCACGGGAGGTGGTTGGTTCCCCTTCGTTGGAGGTCTTCAAGCAGAGGCTGGACGGCCATCTGTCTGAGATGGTTTAGGAGATCCTGCCTTGAGCAGGGGGTTGGACTCGATGACCCAGGAGGTCCCCTCCAACTCTACCATTCTATGATTCTATGATTCTATGATTCTATGATACACTTGTCTTTTCTTGAAGCCATTTGGACTGGTTACTGTATACACCTCTTCTGGTAGTAAATTCTGTAGTCCAATGACCTTCTGATGAAAAAAAATCCTTCCCTTTGCCTGTCTTAATTCTGCTCATAAGCGTCATAGAGGCCCCTGGTTCTAATGTGTGACAGAAAAAAATAATTTTTCTCTATCTGCCTTTTCCACACTGTCCAGCAAGGGATAGTTGAAGTAACCTCCAAATTGATTGTAATGGGGGTGGGAGGGGCAGGGGCAGAGGGAGAGGGAATATGCAGAAAACAAGATTGATTATTGTTGTATGAGAAAGTTATATAAAGGATAAGATGTAATATAATCAGTTTTTAAAAGGGGAGCTTCTCCTTAATTCTAATTCCAAACATCCAAAGGTAGGAAATATGAAGCACATTATTAAGAGCACCGTTTCCAACATATTTGAAAGATTCTGTAAAATTCTCTTAGAAGTCCAGTTATGTGTAGAGTTGCTGACTACGTTTGTAGGGCTGAATGTGGTTCCAATTTGTCAGCTTCACTTCCCTCTGTCTTTCCTGTCACAATGTTTGTCAGCTCCAGAGGTATCAAATGTGTAATTAAAGAAAAACTCTTTCTGGTTCCAATATAAACAGTGTACTATTGTTGCAAAATCATCAACAGCAAATTGAAAAAAATAAAGGACCTATACTGCACTGCAGTGACCTCTTGCAAGCTGATTGTGTCAGAGAGTTGTAACCACCAGCAGCCCAGAGATCAGGAGTGAAGCAGAATGGGGAAGGGGCCAGGGCTTCAGAAGCTGTGGTTGCATCTCCCTGAATGATGGTTCGACCTACAGCAGGGCACCACTAACCTTAGCAGTATTGGACAATTCCTGTGGTGCACATCTACTTACTGTCATCTAGTAGGCAGAAGAAATGATAGTACTGAAATCCAGGCTGTAGACAGCTTGAAGTATCTCTAGTGCAGTACTGTGGATTCTTGGTTTCAGATAATTAGCACAACGTAATAATCTCAAGGACTTCATGGCAAGTTCCATTCCAGTGAACACTCCTGGAATTAGTTGGCTTGATTTTCACCTATTTGCTCCAGGTCAAAATCTGCTCAAAATGCAGTTTGGGAAGATCAAAAGGAAGGTTTCCAGTCAGCCTTCCTGTGCATCCGCTGCCACATTTTCTGCCTAATGCCAATAAGCGTTGGGCACAAAATGGCTGACACCTGCAACCACTTTTTGTCCTGCATTTGTGTCAGTGGAATCTTTGAAGCCATGAAGTGCCAGACATGCAGATTGCACAACTCCCACTTCTGGGGCTGGGCTACATGATCCACAATAAGAGGTTGGTGTTTTTTACCACTGTCTGGATGACACCACAGAAACTGCCAGTATGATACAGTGGCCATAGTGCTACTGCACTGTGTGGGATATCAAGGTTCATACGCTGTAGGCGATGCCTGGCCTTGGGCTAGTCACTGCCAGTGAGGGTGAAATGCAAGAGAGGAAAATATGATTTGGAGGAAAATTGTGAGCAAGAAGGAATCAGGTTCACTCTCTTGCTCCCCCCCCCCTCTTTTTCAAATGCCCTCCAACGCAGTTTATTGAACAACAGCAGGCTGGTTCTTGATATTTTAGAAAAAAGCAAGCCAGTTCTGAATACGGGGGCAACATTGTTGAAACAGAAATGTTAAGTCTGAAGTGTGCCAGGCCTGAATGAAGAAAAGGAACCTGCAATTAGACATGTTCTTGTTCTATCAGCCATGTTTCCCTGGGACAGATTTACAGCAGGACACGTGCAGGAATCCATCCAGCCACCCTGCTCCATCTCTTCAGGCAGAAGAAAACATTTCCCCCTGCAGATCTGCAAAAAAGGCTAATCAACTTTCACTGGGTATTTAATACACAGCAGGATTAAAATTGCCTGCCTGCTGAGAGGCCAAACGTCTAGAAGGGAGCTGCTGCCAGTTCTCCAGGAAACAAGTGCCAATTTCAGCAGCTCAGATTGCCATTCCCCAGCTGAGAGTGGGTGAAGCAGTTGTTCTTGCTAGACTGAACAGCACAGACAGGTGTGAGGCCCAGCCTTTGCCAAGCAAGCCGTCCGTGTATTTTTAAATTTTCTTTATGTACTGCCTCATTTGTTCCTACTCCTGTGTTCCAAACTGCATAGACTTTACAATCAAGCTTTGTCCCGCCATGAAACCCAATAAGATTATAGAATAGAATTAGCATCCTGTAGCTGTGCCCTGACACTTGTGGAGGTTCTCTTGTCATTCTTTAGTGCTTCGTTGGGATCCTCCTTGAATCACTGGAAATAGGCGGGAAAAAATAAATTCCCCATTATTCTTGTTAACTCCCCGCATCTTCTCCAGTCATTTGAAGCCCAACACTGTTGGTGGGAAGAGGCAGCTGTATAGTGTCCATCCCTGCTGTGGAAATGCAAGGATAAACTATCTGTATTTCTGCTGTTTCATTTGATCATGCAATTGAGAGCATTCATCTATATTATCCTACATTTTTTACCAGTACTCACAGAGCTTGTTTATGGGCACCCGCTGAGTCCAAGGCAGAGGTAAGATTCGAAATGAGATTTCCCAATTAATGGCTCAGTTGGTTAGGCAATTGAAGAAATTAGGCAAAAGAACATTTGGTTCACACATGGCTACTTGCAATACTCACATTTCCCATATGAAAACTTAAATGTAAAAACATGCTTCCAAACAGGAAATAATGCATTGTGTTAGGTGTCTCAGAGGAAGTTAAAATGCTGATACTGAGATTATGCAGCTCACTAAAATGTTACAAGGGAAAAAATGCCCAGCAAAATTTTTCCACAGGTTAAATAAGCTGCTTTCTGGCTGTTTTGAATCAGGAACTCTTAATGCTTATATTTTAGTTTTAGGGTCTTTATGCACTGGCCCTTAGTTCAGCTCCAGACGGAGACTACAGGTCTCTCTTTACATGTTAATACAGAATAAGGAAGGCCCCGCCCACCATTGCAATGCTCCACCTGCACAGGATGAAGCATGGTCCAGATCAAGGGATCTTTGATCTGGATCACTGATAGGCCTTGATATTGAGGTTTATTAGTGGACCAGCGTGGCCTAGTATGGAACACAGAGATGTGCAGGAGGCATGCCTCTGTGTTCTGGACTATCAAGGGACCTATTTTGGCAGCACACCAAAGTGCACCATCAAAATGGGTTCCCTAGTAGCTCCAAGGCTAGAAACTTTCATTCCTAGTCCTTCAGAGCACTTGGAGCTGGCATGGGGCCTGGTCTGTACCAGTACCATCATGCAGATGGTGTTATTCCAGACCACATCTGTTCATGGTCTGAACCAGTGGGTCTTTTGGTTCATGGTCTTTCAGTGCAGAAAGACCCTAAAACTTAGAAGAGAAGGGGGTAATGGAGAAAAAAGTCACTGACATCATAGCTAAAGGTAAAACAATGTTCACTGAAATCTTGTTGGGAGTTTTAACAGTAAAGTAAAAAGGAAGCAGCTGGTGACTGAATCCAGAGACCAATTTGTACTTGGCCCCATCATTTGCAATAGGTTAACATCTGGGCAGGAGCATCTGCACTTGCAGGAGGCATTTACAACCTAGAAATGTCCCCTGCCTGTCCAGATGTTAAGCTATTGTAAATTAGCGCTGGTGCACAAAATTGTGCACCACGCGCAACCCAACCCTTACTTTTCCCACCCCATTCCTTACATGTCCCATCTACACCATGACCATTCACACTTTTTCTGGTGCGAGGGGTCATATGAGGTACCATGAAAGCATACTGGCACCTCAGATGACTCCAAACACAGCTGTGTGTGCGCAGAGCATCACCACTGCTGTAGCGCTGGTGCCAGCACACATGCAATTGCGCCACGCACCACAATCAAAATGGTGGCACCTTGTCAGTGATTGGACACACACCCGGGCCAAGGTAAGTTTCCGGACACGTGGGGCTTAGCCTGATGTGTACTAGCGTTCTTAAGTGAAAACACTAGTACACGTTAGTCTGTTGTGCACTTTCCCCATCCAATGGATGGCATGCTAAGTGCAGAAACGCACCAAGTCTGCAAGTTCACGGACACCTTAGGCAAAGATCCTTGCTGAGATCTTTTGCTAACAAGAAAACAGAGTGGCTGACGTCTTTAGGATCAGTCCCACATACACATCTGATTGTGTAAGAAGTAAGACAAAGCAAAAATTCTTACAGGAGAGTATTGAGAACAGAGATACATTAATGTTCTATAACATTAACTCAGGGTCAACAACAGGTCAGTTGCTGTTTAAGTATTTGATAGTATATCTTCTTTGCAAAGATAAAATTCGTTAGCTATAGTCCAGTTTCAACAAATAATAGTGAAATAGATCCTCAAGAAAGTGTTTGTATTGTAATAATTGTTAGCAGTTTTTTTTAAAGTACCTTATCTTTCTCCCTTTAACCAGACTTTTATCAACCCACAAAATAAATTTGCCTAGCAGTTATCTGTTTCAAAAATATCAGTACCTGGAGGACACATTAGGGGTGTTTTTCCACTGGCAGTAAGTACCCATTTTAGCACCCATTTGGCTAAGAGCCGGATGACCCCATTTCCACAATGGACCCCATTAGGGACACATCTGTTTCCACCACAGCTAGGAAAATCTGGATCATATGGGTCCTTGAGGACCTATAATCCGGATTTCGTGTAGACCCCTCTCCAATGGGGTCTTCAGCCATAAAATCCGGATTGTAGGGAGCCTGTTTCCACTGCAATTGGGCAATGGGGTCTAGAGGAGGCTCAGGGGAGGGGAGACCCATGGGGGGTGCCCCAAAATCAAAACTCTGGTCATTCTGAAGTCATTCTGAAGTTGCCTTTGGAGATTAGCAAAGGCTCCGAAGGGTTTTTTCTGCAGAGCCTGTGCCAATCTCCGAAGGCAACTTTGGAAATTATACCCCTTGTCCCCCAAAACACCCGGCAGACCCCTTGTGGGCCCAGATGTCATAGACAGTGCCCAGGCTCCAAATGTCAAATTTGCAAATGGGTGCTCCGGTGTTTCTACAGCAGTGAGGCTAGCACCCATTGCTATTTGGTGCTAGACCACCCATGGAAACACACTGGGTACTTCCCTCAATCCAGATCTACTAGATCCGGGTTAAGGGAAGTACACATTCCTTAGATCTGGATCTTCTTAGATCTGTATTAAAGGAGCGTGGTGGAAAAACACCCCAGATGTCCACTGAAATGTGTACTCATTTCTTCTTATTTAAAATGGTTTTGTATAGCATGGTTTTTTACATGATGGGCAAAATGTAACTTTGCTTGTTTAAAACAATCCCAGAAATGAACTGGCTACTGATGTGCCATTGACCACCCTTGATCTAGCAGAATGGATTTCTCCTTTGCCTCAGATTGACTTACTGATCATCTAGGTCTCTCACTGCAGTGCCACTGACTTGTCTTAGTCCCAAGGTTTCCATAGATGTCATTCATTCACATGACATGTTTTTGCTCTGTTCGGTAGTTCAAAGGAACCAAGCCATAGTGTTATACAAGGGACAAATGTAGTTCAAAAATGGTTCCCTGAATTAACTTAGAAAATTCCCTTCTGGGATCAGTATACATCTACCTTCACGTACTAGCACATTCTGTACTCAAAGTTTCCTGTTTGTAACCTCTCCAATAGTTCATCTTTCTTGTTCTAGATGATTAAAAACATAAGAGGAGCTCTGCTGGATCAGGCCACAGCCCATCCAGTCCAGCATCCTGCCTCACACAGTAGCCCACCAATTGCTTCTGATCATTCTCAAGCAGAAGACAAGCAAAACCTTCACCTATTCTCAAAACTCCACAAATGGCCTTTAAAGGCATACTGCCTGTCTCTCCAACCTGGAGGCAGATTAATAAAAAGGCAGCTCTTAGGGCTCAAGTTAGTATCTCTTCACTTCCCTTCAACTAGGAAATTGCCACTGTGAGTGTGCAGAAAAATGGTACCTTCCCAGTGTTGTTGAATTACACCTCCAATGTGACTAGTGGCCATAGATTGCTGAACATGTTAGGAAGGACTCAGATTTCAGAAACAGTGTCATGAACTGTTAAAGTATAACTCAGTTAACTATAATGTATACTGAAAGAAGACACAAACACAGGCAGCTGGTGTTTTAATGTGATGTTAATGTTGCTTGAGAAGTAGCAATTGGGTACTAAATAACCCTTAATTGCTCTTGTACCTGGAAAGCAAGCAAAATGACAGTGCAAGATGACCATGAGACTCCTTAACAGAACGTGGCACACTCTTATTTCTACAGTAGAAGTGAAGTACATAAACTGATCTCTTCTGAGTCCTTCCTTATTACTTCTCAGAGCCTGTGCAAGCCTTAATTGCAGATGGTTATTCAAGTACATGGCAATTAAAAACTACCCATTCACTATCTTCCAGAAGAAATATCCTCAGGTTTCCACTGCAGAATCTAGGCCCACGTCAGGTTTACCAACTGACTACCAAAAATATCTGGCTGGCTTGGCCTTTGTGACTGCCTGTGTTAACTGAAACACGGTCTGTAGAACTCAAAATAATGAAGCATCATATCTGAAAAGGCACAATAACAGCAACCTTGTAACCTTATGCCTACTGGAATTTCATAGCCAAAATAACTGGTATTAAGGAAGCTCTTCCTGTGTGGATCCCATAACTTAACAATGCAAAATATTTGTTAGGAAGTATGTGAAGGAGCATGATGTCTCCCCCCAGTGTTTGAATAAAAATACAGTATTAATACATACCATACATGCCTGCAAATGTTTTACCTGATTCTGATTTCCTCCATTAGCTTGTACTTCAAACAAAGGCAGTTTTCTGTGCGTATGCAGGAAGAATTCAAGGTGGTTAAAACATATCCTACCATCATATTAATGAGGAGTTTTTACCTCCTCAAAGGTCTATAGCTGCTTTTACCCTCACAGCTGAGTTAGTGGAATGAAGGCTAAGCTGCAGGGGACTGCTTCTCTCTTACTGCCATCTTGTAATTTTAAGAGATGCTGCAGCTTAACAGTACCCATGGGTCACATCCAAACGCAATCAAGAGGAGCTTCAGTGCCTACATACAAGCAGAAGCATCAGTTCTCATCTGCGATCTCAATCTCTCTTCCCAAACAACTTTCTGAAGACAGATTTGTTCTTCTGGCGAGGTGAGGCGCCTTGGCTTCTCTCAACCATGGTTTCTCGGGCCCCTCCAGACATGGCGATGAAGGAATGACAGCGAGGCCTAGGGGGAACAGGAGCTTGCTCTCCAATGTACAGAGTGACGGAGTAGCTGCTGCCAATCCCCAGAGGCTCTTTAGACACAGATAGTGGTGTGATCTTCTGGTAAGTAGCTGAAAAAGAGCAAAGTTTGGGGGACATCAGGGCACAGCAGTGTAAACAAATAACAAACAGCAGAATTTGCTTCCAGCATGCTTGTATTAGTATGCTATGGAATGAAGGGTCTTTTAACTCAGGATACCTTTTTCATTCTATCAGTATCTAAAGGTGTGTCTCCATAGTGCCAGGTTCACTGAGGGACTGGGCTTAACCTGCAGGTCCCTTCTGGCTTCAGGCAGCCTTAGATAGAGGCTTGATGTCTTCACTGCCATTTCAAAATCTTCAGGCCTGTGTCTTGCCCTCTGTGTACTGATACATGGGCCTGCATGAAAATACAGCCCATTCTGCTGAAGCTCACTGTGAGAAGCAACTTTGGAGCTGCTTTTTGCCCACTGTTTTTGTGACTTGGAGAGGGACTAAAGTCCCTCCATGACTTGAGACCAAGATAAAGGGTGATTCTGCACTGGCTGGTACTCTGGAGCACGAGTGTACTAGGAACCTCTGTTCCACCTGGGGGGGCCCTTAGACCACATCAGCATATGATAGGGAGGCTCCCAGTACACTTGATTGTCCAGTATATTGGCCAGTGTGGAATCAGCCAAAGGATCGTTGCTTCCACATGAAAATGTTTGGCTACCACTGCCTGGAAAAGCAAAATTAGTGGGAACCAGAAAACAGGTTGTCCTCTGTTTTAGACATCAGGATGGAGGAGGGAAATCTTCTTAGGAGTGTCATACTTTAGGTCAAAATTCACATCAATCTTTCTTTAGAAGGAAGTTTGTATAATTTAGGTGCCGCACCATCACTTGCCAGCTGTGTAGTGACACTTCCCCAAACTGTGATGAGGGTCTGCAATGGACAGAGTTTCCTTAAAAGCAAAGGACTATGGAACAAGCCCCTTCCCCTTATTTGCTCACTTTCCTTCTCTTTAATGTACATTTTTTAAAAAATTGGCAAGTATTATTGAACTGTAATTCCTCCCTCTTTCCGTTTTCACCACTTCTCTCTTCTTGTCTTATGAATATTTTCATTGATTGTTTCTATTTGTGCGCCACTGTCACTTCTTCATTACAAGATTATCAGGCTAGATCTTACAGCAAGATTTGAAAACTACAACACAGAAAAACCAAAAACTGCACTTGCGGCAGTTGGAGCATTCCAGGTTGGATGGCTCCTATGGGAACGATTCCCAGCTTCCACTGTCCAGGACAAGGTCTGTTTGCACTTGAATGGCCATTTCTGGGACAGGCCCCGCACTATGCAGTACCTGAAGCCTGATGCCACCCGCCCCCCTCACTTCTCTGCTTTGCCCCATGTCATCGGGTCACTCTGAACTTTGCTCACGCTTTGTAGCCTGCGGTTTGTCCAGGCACCTTAATACTGCACAGGGGAATACACAGTTGCGGTGGGGGCATCACACGCTATGATTGAGGGATCGTAGTGGTAACACACTATCCCACTGTTAATGCAGGTAAGAGAACACTTGCTGCACAGTATAAGGTAAATTTGAATCTTCCTCCCAGTCCAGGCGGGATGGCAGGAAGAGATGGCGAGAGCAGGAAGGGCAGCTGAAATACAATTTGCTGCCTCATCCCATGTGATAGCGCGCTCCGACTCAACTCTCGCAGCTTCCGACGAGGAACCTACGGAGGCTGCTTTTAGTCCGGATGGTGGGTCGTCACTTCGCAGCAGGAAGCTACATTTTTCCTATAACTGCAGATTTATTCTGCAAGTCTGGAAGGGGCCCTGCGGTGAGGTCTAATATTCCTAACCTAGGAGGACTCATTTTGGCAGCACAATTTTGTTCACTGCTGAAATCAGGCCCCCTGCTAAACTAGTCCACAGAGGCCTTGCGCCCTTCTGCATTCTTCCATGAACCAGTTTACTCGCGAGACAGTGACAAATCTGTTAAAACAGCTCCACCACTGTCTTTGTCTCAGTGGTCATTTTAGGACTTCTACACCAACCTAAGTTGTGTCTAAAGGAGATGCAGCATGCTAGCAGAGGGTAGCAGAGCCTCTCTAGAATACACCAGAGTGCGGTAAATGCAGAAAGGCCTGAAATGCTGAATTTAGATCTCTGTATGCCTTTGGGTTCATCTACTATTGCTTAAGTCACATTATTCTTCTTCCCTCTAATAATAAAACAGCCATCACAAAGCTTCTGCCTCACTAGCCTTTCTCAACATGCATTTCTCAAAGTGCCATTTCACTAAGGAACAGCTGAAGTTCCTTTTACCAGGGCGCCGGTGAACCCAAGTAAAAATTTAAGTCAATGAATGTATTATCATTCTCAACTGAGATGGGTGCACACAGACAGCGAAATCTTGCAAGCGTGCTGCTGACACCTGTTGGTGGTAGTAAGCAATGAATCTGTTCCACAAGCACAAATTTTAATGTATTTGGCTTTTAATGGATTCAGTCACCCACTGAAAATAGAATAATGATATCATGCTGTTCAAAACAGACTGTATTTAGATGAATGGAAGGGAATGGATATTATAGCTGGAAAGCATTCAGCATACGTAGGTGATGTAACTGGGTCATTTTGGTTCAAACTGGCAAAAACAGGAGCTAATTACTGGAACAGTTCCTGTTATTTACTCATCCCTAATTAACTCTCCATCACAGTCTTACAGCGTAGGTACCTGAGGTAAAGGAATATGATCTCCTTTTGTTAGTCACCAAGCCCCAGTCCTCTTCTGGAAAAACACAAGGATCCTGATGACTGGCAGATTCTGTAGACGTGCCCTGCCTTAGACTGTGCTCTGTGGTATAAAGGGCAGTAGATTTGTGACTGTTACCTAAAGGAGAGACGGGATGAATTAGTTTTCTGCACTTGGGTGGCCTCTGTACTGCAAAATCCCTTTTATTATTTCTGTGTGACATATTTCACAGAAGTACGATAATATAAAACCCAATGGTTTGGGGGGCAGTTGTATTACCAAATGTATGCCCCTACATGGCTTTGCAGACCCTAATCATAAAAGAGAGCATCTTCTCAATGGGATTTGACTGTTTCCAGAGACAGGTGCCCATTAAATAAAACAACAGACTGCAATTTCTGCTGTTGTGTTAACCTATTTTTAAACTGTTGCTTCAAACTGTATTGCTTTGTAGCTGGCCTGTTTGATCCTATCCACCCACTTCATCGGTTGCCTCCCCTTTCTTCTGTTTTCTTCAACATTTCCATGCATAATAATTGTGTTTGAGGCCCTGGTACAGTCAGATACCTGATCAACAGGCTGTTCCTGAAATAGTTGGCACTCTTCATATCAACCTCCAGATGCATAAGCCATTTCTACACTTACCTGGTCCAGTCCAGTAGGACCAGGCCAGGCTGGGGTGGTTCTGCCAGCAGAAATAACCCCGCTGTCCCAGAACAAGCCATCCTTACTTCTAGGACAGCCCCTGCAGTGGCTGAGAAGATCATGTGACCTTCAGAACCAGTTTCCAGGCTTTCCCAGGAGCCCCAGGGAAACCAATTTTAGTGGCACATTTCAGTGCTGATGAAATGAGTCTTCCTGTTAAACTAGAACAGGAAGTCATGCACCTTCCATCCACCTCTCTCTTCCATTTTAAGAAGGGTTGGCTTTTCTACCCCACTTTTCTCTCCTATTTAAGGGGACTCAAAGCGGCTGACCAAGCTTCTGTTCTTCTCCCCACAACAGAACACCCCATGAGGTAGGTGGGGCTGTGAGAGCTCAGAAGAGAGCTATGACTAGCTCAAGGTCATCCAGCTGGCTTCATGGAGGAGAATGAAATCAAACCTGGTATTCCAAGATAAGAGACTGGCTCCCTAACCACTAGACCAAACTGGCTAGGGGCCTTGGACTGTTGGTAGACCTCCTGCATCCAGTGAGGATGCAGTGTGCCAGCAGGCGCTGGGATCTTCCCTTAAGCCAGTCTACTATGCAAAAGAGAGGCCTCTTACCCCTTCCTGGGTCTGCTTAAGGGTAAATGCAGAAAAGCCCATAATTTGGTTTGTCATTTCTTTTTAAATTTGGCTTTATGTAATGGGAAAGATCACAGCTTTAACGGTTCTGTTTTTTGTTGTCTGTAAACTTCTGTATCTTCCCTGTCCTTTCCTAAGCTGATCACTGCTTGCATCGCTATCTGTAGCACAATGTCCATCTATAACAGTGTTGGGGAACCTTTTGAGCTCAGTGTGTCAAAATTCGCAAGAAAACCTAGCTTAACTCGGGTGCTGTGTCACATCTAGAAATATCCATAATTTAGTGATATTTGTAGCTCTAGTAAAAAAGTTCTATTTTTGATATATATATTTTATTAAAAGCAAAAACAAACAATTCTTTACATTAGTGACTTTTGTTGCTAAATTTCATTTGCTAAATCTTCAATTAAAAGTTGGTATTTTGTACACTTCAAGAACAAGCAAGCACTACACACCCAGGTGCAAGGGTGACCATGTGTGTCACCCAAAAGGGCTTGGCGTGTCACCTGTGACACGCGTGTCATAGGTTGGCCATCACTGATCTATAAGAACACAATGACTAGATAGTTAGGTATTGATGCTTTGGTGATTTGGAGGATAAGTCTCAGGAGTAGGCCACTGTGCCAGAGGGAGCTATAAGACTGTAGCAAGAGGGTGATCCTACAGTACATTCCCTTTATAGGAGTACTATCACATGGAAGACACTTATATGCACACTTTACTGACACAGATCTTAACATAACAAGTGCCTCAAATAGATTGGACCTCTGGCCCAACTAGTCCAATGGTCTATTTCACACTGACCAATCAATTACACAGGGAAGCTCAGGAGCAGGACTTGAATACATAGCTAGCCTTATTTACAGGCCCCCAGAAGCTGGACTTTTGAGGCAATCCACCTCCTACTGCCTTCTGGGCTAACCGATTTTGATATCCCTGAATTGACCAAATCTCTTTTTGAAATCATCCAAGTCAGTAGCCAACACGACATCTGAAGTTTAACTGTGTTGTGTCTATGTATATGTAATCCTTTTGCCTGCCTTGAGTTGTCCACAAATCAGCTCCATCGGGTGGCTTCTGATTCTGGTATTTTGAGAAAGGGAGAAAGACCTCTCCCTATCCATTTTTTCTACGCCATGCATCAATACTGAAGGGAAATATTAAGGAAAAGCTCTAAAGGTATTTCAAAGTCCCCACGCTCACCTGTCTGTGATGCAGCGGAATCTGTTGGGTCATCCTGAGTATCGTAAGGCAACTGTAGCCTGACACTTGTCCTAGGTAGAAGCACGGTCTCTTGACTTTTGGGTTTGTTGCCCAGGAAGTGAGATACGCCATGGCTAGGAATCATCCTATAGAAGCAGCAAAAAAGAAAAAGAAAAAAGTATTAAAATGCTGGTATGTGGGCAATTTTACTAAGCTAGAGTAAGGTCAAGTCCTTTCCCCCAGAAAGGGAAGAAAGCCAAGCTACCTTACTCAGAGCCTTGCTATGGATATACAAATAAAATTAATCTGCATGGAACACCCAGACAAGGATGCTGGAGACCACAGCTCCCCTAGTCTTCGGCCTCCATGCCGGGTCCTTTTACTTCTTAGCCAGTGTGGAAAAGCACTAATTCATGGTTCTCAGAGTCCCATCCACCCTGGAATTCTAGGATGGGAAAACAGAAATCCATTTCCTTTGTGTCTGTAATTTCTGCTGCTGAAAGGATTTCACTGAAATGATCAGGACCTTATCAATAAAAGCATCAGGCTTCTGTCCCAGGTTGGATCACAATAGGAGGCACAAGAATAAAACTCGAAGCTCCCAAAAGCCTTTGTTCACACTAGAAAAAGCATACGCTATTGGAGGCAGGAATGAAGATTCTCCCCCACCCCCCAAAATGCCAACTGGGGGCTCACTCTTTAAAGAAGTAAATACCACATTTTTAAAAATCTACTTTACTGCTTAAGCCTTTAATGCTGATCCATGTGTCATACATGTGCCATTATTTTAGTATTTTAATATGCTGAATCTTTTTATGTATATTATTGGTTTTAAAATTGGTTTTAATTTGTTGTTTTAAAGGTTGTTACCCACCCTGAGACCTTCAGGTATAGGGTGGGATGGAAATGGAAATGGAAATAAATTAATAATAATAATGATGATGATGATGCCACCACCACCACCAGAGGAGACTTTATTATAACTAGTACTGTACAAATCAGATCTATGGTGAAACAATGGGTGTTTTTCCACTGTCACTAAAAGTACCCATTAAGTACCCATTAATGGGTACATAATGGCATTTTTGTACCCATTAATGGGTACTTAATGGGTACTTCTAGTGACAGTGGAAAAACACCCCAAATCCCCAATATTGAACACAAAACTGCCTCTCTCCTTACAACAGAGTTCCACACTTATTTTTAGCACTAGACTCACCCCCCCACAATTAATGGCATTAGCCCTTCCTATTTCATTACATCAAGAATTAAAAACTGGTCTTTTAAAAAATACTGAAGATGTGACTGTAATACTTACCTAACTGAAGAGGCAGTGCCCTGGGTAGTCTGTGGGGATGACTGGAAATAATCCATTTCAGGTGAACCTTTAAGCATAGGAAGTCAGTTGTTGAGAGACGACTTTTTAAAATCTTTCAGAAAGTTGCTCACTCAAACACATTTCTGAACTGCAAAGCACTTGCAAGCAAGGGAGTCTAACTCCCTTAGAGACTAACAGTGAGAAAGAAGATGGTAGAGTCAGCTTACTTAATTAGATGCAGAGAACCTAAGGGCCTATTTGCATTTGGCTTTATTCTGGAATATATCCTGGAATAAAGGCCTGCTGTCCACACACTAGTATAGGCTACAGGTGAGGCCTGCCAGAATCTGCATTAGCATGAGGTCAACAGGCTTAAATCCTGAGATATGTTCTAGAATATGGCCAAGTGTGAACAGGCCCTGTGTTTCCTACTGCCTACAGTGCTTCTGATTAGCGTGCTAGAATTATCCTTGTACATAGAATAGCCTATGTTGTCACACACCCACAGTATGCTTTTAGGTGCACGCTTATAATCTGTAAAGATAAAGCCACCAGCGAAGAGTTTACAGGAGGTCTTCTGGCTTTTATAAGGTTCCAACACTCCCACCCAAAACATCAAGTTTAGTAAGCAAAATTCCAAATCTGTCTTTTAGCCCAAAAAGTTTGGCAATCTTTGATTTAATGAGTCATTTTGTATTGCTTATATTGTATTATGTTTCTTTTTTGTTGTAAATTGCTTTAACCAGTTCTTTGGAAAAGGTGCTATATAAACAAACTCAATAATAATAGGTCTAATACAGTACTATAATTTCATTTGTCCACCTAAGCAGCTGAGGCCAGGAAGGGAGTGTTTTACCTGAGTTCTGCTGTAATTTGGTAATCCATTCTTTCATAAGTGCCTCAGATGGAGCTCTAAGGAGATATTTGGAACCATCCTTCAACCTGAAAAATGCAAAGACATCGGCAAAGAGTAGTGTGCTAAGTTAAGAAAGCCAAACTCAACTGGTTTAGAATAAGCAGTAACAAGGGAGCCAGAAAATGTCCTCAAGATCTCCAGCATTACTATCTGTGCTTAAAAAAGAAAAAAGAAAAAAAAGATAGCATTTCACTATGCTAACTTTCTAGCCCTAGCATGCTAGTCTCTATGGTTGTTTATGCACTTACTTTACTGGCTTGGTCCAGTAGGACAGGACCTTCTTCTTCTGATCTGGAACAAGAGTTTCCCACTTGGACGGTTGTTCTGGGACAGCTACTCACTGGCTTGGAAGATCACATGAACCTTCTCCAATGGCTAGGAATTACAGTTCCTGGCCTGGGAGCCCTAGAGGGACCCATTTTGACACCAAAATCAGAAGTGCCACCAAAATGAGTCCCCCTGCTAAACTGGAACTGGGAAGCATGTACCCTTCTGCATGCCTTCCATTCCAGAGGCTCCTGGACTATATACAGAAGAGAGGCAGTCTGGACACCTTGCTGACCTGGTCCAAAGGTAAGTGTGAAAAGGTCCTCTCTTTCCAAGTTAAGAGTTAACTTTGCTTTAAAAAGCAAAACAAAACTCCACAATAACAATAATTATTATTTAAACCCTACAAGCACTTTACAATATTAAAGCTCTATGTACAGACACACTTAAGAAGGGATAGATTTTGGATTACTCACTGTAGTGTAAAACAGTTGTTCTTTTTAGTATACTCTGTTTCCAAGGTGCAGACAGCTCCACACAGGTTGAGCGGCAAGACCACTACAGAGCTCTGTTGAGCAAAGAGAAGTAAACTGTAACCTGCCCAGAATCTCTTTTTAAGCTACTTGCCAGCAGAAGATTATCATTTCACACGCTCAAGTGCTTCTCTGGATGGTAAAGCAGCAATAACAATAATAAAGTCCTTATTACCAGAGGCAAGAAGGAAGAATAGGCTACTAAAGGTTGGCTGTTATGGAGTGCTGATATAGACATAACAGGTAGAACCATTTAAAGCAGAGTTTGCCAAGTAAGGTCACGACTAAGGATGTGCATGAATATTCGAAACATTTGAAATTTGATCAAATTCGTTCAAATTTGGACATTCGAATTTGAATCGTACGTCTATACAAATTTAAACATTCAAACGAATTTTGAATTTTTGAAACATTCGTATGAATTATTCAGACATTCGTATGTGTACAGATACACACATGACATGTACTTGCCAATACACACCTTCCCTGCATTTGCATGGATCATATGGGACACATATGGGATAAATACGGAATGCATATAGGCACATACAAATGTTGTCAACATTCGTATTTGCAAATATGGATTGAAAATTTGCACAAACAGATTTGAATGTATTTGAATCGAATCAAATGTGAATACATTCAAATTTTTGATATTCAAATCGAGTACTGAAAATTGCATTTGTGCACACCCCTAGTTATGACCCATTCATGGGTCATGAAAAAATCAACTGGGCTGTATTTTCTGGCTTCCATTTGAGTTGCTGTTTAGATCCAAGAGTAAGGTGCTCACACTTAATGTTAAGTGCCCTTCTGTTCTTCTGTGAGCATGTTCATCTTGAAGCCACAATGCACAGTCCTGCCCTGTCTCAAGAAAAAAATGAGACCACCTATTCCCCTCTCTCCAATGTACAAAGAGTGACAGGTCAGCGTCACCAAAGTTCATCGTATGTGAGGTTTTGGAGAAAGTTGTGAAAAGCACCTTATAGTATTTTAAGGCTATATTTTGTACAAAATGGTATGTGTGTTGTATTTTTCCTCAGTAATCTTATGTTGGAGGGCTTTTGGAAAAACAGGTTCAGCTGCTATCAAACATTGTTCTTTTAATAGTTTTGGGACGGAAATGACAGATGGTGTTTTGTTTTAACCCTGTTTTCTCTTCTGCTGTAGTTGTTTTGTGACAAGACAATTCATTGGCTGCTCTTTTCCTTCCAATTTTTTCTGCGCAATCCCTACTGTTAGAATACAGGAGGGTTTTCAGTGCCCCAGCAGCCTGCCCCTTCCTTGCTGCTTTTGATTGGACTAGAGGAAAAAAGGACATGCCTTCCAATGGTTCCCTGAAATACCCCAGAAATTGTGTACACACAAAAAAACCTCATATTGTAATGAGAAAGTAGCCAAAAGTGGCCCCGGCTACTCCAGAATGAAGGTTAAAAAAAGGAAAATGATAGTAGAAAGAAAGTTTTTATAGACTTTCCCTGGAAAAATGGTAACAAAATTGTTGTGCCATATTTATCTAATATAGCTAGAACCTAAGGATTTGAGTTTATTGCTGTTTGCTTTTCTTGTTTTCTATTTTTTTTTCTTATTTTTTTTTAATATTTTACATAATTATGCACTTATACATTCTTCCCTTTTTTCCCCCCCCTCCCCACCCCCTCCCACCCCTAAATAGTAAATATTCAATAACATTTATGAGCTAAGGGTTACATTAGGAATACAATTCTTAACTGTAATTTAACTAATTCACTTCTGACACTCGCTTCCAGGTAATTTTTAACCTCCCTCCATTTGTTTTTACACCTTCTTATTTTTGCTAAATCATTTTCAAAATTTTCCCGACATTCTCGAACCTCTACTGCAATCGAGGCTATTATATATTCATACAGTTTCTGTATTTCCCATTTAGCTGCATCCTTCCATCCATTTACTACTACCAATTGAGCCGACCTAAGTATGGAACAGACTACTTCCCTAGTCTCTTTTGGCCTTATATTCTCCAGATCCAATTGAAATATTACTATCCTTTCATTTAAGTTAATATTAAGTGCATATATATTATGATTCATGTTTTCTACCTCCTTCCAAAACACCTGCACTCTCTGACAATGCCAAATCATATGTAAAAATATTCCTCTTTCTTGACATCCATGCCAGCATTCTTCGGTTACATTTGGAAAGAAGTGTGACAATTGTATTGGTGTTCTATACCATTTATGTATTATTTTCATTCTTGTTTCCCATATTCGTCCATATTTAATTTTTTCCATTCTCAGTATTTCCTTTTTAACTTCTTCTCTGTTTATTCTCATATCATCACTCCATATTCCTCTTATTTCTTCATATATTTCCTCTCCCACTGTCATTAACCCCTTATATATAATTCCTGCAATACCTTTTTCACTCTTCCTCACTTTTCTTATTATTTTATCAAATATTTCATCTTCCTTATTAACTATCTCTCTAATTCTTACTTGATCTATATAAGTCTTTATTCCCCTTGCTTGCAGCCAGCTTCCTCCCAATAATTGTTCTAATTCCCTTAAATTTTTGGGATTATGTCCCGTATCATATAAATCTTCAATTACCTTTATTCCTCTCCTATATAATCTATTTAATGCCCATTGTAAACCATCCTCAGCTCCCACATTTATTTTCCAGATTGTAGCTAATTTTCCTTCCTCCTGTGCAATTTTTCTTTTCCTTTTATTCCATATTTTCATTGTGCCCAAAAAAATTTTACTCCAATTCCTTTGTTCTCTTGGTAACCAATTTCTATATATTAATTCCTTTCCTTCTATGTTGTTTATTTTTTTTTCTAATTTGGCCCATTTAGACTCTCCATATTGTAATTCTAATAGTCTTTGTATCTGAAAAGCATCATGATAGCCCTCTATACTAGGTATCCCCCATCCACCTTCCTGCTTTATTGTCGTCAACCACTTATATCTCAATCTCGGTCTTTTCTCATCTGCCACCCATACTTTAATTCTTCTATCCTAATTTTTTAACATCTTCTCTGATACTGCTATAGGGAGTGTCTGAAATAGGTAAAATAACTTGGGCATTATAAATATCTTTAACACTCTTATTTTGTCTAACCTACTCAAAAATTTTACATTCCATTTTTTCAATAATTTTTCAATCTGTTTCCAAATTCTTTTATAATTTCCTTCCATTATTTTACCGGGGTCCCTATATATCCATACCCCTAAATACTTTATTTTTTTAATTCCTAACTTTAATCCAGTCCTTTTTCTTATTTCCAATTGCTCTCTCGGTGGTGTATTCCAAAATAATATTTCTGATTTCTGTATATTCACAAACAGTCCCAATTGCCTCCTGAAGTTCTCCAATGTCGGTATTATCGCTTCAATCATTCTTTGAGGTTCTTCAGTTATAATCATTGCATCATCTGCAAACAAATTCAACTTAACTTCTTCCCTTCCTATCCTAAATCCTTTCCATTGCACATTATCTCTAATATTATTTGCCAATACTTCTATTGCCAAACCAAATAACCCAGGAGAGAGTGGACATCCCTGCTTAGTTCCATTTTTTATACATAATCTTTCTGTTTTTTCTCCATTCACCCTTACATATGCTATACATTCCTTATATACTTCCTGCAACATATCACAGAATCTTGGACCCATATTTAATTCTCTACATAACCTAAATAGGTATTTATGAGAAACTTTGTCAAGCATACACTATTGGAGGCAGGAATGAAGATTCCCCCCCCCCCCGAAATATAGCTAGAACCTAAGGATTTGAGTTTATTGCTGTTTGCTTTTCTTGGTTTTATTAGAAATAACCAAGGCTAGGACTTTTACAGCCGTGGTTACTTCTATTTTGGATAACCATTATTCAGGCAGCCTGATACAATTATGCTCCATGTCTCCCTTAAATGAAGGCTGAGCAATTATGGAGGACATTTGCTTCACACAAGAGTTACTGCTACTTCTACTGCATTATTACAGAGAAAATAAAATACTGAAAATAAGATATTATTGAATCATCTGTTACTAGCAGCAAAACAAGTAATTTCAAAAGCTTGGAAGGATTCTAAACGATTAACAATCCAACCCTGGAATTAATTTATATGGGCTTTTTTCCAAATAAATTAATTACATATCAATTGAAAGAAATTCAAGGAAAAAAATTAAGATTCCCTTTGTAGACATACGGGGCCTACTACTGGATGCAACAAATCAACCACTCTCTGTGTGCGACTCCCTAAAGTCATCCCTTGACTTTTTGTTAAAGTAAATTTGGAATATATGTTTACCCAGTATTTTCTTATTATAGTGAAGTTAGAGCTAGAGTTAACTTTCTATTTTCTGTAACTTTGTTAAAGTATCTAGTTCGTTTACACATTATATGTATATTGCTGTTTAATTAGTACATTTGTATTTTTAGTTGATTATGCATATGTATTTCTAAAGAATTTACTATGTAATAAAATTAACTTGATAAAAATGGGTTCTAATGTGATACATTCGATTTCACTGTTTATTTTTTGTCCTTTTTAAAATATTGAGTTCAGCTGCAAATATATGCAGTCAAGAAAACATGCATTTTGTCCATGAAGAAGTCATTGAATAACTAACAGAAATATTCCTTGGTCTTCTATTTAGGAGAGGGAAAAATAGGGCACCCTTAAATATCTGGCAGATGACTCTGATACTACATTCTCTTTCTTACTTCTTTCGATCCTTGAAAGTTTTTTGCCTGCTATTACCTTGAGGGTGTCCTTCCTGTCTTGGTAGAAACACAAAGTTTGTCTCATTAACACTGTATGGAATGTATTCCAGGAACGGCAGTTTGCCTAGGAGAACAGAAGTTAAAAAGAAAGCACTGAAATACTAAAATATTAAAATTGGCATGCATGTGAGGTAGGTGAGGAAATAAAAAAGTATATTTGATCAAAGATCAGAGGAATAAACATAAAACAACACAGTTGTAAGACTGGTCAGCAAAATAGGTCATTTTGACACTGACTGGTGATCCAGATTAAGGAGCCTCTTCATCCAGATCATTGGTTTCCTGATCTGTACGTTAATGCGGATCAAGGAGGCCCCACCACTGCTGGTCTGGCTTCATCTGCACTGGATGGAGTCTAGTCTGGATTAAGAACGCCCTTAATCTGGATATGTTGTAAACCTGTTTAATCATGGTCAGTGGTTAAAAAGCCATTGAAAAGCCGAGGAGAACCAGCAGGGTTGCATTCTTCCTGACTCTTTCCCAATATCCTCATTAAAAGACCCATTGTAAGTCCAAATCGTACCAGCAGGCGATTTGTCCATGGCATTGAGCTTATCACCAGTTCTTTATCAACAGACCCTCATTAACCTGTTCTGTAGCAAAGTCTAAGTAAAGGGTATGGGCAGCTACATGTGTTGGGCTATTGCCTATTGGGGCAGTCCCATGGTTGCTGTGGAGGCCACGAAAACCTGAGCTGGAGCACTAGAGGTCACTTCAGAATGGAAGCTGAAATTCCTAGCACTGTGTGAAGGGACACTCCAACACTACGCCTAAGATCATCCCAACCAGTTCAGACAGGGAGGCTGTTAGATGATAATAGGAACATTCCTATTCTTCAGATCAGACATCAGGACCAATTCTATTTTAGTTGCAGAATGGATCAGCAACCTGGCAAAGGGGATGAAGTACAGCAATTCCCCCTCCCTGCCTCCCCAGTTTGTAACAGTGTTACACTGAGTAGCCTAGGGGACACATCTATCTGAATGAAGAAATACAATCCCAAAGCTCCAACAATACCTTTCGGCCTCCTGCTTGCAATAAATGCTTCCTTTCCAGAGTTCCTTCCATCATTTGTTGCTCCAGTTTACTTGCAAGGGTCTGGAAGGGACAATGAGAATAAAGCAGCTACATTTAAAGTATTAGAAGTGAATTCTAGCAATCAAATTCCATTTATCAACACATACTGGCATAGTTTCTCCTCCAAATAGAACCTTTTCTCTAAGAGTGTTTCCCTTGGTAGGATCAGTGCCTGGTTCAAGAAAGGGCCTTTCTGAACTTACTTCTAGTCTGGATGACTTCTGCACCTCTTTTGATGCATACTAGAGAGACCCCCTGTCCGCTAGCCCCCACCGATATGCTCCATCAGCAAAATGGCCTCCTGATCCATTTCTGCGCCAGAATACTGCTAGACTTCAATAACGAAGTCTATCAGTCTACTAGGACCACTTAAGAACCATTTCAGCAGTGTGCCAAAATGGGTCCCCTGGAGGCTCCAGGGCCAAGAACTTTCCTGGTCATTGGGACTGCCTCTGAATTCCATGCAGGAGCTGCTCCAGATCAGATCAAGACCAGCCTCTGCCTAATCCGAATCTATAGATCCAAAACTGTACAATGTAACTACAGAAGGCCCAATACTTGTATTTGGTTCAGATTTGATGACTGAGTAAACCTGATGCTTTAACAGTCAATTTTAAGCAGTTAACTTTGTTAAACTCTTATTTCCAACTGGCAGTTAATAATACTCATTTTCTAAATTCAGCACTGTCAGAATCTCATCCAGCCCTTGGAAGACTTCTTTGAAGGGAGAGATTTGGAGTCCCATGGAGAATTTCTCCATTAGAGAAATTCTTACACAGCCTATACATGTCCAAGCACTCTGAAGAGCCTCAACTCTGAGATTTCTTATGCTGGTCTCCCAGGGACACCACCTTGATTCCTGACTTAATGGTGATTCCTCCCATTGCCTTCAGGAACTGAGGGGGTGCGGTGGACCAACAGGATACACACAGTCACAGTAACTGTGCTGCATAGCAACAAGAAATTTAGTACAGTCCCCAACTGCAATGAATAATCTAGTAGGTATACCAGGTAGATGAGGATCTGGCAATGACTACACACATCTATCCATCTTCCACGGACAACTATTTCATTAACAGTTCTGAGTTAATTTTAACCACGTGCCATCTGCTAACCATGGAAAGGCAGTCATGAGGCAAACTTTGATGCAAGAGGTTTAAAAAGCATCTTCATACAGTTTATACTAGGAAGGGATTTAATGAAGATAAAGATGATGGCAAATGTTGGCTTCCCCTCTCCTAGCCCACTCCAGACATTTTAGGAGCAGCAGGGTCTTTAAAGAGTGGGTTTCCTATGAACTAATAAACAATTTATATCAGTGAATCCCTTTGTTCTAAATCAACAGGAACTGGAAGAGAATAATAAAGCTATAATTTTCAGACAAGCAGTCTCTTCCTCCCCAATCCATTTGACAATAAATTATTCTGACCTTGGCAACGCTTCTGACTTCTCCTTGGATCTTTTTCTGGTCCGCTGGACAAGTACCCTGTGGAGCCCTCAGTGGTGTGTCCTCTGCTCCCTTTAATGGCTCCTGGCAAAAAGGCACAGATGCCCAACCTTGACTTGGACTTTTCTTTCTGTCAAGTCCACTGTTGGATATTTTTTCTCCTTCTGAAGTCTTAAGGAGCTGAGCAGATGGGCCAAGCTTGATTTTTGCCACCAGCAAATTATCTGCTGATGTAAGAATGTGTTGTCCATCAGAACATGGCATCTTTTCCGTCTTTTCCCGAGGACTGCCAAAGACACCTGAGTTTCTCTTGTGCTTCTCTACGTTATTCCATATGGCTTGAAGCTCCTCTTCTTCCTCTTCAAACAACTCGTGAGCAGGATGACAAACCTCTGCCATATTTGGCAACTTTGGTCCTTCACTGAAATCTTCAGATGTCAGGACAAGAGATCCCTGCCTTGAAGATACCGGGGTTCCTTCTTCGTGGCTTGGTTCACCTTCAGGCACAGATTGTTTAGAAGAGGAAATGATCTCCTGGTGAAGTGATAAGGAAGGGATTCTTACAAAGCCTTCTTTAGTGCTGTGGGTGCTTTCCTTCTCTGGTGTTTCATTCACTGCAGGATTCTTAACTTTTGTTGTGCTGAAAGCTCCATCAGAATTGTTAGCACATTTAGCTGGAAAGGGCTTCAACTTCACTCTAGATGCTTCTCTGACTTTGGAGCCAGTTGGAAACACTGCTGGCACCTGACTGGAATGGTCACTTGTACTCAAGGAGGCAGCTAATTTGTCCCACTCCCAACCTATTTGCTCATGTAGTATACTAATCTGTGACAGGCGCTTCTGTCTGAAGTCCAGAAAGTCATCACTTGCACCACTCTGACTTAGGGGGCTTTGTCTGCTTTCTCCACAAAGGGCAATAACAGAAGCCTTCTGCCTACTGGGATCTGGGCTGACATTCACCTCTTTGAACCATGTACCTCCTTTACTCTGGGGAAACTTAGAATGAGCATCCCCAAGCCTGACAGACGCTTGGTGCACTGATGACTGACCCTTGCCTGCCTTCTTTTGCAGGCTGATATTGTTCTCCTGTGCCACTGCCTCATTTGCGCATCCATGAGCCACTTGGCAGGCTTGGCTTACTCCTTTTCTTTCTGCTAGATTCTCTTTTGCTATCCAGACAGCGTCCTTGACATTCTTTAGGACAGTGGGGTCTTTTGGGATCTCCAGACTCAGAACAGAACCCAGAGAAAGATGGTGGCATGCATTTATATTCCCTGTAGGTAACGGGGAAGTGTTGACAGTCCTTTTCCTTAAGTGCCATTCAGATGCTTCGCCAAATGACTTAGACTGGACGACAGTAAACTGTTCTTTATCTGGTGGGCACTGTGTTTGCAAAGCTTGCATCTTCCTCTTATATTTAGGAGGCCAGGTGCTGCTTGTTCTATTCTTCTCCTCTTGAACAGGCTGCCAGTGAGGTGGATCTGGTCCTACAATGCCTTGGAAGGTGAGTTCCTGCACACACCCTTTTTCTACTCTTCCTTCTTTTTTCAAACTTTGCAAGAAGAAACTGGAAGTTATCTTAGGCAAGGTATGAAAAGCTCTGGTGCTCCACTCTGTATTGGGAAGTGAGAATGAATGAGCTTGAGGAGGTACTTGCTTAACAGGCTGCTGTACAGATGAACTGCCTTGAGCTACATCCCCCTTTCTCTCTTCATCTTTCTCCTTCACATGCAAATAGGTGCTAACCTGTGGAGTAAGGAAAAGACCAAATGAGAACCCACTCCCATCTACATAAGATCACTGGAACCCAAACCTAGCTATTCAGATAAGTATTTATTGACAGTCAGGCCCTGCCACATGCTCTTTGCTTCCAAGGTTTTTCTCAATCAAAGTAGAAAACACGCATCATGCTTCACCGCAACCAGGCACGTCTGCAATGAATGACATATTGGTATAGCCATTTCAACTTGATCCATTCTGGTTTACCATAATTCCGATATACTACAGGGATGGGCCTACAGAAAAATCTATAGCAGCAGAATTTCTGCTCTGTTGTATCACACCACTTCAGCACGGTTGCACAGCTTAGAAAGAAGGTACAGAACTCTCATGCATTGTTACAGGAGAACCCCAGCAGGACTGAAGGTGCAGGGAATGCAAGTATAGGTTGCAGGTGCCAACTCACTGCCAAGTCAAATCTAAAGAAATAATTCTGCTTTGCATGACTTCAGAATGCAGGTGGGGAAAACTGCATGCTTGCATATTTCTCTTAAGCAGGAAGTTAAGCAGCTGAACTTAAATCCTAATAGAACCGTAACTCATCGTCGGCTTTTCATGCAAATGGTCTGTTTTCACTCCTTGCAGTCCCCAGGGTGGGCACAGAATGATTTCATTAACTCTGAAAACTTGCATAACCATTGCAAGGTTAGTTCCTGCACACTCAAAGGGCCTAGTAGAGGAGACAGTACTGAACTAGACGGACAAACCAAAGGGCCTGTAACATTTTGCATGTACCCCTTTTAATATATCAGAGACTATTTTGTACAGTATTATACAAAAGCAATAGCTGACTGGGATTTCAAACCTCTAACCGGTACATTGCCAAGGCTGCTATTATATGGCACTGTATGTCTTTCATGAATGTCAGTTGCCTTTCTATAGAAATTCACTTAATGTTCCTGATGCAGTCCTCTAGCTTGTTGCACTTACTCTGGCATTACTCCAAGGTCAAAAAGTCACTCCAAAAGTCTGTTTTGGGAACCACAGCAGTATATGGAAGAAAAAAAAGGTTTTGCAGAACACATTGGGACAGCAAATTCAGCTACCCTTATCTCAGATCAAAGGGCAGTGCATCCTGTTTTCTGTGAAAAATCTCACACCCTCTTTGTTGTAGGATGTGAATTGTGTCAGGGGGAGTAGTCTGATGTTCCACAAAGGTCCTTTTTCCCACTTTGCCTGCTGTCTGCATGCTAATGCTAACCACAGCAGGTCCTGGATGGGGTTTTCATAGTCTTCACCAGCATGGGGGTGGCAGGCTCCTATTCTAGTACATAATTAGGAATAAGACCCAGTGCTGAAAGGGCCTACAACAGATGTGCTTCTAAATTTAGGTTTGTTTGGAAATACCCTAAGATTATTACATAACTCATTATAATCAACTCAAAATAATACAACTCAAAATCAGCTGGAAATGATTTTCTACACTACCAGGCGCACTATATTATTACATCACAGTTCACAGTTACATCTTAGCTATGATTAGAACATCAGTTTTAAAAATGGTGTTATAAGGCAGCATTTAACACAGAGATATAATGAATGTGTAAGCAGTTCAGTTTCCTGATAAATGCTCCCAGTGACAAAGTTCTGACCTTTTCCAAAGACTAAAAAATATTGGTAAAGGCATCTTTGGCTCTAAAGATGTCTAAGAAAAGGTGAGAAAGCACAGGGAAGAGAATAATTAGATAGAACTGAGTCAGGATGCCACCAGACAGAGACAAAGAAGTTGCTTATTAATAAAGAGAAACGGACTATTTTTACTTACTGGATTTTCTTGGAAGGGGAGTAAATTAAAATTGGGCAATAGTGTGGGCTCATAGTTTAGAAAGGATGACAATACAGCTGGCATCAAATCATACATACAAAGTATCATTAAAACCTGAATATTGTCATGCTTGTGCACAGTTCAGATGTATGAATGTCTTGCAAAAAGTTAATATAAAGTAATGCACATCGGAGCCAAGAATCCAAATTACGTCTATAAACTGATGGGGTCTGAGCTTTCTGCAACACACCAGAAAAGGGATCTCGGGGTTTTGGTGGACAGTTCCATGAAGGTGTCAACCCAGTGTGCGGCAGCAGCAAAAAAAGCAAATTCAATGCTGGGAATAATTAGGAAGGGAATAGAAAATAAGTCAGCAAATGTCATATTGCCCCTTTATAAATCTATAGTGAGGCCACATTTGGAATATTGTGTACAATTCAGGGGCCTGTTCGCACTTGGCCTTTTTCTGGAGTATATCTCAGGATAGGGGTCTGTGGTCCACATGGTAATGCAGACTCTAGCAGACCTCACTCTGGGCCTGCTGAAGCCTGCACTAGCATATGGACAGCAAGTCCCTATTCCAAGATGTATTCCAGAATAAAGCCAAGTGCGAATAGGCCCCTGGTCACCACACCTCAAAAAGGATATTGTGGAACTAGAAAAGGTGCAGAGAAGGTCAACCAGAATGATTAAGGGTCTGGAACACCTCCCTTACGAAACCAGACTGCAACGTCTAGGCCTCTTCAGTCTGGAGAGACGGCGTTTAAGAGGGGATCTGATTGAAGTATATAAAATTATGCACGGTATAGAAAAGGTGGATAGAGAAAATTTCTTTTCTCTGTCGCAGAACACTAGAACCAGGGGGCACTCTATGAAGCTGATGGGTAGGAGAATAAGGTCTGACAGGGGGAAGTATTTCTTCACCCAGAGGGTCATTGGCTTATGGAATGTGCTGCCGGAAGAGGTGGTGACAGCTGCCAGTCTAGATGGCTTTAAGGTAGGGTTAGACAAATTTATGGATGACAGATGTATCAATGGCTACTAGAATGAATGCCTAGGTGCATCTTTCAGGCAGGGGGCGGGGTGGGGTGGGGCGGGGCGGGGCACTTCTAAGGCCATTTGCTGGGATTCTAGAGCAGGAGAAGTTTTGTCCTTTGTTTGAGATGCCCATGAGCATTTGGTGGGCCACTGTGTGCGACAGATGGGCTGTGGCCTGATCCAGCAAGGCTTCTCTTATGTTCTTATGTTCAAAGCATGCTAATACCAAGCAGACTTAATACCAAGTTTAGACAAATGCTTTTAATCCTACACTCTTAACAACAAGTGTATCTTCACAGAATCATAGATCAATAGTGCTGGAAGAGACCTCCAGAGTTAATAAGTCCAACTCCCTGCTTAATGCAGGATTCACTAAACTATCCCAGGTAGTCTAGCCTCTGCTTGAAGGCATTCAGTGAAAGAACATTTACCACATCCTGTGGCAACCTATTCAACTGACTGATCAGCCTTACTGTTGGAAAGGTTTTCCTAATATCTCATCTGCATCTATGTCCTAGCAGTTGAATCCCATAGCTTCTAGTCCTTCCTTCTTATTCAAGTGTGTATAGGGCCAGTCTTTACACACTGTGTGACAGCCCCTCAGATACTTGAAGTCAGTTATCATGTCTTCTCTTCTGCAGGCTAAACATGCCTAGCTCCTTTAACTTCTCCTTCTAGGACATGGCTAGCAAATCATTCACCATCTTAGTAGCCCTCCTTTGAACTTGCTTCAATTCTTGTCAGAAATTTTATTTTTATTTATTTATTTATATGGTGCAGGAGGGCCATGCAGATCCTACCTGCATGAAGAAAAAAAGCAAAGGGAATGAGCATGTTCAGTACCTTTGTTTTTTAAAAAGGGGAACCTTCATTAAAGACAAAGGATCCACAGCAATGAATCTGAAAGACTCACTAAAGATGCTTCCACACCTGACAGTAGACCAGGCTAAGAACTGGTCTACAGGCCTCCCTTCTGCAAAGTAGGACACTCCATCTGCACAGGATGGAGCACAGACTAAATCAGGGTACCCAAAATGGTATCCTGATCTGGTCAACTGGTAGTGTTCTTTTCCAAGGTGACCAGTATACTAGGGAATGGTATACCAGACCAGAGAGACATGCAGATGGCATACCTCTGTGGTCCAGTATAACACAGAGGCTGGTATACTACTCAGCAGTCCCCAGTGCTAGCTCTAGAGGAGGCTGGCACACAACAGGCTGGTCCAATATGGATGGCCTTTTTCCTCTCCAGGAACAATCCATCCCACCCTGGGACAGACGGCTTATTCTGGACCAGAACATTCCGCTATGTGACCTGGCCTACTGGACTCCAGTTCAAATATGGCCTAGTATTTGGAGTCCCACAGAAAGATTTCATCTGCAAAATATCTTTGGAGCACAATTGCAAACTAGGGATGTGCACAAACATTCATAACATTTGTTATTCATACACAAATGGAGTGTTAAGACATTTGTACACTAACATTCGTATGAATAGTCTGGAAATTTGTGCAACTGGGGAGGTGAGAAAGCGGCTGTGCCAGTCACATCTGCAATGGATCGTGTGTGGATTAAAAGTGGATTCAGGTCGGATTTGACGCTTTCAGAGCGGATATGTTACAGGATACATACCGGATAGATATCAGATACGTATCGGATACATATTCGTTTGTAATGGATATTCATACAAATTTGTATGAATACATTCATATCAAATAGAATCCTACCACATTCGAAGGTGATCTATTTGAACAAATACAAATTTTCTAACATTCCATTCATTATGAAACGAATGCCCAAAAAACATTTGTGCACATCCCTACTGCAAACCCAATGCATGTCCAATTTATTTGTGCTGTTCCCTGCAACTTTAGGAAGGAAAGAACTTTTTGCCTCAGTCTTAAATCTTGGGACGTGGGTACATTTTATCAGTTCAGGCCAATAGCAGCTAATCTGCAGCTTTCTGGATGTGGTTAGGACTCCCATCTAGCCAGCAAAGCCAGTACATAAGGATTATTTGTTTGCATTTTTATCCTGTCCTATACCTAAAGGCCTCAGGGCAGGTTATAGCAACTGAGAAATATATAAAATGGACACATTAAAACAATAACAGTGCACGGATGTGGAGAGGGGAGCTATTTTCTTAGCCAAAGGCCAGAATAAAGAAGTGCATCTTCACAAATTTAGTGATTTGAGAAGATTTCCCATACTGCCTTGGGAGTCAGTTAGTCAAGGATTCCTTGCACTGTGCAGTCATTCTCTGTCATGCTTCCTAGTCCATTCAATTTCTCCCACGTACCCAGTTTTACCTCTTTTGCATGATGGTGGGCTGGCCTTTTCCTTCTCCTTAAACTACCCAAAGTATTTCCTAACAGCCCCTGGCAACGTTTCCAAAACGTTTTATAGGCTGAAGGTTTAGTTTCAGAGAGCTGGATTTTAGGAGAGAAAGAGACAAGAAAAGGGAAATAAAGCAATAGCGAGGATGACCGGTAACAATCAGGAGGAAAAGCACTGGCATGAGGAACTTGGATATGCTAAACAAAACATAGTAGCTCCTCACATGAGAAGCAAAAATAGTTAGGACTGCTGGTTTTCTTGACCCAAAAGACCCATCAGGACCCTTCTGTTTCACTCATAAATCTGCAATTTATCTTCTAGTAAGCCTCACAATCATGGCACTGTGCAGGGCTGTTACACCTATGTCACACTTCCTATTACTCCCACTGCCAGAGTTATTGTACAGGAGACACAAGTCCTGGGCACAGCTCATGTTTACCTTGTGCAGTGTCTCCTGACCCATGGATGGTGATGGTCCAGCTTGGCCTCCTGTTGTCTTGTTCTCACCTGTCTTCCCAATATTCAAAATTAAGTTCACTGTTCCACCTAGACTGCCAGGGCATGGCTGTGGCAACAGCAACACTGGAGTTTCTGAAGGTGCGAGAACTAGAGTCTCCTTGGCAACATCCATCTCAAGTGGTGTGTGTCTTTCAGATCCTTTCAAACTGTGCTTGTGCAGTGGTGGAACATCCAAGGCAGAGACTTGTCCAATCTCTTGTTCATCCTGTATTGGTGAGTCACTTTGGAAGGAGTCTGTAGTGAGCAGGGGCCTTTCAGCCACACCAAGAATATGATTTGTCTCAGATGCACCATCATCAGAAGCCACTTTCACCTGAAATAAGAAAATACGGTAAACGAGAGCAATGCCGTCATACCTTTTTTGCTCCTATGGGGCCATCTACATGAATTAGCAGCACTTTTAAGCCACTTTAAAGTAATTTCAAAAAGCTTATTGAGAAAGTGTTTTGGATTTGCTGTGTGTAAATCTGAATAGACTGGATTGCCATGGCCTGGTCAATTCAAACTCTCGTTTCGGATACAAAAACTCATCCCTTCTGAGGTAGGAGTGGCAGAAAAGCACTTGAGCTCAGGCAACCCTGAGGTGGCTAGTGGCGCCATCTTCAGGGTGCTTTAATTTCCCCCCTGGTTCTTTCACTGGTCAGCAAAGAGGAAGAAAAAGAAGTTACCCGGCAGTAAAAGCAATTTAATTAAGGCATGAATCACTAAGCACGTCTCCACCCTGTAACCGATTCAGTGAGTTCCATCTGAACTCCATGTGACTATGGACCAGTAGGCACAGGCAGGGGAAAACCTGCACTTTCTCATGAAACTACATTCTTTCAAGCTCTGCTTGGCTGCTGCCTAGACTTCCCTTTTGGGCTGCTGTTACACAGAGACCGCATTCAGCCATCCTTGCACAGGGAGTGCCGAAACCACCTCCAGCATTTTACATTCTTTCTCTTTTGAGAGCAAGTGCAGAATGCAAAGGAGGGGGAGAAAGCACATAGAAGACATTCCAGTCTCCTCTTTCTCTCCCTCCTGCCTCTTCAGCTGAAATGTCTGACAGAGGGAATTTGGGTGACAGGATGTGATCCGTGCCACATTCTCATGCCAGTAAGGTGAGTGGAGAATGTGATGCCAATCATACTCTATTGTCCAAATTGTTGCACTGCAGCAATCGTATGGGGTTCTGAATGAACTTCCGTACTAGAAGGTGTTTTCAAAGTTGGATATCCCACTTCTTAAGACATGTTCCACTTCAAAATGAGTGAGACTTGGGCACTTCCTGTCCTTCTAAACTGATTTCTCTCTCAGCTAAAAATGAGAGAGCTTCATTTAACTATTTAAATGGTGCATGTCTAGCTGCTGTTATAAATTAAGACTACTATTGCTGCGTCTGACCATCCATGGGCTGCTCAGTGAGAAGAACTGGAGAATAATATAAAGACCAAGTTCAAGGAATTTGAGAAGTTAGGAATAGCTGGATGGGAGCTTGGAGCTCAGGAGCACCACCTGAGTGAGACAGTAAACAGTGTTCCAGCTTCAGTCCAGCTTCAGAGTGGAAGAACACATCAGTAAAGTGACTCATCATTTTCTTTCAATATTATCTAACCCAAAGGTGAATTTTTCTCAGTTAAATAAAGCCAAAAGCAAACAGCTTGCCATTTTCCCAATACATTATCTCACTCTGAAAGTGGCCTGAAGCTGGATTAAAAGTTACATGTCAACACAGGATATTAAATGGGTGGAAAACTTAACAAATAGTCCTGGTTCAGACATCATTCTGTTCTATACGCCCAGGTCTCTGACTCCTGAATTTCTCAACTTAACCCTCACCTAACATCAACCAGCCCCTTCCCATACAGTTTGACATGTTCCCACCCCATCTCTGCTGCAAAATGCCAGGAGGGGGAGCCAGGAGCAAAATGGTCACTTTCAGAAGAAGAAAATCGAGAAACAGAGTGCCGTTCAAATACAAACGCAGGTATTTTCGCCTGTTATTGTTAGGGGAGATAAAAGAACAGATATATCCTAAGTTGTTCCTGTGCAAATATCCACAACTTCTCAAAAAAAAAATTAAAACAAAAAGGAAGGACCACTTTTTAAAAATACAACATTGCAGAGGTTGGAGATTGCTGCTTGATGCAAGATGGCCCTATTGCTCTTATCATTCTTAATGCATGGAAAGGGATACAGTCACAATGTTTCACCCCATACTACTGGCCTGGTTGCACTATACCACGGAAACCTCATTATCTCCCAACTTAGAAAGTTCTCGCATTGGAGCCGAGTATGGGCATGTTCCGTAAAAAAGCCTGGATGATTTAACAGAAGCCAGCCCCTGCTAGTCTGCTTAGAAATGGAAACTTAACCGTCACTGTGGTTCATTGTTCTTAATAAAGTTTCTAACTACTTTATTACCGTTTCATTTTTTTTTCTTACTGAGTGGTGAACTGTGACTATCCTAGATTTTTAAAAAAAAAAAATAAGACAGGGTGTGTGTTTTTCAATCAATCAATAATTTATCTTCCAAATTTCCTGTGCTCTCCATGAAAGGGACTTTCCTAATGGTACTTAGAAATGCTGATGTTTCTCCACAGCAGTGATATATTAGGTCAGGGAATAGGTGGGACTTTGTGCCTTTTCTCTGGCATTGTGTTGGTATAGGTAGTGCCAAACGCTGGCACAGTAAAAATAAAAAGCACTCTCCAAAATGAAGCTAGGTCTTTTGTGGGATATGCATGCAGAGGCCCAACTCAACATACCAGGGTTTTTTCACATACAGCAGTCCCACAGTGGCAGCTTCCTTTTTCTCAGATCAATATATGGGAAGAATGTCATTGTAACTGGGACTATGATGGGATGTGAGGAGGGAAGGATTAGCCATTTCTTATTCTTTCACTGTAGTCCTGACAGTCATGGTCACCTCAAATTACCATTAAGGGAGAGGAGTGAAACAGAACAAATATCAAAGCAAATATCAAAGTATGTCGTGTGTGGTGCCTATTTTCAGACAGAGACTGTACTGAAACCTGAAAAACCTCAGGCAATAGAGAAGGAAATGGCTTCAGGAAACTATTTAGTAGCACACTAAACAGTCCATAGAAAATTTTCTCTGGACTACAAAGAATGTGAGATCTTCTAAGTCTGGACAGGAGGTGCCAGAAGAAAGCAGCTAAACAGTGAATATATAAATGGGTCATGTTTTGTTCATGATCTTATGCAAAGTTGGGTACAAAGAGAGCTACCAAAGTCTGGCTTTTCTACAGTAAGAGCAATTCTGCACTGGCCAGTATAGCAGACCTAGGAGGCTCCTTTCCACACACCGAAGTAGTCTAGAGCTGTGATTACACCTTCATTTTAATCCTTCTTCAGCCCATCTTTGGAACCTACCTTTTTAGTCATATCCATTTTCTTAGTGGACTTGCCTCGCTTCAATTGTACTTTCCTGACTCCTGATTTTTACAGGTCTCAAGCCATTCTAGTGGGTTAATTGGTTTCATTTTTTGAGCATGATCAGGGAAAGCACTAAAGGAGGCTGAAGCGTACTATAGTGGGTGGATACTATATGAATTTGCCTTCCCTTTTGCCCAGTGTGTGATGACACACTGCTGAGTCACATAACTTTTATCCTATCAGAGCGCAGGGGGTGTTATGATGGTGGAGAGATCTAAACAAGTCTCATGAAGGAGTCTCAAGATGGGGACAGAAAGGTGCGAGCATAGTAACCCAAATTGAAGATGAACTGAGGAAGAATTATCAAATATTGGGTGTGGTCAGTTAGTGTATTATGAGTCCTATTTCTTAGTAAGATTGACTATTTCAGCATTTCAGCAAGGTGTGGCTATGGCCTAGGTCAAACAAAGGCCAGTGCTGAGCTACAACAAAGTCACTAAGTAGCTGCACACTAACTTGGCAGCGCTCTTGCACATTCAGGGCATCGTTCTGAGTCCTGCTGCTTGGCTCCTTCTGGAAACTCTGCTGCGCTCGCCAATGCACCATCACCCATCCCAGCATGCTCTGCAGCTCTTCCATCCGCTCTTTTAACTAAAGCATCAAACAAGACAAAAAGAGAAAAAATGGAGAAGACAAGAATACCATATGATGTAAATAATGTTGTGCTCAAGTGTAGGGAGAAAAAAACCCTCTCCGAAACGGCATGGAAACGGCTCACAGTTGGGACCACTGACAGGCCAGTGGTCCTCTGATTTCAGGAACATCTAAGCTAGAAAAGGTGGGCTTACAGATGGGATGAATACACAAAGGTCACATGCTACCATCTCTAAGGTGCTCCTCTAGGCTTTAATGTTTTTGTTTTTTGCAATGTGCAAACACAGGCTGGTACAAGGAGACGCAGCGAGTTCCATGGACATCACACCACTGAAGTATCTCTAGCTATTGGCCAAGCAGTATGTGCTCTGATATCTGGAGGTAACATGCAGCAGTCAGGACTAAAATTCACCAATAATCTAACCTTCCACTTATTTAATATCCCTTTTCAAGCTGTTCAAGCGGGTAGCCAGTACCACAATCAATGATTAAGAGTTAATCAATGATTAACCCTGTGTGAGAAATTTCTTTTACCATTAAGTTTAATTTGCACTCCCCCTGATCAACAGGACTTGCAGATGATACCCAGCTCTATCTCTCTGTACCATCTGAATCAGGAGAGGCGGTTGAAGTGTTTGACAGGTGCCTGGAGGCAGTAATGGGCTGATGGGGGCCAATAAATTGAAGCTGAATCCAGACAAGATGGAGGTGCTGTGTGTCACAGGGTCTCGGGTCCGTGTAGTTGGAAGATACCCTGTCCTTGAAGGGGTTGCAATGCCCTGGAAAGGACAGGTGCACAATCTGGGGTACTCCTGGACTCTATGCTGACACTTGAAGCTCAGGTGGATGCTGCGGCCAGGAGTGCCTACTCCCAACTACAGCTGGTACATCAACTGAAGCCTTTTCTGGACAGACATGACTTGGCCACAGTTATCCATGCTCTGGTAACTTCTAGATTGGACTACTGTAATGTGCTCTACATGGGGCTGCCCTTGAAAATGGTTCGGAAGTTGCAGCTAGTGCAAAATGCAGCCACTAGAGTGCTGACCAGAACAGCTAGCCGGACACACATCATGCCGGTCTTAAAAGAGTTGCATTGGCTTCCAATTTGCTACCGAGCCCAATTTAAGGTGTTAACTTTGACTTATAAGGCCCTAAATGACTTGGGCCCCAAATATCTAAAGGAACATCTTCTCCCATATTGACCTGCCCGTGCCTTGAGATTTCAAGGGGAGGCCCTCCTGGTTGTCTCACCGCCTTCGGAAGTGAGGCTGGTGCGGACCTGGGAAAGGGCATTCTCAGTAGTGGCCCCTAGGCTATGGAACAGTTTCCCCCTTGAGGTGCATCAGGGCCCTTCTCTGATTAGGTTCAGGAAGGCGGTGAAGACGCACCTCTTCGCTGAGGCCTTTGGCTAGATGTTGGCTATCTTTGCCCCCCACTGCACATGCTACTGTTTTAATTGATATTGTGCTGGCTTTAATTTGTTGGTTTTAATTTTTCATATGGGTGGCTTTGTTTTGTTTTGTTTATTGTTTTTTGATATGTTGGATTTTAAAAGCTGTAACCCGCCCTGAGACCTTTGGGTAGAGGGCAGGATATAAATATAAATAAATAACCAAGGGATTTCATCTTACAACACTGGCCCATGCTTATTGCCAGGACATTTTATAAATAAGCGTAAGAATAATGGCCATACATGCTCCAAATCTCTAATCTAACAGGGGATGCTGCCCAGAACCTCCTGTGCAACTCTCCTAAGATCTCGGCTCAAGGATTGCTTCTCAAATGATCCTTTGATTAGGCAAATATCTTACAGAGATGTATTGTGTCCCTCTGTGCTTACCGTCTCACTCAGGTAGTGCTCCTCAGCTACCAGCTCCCATCCTGCTATTGCCAACTTCTCAAATTCCTTGAACTTGGTCTTCATATTATTCTCCAGTTCTTCCCACTGAGCTTGTGACAGACCATGGGTACTCAGACTCTCTGAAAAGATCCGTGCCCGTGTATCTTCTGTCCAGGAGCTAAAAGCAAGGGGAATTCTAACTAAATTCTAGTGTCATGCCAACCAAAGACATTTCAGGTATAGCAAGGTAGTCCTTTGGACAAATGACTTACATAATGGCAAGATAATCTCTGAAGAACTGCCGCAAGTGAACAGCTTGCTGTCCGTGCACTGCATTTTCCAAAACCAGCTTCTGTAGATCCTTCCATGTATCCAATATTTCTGGGACCCTTTTGTACTCATCAGACATTTGAATGAGGTAGCACTCCTTCACCTCATGGAAGGTTTTCTCTAGTTCTTCCATATCACTTTCAAGTTCAGACATACCACTCTACGGAATAGGAGTCATCATATCAGTAAAAAGGCTTTCCAATAGCAAAATTCCTAACAATGTTACAAATAACTCCAGCAGCTAAAGCCCCTGTAGTCTTCACGATGCCAGATGCACAAAAAGCCAGGACCAACCACCATATCTATGCTGACCTGTTCATAAGAATGCAAGAAAACATAAAAGGATTGGACGACCATCTAATCCAACCTCACACAGCCACCTACCGAATATTTTTGGACATTCTCAAACAGAAGACAAAGGCATAACTTTCTCCTGCTCTCAAATTCTTGCAAATGGGTTTTAGAGGCATCTTGCCTGTCTTTCCAATCTGGAGACAGTACCTAGGCATTCATTCTGGTAGCCATTGATACACTGGTCCTCTATGAATTTATCTAATCCTTTCTTAAAGCTATCCAGAGTGTTCCTTTTTTAAAACACGAAATATCCTAATCTGGGGCTCGCCTACAATTAAATTTTAATCCAGGCCGCAGCTGGACAATGGTTACATATTCTGTTACATTTGGATATTCTGGAATGAAGCATGCATATTCTGGAACATCCATGCTTTATTCTGGAATATGCAAACATAGTAGAATAAGAAACAGACAAATGTTTCAGTCTATCTTCAAAGTGAGAGAACACAGCAAAGTGACAAGTCATTTTATTTCCATGTTATTTAAGCCAAAAGATAAAGATTTTCTGAGTTAGATAATGTAGAAGTAAAATAGCTTGTCACTTTGCTGGTGTGTTTTCTCACTCTGAAAGTGAACTGCAACTGGATTAAAACCTTGGCCACCTAGACCCTCTCCAGTGGCAAAGGAGTGGCCTAGTAAGGGTCAGGACCTCTTACTGTTCTGCTCCAGAACGTTGAATGAGAGGCCTAGGAGGAGTCTGGAGTTGCATCCAGATGTTGCTTACTTATTCAGCTATACTTGGATATTACGGAATATCCAAATGTAGCAGATTAAGTAGAAGACATCTAGCTGCACCCTCTGGACCAGCATATTGGCTGTTGTGGAAAGACCTGCAGGTATAGATGAGGACCTGCATAACAATCTCATTGATTATTGAAAAAAGTGCCTGGATGAAAGAAAGGCTTTCAAGATATATAGAAATGACCTCTTCAGAACATCCTAGTCTCCCAACATTGTCATTAGCAGAGGTAGATTGCAGCGAGCACCCTCAGGGTGTTTCTGCACAGGCCCTTTAACACCTATTAAGCACGGATTGGGAAACGCACGTCCGCATTTATGTGCCTATTTAGCACACTTCCGGCCACGCGTGTCCGCATTGCACGCCCCTTTTTAATGCGGATTTCGGCGGCAAAACCGGTTTGGTACCGCCGCATCCGCATTAGCGGGGGCAATTAAGCACACTTCCAGGAGGTGCGTCCGCACCTACCCGTGCTTAATCCGTGCTTAATGGGTGTTTTTAGCACATTTCAAGTGGTTTTGCGCCGTGAAAACGCATCCACTTAGGATGCGTCCGCACAGCACAAGTGTGCTAAAAGACGACACACACACACCCCCGCTCGCCATGGGTGGCTCCCCGGAGCCAAGCAAGCATGGCGAGCCGGGGTGCTCCTACCTATCGGCTCGCCCTGGCCCCAGAAGCGGCGGATCGCCGCTTCTGGAGCCAGGGCGAGCTTGCCTAAAGCCCACCCTAGCGCACCCCACTGGGAGCGCGGCCAATACCCTCCTTACCTCTCGAGGGTTAGAGTCGTTCTGCGGGTCTTCGGCCAGGATGCGGCGCGGCTCCTGGGTGGCTGGGGCTGCTACTGGCAGCCCCTGTCCTGAGGAGGCGTTCTGAGCAGGCACGCTGCCGATCCGCCACTTCTGGGGCCAGGGCGAGCCGTGGCGGCGAGGTCCCCCGGCTTGCCCCGCTTGGCTTCGGCGAGCCAACCATGGCGGGCCAGGGATGGGCCCTCCATCCCGGATCGGAGCCTCCGCACAGCACCCGCCTCCAATCCGGATCTACGCCGCATGTGCCCAGTTAATCCAGATCTGCCGTGCACACGGAGCTATTAAAACCGGTTCCCCTGGGAGCCAGTTTTAATAAATCCGGGTGCCAGAGATCCGGGGTTTTTTGCCCCTGTGCGGAAACAGCCTCAGAGGTTTTTTTCCATTCCCCATGACAGATGTTTTTGAGGGTGCTTGCTGCCTCTCTGAGAGGGTGGCCTGATAGATGTAGTGACATGCCTTTCCCATGCCACCTGAATTTTCCAAGAGTCCTACCTCAGTCTCTTTCTGTCTTTTCAGGAGGCCTTGCAGCTCCAGAAGATCCTGCTCACTTTTCACAGTAGCAAAACTTTTCTCTGCTTGAATAATGTCCTGGGTCAGGGTTTCTGCTTTGTCTCTTATAGTCTTCATCTGTGAGGTGATCCATGCCAACTGAGAACAAAAAGAACCCTGAAGCTTAGTAATGGAGTACTGAGTCACAGACCACTTCACGAAGCTTTATCTAAGAACATAAGAGGAACCCTGCTGGATCAGCCACAGCCCATCTAGTCCAGCATCCTGTCCCACACAGTGGCCCACCAATTGCTCATGAACATCTCAAGCAGAAGACAAGGGCAAAACTTCTCCTGTTCTTGAATCCCAGCAAGTGGCCTTAGAGATATTCTGCTTGCCCCCTCCCAAGCAGATTCTAGATTTTTTTTAAATCTAGCATTCTAAAAACTTCTGAAACCAATAATTATAGTTATTTTCCTCCCCCATTTCCCACTCCTCATGTGTAGAGATATTCCAGCTCGTAATAAACTGAGATGGCGGTTCTAAAGGTTAGCCATCACCTTCTTCAGTTCAGTCCTCCTTCCTCCTTCATGAGCAGTGTTTCCCTGCTAATCTTGTCCCAGTCTCCCCTCCACTGTGTCTCAGCTTCCATTGCTGGTCTTCTTACCTTCTCTACTGTGCATGCAGCATCATGACACATCATCTCCTTAGTGCGCCTGTGCCCTTATCAAGTCTGTTGCACCTCATTTTCCCGGTGGGCCACAACAGCTGACTATGCAGCTTCTTGTCAGCCAGTCAGTGTGCTGCTGAAGCCCACTAGGCCTTCTGGAAGCGGAGGACCATACATGCTTCCATTTAATGGTCTTCAGTGTTCAACAGCCAAATCCTCCTCCTTCCTCAGCAACGTTTTTGCCTATAACCTTCTTAAATATGCCAACTAAATAAATCTATAGGTGATAGTATCAACTATTTTTTCAGACTTTTGAATCTTAAATCCTCTTCTGATTTCTTAAACTGATGTCATTCTCTGTTAGTTTTACGTCAGTTGCAGCGTGGCTATTGTGTTTCAGATTTCTTTTATGTTTTATTGTTACATCTTAGAGCTTATTTTTATGATAAACACCCCAGAGAACATTTAGTACACTTTGTAGACAAGTAATAAATAAACTAATTAATGCACTTAGATGCAATCTTTTTGCCATTCCCTGCCAAATTGTTCCTTAGGGGTATATGCAGCTCTTTTAGATCTTGTACAACTGTAACTTAGGGCCTTTCCACACTGGCTCTAAAAACGGATTTAGAGCCAGATGTGGAATGGATTTAGACCCGGCTTCCGCATAGGGGTCGGAATTAGGACCCCTTTGAGGAAGCCGCGTCCGCATATCGGCAGGCAAAAACGGTTGTTTAAACCGTTCTTGCCGCCAAAATCCTACCCAGATGTAAGACCTGAAAAAATCAGGTCTTACATCTGGCTTTCCCCCTGAAAACGGTTTGGAAACTAACGTTTCCACACCGGAGGGGGAAAAGCCAGATTCCTGGTGCATGCCCAGCTGTCAGAGAGGCAGAGCGCATGCTCTGCCACTCTGACAGGTGGGCGAGTCTGCCAGCCAGCTTCCCTGCCTTCCCTGTGCCAGAGAACCGACAATCCTCGGTTCTCTGGCAAAGGTAAGGCACCCCCTACACCTACTCTCACCCCCACCCCCCACCCCAGAAAGACCCTCCGAATTACCCGATTGGCTGCAGCTCAATTCTGAGGCTGGCAGCACCGGCGCCAATCGCGCATGCGTGCGCCATGGCCCTGCCGGTCCCAGCAGCCCAGGACTACATTTCCCAGCATCCCTGGGGTGCTGGGACCGGCAGGGCCGCGGCACGCGCATGCAAAACCATTTGATTGATACTTTTGCAAGCTCTATGGAACAAAATGGACTCCCTCATTCTCACTCCCTTGCTACCCCTCTTGGCCTCCAAATCCTTACACATCTTAGAACTATGATACCTGTTTGGATCCCTTCTCCCTCATAATCCAGCCTGGGCTTTGTGTTCAAAATCTGAGGTGATTCTGTGTGCTTCCCATCACTGATGCCACATGGGTAGTGACAAGAGACACAGTCATTGCAATGGTCACTTGCCGTGCACTTGATCTGACTTGTCCCAGAGCCAAATACAAGAAAAGCTCTTGTTTCAGGGATTTATTTAACTTAAGTACAGCAATTTCTAGAGGCTAGCATATTAGAAGTAACAATATGCATTTTTATACTTGGGTACTGACCATTTTAATTAGGAGTATTGGAACAGGTGCCCTATGAACACCAGAGGGAAGAGCCTCCAAAGGGAAGGTAGCACCACATGTTGTGTTTCAATGTTTCATTGGTTTGTTCTCTGTATTTATGTTGTCTTTTCTTCTGTACATTTCCTTAGTTGACCCTAAGAAGGGTAATTTAAGCTAAGACAGGTCTGTCCAGGATTTCTTGTTCTTATCACAAGGAAGTGTTTTCTAGCACTGGGAACCTTTTCCCCTTGTCTTACCCTAGTTTCCCCTCCGTTTGTCAATGCCTGTACAAAATACTTCAGGTTCTCCATCTTGGTCATCGCCTCTGTGGCTTTCTCTCGTTCCTTCGCCACATTATTCAGCATTTGTACTGCTTCTTGCAGCTCTTCCAGTGGTCGGCTTATGTCTTCCCTACTAAGCTGAGCACGCTCGGCAATGAGATGGTGCAAAGATTTTGGGAAATCTTGCTGGTTAGACACTGCCTAAAACAAGTATACAAATAAGATTGATATAAACTTAGAAATGCCAATTTCCACAGAGAGCTTGAGAGGAAATTGCCATTAATCAGACACCACAGGTGAGGAATTTGCCCAGTGACACTCCATTTCTAATTTATTTCTTGCCCTTCTATTAAATCTTCCTAGAGCAAATTCTTACCTTGTAGAATGCCCTCTCCTCTGATTATCCATACAATGCCCACAATTACAGCCGTTGGGTGTTTTATTCCTGCTTTTTTTGTTCTTTTTGAGATTTTTATGGGAAGCTTCCAGACAGTGAAGGGAAATGCAGAATATAAAAAAGTAAACTTGCATTGTCCCTTGCCGTGTGGCCCACCAGGAAGTTAAACTGGAGGCGTTTTCGCACGGGGCTGAACGGAACGCGGAAAAGACAGGTGAGGACACGTCATCCGCATTGGCCGCGCGCGGCTTGCGTTCCGACGTGTCCTCACCTGTCTTTTCCGCGTTCGAAATGTAGAGCACTTCGAAGTGCTCTACACGCGTTCCAACGCGGACGAGCCGCCGGCAGCCGTTCGGAAGAAGAAGCGTTCGCGCTTCTTCTGTCTCCCGAACGGCTGCCGGCGCGCCTCCGACGCCGCGCGGCTTTGACAATCAGCTGTTTTTCAAACAGCTGATTGTCGATCTGCCTCCGCGGCTGCCGGTGCGCCCCTGGCCGGCGTTTGCCGGCTAAGGCAGCTTCGGGCGCTTTGACCATTCGCACCCAGACGCTCCGGAACGCGTTTACACGCGTTCTGGCGCGTCTGTGTGTGAACGGGGAAAGCGCCCGAAGCTGGCTTAAGCTTTCCGCCTGAACGCGTTCCGTCTGGAACGCGATTCAGTGCGGAAATGCCTTGGGACAGAATTCAAGAGCCACAAAATCACCACAAAAACAGTTTACCTTCAAGCTCACTCACCGCCTATTCAAAAAAAAAAAAAAAAAACAGAGGAAGGTAGCCAGCAACTATAGTATTTCTCAGTATGCTGACATAGTTTAATTTCTACTATGTCTCTCCACAGGATTCTCATCACCAGAGGACTTTTTAGAAAAAGAGGCTTCCCAGACATAAGATTCTGAGAGGAGCCCTGCTGGATCGGAACGCAGTCTACCTAGCCCAGCATCTTTTTTCGCACAGTGGCCCACCAATTGCTTCTGAGCATTCTCAAGCAGGAGACAAATCCTTCACCTGCTCTCGATTCCCTGCAAATGGACTTTAAAGACATCTTGCCCGTCTTTCCAACCCGGAGGCAGTTTCTAGGCATCAATTCTAGGTAGCCATTGATACATCTGTCCTCTATGAATTTGTCTAACTCTTTCTTAAAGCCATCCCAGATAACTGCTGTCACCATCTCCTCTGGTAGTAAATTTCATAGACTGACGACTATCTGGGTGAAAAAATACTTCTCATTTCTCATTCATCTTTCTCACCTCCATTGCATTCTTTTGACTGACCACCTCTTCTAGTCGCACATTCTGCAAGAACTCTGTTAAAATCAATGAATCGTGCAAATCCAGTGCTCGGCGTTGGAGGACCTCCTGCACGCAAGTCAACCTACCCATAAAATAAAAACAAGCATATTAATGTAGATATGACACCTAAACTAACTTTACTACTCAACAAGCAAAGTACTAATGCAACATCTACATGGTCATTTTCTAGGCATATGAAGGGTTGAGTAGACAAATGCTGATGGCTCCATTTGACCCTCAAGCTTCCCAGAACTATGATCTGAGGGACCTACAGATACGTCTGTTTGAACAAATCTATGCTACCTTTGCAATGGGAGTCAGCCCCTGCCTTTCAGGGGGTCAGCTTGATACCCCAAAGCACATCTGAAAATGTGGCAGACTTTCTTCTGCATTGAACTGTGTCCCAATTTCCCTGGAACAGTTGCTTCATGCTGTGGCCCAAAATATGCCCCTTTGAGGGGGCATTTTAATGCAGCTTAAATTAGGAAAATAAGAGGAACACAATTCCTTGAACTTCTCCTACTTGGTAGCTTCCATTCATATATATCCCCTTTTCTTCCCCACCTTGGAAGTACAACCAGTTGATTCTTTTCCTATGCCCTTTCTCCCTTGAACTTACTTTTCCTTCACTCGTGACATCTTCCTCTGAATCACTGCAGCTACTGTATGGTCTGAGGACTTCATCTGCATTTCCTCCTGCATAGACTGGAGTTTAATATTCCAGGCCCCAACTTGGTTCTCCAGGGTGCCAATCTTTTCCAGATCCCTATGGAGTTCATAAGTGTTCTTTGCAGCTGTTGCCTCAGAGAGCAAGTAGATCACAGTTCCTAGCCAACGCTCAGCCTCCCCTAGTTCCTCTACCAGCCTCAGGGCCTACAGACAGAAAAAGAAGAATATGTAAGTAAAATCTCCTAGCTGTAATAGTTAAGGCCCGAACACTGTCTTTTTTATTTAAACATTTCTGCAGGAGAAAAACCTTTGCCCGAAAGGCACAACTTAAAGAAAACAGATCAAAACAAAACAAATTAATCCTACTCCCAAAACTAAAATCTTCTTCCTGTGGAAGAAAAATGGAACCCAGCATCAGAAACAAAGGGCTCATATAATCCGGCCTCAGTCCAATTTCAGAGTGAGAGAACCCATTAACAAAGTGACAAGCTGCTTTCTTTGGCATTGTCTAAGGCGTTTTCTGCACTTACCTGGGTTAGATCCAGATCAATGGAGCTGGATTAATAAGACCCACTGAATGGGATCTTGGGGAATGCCACATCACCGCCACCTGCACTGACAGCGCTGACCCAGTCTATGCCTCCTCATGGCTACAAAGGTTGTGCGAGCTGCTCAGCTGTACCCACACACAGCTCCGACAGCCAGGAGTGACAGTTTCTAGACTTTGGCACTTTTTGGCAATGTGCTATGGCACACCACTGGAAAGCAACCCTCAGTAGTGCCGGATTAAGAAGGCATACCATCTACACACCTACCATGATCAGGAACAAGGCCCCCTGTCATCTTGTGGACCCAATTAAACAACTCCACCACAAGAAATACAGATTAAGGGTTAATCCAGATTTAGCTCCCTCTTGTGCAGATGGGGCAGGACTAAAGGGGCATGGCCTCATAGATCTGCATGGCCTAGAAGTGTTTTACATGGATCCTTAATCCAGATTAAGTGCCCATACAGAAAGGCCCAAACTCAGAAAATCCACCTTTGGGTTAGATCATGCAGAAAAAAAAAATGACTAGTCACTTTACTGAAGTGTTCTCTGACTCTGAATGTGGATTAAAATGTAGAAGTAGGAACACCAAAATAGAACTGAGTACTATTAAACCTTTCTGCAGCAAGAGAGTCATGCAGGCCTTAGCAATGACATGAATATGAGATTAATGAGGCGGAAATCCTGGATCAGTTTGTGCCTTTTTCACCACATAGCTAACAAAAGAAAAGCCCCATGATTTCCCATTACTTTTTAACATTTAAGAGGTTTTTAAAATCTCAGTCTATGACAAAATATGTTTCATAACTTCCGTACTGCACAATAGTCTATACCAGCAGCTGGTGGGAAACATACAGGGCCCTGAGAGTAGACATCACAGAACATAAAGAAAAAATATGCTACCATATATTATGACAACTGTCACTCACTGTATCAATTTCCCTGAGGGCCACACCATTCTCTTGGTGTCTTCTTTTCAGTTCTGCCCACAAATCTTCAATTTCCTCAAGAGCATCTTCCATTTGAGGGCTCCACGTGTGATCAGCACACAGCAACTGCTCTAGTTCCTAAGGCGTACAACATAGATGCACAGTTAAGACCTATAAAGTGGACTTCTCTTCTGTGCCAACCCTCTCTACTCTTGTCAAAAATATAGATCGCCAGAAATTGGGCGTGTGCATTTTTAAAAACAACCTAACAAGTACAAAACATGCCCCAATAACTAAGGAATTCTGAGCCTGGATATTTGTTAAAGGTAGAACTTTTATGCAAATATTCAGCTCCAATTACCTCCTGCTGAGAGTTCTTTTCATTCTCCATTTCAGCAGGATGGTTTGAAATATCGGCAGGAAACGAGATTTTATTGTTGCTACTGTTAAACATTTATGAGTCATTAACTCTTGCTCGTCTAGTATGAACCTCCCAGAAATCCAGAAGTAGATCTTGACCTGCACTGAGCCCTTTCCAATCAATAGTGATTGCCAGCAGCTCTCCAAAATCCCTGGTAGATATTGCTAATCCTCTGTCCAAAGATCATTGAAATAGGACATGCTAATGACACCATCTATTCCGTCATTGGGCTAACACCCTTCCTTAGCCAGTTTTTCCTCATATATAAAGGGCAAAAGCAGTTATCACTGCTTAGAACAGTCATTGCTTAGACTATATCCAGACATCACAGGGAAATGCCAGCTGTTTAAAGAGTGCTAGCATTTACCCAAAACGTGGGCCACCAGAATAGTGCAGGGTCCTTTGGCACAGTGCTGAATTGAAATTCCAGGAGTCTGCAATAGAGGCGTGCAGAAAGCCAATGTCCCATATTCATTTCGATACGGCTCAAATGTGGAAAAATTTGGCTTCAGCTGGATCCCATCCCCATGTATGTGGGGACTTTGTATTTGTGCATGAATATTTGGATGAATATTCATTCACAAAACAAAGTGAACCCCTCTCCTTCCTTCCTGCCCCCCCCCCTCGCTTGTTGTTGCTGCAGCATGCCTGCGTCCTAGGCACTTCCGGGTCTACACACATGCGTGCAAACCTGGAAGTGCTTTTTTGGCCTCCAAAGAGCACTGAAATAGGGTCAGCGATGCCACCGTGCCCCCTGCAAAGGTAACGGGGTGCACTGGAGGGGAAGGGGAGGCTGCAGTGGCATCCTTGAGCCTATTTTGGCCTTCTTCGGAGGCTGAAACAGGCCTTTCAGTTCTGCACACGCAGCTCCTCATCTGGGGATCATGTGATGAGGTGGGAGCTGTGTGCACCAGAAGACCTAAGAGCACAAGGTAAGTGGGGCTACGGGAGGCTGTGGGAGGTGACAGGAGGCCCTGGGAGCATCCAGTATTCGCCAAAGCTTCAACAAATATCAGATAATCCAATTCGCAGATGTATAGGCCCTACAAATGTAGGCCCTTATTCAATGTTGTGAATATTTGTGCACATCCCTAGTTGGCAGTGGCAACTCAGTTTCTCTCATCACTGAACTTCCAGACATTCAATCCAACCTGTGATGAAGGAACCCTGTCAGATGCTTAATCATGCAGCAAAGTGTTGACACATATACAGCACCATTCCCCACACTAACTTTAATTTTAATTTTGAGAGTGCTAGTGTGACAGTTCCCCAACACAGTGCCAGGCCTGTTTGGCTAGTGTTGCTGTGATGTCAGTAGGTTGCCAGCATCCTTAACAAATCTGCAGACTCCTTCAGTCAGTCAGTATCAATGCACTAATTGCTTGCAAAAATTCTGACAAAGCCAGAGCCAGAAATGCGGAAAACCTCCCGATATTGGGTCCCTCACTACTCATCTTCTTACTGCAAGTGGGTGGATAATCTCCTCTAATACTTGGCATAAAAGAATCTCAAGATTCCTTACATAATGTGGAAAGTATTGAATTAATTATTGTAACTTGCATTTTTCTTTTGCTTTTGGTTATGATGAGGCAGTAAAGTGTTTTCTTTGGCAACAGAACACTTCTGCCTATGATCAAAAATAGTCCTGTCTAAAAAGGGGCTAGGCATGCTCTTGCAATTATAACTAATGGCTTCCCCTACATCACCCATACTGCCCGGCTGTGGGGGAGTACACAGTGGCCACACTGTTATGCAATGCTTTCTTGACCTTTATGCAAGTCGGGCATTACAGCTGCTTCACCCCTGGGATGCCCCACACTGCAATTGTGCAACACTTCATATCACAGGATTGACAATGTGAAGAGGGTGCAGTCCACAATTTCAGTACAACCTCACCAATGCAAAAAGTCAGGGTAAACATGACAGCATCCTAACAGCAATAGAATACCCCAACAGTCTCTGACTAATGGGAATGCAATGTGTGGAGTGGAGGTGGAGGTGCATAGTAGCAAGCTAAACACCAGTTCCTTCCAACGTGAAATGATTTGATCTGGAAGAGTTGAGTTAATCGTTGCTTCCTGGAGTGAAATATTTTGAGCATTTTTATACAACACGCTCTCCCTGAATTTCACACTTCCCATAATTTTTTTTTCAAATGCATATATTTCAATAGGAACATTCCCCCATTCTTTCATGCATACATTAAAATATTACTTTAGTTTATGTTCACATTAAAGAGCCATCAGCAATGTAGACAAAAAAATCCATGTCAGTTATGGGATAGCGAATATTTCCCTGCAGAAATTAATTCATCATCAACCTGGCAGAAATCTTGAGAGTGAGATTCTTGATGGGAAGGGTCCTTCAAACCATTAGACTGCCTGTGAAACTTCCTCCTCCTGCAGAAGATGGAGAACTGGGTGAGATCACATGCTGTCATCTGATGTATCAGTTGATAACTGCCATATCAATTGCATATCTATGAACAGCCATTGCAGACAGACCCCAGAGAGAGAGAGAGAGCAAGAAGGGGAAACCACTTGCACAATCTGAAACTACTTCAACAATGTGATATATCTTAATGGAGTGTGTTCATGTTCTATAAACTATTAGTGAATTCAGTTTCCCTAAGGACACCTCACGATACTGCTAAACAGCACCACCTATGCACAAAAGGGAGATATTACTAGGATTACTGGAGGGCAATCATATTTATCCAAGGGTGAAGAATATCACACCGGGGGTGGGGGTGGGGGTGGACTACAGAGAAGAAAAAAGAGCCCAATGGGGTCTGAGAGTGCTTAATGCTCTTTTGAAGAATGCAAAATGAAGATCAGGAAAAAGTGAAAGAGAACAAAGTTTTCTAGAAGCCAGCATGACTGGCCTGAAACTCTGAACAGGAACACCTGATGAGGCAAAACAGTGTTCAGCCTTGCTTAAGTTCTGCTAGAAATCATTGAACAGTGTGGCTCAGACTTAGGCTCCACTATTCTTGATAACACTTTCAGAATGTACCTATAAGAAGGCAGGGCTTAGTATCAATATTACAGCAGCCCAATTTCCAAGAAGCAGTCCCTTCACTGGCAGCAGAGACTGTTGCTCAGCAACCGGTCAGAAACAAGTAAACACCAAGGACCCTCCCACAGCTCCCTGATCACTTCTGATATGGTTCTCTCCTCCTCCAGAATTCTCCTCCCAAGAAAGCCCTGAGTACAACAATACCTCCTGCTGTCGCTGACAATGGATGCCTTTCCAGGTGAGCCTGAGATGCCCTCCCGGATTCTCACAGGCTCTGCCATGTTTCCTAGCATGTCCTTCCGCACCTAGATCAAAGCAGAGATTTTGCTCAGAGTCTTGCCATTGAGAGAACAAGGTTGGATGGGACAATGGACAGAAGAGGATCTGAAATGGCCTGAAAATTATGGCTCCATTCATATGGCCCCAGTTAGAGGTTCAGTTCGGGAAAAGTGGTGAGAAATCCACTGCGAGAGCAAGAGAGCTTCAGGCAAACGTACAAGGCTTTGTGATGCAGCCCCAAATGCTGTTGTGGAAGGTACTTTCACTTGCATCAATGAGGATTCTGGTGGGATCTGCTGCATGGAATCAGCAGTGTTCTTGGAAGTTGGCCATTTTCTAGCCCAGCACAGTGAATTCTGCCAGAGCTTTTGGTCCCTGAGTCCCCACATATCTGCATGGAGGCAATGAGGCAGCTTTCCCCCAAGGAGCACCTTTGAAGAAGTATGACTTTTCCCAAACCTATGCTCACAGGGAGCTCATGAGCCTTGAGGGCCAAAATGAAGTGGACATATTTGTCCATCTTGACTGGTCAACAGCAAAGTGGTTTTGGCAGCTGTGTAAATGAAACCATGGAATCAGTTTCCAGATATGTATTTTAATACTCTCTACAGGCATTCCATGGAATCTGAATCACAAATGTTTTGCAATCATGAGTATTTTGTACTGTCTCAAAGATGCTTCTTTGTAGGAGAAAAGTACAGGAGAAGAGGCTGACACCCATGCATAATCCTATTCCTTTTCTTTAGCTGTTCGTAAACCTTATGTATAAGTGCTTGGCTAAGACAGAAAAGTCAGAAGCTGCCATGGATTTTCTGCTCTGCAAGACTACTTTACCAATAAGACCATTGGTCACTTAACAGTCTGTGGGTACCTTTTTTCAGGCCCACTAATTTATAAAATTAATGCTCCAGTGTGATTGCTCCAGGTCCAAGTAAAAATAGAGAGTGTGATTTCTTGATTTCATCAGAAAACACATCCTCCTAGACGAAGTGACAGAAGAAAATTGGAGCAAACAGCATCTGGTCATACCCTACATCAATTTCAAATTACACACCCTCTTTTGCTATTCCTAGATCGTCTCGGAAGATGTAATCCATTGCCTTCACCCTACTTTCCTCCTTCCTCCATCTTCTGGGAATAACAAAGTACATCTTTTTCTCCCTATAGATGTACAGAATTATTTTTTTCCATATAAAAATAAATTCACAAATTTCATGCCTTCATCCATATATTGTTTGATCTGAAGTCTTAAATTCTCCAGTTACCTCCCATACTGTTTTTTCTCCAACTTTCCTTCCTGTAGCTTCTGTCACAGTGCTCATCACTGGCTCAGGACCTGGGGAATCAGTTGACCTGCGTGTCAAAGCTGAGAATAGGGGCTTCTCATTTCTGATAGACAACAAGAGAGGAAATTATTAAAGTTATGACAGAGAGTGGTAAGGTTGAAAATCAAATGGCTACAGAAGAAGCAGAGTAAGGTAAATTCAATCTGTCATGAAGCAATTTTTGCTCTCAAAGTAAATGAATGAGAGACTCATCATTCAGTGTTCCAAGTTTTGAGACTCTAGAGTTATGAACCAAAAATGCCTCTTAAATGTACCAAACAGCTTCCTGCATTAAGGGAAGAGTTTATCTTGAGCAAAACTCACAAGTTGAATCTATAACAATGTGCACAGAAGCAGAGATACACACAGAGGGGATTGCTCCAGGACACAAATACTTGCTCCAGCTCACCGGTGAGGTAGAGAGCCATCTGCATGGTCACTATGCAGACTTTGAGGCTGTGGAGACACAAGTTCCCTGGCATCGAAGTTTCTGTCTGGATGAAAGGTGCGCCAGACCATACTGAACTGAACAAGACAATTCAACTGGCTTGAATTCAAACTGAACCATCCTCAGGTTTGAGGGAATTGGTTCAAACTCAAACCAAACCAAGAGAGTTCAGTCTAACTGGCTAGAACCACCCACTCAGGTAGAAACACTTCGAGGTTCTAATTGAACCAGTTCAAACTGGTTCAAATTCAAACTGAACTACCATTTTCAAGTATGTGCCCATCTTTTGTATGGACCCATTTGGAAGGGGCCATTTTTAGTACTTGGAGTCATGGGTTAAGTATTGGTTCAAGTACTAGACAGCCATTGAGAGTGAACCAGACCTACGATGCCTTTTACAGAGTACACTACTCTGCTGAAGGGGCACTCCAGGGAGCAGATTCTGCTATCAGGTGTGGTCCAAACCTTAAAATGAGCTGTTGTCCTACTTCTCCTAAAAGTCTCTGCTCTAGATCCAGCAACTCTGAGTAACCACAGCCCAATCTCATGAGCCAGTTTGATCTAGTGGTTAGGGAGCTGGACTCTTATCTGGGAATACCGGGTTCGATTCCACCCTCCCCCATGAAGCCAGCTGGGTGACCTTGGGCTAGTCACAGTTCTCTTCTGAGCTCTCACAGCCCCACCTACAGGGTGTCTGTTGTGGGGAGAAGAATAGAAAAGCTTTGTCAGCTGCTTTGAGTCCCCTTAAATGGGTGAGAAAAGCGGGGTAGAAAAGCCAACTCTTCTTCTTCTTCTCCTGCCTGTCACCACACTTCTGGTCCTCTTGTGAGGATAATTTGGTCACCATGATCCAGGCCCTTGGAGCACAGTACAAAAAGCCCATGTACATCTTGCCACCACAGCCTTGTTCTTAAACAGAACCCAGTAGGCTCCAGTATTCATATCTATTTTCAATGACACCTTTTTCAAGTCACTCCTCTAAGACGAAAGTGGTTAAGTGCTTATGATAACTGAAGAAGAAGCTTGTTTGCATACTGCTTTTGCATACTGTTTTGCTTGACTGATAGAAAAACACCCACACATGTGCTGCATGATAATAAGGGGAAAAAACCTATTATAATACTTACATAATGAAAACAAAATCAGAAATACTATGATAAAATCAGAGCACATCTTATTTCAGAGGGTTCAAATACATAACATTTCTACTGCTCGTAACATCCCTGTTGGTCAAAAAAAGTTTGTCACACAAAAATGTAGCAAATGAAAAATTGCATTTTTTAAAACTCCCATGATCTTTATCTAGAATCCATGGAAGCTTTAGACCAAAACAGGACTTATCCTAATTCTGCATTTATCAAACAAAAGTCCTGGAGCCAAGCATCACACATTCTGTCCACACCTCAACATCTGCTGGAGTTGAGTCCACCTGTCCTTGACATCTTGGTACTTGAGAGAGACTCGAGCTACCAGGTTGGGATGGAGGCTTGTCAGCTGAGACATGGTCACATCCAGCAGCTAGAGTGGCACAAAAAGTTCACAGTGAGTGGAAAGGAGAGACACTGCTCATCTAACTCAGCTGGTCAAAAGGGGCATTCAGTTGGCCACAGAAAATGCTGTCTGAGGGGTTAGGAAGCTGGGGCATCACTGCAGAGGTCATGGCTCCTGCCTCCTACCCTCCAAAGTCCTCATAGCTGCTGAACTAAAGGTTCATAGCTGTGACATTCCTGCACACTTTTGCATCTCTTGGACAGCCAGTAGGCCCAGTTCAGAAGGGTGCCCTTGCCCACTGAGCCCCATGTGGATGCAGCCTTAGATGAGGTTACATAATAAAAAACAGTACAAAAATAATTTAATCGTTAAAATATACAAACAAAAATTTCAACCAGTGCAAAATGATAATAATGTTTAACTTACCATGACCTGGCTGGCAATATCCCTCACATCCAAGTCTGGGTTGGATGTAGGTTCTTTCTGTTTTCCCACTCCACAAAGGCTCCTCCACTATAGCAGCAAGGTCACGGATTAGTTACTAAGAGACAAACGACCACACAATCTTCTTCTCCATACTGCACATAACCCATATATAAGACAGTAAATGATGCACCAGAACCCTCACTGTTGTCCCTTATATTGATGATATCTTGACTTTCTTTACCATTTTTATGTTTGAAAAGATTTCTCAGCTCCAAGGCTCCTTCTGATTCTGATCAGTGACATCCCTGTACAGATTTTTTTAACTCCATAACCAAACGACTTATAACTTTGTATTGTATTATTTGTATTATATTCTAAGATAGAGCAATATGTCCAGAACAGCATGCCTAGAAACACTGCAAAGGACAGCCTCACTCCATGTCCATAACTGCCAGTTCACCAGATTTGGACTGAATGAAGGCAAAGCTGTATTGCAGGTGACCTGTAGTGTCACTATTCCTGCCAAAGAAGTCCATGGGTGGATAATGCAATATCATGCTCTTCCAGATCAACTGAGAAGAGAAAGTGCCTTGGATTGCAGTCAAAATTACCTTTGTATGGATATTCCCAAGGACCACATCTGCTTGCTGGAGGAAGGCTGCTGCTTCCAGAGCCAGCTGCAGGGTCTCGTGATGTTCCTTCAATGTGTTTTGAAGCCGCAGCCACCTGCAAGAGAAGAAAGGAGAAAAGAGAAAGGAGCAGAAAGAACTTAAGAACAGCCAAGCAGTTCTATCCCTTCTGGGAATATTCTCCAAGCCTATTTTAGGGAGCATCCACAAGTCCAGCTCCAAAAACCCAAAAGAGGCCCCAGGAGTGTGATGTCCACAAGTCCCAGGTATCTGTGGGTATATACTCCAATAAGGGTGCTGGAGGACTGACAGGCACCCTCCACAGTGCCTTCCCCTCAGAGCAAGAAAAAGCACTCTTAAGGGCACTTGCTGCCCTCAGGGAGACTCACTGACACTGGTGGGAGCAACTTACCTTGCCTGCTCTGCACAGGTGTCATGTCAGAAAAGGCCCACCCCTGGGGTCATTTCTAGCTCGATGGACTCCCCTCTCTTTGAAGCTGGGGACTTCTGATGGTCTGAAGGTCCCCTATTCCAAAGACAGCAAGGGGAGAGGCACATGGCCTGCAGAAGCCCTGTGCCCTGCCTCTGGGGTGTAGAAAGCAAGCATTTCTCCTCTGGAGCACTTAATAACATAAGAGGAGCCCTGCTGGATCAGGTCACAGTCTAGTTCAGCATCCTGTCTCATACAGTGGCCCACCAATTGTTTCTGGGCATTCTCAGGCAGGATACAAAGGCAGAACCTTCACCTGCTCTCAGTTGCCTGCAAATGGCCTTGAGGGGCATCCCACCTGTCTCCCCAACACTTTCTGCCAATATGATATGAACACAACCTCTATGCTGGCTAAGCTTCATAACCCTTCCCTCACCAGCTACTGCCCTGGCTCACATTTTATTGAGGTGCTTGCGCCGAGCCAGGATGCTTCTGCTCTCACTCTTGCCTTGCTTCTCTAGCTTGTGAGCCAAGCTGTTCACTTCCTCATGCAGTGCCTGGAACTGCTGCTCCTCCTGGGTTGAAAAGAGAACAGGAGGTGGGAAAGAAATAACATAAACTTGCTTTCTATAAAAGCATGACCTCATGAAAAACTGGCTGCCACTGATGTTACCAACTGGGCCTCAGCAGAATAAGCCTCATACTCAGAACTCGTGTGGAAAAATGCTCAGGAGCTTCCGAATATACTTAAGCAGCAGAATTTTTAAAACTTTGTTAGGTGATTCAAATCATCCACAAACACTAACCCAGCAATCCTTGAAACACTTGTGATGAAGACCATGTGTTATTATCTCTCAACTACCCAAGGGACAAGAAGGCTAAAAAAAAATAGGAGTGCTGCCCAGAAAGTTCACAGAACCGAGAATTTTGTAATGCTCCCATTTCTTTCAGACTGCAAACTGCATTAAGCGAGTACCTTCATTCTCCATCTGGACTTACTGGCATCTTTCTGCTTGAAGGACAATGGAAAGAGCCTGGTCATGAAGATATGGAAACTGTGAGCTGCCTGGGCATCAGAGTTTTCCCTCTTGGCCTTGCCAGTGTGAATCAAAGGAGTGTCAATAAAATATTTTGTATTGGGTTGGCTGTAGGAGCTATCAGCATCTACAGTCACACCCAAGGTTTTAAACAGCCTGAAGAAGTCCCCATGTTCAGAGTTCACATCAAAAAATGTCCTCCTGATTTTTATAGTCCACTACATTTTCAGGGTGTGAATATGCCAGAAGACTGTTAGAGGTGCAGGGATGGATGGCAGTGTGCCACTTAATAATTACAAGCTATAGAATTAGGTGAAGAGGGGAAAGGAAAGCCTCTGCCCGCCCGCCCACCTGCCCACCCGCCCGCCTGCCCGCCCGCCTGCCCTTATGCCAACTCATTTTTCACCAGGCAATCAAGGAAGGACTTGCAAGTTCCCAGTGGGGGTATTCCCCTGCCTGCAACTTTGCAGAACTGCACAAATCACAGATGTGAACAGGACAAGGAGTCAAAAAGGACAGATAAAAATCATGGAAATCTTGGATCAGTGATTCTGGTTCCTAACTTCCAAGCAGCAACTGCTTGCACATTTCACTGTGCAGCTAAATGAACCACAGTCACATCATCAGCATCCTCCACATCACCCACGTCTGTAAATCAAGAAAGCCTCTGGAACTCCCAAGAATGACAGTGTGCTATTACTTTCTAGAGAAGTCAATTCACGCTCAGGAAGAAGAAGGGCATTGAAGTGACTCTTGAGAATATATTCTGAGGGTCCCTTCCATCCCATGGGCCAAGAGGTTCTTCGAAGGGGACATGAGGGTCCACAGTTCCTTCTTGGTCTCCTCACTGAATCATGCACTACAAGGGTACATACAAGTCTTCCCCATGCATGGCATTCATGTCAGCACATCCTCTACTACCCTGAGCCTAATAACATGCATAATTGCACACATGCAAAAATCTCAGTTGTAACAAAGAAAGAGGGGAAGAATGGGGACAGAGGGAGATGGCTTTACCTTCCCCTGAGAAGTCACAATTGTATTGATGGCACTGCATCCAATCACAGAGAGCACAAGAAGGAGAATGGTGGGAGAGATGGGGAGGGGAAAAGTACTCTATGGCCAAACTGAGACTAAGGAGACTGAAAGGTGTGGACGAAGAAAGACAAACTGAGTGAGCATTAAATTAGATTGTCTGTAAACAAACCAACAATAGACTCAATCCCTGCTGTGCCCAAGGACAGACTAATCTGTTGTGGTGTGACTGGTCCTAAGTTAGAAGACCCATCTAAGCAAGGGTACCCATAGTATGGGCCTCTAAGCTGCAGAATTACAGCTCCAATTGTTCTTGAAACTTGTTTGAATTGGCTAAGAATCATGAGCCTTCAGCAGCATATGAATTGGCACCAATGATCTAGTGTAGAGAGAACAGAGTATACTAGGACTGCCAGATGCAATATCACCTGTTTTAAATCTAGGATACGCCGGGTAAGCTGAATTTTGTCTGCATTCTCTTGCAGCAGGGCATCCAGCAGTGGCTTTTCTTCCTAGTAGAACAGAAAGAACAGACGTTATCATGGAAACAAGAGGAAGATAAAGTATTGGTGAAACATCACTGATCTGAGCACATGCTTTAAAATAAAACATGACCAGCTCAGGCTCCAGCATTCCTGACAAACTATTAGGAAACTATTGCCAGTTGCTGTAACGAACCCTGAACTAAAAGGACTGATCAGCAGACAAAGTCAAATGTTAGAATTGCCTATCAATCCTGCAGGATACAAAACAGCCTCTGAGCTGAATAACAATATGAAAGTCAAGATTTACTCTCCTTTAAATCTCTTCATGGGTTCAAACAAAGTTAAAAAACAAAAAGTATTTCTAAAATTTGCATTTGCAGTCTCAAAAAAAAAAGTTATAGCAAGAAACTGGGAAAACGTTAATCCACTTCAAATAAGCACTTGGTATAGAATTATATGGGACACAGCCACTGCAGAATACCTGACAAGAAAGGAAGAACAAATGCTGGGGCAAGGTACAATAACACAATTTTACAATTCTTGGAATCCCGTGCTTTCCAACTATCAATGTATAAGCAGATTCAGTGTGTCAACCCCTTACCCTTACAAAACCGTGCCTGCAAGGAGAGTTCCTGAGTCACAGAGAGTTGAAGTGTGTCTCTCAGTAAATTGTTATGTTAGGCCACTGATTTAATTCTGGTTTTGCTTTGCAATAGTTTACCTCTGTTCCAAATGTTAGCTGTGTCACAATTAATGTTCTGTACTTAAGATGGATATTGTAATTTTGTATTACCCAAATTATTGTTAACTCTGTTGAAAGTCTAATAAAATTTTGGAAAATTCTGGAGTACACACACATTCCTAAGGATACAAACAGCACTGTTTCATTTTGCTTCTAAATACAGATAACAACTCAACATGCAGACAAATGTGTATCTGAAACACATTATTTTAAAATATTGTCTTCTGATTTGTGTATTTTTTAATTCTTGGGATGGCTCCAGACAGGGAGAAAAAGAGCTAAGCAAGTTTGCTGCTTCTGTGCCCCACAGTAGGAATAGAGCATTCTCTCCACCACCACCCCAGCAAAGTAAAAAGATGTTGGTTAAACAGTACCTTTTTACTCCACACTTACCTCTGAATACAGCAGGCAAAGGAGCTTCCCATCTGACTGATGGGAAGCTCTAGTGCAGGAAATGTGAAGCTTCCAGTCTGAATCAACAGGAGCTCCTTACCCCTGACTTTTGGGCAGGCATCTGCACCACCAGATGTTGAGACCCATAAGCAACTGGTGACCTGGCAGGAAGGCATTTCTGTGGAGGCACCCATCCCAAACACCTCACACCACAGGTATAGAACTATTGCCCGAGGCTGTTCTCATCATGGGAATCAACAATTGGTTGCTATGAGAGTGCATGGATCAATCATGAATTGACTCAACTGCTGGAATTGCTTCCGCAGACCAAAAAATGTGGCAGACCTCTGGCTGCACTCCTAGTCTGCAGTTGTGATTCTGGTTGTATTTTGGGTTGCTATGAGCAGCATTCCACCCACAGCAATATTCCTAAAGATTCTGCTGGGAAGCTGCCTGAGAACCCCACAGTTTGGATAGCCTATCAAAGCCCCCAGGACAGTTGCTCATTGCAGCAACCCAAAATTCACCCCTTTTAGAGGCCATGTGGGTGCAGCCTAGGAAATGATTACAAACATACCCTTAAAGATTCAGGATTTCCAGAACTTTGACATTCTTTACTGAGCAAAAGAACATCAGGGAAAGGAGAGAAGGCATGAAGAGTGCCCCTGCTGTACTTTATTATTACAGTCAGGAAAAAGAGCAAATGATATAAGCCATGAGAAAACATCAGAACTCTGAAGGAGACAGAAGGTCAACTCCTGAATACGAAACCACCTTTCTAAGTCTCATCTAATTCAGAGCCCTTAACATCCACTTTCTATATCTTTTCACACTTCATTTTGCATAACAAAGTAGCCTTTTAAAAATAGTTTCATCAAGTTCTATTACCTTATTTCAACTAGGGATATGCATGAAAATAAAAGGCTAGTTTGGTTTGTGGCAAGCTTGAAACAGCATTAGAATACTCCATGGATTCCACAAATGGTTCACAACCCAAGAAACAGAAATATTCTCTGACCTCCAACTAGACTGTACCTGCTCTCCCCCTGGATCACTCCCCAGTCTCCCTCTGCCCTGATTGAATAAACTTAATCTCTTTTTCCACCTGTAAGCTGTCTCCAGTTTCTTCATTTTTACCCTTACCCCATTTTCCTATCTACTCGGGTCAGCCATTAACACATGGCTAATTCCCAGGGCCGGGCCGGTCGGACCCTGGATTATTATCTTTCATAACACCTGGTAAGGAATCACAGCAGCTACAACTGCTGCCCGCATCACTACAGCCATCCAGCTGTGGCTTGCATCACTACAGACTTAGAGCTGTCACCCTGATCAAAGCAGCTTCCTGGTTGCTTCCCCTCACTTCCTAGAGCCCTCGGACTTAGGTTGTAGAGCTAGACTGCAACAGCTACCAGTGAATATTCACCCTCATGCCTTGTAGCAAAGACCAGAGACGTTTTCGCACACGGGGGTTTGGAACGCGCGGGAGACAGCTTTGGGTGCAGCATTCGCTTTGCTGCGGCCGAGTTTGCGTCCCAGCATGTCCGGAGCTGTCTTCCGCGCGTTCCAAATGTAGAGCACTTTAAACTGCTCTACATGCGTTCGGGCGTGCACAAACTGCCCGCAGGTGTTCGGGAGGAGAAGCGTTCGCGCATGCTTCTCTCTCCCTAACAGCCGCGGGCTTGCCTCCCCCGCCGGCGCAGCTTTGACAATCAGCTGTTTTCAGCCAGCACCGGCTGCAGGAGTCTCCTCAGCTGTCTCCCCGCCCCTTGCAGTCGTTTGCCAGCTAAGACAGCTCACGATGCTTTGAGCATTCGCACACGGGCGCTCCGGAATGCATTTACACGCATCCCTGCGCCCCTCTGTGTGAATGCTCAAAGCGTCGTGAGCTGTCTTAGGCTTCCCGTCCTACTCCCATTCCAAACGGAACGGGAGTAATGCGAAAATCCCTCAGGTCAAAAGTATGTCCTGCAACATGGGCTCATAACATGCTGAGACAGCCTTATGGTCTGAGCCAGTGTGAAGACTGCACAACACCAACAAGTCTGACACAGCCTCCACCAGCTCAAACAGTAGGAGCAATCTTTCAATCCCAGTCACTGAACAAAAAGGGCATCTGGCAGAAGAAAGCGATTCTATTTCACTTGGGAGGTAAATATAAATTTATACCACTTAGAAAGCCTCTCACACAGGCTAATGACCCAACTGGAGAAGGATTAACTTCTCACTCAGACCTTTCTCCTTTCCTTGTCTCTTGTAACCCAGTGCTAACAGTAGAGGAGCAGAGCCGCCCACAGGGACATAAACAAGTTCTAACAAATTCTAAAATATAGTCCCTGTCATACGAGCAATTAAAAAGCAATGCCTTGTGCCCTCTGCTGCTTAAATAACTGCCTGGCCCCACCTCAGAAGTTCAGGTGTTTCAAACGGAGGCCAGCCTACAGCTACAGTCCAGGTGGATCTTCTGTTGTGTTTTCACACCAAATCCTGAACTTCTTAAGGAGTTTGGTACAAAAACAAAGTCCACACAGAAGTGGTTTGGCACATTCCTACATTCCACTGGCAAGCCTTTAGCAGGGTCTGACCTATAACTCAGTATAAGCCTGGGACATTGCTTTTGGTTGCAACATCTGCAAGATATCATTCAAAACAAGAGCTGCTATTTCATATTTGCTGATAATTCTTCTCGTTATCATTCATAAATTTTGTGGGAGAGGCAAAAAACAGAGGAGCACTAGTCCAGTTCCTGTTCCTACATGACTACATGTTGAACCAACCCTAAAAAATCAGAGAAATGAAAGGATAAAAAGGCATCTAATTTAATTACCAGCATGCCACCTGAAGCATAGCTTGCAACACACACAAAAGTAAACACCCAAGAAAATGACACAACCTTAAGTTGTCTTTCAAATATGAGAAAATCTATGCTTATGGTCTTTATTTATGTAATTAAGTTCTAGAATGCCATTCACCTAGGTCCCAGGGAGGACCATAATTAAGTACAACCAGCATGAACTAAGAGTGATAAAGCCTTTCTAATCCTAGCAGGTTATCTCCAAGGCACCAGGATAGACCCCATCTCTTCAAGGCCCTAGTGGAGTTACTGAAAAAATCAGTTTGAAGCCCTACTGCCTGGCCATTGACCTGATGCGTACCTTCTGTCTGATCCAAGCTTCTAGCTGTTCAGCTTTCCAGTTGAACTCCTGTAGACTCCTGAGTCCACCCACTGCATTGCTCTGATGCTCTGCCATCTGCTTCAGTAGCTGCCATTGTTCTCGCAAGGTTTGTAATCGCCTCATGATCTCTGCACTTGATGCTGTTTGGACCATGAGTTGCTCACCCATCTGTGGCATCGATGAGAAAGAAACACACTAAAAGGAATAGTTCCAGCCCCTCACCATCTTGCTGGTGTGCTGATTCCACTAAAAACTTTTGAGATAGATCTCTAAATGATCCCGAAATACAATTTCCAGCATTCTGTGCCAGCCCTAGTGGCCTTTTCAAACTGGAACCTCCAGGTTTTTCTGAACTCCCACCATACTTTCAACAGTGAGGTTGGTGGGCACCCGGGAGAGAGAGTTTTCTGTGATGGCCCCCAGACAATGGTATAGCCTCCCCCTTGAGGTGTGCCAGGCCCCTTCCTTATATATATTTAGGAAGGCAGTGAAGACGCACCTCTTTGCCCTGGCCTTTGGCTGAGCTGTTAATGTTCCCGGCCCCAGGGCAGACACTATCATTTTTAACATATTGTATAAATTGTTTTATATGTGCTGAATTTTTAATGTCTTTTAATGTATATTCTATTTTAATCTGTTGTTACTCGCCCAGAGACCTTCGGGTATGGGGCGGGACAGAAATGTAAATAATATTTAAATAATACCAATCCATTCTGCTACTCAGGTTTGCATATGTTGGAAGCCTTAGTATGGAATCATATGGAGGACTGCCATTTGAGACTCCTACTCTAGGAACTGAGGCGTGACAGAAGGGTGTCACTGCCTCACTGGAACGCTGGAAAAGAATTCAAGGCCCTTTCTGCATGGAGGAGCCAGGCCCCTGATCTGGAACACTGGAGGTGGGCAGAAGGCCCACCTGTGTTCAGAATTACTGGGAGGGGGCACTTTTCAGTAGCTTGCCATTGTGTGCCAACAAAAAACACCCACACACACAGGCTCAGAGGCTAGGAATGTTTGTTCTTTGCCTTCAGGAGCATGGGGGCACATCCTGCTCACATCTCTCCATGATCTGAATCAGTAGGATGGGCTATTCTGGACCCACTGATCAAGGAGTAACAGGAGGTAAGGGCAGAAATGGACTTCATAGGTCTGCAGTCTAAGGAATTAAAAGAGTGTGAGTGTGGTGGAGGAGGCTGTCCAGACCCCTGTACCTGGCTCAATTTAATCATAGTATTCTCAAAGTCCTTCATATCTCTTTGTAAGGTTTGAGCCATCCGTTCCCATTCTTGTATACTGCTGCCATCCTTTAGATCCTGGAGTTTTGCTTGCACCCAGTTCTCAGCCTGAAATACAGAACAACACAAAGATAGGAACTGGACAAGCAGCTATATATATTTTAGATAAATCTAGAATTCCACATGTTGACATAATGTCTTGTTTACTGTATTCTCTAATACTATTAGGCACCGATTCTTGTCCTAACAGCTCTGTGTTATTTATTGCTACTATTCCTTTCATCAACCAAAAATTTGTGGATACACTTTTTCTAGCAAAGATTCTGTTATGCCAACAAGCCAAATAAGTTTCTTCTAAGTATCTTTTTAAGTACAGTCCAGTATTTTGGTGGCAAGTGGGTCATAGCGATCCTGCAAGAACTTGAATTTGCAAGGGAGAATCCACTAGTTCTATGTCTGAGCACCCTTTAAGCAGGCACTGCTACTAAATCTGACCATATTTCTGGAGAACTAAGTGTTTGAATGATTTCTGGCTCTTTTCTTTTCTTTCTGAAGAGCCTAAGGCAGTCCATTTTATCTGTACACCAAATCTATGAGGCAGGCTAGGTTGAGGTGATTCCACAGTGGCTGGTATACCAAACCATGAAGCATACTAGGACTCTCCCTTCTGCAAACTGGTGCCCAGGGCCTTCCTTAGGCTACACTAATGAAAACTGACTAGCGTGAAACTGCTTTAAGATGTAGTAACTGGCCTAATTTCATCCATTTGTACGGCAAACTAGATATTCAAACGCAGTGACTCCCCAGGTCATGACTTAATGCACCAGCTGGATCTGGTAGCAACACTGCTTGAATATTACACTATCCCTCCCACCCCCCACCCCTGAGTCTATAATATTATTTTTATCATAGACAAGAGTGGCAAAGGAGGCGGTAAGTTCTACTTTCACCTGTGAATTATAAGCAGTGCTACACTTGTCGTGTTCCTCTATAAAAGAGCAGTGCACTATCTATACCCCACCTATTGCCACCCAGTTGCCCAGGGAAGTCAATAGCTCATGGCCCATTTCCTGTGTTCGATGAAACAACCAAGAGGACAGATAAGTCTCCCCAACTGGCAATGGTGGTAGCAGAGCTGTCAAGGCAAACAGGAGCTTTTTCTCTTTCTCTGTTGTGCAAGCATCCTAAGGTGCACTTATGGCAGCCCAGCAGGTCTACATGGACACTGCACCCCTCCTGCGTACCAATGCACCATGGAGAGCAGGGACATGCTGATCATGACTCTTATGGTTCATTCACAGCACTACAAAGGTATTGTGCAGATTCTGCCATAGATGAGTAAAACACACAGCTCTTCAAGTATCTTAAACTTACAGCTCTGTTCTTTCATTTCAGTGTAATATTTCAGGTGCATCTGTGCCATTTGCTTCTGAAATGTTAAGACAACAGGGGCCTATTCGCACTTAGGCCTCTGGTATGCAATCAGGACAGCTCTGGTACAGTACCAGAGCTGTCTTAATTGCATACCAGAGGCCTAAGTGCGAACAGGCCCCAGATCTGAGCCATCTGAAATCTCAGCCTATGCTCAATTCCTGTGATGCTCAGACTGAAAAGCCAGGCAAGAACCATTGCTTTCAGGAGATCAAATGAAAGAAATGGGTCCTGTGTGTCCCCTGATCATTGCTAAAGAGGTAAATACAATATACTCAGCAGGTCAACAACTTTTGCAACTTATGGCCATCACCCACAGTGATGCAGAGGGCAAAATGTCCAAGGCTCACTACTGGAATGCCCAGTTCAAGGGCCTGGGTATTTCCATATGACCCACACCAGTATTACCAAATAGGGTTGCTATGAAGGCAGATGATCAAGACAGTACACAGCCTCTCCTTTATGAAAATGTTTACATATTTTTTTAAGGACAAGTGCCAAGTTCTAACTGCATGAGGCCAATCCTATTTTGTGCTCCCCTTCCCTCAAAGAGGTAGGAAAGAACTAAGATTTCTGTGGTGCAACCCACTCTATTTGAGCCCTTCATCCTAAAGAGAGGCTGCCAAGGATGACCTCATGCCACAACAACAGCTTTTGCTAGCCAAGGAACCTTGTCTCCTTCCGTTTGCACGTTCTTCTTACTCTAATAGAGGAAAGACCTCTGGCAATGGAAACGCTGCTCTCCCTTCCTTTCTATTGCTGTTTTGGAATGAAGAACAGAACTTGGCCTTCCCCTGTCCTGTTCTACAGAGATAACAATGCTTTTTTTCCTCTGCCATTTTTTCCCTCTTTACCTGTACCATGTCACAGTTGAACTGAGATGCAAGAGGGCTCCATTTGGAAAGGGCAGCCAGTCCTGTGATGTTCTGGACGCATGGCTTTGGCCCCACCACCCCACTTGTCTCTGTGTTTCTAATGTTCTCCTTCCAGGGAGTTCCAGCAACACAGCCTCCAATCTGGAGAAGGGAGAGAAGGAAAAGAGAAGAATCAGGAGAGACAAAGATATTAATGGCCACCGGTCCTCCTGGGCCCATGATTTCTTCTGATATTTGGCTCTAAAGATCAGCTGTTAGGAGAGCTTGAACATCCCACAAGCTGCTACGCTGAGAAAAGGCCGCTGACTGGGATGGACCACTGGCCAGATCCAGCACAGAATTTCTTATGCTTCGTTTGCTTAAATTGGCCTGAAACAAAGCAGGAGCAGCAATATTCAGATACAAAATGAAAACAATTCGGGATATAAAGTAGCACCGTGGAGCCTTCCTCTGAGCAAACAAAAAATGTAACGCCTGTAACAAAAACTTAAGCTTAAGGAATACATAGAGTTTACACTGCATACAGAAGAAGAGCAAATACTAGGTATTTTATTTTTAGAGCATAATTGCAAAAACAGTAACAGAGTCGATCTGCCCCTTAATAGCTCTGAAGTGTTACATTAAATAGCTAGTACTTTCAATTAAAAACAACAACACCCTAGCATCTGTTTTAGAAACAATGAGATCATTGCCATCATTATCCAGCAACACCAAGACATCAGGAACAATGAGCAAACGTGGCTTCTGGCTGCCTCACCTGGCCTTTTTCAGAGCAAGGAGGGGGTGGGACTACCTATTACTGGGCCATGCAATGGCGTCATCATGCAATCCCCTGGCAGGATTTCTGGCTTCCTGGAGCTTCTCCCAGCTCTTGCTAGCCTCTAATAAAAAAGAGGTCTGGCAAGGGCTTGGGGAAGTCCCAGCAGGCCTCAAATTGTGTTGAGTGGTCTCACTCCCCTCCAGGATCTGAAAAAGGCTAAGACAGACAAGAAGGGGCAAGGATGAACTTGCTCTAGGGCCATGTTTGTTAGATGTCCTACTCGAGGCTCATTTAAGAGCAGGGTGGTCATTTGTAAAGCATTCAAAATGGCTTTCTGCACACCTGTAGTTTCAACTGGCATGAGAAACACAAGTAGGAGAGTGTGACTACTGGTGATCAGGAATTGCATGCAGCTAGGGGAGCTGGGTGGAAGTGCAGGGAGGAAACATTCCCTTCCTCCTCTGTGCTCAACCAAAAACACAGCCAAGATAAAAATGTAGTTCCTCCTATTGAATAAAGTAAGATTTTTTATGGAGAAATTTAGCTGCTGTTTGCATTTTAACTCTCTAGTGAGCACTGTTCAGAGACGTTTTCGCACGGGCGAAAACGGAACGCGAAAAAGGCAGCTGCGGACACGTCATCCGCATTGGCCGCGCGCGGCTTGCGTCCCGACGTGTCCGCAGCTGCCTCTTTCGCGTTCGAAATGTAGAGCACTTCGAAGTGCTCTACACGCGTTCCAACGCGGACGAGCCGTCCGCAGGCGTTCGGGAGAAGAAGCGTTCGCGCCGCTTCTGTCTCCCGATCGCCTGCCGGCTCGCCTCCGACGCCGCGCGGCTTTGACAATCAGCTGTTTTTCAAACAGCTGATTGTCGATCTGCCTCCGCGGCCGCCGGCGCGCCCCTGGCCGGCGTTTGCCGGCTAAGCCAGCTTCGGGCGCTTTGACCATTCGCACCCAGACGCTCCGGAACGCGTTTACACGCGTTCCGGAGCGTCTGTGTGTGAACGGGGAAAGCGCCCGAAGCTGGCTTAAGCTTTCCGCCTGAACGCGTTCGGTTTCGAACGCGATTCAGTGCGGAAATGCCTCTGGTTAAGTGCATCTGCACACCAGCACTGGTGCTGCTGCCACCACCATCCCAGAGCTCACCAAGCCCTCCCGGATCCTAATTAGATGTGGACCTCTAAAATGTGACCAAGTGGCTTATGGGCAGTATGTTTGCACACTCCTTCAGATGTGATGGTTCAAGTGGGTGTGGTGAAACAGTGATGCAATCATGTGCCATGTCCCATTCACCATGGAAACATCCAGACATGCATCTGATGTTGCCACAGCTATTGTCATAGTGAACCAGCCTGGACGGACCTGACCATCCACACTTCAAGTGCTGGTGGTCCAGTTTGGGACTTTATTGGTGCTTGACATGCAGATGGCTCCTGTCAAGTTTGATCTTCACCTGACTGGTATGTTATTATGCCACACCAATCAAGTAAGTGCAAACAGGCCCTAATGAAATATCACAGGAGGAAATTAAATTGTCCCTACCTTAATTTGTCATAAGCCATGTTGCTCATGTGTTTGTCTAGTAAAGAACAAGTTATTTTATTTTAAAATTAGTGAAGATCATCCATCATACTACTTTGGCTGGTCAAATCAAATTCCTCAAGTCTCGTTTAAGTTTGAAGATAATTCATAGAAATCAACAGATGCAGTTGCTCTTGTCCTGATCTGCTTTTAAGGATATTTATTGAAGTTCAAGCTTTCTGAATTCCACACAGCCATGTTGAAGACCAAATCTTCTTGTTAAAATGGCAGTGATACACAAAAGCTCTGAAGCTGACGTCTATTGCTCATTAACTTTCCTTTCAACTTCTTGGCAAATTTCATTTCAGGACAATGCCCATATTTCACATCATACCATAGGAATGTGGCACAGATGTGCTCTGTAGCCCATTCTGAATTCAGTTTATTCTGGGCTGGTGCCTCCCTGTTCATTCAGAGAGCTCGGTTCACTACAGGCATCACACATACAATGAACTGATGGTTCATTTAAGCCAGAAATACGAGCATAGACCGCACTAGCAGAAAACATCTTCCCAAAGTATTTTCCCAGCACAGGAAGTTGATAACTATTTATGCAAGATACTAGCAACCAAGCAAAATATACAACTAACTGAGGAGCAAAATATACTCTCCAAAAAGTCCTGACTTAAGGCAAGTGCATACAGGCCTGAACAGAACAGTTGCAGACACCCTGGGAGAAGTCTATCCTCAAGCTGCCCCACTGCTGCTGCCTTGGAACACCCGGAAATTCCCTCCAGCTGCCCTGATATTCCACAGCTTGACTTGGAGCAGCTGGTGAACTGCCGGTTGCAGCATTCACACTTTCTTCTAGGTGTGAACGTTCCAAGTGGGCAAGGCAGCATGGGCGCACAGTTGCATGTTGTGAACCAACCGCCATGGCAATGTTCCAGGAAGCACTGGGTGTTGATCCACACAGGCCAGGCCATCCACATTTCAAGTGCTGGTGGTCCAGTTGGGGCCTGCACCAATACTTGAAGTGTGGATGCCTTGTTCTGCACCTGATCTTTGCCTCACTGGGATGGTATTGTTATAGTATTCCACTGAGCTAAGTGCAAACAGGTTCTTAATCTCATTTGCAATGCTGCCTTACCATTTCCTCCTTCAGGCCCAGGTGAAAGCAAAGCCATTTCAAACCAAACATTTTTCAGGTTTCAGTACCACCTTAAGGGCACAGATTTTTGACACTGTCAGTGTGATTCTCATCACACCCTTATCAAGTTCCAAACTATTTCTTGATTTACTGCAGAAGTTTTACTGCAAGCCTGTTAAGTTAAAATAAGCAATGTCTCTTCTATAATGAATGAGCCATTCACCTCTGTCTGGATGTATCTCTTAGCTTCTGAGCAAAAAGGTCTTTGAAACAAAAGTGAAATTTTTATTTTGCCTGCTTAATTTAAAAATGAGCTCAGACACTGCTTCTCAAAGGCCGTCTAGAGACACTTATTTTAAGTAACTCATCAAATGGGAGAAATTCTGGATTTCTTCCAACCTTTGTTCTTCTGGTCAGCGCTGATGCAATGTTCTGTCACTGATCCAAGACTGCTAAGGTCAGCCAGCTACAGAAATGGCTTCCTTCCAACCAGCCCAAGGTCTTGCTGTGATGGAAAGCTAAATCTGAAAACTCAGTACTTTTAATTTTGTTGCAGAGAGAATTTAAATGATAGAGCACAGAACAAGTGGTTCAATGCTACTGCACGCAGGACTCCATTGACAGATTTTTCTTAAAATTTTGGATCCCCGTCCCTCCCATTGGGATATGTGCTAAACCAAGCTCATGCTAAGTAAGCTTTGTTTTTCTCAAGGGCCCTTCCTGCAGTTACTTGTAGTCAGGAAGAAGGCCCACAGGGCCTGTTCACATTTTGCTCACTGTAATGGTATAATAATACCATTCCACTGAGGCAAAAATCACCAGCAGCCACTGGTCAGCAACATTCTTCCGGGTATGACACTGCAGGTGGGTGAGATGGCCCTGTCTGGACAGGCCAGATCACCATGACAACATGTGTCATGTTCCTGGACATTGACATTGCAATCAGGCCACAACTGCAGCCGTGTTGCTCCACCCACTCACAGCATCACAGCAGAAGAGAGTGCAAATGCTACTGACTGGGAGCTTACTAGCTGCTCCTGGTCAAGCTAGGGAAGAGCAAGGCAGTTTTAGTGAGCTCTGTAATGGTGATGGCAGTGCGTGGATGGGACCTTCCAAGAGTGGCTGGAACCACTCCTGCAAGGTAAGTGGGAACATGCCCAAAGATTCATTTGTTAATACAGATCTGTGAGGCCATGCCCCCTGGTGGAATGCATTAGACCAGTGATGGCGAACCTTTTGAGCTTGGTGTGTCAAAATTCACAAGAAAACCTAGCTTAACTCGGGTGCTGTGTCACATCTAGAAATATCCATAATTTTGTGATATTTGTGGCTCTAGTAAAAAAGTTATATTTTTGATATATGTATTTTATTAAAAGCAAAAACCAATAATTCTTTACATTAATGACTTTTGTTGCTAAATCTTCAATTGAAAGTTGGTATTTTGTACACTTCACGAACAAGCAAGCACTACATGCCCAGGTGCCAGGATGGCCATGTGTGTCACCCAAAAGGGCTTGGCGTGTCACTTGTGACACACGTGTCATAGGTTGGCCATCACCGCATTAGACTCTAATGCATTAGAGCTTAATCCAGATTAGGAAAACCCTGTTTGGTATCACTGGCAGACACAATTAAACCTTCTATTGGTGAGCAGAGGGCCTGATCCAGAAGGCACAGCTCCCATTTTCTGGACTACTGGGGGATAAACTTTAGTGGCACTCCATGGCACACTGCTGAAACGATTCCCCCAGAAGCTCCTATGGTAGGAACATTTGTCCCTATCACTGAAAGGCATCAGAGCCTAGCCTTGCAGCCCATTAAGGCTGCAGTATGAGCTGGTCTGGACCAGCATTGTTGTGCCTTCTGTGCTGATTCATGCCACACCTTTCCATAGTCTGAGTCAGCAGACCTTGCTACAGAATCAGACCTATGATTCTGATTGAGGGCTTTTGTTATAGAAAGGCTCCAGGATTCTGCAGATGTTACTTTTCTGAGACTGCAGGGAAATTTTGGAAGGAGGAAGAAAACAAAGATGTTTATCAGATGTGCCTAATTACCACCCACACAATCTGAGATGTTTAACGCGATCAAAGTAGTGGCAGTGTATACGTGTCAACAAAGGAATCCTAAAGGAAATCTGACATGGGAGAATGGAAAGGTGGACAATAACGGGAAGGGATGGATGGAAACTGTTTAAAAAAATTAGCAAGTTGTTATGGGCTTTCAAAAGGCTTTCTCTGGAATGGAAAAACTGAACTCCATACCTTCACAGGTTGGTCAATGGTAGACAAGCTACAGAAGGGCAAAATAATCCCATATAATCCATAACCATTAAAGCAAGGACAACGACAGATGACAAAGTAATTGATAATATGTATTTACTCAAGCCTAAACTGTCACTCTCCAAACTTTATCCTTTTCAGTTTTTGATTAAGCGGAGACATGCTCAAGATGTAATCTGCTGTCTTCCTATGACAGTTCCGTCAGAATATTCTCCTTTGTGTTTCTTCTCATGGGAAAGAGAAGGACTGGGATGAAAAAAATCTTTCCACAGAGACAAACACAAAAGAGAGCTGTAAGGCACAGGGCTTGAAGACAGAAAATGGGAGCAGAGCCACACGATATCCATAATCTTGAATCATCACAAAGGGCAACCGGTACATTAGAAAATGAAAAACAACACCTTGGTCCTCAATAATGTGCTGCTTTGTACGTTCAGGCCATATCTCAGTATGAACAGGAATTAGCATACCTAGACACAAAAACCTAAGAGGAGCCCTGCTGGATCAGTCCACAGCCCATCTAGTCCAGCATCCTGCCTCACAGAGTGGCCCACCAATTGCTTCTGGGCATTATCAAGGAGAAGACAACGGCAAAGCCTTCACCTGCTCTCAGCTCCCTGAAAATGGCCTTTAGAGTTGCAAGAGTCCTTCCTTTCTCATCTGACAAAACTCAAGGAGCCTAGGAAAGTAGTGTATGACTCACTAGCCTACAATTCAAGGCAAACATATTAGGGCCTAAGTTCCATTGAGCTCAGTAGAAGTTATTTCTGAGTAAACATGCTTAGCTTTACACTACCATATAAAGTGTCTAGTTGAAAACAAACTTACTGAATTCTTATTCATTTTTATACATGTTATAGCAAAAGCAGAAGGTGGGCTCCAGCAGCCCTCAGGATAATGTCCAATCACACCTACATATCAATATTGAACAGGTAAGTTGTAGGGAAATTCTTAATTTTTAAAAAGCCTTTTTGCTTTCCAAAGACCCATGACTCAGGGTTTGTTTGTTTTTTACAGACTTGTTTAAGCATTTCCCACTCTCATAATTTGATTGGATTGTTCTACAGGAATACTTTTTTCACTGTGCTATTTCAAGTAGACAAAACACACATGCGGTACTATGTCAATTTCTGGGCAACACATATTTAAAAGAACATTGAGTGCTGCAGAAGAAGGCTATCCTGATGGTAAAACGTATGGAAACCATGTCCTTTGAGGAGCAATCAGAAGAGCTGGGCACGCTTGACTTGCTGACCAAAAGGCCAACAGGAGATATGATAATGAATATCATATTCCTAAAGGCGGTTCTTCCCTGGCCAGTATCCCAGATGAGTAATCATACTAGGAGCCTCCCTTATAAATACTGGTGCAGTTCAAGGGAGGACATGGGTGAGACCTCCCTTAGCCCACACGCACACCAGTGTGAAGAAGGAAGGCTCCTAGTACCCTTTCTGGTCCAGTAGACCTGCCCATGCAGAGTCACCTTAAAAGTTACGCATGGGCAGTGGAGACAGATTCGTTCTCTGCTCTGAGAGTAGAATGAGGAGAATTGGAATGTAATTGAAAGTAAAGACATCAGAATCAATACTAGGTGGAAGCTCTTGACTACAAGAACTCTTAAGGAATGAAAAGGGCTCTCTCCTGCAGCATTGGAGAATGCTTCAAAGGGGCTGGAATGCTACCTCCAGAGTTCTTTCCAACTATAATTCAACCAGCTTCACACCTGAGTTTTATGTTTCTTCAGAGAAATAAATAAAAAATCCTTCCCTTAGTTTAGAGATTTAGCTGTAATATCACCTGGGAAATCATGCCTTGAGGGCACCTTATGTCACTGTCAGGGTATGCTAGGGTAGATAAGGAAGTCTGACTGCTTTTCTCAGTAAGTGGTCTCTCCCCATCACTGTACCTTAGCATGTGAGGGCCACAGCAGTGTTCTAACCAGACTATCGTTGGGAATTGTTGTAAAGAACAGTGGCATATTCTGGTGTTCTTCAAAGCACTGGTGTGTTAGTCGCACATCTGCAGACACTGCAGCTGAAGAAGTTTTTTCCCAGGCTGCCATGTTCCTTGTGGGTGGGGGGTGTCTTCAAACACAGGAAATGGTCCAGAAATGGGCCATTTCCTGTGTCTGAAGGAAAGAGGCCAGCTAAAGAGGCACACAAAGAGTTCCAGCTGGAGCATCAGAGTAAGTAGGTCTGCATGAGCGGTAGTGACAGTAAGTACTGTTAGAGTGCTTATTCCTACTTGCTGTTTACAGTGCTCTGAAGAGTGCTTACTGCAGGATGGTGACTGGCTAAATGTGGGTCTTTGCAGACCCACACTCCTCCAGTGCATCTATGTTTTCCCGACAATATCATAGCATTCTTTTTTTTGGGGGGGGGGGGAGGGGGGGAGGAGTCAACTGTTCAGACTAATCTACACCTCCTGGAATCCCCATGTGGTCCCCTCACCAATGCTAACCAAGTCTTACTATCCTTAATTTCAGAGCTCAGAGACAATGTCTACGTAGTGGCAATCTAAATGCTGAGGCAAATCAAGGCCATGTTCAGCTGTCTGCAGAAGGCGTTTGCGTTTTCCCCAACCACGGACCTCTGAAGCCACGCAAGGTTGGAGAGCAGGGCACAGCCAATAGAAGAGACTGCCTGTGCAGTACAGTCACCAATCCCAAGTGGTGAAAAACTCTCTGTACCCCCACAGGTATCAGTGTCCTCAAGCTGATTTGAGGACAGAACCATTCAAATAGCCTTCTAGGATGGCAGTGGGAGTGTGCCCATGACAGCGCCCACCCACTCAAGATGTCTTGATGGTGGCCTACATCTAATATGGTCCTGAATTTGTTTGCAACCTGCCAGTACAAGGCTTTATCTAAATCGGAACTTTAGTTTGGTATGTTGAAAGGCTTTCCGTGATTACTGTAGTTTTATTCATCCCTTTTCAGACTGCAGTCCACACTGTCAAAAAATGAACTGGATCTCTGTAGTGGGAGGACTGCAGCCAACTGCAAAGCTAGTTAGGATCACAAGTTTGGCTCTTATTCACATTATTTTGCTGATCTCCTAGTACTCAGAAAACTGTTAGGGATGGAGGATATTGGAAGGTTCATGAAAATGCCAGATGCAAGTGTAAATATAAATATGCCAAAATCAGCTCTTATACTTAAGGAATTCATACTGTTGCAAGGCAAATAGCTCCTCCAAGCTGCATTCTCAGCACTAGACTAACATACAATATTCCAGTGCCCACCAAGACCATTCAGAGTACAGGAGGGGTGTGAACCTTTTTGGACCTATACACTTTTATGGTGACATGGCATGGATACCACAGCTTCAGGCTGCACCTTTCCCACAGGCAGTGAATGAAGGACTCCAAGAGATTTCCAGGCATGGTGGGAAGTCCTCAGAGGTGTATCTGAGGACCTGCCCATTATGCTGGTAACACCTGTTTAAGAGGGATTCAAAAGCATGTGTACCATGTGGAGTTCAGCAACTCTACCCAAAGAAGAATGACCATCTGTCTGAGGCCTTCTGTTCTCTTGCTTTGGTGCCTCTGTTTCCACCTCTTTCTTCAAGAGAACCTAGGAGAAGGAAAAACACAAGTGATTAGAGCACAATTTTGGCTAAATATTCAGAACATTAGACACTATTTAGATAGGCAATAATGGAGCTATTCGGATGGCAACAACAGAATAGAAAATATTAAAGGATGAACTTTATTGGGTTTGTTCAACAAGGATGTAACTTGTCATTGTGAGGTTAGATAGTGAGCTGTGCTCCTGGACTCACAGACTGATATTTTAAGAGACAATTGGGTGATAGTAACCACTTGCCCTGCACCTTGAAAGCACTGTCAGTGGTAGTCTGCTGGTATTGAGTCTCTTTCTCATCCTTTTCCACTCTCTCTCTGTAGCAGAAATGAAAAGTATTCATATTTTTCAGATTTAAAAAATCTACTTTCTAAAGCCATCCACTAAGCAAATAACTGAAGTAAGATTCAAACTTGGCCAACAGGTTATAACCCCTGTTTTCCCCCACACTTATGGATATCAGGTGGAGGAGGAAGGCAGTGCTGTTCAAGTGCTCTTTGCATTTAGAGGCAGAAGACATAAAATCTGCTACACTATAATTCCCTAGGCCCTTTCTGTACTTACCTGCAATCTGGAATAGGAGCACCCATAATTGGCTTTTGAGCTTCATTGGTCCACATATTAGTGCAGATCTGTGGACCACATCCACCATGGAATGTAGTTCCAATTAGGGATGCCGTTTCAGACCCTGCCTTTCTGTGGTCTGAACCAGCAGAGCTAGCTGGTCCAGACCCACTGGCTTGGACCATATAGAGGAGAGTACAGAAAGGTCCCTAAATTCCTTAACATTACATAAACCAAACATTTCACCAAGGAATGGAAAATTACTTTCTGACTTTTTGCTCAAAGATTTAGAATTATTGGCAAAGGAAACACTACTGCACAGTGAAAAATACAAATAATTGCATATCACAAAACACTTGCTCCCTGTGATGTTTGTCTTCCGTTAGTAATAAAGTAACCACGAGGAGCCATCCCAATACTCAAACCCAACAATCTGTACTAGCTCTGGAAACAGTAATTCTTTCAGAAGTTAATACGGTGCTTCTATTGTGAAACTATAAATCACCCCTTACACAAAACAGTGTGGGTCTGTTGTGATACACCTGTTCTCTCTGACTTGTTGCCATTCACGTCAGAGCATAGTTCTTACCAGTCTTGTTCTGATTGGGATTAAAGAAAGCTGAAGGGCATCAGGCTGAGACCTGCAGTGTTTTCCTTGACTGGAAGAAGAATAGTTACTGCTGGAGCTCATTTTTAATCACTGGTCAATAAACAATAAAAATTCACATTCCATGTGAAAGGGATTTTTAAAAACATATGTTCTCAGATTAATATAGTCTGCTGAATTTTATTCTGCATTAACGATTTCTAAACCTAAAAAGAAGAATGATAGTTGCAGGCTCGGGGGAGGGGAAATTAAGAGACTTTCTATGAAAAATGAGTGATTTTACCATCATCCACCAGATCCAACTATGAAAATCTGTGATAATGAACTAAGAGGAGAAATTCTTATCGTAGCTTTATCTTCAGTTCTGCACCTAGGGAACTCTAAAGCTAAGCGTATTAGAAAGTAGTATGACCTACCATTCTTTGTGGATGTGGACCAGGTAAAGACAAGTAAAATATTCGAGACAACTTAACTCAATGGAACTTTCAAATCCCTGAGAATTTTGGTGGATCTTGTAAACAGAGGAACTGGCCATGCTGAGGAAAATGTTGAAGATTATCTAGCTTAAACATCTTTTCTCTGTCACACAACACTAGAACCAAGGGGCATTCTAAGAAGCTGATGGGTAGGAGAGTTGGATCTGACAAGGGTATTCTTTACCCAGAGGGTCATCCGTCTATGGAATTGGCTCCCAGAAGGGGTGGTAACAGCTACCAGCCTAGATGGCTTTAAGGAAGGGTTGGACAAATTTATGGATGACAGATGTATCAATAGCTACTAGAGTGGATGCCTAAGTACATCTTTCAGGCTGGGGGACAAGCAGGATGCCTCTAAGACCATTTGCTGGGATTTGAGAGCAGGAGAAGGTTTCCCTTGTCTCTGCTTGAGATGTCCATGGGCAATTGGTGGGCCACTGTGTGCAACAGGATGCTGGACTAGATGGGATGTGGCCTGATCCAGCAGGGCTCCTCTCATGGTCTTATGCTAGTTATTGGCTTGCACAACTGGGATGTGATAGAATGTGAAAGCTATCAGAAATGAATCAGCAAGACCAAACAAAAGATCTTTCCTCTACAAATTACATTTAAATAAGAAAGCCCACAGTGGAGATAGAGAACATGCACCCTAAGGAGAAAATCTGGGATATTTTATCACCCAGATAGCTGACGGCTTTAAATCCGTGAATCAGAAGAGCTTCCAAGAGACGCGTCTCTCCAAGAGAGTAAACTTCCCTGCCCAAACAACGGTCAGTCCAATGTGCAGCTCTTTGTTCTATCCTGTTTATGGAAAGGCTGGTTGTGAGCTACATGGAACGGCTGTTACAGCCCTGGGCAGGGTGCCCTGTGGACAGGATTGCACACAGTTAAACCTGCCTGGATATTCCCCACCCTAGCCCACTTGGCTCTCTCCCAGCTGAAGCTCAGAAACGGGAGATAAGATGCAGGTGACATAAGTGCTTTATTTACATACAAATCCCCCTCCATCCATCAGCTGCAGGAAAACAAGACTGTCAGCGCAGGATGATCTCATCCTTCCTGCAGAGCAGCTCTGCTTGGATTGAGCAGGCAGGCAGGGTTGCTTCCCCCCACCACCGCATCCCATCCAACAGGCAGCAGCCGGCAGCACATGTGAAAACAAGAAACCCAGTTAATCTTTCTATCGCCTTGGAAAGTGAAGGTTGCAATTGAGAAGTGATTGGCAGGAGCTTCACCGGCTAGTCGCTACTAAGAGTAAAGGGTAAGACTCATTAATCCAAAGGAGGAACTAGGCTAGATGCTACAGAGCGCAGTGCCAATGAAATGCACAAGGGCTCCTAGACAGATTCTTGGCTGAGATTTCAAGGTCAGTTTGGAGGACACTTTCCCTGGGGCTTAAAAGATAGCACGATGAGGTAATGCATTTGCCAGACGCTACAGAGAACTTGACAAAATCTTGACTTTGCTCAAAAATGAAGCAAGCAGGGTAGCCTCGATTCTAAGAGCTTAAATTGTAAAACTTAATGCTAACGTGTCATCACAGAGTTTGTCTCAGAGTCAGTACTGGCTTTGATTTTAAAAAAACAGTAATGACAGATCTTTCTAGCAAGCTAATTTCCTATGATTCTAATATATCTAACAAGCTTTTCAAAGATTCCTCAAGATTCTGTGAGCCAGTTTGGTCTAGTGGTTAGACTCTTATCTAGGAATATCAGGTGTTCTGTTGTGGGGAGAAGAATAGAAAGCTTTGTCAGCTGCTTTGAGTCCCCTTAAATGGGTGAGAAAAGCAGGGTAGAAAAGCCAACTCTTCTTCTTCAACCGCTTCCCAATACTGACTCTAAAAACACAGTTAGGAAGAACTCATTCTAGAACTGGATTTCAAGTTCTTCTCAAAACAAGCCTGGAAAAGAGAGAAGTACTAAAGAACCTACTTGCTATGCCAAAAACGCCAGGAAGAAACCGGAAAGCTTCCCAGAACAAAGCTTTCAAATGAGTAGCACCCTGCATGCCAGTTTAGAACTAGGAAACCAGAAGGTTACAGCAATGATCCGGCTTTTCATCCAAGCTCAGGAACCAATATTATATTCCACACAAATATGTCCAATTATCTTTATGCCCTTAGCAGCATTAGACTTCTCACTAACTCCTAAAAGAACACTCCAGCACTGACATGCCTGTGGGAAAACCATGCTGGAAAAAGAAACTTAGATGCACAGATACATGTACAAGCAGCCTTTCCTAGGCTTGTCTAACCATGTTCAGCTAGTTAACTTCCTCCTGACAAAATCTGCAGGCTGCTAAAAAGAAAGTTGAACCCAAGGGGAAAGAAACTTAACAGAAACAACAACGCAAGAGAAGAAAGTGGGACAAAAATAATAGACAGTGCCCCAAAATGTCAGAAAACATATAGGTACAAGACACATCTAGAGAGGTGGTAGTGGATTAATGCTGATCCATCTGCAGAAAAATGCCACCAGACACTGTGGAGTGTCATGGCAGTGAATGACTTATCACTGCTGGTTAGGGTGGGAAGGGTTGTTCGTTTTACCCTTGTACAAAGTAGGACCTCTCTGCTCCCAATTATTCAAAGCAATCTTTTACCAGTGCATGGAGGAAACGCTGTTACCCTTGTGATCAAAACGATTTCTCTTCTTCCACAGACAGAGTAAAAGAAATTTAGCTAATCAAATCTCTTAAGACATAGTATATACTGGCCACCGCACTAACTACTCGTAGTCACTGGCCCAGATTATTCTTAAGTCAGAGAACAGGCCACACTTGACCTGGATACAATTCAGAAGAGTGCAACATAGCAGCAGATCAGTAACAAAGACACAGAGGGAAGTATGTACTGAAAAAAGCCCACCCTTACCTTGAACTGCACTTTTCCAGTTCTGCAGTTGTTGTTGTTACAGTTCCTCTCACAAGTGACATGGCAAGGGTCCCTGAGCGACCCTTCCTCACCTTGGCTGGCCTCCCCTTGCCAGTTGGACAGAGTGATCTTTTTGATGGAGCGGGAGAGCGAATTGCGGTTGATGCAGTCTTCATTGCTGACCCCTTCTTCAACAGGGCTGGGGTCATCAAATGGGCCTCTGGAAGGCATGGCTGAAGCCTCACCCAGATAGAGAGTCACACTGTCGTTGAGGTTTTCGTGTAAGGCGCGGTTGTCCAGGGCAGCTGCAGGGGCACCGTCGCCCGGGAAGTCCAAGGAGACCTTTGGAAGCGATAGCTTTGTGCTAATAGTGAACGGCTGAACTTTCCTTGCTCGGTTGCCAGACATGTCTCTCCCCCACCCTCTTGGCCTCGGAAGAGACTCCAGAGCCACCGAGTGGAAGGAAGTCTTGATCTGTAAGCACAGAACCTATGGCAAAGCCGCAAGGCACAGCATCGCCCTATGCCCTTTTCGGCACTTCACACGAGTCCAAAAGACTGGGAATCTGAAAACTTTCTGAAACGTTGAGCTTGCAGTAAGAGGTTTCCCAAATTGTCTTTGGTTTTCAGGCAGGAGAAATCATATCCCTGCCACCATTCCAGGCCTCTGCGCAGTGATGGCAGGGGCTCTGCTTTCCACCCTGGAGGGCCATCAGAAAACAAAGAGCATGAGGGCGGAATTGTGGGTGGGAGTTCGGTTCTGGCTTCAAAGCAGAGGAGAAAATCATTCTGAGAGGCTTGAAGCTGGAAGAGTTTTGTCTGGGGGTGGATCCTGAGAAATGAGATCAGAAATTACATCTTCTGCTTGGGAGGGCTGTAGTTGCCGATCGCTCCCGACTCCTCTGCTCTCCCTCTCTCTTTTTGGCAGGCCGAGGAGAGCTTTTTCTCCACACAGTCACCAGGAGCTAAAAATGTCCTTTTTGCTGGGGTGGAGGAAAAACAAACAAACCCCCCACCAGCCACCCTGGCTGGCTGCTGTGCAGGGCCATGGCTCATGCCTCCCTCACCGAGGGGCTCCTCTTCTAAGGTCCCAGCGGGCGGGCGGGGGGGACAGGTGGCGCGCTGGGGCTACCTACCTGCCAGGCTGGGCGGGCGGGGGGAGCAAGCCTCTCCTCCTCCTCCTCCTCCTCCTCCTCCTCCTCCTCAGTCGTCGTCCACCTTCTTGCGCAGGTTGAGCACGCACAGCAGGCAGGTGAGCACGGCCTCGCGGGACTGCTGGGAAGTCAGCCGGGCCCCCAGGCGCCGAAGCAGCGGCAGGAGGCGCTTTCGGGCCACGAGCAGCAGGCGGGTCAGAAGGGCGCGCAGCAGAAGCACGAGGGCGAGCGGCGGGGGGGCCGCCATGCCGCCGCACTCGTCGTCGGGGCGCCGCCGCCGGGGAGCCAGGGAGGGAGATCTGCGGGGGGAGGCATAGCGGCGGGGTCAGAGGAGCGGGAGGGGCAAGGAAGCGGCGCATCCTGCTCAGCAAACGGGGGGGGGGGAGAATGGGATAACCCCCTCCCTCCCTCCTCCCCTCCCCTCTCTTTATGTGGCGTCTTAACTCTCCGCCGCTTCTCGTCACCCTTGTCTCGGTCCCTATATTTGGCCCCGAGACCGGAGCGCCTCGGCATGAGGTAATGCGGCTTGGACGACGGAGGACAAGGCGGCTTCCCAAAGCGGCGGCCGCCTTCTGCGAGTTTCCTCAGTTCAGCCGGAGCGCCGCTACCTGCTGGCAGCGCTGGGGAAAGGGGCAGAGGAGGGCGCCGGCTGAGGGGACGGGACGAGGCGCGAAGCAGCGGGCAAGCGCGCCGGCTGAGGCGCCTCCGCCTGTCTTTGCCCACCGGCAGGAAGGGACGAGGAAGAGGGAGGGCCTGGCTGAGCTGGCTGGCTGGCCGGCCGGCCGGCGTGGCCCGTCGCCCCTTCTTCCCCTCGGCTCCCAGCTGCGCGGCTCGAGAGGGGGAGCAACCCGCTTCCCTGCCTGGAGAGTGGCTGCTTGGCCGGCTAAAAGCTACAGGGAAGTTGGCGGCCACATGGGTGCGAAGGCGCGCACGCTGTCCACACGTTCCGCCAAGGCGTACCAGGGGGGCGTAGAGCACAAAGGAGAGGGGATTCAGGCAGGGCGCGGCTAACCCGGGAAGCGAGGGAAAGGCTTTGGGCGAACTCTGTGCGATCCCCATCAAGGGGAACTTTTAGAAACGACACTCTCGTCCTCTCTGCTCGGCGGGAAAGCAGCTTGAAACGGCAACTCCGAAGCTTCGGCCGGCAGCATCCCTGCCAACACAGCAGGGCAAGTTACTTGGGGTGCTGTGGCGCCGAGGGCCGCCTCGGCCGGGCGGGTCGCCCCTCCCTCGCACCCCTCGGCCCCGAAGGGGAAAGCCCAGGGCAGGCGCTCTCGGACGGGCTGCGCCGCCGGAGCCCATCGGCACGAGAAGCCCGCGCGCGCCGCTTAGGCAGGAGTCGGAACGTCCGCGCGAAGCGTCCGGACGGAGTTGCCCTAGCGACGGAGCGCGTCGGAGGCGATGAGGCGATTGAATTCCACAAGGGTGCCTCAGAAAGCCCGCGGACTCGGAAAGGAAACTTCCCCGGGCGCCATGGCAACGGAGAACACGGAGACTGACGGACTCCTCCGGGCAGGGAGGGGAGGCTGGGCTAGAGGGACGCGGACGCAGCCGCAGCAGCACCGGGATGGGGCGGGGTGGGAGGTTGGGAAGGAGGAATCCGGCGGGGGCTCGCAGGTTCTGCCTCCTGCTTCGCTGAGTTTCGGCACCCCCCCCCTTCCGCTTCTTTAATTGCGACTCAGACTTTTTAGGGGACATTTCCAAGTCTGGGCTTAAATGACAAACGCTGTGTGTTATAGAAAGACCACACATATCAGTGGCAAACCCATCATAGTCCCGCTATACCGCCCGCCCCCCCAAATGCGTTAAAAACTATTACTAGGACACCGAGCGCCGGTGGTGGGTTTTCTAGCAACAACCTTGTGGATGGAGCAGCCATAGTTGCTCCATCCACAGTGCATAAATGGAGGCAGAAACTGACGGCTGCCCTGCATGTGTGGTGAGGTAACTCACATTTTTGGGTATTCGGCACCAGCCAAATACCCAAATGTGCACATCACTAAAAAGTGCAAAGACATTATCACTTGCTAGTGATAAATCCTGCTGCCTTTTAATGAAAATGTGTCCGATTACTGGGGATTCGGGCTAACATGTTGGTACTTTTAGACCTGAATTTCGGACCTTCTGGAATAAAACAGATTAAAAACACAGGTCTGTGAAAACACAAGTCCAGCATACAAATCTTCAATGCTTTTTGTTAAAGAATGTCGACAATTGCAGCAAATTTTGTGGTGAAATATCTGCAATGCAGTGTTTAAATGCACTAGGATAAAATCCAGGAGTTTGTTTTAAATCCCTGCTCTGCCATGGGAAATCAGTGGGTCTCTCAGCTATAGTTTTGCGAGGGCTTGGGAAAGACGAAAGTTAAGCAGGTAAGCTCTCATTGAAGATCTGGAGTGAAGCCTCTAAGATGGTTGGATGGGCCACAGGTCATTTCTGCAGCTCCTAAAGTTGTAATTTGCCCTGTGGTTAGGGAGCTGGTATCTGGAAATACCAGGTTTAATTCTACCCTCCACCATGAAGTCAGCTGGGTGACCTTGGGCTAGTCACAGCTCTCTTCTGAGCTGTAGTAGTAGGTGGGGTGCTGGTGGTAAGGAGGAGGAGGAGTTGACTTTTTTACCCTGCTTTTCTTACCCATTTAAGGGGACTCAAAGTTGCTGACAAAGCTTTCTATTCTTCTCCCCACAACAGAACACCCTGTGAGGTAGGTGGGCTGTGAGAGCTCAGAAGAGAGCTGTGACTAGCCCAAGGTCACCCAGGTGACTTCATGGTGGAGGGCAGAATCAAACCTGGTATTTCCAGATACCAGCTCCCTAACCACAAGACCAAGCTGGCTCACTTGGTCTAGTGAGGGCTGGATATAAGTGTGAATAAAAAAATTAAGAATAATGATGGTGACCCATGACTTGATAATGATTTTGCAGTGAGTGACTTTCAAAAATAAATTTACAATCTGTGTACTTTTTAGTGGGAAACAAGATAACCGTCCTTGGCAACTGCTGATAGAAGGGGCAGCCCGACACTTGATGGTTTCTGGGGAGGATAACAAACTGATTGCATATTTTGTGCATTATCACACACTGGAAAGAGGGCTTTTTTCTTGCTTGATCACGCACACACTCCAAAGATGAATCTTCCTGTCCCCAAACAAAGTAGTTTTATATATGGGGAGCAGTCTAAGGACTTGTTCACATGGAAGAGAAAAACACTCCTCAACTCTGCCCTGTTTAATTGACTGCAATATCTGGATGATCCTGTGGGACAGGATGTGTCACATGGAATCTTACCAGGAGCCCAGTGGCAGCTTTGCACTTGGATTGGAAGTCTTGTCGTATAACTAAATGAAATCTAAGAAAAAGAGAAAAAAGTCTTATAAGCATGTGTTTATGGGTGTTTTCCCACTAGCACTAAGTACCCACTAAGGACTCATTTGGCTCAGAGCAGGAAGATCCCATTTCTACTACAGACCCCATTAGAGCCACATTTGTTTCCACCTGTTCTAGGGAAATCCAAGGCCCTTTCCGCACTCAGCCTTATTCTGTGATATGTTGCAGAATAGGAGACTGCTGTCCATATGCTAGTGCTGACTATGACAGACCCTACCCAGGGCCTACCACAGTCTTCATTAGTATGTGGACAGCAGGCCCCTATTCCAAGATATACCCTGGAATAAGGCCCAGTGCGGAAAGGGCCAAAATCATATGGGTCCTTCAGGACCTATAATCTGGATTCCCTGTAGACCCCATTCAAGGGGTCTACAATGTGGTCTTCAGGCATCAAATCCAGATTATACAGAGCCTGTTTCCACCACAATCGGGCAATGGGGTCTATGGGCAGCTCGGGGGGGGCACCCATGGGGGGGGGTGCCCCAAAACTCAAAACTTCAAAGCCTGTGCACAAGCCAGCTCCAAAGTTGCCTTCAAAGAATAGCACAGGCTCCGAAGAGGACCCCATGCGAGAGCAATGCTTTTGTCAAAGGCTCTAGAGAATCTTCAAAGTTTGTGGCAGATTGCTCCAGAGATTCTCTGGAACCGCTCCAGAGGATTTTCAAAGAATCTCCGGAGTGTATACGGAAATTGCACCCCCTGTCCCCCAAAAACACCTGGGGTAACAGGCGAGCCCCATGTGGATAGATCCGGATTCACCACGTGGGTGCTCAGCATTTCCACTTCAAGCAAACTAGCACCCATTGCTATTGGTGCCAGACCACCCATGGAAACGCATTGGGTGCTTTCCTTAATCCAGATCTACTAGATCCGGATTAAGGGAAGTACCCATTCCTTAAATCCAGATCATCTTAGATCCGGATTAAGGGAGGTTAGTGGGGAAAACCCCTATATGTCAATAATTTGGGAATGGAAGCAGCTGGAAATTACCAATGGCATTCATTACTGATAAAATGGGGCGGAAATCTAATCTAAATTTCTGTCAGCTTTTCAGAATGAGTCACTACCACCAGAAACTCTGAAATACTTCTAATAAACTTTTAAATCCATTATCACATAGCAATTTGGAAAGTCATTGAATCAACAACTGGCTGCTGTTTCAAGAAGAAATTCAATTGTGAACTGATAGTAAAGGGTTATTAGGGGTAATAAATATTATTTGTTGGTAATAAACTTCATACAGAATATTTGTGGATATTTGACAAAATTGAAATGTACGATTTTGTTTCTTTTTAAAACTGCATATTATAGCTAATTTTATTGATGGATTTTGACATAAATAATGGACAAAATTTGTAATTGTACATGAAATAGCTCATAAGTGGTTTAGAGCTGTTTTCATAAATTAAGTAAGATTTTAATTTTAAATCCATCAGGTAGTATGCTATGAGATTAATCAGATACTTTATGTTTGTTTAAAACTCTATATTTCTATCCCAATGCTTCTAAAACAGTTATTCTACTCTGATAGCTTTAAAAATCTTTCAGTTTTAATAACGTTTCCTTCATTTTATTTGTTTACTTCTATTTCTATCCCACCCTCTACTCAGAGGTCTCAGGGTCGTCACAATAAAACTAAACAATTGAAATGAATGTACTAAAACAACACTTTATAGCAAAATCTGAGAAAGAACAGAGGGGGAAACATCCCATTTAAGAACACATCTTATTTAAGAAAGCTCACAGTCAGGGGACAGAGAAATACATTGTACATCTTTATCCTCACTCCATTTTTACTGCCTTCTCCACCACAAATGCACTGCTTTTGTCATAATGTCTGAAGACTGGAGTTACAAACAGCCCATTGCAAAAATAAACACTCTTGCCAGTAAAATAAAAAAGCAATTCAGTTTTAGACTGAAAGTTTAACAATAGCAATGTATGACTAGTCTTTTCTATTTCTAATTTTCGAAGTCATGGAACAGGAAGTTTGGATTCTACAGGTGACCTCCAGAGGCCACCACACCAGAGCAGTTCCCAGAAAACAGCCTTACAAAAATATGCAACCAGAGAGGCTCTTACCGTCTTTGGATTTGTTCTTTGCTCATGCAGAATGGTCCCGTATTCTCTGAGACCTGCTTTGACTTCTCTGCGTTACCTTTGACAAAGTAATTTGCCTCCACATCGGCAGCAACAGTATGACCAGACAGTGGCAAAACAAAACAAACTGGACTCCTCCTCTTCAGCTGTCCTTTAAATTCCCCAACCAACCTTAGTTCTGATTCCCGCATTCATGGGGGGGGGGGGCACACCCACATGCTTAACATAAGTGATAGCAGCCATTCCAATGCCACCATCTGTTGCGATAACACCGCAAGCTTTGGACTATGCAGATGGAGTTATTTTGGAGGAAGACTCCTAGTATCCATGTTGCCCAGTGGCACAAATCAAGTTTGAACCCCTATTGGAACACTGAGCGAGCAGCCAGCTTAAAATATAACACTTTCCATCACACTGCTGATGACTGCTAGTTCTTTCCCTCAAAGAGCTGAATATCATAGATACTTGGTATTTCAGAAGAAAAAGAGATAAGGCCATCATCACTGCATAGCTTTTGGTCTTTTTCTAGAACCTTTCCACAAAAGTCCTTAATCCAGATTAAGGATCCATACAGAACCAGAATCAAAGCCATATAGTTCTATACTTTAATGTAGATCTATGAGCCCTTGCCTCCTGGTAGTCTGTTCTGTCTTCATGAGACAGAGACAGATTCAGATTAAAGATGCCCTTAATCCAGACTTTGTTGAATTGGGTCTACATCTGGACCAGGATTCTACAGGTGACCTCCAGAGGTCACCACACACTTATTCTGGATCTTGGGAGGCATGCTAACAATATGCCTCCATACCTGGGGGGTTGGTTTTCAGTAGCATACCATAGCACTTCACCCAAAAGCACACACACACACAGGCTCTGAGGCTAGGAACTATCACTCCTAGCCTTTGGAGCAATAGTGGGGTGGCAGATACAAAGTTCACATGAGCTTTTTAGGTGCAGAGAGTAAATAAGGTAACTAATGTTTAACCAAATGAATGAGTCTATCAAAGCAAATTCACACCTGGGCAACACACAGGGTGGCAATAGGGCTGTTCACCCCCACTGTTCCTTTTTCTTAATGGCACAAGTGTGCAAATATGCACTTCTGCCTTGCTGGAGTTTATAAAGATGACTTCAAGACAAATGAGGTGGGAGGGTGTCTTAGTTTTTGCTAAGGAACTCATCGTCACTGTGGATAGCAAGTTCTTAATGACACTGGAGCTAAACAAGTTTATTCTCAAAGTGATGTTCTCCTCTGCCCCAACCTGCTGAAAAGCTGCAGGTTCTTTCAGTCAGGGTCTATGGCTGGCAAGCTGGGGGGCCCTTCTCCCCCATGGCAGCCAAGACAGAATGGTGGAGCAGAACTGTGGACTTCTGGTTGTTGTCTTTTAGGGAGGCAAACCAGGGCAAGGAGTCAAAATAAACCTGCTAGAAATCTAATTGCCTGTTTGTGTTGCACTAAAGTTTTATTCTATCCCACCCCAAAATGAGAATTTCACCTTTTCACAAGAACTCCCACAAGGTCAGGCATTGGCTAAGAGGGAAAGGAAAGTCTTCCCTCTGCCCACTTGTGAAAATCCAGACACCACTTCAAATAGTCCCCTTGTACAATCACATCTTGCAGATTTAAATGAGCTGCAACCGTCTCAGTGCTGGGATAGTCCAAATATAGGATGGTCCCAATTGGGGATGGTAGTCCAGAAAAGTAATGGAAATGCATTTCTAGGTGTGATCCCTTGGAACAAAGGAGACCTAAAAACTGATTAATCACTAGTTATGTGTGCAACCAACATTAACTTACAAAGCCCTAAATGGCTTGGGCCCAAAATATCTAAAGGAATGCTTCCACCCATATAGACCTGCCCTGATCCTAAGACCTGCTGTGGAGGCCCTCTTGGTTGTACTGATGCCTTCAGTGATTAAGAGGTTAGGAACATGTGGGAAGGCATTTTTGGTGATAGCCCCCTATAGCCTCCCCTGTGAGGTACCCTCGTTGTATATATTTAGATGTTTGGTGAAGTTGCACCTCTTTTCCCTGACCAATGACTGAGGAAACAGCATGCCCTCCTGTTGCAGGTACTGTTATCGTTTTAGCCAATTTTATCTGTATTTATAGCCATTTTATTGTGAGATAGAAATATAAATATATAAACATAAGAACACAGCCCTATAGGAGAAACCCCTCTTTTTGTCTAAATGTTTACATGATACAAGCACTGCTCATTTCCCACCTTCTTAGTTTTTCCTTGTTCCAGGCTGCATAATTTTCCTGTAGGGCAGAATAGTTCCTTTCATAGCCTCAGCAGAGGAAAAGTCCTTCCCAAGTGGCTTAGAGATGGCTTGGAAACAGTCCACAGGTGGGATGATTCACATGCCATTCTGCCCCTCCCCTGCTCTCTTGAACATCTTAAACTTGGAAAAGTGGATTAGTGGTGAGATGCAAACATAACTGCAACATATGGCTATCACTAAGGCACTTTAGGGTGTGTTTGCTACTTGTTAAGGCAGTGATGGCCAACCTATGACATGCGTGTCACAGGTGACACGCCAAGCCCTTTTGGGTGACACACATGATCACACTGGCACCTGGGCGTGTACTGCTTGCTTGTTCTTGAAGTGTACAAAATACCAACTTTCAATTGAAGATTTAGCAAATGAAATTCAGCAACAAAAGTCACTAATGTAAATAATTATTTATTTTTGTTTTTAATAAAATACATATATCAAAAATATAACTTTTTTTACTAGAGCTACAAATATCACAGAATTATGGATATTTCTAGATGTGACACCACACCCGAGTTAAGCTAGGTTTTCTTGCAAATGTTGGCACACCGAGCTCAAAAGGTTCGCCATCACTGTGTTAAGGCGTACAATACATTGTTTTAGCTGTTAAGAAGGGATAGATTAGATACCACTGTGAGCTCTAGCCTACTGCATTTTTAAATTAGGCTTGTAAAAGTCAGTGCAATTCATGGATAGGCAGTGAATCTATATTATTCTCTTTCTTCTTGCATCTAACCCTAAAATGCACATGAAACACAGGGCTATGGGTGATCAGTGGGTGCTTACTCTGATGGCTATGTGACTCTTGTATAGAATGCACAATGCCTCTAATGTTAGTTGCTGGGAGACTGTGAACAAGGCAAGTTGCTGTGCTAGTGGACCACTCATGCACTTCTATATGTACAGTGAGAACAGGATGCTGATCCAGATTGGCCAGAGGTCTAATCCAGTGGGATATTTGTTATGCGTTTATTGATTTAACCAGGTCAGTATCATTAGACACCAGTGGCCGCACAGGGCTTTCAAGAGGGGTCTTCCTGGAGATACCAGTATTGAACCTGGGACGTTTTGCAGGGAGCTATGCTCTATCTATTAGTTGCATCTTATTAATTGCCATTCCTAAATTTGCATTAAACAGCCTTTAAACTGATTCAAGTTTTCTTGAAGCCAACGGGATTCAGGTAGCTTAAATCCAAAATTAATTGCAAAAATGATAAATATTGAGAAAAAAATGTGAGTTGTCATATTAGGGAGCGTACATTCCCAGAGCTGAGAAACACATCCAGTATTGGTGTAGTGGATATGTTGGAATTAACTCATAGAATATTTCTTTAGACAACAATCAAGGAAGTGGGAGACTGCAGAATAAAGAGACTGGGAACTGGAAGCGTGTTGCTTCATTTGCCCCCATGTGGAGGAGTTTTTGTCTCTGAGATCAAAGATCAGCCCTTCCCTCTTCTTTCCATCTTCAGAATGATCTGGATTATGTGACCCTACTGTTGCCCTTTGAAAGCTGCTCCAGTGAGCTCAGCTGGGGTGACCTTTCCCAGCCCCTGTAGTTTCTCACGGGGAGGCAGAGACCAACCCAAGGGACCATCTTGGCTGACGTACAGCAGCATCATGCTCCAAAATCAGAAAGTCACTCAGCAGCTCAGCGATTAGCAAGAGAGCAGCAAGGGTCAACGGTGATGTAAGGCTCCTGGGCTTTGCCTTTCATGTCACCCACTGCTTTGTCTGATTCTTTGAAGCTGCTGCAGGAATCACATTCTGTCCATTGCTCTCCACACCCTTACTGTGCAGTTAGTATCTATTAACAAAAGCCAAAACTATTTATGTAAGGTTATCTGGGCTCGGACTCTAGACTGCCTGAAAAACAACAACAGTGCACAGACTTGGATGATTTGACAATATAATTAAATCTACTAGGAGTATAAATAGAAGTAGCATTGGTAGATGTTGCCTGCTAGAGATGGGAAAGAACACTTTTTAAAAAGTGGGGTATAAAAGCCAACTGTTCTAAAGGGAACAGCAGATTTGCATAACAGATATCTTGCCACTGGTCCTATTGCAACAAGGCTGTGTTTGGCTTGGTCAGCTACTTGAAAAATGGACTGAGGGGCTCTGTTGCTGTCTTGTTCTTCTGACAAGGCTGCTGAAGGTGTCAAGGCCTGGGTGTGGCCTGCTGATAAGGGGGGGGTTAACAAGGAGAGGGTTTTTAATACCTTTCCTGGTAAGGTTTCATAGGCTTCACACTGAATGGAAAGAGTGAAAGGGAGTCTGGAGTGAGGATAGGCATGAAAGGAAAAGTTGAAAGAGTTCTGATCTTTGGTCTTGCCCGCCTTTTCTCTTTGTGATCAAGCTGCATCGTTGTTTTTTTACTCCTGCTTAATCAAACTCCATCCAGCACTGAAAGAATATTAATCAGGGTTTACCTCCTCAGATGCTACACTTGACCACAGCTGGAATGAGGAGAGGAATGAATGGGTGATGCACAGCGTCTACTGACTAGCGTGTTTAGTTTCCATATTGTTTAGAGACTTTTGGATATTTTTCAGGAAATACCATGACTGCTTTAGCAGCCAGACTAATGGGGTGTTTAGCTTGCAAACTATGTTTGGGCACCTTTTGAATGCTTTGCTGGGATGCTATACATGTTTCTGCAGACTGACCAACAGGCATGCAGTGTTGGTAAACAAGATGGATTTTATTTTTTTTTGCTTCTGCCTCATTGTAGTCCCATGGAATGCTTTAGTAGGATAACCAGTGGCATGTTTAGCTGGCAAACAGTTATGGGAGTTTTTGCCTCCTCTATTTTGGAGTGATAACAGCAGGTGCAAGAACAAGCTGCATGACCAGCCTTTCAGACTGCAACTTCTGCCCAAATTCTTGCAGTTCTCTCATACCTTGGACTCATAGTGGAACTTGGTGCATCTAAGCAATGTGTGATTGACCATTGTCTCCAACTGTTTGAAAAGGACTGGTCAGTTGGACTGAATACACCTGATAAAATTCTACTTGCTGTAACAGAAGACCCTTCTAACTGAAATTCATGGTGTCTTTTGTAGCCTAGAAGTCTCAGAATCCTTCAGTGGGATAGGAGATGAAATGGGAGAAAGGAATAGACTGGAGTTTTAGGGGAAAATATTTCTCTACAGTTATTCCAGCAGGATCTTAAAGACCAATAGGTTGGTGAATTGAATGGCTCAGATTGCTATTGGCCAATGTTTGCTACCCAGAGGAAGGGGAAAAAGAAGGAATTCTGAGGCAGAAAAACAATCTAGAGACGTTTTCGCACGGGGCTGAACGGGACGTGTGGGAGACAGCTGCGGACACGGCATCCGCATTGCCCGAGTGGGGCTTGCGCTCCGACGTGTCCGCAGCTGTCTTTCTCGCGTTCGAAATGTAGAGCACTTTAAAGTGCTCTACATGCGTTCGAACGCGGACGAGCCGCCCGCAGGCGTTCGGGAGGAGAAGCATTCGCGCCTGCTTCTGTCTCCCGAACAGCTGCGGGCTCGCCTCCGACGCCGGCGCGGCTTCGACAATCAGCTGTTTGACAATCAGCTGATTGCCGATCTGCCTCCGCGGCTGTCTCCGCACCCCTGGCCGGCCTTTGCCGGCTAAGACAGCTCCCGGCGCTTTGAGCATTCGCACACAGACGCGCCGGAACGCGTTTACACGCGTTCTGGCGCGTCTGTGTGTGAAAGGTGAAAGCGCCGGGAGCTGTCTTAAGCTTTCCGCCTGAACGCGTTCCGTTTGGAACGCGTTGCAGTGTGGAAATCCCTTAGGGTACATAGGGTACCTTGTAGGCAGTGTAAAGGTGAACTTCAGCTTCCATAAGGCTTTGGAGCAGCATGAAAATAAACCTTAATGGGAGCAGGAAAATGTATGGATCTTCAGAGAAGCTGGGGCTTCTTGCTCTGGTTCCAGAAGGCAGGAGGAGACAAGTTTCTTCAGTTCTAAACTATTGGGCCAACAACAAACTTTGGGATGGGAACAAGGGAAAAGAGTATGCTCAAGGCTTCCAGGCACCAAAATGGCAAAGAGGCAGATACCTGTTGGTAGTCTGCACCTCTTCAGTAAGGTGGAATGGATGACTATGTCATTTCTCCTTCTTCAGAAATGTGATAGTAAGTTCAGTTATTGAGGGGCAAAAGACCACCTGACCTGTTAAAACTGGGGGGTAATTTTATACCTTCTTGTGTTACTAAAAACAGAACAAGCAGATAATTGGACAAGAGATGGTTTGAAGTCTGATAGGTGAATTTGAAATTTCAAGTTTAAAAAGATTGGTAACTGCGGAGCATTGGGTGTGGAGAGCAGAGGTGAAGTGATGGACCGATTTGCATTTTGTTTACAGATGAAATGTAAACTAGAGCATTGATATAATCAAGACTGGAGGACAACTCTAAACTAAGATAAGTGAATTTATAATATCTCAAAATTCTGTGCCAAATGTGAATTGAATGTTAGCCAACAAACATAGTCCAGTTTTTTAAAAAGGCAAGTGCTGGCTGGCCATTCATTTCCTGAGGATTTTCCTGTTTACGGCAAACTTCTTTTGGCTGAGAATGAAGTTGGAAAGGTTGAGAAAAACTCTCAGTTTAAGAAGAAGTTTGTCTTGCTTTTCTGAGGTACCTAACATAACCAATTATGTTCTGAACACCCATAAATCTGCACAATTCAAAGCCCATACATATGTGTCCTTTGTGTGTTACATGTTTACATGTATTCAGAATAATGTTCATAACAGAGATTAGAAGTAATTAAACAAAGTTGTCTTCCTGAATAAGGCTACTTTTGACATGACATGCTTTGGGTGATCAAGGCCCCAAGAAGCAATAAAATTGTGTCCTAGATATTGTTACAGGTGTTGTGACCAATTGTTATCCTATAAGGGCAGGATACAGGGGACACTTTGTGCAAACCCATGAAAAGGCCAAATCACCTTGTCTTTCTTCTCAAAATGCCTAGAATGGAAATTGAAGAAAGCATTAGAGGGCCAGTTTCTCTTTTAGGAGTCTGAGCCTTTCCAAATGTTGAGCTGTGGAAGCTCCAGGAATTCCAAGAACTCGGGTTCTCTGCCAAATACTTCAGTTCAGGATAGGAGTTCTGGAGTTCCTACTTTTCACATGTAGCAAAAAAAAAAGTGGTTTAAAAGTGTGGCTCCTGTGTTCTCACCCCTTCTCTAATCCACCATTTCTAGCCTAGAATATTTGAGAGGAAGGGAAAAATGCTGTGTGGATGATTCTGCCTATAATTGATCTTGGAGCTGTGTCAAGCTGTGGTCATATTAAAAAATGACTGTCCACCTCAGAGACAGGCATAAAACTCAGCCATTTCTGGCCTGGAATGGCCTGGTCACACCTACTGTTATGTGCTACCCCGTGCTGCCACCATAACCCCACTTCTGCTGCCATGCTGAAGCTTCATGGATGATGGATTCTCTTCACCTCATGAAATAAAAGATTCATGGATGGGTTTCTCCCTGGTCCACCGTGGTTGTGGTGGTGGCAGTGGGGCGGCAGTGGTGATGGTTTGGGGGTGACAGTGGCAGGGAGATAGTCCTAATGTTATGCTATAGAGAGAAGGTTTTTTTTCTCTACCTACCTTTGGCATACTGTGCATGATTTTGTATACTGCAATTAGGTCCCCTCTTAAACACTGTTTTCAAGGCTGAAGCAGTCTAGACATTGCTGCCTGTCATTGCAGTTTTATAAGGGAAGTGTTCCATCCCCTTAATCCACCGTCATTTCAGTACTCTTTGGGCACTGAAGCAGCACTTCTGGGATCCTGTGATGGAGGTAGGAGCTGTGCATGCAGAAACAGAAGGCCTGCTTGCACTTATGAAGGGACTGTGTGGCAGCAGCGTGACCAAAGGTAAGGGGTGGTGGTGGGAGGCCATGGGGGGACAGGGGGTTGTGGGGGGATCTGGCCTTGGCCAAAGCTTCAAACAAAGCTTAGTCAAATGCTGTATAAATTCGATTATAAATGAAGGCCTTATTCGATTTGTCCATGAATGCTTTTATTTGCACAAATTCATACAAATAACTGATAGCACTAAAAGTTGTGCACATCCCTAGAACATGTAGACACTCCATTGATTTTCCCAGTCAGAGTAATAACCCTGCCAAGGGTTAAAGTTGCATTTCCCTTGATCTTAGTGCTCTTATAGTAACCACCAATTTGCAATCACACTCAAAAGGACAAGAAGCATGGATGCCTTTAGAAAAAAAGAAAAGAAAATGGAAATTAAATGGGGTTGGAACAGATCCAAGGAGGTTTCCAGAGATGGGGAGACTGACAAGGAGAGGTAAAATGCTAAAATGTGATTGGCAGAAGTATACCCAATCACAGCGAAAAGAGGAGGAGAAGGACGGTCCGGATGGAGACAAGAAAGTACTTTTCACCAAACTACGGCTTGGAGACTGAAGGTGTGGACAAAGCAAGATGGTCTCAATGAGTGCATGTCCTGGTCATTTGTAATCTTGGTCCCCCAAGTGCCCTGATACAGATTTTTTTTGTGTGTGGTCTGACCTTGACCAAAGAAATTAAAGCAGCAAATCCCAGTTGCATTCAGCTTTGTGTGACTTATCTGCTTCTCATTACTCTTTTCTTCTTGAAGATATCCAAACAAGAAAGATAGATAAAGAGACAGTAAACAAAGAACTTTTCTTCCACATGGTTTAGGTCTGCTATGAAGGTAGCAAGACAAACTGACAGACCACGAAAACCTTCTGTGGTCTCTCAAAAGCTTCCATTTCCTGACATTCCAGAAAATATTACTACCTGGAGAATATTTGTTAGACATTTTTCACACTAAACTTTTCAGAAGTTATTTAACTTGACACTTAGAATGTTTACACCATCTTTCACCATATAATGTTTCCAAAAGGTTCAACACAATTAACTTTGCAAAAACAGCTTAAAGCAGCTGAGGTGGGTGTGTGTGTGACTGTATGACCAGGGATGCTCCACCACAGAGCATTCGCGCACTGCAGAGCCACTTCCATCTCAGAGTGGTCCCCGCATTTGATAACAGTGGAGCAATAAAAATACCAGGAGGGCTGATGGTGATCCTAGTACAGGCCAGAGTCAGCCTTCATACCTACTTCTATGCAAATGCTGCATGGGGGCATAGGGGCATGGCTGTGACTACGCAGTCATGTGCTGCATTGCCTGATTGCCATAGCAATGGCCCAGCATGCATGACTTTTGCCTCAGTGAGGTGGATGCTTCCAGGCAGCAGAGTTTGTACTTATCATGCTGCAGCATAAATTCTAGGTAAGTTTGGGACAGAGCTGGCATTTGCAATGTAAATGCTGGCCACCTTCCCTACACTTAACTTCCTTAGACACTGTACTGCAGAATTTAAGTGAGAAAAGGCCCAGAGTCTCTTGTGGTCACACCTAAGGTTTAATCCGGCTTCAGTCCACTTTCAGAGGGAGAGAACACAACAACAAAGTGATGTAATTTTATTTCCTCATTGGGTGCGTCTTCATGGCATAGTTATCTCGAATTCAAAACGTTTTGAGTTCGCGCAGTTCAGACGGCACTTCAGATTAACACGGTATTTCCGTGTTAAAGGACGTTATCCCGATTAGAAATAAATCCTGATCTCAACAGGTCTCACTCCGGATCGGGCGTCGATACGTGTTTCCTTTTTAACTGTGTGGACAGTATCGTTCCGGGATGAGATTCAGTGTTAAGGCTGTCCCGCCCCCCCAATCGCACTGTAACCAATGGCTGAACGTATTAGAAGCAGGTCATGTTTAGGGTTTCCTTCATTGAAAAAATCCACCCTCAAACACCCACTATAAACCTCCAGTCCTTAAAGCTGAAACACTGTATCAATCTAAGCACTTCACACCTTTAAAACAATGTTGCAATTTCGCGCAATTTCAGACCTTTGAAGGTTCGGAACAGTCGCTTTCAGCCCCCTTAAGGGTGAGAAGGCTTGTCAGCCACTTAGTCCCTTGAAGGGTGAAAACAGAATGTCAACCGCTTTGAGCCCCCTCTAGGCTACTTTGCCTCTGCCTGTGGTCACACCTAAGGTTTAATCCAGTTTCAGTTCACTTTCAGAGTGAGAGAATACACCAGCAAACTGACAAGCTGGTTTTCTTTCAGGGTTAATAACTCAGAAAATCCACCTTTAGACTAGATAATGTGGAAAGAAAACTACTGGTCACTTTGCTGATGTGTTCTCTCACTCTGAAGGTGGAGTGAAGCTAGATTAAACCTTAGGTGTGACCACAAGCCAAGGTTTTAATCCAGCTTCGGTCCCTGTGAGGTGGGGGGGCGGAGTTCCTTCCCGGCCACGGGGGGGAAGAGCAAGCGAGGAGCCCCCTTCGCCCTCTTATCCACCCCTTGGCTCTCCTCCTCTGCGGGGCAAAGTGGCAGCAAAGCGGGGGAAAAGCGGCGGCGGAGCCCCAGGGAGAAGCCGCTAGCGCCGCAGCGCCGCAGCGCCTGGATGAATGGATGGATGGATGGATGGATGGATGGATGGATGGATGGATGGATGGATGGATGGATGCCACCGCTGCCGCCTCCGCCGCCGGCTGCTCTTCCCTCGGCGCGAGGCTGGAAGGAAGGAAGGAAGGAAGGAAGGAAGGAAGGAAGGATGCACTTGCTGAAGTTCCATGCTTTGCACAACTGTCTTTATAATAATGCTACCCCATACCAAACCTCCCAGAAGGAGAAGGAATTGGCATTTCTCACCCATTTAAGGTGACTCAAAGAGGCTGACAAAGCTTCCATTCTTCACCCCACAACAGATGCCCTGTAAGAGCTGTGACTAGCCCAAGGCCACTGAGCTGGCTTCACGGAGGAGGAGGAAGAAGAGTTGGCTTTTTTACCCCACTTTTCTCACCCATTTAAGGAGGCTCAAAGCTGCTGACAAACCTTCTCCTCCCCACACCCTGTGAGAGCTCAGAAGAGAGCCATGACTAACAACACTTCTGCTTGACTAAATGGCCAAGCACCAGAGCATGAGAGTGTTTTAAAGATCTCATGTGGGCAGCATTTTCATACAGTTTAAAAAAGAAGTGTCTTTTTTTGCCTTCTGCCCCAGATTGGGCATCCTTTGTTTGGGGGTGGCAGTGCCATGCAAGCCCAGGAGGAGTGGGTGGTGATGCAATGGGAGGCCAGGGGCAGCCTGCTTCAGGATGGGAAGTGGAATCTAATCTGGAATTCCCAGATAAGATTCCAGTTGCCAGGATATTAGGGCAAAGCGGACCATGGATAGGTGACCACTAGGAAATCCAATAGGGCAGGATCAATCATGTCCCAAAATCCTGCACCGCACTACCAGGCCTGGCCATGGGTCAATAAAGTTCTGTGCATGGGGAAAGTTCTGATCTCTGTTACTTTCAGAATGAGAGAATATGTGGTCACACCTAAGGTTTAATCCACTTTCAGTCCACTTTCTCAGAGTGAGAGAATATATCAGCAAAGTGGCAAGCTGTTTTCTTTTAGGGTAAAATTCACCTCTGGGAGAGATAATGTGGAAAGAAAATTACTGGTCACTTTGCTCATGTTTTCTCGCTCTGAGGGTGGACTAAAGAAACAGCTTTTTCCTCCCCACGTTCAGGCAAAGTTATGGCTTTAATATGTTTAATATGAACACATTAAAACCAATGTGTTGTGACCCGCACTGAGAGCCTTGTGTATAGAGTGGGATAAAAATATGAATGAATGACACCCCACCACATCCACCCTATGCCTCTTTAATGTTTAAAGCCCCGGTCCTTTGATACAGAGCTGTATTGAAATTGCGGAAATTTGCAACATTGATAATCAGGAGTGTACCATATACACCGGCTTTGGGAGGGCGGGAGACGTGAGATGCTCATGCAATGTCTCCCACCCCCCAGATACCCCCCTTCCTCTCTCTCTTTGGGAAAGGGGGGGCTTCTTAGGAACCCCTCCCTCTCTCCTCTCTCTTTTTGGGAAAGGGGGGCTTCTCAGATACCCCTCCTTCCTTCCTCCCTCCCTCTCTCTTTTTGGGAAAGGGGGGCTTCTCTCACTTTAGAATCCCGTCTGTGCAAGGACGACACCCCCCCTTTGCTAGTCCCCCCCAAGACTCTTTTCCTTGGTGCCTTAGCAATGCCTCCCTTCCCCTCCCCACCCCCACCCAGCTGCTGCTGCCCCCTCTCCCCCCATCCTCATCTTCCTCATGCCGCAGCGCCTGGATGAATGGATGGATGGATGGATGGATGGATGGATGGATGGATGGATGGATGGATGGATGGATGGATGGATGGATGGATGGATGGATGGATGGATGGATGGATGGATGCTGCTGCTGCTGGGAAGGGGGAGGGTGGACTGGGCAGGGAATTCCCGGCGGAGCATGACGCAAAGAGAAGGGAGGGTGGGATCCTGGCAGGGAAAACCAATCACAGGAGAGAGTGTGGGCAATGGGCAGGAGGACAGTGCTGCCATGTGGACTCCGAGTATTGATCCCGCGTTAAGGCTGCCATCGGAACCGGATCAACTTGCAAGTCGTCTGGACAGCTTTGTTCCGTTTCTTTTATTTCGAATTCTTTAAACTGAAATAACACATGCCATGAAGACGCGCCCTGAAAGTGTTGTCACTTTGCTGATGTATTCACTCACCCTGAAAGTAGAATGAAGCTGGATTAAACCTTAAGTGTGACCACAGCTCAAATTTGGAATTATGAAAAATACCATTTACTCTACCCCAGAGATTTTCATGTTCCAGAGTGATATGTGGCTAACTTCCTTGAATGATTTAGCTCAACAATAGTTATTATCTGTGGTTTTTCATTAGACCTTAAGAGGGATCTAACAAACTTAAAAAGAACACAGATTTCTTATCTTCTTGATGAACAGAATTTGTGAGGCAGTGGAAAAATGATGAGAGTTAGGGAACACTGTGACTTTTCATTTCTCTGCCCTCACTTGATTCCCAGATCAATCTGCTTTGATAATCAGTTTGGGAAAGTGAGGATCAGATCCATGAGTTCCATAATTTGGATTCACTACTTCTATTTCCCATGTTTGAGTGTAAGCATACTAGTATGTACCTTGGTATGGAAGTAAGTGATAAAGAAGAAAAGTGGCTACAAATGCCAAGTATGGAGAAAATACATTTCCTACTCTTATGATGACATTAAGCCCATATAATTGTTTGAAGACAAAATGGAGGACAGTTGGTCTATCCACCTGCTTTAAACAACTGTCATGCAAGTCAAGAACGGGGATTTATTTATTCAAGAATCAAGCTATTTATAGTCCCCTAGGAATGAACAGGCTACATCACTTCTTAGGAAGGGATATATGATGTTCAGTTGTCCATTGCCTGCCATATTTCTCTTATGTTAACCACAGAACAACTGATATCTGCTGTGCAGCAGCTGTTCTCAGAAGTGCTATGCAAAAAAAAAACCCCTCCTTTCAGCAAGGGAGATTTGAATATGGCTTTCTGGTGCCAGAAACTTTTACAGCTGTCTCTGTAAAAATCTCACCAAGGAGTATGTGTTCGACTTGCAGACAAAGGTGTTCAGATGATGAAATACTACCTCACTTGGAATGTCCTGGGCTTCTCCAAGAAGATTTACCTCTTCTGAACAACAGTTTGTAAGGTGGTAGACAACAATACACGTTTCAACAAGATTTAGAACAACTTTGTTGCAGCTCTAGTTGTGTTTCCATATAATTTTTCACCTAGATATACCGGAGAAGAGTCCTGCAGTGTCTGCACCAGGCTGGTAAGGTGGTCCAGTAAATCCCTGGCACATCTTAGACCTATTTGCACTATGGTCTCTAGTGCTTAATTAGTGGAATCCTGGGGAAGACCTACAGCCTCCAAGTGGGCTCTCCCTCCTCAGAAGTTCAGCAATCATTGATTAGGTGTGGAGCACTAAATTGTGCTGCACCCATTAACCAATGTTAATCAGGGATTTACCTGAAGCATCCAGCACCGTGACCATCTGCTCTTGCCGGTGCTTCAGGGTCGTTAGAGGTGCACAGTGATGCTTGCTGACTTGTTTTCTCTTCCCTTCCTAATAAACCCTAGCACTGAGTTTGCTCTTTTCTAAGGCAAGGAGAGTAAGGAAGGAATCGTTAGCAAGACGTAAAGAGTTGGAGGAGAGAGATTATTGCAAAAGTAGTATCTTTTGGTGAAGAATCAGGACGAGGCGGATGATATACAAAGAGTGAAGAGGTTAGTGAGGTACTTGAAGGTGCAAAAGATAAAAGTGATTTATGAGTTGCAAATGGAATCAGGACAAAGAACCCTGTCCAACTTGGATATTGTGGAAACAATGGCATTGTTTTATGATAAACTGTATCAAGAACAGCAAGTAGAGGTGGGAGATATATTGGCGGATAGACAACTTACCGAAGAACAGAGGAATATTTTGTGTCTGAAGTAACAGAAGAGGAGTTTAAGGAGGTAATTAGGAGTTTGAAACCAGGAAAAACAACAGGACCCAATGGATTCATAATGGGATTTTATAGGATGTTTTATACTCTTCTGCTGCCAAGATTGAAGGTGTTGTTTAATGATATTTTAAAACACCAAACTATTCTGGGGCCTTGGAAATGGTCAACAATGATAACTATTTTGAAACCAGACAGTGATGGGACCCTATCAGGTTCCTATTGTCCCATTACACTTTTGAATAAGGACTACAAGATATTTATGAAAATACTAACTCTATGTTTGCGGGCTATGGTGACTGATATTATAAAAATGGATCAATATGGATTTCTAAAAGGATGGAAGATATCAGACCCTGTGAGAAATATTTTTTAATGTTATACGATGCAAAGAAAAGGCAGAGAAAGGTCTGTTTTCTGAAGTTAGAGGTCAAAAAAGCATTTGATTCTGTGAGTTACAAATATTTTATAGAAGTCTGTAGGAGGTTCGGATTGGGGGAGGTTATATGTAAAAATGTGGAGGCTGTGTATGAAGGGAATACAGCAAAATTGTGTGTGAACAGGATATTTTCAAGAGATATATTGATAAATTGGGGAACAAAGCAGGGGTGTGCACTCTCCCCTGTTTTTTTCGTGTTGGCTTTGGAAACACTGGCTAATATCATAAGAGCAGATGGAGCATGGGAGGGATATCGTGTGGGTACTGAGGAGTTAAGCTTGAATTTGTTCACTGATGATGTGATTATAGTTCCTAACCAATGGAATTGGTGACGGCTGTTATAGAAAGTGCTGAAGGATTTCGTAGAAGGTCTGAGCTTTGGATAAATTTGAGTAAATCAGAAATATTGTATCTTGGAGTCCCTCCTAGAGAACAAAAATTTATAAAGGATACTGCAGGGTTGAAACCAGGGCTGAAAAAGATGAAGTATCTGGGAGTTTACATTATGAGGAACATAAGTTTGGACCCACAAACTATAACATGACTTGGAAGAAGATTGGTAGACAGGGGAATGATTGGAAGTGAAAATATTTGAGTATAGTGAAGAAGATAACGGCAATGAAGATGTTTATTGCTCTATCTTTTTCAAACTATCCCTGTATTCCTTGCTCCTAGGTCAGAGGGGTGAGTAAAATTGGAAAGGATGTGTAATGATATTAGGACTGGCTCATTGTTCTTTTGTGGGAATAAATGTATATGGTTGGAACACCTGATAGGACTTATGAATACTACTATGGTTATATGGCGGAAGTGGAGGTGAAAATTGGTAGCAGGGCTGTCACCGTTTACTCTTATTATGCATATTAATGCAGGTGGGACTGTAATTAATGAAAGGAGTGTAGAGAGGTTGACAGAGGCTGGAATATAACATATGAAAGATTGTATGGTTGCACATAATAGACCGGTGGATGTTTTGGTCGTGGAAAATTGGTTGACTGCTTACACAATCTGTCATTATCTGAGAACTAATAATGTAAAAGATGTTATCCTGAGGGAAATGATAGGGTTAGTACTATCTATAATATCTGTACTTTTTTTTTGAAAATGTTAAGGGAACAAGTAGTAAGATTTATAAATTGCTATTGGAAGACGATAACAATCTACGGATAGTGTTAGAGTTATGGCAATCTGACATGACAGTGGGTGTGTCTACATGACAAAAATACTCCGGATTTAAGCTTGTTTTGCCTCGGAGTCTCTCCATGCACAGCTTTACTCCGGGCAACATCAGGTGTAAAGGAGGAAAATCCGCAGCAGAAAGCCCCCCATTTAAACAAGACTACATCTGACTTAGGGGGAAACAACAGATTTTCCTGGGAGCATGGAGACACTTTCTCCACATCTTCTCCCACATTCCACTGAATTTTTAGGCATTTTTTATCCCTGCAGAAGAACTGGCTGTCAGAATCCTTCATTCAGCTCTTTCAGCACACAAGCAGAGCTCTGAACTGTCACATTGTTTCACTTGGAGGGGGAGAGAGATTTTGTGCTTGCTAACAGGGAAAGGTGATACTAATTATCATTACCAAGGAGATTGTTTCTCACCAAGCAAATCTCTCTCAAATCCGACACATGAGGCAAGCAAAAAGAGACCATGGAGATGCGCCCAGTGTCTGAACAGGAGATGGAACAGGAGGTTTTGGAGCTGAAAAAAATCAGGAATATTCATATAAAGGAAATGAATTTTAAAATGTTGCATAGATGGTATAGAACCCCTGTATGTTTATCTTATATGTTAGGAGTGGCTTTGCCGATGTGTTGGCACGTGTGGACAGAGAGAAACCTACTTGCATATGTGGTGGATAAGTCCAGAAGTTGTACAGGTTTAGACTGCTATGTGCAATAAGTGTCAAGATATAATTAACCTCCCAGTTAGGCCATATCCAGAATTATGTCTTTTACAAGTATATAGGGATCAAACAATACCAGTTCAACATCAGTATTAACTCAATCAGCTGTTATGGGGTGCTCTTTTAGTTATAGCATGGGGCTGGACAGATAGCCAGAAATGGATGTTAGGGCAGGGGTCGGCAAACTCATTAGTCAAAAGAGCCAAATATCAACAGTACAATTATTGAAATTTCTTTTGAGAGCCAAATTTTTAAAACTTAAACTGTATAGGTAGGTACATTGTTATTCACTTAATTAGGGTACTCCTAACCTGGAAGAGCCACACTCAAGGGGCCAAAGAGCCGCATGTGGCTCCCGAGCCGTGGTTTGCCTACCCCTGTGTTAGGGAATTGGTACAGGAAGGTATTGGAATGATATAAATTTGATATTTCATTATATTACATACCATTACACATGGGGGAGAACTCCTGGTGGGTTTTGAGAGATGATGGGAAAGCCTTACTGACATACATGGACATCACACCTCCTCAACTGAGCAATGGGATATGGGTGATACATAGATTGTACCATATTTTGGAAGAGAAGGGGGGATGAGGGTCTAGGGGTTGATTAAGAATGTTGTCAGTATTATACTTTGTTAGTTTGATGTATTATTTTGGTGTAAAAAAAAGAGAGAGAAGGAATTTGCTCTTTTCACTGTTGCTTCATACTGGGTCAATGTCTTCATGGAGGTCCCCACCAGAATGTCAGGGTTCTGTCCTGGGCTCATCGCAGAAAACTCAAACCCCAGATAGACCACTTTAAGCCTTCTTCAGTCCCTCTTCAGGTCTGACTGCTTATGCCTTTTCATTTCTGTTTTATTTGTAGGCTTTCCACCCCCCCCCCCTATTTCTCATTCCTGAATGGAAAGTCCACAAATAAAATGGAAAGAACTGAAAAGGTTTGAGCGATCGCACCTGAAGGTAAACTGAAGAAGGTTTAAATTAAAGGTGTGACCACAGCCTTTTACCAGCTGACAAAGATACTTCACAGGTTCTTGTCATGCTGAAATACAGTATTGAAATAAACAAATATAAATTGAAAATACAAGTAAAAATCATTTTGGGTCTTTCCCTCTGGAATGACAGATGATAGAGCTCCACCAACTCTATCAAACTGACAACCTCATTAAATTTGCCTGCCTTAGCCAGTTTTCCTTTCTCCTTTTGTCTGTGGGACAGTCAAGGCTCTGTTTAATACCAGCCTGCCCCTCTTGTGGTCTGCCATGTGGCTGTTAGCAAATCCAAGCAGGCTGAATGCTCTTGCATCAAGTGTTAAGGCTCCAAAATCTAAAGTTATCTTGTGACTAGAAGCAGCAGCTGAAGTTCCTAGGTGCCTCTCCTCTGTTCTGGCTAATCTTACGCCCATACAAAAGGCGTTTTGTGGCAATAAGCCTGGAATTCCTGGAGCAGCAAGATGGGGAGAAGGAAAAACCCACATCTGATGAATAAACCGAGTCTCAGAGGGCTTGCGTGCAATGGGCAGCAACAGCTGGCATAAACAGGTGGCCCCAGGCACTGTGGATCTCCCCACTTCACCCTCTCTCCCTCCTTGCGCTCAGGAGATGCCGACTCGTTTGGGAAAGGCTGAGGAAGGAGAGCAGATGGTGGGGACCTAGAAAAAGCAGCTGGCTGCTAAAAGCAAAAGCCATAAAGCTGGCTTGATGAAAGGGGCAGTTGAGGAGGATGGGATCCACCAGGCCGGGAAGTGTGACAAGGAGGCAAGCAAGGCAGAGTTGGCTAGGGTATGACAATGCAATGAGTGACGTTCTAACAATATGCAAGGCCAACATGAGAAGTATAATTGTGGGTTTTGTGGGTGTGAATGTGTTTTTTAAGCTTTGTTGAGAATGCATTGCCAATTGGAAATCAAATGGTGGTGACATTGTCTTGTGTGGCATTAAATGCCATGGGCATCGCATGGCATTAATTTTCTTGCTTTCATTCTAGTCTTACAATTCAGGTAGCTAAGTTAGACTGAGAAGCATTGACTGGCCCAAGCTTGCCCAGTAATATTCCACAGCCAAGTAGGGATCTGAATTCTTGGAGCACCAATTCCCAACTACAGCTGGTTTGCAAGCTACTGCCTTTTGACACAGAAACAATCTGATCACAGTGATCCATACTGATAACTTTGAGATTGGACTACTGCAATGCACTCTACATGAGGTTGCCCTTGAAGACAGCTTGAAGCTGCTGGTGGTGCAGAATGCAGCAGTTATACTGCCAACTGGCACTGCTGGCTGGACACATATCACACCGGTCCTAAAAGAGCTGCACTGGCTGCCTATTTGCTACTGAGCCCAGTTTTAATGTTAATTTACAAGGCCCTAAATGACTTGGGTCCTAAATATCTAAATGAAAGCCTCATATACACCTGCCCATAGCTAAGACCTGTCAGTGAGGCCCTCTTGTTGGTCCCAGCACTTTCAGGAGTTAAGGGAGGTGGGAATACAAGTTATAGAATAATCTCTCCTCTGAGGTGTATCAGGTATCCTCACTGTATGTATTCAGATCACTAGTGACCTGAATTCAGACATTCCTCTTCACCCTGGCCTTTGGCTGAGGGAACAACATCACCTCCCCATGTAGGCACTATCACAATTTTAGCTGATCAGTTTTAATTATCTTATTGTGACCCACCCCAAGACCTTCAGGTATAGGACAGGATATAAATATAAATACATAAATGTTTAACACTTTAGCCCCTTCAATATAGATTTTCAGAAAAAACAAAAACAAAAAACACCACCTTCATAGACCTGAACCATGGCAGTTACATCCACACAGGCATTATTTAAGTAAGGTCTTCTCAACTAGATATTACCTTAGATCTGTTCAACTGGGGCTGCTGAAGTTTTTTGTATGAAGGGCCACTACTTTGTCTGGGGGTTGCTCCTGATGATGAAAAAACCTGAAAGTGAAGGGTGCTATTTATTTATTTCCTACCCTATACCCGTAGGTCTCAGGGCGGGTTACAAGTTTTAAAACAGATTAATGATATCCATAAAAACACTTAAAAATATCCAGCATATTTAAAAACATATACTAAATACTAGAATACTAATATCTATGGGGGGGGGGGAATGCTCACACAAGTGCCTGTGCTTGCACTTGCGTAGTGAGCTTTGCCCCCCGCACTTGTGTGGTGGGCATTTTGCTCAAGAAAAAAACCTGGAGCAAGCCTTGACCAAGATAATCAATATTGCTATTCCAGGAAAACCTGGGTTGGGATTCCCCCCACCCATAATAGCAGTATTCTGGAATTTCACGCATGTATCCCAGGACCGTGTTGGGGTTGTCTCAGATACTTGTGGCAATCCTAATATGGTGTGGAGGTAACCCCAGGTTTTATACTGTGTCTGGATGCAGTCTTGTGTTGCACTCACATTTATTTATTTACATTTTTATCCCACCCTATACCCTGGGGTCTCTGGGCAGGTAACAACATTTAAAATCAAACATTATTTAAAAAAAAATAACAGCATGTATTAAAACAATAGCATCCGCAAGTGGGAAGGGAAAGTGTATCCCCATTTAATCAAAGGCCCAGGGCAAAGAGGTGCGTCTTCACTGCCTTCCTAAAGGTGTTCATGAAGGAAATAGATGCACCTCAAGGGAGAGACTATTCCATAGCCTAGGGGCCATCACCGAGAAGAGTCTCTCCCAGGTGCCCACCCCCTTTTGTTGCTGAGGGTGGTGGGACAACCAGGAGGGCCTCCCCTCCAGATCTTAAGTCATGGGCAGGTTGATTTGGGAGTAGGGATATGCACAAATGCTTTTTTTTTTTTCATTTGCATTTGATTCAAATTGAAATTCAAAAATCCAGATTTTTGAAAATCTGATTCAAATCCAGATTATCCGGATTCGTATTTTCAAAAATCCTATTTGAATCAAATGATTCGAATGTTGGGAATGTTTGCATCCCAATTTTATCATGTTTTTGTGTACTGTTTGCATCCTGTATTATATGCACAAATAGACCCGATATTTGGGTGCGGTATATGACATTGAATTCAGTCGAATCATTTGAAAATCCATATCAAATTTTTAAAAATCCGGACATGACCCAAATTTGGATTTTTGAAAATCCGATTCAAATTCAAATGTCGAATAGGATTTTTGAATTTTCAAATATCCGTGTGCACCCCTATATGGGCATAGGCATTCTTTTAGATACTTGAGGCCCAAGTTTCAGTCTACTTTCAGAGTGAGATAATGTATTGGCAAAGTGACAAGTTGGCTTTATCCAACTCAGAAAATCCACCTTTGGGTTAAATAAAGTGGAGGTGGACTGAAGCTGCATTAAAACTTAGGTGCCAATGCAGGCTTAGTGACTTTTCACTGTTTCACACCTTCTTGCCATTTGCTGGCTTTCTTTGAGTGCTTTCTAATCATCAGGACACGGGAAAGGTAACCAAATGGAAAAGAGAGTGAATGTGTAGTTGTAACATCTACCCAGAAGATAAAATTTCAGCAGCTCTTGTCTGCACAAGTTAAATCATTGCTGTTTCAGGAGTAGGAGCCTTGGGTCCTTTTCCATCTGGCCATTCTAGGCACAGTTATGGGAACCAACAGGACTGAAGAAATAGGTGGTGCACAAAGAGGGACATGCATAGACAAGTCCAGGGCTTAAGAGATGATGGTGTGGAGACAAGAGGAGGTGAGTTCTAAGCTGGTCTCTCAGACTTTCCCAAGGGTGACTATTGAGGGCAACTACTTAGTTTTGGGGCTATATGTTAGACAACTTCAGCTGCAGCTCCAGATAAGGACAAAGGGGCTCTGTGTCTGCAAACAAAGGATGCTGTGCAGCAGTCCCCAGAGGCAATGTGGTTCATTTCACTGTAAGGACACATGTCAGGGCATGAAGTAGTGATCTGAGAATTGCTCCTTGCCCACAGCTTTCTGGCTGTCTTTGATGAATCCCCCAGGTGGGGGAATTTGAGAAGGCTGGCCACCTTGAGTATCTGTCAAAGCTACGGATATAGAAAATAACAAACTGAATGGGAAATGTTTTATGGGCCTGTTTGCACTTACCACTTCACAGCAGCTCCAGATGCTCCAGGGGAGGCCCATCCACACACTGCGCTATCCTGAAGCATCAGGGAGCTCCCTCCAGCTGCCCCAATAGTCATTAGTTGTGGGCAAATAAATTGTCCACAGCTTGATGGGAAGCAACTGGTGAGCTCCTGGTTGCAGTGGTCACATCATGTTCCGGGTTTGAATGCTGTGAGCAGGTGAGGTGGGGCATTTGTGGCTGTGCAATCACATGCCACAGGCTAATTGCCATGGCAACATCTTTGCACAAGCCAGCTGGGCTGGGCCATCTGCACTAAATGCTGATGGTTCAGTTGGTGAATGTACCAACATGTTTAGTCTGGATGCCTCCCTCTGTGACTGATCTTCACCTGACTGGAATGGCATAATAATACCATGATAATAGTTAAATGAAGGGGATACTTCGTTTTGTTTTTCACAGAAAGGGCCTGTTATCACTTACCATTCCACTGAGGTAAGTTAAAACAGGTCCTTTCTGTGAAAAACGAAATGAAATATCCCCTTCATTTAATTATTATAATTTTTAAAAGGCAAAGTTCTGCCACCAGGCACTTTTAACCCATAACAATTACATTGGGAGTAATTTAGCTGTCTTTTAAAATCCATTTTACCCGCTTAACCTCAAAGATACTGGAACACTGGTGGGTGAAATCTATTATCCAACTGAAACTTCTTCAGAATTCTGCATTCTTTCATACCACACCTACACTATTTAATCAGTTTTCTTCCCCCATAGTGTGAGAACATCTGAATTTATCTTTTGCAGCCAAGGGTTTGCAAGAGGAATGATAATAAAAACTCCCAGGGCCATTATCTTCATGCCTACTTAGAAACAAAATATCATTGCATTGAATGACAATTGATGGCCAGTTGACTCTTAGTAAGACTGTTGTTTCCCTTTCCCTATTAGGTTGTCTGGGAAATTACCTCTGTTCATCAATGTCATTGCTACTCCATGATCCAAGGATTCCTATGATACATCCACAAAGGACAGGGCCAAATAATTCTACAGAAGCAATCTTCCAATAACAGTGGGTTAGAATCAGCAATGTAGGAGTTTGTTTTTTGGCCAGGTGGCAAATGACACTCTTTTGGTTGGCCTGTGTAACTCTTCACTGTCCACTTTTCAGTGTCTAGTTAAAACATTTCTTTTCAGCCAGTTAGAGCTAGCTATGTCTTCCCTCTCATACCATCACTTTTAAACCGGACTCCATTTTATGTTTTTTTACATTTCTCTTAGAGACTTTATCAATACAATACAATTTAATTATTCAAAGGATAGGAGTTTTTAACTAGACTTCGCAGTTCTTGCTAACCTGCAATCAAATTATTGAGTAGATAGTAACAGTACAATACAAAGGAAGGTTCCCCTTTTTAAAAAACAAAGGTACTGAACATGCTCATTCCCTTTGCTTTTTTTCTTCATGCAGGTAGGATCTGCATGGCCCTCCTGCACCATGTCAGGAGGATTCTGGGTGCATGGTGTCCACTTGGCATTACGTTCCAGAAGGGAGCCAGGCACTCCTTTGGCATGCAGTATTAGCACATTGCCTGTACCTGGTTTGTTCCTAGAAACAGAAGCTGCACCCAGGTGTGGCCTGTTTGTGAAGCAGAAAAAGTAAAGGAGCAGCACAAACCCTGTTCTGAGTCCAGTTGCATGTACAAGGACCCCAAAACAGACAACTTCTGGGCCACTTCCAGAATCTGACAGGATGTTCACTGTGTGTAACATTGATGCCGGGGAACTTTTGTCCCCTGGCCTCAAAGTTAGGCCAGGTTGAGGTGTCTGTCACAGTCATCCATCCCACTCCTGGGCAAGAAAAAGTGCTCCAGCCCATTCTGATCCTACAGAGGTCTTTTCTGTACAAGCCATGGCTGCATCCATACATTGCTTATTTATTTCACAATTCTGGTACATCCAGATAAGGTGGGATAAGTAAGTGACATATGGATGCAACCCATATGGCATGTGCAGAAACTGCTTCTGTCCCTCACAAATGTCACGGGACCTTTTGGTAACATTCGTTCTTTGATGCTTTTCTTGCAAATATGGATTGATCCTGTTTTGCCTTTATAATGTTTTCCCCAGTTCCTGTCTGTTGTGCCTTCATATCCAAGTCTCTCTAGATCAGTGATGGCCAACCTATGACATGCGTGTCACAGGTGACACGCCAAGCCCTTTTCAGTGACACACCTGGTCACCCTGGCACCTGGGCATGTAGTGCTTGCTTGTTCTTGAAGCGTACGAAATACCAACTTTCAATTAAAGGTTCAGCAACAAAAGGCACTAATGTAAAGAATATTTGTTTTTGCTTTTAATAAAATACATATATCAAAAATATAACTTTTTTACTAGAGCTACAAATATCACAAAATTATGGATATTTCTAGATGTGACACAGCACCCGAGTTAAGCTAGGGTTTCTTGCGAATTTTGACACACCGAGCTCAAAAGGTTGACCATCACTGCTCTAGATTCAGAACAATGTTTGGTAAGTGTCAGTAAAAGCTGATGAAACAAAAGTGAAACATGGTGAAGGAGGGGTGAATTGATCTACATGGCATGTTTGAAATTGGTACATTCTAGTAACTGCTTTGGGATGGCAGATGCTGAAATCAGCTGTTTTTCCTATGAAGCTATTTCCAACTGCTGCTTTTATTATGCTGAAGTGACAACTTATTTTTAATGCCAAGGCATTCTGGGAAGAGCTTTATTAGTGATGGCACCCTCAACTGTCTTGAATTCCTTCCCAGTTACCTCCATCCATCTGCAGCCTGTATGTGAGCAAATGTGTATGGTAGAATTCATCCAATTACGTAGTCCTTGCTTTGAGCAGAGGAACCTATACCTTCAGCAGTTGTATGGATTTCCTGGAAGCTTATTCTATCCAGCTGTGAGCCACTTCTTGCCTAAAAGCACAGGAAAAAATGTTGGCCTCCTACAGAAGTTTACCCAAGAGCGTGCCTTGTGTGGTCCATGTCTTCTAAGCCCAGTATGTCGAAATGAGAGGGTTTTCTCTGCTTCCTTGCCCTTCTTGGCAATCCTGATGTTTCTGAAAAAATTCTTTGATTTCCCCAGAGTGGCTCATGAGCTTTCATCAAACAGCACCCCAACTGAAAAACTGCAGAGAGGCAATGGCCAGGTGGAAGAGAACAAAATCTACTCTTATTGGAAGTTTGGCAGAAGACTTTTCGGTTGGGGCCGCCTAGTGAGTCAAGTACTCTCTGCCAAAAAGAAGTATCTGCTTGTGCTCCACAAGGACTTGCAAATGTTCCAAGCTGAGCGGTATTAAGTGTTCATGGGGTGAGCATTAACACTTCATTTCCTGCAATAATTGAGGCCACACATTTTGGCCTGGATTTTCAACTCAGTTTCTGGATTCACTAGCACTTGTATTAGTGCACAGCTTTTTGGGCAATTCCTAAATATGGGGCAGGACACAATCGAAATATTTCAGTGTGGAAGTTCAGAATCTTCATATTGGAAACATCCAAATGGTGGTAGCGGCAACTGCTTCAGGGGCAAGAATGTCTGCTCCTACTCTAGACGCATAGTGCGGATCTACCTGTCTGGCACCTATACTCTCTTCAGAGAAAGAACATGGGGGGGGGATTTTCTGTTGTAATGGCAATGGCCTTTGAAATAAGCTATTTCTGTCATGATGTATGTGCAGAGAGGGCAAGGTAAGCCACTTGCACAGCTGCCATATGTATAGCACGCTACATAGCAGCTGTTTTGAGCATCAGAGGAAGGCAGGTGCCCTCAGAGTTCATTATCCAGTGCTGGTCATTAAGGAAGGTTTCAAGGATGCCTGCTTGTCCACAAAGTACGCTCAGAAGAGAGCCCTGACCCTGTGTGCTCATGAGCCTTGTAGATGGACATCCCCTGAATCTCTACCAGGCACCTGGTGCCCACGCAGATGCTAGGAGGTGTCCCCTATGCAAACACTATTTTTGTGTATATCCTGCAACCAAGCAATTCAAATTGAAGAAGTCATTCAGGCTATCCTACAAAAAGGTTAAATGGCTTCCTAAAATAGTGGTTCCTAACTTTAGTGGACCAAGCAATCCCCACTTTATAACTATGCCTTTGATTCGTCTTACAGAGCTTTTTGCTTGTTTAATGTCGCCAGCACTATCCACATGCACTAAAACAGCTGGCCTAGGGTCTGTTGAAGAAATGGGGTGCCTAGGCTGCCATGTACCAGGTGCAGTTGCATCCCACTCTACTCTCTGAAAGGGACAATATTTAGTAGAATAGAATTCCCCACCCTTGAGATGACTGCTTTTGGAGAGTTCAGTGTGGAAGGGGGGGACATGTGGGCCATCACATTGCTCCAATACCTGGCCTGGGATTTTGGGCTCAAAATGTTCCAGTGGCATAGAGGGCTGTTTTGGAGCTCAGCCCATTTGATCACTAAACATTTGGAGGGAGGACAGTAAAAGGTATCAAGAGTCCTTTATGATACAACATTCTTATTTTCCTTCTTCCTATAAAGGCATTCTTAGCAGCTGGACTACATGGTGTTAACACTCCAATTGGCATGGAAGGGAGGAGACGATGCTGGACCTGGCAACCTCTTCCCTGCCTTCTTCAGCCAACTACCTCCTTCATAAGCTCCAATACAGGCTTCTTCCAGAGTTCAGGCCAGCAGGACAACTCTTCTGGGATCCTGCCCACTGGCGCTTTTGAGGACTGCAGTGGAACTGCTAAATAGCACAGCTGGGAAGGCAGCAGTCAGCCTGAGCAAGAACGTTCCTGCCACCTAGCGGCATCTACATAAGAACATAAGAACATAAGAGAAGCCTTGCTGGATCAGGCCACAGCCCTTCTAGTCCAGCATCCTGTCGCACACAGTGGCCCACCAAATGCTCATGGGCATCTCAAGCAGAGACAAGGACAAACCTTCTCCTGCTCTCGAGTCCCAGCAGATGGCCCTAGAAGCGCCCCATTTCCTCCCCCCACCCCAGCCTGAAAGATGCACCTAGGCATTCGTTCTAGTAGCCATTGATACATCTGTCATCCATAAATTTGTCTAACCCTTCCTTAAAGCCATCCAGACTGGTAGCTGTCACCACCTCTTCTGGCAGCACATTCCATAGGCCGATGACTATAAAAACAAGATAAACAAGATGCACTACAAAAACGTTTTGATAAGCCTACGATCATCAGTATTTCACTATGTTCTCTGAGCATTTTCCTTCGTTTGCCAAATTGAAAAAAACACATTTCTGATCTCCCAACAAGGCAATATGAACGGCATTTAGCAGCATCTGCACACCAAAAGCTATGGCTCTTTAGAACAGAATTCTGAAATGAACTTTGTGGTTGCTTTACAGTATTACTGTCTTATTTTATTGCTGTGTTGCAAAAAATAGTCAAAGACCAGCTTAGGTGGAGCACACAATGGGGTGAACCATGGTTTCCAGAAAGTCATCAGAGTCCAGATAATCCTGGCAGATATCCACCTGCATAAGACTTCCTGCTATTTATGGCCTTCAAGACACCTACTGATTTTAGTTGATATCTCATAATTCAATTATTCTGTAGAACACCGATGTGTTAACATTGGGTTTTTTTTCTCGCATGTCTGTAAAACAGGGTTGAAACAGTGGAACCTGAATAAGTAAAATTACCAGTTTAATGACACCAGCAACCCCACACTCACAACCATATAGTCACTGCAGAGTCACAGTTAAGTTTTCTCTATTTATTATTTTATATGTTTCAAGTTGGGCCAGAAAGGCAGCTCAGCTCTGCTATCTGAGCTGAAGTGGTTATCAGTTCAGCTATGCTCTGCAAAAGCCCAAGGCAACTGAAGAAAGTAGATCCCTGCCAGTAAGCTCTAAGGCAACCGCACGCCTGGCTGCAGAAAGGAAGCATGAAAGGTTGGACAGAGGGGAAGCGTGAAATGGGGGCTATGAATAAATTTCATCCAAGAGGTGGAATGCCAATATACATCGGGGTGGGGTAGGACGACAAACTGAAAGACACAGTATGCAAGACCAAGTGAACCTGCTCCTCAATGTAAGTCTAATTTTGGTTTCGATCATCTAAGCATCTTCTTTTCCTGTAGCATAAATAGCTTGGATTGATTTCTCCTCCATATCTCCAAGCAGAGGAAAGAACAAGAAGCATGACTAAGGCTGCTGCATACATCCTTTATAATCTGTCACACTAAGTGTGGCAACCACAAAGTGTTCTAACTGAGGGGCTGGCAAGTTTCACACAGAAGAAATAAACAGATTATATTGGCAGTATTTTGAAAGAGGTTACTTTGTGATGAATGACAGCGTGGGACTTCAGAAACTAAGGCTGTGTTCAGAGGCACATTGAAGAAACACTGTGTGGCCTTAGTGTTCCCAAGCCTTCCTTCTAGCCTAGAATGTTGAGAGAGGGAGGGGCAGTTCCATCTCTAAGGGGTCTCTGAGGCGCCTCTGAGCTGCTCCTTTTGTTATGGCTGAAATCCTTTTTCTTTTCCTTTTTTTTTTCAGCTGTGTCTGATCACAACCTAAGAAAGTCTTTTGCATGTACAATTAACCTGGTTACCTAAATCTCATGGCCACATTGTCACTTCATAGCAGTTGCTTCTCATTTTGCTCCCATCTGACTCCTTGAGAAAAATCTCAGCCCCGCGAAAAATATTAAGCAGATTGAAATTTTCTTAATTTGTTCAGGGAGTGCTCAGAAATCAGTACTTTCTGAGAATCAGATAAATAGATTTATATACACTTTGCAATAATTAGGTTGATTAAATGACTACCTTACAAATGATTCTAGCAATTATCACTGTGATTCTACCAAGTGATTCTAAATGCAATTTCTATACAGAAGCTTGGACTTCACTTGGCTGTAAATCTCCCTTCTGGTGTTCTGCCCAAGGTCCTTCTGCCCATCTAAAGCACATTTTTAATGGGAAGTGATGCCTTAAGGCCAGAACTAGCAGAACTAAAGGTTGGCAGAAACTCCATTTCCATTCATCCCCAATGCAACAGCGATCTTGAAAGAACACCTTGAAAGAAAGCCAGCTTTGAAGCAGCAGCTCACTGTGCGTGCAGGAAAGCTTTCTGAGGGCTCAAAATGTAACCCTGGATAGAAGGCTGTACCCTCATCTGATTAAGTTGCCTGGGGACAGACAGGCAAACATCAAGAAAAGGTGCTCTGTCCAATTGCTTGCAAGAGACCCAAGAGCAATTTGCTTCCCCACTTACATCAACTCTATTCCAAAGAAATCTCTGGGAAGGAAAAGGTAAATTTGTGCAAAGCAATGGAACAAACCAGAATACATGAGAGCAGCAGGCAGAAGGGGATTTTATCTTTGGCACATGCGACCTGTTTATTATCTGTTTACGCTGCTCATCAATTGAAAGCTCAGCATCCTGACATGACCATGATCCAATGCAAACTAACTACACTGCAACCCTGTTAGTCATTTGTAACCCATTCACTGAACCCATTGAAAAGCAGCATCAACTGCAGGGAGACTTGAGAAGATTTAGATGCAGCCAGTTAGCAGAAGGATGATGAATTTGTTGCCTTCCAGATGTTGCTGGACATCAAATTCCATCATTCTTTCCTGTTCTTATACTTTCCCACCTTAACCTCACCTACTATATAGACAGAGACCTCACTGCTTTGGCTTTTTGCAGATGCTTTGTGCAAAAGGAGAACGGTAGCGCTACAGTACTAGCTTCCCTCTAGTACCAGTGCTGTAGGGCACATCAGTGTTCCAGAAATTACTTTGTGGTTTAAAGTAAAGGACGCAGGCAGATCCTAAATGTAGTGCCGACAACTGAAGAAGTGGACGCTACAATGCTCAAAGAACAGAGCAGGTGAAAGTTCTATGAGGGACTGAAACGGCCAGTGGGAAAAGAAGAGGAAAGCCATTTCCTGGGTCTTCGGTAATTCTCACAGCAATCCCTCCTGATAGGGTCTGTCACGATATTTCGCCCTGCATATGTTTATCCCCCTCTTTGGCTCCCCACCCCAAGGTAAGTTATGATTCCATGCCACACCTCCCTGCCATATTCCCTTGGGAGCTTTAACCCCCAGTAAGTGACTTGTGGGATTGTGTCAGTGGAAACCAAGGATAAAGGACGCATGCTCCGGGCTCAGCAGTGAGATAGGGAGGAAGGGATTAGAATCAGGGTCCGTCTGATGTTTGCCATCCTGAAGTGAGGCACTTGGAGCAGCTCAGTCTGACCGGGTGGTCTCAGAGAACTTTCGTCTTGGTTTTAACCACACATGGTGAGGGTCAGCCACTGCAAAAGAAACAGAACAGCAACAAATATTTTAATGGAAGATAAGAAGCATGTTGCTACAATCTGACAGAGCTGCCTTAGATAGTCAGATCAATGGTTCATCTAGCTCAGTATCACCAACTTGGAGCTTCGGGTATAGGGTGGGATAGATATACAAACAAATAAATATGCCACCTTCTACAGCACTGTCTGCATGTAAAGCATGTGCTTTGGGGCCCAAGCATGCTTCTTGTTATGCATTTTGGGATAACTGGTGGAGGAATACTGTCAAAAGTAGGTAATTCTTTTTTACAAAAGAATAAGGAACTGGTCATGATACATATGCTAAGCCTGCTTTATATCTACAAAATGGGTTTGCACATTTTAAAAAAATAGTGCTTCAGAATTGGAGTGACTAACATATAGGCCTCCAGGTGTTGCTGAATTACAGTTTTCATTAGAGGACTTATGGCAAGAAATGCTACAATTTGGCGTCCTCTGCAAATCCATCCATTAACCACCCTTGCTGTAAAATCAATTTGGATAGAAATGGCCAGATCAAAACAAGCTGCAAACAACTGCTGCAATTTGCAATTCATCGAAAAGTCTATTTCTAAGTGGGCATCCATTTCTGTACTCATTTCTGTATTCAGAACAATTTTTTAATAAAATGACTCTGCACCCAATTCATTTCTCTTTCTAGTCACTTGTTAAGGAACCATTTCCTCCTCTTTCACCATTTGTTGAGATCACCGCTCAGCTATCTTGGCTGTCACGGCCTTATCCTGGCACTGGACCTCTGTGCAGGGGGCTCAAAGTCCTACATCAATTGACTGTTCCACTACATTCAATTTATGTTTCCTCCATCCAAGCTAACAGCTCCAGCTACCTGTTTGGCATTTTTGATTGGAAGTTTCAGTGACCAATTCAGGCCTAGAATTTCTACAGTATATTTGCATCCACTAAAACAGTAGTTCTTAACCTTCCTAATGCCGCGACCCTTTAATACAGTTCCTCATATTGTGGTGACCCCCAACCATAAAATTATTTTTGTTACTACTTCATAACAACCCCTGTGAAAGAGTAGATTGACCCCCAAAGGGGTCACGACCCATAGGTTGAGAACCACTGCACTAGAACAATATGCCTGTTCAGTCATAAGTCAATCATAAAATCTTGGCATTTATGTTTGATCTTCCCCTCCACCTTTTGCTCTGCAAGGAACACTATGTTGCTTCACCCACACAACACAGCAAAAATATGCTCCCTTTTTCTAACTGCAGCTTCATATCTTCATTTCTAAAGCCTCCATGACTGCAGTTTTCTTTCCTTGGTCCGCTAGGTCTGCCACCCACAGGGAAATGAAATCTTTTGCTCCCCCAAATGACCTTACCTCTCCTAGGTTCATCACAGCGCTGCCAGTGCCTTCAGGATCGAAGCTGCGGAAGAATCCTGTAGAAGTTTAAGACAGAAAACAAAGATGTTAGCTCAGACAAAGGATTTCTTTCCTCACTTTTCCTAGCAAACAAACACAAAGACTAAAATTTTAATGATGCTTAGCTGATGTCTAAAAGATAGTAAGGTATACTCCACGTAGCTAGGGAAGGGTTCTAGACACTGTACAACTAATGGTCTGTCCATGGTAGGAACCCATCTTATCTCCAGAATTGGAGGGCATAGTGCCCTTGGAGGTGGCTACTACATCTGGTCTAGCAACAGAAGGACTTACTGAACATAGTCTCCAGCTTGACTAAGCAGCAGACAAAGTTGTCAAAGTCCACACCCATTGCTTCATCAGCGTAACGTGCAACCACAACTTGGTGCAACTTGTTGTCCAATTTGAAGCCTAAAATGGTAGAAACACATTATTAAGTTTACATTTTAAATGCACTGTTGCAGATCTTTCTGACTAGATTACTAGAAGGAACAAGAGCTTCTAGAATTGCAGAATAAAGAGAACACAGTTCCCTTGCAGAATGCCACAGGAAGTTTAGATTCCAAAGACAGCTTGAGGTTAATCAACAGGAAACAATAGCTAATATGGAAGTCAGCACAAAACACAAATGGTAGAAGATGAGTTGAGTGAAACTTCCCATCAAGCCTCTGCTAATAATATATGAGACTCTGTTATCCAATATCAAATTGCTGTAGAATTCATGGTCGAACTTGTCACTTTTGCACAGTAAGCTGTTCCCAAAATAGCTCACAATAGGCATCTCATATAAAAATACAAGACTATAAAAGACCAATTTATTGTAAAATGTAATAGACTCAAAGAAGACAAATTAAGGAAATGTAATCCAGTAGTGGTGTGAAAATAAATCTAATGCCAAAAAAAAACCACCTAGAACTATGGGTGACTGTTCTACACCCCCTTCCTCTCATCTCTCTCCATAATTATACAACAGACAACGTATCAACTTGACTCCCAAATTGTGCATAGTATAGAAAAGGTGGACAGAGAAAAAATATTTTCTCTGTCACACAACACTAGAACCAGGGGGCACTCTATGAAGCTGATGAGTAGGAGAGTCAGATCAGACAAGGGGAAATATTTCTTCACCCAGCAGGTCATCAGTTTATGGAATGCTAGAAGAAGTGGTGACAACAACCAGCCTAGATAGCTTTAAGAAAGGTTTAGACAAATTCATGGATGGCAGGTGCATCAATGGCTACTAGAATGGATGCCTAGGTACATCCTCCAGGCTAGGGAGGCCATTTGCTGGGATTTGAGAGCAGGTGAAGGCTTTGTCAACTTCTGCTTAAGATGCTCATAAGCAACTGGTGGGCCACTGTTTGGGATAGAATGCTGGACTAAATGGGCTGTGGCCTGATCCAGCAGGGTTCCTCTTATGTTCTTATGCTGAATCAGGCCATAACCTATCCAGTCCAGCATCCTGTATCACACAGTGGCCCACCAATTACTTCTGGGCATCTCAAGCAAACAAGGCAAAACCTTCACATGCTCTCCATTCTCTAGTTTTATGTGTGTGACCTTTGAGCTACCCTGTTTTGCTTCTGCTACTACTCACCATCTTCTCATCTCCTGTGGCTACCAAGTAAGTGTTCCTGCTACTGCTCCAGTTGTTGTACCCATCCACTACCCAATTTCTATTCCAGAACCTTTGGCTGTTTCTGCACAGGACATTATCCTGCAAGAGGAAATGGTCCAGAGGTCTCCCTTCCACATGTCAGTATGGTTTAAAGGAGGGCCTGTTCCCTCCTAGTAAGCTTTGTCTGTACAGGACAGAGAACAGGGCACCCCAAATGGTATCATAGTCTGATTCAAAATACCTCAACGTTTGAGGTCTACCAATGTACTAAGTGGTAGTACTATGGAGGCGTGTGGCCTGCTTGCTTCTAAGGTTGGGTATACTGTAAATGACCTATTTTGGTGGCACAGTAAGGTGCACTGCCAAAAAGGGTCCCTCTAGGAGTTCCCAAGATCAGGAAATTTTGTTCCTTGCCTCTGTTCCACTGTGTTGTCTCCAAATCTGGTGTGATCTTTGGAACCAGTGCAAGGACTTGTGCAGAACAGACTGCCACAGTGTGGATGGCCTTGTTCCATACCCGGGCGGTTGGTTGTGCCTTAGGATGGATTAAATATCCCGGAAAAGGACATCCCACCCTGTATCTGGTTAGCACAATGAAACAGAATCTGATTTCTAGTCAGTATCTCAGATGCCACCCACAACCTGATATAAAACTTACCAACAGATTCCAAGGCCAGGCGCATCTCATAAGAGCTCATAGTACCTGACTTATCCAAATCATGCTGGCGAAAGACAGTCTGTCATAAAAGAAAGAAGGCAATGAAGCACTGTTATGTTTTCCTGAATTATCATGCCATTCTTAAAGCACCTTTAACCTGAAGAAGATTTGTGTGGAGCCCATTACAGTCACAGGCAAGTCAAATGTTCTTTTCTTACCAGCCATTTCCTAATCTTGTTCCACAATATCTGAAACTCCACAAGGCCCAGGCGAGCACTCCCATCTTTCTGGTGAGCAAATGAGTCAAGGAGCAACAGTAAAGCCAGAGTGACAAACCCAAAGTCTTAGGGAGGGAGAAGAACAAATGAAGAAACTGAATGTTCTAGCAAAGATGACACTCACTAGATTCAAATTCCGATTCAGTTTATATATGCGTACAAACCAAATGACCCAGTTTGATTCATAACAAACCTGAGCAAAAATATTTAGAACTGGCTGGTTGGTTTGGGTGTGACAAACTCCCCCTCATGGGCCTTTTTGCCCGTACCTCTCTTAATCTGGATTAAGAAGATCCACATCTTTGGTATCCGGTCCTTGTGGAATCTAGTCCTTGAAGTTCCACATCATGGTGAGGGCGCCATGCATTCACATGGGCTGTCTAGCACCTGATGGCAATGGGTGCTAAACAGGGCTGCTGTGCGGACGCCGTAGCCCCCATCCCAAGGCTTTGATTAGGCCAAGCAGGAGGGTCCGCCAGTGGCACAGCATGATTGGCCCACATAACCATCAATCAGGGGCCGCTTCCAGTTACAGTGGGTGTGGCAGAGAGACTCGGCTTTGTAGCGGCCTACATAGCTGCAACGAAGCTTGTGCTCAGCTTCACAGACCACTATGAAGGATGTGCAGGCCTATGTAGCTTATGTGTTGAGGGGCAGAGCCGGAGCCCCCCCACTACAAATGGTGGCCTCTAGGCCTGCCCCATGACTCCATTGCCCTTTTTTCATATGGAAGTGTACTATATTTATTTATTTATTTGTATTTCTATCCCGCCCTATACCCGAAGGTCTCAGGGCGGGTTACAATATTATATTAATCTTAGACAGGTCCCTGCCCTCAGGCTTACAATCTAAAGAGACAAGATACAAAAGGAAAATGGTGTGGGAGGGAACAGGGGTGCTCTGGCGGCAGCAGAGTCCTTGCAAAGGTAAAAACTTTTATTTTATTTTCCTCCTCCATTCCCCACAGGCAAGATTGTTCCTTCATGGCCTGTCTGGAGGCAGTTGGGAGGGAGGGGCCAATGCTGGGAGCTTGATGGAAGGTGCTCACCCAGCTTCCTTCTCTCTTCCTCTCCCAAAGCAAGATGGTTCCTTCATGGCCCGTCTGGTGGCAGTTGGGAGGGAGGGGCCAATGCTGGGAGCTTGATGGAAGGTGCTCACCCAGCTTACTTCTCTCTTCCTCTCTTCCTATATGATTCTGTCTTCATGGCAGAAGACTAGATTGAAGACACCATTAAAGGGGTGTTGCATTAATCCGGGTTTAAGGGCCCAAAGACCCCATTAAAACCAGATTTCGATGGCACTCATGCAGACAACATGTTCAGAATGGGGTCCTAATGGGGTCCTTAAGGTGTCGTGTGTGCAGAAGGTACATAGAGGATCTGTACCAAATGTGTTCCTATTGGGCTCCTAATGGGGTCTTCATTGTATGGGCAAAAAGTGGCCATGTCTGCAACCTTCTTCTTCTCTCATGTCTGAAACCTCCCCCATAGCATGTGTGGCTCTTCCTTTCTCCCCTTGTGCCCATGTCCCACTAACCTACTGGGCTGCTGTGACCACTTGCTTGGAAACCCTTGGTCCAGTTCACAATCAGACAAACCCGCAAATTTAAGCAAGGCCTGTTTGACAATGAACTCCTCAAGTTGCCTATATTTTCCTTCCTTGCATTTTGTTTAAAAATATTCTATTCACAGTGAACTGGGTTCATAAAAAAACTGGTTTGACACAACTCTTTTTAGACTCTGATCTCTTCAAGCAGCCTCAAGGATCAACCTTGTTTATTCAGTTTGTCTGCATTTCTGTCCAGCTTTGTGAAGAGAAATATTCTCCAGCTGCTTTAACATTTTCTCCACAGAGAGATGGAGGAGTGAGACAGCAACTTTTGATCAGCAAGTTAAGAAATTCTGGGAAAAAGTGAAATATGAGATACCAAAAATAGAGAGGAACTCTGGCACAAAGTACAGTGGTCTGAAAGACATTAGTATGTTATGGACATTACTCTGAACAAGTGCATAGCAGGTTGTGTACACCAAAGAATATGTATCTGTGGATTTAGGATAGGATATGTGTGTTCTGGCCATGACCTGCTAAGGAAGGCACCTAGAAGCATTGTAAAACCATGGGAAAGAAATTATTTTGGAAGCCAAAGTTCATTTCAAAATGAAGTTTTTCTCCTTCACTTTTGGTCAGAAGAACTTTGCTGAAAACAGGAAGGCCCCCAGGTAGGCTATCCTTTTATTAACTGCTTGCTGTTGCAACAGCTTTTTACACTTGGGTACATGTTCTGGGGTACAGTTAGTAAATTCATATCTGTAACCTCTAGTTGTTCTGCAGTCCTGATCATATCAGTGATGTTATCACCTTCTGGAGTACAATACCCACAATGAAGTCTATAATTGAACAGGAGAAAATGGGGAGGATTCCCCCCAAATGTATGGTCCCCTAAAAATAGTGTAGTTGCACATTCTCACTTTCCAAAATAAATCCGATTAACAATCTGAAATGAGCTGAGAACTCACTCAATCCAAATCAAAGCATTCCTGATTTTGCCAATTTGGTCCAGAAAAGGTATGAAAAGCCAATATCTTACTGGGCTAGTAGAAACTATAGATGGCCTATAAATTAATTAAATGCCATGTCTGACTGCATACTTCCACTTTTCACTGGACATTCTGTTCTTTACCCAAGTGATTTTCATTTTTCCGCTTTCATTTGTCTTGGAAAACCCTTCCCAGTTTCCCAAAGTATATCCTTCACAGCAAAAAGGATACATCCATCAAATTGACCATGTTACGGCAAGAATCCATGCTGAACCCATCTGTCTTTAAGTCTTTGTCTGGCAAAAAATTAATAAAGAGATGTGATGTTATTTCCAAAGCCACTTTTAAAATAGCTCATGGACGAGGTGTATGGGGAAGTTATGAGTACTCACAGCACTGGTTGGGAACTCAAATTAAAAAATCACTTACGTTTGGCAATTACTCTGTTCAAGATTGTCCTGAGCTCAAAGACACTGATTTCCATGTCCTGAAGGAAAAGTAGAGAATTTGGTAATTGCTTAGAGATATCAACTGAGCCATGGCTCTTATGTTCAAAGACATCTGTGCCAGCCTCTGGATGTATGAAGCTCTGAACTGATAGATCCTTCACCTTTACTAGCTTGGAGTAGATCCTACTAGGATATAATATACAGTAGACTCTTGCTATGCATGAGAGTTTTTTTTTCTGACAAAATATTGCGACTCTGGAAATCCATAAAATATATTTTTTCCAGTGCCTAATTCACAATATACAAATTTAGTAGCCATTTAAGGGTGACTCGTAATGAGGGAAGCTGTCAAACTCCCTGTCATAAATACTTAATAGTATGAAACCTTGTGAACTGCAAGGAATCACTGTAAGGCAAAAAATGAATGAAGGCATTCATAGGAATGCCAAGTCAGACTACCTACCTCTCCTGCAAGCTGCTGGAACATATTCTTGAAGTTTTCATCCACATCATCTTCAGAGATCTCTTCCTAGGAAAATACAAGCCAGAAAAGAAGATTCAGTAACAAGCAAACTCCTTCATGCTTCTAGAACAGGCTTAGTACAAATTATGACCCTACAGATGTTGCTGAACTATATCCTATGAACCTAGGCACACCAATGACAGCAAGACATGATGGGAGTTTCAGTTCTGCAATATGTGGAAGACCATAGTTTGCCCAGCCCTGTTGTAGACTGTGATCACACTGGGCATTTTTGAGATGCCTATTAACCTCATCTGTGGTGGCAAAAAAAAAAAAGAAGAAGAAGAAGAAGAAGAACCCTGGACCACACAGCACTTTTATAATAAGTGCCTAAAAGCCTCCAACCTTGCTTCTTTGCCTTTCCATGGGCTGCTACTGGCCTGTTTTTCCAGGGGCCTAACTAGCCAGAGGCGACAAACTTCCATATTGGCTAGAGCCTCTGTAACCTCCTACCCCTCAAGAGCTCAAGCAACCTAGTCCTAGAATGAGTGCCTCCTCTCCTTCAGCAGCTTGTAACTACTTGAATGATGAACTGAAGTTCCATTGCCCGCTCCCTCCATTTTTCTGATTAAAGAGCCCTAAGCCAGTGTTCCTTGGAGCCTTATGTATGCCCCTCCTATCACCATATCCACTCTTCTGAGTGTTTTTTCAGTGCAAAGCTTGGAGGAGGAGGAGGAGGAGGAGGAGGATTTTTTGCCACTGTACTACAGAATTCCATGCCTTTTTTAAAAAATGGGAAATCACTCATTACCCTGCCTGTGACTTGATCGGTAAGTTATCTGTAGCAGCCATTTCCATTGACTATGTCCAACTCAAGCTAAGCAGCGATTCACTCCAAACGTTCTTAGTACCTGTCTGCGGAAGTTAATCATAGGTTCAGAGACAGTCTGTATCTTGAGTCTTGAATTTGCCCCAGGTGTGACTCTGAACACATTTGTGATCACACCGATAGCCTATATCTTTCCTATAATCGATTATTTCAAATATCTTCTTTCCTTTTTCTTATTCCTACTATGCTCTTAGTTCTGTTCATTTTACTATTTTTCGTCTCAGCTTTTTTTAATTAGCAAGATTTCTTTATAACCATAGCCTTTAAAATGGTAACAGTGGCAGAGAAAGGGGGGGGGGGAATCAGGTTTCTTTTAGCACACTATTGGCCCTTAATTATGAAAGAATTTAGGAGAAGACAGGTAAAGGTGTTGCTGGATTGATCTCTTACCTCATCTTCTAAATCTGCAGAGATTTCTTCATCCAGCTCACTGAAACAGCAAGAACAGAGTCACTTGGGAAACAAGGAAAAGGGAATGACATGATCACGTATCTTCATCCAGTCTGTGAGTTCCCACCACTACTCAGCAATATCTCCTTCCTCACATGATTATTAAAGGTGGCTCCAGAGACATGGTATGCTGTGGAACCCCTTTGCAGTGGCTTCCTGTCCGCTAGACAGGATGCTCTGTTGCCCGCAGTAGTGGTGGAACATTCTAAGATAAGAGTGAAGTAAAAAGATGCTGTTAAAGCAGCAGCTTTTTACTTCACTAGAATGCTTTGCTGCTGCTGTTTGGAAAAAGCTACACACAGGTGGTACAGGATATGCAAGCTGATTTGGAATGTTGAGGTGAAGAAATAGACCTTAAGGAACTTTAGGGGTATGCTAGGCAACATAGCAGTAGCTGTTATGGGATAGGCACTCACATAGTGTCCGACTGCTTCTCTGTGAACACACGCAGGATGAAGTCCGCTTCTTTGTGAGGTTCAAATGTGGAAGGCACTATGATGTATTCTCCAGGGGGGAGGCGGATGTGGTTGCTCACCTCTCGCAGGTTGATAAATGTTTCTGAGCGGGCCCGAGATTGGTTCCTCAGGAAGAAATCTTTCTTCAGGTGAACACTCTGGCAGCCCTGGGACTAGGACAAAAAAAAAAGGTGTGTTACACAACTGTGGAAACAGGTAGATTATGAGGCAAATTCCCAGCTCAAAAAAGTCACAGAAGAAAAGGGGTCCCTATGTAAGGAACACATTCTAATCTTGGAAGCAGAATTAAGCAAAACAAGGGGAAATGTCTATTTGCTTAGTACATTCTAAATTAACAAGGCTTATCTGCTGTTTTTTGATTTTCCTCTAAAAGTCCAGCTATCGCATACAGGTACAGCTCTTTGGGACAATCCAGATTTCAACCTAAAAGCTAAGTATGCAAAGAAATGTGCATCTTATTTGGATTGCATCTGACTCTTTCTGGAATAACTGGGGCAGAGAACCATCTTTAAACTCAATTTGCTTCAGCCAGCTCTGTCACACAGGTTGGTAATGGCTTTGGGTAGCTCAGGACGTACCTCCTCAGGAACCTGAACAAAGAGAAGGAGGGAAAAGATTAGAAAAACGTCTGACTAAGCACTGCTACTCAAACAGAAGGCAGCAGGCCACATGGTATTACCTCATAGACAGCAAAGCCAATGGTATGCATGTCTTCCCCAGCTCGGCGTGCTTTGCGCCGGTTCTTCTGCATCAAGGCTACCAAGAAACTGCAAGCCAATTCGTCATCATCTGGGTTATCGTCCTCTTCCAAGAGTTTGATTTTAAATTGAGGATTAATCCAGAACGTAGCTGCCAAGGGGAAAGGAAAACTGATGAAACAGTAGTACTCCCAAATGTCACGTCATGACTACAGCGCTACTGGAAACAATGGTAGCTCGGTTTCTCACAACTATCAAGAGAATCCAAGGGAACGTTAAAAGTGCCCCATAGGCCATCTCTATTAGCAGCCTATTCTCAGAGCCATCAGGCAGCTGCACAAGGAAGGCCACCAGCAGAACATGAGCATACCACTTGCACTGCTCAAGAATCTTCCAGCAGTTGCCCCTCAGAGCAGCGTCCCTCCTTCTCTGATCATATCCTGCCAACCCCTGAGTCAACTGGTTAGTTCAAGGCCTTTGCAGAAAGTTGATATAGGCATGTCCACTTGTCAGGCCTTGGGGGGATTTGTGGTCCTTCACTCCAGAAGGCTAAACAGATCTTTCCTAGACTGAGTGGCTGACAACAGTGGATTGGGCCCAGGTAGCAGATAATTACCTTGTAGACTCAATGGAAGAACAGAGAGAAAAACCTGTGGGTTTCTGAAGTGCAACCAGAGAGGAAAGGGAGATGACTGAGGGAGAGGTGTGGTCAGGAAAAGCGGAAGTCAGGGTAAATTCAGAGGGGACAGGTCATGAATCACTAATCAAAAAGCCATCTGGTTCTAGATTCAGTGGAGAATTGTCTGCCCAATGATTGTCTGAGTTCTGAACTGGCATGTTTACCTTTCTGACCATCTCTACTTCAGAGGCATACTGTCTCTTGCTAACAGAGGAAGAATGATACACTGCTGTAAAACCCAAATATAATGTATCCCCCAGTCTGGCTTTAGGACCTACTGGCTCCAAGATACGTGAGCTTTACTTGATCAAATGATCAGATGCCAAATTCATGGAAAATGCAGCTGATGAACCATTCTGTGCTATGAATACCTGGGTGGTTTCTGCAGCCTCCAGCTGTACTTCCCCGGCGCCAGGAACCCTCATATAGAGTAGTGTGCCATCTGCTCAAATCATCCTTACTCAAAGCATCTGGAGTAAGATTGCAGATCTCCAGCCTGGAAAATTCACGCATAAAATCTCGAAATGACATCCTGGAAGACAAGAGGCATAGTGTGGATTCAGAAAAGGATCAAGAGCAGACATTTATGGGGGAACTGAAAGTCTTCTTTTTACCACTGAGGTGACAGGATGCTCAGAAAACTGGAGTATTCCAGGCTGTTCCATTGTTTCCTGAGTGGTCCCAGCAACTGGGAAACACTGGAGCAGACAGGATTGTTCCTTCTTATTACAGAATGTGCCAATTCCTCAAACAATGGTAACTACAGTATTTAATGCTGCCAAGGTTAAAACAGCCATTAACTAAGTTGGGGACTAACAGGCTGTTAGAAATATACTGGTGGAGTGGATAATAATTTTTAACATGCCAATAAAGTTTTAGAACATTTTAATGTGTAAATCCTTTACTGTGTACCACTTTTACTGTAAACAGACACACAAATTTGGTGTGACACCGTATACCATATATTAAATGAATGAATATTCGAACTCAGGGAGTTTGACTGATGAACTGGCAAACTTCAGCATAAACCAGATTGATGTGAAAGTCACTTCTGACTGCACAAGGATCCTGTCTCTTCTCATGGCTCAGTCTGAACACTGCAGAGCTCTGGAGATAAGACTAACAGTTCAGAAACCCTTCTTGAAACAAACAAACAAAGATCTCACCATTGCTTCTCTTTAACCACTTTTGGAACAAGACATAAGTGTTGGAATTTTAAGAGTACTCACCACTGATTTTTCCTGAATATCCTTCTACAGCATTAAGAACTGTTTCTGTGCATAGACTTAGAAAATAAATGGTGCCAGAAACCTAAGAACTCACCAGAATTCACCGTCTTCCATTTTCAGTTGCAAGTCTTCTCTCTGATCTGGATCTACTTCATTCCATTCAGAAGAGCTAAGAGGGAAGAACAGAGGCAGTTTCAGGAATATTTACTAGGTCAATTTAGTCTTGCATTTTTCTTTCTTTTTAATAAAAGGCTAAAAATAACAATAATGGTTTGAAATAACAATTTTGCTAAAACTCCAGTTGTTTCAGCTGACAGATGATGCAATCAACACACAATTACTGTGCTTCACTCACAGTGCTCTTTTTCATTTTATCCACAAGTAGATATCCACTTGTAGGATACTTTACTGACCATCCTTGGATTGACAGTTCATTATTGGCTTAATCCTAATGGTTTTATTCTTTATGGGACTAATAACAAAGAACATAATTTTAAAAGAAAACTAAAGATCCCAGATTTAAACCTTAGAACCTGCAATTATGGTTGGGAGCATCCTGTCTACAGCTATAGCATATCACAACCAATTCCTGAGAAGAAGTGTGCTTCAAACTGACCAACAGCCCATTAGACCAGTAATTCACTTTGGTTGAAAATAACTCATGTGATATTTTGCTCCTCAATAACTCACATCTGCCCATCTTAAGTCCATCAAAAAGCCTTGTGTTGAAATTATATAGAAGTTCTGACCAATGGGGCCACATGTGTGAGTGCAGGCAGTAGTCCCACCCTCTGTTGAAAGCTGGTTTCTGAGCTTCCTTTGAAGTCCACATGGCTGCCACTGCTTCTGTCATGTCTTACTTGTAGGGCATCAAGTGATAAATGCAGAGTTCTGAATCATTTTTAAATGGCATCTGTGGCCATTGTGAATAATATTCTATTGAGCCATCATTGCTGGTCCCTAGTAGTGCCGCCAAAACTCCAAGTCAAACCCACCTGTCACTCCAGGCTCCGGTCCACTCTACCTGACCCCAGGGATTCCTTATGCGAATAAGCTGTTCTGTCCGGCCACGGAAGTCCACCTATCAAAGTGAGATGTTAGGCAGACAGTACAACTAACTAGAATCTTTGGTCTAATGTAGTAGCTCTCAAACTGTAGTCCTCTAAATGTCCCTGAACCAAAAACTCCCAGCATTCCAAGCCAGAGAATGCTAGGAGTGGAATGTTGCAGACAGTTGTTATTCAGAAACATCTGGAAGACCAGAGTTTGAAAACCACAATCCAAGAGGAGAAACTTACCTCCTTAAAAGCCGTCACAGAATAGGCATGACCCTTCACAAGCTTCTTGAAAGTAATTGCTTCCATGTCAAATGCACTTGTGATCTGAGAGAGACAATATGGGGCAATGGTTAACAGGATTAAACACGCCTCTCCACCCTCAATTCAAATAATCACTGTTAATGGGCAAAGAATTAAACTTAAACTAGTAGAAAATCAGCTTGGTCCTGTTTTCTGAAATTTGCAAAAATCCCAAGTTTTACATATGGGTTTTAGTCCAAATGATCAAATTTATGCAGATTCTATCTCTATACAAGGAAAAGATTGCAAAAACAATTCCAAAGCATTGGGCGTTGCCTTTGATTTTTGAATATGTCCTGTCTGAAAGCTCAAACCAGAATTGGACGTCATTCATTTGTGTTCTTTTTAATTTCTACTCAAGGGAGGCTAACATTTTAACATCTGAAGGCAGTATGGTTCTGTTAAGAATTCTATAAATATGGCAAGCTATTACCAGCTTTAGATTGCTGTCTGCAACTTTTGAAAACTATTGGTGGTATAATGCAATAGAAATTGCTTCAGCCTTCCCACGCATACGATATCTGAGTTGTGTGCCTTATTCAGTGTTTTATCCTAGCCTATATGTGTGAATATTCATACAGGGACATTTAAGTTGGCACTGGAAAGGGAACGCTGTATGGATTATGTACTAGAGTTATGGGTATCATTCCTCACAATGAGAAACCACTGTAATTCTCTAGCTTAGATTTGCATCTATATGTCAGCATTTGCCAGTTATTTTCTCTACTCATACTTTAACATTATGCATATGGAACCAAGATACAGATAAAGGATGTACTGTGAAGAGAACTGATTTTCAAAGTTGGATGTGCCTGTTTACTAAACAGTTTCGAATGCCCTCAGTTGAATGCAGGCCTCAGCATGTGACTATTAAGTGAGGCTTCTTTTACTTTGCATGTCTGAAATATGGTCAAAAACTTGCTGCCTCCTCATTTTCCAGTGGATTTTAAGGATCTAAAATATGAAAAACATCTGCTTTTATGAACTTTTTTCAAGTTAATGCACATGAGTGCGGGTAAATTTCCTTAAAGTTTACGCCAGTCCAAAAGCATGGATTTCTCATGAATTGCGTGTATATACAAAATGCACATATTGAGATTGGTATAATTTATTATCTGTACTGCCAAACAGTTGAAAAAGAAAACATCTGGTTGGTGACAGAAATGGAAAAGCTAAATAAGATTCTGTATACTTTTCCATTACATGGAAGCACCAACTAAATGTCTTTCAGAACAATTCCATGACTTACACTGTTAATCTTGTTTGGACATATTTGGCCATTCCATCTTGTTCGGTTATATTACACTGTTATTTATTTATGGTATATTTTATCTTATGCACCTTTGAAGAAAGGAGATCTCATATATTGTATGCGAATAAACACACAATAAACACCTTCTGATATGCAATAACAACAGAAAAGGTCATTGCCTATTTAATGTTCCTCTCTCCTCCTTTCCAGGGAAACTGTTACTCTTCTGAAGTTAGATGCTCTTCAGGAGGCAAGTAATGTTAAACAGGCCATGGTTTTCCTGGCCAGATAACCTAGGTGAAGTTGGAAGGCACACAATAGACACAAAAATAAATAAAATGAGAGTGGCTAGACCAGGGGTCCTTAAACTGGAGCCTCAACTACGCCTCCCATGTGGATTCTGCATGCTTAAGATCTGTAGTCTGGGCACATCTGATTTTAATATAAAGATTCTATGAAATGACATTTTTTATACCTTATACTCTCTTACTGTATATTATGATTTGATACAGCCAAACGACTGTATGGTGATGGGCTGTGGTTGGATCACCCCAATCTAGAGTGTCAGATTAAAACCTAGGTTTCTCCAGGTCCACTCCCCATTTACCCATGGGGGCAGCTTTGGATTGGCCAAAGCCTCTCAGCCTAACTTGCTGTAAAAGATAGGTAAAGATAAAATAGAGGGGAGGAGAAGAATGTTGCCATAATTAAACAAACAATAAATCTGTATAATGGAAATCCTGATATCCTGTTATGAGACCAATTACAAGATTTCCTAAATCATAACAGCAATCTTTTATTTTTCAAATTCCAAATCTGAAAACCTTTTATAATCCTGCCCAAATTTGGAGTCCACCTTACATCAATAGAGCAGCCAAGCAGGGATCCTCGGTCCAGAGCCCTGCAGATAATTCTGGGCAAGTCACGGGGAGGTCGCTTGAGGTCATACATTTCTGCCACACCTCCAGTGAAATCTTCAAAGCCTTCTGTGGTACTTCCTCCTGAGAGGGCTTCATACGAACCATTCAACCTGCGTGCCAGAAATAATTGCTATTTAGTAGTAGACTGAGCTGCCACCTCCAAAGAAAGCCAACCCTAGATATTTCACCCAAGGTGTGTGCTAGTGACAGGTACCGGTATATAAATAAAGTTATTACAAATGGGACACTAAATGTTCCGCTTTACCCTACAGAGTGAACAGATCAATCAAATAAAATTGTTATGTTTCAACATAAGAAACAGTGAACATCTCAGCCCAAGCAGCTATGATAAGCAAAGGAAATGTAAGCAGAAGGAACACAATCTGATTTTTCAATGCATGAGAGCAATATGAAAAATGCCTTAGTCACCCCTCCATCCTTCAGGATTGCCATAGGGTAAACAAAGATGAGAATACATTCCTGAAGGACCAGCATCCTTGCTAGCAGCATTACATCTGTTGGTCTTTAAAAGGAACAGAGGTGTGTATTACTGAAGATAAGCAATAAAGCCAGAATGGACACCCACTTTTCCTTTAGCTATCTGCATTATCTACATGGAAGAAATACTCACTTAGCATAGGCCTTTTCCAGAAGAGCACTCCAGAACTCCTGACACTCTGCTGAGTGCACAAACACCAACTCTCCATCTTTAGTTGGCAGCCGATCATCTATCACCACATCTACCCATTCTCCAAATTGCCAGATCTGCAAAGATTATAAGAAGTTGGAGAATAATGAGGCCTAGCCAACCACCACTGATAAGGCTGGGGCAACAGGAGGAAAAAAAAATTACATTTGAGTAGCTCATTCATTTGTTGATGTCCACATCGTATTCCAAGTAACGCTGTCTTAGAACTTTGTGCTCCACCTATCATCATGAAAGGACTCCCAAGAAAGCATTGTGGCCTCACCTGGAAGTGGAAGATGCCTGCATATTCCTCCTGAAAGCTCTGCCCATGAGGCACAACCCGGTGTAAGAGCTCCTCATTGAGAGTCAAGGAACCAATGGCAGCTAGCAACCAACAGTCACCTGAAGAGCAAGGGGAAAAAAATAACTCATGCAATTTTTCAACAGATTCTGACATTAAGGTCCTCATTTTTAGTCCTTTCAGTATCAGCACATTCCATTTTCTTTTAAATTAAATTATCTGTCAGTCACCCATACCAAATAAAATTCCTCTTAATACGCTGCAGATCCCACTAGGATAGGCCAAAGCCATGTAGAATGCTTTCTTGGCCAGCATCTTACATCACAAGAACCATTCTAGGTAGGACTAATGGCCTATCAAGTGGCTCTCTGTATACTAAAGGAAGTGCCAGGCAGGAAATGAAGTCCTCATTTGTAGTTTCCAGCCACATAAGACTTGTAACACTGGGACTGTCCAAAACTGACCTGACCAATAACCATTGACATCCCATTACTGTTGGCACTTCGTAGCAATACAGTGAAATCAAATGAAGTGGGTGCTACATCAGCACAGACTTTTTCAAAGGGTAGGAAGACCTCTTCCTTTTAGAAGCACTTCTGCCTGGATAATACCTTTTAAGAAAAATGGGAATCTGTCCATCAGAGGGCCGTGAGTGGCGTGAGTGCAACATCCACTGTTGGCTTTCAAAGCCATCATGCTATGACACAACAGAACTATCTGACCAGGGCCCAGTCTATATTTTGTATTAAGAGAGAAATAAGCTTCACTTCCTCTTTGTGGATTTCTGTAACTGCTGTTCCTTTTTACTGCCCCATGCAAAAGGAGAAGATATGTTCTCTATATTTCTTTAATAAGAAAACAGAAGAAAAACAAGACTGGAAGAATTAGCTGGGGAAATAGAACTGTCCCTTGCAGGCCCAATCTCAGAAGCAGAAGCAACATTTGTTTGAGGGTCTTTCTAGGAACAGAAGGGGCTCCAGACAAAACTGGGAAGTCAGAAAATATTCCGGAAAAAGGCAACAAGCCATTTCTGTATTTTCACCTATACACTGGGAGTTGAGCTTAATTTGGTGAAATCCTTATCATTAAGTGCACAAAGACTTCACTACCAACTGATGTAGCAAAGTTCGGCTTTAGCGCCACACAGGATAGTTAGCAACCCACTTCATGCCTTGACATCTCTGAATATTCAAGGATCATAAACCATTAAACAACTAAATTCTGACCTGTTTTGGATCACAAGATCTCTTGAAGGATCGAACAGAAAACCAGCATGTTGTTATCTGCCTCCTCCTGATTCAAGGAACAAACACTAGAGATGTGTTTACTGCTGTTTTGAGACAGCCACACTGACTCCATAAGGAGACATGTGTTTAGCTGCAGTGATACTAGCCAACTGCAAGGTAGGAAGAGCTGCTGCATGTGAAAGGTCCTGTGGTTGTTACGAAAATCTGAAACAGGTAAATGCAGATGTCTAATAGACTTGCATTACTCACCCAGAGCTCCTTGGCAGATGTCTGTCCTTGTAGCCCCTCCAACGATAAACTGGGGGTCATCGACAAGTTCCTGCACAGGGTGTGAAAAGTAAGCTGTTGATATGACATGCAGCATGACTACAGCTTAATTAAACAGGAAATAAATAACAACCATCTTCACTCAAACTTATTTTTTACTCTTTAAAAAAAAAGAGTTAGTTGATTTTCCCTTTCTGTTCTCTTTCTGCTTAAGATTATTCTGCTATTTATGTGAGAACAATGCTTAGAACTGTTTTCAAAAGGCACAACTGAGAAAAGGCTGAATAACTCTTAACATCTTAGATTCAGAATAAGGGTTCCTTCAGGTCACATTTTAGGCATCTTCAACCACATGTTAATGTGGATCAAGGAGGCCCCATTTTCATTGGTCTGGATTAAGAGGCCCTTGATTTGGATCCCTGGTAGTACCATTCAATTGTTCTGGAACACAGGAGGAATGCAGATGGCATGCCTTCATCATCTGGGTCTACCAGGGAGTACTTTTAAGTGGCACACCATAGCATGTAGCCAAATAGCACACACACATACACACACACACAGAGGTGTGAAATTCACAACTAAAAGGATTGCAAAAGGTATCAATCTGTCCCACACCTCCCTGAAATCTGGATCAGTGGGCCTGGTGATTCCAGACCTGCTGGTGATTCCAGATTTACTGCAGATAAGTGCAGAAAGGGCCTAAGAACATTTAGGCTGCCTTCAATCTGCAAAGGGATCTAAAGAAGATACCACATTTGCCTCTTGTTGGGCCTGGCAGATGTGAAAAGATCTTACCTGGATGTGCGTAAGGAACAGCTGAAATGATGTTGAAATGTATAACCAAAAACCCAGTCAAACACCTCACCCGCCTCCTTTGTTATTTTTTGCACATTTGGCTTGGTTATACAATTCAACTTTATTTCAGAAGCTCCCAGAAGATGTCCAGGAAAAGGGAACAATTACGCAAAAGCAGGCACTATTGGCAGATTTCTCTTAATACTGATATATCATGTTATCCATCAATTAACCCAGGACCACACTGAGAATGCCTCAGTCATATCTGGCAATCTCAGTACAGTCCCAGGAGAACTGCAGGTTTTAGCTCACAGCTGGAAGCACACTTACTTTTTTTTAAAACTAGCTGCTTGCAAGAATCCGATCTATTATATTTCCCAACTCTGAACTACCAGATCTGAAGCCTTCTGCACTTGTATCAAAGGGTTTCAAGCTATCTTAAATTACTGCTAGGGTCTGTGGTTCCCTCTCAATAAGTAGGTAAAACCAGTAGTACAGCAACTATCCATGGGCTTCTAGGTTTAGTTGCATGAATTCCAGGGCTTTAAAATATATTATCATGAGCATCCATCCACAGGTAGCTGTTACTCTCAAGGTTTTTTTTAAATAAGACTAACAGAGTTTCATCTTATTGTTAAAAGAAAAGAGAGGAAGGGAAGGGAAGGGAAGGGAAGGGAAGGGAAGGGAAGTAATAAAGATAGCAACAGTAGCAAGGGGAACAAAGGGGTGGACAGAAAAAAAAAAAGTGGGACAGGTAGATGACAGGGGCTGCAACAGAATAAGATTGACGAAGGGGGCAGGGGACCGGCAAAGGACAATGGGGAAAAGAATGGATAAATAGGAGTAGGACAGCACAGAAGCATAAATGCAGAGCTGAAGAGCACACCAGTGATGAGAGCATCTACATGCACCCTGCAGCACTGGTTCAAGTACAGAAATTCTAGGCATCGTTTCCTCACTTGCAAACACAAATATGTACAAAATTTGGGGAGAAACCACAGCCAACTAACTAGAGAGCAAGACAAGAAATTTAAGTAGAAAGATGGACTAATCTGAAGATTCCACCAGATTAATTAGAATAACCCTGGGTGGAGCAAAAGCAGGCCTCAGCTGGACCAGTGCAAAAGAGGCATTTCAGTGAAAGCAGAATAAAATGGACTCCCAGTTGGTAGCCAAATACATATACTCACTGATGGACGCATCCAGCGGATTCCACGAGTCTTGCCAGAATTTGGCCCCAGTTCCTTGAAGCCAAGGACTGAGGGGATAGCAGGAAAGTGGGGATCTTCAAACAAGGTTCCATTCTCCAGACATTCTTGCTTTAAGGCCTCGTAATCCTGACCAAGGAACTTTACAGCATTCTGGTGGTCACCTACACCCTCTGCCCTTAAGCGATCCCTCTCCAACTTGGCGGCAATTCCTCCGAAAGGCATCATGGCAGACCCACTTGGACACAGGTAACAATCACCTCAGCAGTTCTCCTAGGACCAAAAATAAGAACATTAACAAACATCTGGATCTAAAAGGAAGCATATCTTGTATACACTGCATAGCATATTAACGTATATCCCACTTTTCAGAGTAAACTATTTCAAAGCTGTTTGTAAGTAAACATTATTTACTGATTTAAAAAAGCCAGAGAACCCAAAACTTTTATTGAAACTATAATTTAGAGGAAGGTGCATACAGAAAAGGGCTAAAAGAGACTTCTCTATGAGTAAAAGTTGAAACCTTGGGGACATTTTAGCCCAGGAAGTGTGATCTGGCACAGAACCACATTTTCACCTTATCTCCTCAAAGCTTCATCTTCTTCTTTTGCCATTGTGCGTTATCTGGCACTGTCTGAAAGGAAACTCCACCAAGCAAGCTTCTCTCATGTGCAACAGCACTCTACAAAGATTTTAAGGCCCTTGCTGAAATTTGTGAAGAAACTTCAAAGGGCTCAGCTTCACCACCCTGACTGGAATTTCATCTAACCTTCTAACTGTATTTTGACAGAAAAGAAATGCCAGTGCTCAGGAACCTCAAATTCATCTTGAGTTCTGTTTCTTTCTTATCCCAAAATGACACAAGACACAGAGGTATTTAACAGCTTGTGTCTGTTAAGACAGGTATCTTTTAAAGGGATAACAACCATGAATAAAGATGATAACTAAACTGTTTTGAACAGTTTGAGGGTAGCGTCTGGACTGTCAACATGAAACAGATAAATTTTTAAAAATTCCAGAAAAGGAAAGATCAGGAAAATAACTAGCAGAGCCTTTGTTAAGATTTTGGCAACTGGGCACAGTAGAATGTTTCTGACACAATACAGTAAAATGAATGGGAAAGCCTAAAGCACAGAGTGAGATGTGTTGTAGGTATGGTGTACATAGATGGGCAGTTCAGTTAGCAAAAGTCTGAAGAAAGGAATAGATAAAACTGTGTGTGATATAAGTAACTTTTCTACCAAAGTTGCTTAAACTGGTGGGCTTTATTTTGGAATTTTTTTTTAAAAAAATCCATAGACCCCTGTTCTGGAATACTGGAAGCATTTGAATCCAAGTCTCATCAGCTTTTGAACTCTAATATATAGGCAATATAACAGACATGAGCAAAGAAGCATGTAAGAAGAGCCCCACTAGAGTAGACCCATTGCCCAGTGGTGGCCAGCCAGCTGTACAAACAAGCCCAGAAGCAGAGTATGAGCCGAGCCCACAGTTTGTTCTGTTTGCAGTCCCCCAGCAGCTGGCCTTTGGAAGTATTCCAGCTCCTACAGCCATCCTGGCTAACAGCCATTGATAGCCCTTCCATGAATTGATCCAACCTTTTCTGGAAACCATTTCAGATTGGTCTATGAAGGCATAATTACCACTAGAAGAGGCAACTCACAAGAGACAAAATTGAGGGCAATTATTAGCAAATAGAGCTATCTTGCTTCCAGTTATAAAAACACATATCATCATGTAGGCCAAGCTTGCATCTTTTGATTTCTGACTCACTGGGCAGGGTAAAGTGAAACATTATAGCTGGGGATGTTCACATGCATCATGCCAACTGTTTCCTGATTTGTGGTTTCTTTGTTCTATTCCAGTTCATGAAATGTGCAAAGGTATACCACTGTCATACCCAGATTACTCATGTTAATGGTGGGCACTACATCCCAGCAGCTATTAGGGCCTTTTGGGCAAAAGCTGTGTCTAAGCCTCTCCTCAGGGTTCAGTTCTGTGCCTGTCTCAATTGGCTGAACTATTGTTCAGCCTAAATTTCCGAGGGATAAAAAAAAATAGTTTAGCAACTGCTTTAATTTCCCTGGCCAATTCACTTGGCCTTATATATTTAGCTTCTGGGTTAATCCTGATTACCTGGATAATCAGTTGAGGTTCCTACTAGTAGAGGGCTTTTCTAACACTACTGAGGTTTCAAATTCTTTGGCACTACCTAGAACAGAGATGTTCAGATCAAAAACCTATCCACTGGAAGATGACAAACCAACATGAATTTTCATATCTGGGCAATAGTGAACTTTGACAATCCAAGTTCCTATTCTGTTGTGTTTATAAGTCTGCAGTGTGACACAGCTTGAACTTGGCATAAATGCTGAGGTACATTTTTAAGTTCTCTGTACATTAACAAAGAATCCGTTCACTGAATTGTTTCTTTCCTTTTCCATCCCCCGCAGACTGGTAGAGAAATACTTTATTATTAATTTAAAATATTTCTAAAAATGCTTTCCATTAAAAATATGGCTCACAAGTAATCACATTCAGTAATTTGTGTGACCCACAGCATGACCTCCCCTGAAGATCTCACAGGTCTGTTTAGTAAGATGGTCCCAAGTTGTTAAGGGCCTTGTATGCCAAAAATAAAACCCTGAATCTGCCCCAGTAATTAACTGGCAACCAGAACAAATGCTTAAGCACAGGTATGACAGGTACATGGAAAGATGCCCAACTCAATAAACTATCTCATGGTGCATTAGATGTAGTTCCCAGAACATGTACAAGGGCAGCCCTCCATAGGCTGCATCTAGACGTCACTTACTTCTTATGCTGTATTTAGATATTCAAAAATAAAGCATTGATATTCTGGAATATCCATGCTTGTTCCAGAGTATCCATCCCACCTTACACTGAAGAATCTCAGGGCAGGTTCCAACATATAAAAGGAACACACAGAAATTAATAACATATTAAACTTATTAAAACCATGGCAGGGTCTGAATGTGGGGAGGGAAAGACTGTTCCTTTACTTAGCCAAAGGCCAGGGTAAAGAGGTGTGTCTTCACAGCTAAACACATGGACTGAAGGTGCCATTAAGAATTCAGGTTTTAAAAAAAATTAAGGGGAACTCTGGTTGCTAGGCAACTGGTATTTTTATTTGGAGGAGCTCACTTGAGAGGGAAATTTAAAAAGAGTCAGTGGGTTTGTTTTTCATTCTGAGTAGACAGGGAGCCCAGTGATAGAGTTAGTATTTTTTAATAGGGTTGTGTCAAGAGGCCTTCTTATAAAAACAAACTTTAATAATACAGAAAAGTGGGAAAGTAAAGTGTTGATTACAATATTAAGAAATAATGAAACACTGTAACAGTGAAGAAAAGTCCCAAATGTTGCAGAAACCTGATGAATAAGGAAAAGAACTGAAAGGACAGTTAAGGGAAACCTTGTTTTAAAATAAATCTCTTTCTTTGTTTTCATGCTCATTTTATTTTTTATAATGAACTTTATAAATGGGATCCTTTCAGATTCAGTTGTGATTGCCTTATTGATTGAAAAATCTGATCACAAGATGTTCACTTTTTAAGAGCAATGTGTTCCAAAAAATATATGAAAAAGGCTATATTATTCTCTCTGCATGTTTGTGTGTTTGTGTTCTCTTAATATTTATTGTTAGAACTTTAGTGAAAATCAGACCACATTTTAGACTTCAGAAATGCAGGGATGCAGGTCATTCAGAAGGGTTCAGAGTTCTTTCTCCACAAATGAACATTGCCTCTCTAGCCCACACAATTAAAGTGTAAACAATATCCTATGAAATCATTTTGCATCAGTGATAGTGAGTTTCTTTGTATCATGTACATTCTTGCTGAGTACTTATGTGTAGATAAAGACACACACCAGCCAGAATGTCAGAGTCTAGAGAAATTTTCTTCCTGCTGAACAACTTTGTTTAGAACACTGCCTGCGTGCCTGTCCTTAAATGTCTCTAAGTTGAAAAAGATTAGACATACAAGGTTTTCAGAAATCAATGAAGATCCTGGAATGTTTGTGATCATATCAGCTCCTTCCCTGTCCATGCAATTCTGACATAATAGCCTTGCAGCCAGCACTTGATCAATTATGGAGGGCTGAATTCATCCTAAGGAGCTGAGATTGCCAGACTATGAAACTATTTTAGAACTTATGTAGCAGAAAATACAGGACTGTTAGTTATACAAGGTGGATTTGCAGCTACCAGACTGGTATGGTACAAGAAAGATCCAGTGTGTCAACTGCAGTTTGTTCTTTGAGTGCTGGAAAAGCCTGTTACCAGGCCACCAGCACTTGAAGTGTGAATGGGCATGGCAGGACGGATCATAAGGCAACATCCAAGGTAGCATCCAGAGCTTGCTCAGATGTTGCCATGGTGATCTGGAGGCTGCACACAATGCCCACTTGCTGCGCTGTGCCCATGCAGTACCCAAAAAGCGTGAAGACTCTTTTTTAGCAGTCCACCACTGGATGGCTCCCAGGTACACACACACCTCACCAGCAAGCAAACTGGAGCTTGCTAGGCAGTAAGTGTGAACAGGCCAAAATGCTTCAGTCTTTTGCACTGCCCTCAAAGTTGATTTAGCCAGTAGGGATCTGATTTCTGACCTTTTTAAGAATCTTGGTCTCTGTATATAAATGAACCATTGTACATTATTAAATTGTTTTGTTGTGTTTGATATTATGTTAAATTTCTTGTTTTTTATTAGATTGTTCAAATATCTCTAACAGTGAAATTCTACTGCAAAATCAATTTAGTTTTTTTTATTAAAACACACACACACCACACTATCTAAATGAGCCCTTCCATGGTTTTTAGGAACAAGCCCTTTCAGTTCATAGTTGCAAACTCACTCATCCATGAATAAAGCAGAGGAATCCCTGCCTTCACTTCTGATGCAACGTAAGCAGTAAACTAGTGCTAAAATCCCAATGATTGTGCTCCCATTCAATTTAGCTTTCATGCATCACCCTCTGTTGGTTGTGCTGAAACATGCAATAAGTTGCCTGGGGGCGGCAGGTTTAGCATACTGTCGACATGGCATCCTTACATCACATCCTCTGCACAGTCCAGATAAGGCCAGATTCATCAAATTGCCACTCCAAACTTACGGTATGTCCGATTAAATGTGGACTTTTCTTGTACTGCAAAAAAGCCTATAAATCATCCACAATGAATGATCTGTACACTTTCATTTGGGTGCTAGAATTTTCTTTTCACTTCTCCTTCTTAATGGCTCTTCCCTTTGTGCCTTAACATTTAGAACAAACATGATTCATTTCCACTCGGGAAAACTGAAGTACTCCAAGCCAGCATGCATGTCTCTTGCCCCCAAAGATCCCACCAATTCTGACAACCACAACAAAAAAATAGCAAGGAGGATTTTAAGTAAATGTATAGAAAAGGCAGAGAAGCTTAAAACACTTCCAGCCACTGTTTTTGCAGTAAAGAAATCACAGTTAAGTTTCTCCCTGCAAGTTTACATTGAGCTTATACTGCAGTTAATATTATCTCCTTGCTGCTAAACCAGCATATTGTACTCCACTTGCCACGTGGGGCAGAGTTCTCCAGTTTACAGAAGAACTAATCTGATCCTTTTCTATCTGAAGAATTCAAGCAAGTGAATGCTAAAGACATTGCCTGGGGCTGAGTTCCAGCCTCCGCTGTGGCACCATGGAATCAATGGCTCCTGACACTAGGAGCTGAATAAACTTGGTTGGATGAATTAATGGACTAAGTCCATGCATTTCTAACTGGAGAACCCTGCCTGGGAATTTTTGCAACAAAAGCACATGCCCAGCCACTGACTTACAGTGCAATAAGACTGCTATGCCAGCCCCTAAGACATGATTTATCAAAGAATAGTACAATCTGATAACTGGAGCAGGTTACATTTCTTCCTCCAGGTCCCTAGTACCAACAAAAGGCAGAAGATCCCAAAGTGCTCCACTTCCAATGATACAAAGCTGCAGCCCCAGCACAGGCAATTGCTGCTGCTGCAGCAGTCTTAGACCGGGGTGGGGTGGGCATGGCTATGTAGGGTGCCAGTGAAACCAACAGGCTGGAAAAGCCAAACAACAATGGCATAATTCTGCAAAGAAAGGTGGGGTGTGAGTAGAGCCCAACTAGGAATGACCAGAAGCAACTGTTGGGAAGGTTCTCCTAGTGGCATGCTCTGCTTGGCTGTCTCTGGGAGCCCCTTCAGAAGCAGAGTGTACACAAAACCAGAGCACTTACATCATGCTATGGCAGCAAGCCAGTAAGCAGCTGGTGGACTGGGCTGCAGTTGTATGTGTGCAGCCAAGCCGAATGTTCTTCATTATAGCCTGCCCTGTGGGTTTTATTCCTGAGGAGCTGCAGATAGTGCTTGATACAAGAGTATTTTTTTTCAAATGCTGTACTGTCCTGCAACCTCACTGGAGAAAATATTTATCCTCTTTCTGGGTATTCACAAAATCTGTGAATATATTCCAGCATGCAGGGAGGTAGCCACGCCTCCTGCATATTAAGCCCAGAATCTGGACCTCTTCAAGCAGCAGCTGTACTACTCAAGTTACTTTCTTATGGGACACCGTATCTAAACCAAAAGGTTAATGGCACCTCTCTTCTCAGGTTCAACAATTATCTCTACTGTTAATGAGAAATGGTGATAGAAATGTTACAATGAGAATGCACATTTAGAATCACAGAGGTGGAAGGGACCTCTAGAGTCATTAAGTCCAACCCCCTGCTCAAGGCAGGATTTCCTAAACCATCCCAGACAAATGTAGGTCCAGGCTCTTCTTGAAGACCTCCAGTGAAGGAGAACCCACTACCTCCTGTGGCAACCTATTCCATTGACTGGTCGCTCTCACTATCAGGAAGTTTCTCCTAAAATCTAATCTGTATTGACTCCCTTGAAGCTTCATATCATTGTTTCTAGTCCTCCCATCTCACACAAGTGAGAATAGGAACAATCCTGCTGCACTGTGACAGCCCTTCAGATACTTGAAGATCGCTATGTCTCCTCTCAGTCTTCTCTTCTGTGGGCTAAACATTCCTAGATCCATTGACCTTTCCTTGTAGGACATGGTTTTCAGACCACTAACAATTTTGGTAGTCCTCCTTTGGACTTGCTGTAGTTTGTCAATGTCTTTTTTGAACTGGGGTGCCCAGAACTGGACACAGTACTCTAGATGAGGTCTGACCAAGGTAGAGTAAAGAGGAATGATTACTAGACTAATGCCACCTTCAGACATCAAGTGCACGAGATCCCTAAGTTATATCTTGAAAAGCGATGCTGTTTCACTGACTCTGACATTCCAATTCTTATGGATTGTTTCACTCATAATTGCTTTCCTTATAGTTTAGACTCATTATCCAAGTCTAGCACCGTGCCAGCCAGATTAGTCACAGCTCAGTGAGCTGTTCAGTATTTGCAAGCAAACAAGGACGTCTGCCCCCACTCCCTTATTTTCCCTGCATATCCTCTTATGGATAAGCAATTGGTCATGGGAAAGAAAGCAGGAAGTAGGTGTATTTACTAAATAGACTCTTTTTTTCCGTAACGGAGAAAGATGAGAACGTTTAGCTTATTCATACATGATCTGTTCAGGATTGAGAAATGAAAAAGGCAGGTTTGCTGACAATATCAGATTGTTCAGTATTATTTTTTAAAAAAATCTTTATAAACTCCCAAAGGATCTTTCCAAGTTGGGCAGATGAGAAAATACATCTCATTGTGAAGAAATGAAGAAAAAATTTGCTTTGGAGCAGAAAATGGGAAGTGTACTCCTCAACCTAATGAAATAAGGGGAAAAATATGAGAAGCAGTTGTGTAGATATTATTGCTTGATGTAAAATATCAATACATTGTGATATTTGGCAGCTGTGAAAAAGGCCAACTGAATATTAGAAATAAAGAGGAACAGATGTGAAAATAAAACCATGAGGATAGATGAATGGAAGTATTTCCTCATACCGCATATAACTCAGTTATGAAATAATATGCTAAAAGATGTAGTCATGCCCACCAATAGGAGAAAGAGACAAGATTTTAAAGTAGGCTATCAGTAGATAGTAGCCACTGGCAAGGTATCTGAGATTTAGCCCCATGAGTAAGATGTTTTATTACAGACTGAAGAAGCATGCCTTGTTGATCCTAAGCATGCAGACTCATCTCATAAAGCAATTCCTTAGCACTTCTACATTTATTTAGTACAATTCAAAATTGGTTAAAATAGGGTGTTTATGTGGACCACAAAGATTCCAATTTCCAGCAGAAATTTCCAGAGCCAGTAGGCTGTTCTCAAGGTGGTCGACCAGTTAAGTATAGAAATGCCAGACACAACCTATTCTACTCTCTGTTGCCCCAGTAGCTGGCAATATTCTTTGCAGTCAACTAATGTCTTTGGAAACCCAGCGTGTTGAGGGAGAGGGGGGAAATCAACATAGAGAGCCTAAAATACCCATTTTACGTTTTCTAAAAATAACATACTAATGTAAAACCTGCCCTCACTTTACCAGACCTGGAAGAGTTTGCCATCACCTGAATTTTGGTAATCACAAGACCTGCCTTTTGACAATTGCCAAGACAATCCCCAACTCCAGAAAATGCTCTAAAGAAGGTGTTGCCAACATGGCATTCAAAGTCATGGCTGTGGGCTTCCCCCAGGACAGGATCTATGGCAGATTTCATTTGGGTAACAAAAAATGGAATGAAGAAACAAACATTAAATAGTACTTTATATTCTTCACAGTGGGAAAGGCGAGTCAGGAACAATAAGTCTTTATCCCTTCTCAGATTTTTTTTCAAGTGCCTTGAAAGCACCTGAGTCTCCAACAACAACAACAACAATTAACAACAACAACAATAATAATATAAACAGAGGCACAACATAGTGGCCCAAATGATACACTGGAACTTATGCCAGAACTACCATCTGCCATTGGCAAAGAACTGGTGAGACCATAAACCAGAAAAAGTGGTCGAAAATGAACAAGCCAAACTACGGTGGGACTTCCAACTACAAACTGATCGAACACTGGAATATAACACACCAGACATCACAATCGTGGAGAAAGACAAAGTGTTTGTCATCAACAATGCTATTCCAGGTGACAGCAGAATTGATGAAAAATAGAAAAACTTAGCAGATATGAAGACCTGAAAATAGAACTGCGGCGAAGGTGGTCCCAGTGATTCTCAGCACAATGGGGGCAGTGCCAAAAGATCATAGTGGGCACTTGAAAAGCATTGGCATCAACAAAATATCCATCTGCCAGCTACAGAAAGCCACTTTGCTGTGATCTGCTCGTATCATTCGCCAATACATCACTCAGTCCTAGGTGCTCGGGAAGGGCCCAACTAGTGATAACAATTACCAAAACCAGCATAAATATCTTGTTTGCTGTGTGCTGATGTTGTGTTATCTCAACAACAACAACAAAATTTATTGCTAGCACCCTTCTAACCAAAGGGTGGTACAGAAGTATAAAACAAAGTTTAAACATAAAAAATAATAAGTAACCTTATTACATAATCATTTAAAAATGCACAGAAAAAAACTTAAGCGTATAAGGTTTTAAAATCTATCAAACTGACAGACTGAACATTCACTCTGTGTATGTGAGGGAAGACTGGGATAGGATATGTGTATATGTGGCCAAATCATGGCCTTAAAATTCTTCAAGTTATTTAGTTACCAAATTTCTGTCCTGCCCTATATCTGAAGATCTCAAGGTATCTTGAAATCACAATAACACAGATAAAATAAGTTAGCTAACGAATAATAGTGCCTGCATTGGAAAGCCATGGAACCTAAAGGGTTGGAACCCCCTGCCCAAAAGGCAGAAGAGTGGGCCTGACAGATCTTCCTCTCTAGGAAAATGTAGCGGGCAGCAGCCATACAATGGATGCCACTCTAGGGCAGGCAAAGGAGCACAAGAGTTTCTTCCCTTCACCTTTGGTTCTCTCTGAGAAGGGAATCAATCAGAACATTTAAAATTTGTGCAGAATGTTATTTGTAGCATTCTGGGGGCTGTTATGCCATTTTCCAGGTTTCTTCTGAGAACCTAAGCTTTTGGATACAGCTGCAAAATTCATCTTCAGAGGATTTTGCTCTTGGAAAAGTCAAAAAGTGCCTTCCTAGATCTTGTTTCCCTTCTTGTAGATATTGTTTCACATGACCAACTTTTCTTGCGGGCAGCAAGGAGAGATGTTTGTAAAGCCTTCAAACCACCTTCTCTTTCAACTGCCCCCAGAGTGTTCATGCTTCAGAAGAACTGTGGAGATAGTGAGCAGAAAGCTTGTTGGAATGCAGCATGCAGTTCTGAGAAATGGCCAGGAGCCAATATCTTCCCCAGTACAGGAGAGTATGGTTACAAGTCCAAAACCACTCCTACAGGCTGCCAGAAGATAATTTCTGCCAGAGTGAACTTCCTGCCAGAGGAAGCAGCAGGGCTCCCTACGGTAGGCATCCTACAGTACTAATGTTGGATAACCTAAGGTTTGCTACTGACACTGCTGAAATAACTCTGGATCCATGGATACAGGTCCAAGCTCACTTTCCGTGTGAAATAGGTGAGACCTTGGAAGCAATGGGAGCATCTATACTTATCTGAGCTACATCACAGTCGTTGTCCTGCAGCCCTTCACCCCTGTCTTCCTATCTGTGCTCTACTACAGTGCTGGGATACCCAGTGTGGTGTTTGTGGCTCTATGTCAGACTGGGGAGGTCTTATACAAAAGTGAAACAGAGGCAGGCTATTGAAAGTGGTGGTACAGATTTTAAGGCACCGGTAGGTCGCTATGGAAGTAAGCGTTCCTTCAGATATTTGGGGCCCAAGTCATTTAGGGCCTTGTAGGTTAAATTCAACAACTTGAATTTGGCTCAAATTGGCAGCTAGTGAAACTCTTTTAAGACCAGCATAATGTGCGTCCAGCCAGCTGTCCTGGTCAGCAATCTAGCAGCTGCATTCTGCACTGATAGCATTTCAAAAGTAAATGTCTGACTCTGACAACTGCTGAAAAGAGAATGAAAATGTTGCCTGTCTCCAAGAAGTAAAAATAGGATCTAAGTCAGTGTTAGGGTAATGGTTGTCCCTAGATAAAGACAATTCTTGCCCAACAGTTTCGCTGCAGTCTATGACCTTACAACTACCTATTATATCTCCCAAGTAATACCCTGAAGAGATCTCTAGGGCAGCACAAGATGGCCGAACACAAGCCTCATCCTTTCAGTATTCAGAAAGGACAGAAAATTATGAATGACTTTACTAGTCTGACTACTTCTGCCAAAGTGCAAAAGATATGTATCCTCCCCAATCTGTGTACAGATATAACAAAAAGTAGGGATGTGCATGAATATTTGAAACTTTCAAAATTCGATCAAAATTTGTTCAGATTTGGACATTAGAATTCAAATCAAATGTCTATAAATTCAAATGTAACATTCAAACGAATTTCAAATTTTCAGATCTATTTGTGTGAATTATTCGGACACTCGTATGCGTATAGATACTTGCCAGTACGCATCTTTCCTGCATCCATACGCATTTGTATGGCTCCAAATGGGACGAAAACAGGATGCATATGGGATGCATATGGACACATACGGGCACATATGGGGTGTTTTCCCACTGTCACTAAAAGTACCCATTAATGGGTATGTAATTACTTAATGGGTACTTCTAGTGACAGTGGAAAAACACCCATGGATGTTGTTGATATTCGTATGTGCAAATTTGAATAGAAAATTCACACAAATAGATCCAAATGTATTCATTTTGGATCGAATGTGAAAACATTCACATTTTAAACATTTGGATCAATTAGAATTTTTGGATATTTGATTTGAATCGAATTGAATCCCAAAAATTGCATTTGTGTGCACCCCTAACAAAATGTACCTCAGAAAGACAGCATGTGGCCCAACCTTTCTTTAGGGGTGTTTTTCCATTGTCACTAAAAGTACCCATTAAGTACCCATTAATGGGTACGTAATGGCATTTTTGTACCCATTAATGGGTACTTAATGGGTACTTGTAGTGACAGTGGAAAAACACCCTAACTCACCTTTTTTAGCACAGAATGTTTACAAGAGGAGTGAGATCTGAGTGCTGTGTGAACAATCCCACCTCAAAGTGTTCTCCAAGACACCTCAAAGATACTTTATTTTGCTGTGTACAATCACAACCTCAGTTTTCAAAATAATCCAACTGAGCTTAGATACTCTATATTTTGAAGGGGTACAAAGGGGAAGTGCATCCCTTTTGCTGCTCTGTTTTAAGACAACAAAATATTTTGGAGCAAAAATTGGTTGGTCAACACTCACCATATCATTTCTGCAGAAAAATGTCCGCTAGTCTTCTGAAAACTTTTTTAAACAAATGTAAACGAAGCTGACAAATACTTAACTCATGTGTGGCAGGGTTTTTTTTTTTTTAGAAAATTAAAACAATGCCTGGGCCACTTGAAGTATTGTGTGTGAGGAGGAAAGAGTGACTGTTGAGTCAAGTACGACTAATGTACAAGGGGAAAAACTGGAGGAAGTTGAGCTTGGACTCATTTTAGTTTAATATCTGTGCAATGTGCTTTTCTTCTAGACTCTTGAAAATGAAAAGACATATAAACTGTAACAATAAATTCATCAGAGCATGAAGAGTACCTGTGAACCATCCAAAGACAGTTAGTAAACCATAATCATGAAAAGCACACACAAAGAGGATAATAAATGTTCAGAATTGGGAAACATTTCTAGCAGTTCTTTCCAACCTACATTCCTTCCGAAGTTTCTAAGGGGGTTAGAGGGGGTTGAGAACAGGAGAATGTTTTGCCTTTGTCTTCTCCTACAGAAGAAGAGTTGGCTTTTCTACCCCACTTTTCTCACCCGTTTAAGAGGACTCAAAGCTTTCTATTCTTCTTCCCACAACAGAACATCCTGTGAGGTGGGTGGGGCTGTGAGAGCTCAGAAAGATAGCTGTGAGTCGCCCAAGATCACCCGGCTGGCTTCATGGAGGAGTACAAAATCAAACCCTGTCTTCCCAGATAAAAATCCGGCTCCTGAACCACTAGACCAAACTGGCTCACTGGTTTCTGAGAATGCCCAGAAGGAATTGGTCGGCCACAGCTGCCCTTTCCAGATTATTCCAGTAACTGTCTCGGAATAGGGGCCTGCCATCCACATCTGGTAAAGATTATGGCAGGCCTGCTTTGGGATAGATCTCAGAATACAGCCCCATGCAGAAAGAGCCTGTGTGTGAATGGATGCTGTAGTAGATAAGCTGTGGCTTGATCTAGCACCGTTGCTCTTACGACAATGTTCCCATTAGCCCAGGCCTAAACTGCCAACTTAGCTGCTACGCCTAAGGGTTGCTGTTCAAAATAGTTGGACACTGCCAGGTTAGCCAAGGGTGGCCTGCAGAAAGGAAGGGCCACAGCAGCAGAATGGATCTGTATTGCAGTAAGAGCATAATTAAAACTGGCTATGCTCAACACACTTATTAGCACAATTCCATGGTAACAGAGATAAGGACCACTAGACTGAAGCAGCTGCCCAGAGGATAGTTGAATGTGGCCATGCCCATACAACAACTCTTGGACTGCCATTGTATCATCTGGATTGAAACTATTAGTCATCAAGCAGCATTTCAGGAAGTCCATAATTTTGCAGCCAGTTAGTATATAGATACAGATACTGTAAGACTTTTTTCATGCAATGCTTTATATAAGAGGGCAGTGACTACAATATGAGCAGAAAACAGCATTTGTGGACATCACTTCTATGCTACTTCCCACAAAAGTTCTCAAAACTGACTAAAGCTAGCATAAAAACAAAGGTAGGGTAAAGAGCCAACAAAAGCTGGTGGTACACCAGAAATGGACATGTTTATCAATGGTTACTAGGATTGTTGCTGCCTAGGTACCACCTCTGTGCCAGAGGAACAGGCAGGATGCTTCTAAAGGCTATTTGGAAGAAGAACAATGGAAGATTTCACTTTCGTCTTCTGCCTGAGAATGCCCAGAAGCAATTGGTGGACCAGTGAGAGAGAATAGGATACTAGACTAGTTGGGCTGTGGCCCGATCCAGCAGGCCTCTACTTACATTCACCCTAGATGATTGCAACAAGCTTATTAGCCTATATTGGGAAAGGTGATCCGGAAAGTATCCTGGTCCTGAGTTGTTTGGGGCTTTATATGCCAAACAAAAGACCATGAATCTGGCCTGGCAGCTACTGCCTTTACTTAAGTACAGGCTTTAGGTGTGTGTGAGCAGGTAGCCCACCCAGAAGCCTGGCCGCAGCTCCTGAATCAGGCACAAGGATATTGTCACATGAATTGTGATACAGTAACCCAAACACAACGGGTTTCACTTATGTTCTTACTTTCTGTAAGGGCTGAACAGTGATCTGCTGCTTGCCTTTGCTGCCAATGCAGTATGAAAAGTTGCTCTTCAATGAAACGTGGAAGGGCTTCCCCCTGGGTCAGATCAAACAGTAGTTTGTCCAGTTATAGACATCAGGGGCAAATCACCATTTAGCTCCTTTACTGCGTCCCTGGGTGCCAGCTGCTTATTGTTAAAAACAATACTGGAAAAAATGTGGAAAATCTTGGGTGAGAGAGAAAGATTACCATTTCTGGTGGGGTGGGGCCTTGGGGAAACCGATGCCCTCTACCAGAGGTGGGGCAGAAACCCAGCATCTTAAACTAGCTATAGACACACTTAAGGTTTAATCCGGCTTTAGTTGACTTTCAGAGTGCGAGAATGCATCAGCAAAGTGACAAGCTGTTTTCTTTCAGTGTTAAATAACTCAGAAAATTCACCTTTGGGATAGATAGTGTGGAAAGAAAATTACTGGTCACTTTGCTGAGGTGTTTTCTAGCTCTGAAGGTGGACTGAAGCTGGATTAAACCTTAGGTGTGGCCACAGCCCAGGAAGCAGAAACCAAGCAACGCAGGTAACACATCTTCTCCAGCTGGCCAGAGACATCTCCCAGACAGCCCCGATCGCCAAGCAAATTGTGGGAAACAGACTTTCCCACATATTGCTCCCCTGCTGTCCACCGCAATCCAGCCTTTCAACTTTACAGTAAGGATCTCGCGGCTTACCCTTTGGCAACTTTCTGCTGCATTGCCCAGTTCCCAAAAAATCCTCCCTCTGCTCAGTAGCACAAGCAGCAACCCCCCCCCCGAGACTTCTTCCATTCGGTGGCTCCCCAGAGCTGCCTGGCAAGGCCACCACACCGATTGCCTGCAGAAGGCGGGTCACAGTGCGCCCAGAGGCCCCATCATTTAACGGCCCCGCTTTAAAGCAATTTCCCCAAGACTTTGCAACCGAAAGAAATACGCCAGCGCGCCGGCCCCCTTCCAGAGCCCGAAAAGGCAGCTCCGGCCTCCGCCGGCTCGGCCCTGACCCCAGACTCCCAGATCAGCGCTCTACACGCACACAAAGAGTAAAAGACGAGTCAGGAAGACCGTTCCACCCAACATCAGCGCGCCCTTCGTGTGGATGCTCTTTAAGAGACGGTACGATCATTTGGGGGGCAGCCCCTCCTCCGATCTCGCATCCGCTTCCAGCCCCCCCCCCCTCGGCCGCCCCTCCTGTTCCTGATTTCCAGTGCGCAATCAGGGAAGCGCCCACGACCTCCGTCGGGCCCGGGCGCTTAACAAAGGTTTCCTTCAGCCCCGTCCGTCCGTCTAAAACCAGTCGCCGCTGCCCCAGTGGCAGCGCATAGTTCTTAATCGGATTGCGGAAGGGCCGCCCAGGAGGGAGAAAGGCAATAGCGGGTCCTTACTTGGCGGCACTTGCGGTGGGAGCGCCGATGAGGCCAGGCGGGGGGGGGGGGGGAGTCCGCTGCCCGGGCTCCTTGTGCTCGGGCTCCTAGGCTCCTGCGGTCCCGCGGCTGCTTTGCATCCTGCAGACAGACGGAGAGGCGGTGGAAAGCAAAGCGGGGAGCGGCGGGGGAGCTCAGCTCGGCTCTGCACGGCCCGGCCCGGCCCGGCCAGCCACCGCCCTCCCAGGCTCCGTTCTGCGAGGGTGGGGTTTGGCCTCGACTATTTGCATGCGGCTGAGATTGAGCGCCGCCACCGCCAAGATTTAAAGGCGCCGTAGTCGTCTTGGCTTTTCTAGGCCGCTTTTCTCACCCGTTTAAGGGGCCTCAAAGCGGCTGACGAACCTTCTGTTCTTCTCCCCACAACGGAACACCCTGTGAGGCAGGTGGGGCTGGGAGAGTTCGGAAGAGAGCTGTGACTAGCCCAAGGTCACCCAGGTGGCTTCGTGGAGGAGCGTGGAATCAAACCCGGGGTTCCCAGATAAGAGTCCGGCTCCCTAACCACTAGACCAGACTCGCTCTAGTTGTTTTAACTCCGGGTTATAAAGGGATCGCCTTTGTTTTGAGGTCTGCCAAGAGAAGAGCGTCGCTCGTACTGCGACAGAATCCCCCAAGTCGAACCCAACGCGTGACAGCAAAGTCCCCGGCGCCACGAGGAACGGCTGAAGGTTGGTTCCCCCCACGAAGGTCCCCTCTCACCGCCGCCTTCCCTGCTGCCTCGGACTGGGAGAGGGAGAGCAAAATCAATGATTGATTTCGGAGTGCAGTAAGAGATGTGCAAGAAGTAGCAAGAAGTTTTGGCTAGTTTTCAACAAGCAAAGTTCCACTGCAAATGTTTTTGTTGGTGAAAATAGAGGCGCTTGAATGCCTCTAAAGGGCAGCTGCTGGGAGGCACTTTGTTTCCATGCGCAAGGCTGCTCAGGCATAACAAAAGGTGTGCCCCAGGGACACTATCATTTAGTTTATTTATTTACATTTTTATCCTGCCCTATACTCAAAGGTCCCCGGGAGGGTAACAACATCTAAAATCAAACGTCATTAAAACAACAACAGTACGTATTAAAACAGTAGCATCTGCAAGTGGGAAGGGACTTAACTGAAGGCCAGGGCAAAAAGACGCATCTCCGCTGCCTTCCTAAATGCGTACAATGAAGGTGATAGACGTACCTCAAGGGGCCATCACTGAAAAGGCCCTCTCCTGGGTGAGGGTGGTGGGACAACCAGGAGGGTCTCCCTTCCAGATCTTGAGGCATTACCTTTTCTAGAACTGTGTTTAGGGGAAGGGGACGGGCAGACTCCTTTTGTAAACCTCCTCAGATTTTTATTTTTTGTGTGTCTGATCATAGCCTGACTCTTGGCCACTAAGCTGCCGGACTAATGGGCTGTGCTGCCAGTCCAGTTCAGCAGGGTAGAACCTGCATTCTTGTGATGTATGCCCGGTAGTTTTGCAGCCAACCCTTCAGCCTCTCTGTAAAGAATAAAACTAGTGTGAATTTGCTCTAGTTCTCTACTTGTGCTAGGACTGGATGAGTGAGGCTGTGATCAGATACAACAACAACATCTCTGAAGCTCTTCCTGAATTCAAGTAAGAAGCCTTCCATTTCCCCCCTCAAGGTTGAACAGACCTCAGTTATCCCATTTTTCCTCATGAGGCTTTGTTTGTGGATCATCTTTACTCCCTTATCACCCCTCATAGGCTTGAGGTATCCATGTTTACCTCTATATGTGTTATTTTATTAGGTTAACTTTACCACCTTTTCCCCTTACATGTGTTGCCTCTGATTTTTACATCCATGTTTTATCTGAAATTACCACGTCCTCTCTTCTTATTCTGTCAAAATGAGTTCAAAAAGTTCAAAAATGAGTTCATGTAATTCCTTTCCTTCCACTGTTCTATCTCTACTGAGTTTTTGTCTTAAACACAAACACATTGATAAAGCCACTGTTATGTGAAGATAGGAGATTTATTATATGCACAATTTAGATTTATATCTTTATGAGATTATAAAAGTCACTGAAATATGCCTAGTTAGATGTAAAGCTAAGACTTGATGAATATGAAAAGATGATGTACTCCTCAGCTTATGGGTGAGGAGTACTAAATGGTACTTATGCTACTAAATGTCCAAGGGGGGAAAGTGGGGTATTCTCTGGAAAGTATAGTTCTCTGGAAAAGTCAACGCTGAAGAATGTGGCTGGGTGAGATTGGCTTGAAAGCTTTCCTACTCTATTTGTTCATGTTCAGTTGAATCTCCTAATATGTTTATTTTCTTTGTTAACCTTGAATGGATCAATGCCTAGTGCCTAGTTACAGCCGCAATCGAGAGAACGAGGAATAATGGAGAGAAATAGGAAAAGGGATAGAAACAGCTGTGAGGTGAGTATATCCTGGAGGGTTGGGCCAGTTTTTTCCCCTTGTTAACTGTTTACACATTGTGCATCTAGCTCTAGCCAGAAGAGTCTCATGTCACATCCTGGAGGGCCGTTTGCTCTACCAGTTTGTGTGGTTTCTCTTGATAGAGTAACATTGAACACAGGAAATACAGCATGTAATGCAGAGAAGTGCAAATCTTTCACTCCCCGGTACAGGAGATCCCACGTCCATTCCTTTTCCTCTGCAAAAAGGAGACATTTTCAGACTGCTTCCATTTTACTGCTAAAACAACAAATAAATAAAATTATGGATGGAGCTGAGCTCACCTTGACATGATGCCTTTTAGGAAGTTTTACATTCTCTGGCAGCCCTGTGGTCTTTGAGGTACCAGCCAAGATCTCTTTATTCACCCAGGCTTTTAAACACATGACTGGGGGTTAAATTAGCATTTTGATATAACTTCCCATTCTTATATATTGCACCTACATAAGAGCATAAAAGGAGCCCTGCCAGATCAGGCCACAGCCCATCTAGTCCAGCATCCTGTCTCCCTTTTCTGCAACACACCAGGAAAGGGATCTCGGGGTTTTGGTGGACAGTTCAATGAAGGTGTCAACCCAGTGTGCGGCAGCAGCAAAAAAAGCAAATTCAATGCTGGGAATAATTAGGAAGGGAATAGAAAATAAGTCAGCAAGTGTCATTTTGCCCCTTTATAAATCTATAGTGAGGCCACATTTGGAATACTGTGTACAATTCTGGTCACCACACCTCAAAAAGGATATTGTGGAACTAGAGAAGGTGCAGAGAAGGGCAACCAGAATGATTAAGGGTCTGGAACACCTCCCTTACGAAACCAGGCTGCAACGTCTAGGCCTCTTCAGTCTGGAGAGACGGCGTTTGAGAGGGGACCTGATTGAAGTATATAAAATTATGCACGGCATAGAAAAGGTGGATAGAGAAAATTTCTTTTCTCTATCGCACAACACTAGAACCAGGGGGCACTCTATGAAGCTGATGGGTAGGAGCGTAAGGTCTGACAGGGGAAAGTATTTCTTCACACAGAGGGTCATCGGCCTATGGAATGTGCTGCCAGAAGAGGTGGTGACAGCTACCAGTCTGGATGGCTTTAAGGTAGGGTTAGACAAATTTATGGATGACAGATGTATCAATGGCTACTAGAACGAATGCCTAGGTGCATCTTTCAGGCTGAGGGGGGGGGGAGGAAATGGGGCGCTTCTAGGGCCATCTGCTGGGACTCGAGAGCAGGAGAAGGTTTGTCCTTGTCTCTGCTTGAGATGCCCATGAGCATTTGGTGGGCCACTGTGTGCGACAGGATGCTGGACTAGATGGGCTGTGGCCTGATCCAGCAAGGCTTCTCTTATGTTCTTATGTTCTTATGTTCTTACATAGTGGACCACCAATTACTTCTTGGCATCTCAAGCAGAAGACAAAGGCAAACCTCCACCTGCTTCCAAATCCTTGCAAATGGCCTCTAGATACATCCTGCCTCTCTCTGTTCTAGAAGCCATTGATACACCTGTCCTTGGTGAATTTATCTATTTGTATTTATTTATACATTTTTAATCTTCACATCTTGGGATCCTGGAGAGGGTTATAAACACACATACACACGGAAAAAGAGCAGAACAGGAAAAAAGCCATTGTGTCTGCAACTCTTCCACTGGTCACTGGGCCACCATAATGGCAGGTGTGTATTTTCATCTTGATTCTCAGTAATCACTCTGTTTTGGCTACATAGTTAACGTAATTGTGGGTTACTGTTTTCATGGTGGAATCATTCTGGATTTGTTTTATGGCAGTTCTACATTGCATTGATTTTATGTTTTTATTGTGTTGATTTTATTCTTCATTGCTTTGTACAGCAGCTTAAGTTTTGTCTTTAAATAAAAAGTTGCATGAATAGGTTTTAGATAAATACAGTTTAAAAAAATCTCAGCACTTGATGTTGCCATTTATCACTGAAGAGGCCTCTGTTTAAATCTCTATTCAGCTGTGGGTCTCATGAGACAATCATGTGCCAGTCTGTAGCCATGTGTTCCCAGACTCCTTCACTTTGAGTGCTATGCCAAGCCAAGGCAGGGTTCTACTGAGGCACAGATATCCGGACTATGCATACAGTTAAGATGGGCATTCTGTTATTGCCAAAAGACTGGATGTATAGAATCATCATAATTGATATGAGATTTTGTACCAGGCCTTATTAAAAAGATATAAAATGTACTTTTACAGATAAGCCCCTGTTCTGGGGGGAAAAAAGTAGAGACTGCAAAACAGTTTGGTCTTCCAGAAACAAAGAGCTGATTAAATCTGCATCTCTGAGGAAATGGCCAAGTCAAGGGATAATCTGTTTATTTCTGAAAGTACAATGGTTAGTTCTATACTAAAAACAAGATAGAATAATACGAGTTATTTCAACCACAGAAACCAACCCTTATGTACAGTGAATATCAAGGAGATCTTTATCCAGAATGCTAGGCAGAATTTATGGATTCAGATTGAACCACTGTTTAACTTGAATGGGGTTTTCTGAAATGAAGGACACCAATTATGCCTGCATCATACCTTTGTGATACCAAACTCTTCAGACATAATCCCATAACTTAAGGTCATGAGGAAGGAAACCTTTCAGATAACAGAAGCCTTGTAGAAACTGTCTGGGTAAGAATACAAGGAGAGGGCAGTACAGAGGATACTATTCTTGGTATTTACTATAGGTCCCCTGGACAAACAGAAGATATGGATGAACTCTTTCTACATCAGATGGCCAAGCTCTCAGGAAATCATGACATAGTGATTATGGGGGATTTTAACTATCCAGATATTTATTGGAAATCTCTCTCAGATCACAGCTCCAATAAATTCTTATCTTCTGTGCAGTTAACTTTATCTGCCAAAAGAATGAGGGAAATATGAGGGGACCTACTATTTTGGATCTAATTCTTTCCGACAGGAAAAAAATGGTTGAAGAAGTAAGGGCAACTGGGACCTTGGGAGGCAGCAACCATGCTATCATTGAATTTTGGATTTTGATGGACTCGGAAGGAGGATACAAAGGGTAAATTGGCTAGATGTCCTAAAAGGCAAACATGTCCAAGAAGCATGGGAAATTTTGCAAAAGGAGATTTTAGAGGCACAATCCTTAACAATTACCAAAACAAGGAAGAGTGGGAAACAACTGAAGAGACCATGGTGGATGAACTTATAATTCAATAACCTGCTAAAAAGAAAAAAAATGTTTAAAAAATGAAAAAAGAGGTGCATATCTAAAAAAGAATATAATGGAATCTGCCAAAACTACAGGATAAATATCAGAAAGGCTAAAGCTAAAAATGAATTGAGGATTGCAAGAGAGGCCAAAAGCAATAAAAAAGTGTTTTAGGGGTATGTCAGGAGCAAAAAAAAAAAAAAAAATCTCTAGGACCTTTACAGGATGAAAATGGCAAGCTGGTCAAAAGTGATATAGAGAACTCCTATTTTTATCCATTTTCTCTCACAAAGGAAATGAAAAACTAGCTGGCATTCATTGTGCTGTGGAAGGAACAAGAGAAACAAGGCTCTGTGTGGACAAAGGAAAGGTGAAGGAACACTTAGCTAACATAAATGAATTCAAGTCTCCAGGCACAGATGAATTACTGAAGTAATTAGCAGATATAATTGCTCTGTGATCTTTGAAAATTTCTGGAGAACCCAAATATGGGAACCATGTATAGAAAGATTGTTAGCACAAACAAATACATGTATCCCAGAAAAGAATTTTCTATTAAAATGACTGTATGCCTAGATAGTAGCCACAATTAAGTCAACTGAATTGGTCTATCACAGGGGAGGGGGGAAGGGATGTATTGCTACATTTGTGTTTATTTACTGTTGTTTTTACTTGGTGTATGTATATATGTATATAACTTAAGTATGTTACTGACTAATAAATATTTGAAATGTTAAAAAATCATTACTTAAAAAAGAAAGAAAATTAATCAAGAACAGTGAAACTTCCAGAAGATTGGAGAACGGCAAACATTGTCCCCATCTTCAAAAAAGGGAAGAAAGTTGACCCAGGTAAATACAGGCCTGTGAGCCTGATCTCAATAACTTGGGATTTTTTGTCTGCTGTGCCAGTCGGCCTTTTATTAGATTTTATGTATAACTGATGTGTATTACCCCTTTGTATTTTGGTATATGTATACTTTACTTCTGATATGGTCTAATTGGACTAATCAATAAACATATCTATCTCAATACCTGGCAAGATCCTTGAACAAATGATTAAACAACATGTGTGCAAGCACTTAGATGGGAATGCAGTAATTAACCAGAGCCACTATGGATTCAAAAAGATCTAGATAAGAAATGAACTAGTGGGCTGAAACTAACAGGATATTTAACAGGAACAAATGCAAAGTCTTACATCTTGGTAAGAAAAATGAATACAGAATAGGAGGAATTAGGCTGAGTCAACAATGTGATGCAGCTGCAAAAAGGCAAACGTCATCCTAGGATGCATCAAGAGTATTGAATCTAAATCACAAGAAGTAATTATTCCTCTTTACTTTACCTTGGTAGACCTCATCCAGAGCATTGTGTCCAATTCTGGGCACTCCAATTCAAAAAAGATAATGACAAACTAGAGAAAGTCCAAACGAAGTCTACCAAATGGTTAATGGTCTGGAAAACATGTCGTATGAGGAAAGGTTGAAGGATCTAGGAATGTTTAGCCTCCAGAAGAGAAGACTGAGAGAAGACATGATCACAGTGCAGAAGGATTGTCCCTATTCTCACTTGCGCAAGACAGGATTGCTAAAAACAAAGGTATGAAACTTCAAGGGAGTCAATACAGATTAGATATTGGGAAAAACCACCACCTCAGGCCTGCTTGAGCTGTGCCAGTGCCTCTTCACTGTCTAGACACATCACAGCCATTCTAGTTTATCTGTTTTTATAATGATTTTATTGTGACCTGCTCCAAGATCTTCAGGAACAGGGCGTGATAGAAGTATAAAACAAACAGAAAGAAATCATTAGCTTGGCTAAACTATAACTTAATTTGCAAAAGCGACCACTGCATCCATTGCTCTTCCTGCCACCACCTCATCTGTCGCTGCGTGATGTTTCCTAGATAGCTGACTGCAATGAGTGCCCTCCCCAGTGATAGTTGCACAATACACACAAGGGATGCAATTCCTTTCTGGGTGAGCCTTTTTAAGGTTTGCCAGGCTGTGTTCAGCCCTAACAAAGGGGACTTGGCAGAGGCGCTTCTGAGAGACCAGGGTGTCCCTAGTACTCCCAGCACTTTTCCAATCCGTCTTTTCCAGCCCAATGTTCAGGCGAGAGGAGGAAGGGGCAGCCCGGGACCGGTCAACCCACCTCCCGCCATTCCTTCACCGTCAAACTCCGGGGCTCCATTTTTATTTTGCCGTGACCGCCCCCAGCCTCTGTGGTGCTTTTAAATCTCCCTTGTTAAAGTGAAACCGTATGTTATTTGGAAGAGACGACACGGGGGGGCGACGTCAAGCAAACGCTGTAGTCCCCTGAAGGGACCGAGAGTGGGTGGCCCCAGAGACGAAAGGAACTTCTGCGCCTTTAAGGCTCCAGCTGCCACCGACTCCCTTTCCACTTCATGGCGCCCGCCCGCCCGCCTGCCTGCGACGGAGCGCCCCTCTGAGTCAGGCCTCAGCTATGCGGGCCGTGACGGCTGAGGCAAGCGAGTGTACCACACCCAGCTCAGGGAGGGAGGGAGCGAGGAAGAAACGGCGTCCCTCCCGCCATTCAGGGCTTGGGTGGAAGCCTCCGGAGGGTTAACCCTGAGCTTATTTGGAGAGGGCTCCTCACTCCCTCAACAAGAAAGAGGAATGAGACGCCGCGGAATGGCAGGACGGCCTTCTGTCTCCGCCCTGGACAAGGAGGGCGCTTGGCTTCAGAGCCACCATGAGGAGGTCCAGGAGCGCCTTTTCCTTGCAGCCACGGCCTTGCCCAGCCTGCCCGGCCCTTGTCTGATGCGGACGAGGACTTTGCGAGACTCAGTTGATCGGTCCGCGATCTGAGTGCGCGAAAAAACAGCCACATTGGTCGCTGTCATCGCGCTGAAGTCTCGCGCGCAAGTCAGGAGCCCCGCTGGTGTGTGTGTGTGTGTGTGTGTGTGTGTGTGTGGTGAGGGGTGGGGGGGGAAGCACCCTAACATGGACACGAGTTTGGAGTGAATGTCTCTGATTCCTCCCGACTCCCCCAAACTCCTCAATAACTTCCTGTTGACCATTGTAAATGCTTCTGTATTGAAATGCCGCAGGATAATTGGTTTTGCTCAATAAAATCAGCCGCAGCACCTTGCACCACTGACCTGAAGTTGCTCTGATTCGTTACAGAATCGATACTGTTAGAAAGATAATAAAAAACTAACCTTGCGTTGTTCTACTGTGGTGTTTTAATACCTCCCCCTTTACCCTTCTGTATGCTTTTTTTTTAAAAAAATTGGACTTTACTTTTTAATCTAAGCTGTAGGAATGGTAACTAAGGGGGGGAAAACCCTGATAGAGAAACCCTTGAAATCGTGATGGTGAACCTTTTCAGCTCCGTGTGTCAAAATTCGCAAGAAAACCTAGCTTAACTCGGGTGCTGTGTCACATCTAGAAATATCCATAATTTTGTGATATTTGTAGCTCTAGTAAAAAAGTTATATTTTCGATATATGTATTTTATTAAAAGCAAAAACAAATAATTCTTTACATTTGCTAAATCTTCAATTGGAAGTTGGTATTTCGTACACTTCAAGAACAAGCAAGCAGTACACGCCCAGGTGCCAGGGTGACCATGTGAGTCACCCAAAAGGGCTTGGTGTGTCACCTGTGACACATGTGTCATAGGTTGGCCATCACTGCCTTAAAACTTTACTATAGTTATTAAAAATGTTATTTAAATAAATTTAAGCTTATTTAAGGGATAAAACTCTTAATACAATAACTTGAAAATACAGCATAGGACAATTGGGTGTCATTTTCATAACTAAAGGTCCATGTGGAAAAATTATTTTTAAACAAATACCAAAGGATGCATAATGTTGATATGTGGAGATATCATTCCATAATTTGGGGGCCACCAGGAAGAAGTCTCAGTCACCTATCTAGCCTGAGGCAGACAGCATTATTAGTAGGACCCCAACTGCTGATTTTGTGAGCAGATCTAAATGGGAGAAGGCACTCCTGATATTTGGGATGCAACCTTATATGTAAGCACACTTTTGACTAGCTTGACACTAAATAGTTAACTAGCACAGGATTTTTTTTCAAGAGACTGATAGAATGTATGTCTAGCCAGAAACATCTGACCTTGTTCCAACTTATAAATTATCTTTGAGAGCTTTTATTACAATATTGTTTTTATCTTACCTACCTTGTATTGCAGGGGGAAATGCATTACAAATCAATACAAAATGAATTTTGTTGAGCATAGAAATGGCTCTGTTGGCAAGAAAATGAGTAAGTGCTGCAGCACCTATGAGACTATATGGCATTTCCCCATCCACAATAACCTCTTGGAGTGAATGTGCCATGAAAGCTGAAACAGCAACAGCTTTCTGCTACAATAGTGCATCAGTCTCCCTGCTTAAGCTCATATATTTCCTTTTCTATAATTTTCCAGTCTAATGGATTTTATACCACCTTTTTTTTTTGCCTGCGATAAGACTTGTTGTGATACCTATAAAAGACACATACATGGATGACAATGAAATAATCTTCATAAAATTCCCCTCTTTTTAATGGATTATTTGAAATAATTCTCATTTGTGTTATATTTGATAACTATATCTTTGATGCTTCTTTTAAAATTAATATTGTTATTGCTGTTTTTGTGTTATGCTGTGGATCATTAATCAAATATATCTTTGAAACATGATGAAATTGTATAGAAAACATTAGACATTCAATCCTAGAAATAATGTCAGTCAGACCAAATTCAGCAAGCAAGTGAATTTCAAATATCTCCATTATGTGGCTTTGGCAGAGAATTGTTCGGTTACCTAAATCTCCCTTCTGATCTCAGACAGAAAGAGAAATAGGCTCTGGTCACACTTAAGGTTTAATCCAGCTTCAGTCCACTTTCATACTTAGAGAGTACATCAGCAAAGTGACAAGCCGTTTTCTTTCAGTGCCAAATAACTCAGAAAATTCACCTTTGGGATAGATAACGTGGGAAGAAAATTACTAGTCATTTTGCTGATGTGTTCTCCCACTCTGAAGGTGGACTGAAGCTGGATTAAACCTTAGGTGTGGCCACATCCCTAGGGTAGACCTGAGAGAAAATGTTAAAAGTGAAAACTGTAAAATATTTTGCATATCAAGCTGTGTGTGTAACAGCAGTTCTTGAGAATATGCCACTAGTTCTAGCTTCAGAAAAGGCTGGGCAAATTCAGGTGCATCAATAGATACTAGAATTGATGCCTAGGTACCATGTCCAGGTTTGAGAACCAGGTAGGCCCCAAAGCCTTGAAGGATGTAAGAGCAGGTGAGAATTTTGCTTTAATCTTCTGCTGAAAGTGTCCACTGTGGTGGGCCACTGTGTGAGACAGGATGGATTTGGATGACTTGATCCACAAGGGCTTCTTTTATATTCTTACTTCCAGTGGGATTAACTAAAACAAGTTTGTCAATTGATACCAATAATCTTCATACATTTTTCTGTATTTTGGAATAGACGGCATGGCTAACAACTTGCTATTAGTGACAAGGTGTTTTAGTACATGTTCAAGTTTGTTTGTTTTTAAACCAAGCCTATAAGTGCTAACACAAGAAGCCTCATAGTTTCTAGTGCTCTTTCATTCATTTCCTGTTTCTAGTTTCTAGGATATTTTACTAATTTTGCCATTACATGTGGCAAAATACATTGTGCAGTGTGTCATGCATGTTCTCCTTTGTTGATATAGTGATGAAGAAGAAGATGCTCTGAAAACTTCTGTAGGGGAAATAGGGATTATATGGCAGAATTTGCAAAACCAGAGCCTAATCTGTGCCTGCAGCTGATTTTCTTAAAAAAAAGAAAGAAAACTAAACCATACAAAAGTGTTGTTACAAAAACAGTTCAGGTTGATGTAGCTCTGTGCTGAGCAAATGCTTCCACAACACAGAAAAGTTAGAGAAAAATCTTAAGATGAAGAAGAAGAGTTGGCTTTTCTACCCTGCTTTTCTCACCCAGTTAAGGGGACTCAAAGCAGCCAACAAAGCTTCCCATTGTTCTCCCCACAACAGACGCCCTGTGAGGTAGGTGGGGCTGTGAGAGCTCAGAAGAGAGCTGTGACTAGTCCAAGGTCATCCAGCTGGCTTCATGGGGGAGGGCGGAATCACACGCGGTATTCCCAGATAAGAGTCCGGCTCCCTAACCACTAGACCAAACTGGCTCACAACTTGGCTTCCTGATTATTGGGATTTAGAACAGTCCAAAGACTGACCACTTTTCAAGTTGCCATATGATTCTATACCTAAGGATTAAATAGCAAGGAAACCTGGAATTGATGGCCTCTGTTTCTTATTTACCAGAGACCATAATGGCTGAAGCTGATGGGAACTGGACTTGAATAACAGGGAGAGCCACACATTTCCCATCTGTGTAACCAGCATGGACACAGATTTTATATATATATATAAATTCTCATTTTCAAACTGGGCCTTCCTCTTCCTTCAAGGCACAAGAGCTTAGATCTGGAGCAGGGCTGCTGCATCTGCATACTGATGTGGATTGTGGAGGCTCCCCTCTCAAAGGCTGGATCTGTCTACATGGGAAGGAGGTAGATCCAGACCAAGAGACCCTTGATCCAGATCTGCTATAGACCCATTAATAGCATCTACAGTGCAGTGTGAAGGTGTTAATCCAGATCACAGAGGTGTGCAGATGACATGCCTCTGTCATCCGGATTCTCTGGAAGTGATTTCCGCTGTGCCATAGTGCAGCACTGAAAATCACCCCCCCCCCCCCCCCGTACACACATACACATGGCTAGGAACTATCAGGGAAACTTGTACCATAGAGGGGGTAGATCCAGATTGGAGCCATCTGGGCAGATGGCACAGATCCTGGCCTCACCTCCCCAGGATCTGAATCTATGCATCCAGATTTCCTGCCCTGCAGTGCAAAAACAGCCAAAGTCTCAAGTCCTTAGGAGCTACCATGCCTTCTCTGAATGCTGTCCTGGCAAGATGGATGGATTATATTTTAGGTATGTTTACTGTTCTAAGAATTTTATTTTTTTATTGTGGTAACTCACCCTGGAACCTTCTGGTGGAGGGCGGGAGACAAATACTTTAATGAATTAATAAATAATACAGTGGTACCTTGACATACGAGTTTAATTCGTTCCGTAACCTTGCTCTTATGTCAAATCGCTCGTATCTCAAAGCAATTTTCCCATTAATCCATTCCAGCTCCCAAAACACCACCTCAGTTGTTTTTGTTATGTACTGTACTGTATTTACATACTCGTACCTCAAATCTTGCTCTCATGTCAAAGCAAAATATCACTCGCTCGGCGGCTTGTATCTCAAAACACTTGTATGTCAGGGCACTTGTATGTCGAGGTACCACTGTAGTCTGAATCATTTAAATACTCTGGCTAAGATTCAAAGACACCACACAAACAGCACCTGCGATACTTAAGAGCTGACCTTATATTTCCCACCTTACATATTGCAGGTTACACTATAGGAAAAACTGGAAATTAAAATATAACTATGTCTATTCGCCAACATTATTATTGCAATCTATGCCTCCTACATACAGGATGTGGAAGAATGGTTGTATACTGGATAAGGTAGAAGGGGAAAATATTTTTGGACAGTACTAGTTTAAAAATGTAAAAATATTATTGCTACATTATATGTTGGAGCTAATATGGTAACAATATATTTTTTAATGTTCCACAAGAATTCTGAAACTTTGTATTTTTGAGGCATTTTAAAGGCAGATACTAATATTTTGGAAAGAGTAACCAAGAGTGTTGTGAATAGGGAATTTGACATTTTAAACTTCACCTTCTCTGTTGTAACTTTTTAATACATATTTCCTGTTCCTTGGTGGGAAACACTCAAATACTGTCCAGCCCAAATCTACAGGCCATTTTCTCACCCGTTGCTTATCAGATGACTAATAAAGTTACCAGTGATTTTACTTAACTTGGATGTATGGTGCTTTTATGGAATAATTGGAGGAAACTTAAAGAGATGTTAAGATATTAAGGCTTAATAATAGCCAAATTTCAGAAAAGTCTGGCTAGAGCAGTGTTTCATAGTGTAATTCCATGATTAGTATGCATAATTATTTTAGAAGAAAAGCTGGCTTTTATAACCCATTTTTCTCACCCACTTAAGTGGGCTTAAAGCAGCTGTCAAACCTTCTCTTCTTCTGCACACATCAGACACCCTGTGAGGAAGGTTGGGCCGTGAGAGCTCAGAAAGAGAACTGTGACTAGCCCAAGGGCACTCAGCTGGCTTTGTGGAGGAGTGTAGCCTCAAACCCAGTGATTACAAGCTATGAGTCCAGCACTCTAACCACAAGACCAAACTGGCTCACCAGTTTAGGTGATACACAAATGAATCTTTTTATATGAAATGAATTAAAGAAAAAAAAATCACAAATATTTTTGTCTATTACTTCTGTTACCATCTGAACTATTATATGTGCATGTGTCCACAGGTGCCATTTTGGTGTTATTTTATATCCCATCAATCCTCGACCGCAAAAATCAACACAAAGAGACACTAGAAGTATGATAAGTTCCTTTTTTGTCCTTTTTTACACAAATATGTACAGGGTATTATACACATCTCTACACAGACACAGTGCCAGTTAGAATATAACTCCCTGCAAGGAGGCACCAATGGTCCGCACCCAACACATCCATTGATCACCAGCATAGTCCTTGTTCTGCCCTACAGCTGTACGTACAGGAAGGTCAAAGCCATCCCGGTCATCCCAAATTGAGGTTGTGGGCTGATGCAGACAGGGCAGTGGTGGCTGGGCTTAGGAATCCGGCGCCAAGGGACCAGTAAAGGTGTGAACAGGAAACTCTGGCATGGAACACATACTATTTCTAAACAGCTTGAGAAACATCCTTGGAACAAACAATTAAAATAAAATGAATGTGCATTCCAGCAGTAGTGTGTCTGAGTGGGTGATGGTGGCAATGATGCGGAGGGAAGAATGGGGGTCATTTCAAACACAGGCTGCTCCATCCTTCCTCATCTACTTCTAGAGGCCACCAACAAAAGGGGGGACGGACACCTCACTGTAAGCCATGATCCCATTCCCACAGGTTTACTGGGATCCCAAACTCCTTTCAAGTTTTCTCCTCGAAGGGAGTATGAAGGCCAGCTCCTTCTCCCAGTTTTCTGGGATTTCTAATCAAGAAGCTGAAGATTAAGGGCACCTTGGCTACATTCCTGACTTTCAGTGACAAATCCAGTCTTGAGTGAGCCTGGCCCTCTTGTGCTTCAACTCTCTGCCTTTACCACCTGGGAGTAACACTCCTCCACGGACCTGCCCAGGATTACGGGCTGGAGGCTGAGCTTGCTTAATTACACCTATCTTCACTGTGAAAGGGGGACAGCTGGCCGTTGGTTCTACGCAACACTGGGAGAAGCTCTCAAGGACAGCTTCTGGCAAAAGAGGGGCAGAGCAGTGAAGGAAGCTGTAGCATGGCCTCCTTTTTGCCCTTCGCGCGAGTGCATGTGTATAAGGGCGCACCAGAAAGTGGCTCTGGTTCGTAAAAGGGATTCAACAAGAACTGACGTGCTCCATTCAATAGACTCCGTGACCTTAGAGGAAGCTGTGGAATTTATTTTTAAAAAATTATGTGACTTTCCCACATCCAAAAGGGTGAGACAATTCATCTTAAGGCCCCTGTTTCACCGTGTCCCTTCTCTTTGTCCTTTCACTGCAAGGCTGGAGTATCTTCCTCAACAGATTTTAGGTGAAGTGCCCACAGAACCTGATTCTATGCGAACCTTCGGCTCATGCCCATCTTACGGAAGTGAAACCTCCCCCAAAGGTAAGCAACTTTCTGTGCAAATGATGCAAACGGGGTGTGGGGAGAGTGGGACATTTTAACAATCCCTTAAGAGAAGCTCAGGAGACTATGACACCTTGAAGCATAAGGCAGTTCCTTGGAATTGCATGCAAGGCATGTGGATTTGGTAAAACAGAGCTCAGCTGCCAATGTAGGGAGGCGCGGGAGGCCTCAAAAGCCAGGTTCTGAAGCAAATCTAGGTGAACTCGAAAGCTTTGTTGTGCCAGGACACAGTGGTCTTGCCCTTGCTAACAATATTTTTTTTAAAAAACCCAACCCTTCTCCTTCTCTGCTTCCCTGCAAATTAGACAGCACAAGAGATCATTTTGGGTTTTAGTCAATTTTAAAGGTAAAACAAATGTGCAAAAATGCTGTAGAGCCCAGGTTGCTGTGCCCCCATTTCCAGTCTCCTGGCATTGCTTAGTAAGGGCCAACACCGTTTCTCTGGGCGTCAGGAATGGAGTGGGGAGAAAAGTACGGTCAGCCTTGGACAGGTCAGAGGTCCCTGCCAAGCCCCTGTACTCCCCTTGCCCTGCAAGGGGCCCTTTTGCCACTGAAGCTGCCTTTGCCACTAGGAACGGCTCCTTGGGAGCCTGCGTTGCTGGGGAGCACTCTCCAACTGTGGCCATCACTGGGATGTGTTTCTAGTAGCAGGGCCTAGAAGGTAACATCCCCAGCCTTCTCAGGACAGGCAGAGTGGAAGGTTTGGGCTGGTACCAAAAATACCACAGGGGTACTTGGGATGCCTCTCAGGCACCAGAGATGAAATGCTTGCTAATCCACAAGCTTGTGGCCAAGGGATACAGAGACTGAAAACAGCTCTGCTTCTCTGGCATTGCTGGAGCCTGCCTGGTTCAAAGGCAGCCACTCTTTGTTTGAAACTCTGGTACCTTGATTAAAGCTTGGCTCTTCCTTAAACCTAATAAATTATTAGTGTTCATGATTCTAGGCAAGGGACAGGAGAAGAGCAGGAGGCTGTGCTCCCTGGAGGAGGAGCTCTTTACCCCAAGAAGCATCCAGGCTTCATCAGTCCTTGTTTCTGCTCCTCCCTGCCCCCAGTCACAGACTGAAAAGGGTCATTTCTTCCATTCCGTCTTGGCTTTGTAGAGTTTGAAGATGTCATGAGTAGGCAGCTTGTAAAGGAACGTCCCTCCCATCCTGAGGGAATGAGGCTAGAGAGAGAGAGAAACGGTGGAAGGAAAGGCAAGGAATGGAGGTCTGATGGGTCGGTCTCTCTCCCACCTTTGAACGAGCAGTAAAGCAGCAGCCAGGTGGGTGAGAAGGAGCAGAGGTTGGTGCCTGCCTTGTGCTGCCGCTTCTTCCACTCCCTTGATCTTTCTCTCTCTTGATCACGCAGTCACACACATACACATACGTGGCGCCAGGAAGCCTCGTCAGCTCACGGGACTCCCCTGCCCCCTCTTGCGCGCCCAGCCCCCTAGTGATGGATCTCGTTTTCTATCAGGCTGTCCTCACACGACTGGAAATCCGTATCATTCATGCCGTTGGGGTTGATGAGCTCCTCGTCTTGGGACCCCTGTTCTTCAGACTCAGCCACGTCGCCCTCGGGTGAAGCGTCTTGCAGCACCTGGGCGATGTATTTCTGCTGCAGAAGGGGAATTGGAAAAGAAGAGGCAGGTTAGTCCTCCCTTTGTCTGTTTTGGGAGCTAGGCAGCAAGGAGCTGCCCAGTTAGGATCTCCACGATGGCCCTGACAGGAATAGTGATATTACATAGGATAGCTGTTCTAAATCAAGGAAAGGTGGATGTGGAGGAAAACTGCTGAGCTAAGGTTTCAGTGTATGCTGGCTTTAGATAGAGCTTGCAAGGACTTTGGCTACATATAGCTCAGAGGTAGGTAGTGTCTGCAGCATTGCCTTTGCTGTATTAGTAAAGCCGTAGACTGAAAACTATCCAGAAGCCAGTGTTGCTTTAGGTCAAGTACAAAAGCCTGACTTCTCCACCCTTACATCCCTCCTCCTAAGTACCTACGTAATCAAAAGTGAGTTCTCCAGCCTGTGTACCAAGCTGACTGATCTGAACCAGTGCAAAGAGTACATGAGCCTAAAGTCAGTAGACACATTGCTGACCAACTAATGTGTGAGGAAGAGATAATTAAGACTGAATTCAGGGTAAAATTCCTGATCAGCCGAAGTGGTACTGCGGGGCATGTTGTTTTTGTTTGGATTTAACCAAACACATTTGATCCTAATGAAAATGTGGGATTCTGAAGGACCGTTCCAAACCCAGCATATCAGGACAAGTCACCAGGACCAACTGGAACGTAAATTATGCATGGTGTGGACAAGGTGGGCAGGGAGACATTTTTCTTCCTTTTGCAAGCTACTACAACTAGGAGTTTGTCCTCTTTGAATGTAGAAAAAAAAAGGATCAGAAATAATCTGGTGATGCAGAAAGCAATAACAGCTAGAAACTCACTGCTGATTTAGGAGCTGGTGGGTGGTTTGCAGCAGGTCGTCCGTTTTCCCTTCCATCCACAGCGTCCACCTCTGGGTGATCAATCTGGAAGACAAAAGTGGTCTTCTCTACCATTTATATCTCACATATATCTTCCATACATATATCTTGTAGTTCTGCTACCATCGGAAGTCAAAGTGGTGATGGCACGGAAACTGGCCTTTTCTATGGTAGTCCCCATAGAAACAGCTCTGAAATAGCTCTCCAGGAGAGGTGTGTCAGGTACCAGCCTAACACGGCTTTCAGAGCCTGGTTAAAATGCACCTCTTCATTAAGGTCTTTGATGTTTAGCCAACGGTGTGACAGTTGTTCTTTTAGATTGTTTTAATAATTCTAGTCATGTTTTATAAGAAATATTTCTACTGAATATTATGACTTGCCCTGAGACCTTGAGTGGCAACCAATGCACTCCAAGGGCTTCCATGGTTCGAGGACATGTGAGCCCATATGGAATTCCAAACAGGCCTCTTAAATATTAGCTATAAAGCACCTTCTGCAAGACATGGATTTCTTCTCTTCTGTGGATGACCAATAAGGGAGTTCTGTCAAGCCAATGAGCCAACAGAGAACAGAAAGAAATAAGGAGTTGTTTTAAGCAAAGGGAAGAAGGGAGGAACAGCTTAAACCATAAAACACACACAAATCCTCCAGATTTTGGCCTGTTTTCTCCAGTGAATTGGCCTCCTTTGGGCCTCATACTGCTGCCTCTCTCCCTGCATTACTGCAGACTTTACTTCTTTTCATGCTTTAGTTTCTAAAGCCAAGAATCAATTTGGCAAGCACCCTTCATATCCTCTTCCAATGGTTCAGTCTTCACTTGGGAAGCCACTGTGACAATTACTCTGTCAAACGAGATTCTCTGTGTATTAGTAATAATACAGGACTGATTTTTCATTCCAGGTTTTAACAGGTTATGCTTAAAAAAATTATATATCACCACTCATTTTTTAAACTATATTGTTTACAAGAAAAATTAAGAACAAAGGTAGAATCACACAAGCACAGAAAAATCAATTAAAACACATTCAAAATTGGGTGGGTCAGGAAAGAACACACATTCACACAGGAAATGCCTGAGTAAAGAGAGAGGTCTTCAATGGGCACCTGAAAGCTGGAAGTGCAGGCACCCTGAAGAATAGCAGAAGAGAGATGCTACTACAGAGGACTATGGGGCATCATAAGGTGGTTTGCTTGTTTACCAGTTGTATATCTGCTTGATTTCTGTAAAGTTATTCTCAGACTTTCCTGCAGGAAAAGCTACTTCTAGTAACACTAACAGTAACAATGTGTTCCCGTTCTGCTGTGGAAACACGTATAGATCTTCAAAAGACTAAAGCATGCAGGATTGGACTGGCGGTCCAACTATTCCAGCAGCATGTTTTCACAGTGATCACCTAGTTGCCCAAAGGAAGCCTACAAGCAAGACATGTGTATAGCGAATGTCCCCAAATGTGAAAGTAATGAAGATACCTTCTTCATCTTCTGCTTGAGAGTGCCAGAAGCAACAGGTGAGCCACTGTGTGAGATAGGATGCTGGATTTGGTGGGCTATGGCCTGATCCAGCAAGGCTCCTCTTATGTTTTCTTATGATGAAGTTGCCAGAGGCACACCACCTCCAATCATCTCCTTACTAAGTTTCTTGTGCACATGATGGTTATGTACAAAACAGACATCATATACCAAGAAAATAGAAAACAAAATAAAACAGGCAAGTTTGTGTTTTTCCTATGAGATAATATAGCTTACATGGAGCTGCACATGTTAACAGCAAGGCCTTGGGTTTTCTTATCTCTAGAAAACAGATGAAGCTCTTCTTAAGCATGGTTTATAGGCTTCTAGACTGTCCTGGAAATATCTCCACAGTAACTTAGGGCATTACCTTGTAATTGTGAGCGCTGAGGTATTTGAAGTGTCCAAAGCAGACGTGACACAGGCAAATCACGATGGTGATGACGAGAACCACAAAGGTAAACATTGATGTGAGGGCTAGGAATCCTAATGTAGGGAAATAATGATCATTAAATCTAGAAACATACACTTTTTCCTTGTCATGATCTGCATCAGCCTGGAACATGAGGCTGTTAAAACTACTGCTGTGGAAAAGCAGGAGATCTATTTTTCTGTCTACTGAGGTACAGCCACCCTCAACTAAGCATTTCATCTCTCTTGCATATCCACCCTTCATATCTATCTGTTGCTGTGATAAGCAACAGTGACATCTGTGCCTCTATTATACTGTTTCATACCTGAAGATGATGACTTCCACTCATGAATTCCCAAGGTATTTGTATGGAGTGGAGTTTTATGCATAATGCTAATCCCACTGTAGTTAGCTGGCTTATAAAAGTACCAAAAATGACTGCATTGGTTATTTAGATACATGCATTGTTATTAGACTTCAACTCCTGGGAGTTGGACTAGGCCCAAATTATTCAGAAGGGTCTGAATCATGTGTTGAAGGTAAGTATGCCTAGATCTCAGTGTTTATGAGGATCAGTATCTGCGATCCCTATGTATGTCATCTGGAGTTCTATGGAATAATGGAAAATCTCATCTCCTTAAGCATTTCCACCATAAGGCAGGCTAAGCAGTGCCTGTCTTGTGGATGCATATTAAGGTAATACATTAGGAGCCTACTGCAAGGATATGGATACATGCTGAAAAGAAGGCTCCAGAACTAGACTGCTTGTGTCTTCTCTATGCAAGGCCTATACAGTGCCACCCTTTACCAGTCTAACACTTTGGGGGGATGGTGAGAAAATAGACTTTTCTGTTCTTCATCCCTGCTGTAGAACATCATAACTGTACTCTACAGCTCCAAAAGTCCTGCCTTTCAACATGACTCATCTCAGCATGCACTTGAATGTCTCAGTGAAAATCCTTTATACACAGTAAAGGCAGACATTAGTGAGTCGAACGAAGCATTATATACCTAACCAAATGTGGTCCATGGAGAGTCTGCTCACCTGAACGGACGGTAGAGAAGAACAGGAGCCAAAAGAGGCAGAGGATAGGTGCTGCCACCACCTGGTTCACAGCCCCTGAATGGATCTTCTTATCCAACTTGGCTGGCAGATATGCATAATAGAGGTTATATCTGTCCACCAGGTGTTTCAGTAGCATATACATTAGACCTAAAAGAAGAAAAGGGAGGAGCATGAAATGCCCACAATGATTTATAAAAATGAGTGCTATAGATGTTCCCAAGATAAGATACCAAAACTCGGTTGGCAGAGTTCTCTAGAACAGACTAAATACAGAAAAAACTAGGTATGCATACCTGACCGGACAATACCATCCTAATTCAGGATTTGATATCTAAACCTCAACAGGTAACAGAAGGTCAAGGAGATGGTGTGAAACCTACCGAAGGGAACAATGATGGGGCAGGTGATACTGTAGGTCATTACTACAGTGAAGACACACATCATCCAAGCATAAGCGGCCCCGAATTGGAACTCATAGGCCTGGTGCTGAAATAGAAGAAGAATGATCCCGTCAGCATATAAATGTTTGAGGAGTCCCTTGTATCAAACCCAATATACCATCACTTATAAATTTATCAATGTATTTAACTTCAACAAATCATTAAGGGAGAGTGATATTCAAGCCCACGGTATTGGAACCTAAGTCTCCTTGCAAGTATTTTGACACGTAATTCAAAGCATTGCATCCATACAGGGTCAGCAGGAATGGAAGAAAAAGAATAATTATTTAGGGTAGGGCGGTGATGGCTAACCTTTTTAGCTGGGTGTGTCAAAATTCACAAGAAAAACTAGTTTAACTCAGGTGCTGTGTCACTTCTAGAAATATCCATAATTTTGTGATATTTGTAGCTCTAGTAAAAAAGTTATATTTTTGATATATGTATTTATTAAGGGCAAAAACGAATAATTCTTTACATTAGTGACTTGTTGCTGAATTTTGTTTGCTAAATCTTCAATTGAAAGTTGGCATTTCGCACACTTCAAGAACAAGCACGCACTACACGTCCAGGCACCAGGGTGACCATGTGTGTCACTCAAAAGGGCTTGGCGTGTCACCTGTGACACACGTGTCATAGGTTGCCATCACTGGGGTAGGGGGTGCCCTCAGTGACCATATTTAGATCGGTGGAAATATTCTCCTGTAAGAGAAAAATAGTTAATATCTTCTCTTGTTGTTTTCTGCCCTCTGGATAAGACTTTCCAGTTCTGGTAATCATTTGGCATTGTGGGTATATTTTAGTTGTTTTTATTCTTTGCACACTACTTTGAGATTGTATTTTAGTGGGAAGCAGTATATAAATTTGAAATAACTAAATAGATAATTTTAAAGTGATGGAATATCATTCTAGAAAGTGTCATCTGCTGTATCTATTTTCCTTTTTATGTTGCTTGTCTTTTACACAGGTTTGTTTTGCTGTTTAGCTGCCCTGAGTCATATGAACGCTTAGGCAGAATTTCACTCCATTTGTTCAATAAAAACAGTCAGAGGTATGACAGAAATAGTTCTGGATATTATTAAGGCTACATCTTTTGATCCATCTATTAATTTTTTTTTTAACATTGGCTAGAAAGGTGCCAGATTCATAAAAATATATTTCAAAAGGTTACAAAAACTACAGTATATTCTGGCGTATAAGACTACTTTTTAACCCAGGAAAATCTTCTCAAAAGTCGGGGGTCATCTTATACGCTGGGTGTTGTCTTATTATACGGTGAGTATATCCCAAACTCTATATTTTAACTGGAAAAGTTGTGGGTTGTCTTATATGCCTAGTCATATGCCGGAATATACGGTAGATAGGAAGCATAATCTCAAAATAAATACTATCTAGCCTTGTGAACACATAGCAGAAATCTCCTTGTTACAACAGTATCTGCTAAGATAAACATGTGTATCAAGATCCTTTCACCTTCAGAAGCATTTTTTATCTATCTGCAAAATAAGAGAAAAACCTCCACAGTGTGGGTTTTCTTTTCTTTCTGAAACTATGGAAAATCTGTGGACTAGGAATTTCTCTGCTGCTCTTTGAAGGCTAGCTTATTCCATTAGTTTTCTCTCTATTGCTAGGGCACAATGGCCCTTGTTCATGTTTACTCATAAGGGTTCTTATTAAGGTCAGTTATTCGACGGTAGTAGCACAAATAAGTTGTCTTATTGTGCTTTTAGCTGATATAGGCTAGATTTTATTGATTTAATTTTTCTATGCTTCTCTGCTAACTGCCTCTAAACACTGCAGCGCCTTTGGGTAGCTTTTTAGCTGGCAAACGTCAGAAGCTGCTTGCCGGTGATCGGAGAATGGGGGTGGAATAAGGGTTGTGGGAAGAAGTTCGTGGGACAGCAGGGGCCAGATGACCCCCCCCTCATCGCTGCATCTTTACCTGTCAAACTGGGGTGATCAGTTCTTTTAAGTCTGTCTGGCGATCAGATCGCAGAGAGAAGAGGCTTGTTTCTGTTTGATCACTGTTTAAAAATGGCCAGCAGTTGCAACTGGGGAAGGGGCACTGGGTGGCATTTCCCTGCCCTCGCTACAATGGGTGGCACAGGGCTTGGTAACGTCAACCTGGCTCCTATCAGGAGAGAGAGGGTGAAGAGAATATGATGCTGTTTCCCTGAGCAGGGGTTTAGCGTGGTTTGCATGGGGACAGGAATATTCGACTTGAGCCCCCACTTTTGTCAATTGCATGGGGACGGATCAATTTGGTCTCGGCTCCATATTCGGACTAAATTTTCTCCAATTTTGACTAAATGGAGTGCATGGGGACCTGACGTATTGGTGTGTCCAGACTTGTTTCTACTGTGCAGCGGAATGCGTATTTGTGATTGAGGTGTCATACAGGACTATCAATGGACTGCCGTTGTGGCACATTATTCAATCGCTATTGCGCACTTATGTTAATGCTGATTTAACAGCACTCACTGTGCAGTAGAAACAAAATTTGAATCTCCCCACCAGTCTGGGCGGGATGGTAAGAGACTGAATCGGCGAGAGCTGAATCGGCATGTACAGTCACACAGGATGAGGCAGCCAATCACATTTGAGCTGCACTCCTGCGCTTGTTCATCTCTTCTCACCATCCTGCCCAGACTGGTGGGGAGATTCAAATTTTGTTTCTACTGCACAGCGAGTGCTGTTGTAGCTGCGCTAGGTTGTAGCTGTGCTTTTAAGCTTTAACTGCGGATTTCTTCCACAGGTCTGGAGGCAGCCCAAGACTTCTGTCCTTTGCGAAGGGCCCCACTTACTCGCTTGACATTCCTGCGTTCAGCAGCTGAGCGAGCGAGACAAAGTCGGATCATGTACATCAGCAGACCAGGGATGCGCAGCAAGTCCATTGCATTCCCAATGAAGGCAGAGGCGATGACATAGTTCACAAAGAAGGCCCCGTTGTCTGGCAGGAACACACACCTGTGCAAGAGAATGGCACGAGGGTAACAGAAAATAAGAGCAAGATGCACAAGTAAAACAGGATAGTAAATACAGGTTCAGACCGATCACCATCACCATCACCATCATCAATGTTTATTTATAACACCCTTTCCACCAAAGGGCGCTACAAAGGTACAATTTAAAATTACAGAGCACAAAATCCCATTAAACCTAAAACCAGCTTAGGAATTTAAAACAGTCTCTCCATCTCGCTTCTTCTAACCCTAAGGCATATCTTGTTCCAAGCTTTCAACTAATGAGAAGGACTGCCCCCCAACTTTATGTTTCCAATCCCTTAACTAATTAGAGGTTGAATATTGATCGTTCCATGGAATAAAGTCCATCAGATGTTGAAAAGAACGGTTTTCAAGCCCTTACAAAATTTAATTAGCTCCTTTTCTAACCTAAGAGCTAGTGGCAGACTGTTCCAAAGATGTTGGACCAAGTCTTGAAAAGCCCGGAGTCTCAAGGTTGCAGTGGGTGTATGGGATAAAACCAAAAGGACTTTATCCATTGACCGCAGATTCCTAGCAGGGGTGTACCATGCTAATCTAGTCGCTAGGTAACCTGGGGTATGCCCTCTAATGGCCTTAAATGCCCAAACTAATATTTTAAAGTAAGTTCTAGTGTGAATTGGAAGCCAGTGTAACATTCTCCTTGCGGCTGAGATGTGGGCATACCTCAGCAAGACCTAGATGCATATGTACCCTTACAAAGAAAAATTTCTTATACTGGCCTTATGCAACTAGGTTGTCAGCCAAATGCATTCTGTTTAAGGCAGGGCGACCAAACGTCTGTTTGGTGGCCTCATGCAATGCTCCAAGTGCTTTTTTGGCACCAAAACCAGCATAAGACATAGCATCAAGTTAAACTATCTGTTCAAAGATCTTAATGTGGATATGGAGAAAAGGGATATCTGCTCTCACACCCACCACCGGCCAAGGCTGGATCTAGGGTAAATTGCAAAAGGTGAATACAGCCCATGGGCAAACTGATGCAGCACTTAAATGCGTAGATTCATGTATGCTGCCATATATTCACAAATAACAGCTTTACTTTATAACACCTGCCGGGTACACCACCGCTTCATTTATCCTGTTACCATGATTATTTCATTCTCAACCTACAAGGTCATCTAGAGCAACATGCTGCTAGAAGCACCAGTTAGAGCTAAGCCCTAAGAAAGAGAGAGGAAGGGATAGAACAGATATCGTTCCTTCGCTGGAGATGGTTGATTGTGGGGGGATCACATTGGTAGGCTGCTTAGAAAGGAAGCCAGAAGATTGCAAGGAAACCAGACTTGTTCCACAGCAAGCAAACAAAACTACTACACATTTTGCCACTTACTCAAATCTCACAGCAGCCTCAGCCAGGAACTTTCTGTCAAACAGCCAGCGGAAAAATACATCGAGGCTAGGAAGGGAGATTAAAAAACAATACAGTGTATTATCAAGAAGTGGTGCTCTGGATACCAGCGCTTTCTTATTTCAACTCCTCAGATCCTATGTATTATGAAGGATGAAGGCCAAAGTTCAATTATAGCCATCATTCCAATTAAGGTAGCAAGAGAGTGCTTCCTCTTCTAAATTGCATCCATTTCTCAAGATAAATCTTGCTCTCACCACTACAGCTACCTCATTTTTTCTCAAAACAACAACAAAACAAAAGTGAGAGTTTCCATTCTTTCACAAAAGTGGCACTGCAACACATATTGATTGTTCAATGTAGGATAACCCCCCCCCTCCATTCTAAAAAGTGGCTTTACTGTGATCGATATCTTTTTAGATCTCAAAAACACTTTTAGCATGCAAATATGTTTGGTTTTCCCACATCCATAATGAGTTTGGAATATTCAGTACAAAACTCTGAGGGAACTGAGAATGAGGCCTGTTTGTACTTGCCAGCTTGGTTACATAATGATACCATACCAGATTGGTAAGGATCCAGTGTGGTGGTGGCCATTTGCATGATGAGCATAACGAGCCGTGTACCTGGCCAGTGGTGTTCACAGTGCAAATGGCCAGGCTGGGGTTGGCCAGATCAAAAAGGCAATGTCTGAGGCAACATCTGGTCCATGGTTATCTGGATGCTGCATGCAATAGCGCAGCCACAGTGGCACCGCCACACCTACTTGCTGCACTGCACCCAGAAGAGCAACCAGGATGGAGCAACCAGGAGTGATCCAGCTACTCCTGGTAAGGATGTGGCCTGATTTTTAGAAGTCCAGAGCTAATTGCTCCAGGGAGCAATTATTCCAGGCCAGGGCAGCAGTGCAATGCATACATGCCTGCCCAGTGAGTGGACAGAACTGCTCCATCAGGCCCAGGGTCTCCTTGAAGCCCAGTTCCTTCTTGTACCTCCAGCCCCAATCCAGTCTAGAGGGACCCTCTGGGGATAGCATGGCTGCTGGAACTCTGAGGTGCAAGGAGAGGAAATCGGCAATCGGTCAATTCACTAACCAACCAACCAACAAAAATTATTTAACTGGAGTCACATCCAGATGTGGAGCTTAAAAAAGATCCAACAAAATCTCTACTCAAACCTGCTGCATTTACCTGCTTAGTCCCAGAGATGGCAGCAGCAAGACCATAAAGATGAGGAAAGTATAGCATTTATGCATGGTGGTCCTGTTCTCCCCAGACCTGGTGGCATAGAAAAAAGTATTTTTATTTATTTAGTGTTGTACTTTCTATATACGTGATGCTTTTCAAAGGCTTCCAAGCAGGAAAACAACAAAGTAAGGGTGGTAATGGAAGCACAAGGAGGCAGGGGAAGGAGTTTGATCTTCTCAGCTACATTATTTTAGCCTAAGATACAAGAATGCTTCAGAAAATATGGCACAAGGAACCAAGCTGAGATAATTCATGTAGATTTTCTGTCAGTTCCTGCACTTGCCCAAAGCAATATACATGTCTAAGGCTTTTATTCTTATTTTATTGACATGAATAACTTAGGGCACGATCAGATATAACAAAAGGGATGCCTCAAAGAAACTGTGCGTAGTCCTTGTGTTCCCAAGTCTTCTCAAACCCACCTTTTCTAGCAGAGGTGCGGAGGGGCAGACTGGTACGTGATCAGTCCCAGCTTAAGGTCTTCTCTAAGGCACCTCAGATGGTTTTTTGTTTTTTTTGCTGTGTCTAATCATAGACTTAGTTTCTAAGGTGCTACTAGACCTCCTTGCCTATTACATTTAAAGAAAAAAGGCAAACAAATGCCACAGAATGTATGATACTAATAGTTGGAGGGGGGGGGTTCAAGAATCAGTTCTGAATAATTCAGTCTTTGGGCTCACAATAAGGACTTCTCTCGTCTTACCTAGTCCAGTGGGCCTCAAAGAATGCTGAATAGTACACGATGGTAGGCAGAAGCGCAGAGAAGCACCACAGCAGTAGAGTGGGGAAGAACTGAGTGATAATAGGGTTCTGGAAAGACAGAACAGGGAAAACACTGATTGAAAGCGAAGCATTTGGGGGGAAAGTATAACAAACAAAAGAACAAGCAATAACAGAGCCAAATAGTAGGATTTTGACATCTGGTGCCCTTGTCTTAGTTGAAAATATGATCTCTTTTGGAGACCAGAGGGACTGAAAGCTGTATAAGCTTTTTACTGATATTTAATAATGGTATTTCTTTTCTTTTCTTTTCTTTTTACAAGTTTTTTTTTAGTAATACCTGTTTCTGTTATTTTAGGATCAGCCAGCTGGCTAGTCCTTATACATAAATCCAATGACATCAGTGTATTTTCTGAATGCAGACTTACCCTTCAAAACTGTATTCTGGTTTTATCCTCCTACAAACTATTTGTGACTTGAAGTAACATCCTAACATAACAGAATTGATGTTTGTTTTTGCAAATACGCCTCTTTCTTTCTTTCTTTCTTTCTTTCTTTCTTTCTTTCTTTCTTTCTCCTTCCTTCCTTCCTTCCTTCCTCTCTCTCTTTCTTTTCTGATCTTCTACCAAGTTGCTCAAGACAGTATACATTTCTCTCTCTCTATTCTTACTTCATCCTCCAAAAAAACAAACAAAAAAAGAAAGTAAGAGAAATTAAGCTGGGAGGCAGTTGTTGGTTCAGGGATATCCATTGGATTTCACAACTGTGGAGACTTGAAGTTTGCTCACCTGGGAACCCAAGTATAGCTTTCTAACTGCTTCAACACATGAGTTAATTAGACAAGCTGGATTTGACCACAGTAGAGGTTTCTAAACTCCAGGCACCAGAGGAATGCTATATTTGAGATGCATAAGTTAGACATTCTATTGGAGCCAGACATTATAGACAGTCACCTAGCATTTTGGCTTCAGACACAGCTACCATTAATTTCATAAACCATAAATATTCCTTAAGGAATCTAAGAAAGAAGGATGTGTTACACTTATTTAAAACAACTTATAGCCTGGGAGCAGCATGAAGAATTCAACTGCTCAAGAAGTGCTGTTATTTTCTCTTGACCCATTTCTTCTCTGTGCAAGTGATCTCAAAACCGCGGGAACAGAAGGTGACCCCCATGAGGTGAGGCTTCAGTCTACTGAACAGGGAGGAAAAGGATCTCTTCCCAGAGACTAACCTCATGGCAAAGAATGGAACTGAACAGAGAAGAGAAAGCTTTCATTCATAGATCCTGTAGATCAAGGTCTTACATTTAGGTATTCCACAGGCTTGGTGACATTGAACTTGTCCATGGTGGAGATGATGATGGCAGGAGTGGTGAGGAAGAAGAGCAGAATGAAGAGCACCACGTTGATAATCAAGCAGCGGAACCACCAGATGAAGCCACGAATGGAAAGATGTTCCCTGAAAGAGAGAAGAAATGAAAAACCACTAAGTGTGGCGGGGCTGGATATCAGAGACATTGAATTAAGGATTCTGGAAATCCTTAGGGGACTCAACATTTATGGAGTCCCATTCCCCTTCAAAAGACATTTACAGTCCAAGACAGCATCACAAAATAGCCTGAACCCCAGCCTAATCTAATGCCACCAAAGTATCCATGCATTCCGCAAGAGTCTTCTGTGAATCACATACAACCCCTAGACTGCGTCCTCTTTCTTAAGGCAAACTTTGCATACAGTTTCACTTACCAGTAAATGTTCTGAGGGTCAGGCGCATATGAGACAGTCCAGTTTGAAACATGGAGCGATTCACTGCACGATGAGGCTCTGGGTTCCCCACGACACGTGCATCCTTGGCACTTGCACACATTAAAGTCTTTAAGGATTCTGTAAAAAGGGGAGAAGAGAGATGAAGGTTATGGGTACCTACCAAGGGCTATAAGCCTTGACAAAAGATTCATAAGAGAGAGACTCTGTAGAAAGCAAGTTTCTTGGTTTGGGATTGGGGAATTTGTCTGTTCTAGATGAGCTGCAGTAACTCACAAGAAGCAGGTATGTAGCCCGGGTGTGTATGCTCCAATAGCCATTGCTGTCCCTGGACCTCTTTGGCTAGGAGAACCTATTGCCAGCTTCAGCTGGTATTGTTAGCTCTGCCCCTATAGGGGCAGGGAAGCATGGCCATGGTGGCCTATCTCATTGAGAACCTCACACTTAGACTACAATAATGCAGCCAGTGTGGGGCTGCCCTTGTATCTGCTGCAAAAGCTGCAACTGGTGCAAATGGGGGTGCCTGCTTGTGCACGTATTACATCAGTGCTTAAGCAATTGCGCAGGCTGTCCATTAGCTCCAGGGTCAGACTTAAAAAGTGTTATGCTTGGCATAGAAGGCCCTATTTGGGACCAAAGTAATGAACAGATTATACTTTCCTCTATAAATCTGATGGCCACTTATCTTATTACTGAGAACTGTCGTGCAGTTCCTACAACAAGGCTTTCTCCGTGGTGGCTCCTACATAACAGATGCCTGCTCTTACCTCATTTAGGCATCTGCTATGTAGGAGCCACCACAGGGAAAGCTTTGTCCATCACTTAGGCCTCTCCTGTACAGTTGCCTCACCCACCCTAGCTTTTAATAGTCTTCTACGCATCATAGAATTCACACCAACTGAATTTCCTATCTCAATGTGAGGTCATATACCAGAGGACGGAGCTATCAACTGTTGCTCTCTACTACACTATTTAGAGACGGCAGGAATGTCTGACAAGCCACTGGATCTGACCCTCTATGGCCATCTGATATCCTCTCAGTCCCTCCCTCCTTACTGAACCATGCCTCCGCCACCCCTGAACTTCTTGCACTCACATGGCAGTAATGGCTTCATTATGAAAGGTGACAAAGGCCATGCCCAGCGGCTTCTCGTTCACCTTCTCCTTTTCCCGCTTGTAGTCCTCTTTCAGCTTCTCTTCCAGTTTGGTATAGTATTCTGTGGCTTCCACCTTAAAAAAGAAGAAGCACATTCAAGGTCACAATGCGGCCATTGACAAAAAGGGTCACTACAATTTTCATGCATCACGCACAGGAAGAAACTTCAGAAACTGTCAATTGTCATGACCGTGTTGAAACGCCTCTTTTTAAATACTACTGAAAGTGCAGAAGCCCTACCTCTTGGTTACCTGCACCCCATCTTCTCAATCTAGCTGCCCCACTGCAGGAAGGACAACAGTCTGAGAATGTATTAAACTAAACTGAAGTACTTCCCCCTCTGGTCCCTCCAACGTGCCTTTGTTGGATGCCACCTCTTCTGGTTTGTTGAAAGACACGTCAATGAGACTAACCCAGAGGCTTGATCTTAGGTAATAAGAAGTCTTATATATACACTGGGAGAAAATGGCCATTGGTCTTGTTTGGATGTCCCTTGAAAAGAGTGGTGCTGTGCTGGATGTTTTACATGCCTACAGTTCACAGTGAAAATGGCATGCCAGATGCTTGTGAGGAGGTTGCAGCCATGCCACCATTTTCACTATTTGATAGACTCCCCTCTAACCCTATAGTAGAGATTGGTTGGCCAGCCACCTGCACACCTACCTGCAGAGGAAACACCATCATTTATTTGACTATTCAGTTGGTTGGATGCCCTGCCATTGGTGGGCCAAGGCATTGCAATGGGCCAGACAGCAGTTTGCTGACAGATTTTTTGACACAAATCAGTGCCCCCACAGTAGATTTATTGATGAAATTCAGAGAGACCTGGAAATTGTGCATTCTGGAAAAATTCATGGGCTTGCATCACCACACCTGTTGGCATGCAGCATGGTAGTGTTTATAGCACACCTGAACACAACCTGGGTTTTCAGCTTTTGAGATTCCTCCTCACTCTTGGCGCCATCTAGTCACAGCGCTAAGTCTCTCCCAGTCCCTCAAATGTACCTCCTCACATCCTTTGATAGCACAGCAGCACAAATGACCACAGGGCTTGGGATTGATCATGGATGGGGTATTTTCCTTGGTCTGCAAGTTGGTGAAGTAGATCTTTCCACGCTCTGCTTTTTTTCTGAAAGAGAAAAACACCAAAGATGAGGATTAGAAAGGCAAGTACTGTTGGTTACAGAATGCGGCAGGTGAGACAGGCTGGGCAACCACACAAGAGACCCACATTGTGTCTGAGTGCAAGTCTTCCATTTAAGAAGCCTCTCTAAAGCAATCTGCATTGATTTTGCCACCAGAACGAAACAGGCAGAGAATATCAGGTTGCCACAGGATCCTTCAGGAACTTCCACTGCAATCTTGATTTCTTCTATGCTGGAACCTATATACTATCTTCAATCATACTCTGGTGGAGCTTGCAAGTACGTGTCTGCCTGCCAAGGACTTTCCTTGTGTCCCTCAGAGAAGCTGAACCTACTGAAACAAAACAGCGAACTGGTTGATTTCTTTTCAGAGCAGTTTCACACTGTGTTCTAATTTTTGCTAAGTCCTAAATTAGGTTTCCTGCATTTCTAGTTCAGCACCCTCCTTTTCCACTGTCTGAACTAGTTCAGACAAGGTCCTAAAATCTGTGATTTTTCCAGGGCCACGCTAGAATTTTCATAGCTATCTGTGGAAATCCCCACAGAGGCCCACAAAAAAAGGGGCGGAATCCTGCATTATCAAGGCTTCCTCCAGACTTGTAGAGTAAATCTGCAGTGAAAGGTAAAAGCGCAGCTTACCTACTGTGCAGTGATGACCAGCTGTCCTGACTCAAAAAGCAGCTCCACAGCTTCCCACCGGAAGCTGTGAGAGCTGAGTCGGTGCACACTGTCATGAGGGTTGAGGCAGCCAATCACATTTGAGCTGCCCTCCTGCTTGCGTTGAGCTGCTCTTGCTGTTCTGCCCGGACTGGCGAGAAAATCCGAACTTTCTTTATACTGCGCAGCAAGTATCCTTAGATCACCATTAAGGTAACTGTGCAGCAACAACCAAATTATGCGACACCACGGCGATGCATCAATCGTCGCATGTGGTGCCCCGATCACAACTGTGCATTCCACTGTGCAGTATAAACAAGTCTGGACGCAACTCTCACTGCATATTTTCCCTGTCTGGATCTTCCTTCCACAGTCTTTGGCCTTGAAATAGCCATCATGCATGGAGCTGAAAGTGAGCTGAAATGGCTGTCATGCATGTGTAGCAGGCCATGATTGCACATTTCCTGGTATTTTGAGCCCCTGAAATACCCAGTTTTATACATCATGTCATTGGAGGAGCAAACATCCAGACAGGTAAATCTTCACACTTGCCCTGCCTTCTGGACCTGTCTTCTGGCAGGGATGGTGAGCTGCAATTGTGGGAGCTAAACAGGATCCTTTGTTTTTCTCTTGCTCTCTGGAGGTAGCCTGATTTCTTTCCCCTATGTTTCACACAAGTCTTTTATGCAGAGCAGCAGCCAAAAAATTTTCAAACAATTCCAGAGATGGCCACAGAAACTCGCTTCCTCTGTACAGAGATCACATAACCTTTATGATGCTAGAGAATTCCAAGATAGCAAGAAACCCTTTCCTACTATAGGGCCACAATCAGGGTACTTCTGACTCTTGGAGAGGCCTGTGGGGTTTCATTCCATAAGTATACAGAGAAGTGTCAAATCCTATATTTATGCATTCAGTGTACGGTATTCTCAATCTCCTCTTTAGCTGAAAAGGCTCACAAAATGGCTTCTAAATAAATAAATAAAAAATCCAAGGGAATTTCCTCTATTAGGCTTATAATACAAAAACAGGCCATGAAAGGGAAAAAAAGACAGGGAAAGAACACCTAGGCGTTAGATCCTGAAACAGTCATTAGGGATGGAAACAGTTCAAATTAATTATGGTAGCATTTTGTTTTCCACACAACATCCTAACACCGGGTTGCTAATTCTGGGAGGGCCAAAAGGCTGTACCTATTATTTTCAAGAGTTTCAAGGAGACATGCCCATAATCGGTATGGCTTCTATCCCAACACACAGAGGCAGATGTGTGCCTTCATCAAACTGTAGTATATCTGAACAGTGTTTGCTTTAATATTTTTGTTCTTGATTGCTGCTTTTACCAAAATACTGCAGGCTCTGTAGGCCTGAAAAGTTGCTCAGAGTGCCACCTCTAATTCCTAAGATAAAAGGCTTATTATCTCATTTAGTGTTATATCATTTTAATTGCTATTCTCTTTCACTTCAGCCCAAATAGTACTTAATTTTTTTGGTTCCATTTTTCCTGCCTCCCACCTTCTCTGTACCTTTATCGGCCTGGATGTGGCTTTATCCTGGCTGTTCAATCTTGGAACACATTAAAATAGCTATTTTAACTTCTTTGTTCTCTGAGGTTGCTACATGTAAAGATCACCATATCAAAGTTATGAACTTTACCTCTCTGCATCAAGGAACATCAGCCGGGCTACATCATAGCAAGGGCGAGCTTCCAGCACTGTACAATTTGCATAGGCCTCTCTGCAGCCAGGGAAAATAAAGAAACCATGATCAAAACACTCATATACATGAAGTTTTGTGTTTTGACAGTTGTTTGGCACATTCTGAACAACTGAAAGGAGTAAAAGAAAATAATGTGGAGGGAAACAAATAGAAAACCTCCACTATCCTTATTACAAAAGGTAGCAACTATCAAAAGAGATAAGATTTTTTTTTTATTTCATTGGGCCTCAGAGTTATAAATGAGAAAAATGGGATCAGAATTTTCTGTCCTAGGAGGGCAGAACTGAGAATCAGAGAAGTGAGCACAACTTACTCAAAATGCTTCTTGATCTTTTCAGGTTCAGCATATTTTGAGATGCCATTTATGAAGAGAGTACGTTTCACCTGGAACAGAAAAGAGGGAGAAAGTAAAGTTGTGATCTGATACAGCAAAAAACACACACACCATATTTGACACAAGATGGGATCCCCCTCATCCAAGCATACTGTGCTAGAAAAGGTGGATTAGAGAAGGCTCGGAAACACAAGGCCCATGCAGCATTTCTCTCAGGCACCTTTGAGGCACCCTTTTTGTTATGTCTGAATACAGTTTAAATCAGACTAGTATTAAAACCCACCCTTTGGCTTCTTTTCACAGACATGGTAAGGAATAAAACATGGTTATTTTTTATGGGGAGCAGGCTGCAAAAAACTACCTTGCTAAGGACTACTTGCTAGAATACATAATGGGATCATTTTGAGATCAAGCAGGTAAGTGGCTTTTAGGAATTTAACAAGTAGCTGAACACACTAGTAGCAAAACACAGGTAAGATAAGATTTGAGTTACCACGGAAGAAAGTGAAGGACAAACTCCTGGATCTGTAGTTTCAAGGATCAATTGTCATTCATATATTGGTGAAGTAGCAAATAAAAAGCCTTCTGATGGCGCAGTGAGCAAGAACATTAGACTAGATCCCAGGAGATCCTCAGACTGAACCCACACTCTGCCATGGGAGGTCAGTGAATCCCCTCAGCTTCAGGTAAAACAGCCTCACTGCCTTCTGAGTGCCTTTAAAAAGGAAAGGCTAAGCAGCTAAGCTGTAAACCCTGACAGAAAATCTGGAATAGAGCTGATAAGATAGCATGCCTCCAGACATGATGAAAGCTGTGGACTTTGCAGCTTTGATAGCCTGCAGTATCCCTGAAACATTCTGCCCACCAAAATAAAAAGCTAGTGATTAATCAGCAGCTTTTTACTCTGGAGTTTCTGGGGAATGCTTCAGGGATACTGTGGATGATTGAACCTTCCTGTCTGTCAACAGGAAGTAGCTGTGAATTCCATCTACAGCTTCCCATTGTCCCATCTGTCTGATGGGCAGTGGCTACAAAGGGAATTCACAGCTTTCATTTTGTCTGGAGGCACTTGTAGTTGGGTGGACCACAGATAAATCTCCCCAGTAGTTCTTAAAATTGTAACCCAACAGATACTGAAAACAGAAGATCATAACATCATGTCCTCATATGGAAAAGTCACAGAAATCAGCAGTGTCAACACCATCATTCAACTGCAATAACTGTTGGCTCCAGTTCTGATATAGATCAAAGTGAATCAGTCACAAACAGCATTGGTGTCTGGCAAACCTGTTGAGATACAGTCCTAACTTAAACATACCAAGTCATCTTCTTTGTAGCGCATCTTGGAAGTGTGGCGGCGCATGCTGTACACAGTTAGCAACAGGTACAAAAAGGCAAACGATGTGTGCAGCCATAGGAGATTATTTCTGCGATAAAGAAAAAGAGATATTTGTCTGAAAAAAGAGATATTTGTTCTGGCTGTTGAATTAAATTTCAACATCCTGAACTAGTGCGGTTATTTTTCCTCTTCTTATCATTTGTGACAACTAATATCATACTTACCCTGAATTCAAGTTAGCAATAGTTGTTCTTCCAAAGCTGTAGGGGTTGTTCTCTGGCAAGAAATAGATGGTGAAACATGAATAAGATGTAATTCAATGGGAAGGCACACAGCTGGAATGACTGATTTATTTAGAAAACTTTTACTTTGATTTTATCAGAGTGGTTCCTAGTAAGTTATGTATTTTAAGAAAAACAGCACAACATCTAATTGGATACTATGAAATTCTCTACATTCTTCTCCTGATGGTCAATTTTATTTTTTAATTCAATGACTATTTATTTTTACTTCAGTTTCTCCAGAGGTAAAAATTTATGTTCAGCTCTCTTCCACTTCACTAGAAAAAGGCAAGATGCAAGAAACCTTAGTGCTAATAGTGTAATATAATAAACGCTCCAGGAGCACAACAGAAGATGAATGAAACACACTTTGACCCAAATGCCCTGCTTATAGGTAGCATTCTCCAGCATTGTTTGGCCCTTTTGTCTACAAGGCTCTTTTCTGGGGGCAGACAGTTCCCAGCAAATCCCTAGATAGAAGAAAGAGCAACAGAGATGAGCAGAATCAGATGGACATTGCCTCTCCAGCAACGGGAAGGCTGACAGCAACTTCCAAGAAATCCTAGCAAGACACTTTCCACTGAGGCCTTTGGGTGTGTGATTTTCCTCTGCTAGGCTGGGTTTGTTTTGATTGTTTGTTTTTGGACTTGGTGTTTGTTATGGTATTAAATATAATTTTAGAAAGCCCAGGTTTTCCAGATTTTCATTTGTTCTCAACTCCATTTTCTGCTCTATTATCATTCCTGGGATTGTCTGAGGAAATCAGTAGACAGATAAAAAAGGGTGGCTTTTACAGGATAAATTCTCTTTACTGTATGGCAATGAATGATGCCTCTGACTTGTTACCTAAAACACCTGGTGAAAGGTGACTTAGGCTAAGTGGAGGTCCTTTGGGGTGAGAGGAGCACAACCTTCAGTTCTAACTCTAACTCTAATTCTCCATCCATCTCTAGGACTTCCTGATCTGTGGTTTGCCAAGTAGTTCTAGTGTGGTGCAAAAGACAAAAGATTTTTTCTCTATCCGCCTTTTTCACACTATGCCTGATTTTATATACTTCAATCGGGTCACCTCTTAAATGCTGTCTTTCAAGGCTGAAGAAGCCTAGATGTTGCCATACTGAATAGCCTACATCTTTTTGACATCTTTACTAAGTATTATGAGCCCAACCACAATGCTGAGAGAGCCTATATAATTGTGCTCCAGCCAAGATTTTAGGAAAGAGAGTTCCACTTACCTAGCAGATCCCCCGAGAAATTCACTGGCAGCACAATGCCCACAGAGAGGACACCCACAGCCACCAGCAGTCCTATAATATGCCGTTGGAAGGAGAGGTAATGGACTGCATCAGCCCCACATTTATCCCGAATTTCATCATCTCTGAGAAGGAACAAAAAGACAGTGAGCTGCTCATTGACCAGCTAGAAGAAATACGGTAAATGCTGTGATGTGCTGTAGAGATTCTAAAGAGCCATCTGCCGCTAACTTCGAAGATCCTCTGGAGCCTTTGACAGCTGCATTACTCTCGCAAGGGGTTTGTCTTCGAAGCCTCCGCTAATCTCTGAAGGCAACTTCAGAGATTGCACCCCCTGTCCCCCAAAACACCTGGGGTGACAGGCAGACCCCCTAGTGGGTAGATCTGGATTTGCAAATTGGTGCTCCAGTGTTTCCACAGCAGGCAGGCTAGCACAGCAGGCAGGCTAGCACTATTGGGTGCTAGACCACCCATGGGAACACATAGGGTACTTCCCTTAATCCAGATCTACCAGATCCGGATTAAGGAAAGTACTCATTCCTTAGATCTAGATCTTATTAGATCTGGATTAAAGGAGCTCAGTGGAAAAACACCGATTGTCATTTATTAATATTTTAATTATAGTTTTATAATTTTATTTTTGTGTAGCTCATGAAAAAGTTGAGAAAATGCACTGGAATTTTCTATTTTTAAATATTAATAGTATTACTCTTATTTATCTCCCCCCATTTCTTAATTTTTATTGATAAACTGAATAATGCATTCTTTGAAAGTCATGTAAAAGTCATGTGTATTAACAGAAGATATTCCACCCTCCCTGTTTTACCCCTTTCAAAGAAAAAGCAAACTGTAGTACAGACACACCTGACAGAGTATGTTTTAAGGTACTGGGTTAAAGTTTGCAAGTCAAAATCTTTACATTGCAATACACAGTGCTGTTTGTTTCAGTAAATTTATACCTCCAGACTTTAAAAAACTCAGTTGTCCCAGGCTGAGCCAACAATATGCCCTTTAGGATGAGAAAAGTTAATAGTTTTTCCCTAGTCCTCATTTAACAGATAATGGGACTGGCCTTGTACTGTATATATTTTCATCTTGAGCCATGGAGGACTCTTAGCATTGTTGGAGACGTCCAGACATGAGACTTAGAACCTCAATCTTAAGCAACCCAGCTAGAACTGATGGGTGTTGCAGTTCTGCACCTCACGGCCCCTGCTGAGGTTACTGAAGTCTTAACATCCAAAAACAAATGATGTCATTAATAGTAACACAGTCCTACAGTGTCAGAATCTGGACACTTCTGACTTCTGGTGGCATTTTAAATTGGAGGGCCTCCTGCAAGAAGATGGAATCACTTACTTTATCCTGAAGATGGCAGTCAGCCATGAGCAGAAGCCCTGTATGGATGAAAAAGAACACCCTAGGTTATTCGAAGTTCTCTTAATGTCCCCCCATTTCTGCCACCCCGCTCTCATCCCACCATTAAAAAAACTCCCATAATATGAGGTTTGTTTCTACAACGTAACCAAAGTGCGCCATCTAGATATAGCTAAACTCTGGCTGTGTCCAGACAGGAGGAGTATTTTGCAGTGACTGTAGAGCGGCTGTCAAAGTGCGAGACAAGTTTTATGACGCTCCACAGTCCCTGTGAAGTAAAGCCCAATGGTGCACAGTTAAAAAATCCTACTTATGTGAATGTTGGCTGCAGAGTTCCCTTTCCGCTGTATTTTCCTGGGTACATGGGCAAGATCTTGTGAGAGTTCACTTTCATCCTGGAAGCAGCAGACCTCAAACAGAGGCAGAGAGGGAGGAGCTGACTATGTGGTCTGAAGAGCCCTCCTTGTTGCTTCGAAGTATTGGGAGAATGTTCCCCCTGTGAAGCTCCTTTACTATGCACTAAAGGTAAGTCTGGATTTTTAATTTATGTCCGGAGGCACCTTCCATCTTATATTATCCTGGGACTGATGAGAGCTCTACCACATCTGGAAGGTACCACATTGGCTAACCTTTTTCTGAATGTCTTTGTCAAGAGAAAAGAACAAGAACAGGAAGATAATGATGTGGATTAGAACACTTGAAGTGCGCAGAAGATAACCCTACATTGAAAATACAACTACAGTATCACAAAGTAATTCTAATTGATAAAATAAAAATAAGCAGGGTTTTCTAGTTATATTACTAAGCATGATCATCCTGGTAGCAGCAGGTAGTTGCTGAGCATTTCCTGCACTATCCCTCCCATTGTTTGGACAACACAAATACTGTATTTTCTGGCGTATAAGACTACTTTTTAACCCAGGAAAATCTTCTCAAAAGTCGGGGGTCGTCTTATACGCCGGGTGTTGTCTTCTTATATGGCGAGTATATCCCAAACTCTATATTTTAACTGGAAAGTTGGGGGTCATCTTATACGCCCAGTCGTCTTATACGCCGGAAAATACGGTACTTTGTTTTCATTAATACCAAATAGATGCAGCGCGGCCATATAAATAAAGTAGTTTTCCATGAATCACTGTGGGCCAAAATATACATCATATTTACTGTGTAAGTTGCACCTTTAAATTTTATTGACTGAATTACAAAGGAGAGCACACGATTTCTAGTGCACATGTCCGATGAGGGAAGGTGAAGTTTATTTCTAGCCCAGCCATGGCAGAAGACAAATACTCCTTTTTATAAAGGCTTCATTGGACAATTTAATTGCCCACATCTTTCAGCTAAAAGAAAACTTCCACTATTTTATAAAGCACCATTTTTTATTCACTGTATTTATATTTATATTTATAATCCACTCATCACTAAAAAATATAGGAAGACTTATGAACAAAATGTTTACTTGTAGTGTAAAATTTTATCAATCCAATAGCAGAAGGGGAAAGTGTGGCCATTTAGATAGTTTGACCACAATTCCCATTAGCCCCAACATACATGATGAATATAAGGGATGATGAGAACTTTCATTCAAAAAATATTTGGTAGATGCCATATTACTATTCTGATTTATATTATCTTTTATCTTCTGTGTATTATCATTTGTTGCAGGACTAACCTTTTGGGCTTGAAAGATGTACTAAGTGACTTTAATGTTCACTTGTATAGCTGACACACATCTCTCTCTTTCACACAGACAGAAAAAAGAACAGGCACACAGTGTATCATAGAGAGGAGAGAGAGAATGTAGAGCAGTGTTGATGCAGAAGTGTCTTCTCCAGCTTGTTGTATTTGTACATTTTAAAAATTATTTTTATTCAAATTGTAGAAACAGACAATGTAAAAATAGTAAAAATAGATAGAAATAATAAACATAAAATATAGAAAGTATAAACAAGGATCCTTGGATTCCTTACATAAACCATCATGAAAAAAAGCAAAAAGTAAGTAATCTTTTTATTAATGAATATCAGTTAATGAAACCAAATCATTATCTGGATACCTTGGTCTATATAGTCCTTTATATAAATATCTGAGTTCTTTTAAAAATCCTCCTCATTTTTATTTTCCATTCCTGAAATTATTATCTCCATTTACTGCATTATTGTACAAGCTGTTCCTCCTGACTTAGCAATCCTGAGATATTTGGTGTCTTCCCTTCTTTAGCAAGTACAATCCTAGCTGCAGATACCATATGCAAAATTATTATTTTAAATTTTAACAGACTCTTATCCAATATTCTTCACAATAAATACCATCATGGAGTCACTTCAAAGTCCATTTTCAAAAGCTTATTGTATTTTATACATCTTTAAAAATGTTTTTTTACTGTAAGCCAATTTGTAAATGTGCTTAATACATGGTGAATACCATTCCTTCAGCCTTCCAGACTTTGGTTCCACCAAGGAATTATGCGTGGCTCTGTTGGGAAACTCTTGTATTCTTTCTATTGCCACTTACATTGTCTCTTTGGTCAAAGTCCACCGAGCTGGAAACAGAAGTGAGACGCTCATAGCGATCATGGCTATCAGAATGAAGGGCAGATGCCACACTAGAATTAGAACACATGAGAGTTAACCAGGCTTTGAGAAGAGTGAAGGCCGAAAGTGGAGACCCCCAAAAGGTCAGAGTAGTTAACCCAAGTCAATTTGCCCAGATGAGATGAAGAGAAAACTTCCAGAGTGACCAGTGGGGAAAAAGGGCAAAAGAGAACAGCCCATTAGCAGAGATTGCCCGTCTCTTTCCTTTCTCTCTGACTCAGTGCAAGCTGTCTACCACAGAGCACAACTGATCAGTTTTCTTGAAGCTGATGGATCTTTTAGCTCGTATAGCTTTTCTACATTTCTCAAGAAAATTTGCACTCAGTCAAATGTCTTTAACTAGAAAAAAGCAAATCAGATTCTCTCATATCTTATAAAATTGTATATGAATTGTATTTTTAAAAAGATATTTCATGCATTTTTTACTCCTGCTGGCCCAGAATCGTGATTAGCCATACTCTGAATCCTGTGACTCTTAAAATTTCTGCAGACATTGTTCACATGCTTTTGAATATTTCTCAGCAATCCTTAGAACTCAAAATCACATTTCCAGCTGATGTATTTTCCACAGTTTGCCCCCATTATGTCTTGTATTCCTGCAGAGCTGCTACACATGATCCTGTTCCTATATTCCACAGAGATGGGCACAATTTGTGTTCTTGCAGCCCAAAATACATGTAACATTTCATACGTTTTGAGATATGGCCATTTTCTGAGGAAAAGGCAACGATGGCCAGTTTCTAGTGATTTAAAGTAAGCCACTGTCTTGGACTAAACTGTTTTGCATATTTGGTGTGAACCCTGAAAAATGTTTAACCCCATAAAGTACAGTATATTCTGGCGTATAAGACCCAGGAAAATCTTCTCAAAAGTTGGGGGTTGTCTTATACACCGGGTGCCATCTTCTTATACGGCGGGTATATCCCAAACTCTATATTTTAACTGGAAAAGTTGGGGTTTGGTCTTATACGCCCAGTCATCTTTTATGCCGGAACATACGGGTAATTCTTATAGTCTGAAAAGGGCTTTAGTAACTAATATTAAAAATATAACTCTAATCTCTTGTGAGCAAAAGAAAGAGAGGGGCTTCAATTCACCAGAATTCTTTGTCACTACAAGGCCTCATCAGCAATGTCAGAAGAACCACAGGGAACACTGAGGTGTCACATGCAATCGATAAAGACAATTAAGGACACCCTTCAGCTACTTTATAGAGAAACTTGCAAGTGAAGTTAGAGAAGATACAAGGAAAGAGCCCAGTCTGCCTTGAAAGAAGAAAAGTGAACAAGAAAAATGTGAATGAACAAGAGTTAAGCTGAGGTGAGCTGAGCTGTGAGAACGTGGATTTCCTCTCATGGGGCAGAACATCAAGGAAGCTTAGTACGAAAATGCTATCAAAGCTGCGGCGGCTCTGAGGTGGGATCATCCACATACCAGTCTGTCCCTCCTTCCTCTTATGAACATTCTGTGCTAAAAAAGATGGATTAAAGACTGTTTGGGAATATGAGGACCACACAGTGTCTCTCTGAGGCTTTGCAGTATAGGACCTGTCTGGACGCAACTTAAGACTAAAATAACTAGTATAGTGCAACACAATACAATTATTTCATACCTGTAGGAATGTTGGACACTGAAGCTTCAGATTTTACATCATCTAAATGATGCAGAATTTCAATAAGAGTGCATTACTGTAAAGATATTAGTTTATTATTGTTGTTTTTTACTTTGGTATACAGTTGTAGCAGTGTAGCCTGTTTTCACATTTTGATGCCAAGAATATCTTGGAAGCACGTGAGGAAGTTTAAAACATCTGCTGAATTGGTTGGCCATTTATATCAAAAGCTGTGGTCCACAACCTTTTCCTTCTCTAGCTTTCGGAATGCTATTTCAGTGCAGCAATGATTTGCTGTTAACATTTGTGTTTCTTTTTTGTTTTTCTAACGCTATGCTCACATCCTAAATGTGAACATTGAGAGGGATGAGCCACAAGAGGGAGCCAAAAGGTAGCATATTCCAGACAGACTTTGTCAGTGGGTTTGGTTAGGCACTTTGTGATGCAAGAAGTAGCAACTTAGATGTGAATCCCTATGATTCTGTAAAATTCCTGGGTCTGGCTGCAACGTGTGGCAAAACCAGATCTTGTTAAAGAGATGAACAGAGAAACAATGGAAAATGTTAAACACACAGACTATGCCAGCAGAGGGGCCATAGTCAGCTACCAAGAATCTAGGTTCTCTCCCAGCTGCAAAGCCTGCTGGGAAGGAGAGCTCAACCCCTTTGGGATGCCACCAAATGGGCAGGTGAGTGTTGTCTCACTCTAACAGGCTCCTGCATGTACCTTCAACTCACTTGCCCCTTTTTCTGATGGCTATGAAGGTGTGCTGTCGAAGTTCTTCAATTCCACACCCTCTTTCGGTGGATTAAACAGGCCTACTCCAAACTTCCCACAATGCATATATTTGCTGCTCAGTCACTGGTTTTGAACATATGTTATACATGCCTCATGAACCTAGTTTAATTGGGCTAGCAAAGGCAAAGGAAAATGCAGTTGCCACCCCATAGTTTACTGGCTTCGAGAAATATTGGACAGACAAAAGCAAATACCTCTTGAGATCACACTGTTGAGACACCCCACAAATAACTTAGCCTAAGTAGTTAGTCCTACTATTTTCAAATCTAGAGGAAAAAGACATTCTGGAGGTGGCCAACCAGGTTCTACTCAAGCATCTTGCCTATCACCTGGCTTGAACCAGTCTGAACCATTTGGCAAAAGCCTCTGCCTCTGATCACTCCTACTTCTCCTCTACCACCATTTTGACACAGTGTGGATGGCATCAGTGTGGACAAAAATCAACCCCCTGCTCTCTCAGTGAAGATTAGTTCAGATGCAAGAGCTGACATCTACAAAAAGCAGCAGAGAAAGGAGAAGGAAGAATGGGAAGCACCCTGAAAAACCCACAACATACTATTCCCGTTCCTCTCGTTCCTGCTGCCAGCGTCGCTGCCTGGAAACAAAAGAAAGATAATGAAAAAGGGGAGAGTTACGAACAAACTGGAATTGTCAGTGGATCCAGGAACTTCCTCTTCCACTGGCTGATACTTTTGAACACAGGAAGAAAACTTTTCACTGAACCTTATCCAAAACTAAAACATAACCTCAGTTGTCAAGTTCACCAACTGTGCAGTAATGTAAACTGTTCATGTTCATAAGAAGTTCAGAGGAAGTTTGTCTTGGATGTTGGACGCTTTGAGCATGCATGGTGAAGAGAAGGATAAAAGGTGATGGCCGCATTTCACAGAGAGGTGAGTTCTCTGCCCCTTTTGTATAGGCCTCACTTACTCCTAAGGAGAAGATGGTTCAGGTGCCATTAGAGCCCAGGGCTGTTGGGTTAAGGTATTTGACAGTCCCAAACTTTTTTGAGCAGTTCGTGAAAAATGAACTTCTTGCAAACTGCAGTTCTGCACATCCCTAAGAATAAAGATTGCTATTTATTCTAAAGATTTCTACACCAAACTTGTATTTTCCATGCAAATGTAATTGGAAAACTACTGTGAAAACTTTAATTGTATCTTTGGTTGACTTGTTGGAGCCATCAGTCCAGGTCCTCTCTGTGCCTGGAAGGGAAGCTGCCTAGGAGACCTTGGAGTCAGTGAAGAAAAGGCAGAATACAATGAGAGTAGAACTGCAATCATTTTTGTACTGCCCCCTGAACAATTCTGTCCTGCACCTGCATCAGCAGAAATACAAAGACCAAGGGCCTTCCTGTACTTCTTTACCAGCAAGTACAGTAAGGCCTTCCTTTTGGTATGTTTGTGGGATACCCCACTCACTGCTGCGATCTGGATTGTTGGTAGTCCTCCTCATCAAGGTTTATTGGGATACCAGCTCTGGCCAATCTGGAACACAGAAGCATGCGGAAGACACACATCCATTTTCCCCACTACTGGGGAACCAACTTTGGCAGTGCACCAAAGTGCACTGCTGAGGTGAGTTTCCCATGGGCTCCAAGGCTAGGAATGCTTGCTCCTAGACTTTTGTAGACCTCAGAGGTTGGCCCTGGAACTCATGTGAGCTTCTGGGTTGGTGTGGAAACTGGTCTAAAGCAGCACTGAAGTGCAGATGGTGCTCCTTCCAGACCACTCCATGACATGATCTGAACCAGCAGGTCTTAGTGAAGCAGAACCACTCATCCTTATCATGGCATGGTAGTGACAAAAGGCACCCAAACTCTTCAGACTAGTATCATCTTATCTTTTGGGGCTCTCCTAACTTAAAAAATCTGCTTATCCCAAGGATTATTGGGATACCAGCTCTGGCCAGTCTGGATCAGGAAAGTATGCAAGTATGCCAACATGTACATGGATAGTGGAAGAGGTCTCTTCTATGGTGCCTCCCAATGTACACGGCCTGTCCACCTGTGATGACTTCAACATCTTTTATGTACCTCTTGAAGGAGGATACTGCAGGGAATTATATTTTCTACAGTAAACAGCAGTTCCATTTAACTTGCGATTTTGATTACTGAGGGTTTCCTACATTCATGAGAAGGTATTTCTATACTCCATCCTTATTGACTTACATGTTTGCACATAGGTAAGGAAAAAGACTGCTTTTTGCCATCTCCTCTTCTATGTGGACCACCATTTTGACTTCCAATTCTCCATTTCTTCTTTCTCTGGCCACTTTGCCTTTGCCACTCTTCTTAACCTTCTTTTTGGACCCACTCTGTTGCAGTCTTCTGCCACCCCACCTCACCCCTGCGCTGTTAACTCTTTTTAGGACTCCACAGGTTCCCTTTTCATTTCCACTTATTTTTTCATCTTCTCTCATTTATTTCTGCCACTCCCACTGCCTTTCCCTCTTGTCGCTTCCCCCATCTCGCGCCCCCCCCCCGCCTTCTTTCTTTTTCCAGACTAAGCACCCTTTTTTTCAGCCAGTGGCAAATGAGGGGAAATTAGAGCAGTCTTATCTATCTAACCCCCTTTCCAATAAGATTAATGTTTTGACAGTAACAATTCCCTGTGTGTGAAGGTCTTCCAGAATCCATCCCATGAGAATACAGAACACCTACTGGATTTAATTTAATACAGCTTGTAATGACTGAATATTTTGTGCACATTGCACTGTTAATTATTATGCCTTGCCTCTGTAAATTGATTTGATCAATCCTAATTAGATTATTGAAATCAAGAAATTCCTTCAGCAGTAGACAGGGCTCCCCATTCCTGAATGCTATATTGCAGCAGTTTTTAGCCTTTTGTTTACTGCAATCCACTTCAAATGCTGTGGACCACCAGTATCCAAAAATACTTTCACTTTTTGTTTCTCCATGCCCCTCTGCTAGATCTCCCCACCCTGCCCCTAGACTTCCCTCACCCCCAAACTCCCTATTAGGCTTTTACGGACCCCTACGGGGGTCTGCAAACCACAGTTTAAGAACCCAGGTTATACTGTATATACTTTGTGAACTTTTAAAATTCTATAAGAATATAAGAGGAGCCCTGTTGGATCAGACCACAGGCCATCCAGTGCAGCATCCTGTCTTATCTAGTAGCTCACCAATTGTGTCAGGGCATTCTCAAGCAGAAGACAAAGGCAAAACCTTCACCTCCTCTTGATTCCCTGCAAAAGGCCTTTAGAGGCATCCTGCCTGTCTCTCCAGCCTGGAGAATGTACTGAGTCATCCATTCTAGAAGCCATTGATAAGACCTGCCTTCTATGAATTTGTCTATATAACGCCTCCCCATCTTTTTTCATTAGGTGGCCCCAACCAATCCCAACCCAGGCTAACAATTTCTGTTTTCAAGTCTGCCATCACCCTGAACATTCCTGCACCCTCCCACAAAGTAAAAAATAACAGAAATCACTAGCATAAAAAGGAATTTTAACCAAGACCCAAGGTATCAATAGGGAAGACTATGGGCAACCCAGGTAGCAACTGGTCCTGTGAACTCTTACTATTGTTGCTGCCTTTTATATTTCATTACTACTATGAGATATTTCGAAGCTCTTGTGAGCAGTTTGGTCTTGTGGTTAGAGTGCCAGACTCATATCTCATACACAATGAGTTTGATTCCACTCTCCTCCACAAAGCCAGTTGGGTGACCTTGGGCTAGTCACAGCTTTCTTCTGAGCTCTCGCAGCCCCACCTACCTCACTGGGTGTTTGTTGTGAGAAAAAAAGAAAGCTTTATCAGCTGCTTTGAGCCCCCTTAAGGGTGAGAAAAGTGGGGCAGAAAAGCCAACTCTTCTTCTTTTTATTTGTACCTTGCTATATCTTGTGCATGATTTAATATTTTGTCCATTTTTAGAGTAACATTGTAAACCGCCTTAAGCATTTTATAGAAACTATGGTAGACAAATAAATGAACATACATATGTGTGCAATGACTGCTACATATTTAAACAGGGTACAGGAGATAGGTGGGCCTCTCCAAAATCTCACTTGAACCATAAAATACCAGGATGATGCCATTTATTTCTGTTTTTTGCCTCCCATTTTTCTGGACTTAGACCTTGATTAGCTCTGAAGTCTTTCGTCTTCATTTTTAAAGATTTATAGTGCGATTCCATCCAGCAAAATGGAAAATATACCAAGTTATAAAAACAGCATGCTTTCATGACACATGTAGTGTTGGAAACAGTTTGGCATATAAAATAGGGTGCTGTTAAAGTTGAGAAGTGAAGGGCAGTGAAACATCCTACCAGGCATGTCTGAATCCTTTCTAAAATTTGGTCACTGACTTATTTCCAAGTGGTTACTCTGGAAGGCCTTCTGTTTACAAACTGCCTCTAACTACATCACAACAGCTCTTTGACAAAAGAGAAAACCTCTCATTTGACTGAATCCACACACAGCAAAAAAGCAGCTTACAAGCTTTTTGAGGTGGTAATGTATGGCAGCTAAAGCACTTTGGAAGAGCATTTTTTGGTCTTTCAACCTCTGGACCATCTCTGAGGGTTTTTTAAAAACGGTGTTTTGTTCTTTACTGTATGTGAATGCAGCCACAGTATTTCTTCAACATGGAGAACATGTTACTTGCCTGTCAGCATCAGTTACAAGTGCCAGACGTCCATAGTCCCAGGCCACTTTACGTAAAATAGAGAAAACAAATAGCAGAGCCTACAGAAAAGCAAATAAGGAAATGTTAGGCGGGTTTTCTTAGCTGGCACATGGCTGTAGCACTCCCTGTTATATCTATATCTACAGCTGGCTGCAAACCATAGCTTTCTATTAACCAAAATCTAGAATCCTGAGCCTGGGAAAGTCAAATTTGGTCTGTTAGTAATACATCTAACACAGGATGTAAAGCATTTTACGGAGGGTTCTAAAAACGGGTAGCCCGGGGCTGACTTCAATGGTTCAGGTACCTAAAGTGGGTAGGGAATGGGGTACAACATTCCCTATGGTTGGTGAGGAAGAAGCTGGGAAGGGCAACCCCCACCACCACCAGAATGCTTTTCAGGGTTCTCAAGGAGGTGCAGCAACTTGAGACATGCAGGGCCAAGCTGGCAAGCCACACAAACACCCAGCTGTTTTTCAGGGTTCTGGGGTGATGCTGTGGGAAGCCTATGAGCAAGTTGGAAGACACAGGGCTTAGCTGGGCAGCCTGCATGCACATCCTAAAACCAGGCCTGGTTCTTCACCTGTTTGTTTGTATTTAAACTTGGAATACATGCCCCGCTTGTTCCACCCTTCTTGCATTACTGCTCAGGGGTAAAGAAATCAGTTTGAATGCACACATTCCCAGGTTCAATCCTTAGAACAGGGATGGGTTCATCCAGATGCTCATCCCTGATCATAAGGGTTGATTATAATTGTAGTTGAGCAATAGCGGAAGTGTGCAAAACAATGACCAGGCAATGGCACCAGGAGAGATATTTACCTATAACTCAGAAGGGTCACTGACAGTCTTGGAAGACAACACAAAACTTGATAGCCCAATGCTTTGACTCATCATATGATAGCTTCCTATATCTATTTTTAAAAGCTGAAGACAGAAATCCAAGCAAGCCCTGAACTTGGCAATGCTCTGTTACAGAAAACTGTCAAATTCTGAGTTTATTTTTATACTTCTTCCTCCATGCAAAGCTTCATACGTATTCCACGTGGTGCGCTCTCTCTGACTAAAAGGTACAGTCCAGCACCAAACAAAGAAACCACAAGTGCTAGTCTACTTACAAGAAAGCACATGAAATCAAGGGCGAGGACGGTGGGGACCCCTCCAAAGGGCAAGCCCTGCAGGACAGTGCTGCGGATGCGGGCACTGTAGCAGTAGTCCTTGGTGCTGTTGTTGCACGTTCGGCAGGAAGCCCCTGCTGAGCCCAAGGTGGCAACCACAAAGGGAAGCATCTCTACTTCTTCATTGTCTTACCTGGAAGAGGGGAAAAATACATAAAGAAAAAGAAAGGTTGATTACAACAGAAACCAGAGTTTGGCACTTTGTAATATAGAAGAAGAAGACGAGTTGGCTTTTCTACCCCACTTTTCTCACTCATTTAAAGGGACTCAAAGTGGTTGACAAACTTTTCTATTCTTCTCCCCACAACAGGCACCCTGTGAGAGCTCAGAAGAGAGATGTGACTCGCCCAAGGTCACCCACCTGGCTTTCATGGGGGAGAGTGGAATCAAACCTGGTATTTCCAGATAAGAGTCTGGCTCCTGAACCACTAGACCACTGTGGCAAGGATGCAAGGCCACATCCAGACATCAGTTACTTACTGTATTATAGTATATTTGGGTATTCTAGAATAAAACATGGGTATTTTGGCATATCCATGCTTTATTGTGGAATATCCAAACGTAGGGGAATGAAGAACCAACATCTGGATGCGGCCTAATACTTTTGAGGACAGATTCTCTCAACTCTCAGTTCTCTGGAACCTTCTGTGCACCTGCCTACTGCATGAGATCCGAAAGAGGTTGGAGTTTGTCCTGTCTCATTTCATTTGACCTTGGAAGGGAGTAAAGATTGGAGAGAGGCTTTAACTTGCACATCAGAGGCAATCAGGTAGGGCCAAAGCAGAAAGTGGATGTTTCTCTTTCTTCAGCCTTCTCTCCTTTCTCCCCTGTCAAGCGGCTCGGGGAAAGAAGAATGTCTTTGCACAGCTCAGAACTAAACACTGGAAGAGGGCCAGAAGCAAATAGTCTAAGGGTATCCAGATGCCTCTTCTTGCATTATGACTTAGGCTGCCTTCAGACATCATTTATTTATTCCACAATTTATTGATTTACCGGTACAAAGCACATCCAGAACAATTGCTCATTAGATTGATACTCTGGGTTTTAGCGTTTCCAGAGCAGTGGAGTGATGCTAGAGCTGTGAGTAATTTCAGTCTGGAGGCAGCCTTAGATGAGAAGACCCGGTAACCTTTGAAAACATGGAGCATCTTTTGCCCTACAAAGTATTTTTTAAAAGCTTAAATGGGGAGATGACATTGGTAGCAAATGCATTAATGGGTCATTCTCCCACTCTGGGATAAACCTAACTTGATAACTTTTCTTGGCAAGCTAATCCACACAGAAACAAAGGGAGTCCTTTAATATGGGGTGATGAAAGTGTGAGGCTCTAAATGTTGCTGAACTTCAGCATCCAAGTACCCTGGCATGTCTGACTAGTGATAAGAGACTGCACGAGCTGGAGTATAGCAAAAACTGGAGCATTGTAGCTTGACCAGCCTGAGCTAATACAGCATTTTGTATCACAGCAGAAATCATGGAGATACTTCCAGGAAATCCAAAAGCAGGAGATGATGTCATCCAAATGTTTTTGTTTGCTTTCCAATATTAAAGAAGCATGATTGCCCCAAACGAAGAATTTCTATGTAGTTATTGCATTCAATATCCACCCAAATGTATTGTCCATATCGTAGCTGTATTAAGCATAACATTTGTATTACAGTTGCAATGATGTTGGTTGCCTAATTTTAAATAATAATCTTAATTACTGTTTCAGAGCTATACATATCTAGAGATTTTGCCTCAGAAAGTTCTTCCTTTTACGAATTCAAATTCCCTACATTTTTGGAGCTGTCTTCAAAATTCATAACGAAGAAAGCATAAAGTTATAACAAGGTGCTATGCTTATTTCAACACTGGAAGCAAATATGCAGAACAACTCATATCAAATGTAATCTATTTCACTCCTTTTTTCATAACCAGCAGGGACAGTCATATTCAGGTAATCCTAAATAAATACCTTGCAATCTGTTAGAATTCTATAATGAAGTTTTTCTATGCCTTTTTGGAGCACAGTCACTGTTACAGAAAAAAAGTTTGGGAACATTTTGTTCTTTGGGGCAATGTTGTGAAAGAAAAAGTTGCAAATAAAAATTATAAGTACTCGCACATAGACAAAAGCATTATCTGATTTGGTCCTGGCCTAAGATTCAAATGTTGGAACCTCCATGTGCCCAAAGGCTAGCTGGAATTATGGGCACATCCAGGGCTAACTAAAGCACTGCCAAGTATATAATTTGCAGCAGGTCACATGGGTGTGGTAAATGCCTCACTTTTCTCTAGAATTGCAAAGAACACAATTTGCAAAAGGGCCTGAGGTAGTTCCCCAGGGTGCAACACAGTTAAGAAACAAAATACAAAGCAAGAAACTTGTATTCTTTGTAGGCTAATAGGATGTTGGTTCACATTGCTAATTCCAATGCCAGATGAAAGATGCATGACACATTTTCTCAATTCAGAACTGGCCAGATTTAAATGTAAACTACAAATACAGCCTAGTACTCTGTTTTCCAGGTTGCTTGCACTACCACTGAGCTGTAGCCTGGTATTAAAACTCACCAAAATGCCTCAGCATTGCAGCAGGAATGACTGATCACAAAATACTGTATATGTTGTTACTGAAGCCCACATTGGAACTGCACACTTGCTTTCACCAATAAATCTCTGTCAGTTTGAACAAAATCAGCCTACATGGCTGGCAAAAGTATGATAAACAAAGGGCCATACAAGGTACTGATTGACAAGCTGAGCATGTGCAAGGAATTATCCTTGGGCCAAGATTTTGCTTACTTAACAAGAACTTGGAAAGGATTAGAAAGGGAGCCATGCAAAGAATTACAATAAATTCAGAGATGGGATGAACATTCAGAGATGTTGCTCTAACTCTGGGCGGATAAGAAAAAAACAAAACAAAAAGCACCAAGTATGAGGCAACTCAGCAAGAGCTGTTTTGGAAATATTAATGAAACAGGTATGAGCAAGAACTTGCTAACCTGAGAAACTAAATAAACCCAGTAGGAGATGAGGGGGAGAAATGGAAGGATAGGAGCTTATGAATAATACTAAGGCAGCAAGTTAAAATTCGCTGAAGAGATATATTGACTGATATTCTGGAATGGTTTGAGAGAAAAGGAAAGGCAAGTAGTCCCTGGAGACAGATGAGGGCAGCCTTTAACTCTGCACAGCACTGATCTCTGTTTAGAAGATCTGCCAGAAAGCAGCTTTCTGTGAGATTTCAAAGCTGTGGAAGGAAGGAAGGAAGGAAGGAAGGAAGGAAGGAAGGAAGGAAGGAAGGAAGGAAGGAAGGAAGGAAGGAAGGAAGGAAGGACACTCTAAGAAGGGAAGGTAGGATAGGTTCAGAAAGCAAGACATAGCAAGCATTTGCCTGTGTAGACTCCAAGAACACCTACAACGAAGGACAGGAGACATAGAGATCACATGTTACCTTTAACACTGCCCTGGTGCACTGCATTTTTATTCCAATGGTAATAATTGTTACTGCTCCCTGGACTCAGTCATACACTGCTGTCTAGCTTTTATTAGTCAAGAAGAAGGGCCATGATCCAGAAGGTGTGTGATTAGCTGCACCCCAGCAAGCAGGCTGTCCGCATCCTCATGCTACAACAATTGAAACTGATCCAAAATAACTGGACAAGATGGCTCTCTGGACACTTCCTCTGGATTATTCCCACAAATCTGAGTGTCTTTGTTCTCAAAGTGGGCTGCAAATTTGTCACAGCCTGTATTATATGGCCTTTGCTCCCTTGATTTGAACTTATAGAGTCTGGAAGAGCCACTTGGAAGAGCTCTCCTGGACGGGCACTCAAGAGTGCAATGGAGATAGAAAAATCAGTCTGCTTGCCACTGACACACTGCAGGCAAAATAATGCGCTCCAACCTGTGTTCATTCAGATTCACAATGGGATTTATGCCACCTGCATTCGAGCTGTCAACCTTCCTGTTTCATTGCCTGTAGCCCCATGGAATACCAAGGTGCTTTATGAGCTGCACAGGTATGCCATGGGTGCTTGGGAATGATAATGTTGATGACCCTGCTCAGTTTCTGATTCCAAAGAGAGACCATCCATGCCAAGCAGATAATCCTCCAGAGCATTCAGGAATCACACATACTCCATAAGTCTCTGGGGTTGGACAATCTCAACAAATCCCTTACCCCTGCGGAGGGGAGCTTTCACTGCAAGTGAATGATCCATGCATGGTAATACCACCAGCCCTCCTATCAATGGAATCTTATCAATAGGCTCTGTGGCAAAGGCCAGATTGAGGATATGACCTGCTGTATGATTTAGGCCAGATACATACTTAGGCAGTCCCATGATTATCACGGAGGCTATGAAGCACTGAGCTGGTCTACTGAGGAAGTCTCTGCATGAAAGTTGTGGCAGGGGCCTCCAACATTACATCAGAGATCACTTTAGCCAGTTGAGACAGGGAAGTTGATGGGCAATAGGGTGGGTGGTACACCAGAAAGACCCCTATTCTGTCTCTTTGGACGAACAACAAAAACAGCTCCTTAAACTCAGTCACAGAGCAAACTGGCTGCCAGTAAGAGTGTCAGAATTCCTATGGACTAAAGCCCCTCCTCAGTGGCTTGGAACAGTGCTGTACCAAATAGCCTGGGGGAGAAACCTGGGAAAAACTAGGCCCACCTAGTTCATCCACACATGCCACAGTAATGCATGCCAGGTCAGCCCTTTCATTCACGATCAAATAATGGATGACAGATCTTTTCTTCTGGATGGACCTGGCGTTTAAGAGAAGCACTGCCAAGGGGTGGGCCAGCTGACCAGGTTCCTCAAACTCTGCTAGTTGGAAGGCAGAACAGAATGAATGGTAGCTTTAATAGATCTAACACACCTTCCCCTACTTTGTCTCTTCTACCAACACCATTATCTTCCCCTGACCTTCACCACAGTAATGGTAGCTCCCTGTGCCAATTCTCCCGCTTCTACATTGCCTCAACACATTATCCCCTTCCCATATAACAGAACACTGTACAATAAATAATTAAAAACAGTATTACACAACAGGCAAGCTACAAAGAAGCATTTTAAAACACCCAAAACCCTCCCACAAAAAAAGAAAACAATGCAAAAAGCAAAGGGCAACCCAATGAACTGGAGCAGGGGGGATGACCATTGCTCTTGTTCTACCCCACAGCTGGAATGACTAGGGCTAGGTGTCACTCTGAGGATCCCGGTCCTGCCGATAAGCACCACCTTCCACAGCCAGCAGTCCAAGTGGCATGGACAGTTCTAGAGTCTGCAGGCAGTAGTCCAGCAGGCTAAGGTAGTATGAGGCAGCGGGAGCAGAGGCCAAGAAGTGAGCAGCTCAGCTTCTCATGTGGGGCACAGATGGCATGGCCTCCCACTCTCCTGGCAAGATGATGTCCTCTTCCATTTCTTGTTACCATGAACTATCAAACAGATTTTTCAATGCTTGAGCATATGTTGCTCCCCTCGGGATGAAGGACAGTCATGCTATGTGTTTGGTTTTAAAGTGTTTGGTTTAAGGGACAGGTCTGCTTTCTGGAGGCCTATCCCTTGAACTCATCCCTCATGCCATATGGATTCCATTCTTGGAATCCCCAGTGCTATGCAAATCCCAGCAGCAGCAGCAGCAGCAGCAGCAGCAGCAGCAGCAGCAGCAGCAGCAGCAGCAGCAGCAGAGTTGGCTTTTATATCCCACTTTTCTCACCCATTTAAGGGGACTCAAAGCGGCTGACAAAGCTTTTCTATTCTTCTCCCCACAACAGAACACTCTGTGGGGTGGATGGGGCTGTGAGAGCTCAGAAGTGAGCTGTGACTAGCCCAAGATTATCCAGCTGGCTTCCTGGGGGAGAGCAGAATCAAACCCAGTATTCCCAAATAAGAGTCCAGCTCCCTAACCACTAGACCAAACTGGCTCACAGCAGTCAAGCATAACTGGAATTCTGCTGTAGAAATTCACATTGTGCAAAAGGCAGCTGTAATGCCTAAAAATGATAAATCTTTGCAGTTATAGAATACAGAGCCAATTCTTTAAAAGTGTGTGGCTGTAGCTTAGTGGTAGAACACAAAGCAGAGGGCTGCTGGTTTGATCCTCAGTCTCTCTCTGGAATAGGCAAGAGCAAACCACTTCTGTATGTCTGCCAACGAAGCTGCACAGAAGTGTCCATGTAGTCACCCAGGAGTCAGTGATACCCAACAACAACAAAATTCTTTAAGCACTTTGTACACAATTTTTACCATCTTGGTGACCCATTTTGTGAAGCAGAACAACATGAGTAGCTTTCACAGAACAGAGAAGCTGAGCAAGTCTGGGTTCCTTAGCCCATGGTTAGCTGGGAGGGGGGAAGGGAGAAGGTTGTTAAATCGATGCCACTCAGACATCTTAATTCATAGCCTTTATATCTTGTTCTTTAACATCAAAGCCTAGGGCCCCAAATCACAACAAAATTACAGATTTTAGATTTCAATAAATAGTAATAGAGTCACGGTCGAGTTAAAACAGCCCGAGTTGGGAAAAATAAAAACTATGAACTACTAAAACCAAAACCAGTAGTGGGACATTATTGGGAATAAATTTGCTGCCCCAGTTTAAGAACCAAAATACACTTTTTTGTCCGGCTTTTACTTTTGTTCTATATATTTTTAAATCAACTATCTTAGTTTTGTTGGGGTTGAATTGGTTATTTTTGTTGTCTTTGCCTTGAGTCATTTTTAAGTAGGAAGCATATAAGCACACAAAACGAACGATCAAATAAGGGTTCTAAAGAGGGGAAATCCATCTTTGCATAAGTTTTGGCAAGGACCTTGAAGTACTGCTTACTAAGCATAAATAGTGGTTGCAGTTTTTAGTATCTCTGCTGAAATATGTCTCCTTTTGTCCAACTACTTGCAAAGGCGGAAATTAACCAGTGCTAGGAGAGTAATTGGGCAGCACAATGCTGACAGATCAAGAAAAGCCTTAGCAAAAAATAAGAAAATTATATGCGCTCAGTTGTCAGATTCTCTGAGCTGAATTTTACATCTGTAAGCACTTTGCTACACTTCCAGGTAACATATTTTTGTACTGACAATGTTACCTAGTTGGGTAGCAAAATGTCCACAGACGGAAAATTCAACTCAAACAATTCTAGTGGCCAAGCAAATCAGCTCTGAATTATAGATATTTAGCAGCACAGCAACAAGCTTTTACTTGGATCTCTAATTTGTATGTTTTAAATATATATACAGGAGTGCTAACTTTGAGGAATAGTCCTAATCAGGCATGCGTCATCAGCCACAAACCCAATATCTAGAGTGGCTCTGAGTTTACTTGTACCTCAGAGCTGCTTAGTTATCTCAATGGCCTTCTTCTCAGCCTCAGAACTTCTCCTAAGAAGAGCCCTGCTGGGTCAGGCCACAACCCATCTAATTCAGCATTCTGTCTCACACAGTGGCCCGCCAATCGCTTCTGGGGATTTTCAAGCAGAAGACGAACAGAAGAATTTTCACCTGTTATTGATTCCCTGCAAATGACGTTTAGAGGCATCCTGCCTGTCTCCCCAATCTGGAGGCATTACTTGACCATCCATTTCTAGTAGTCATAGATACACCTGTCTTCCATAAATTTGTGTAACCCTTTCTTAGAGCTATCCAGGCTGGTTGCTGTCTCCATCTCTTCTAGTAGTATATTTCATAGGGTGATGACCCTTTTGGTGAAAAAATAGTTTTCCTCATCTCTCCTAACTTCCCTGCCCATCAGCTTCTTAGAATGGCCCCTCATTCTAGTGTTGTGCAATAAAGAAAATAATTTTTCTCATGGAACAACTACATGCTAATCTACCTCACTCCTCTCAAACACAAATACAGTAACAGGGACGAATGGTTGTTATTAGAACCTTCTAGATACAGTTGAGAAACTAAAGATCCTTGACAGGATGAAAGATGAGAGAGAAAGGGAATATCTTTTGCAAGAGCACTTTAACAATTTGGTCAAGAAAAATATCTACGTATGGTTAGTATTTGAACTTTAAATCAACCAGGTCCATTTTGCTTAAAAAGTTCCAATGTTTCCTTGGAGGTGAAGCTGGATATTTGTGTTCCAGACCATGGTGTGAGGTAATGGATAGGAAGGAAGTCATTAAGAGACCTTTCCTTGTTCCTAGATGATGTCTTCTATTAACTAAAGCTACATGATCAGGGCAGCAAAAATACTGAAAATAACTTAGAAACCAAACTGTTCACAGATATAATTTCACTAATCTTTATAACAGCAGTTTAAGGTAGACTAGTATTATTACCAACCTAGCATGCTAGATGGGAAACTGAGACCTGCCATTCCTGAAGCTACCTATCAAGTTAAAATGAAGTTTGCATGTATCTTTGTATAAACCATAGAATCAGAGAGATGAAAAGGACCTCTTAGGGTCATTGGGTCGAACCCCCTGCTCAATGGCATAAAGTAAACCATCTCATATAGATGCGGGTCCAGCCTCTGCTTGAAGACCTCCAGTGAAGAAGAACTCACTACCTCCTGTAGGTAGCCTATTCCACTGACTGATCACCCTCACTGTCAGGAAGTTTCTCCTAATATCTGTATTGTTTCTAGTCTTCCCATCTTGTGCAAGTGAGAATAGGTATGATCCCTCTGCACTGTGACCAGAAAGAACTGTATGATTGTACAGTATTAACATAATCTATCAAATGTAAATCTTGTCATTCTTCAAATCAAATTCAAGAAAGCTGACAATAAAATGCCCATAAAGAAATGGAGCAGATATATTCACGTTCACTCAAAAAGCAATTTAACAATAAGCTAGGAGTAATTATATAAAATTATAATTGGATAATAGCCTCCAAATGCCATTACAAGAAAAAGGAGATTTAGCATTCTTAAAACAGAAGAGCATCAGCCACAGTCTGTTTTTATTTAGAAGAAAGTTGTCACAGTCAAACTACCACTGCAGAAAAGGGCCTTGGTCTTCACTGCCATAGAAGACCCCAAAGTGGGGTGGAGTGAACACTGAGACAGGCAGCTCTGCATGGTGTGGAAAAGGTGGGTAGTGAAACATTCTTTTCTCTCCCACACAACACTAGAACTGGGGGACACTCTGTGAAGCTAATGGACAGGAGAGTTAGAACAGACAAGGGGATGCATTTTTTCTTTCTGTGCCAATGGTCATATTATCTGGAGTTTACAGATTTGCTATTCAGATTAGATCCTCATATATAATACTTATGAAGGAGTCAATCCTGAGGCTGCAGAAATAGTGCTTTATTTATTTCTAGCCTGCCCTACTCAGGGTGGGCTGCAATAAAATCAGTACAGAAATAGATAAAATACATAAACAGTATTTATTTAATCCAATGATGCCCAATCTACAGTTATATTGGGATGGAAGGATAAGTACTAAATGGACATTTGATAAATGTTATATGTATCTAATGGAACAATACAGATTCAAAAAAATGTGAGAAATAAGATTTAAAAGCCAAGGGATTGAAACTACACTGCAAGACAGAGGACAATTGGAAAGATTTATTGAACTCTTCAATGAAATCCCCCAAGATCCAGAATTTTTGAGAGATGAAATAACAAGGCTATATCTCTGGTCCAACTAAAGTAGAGGAAACTGAGAAGAATTATATGGCACTGTCAGCTGAATGCACTGTGGGTGGAAGGATGCATGTGTTGCTTTGTTTGCTTGTAACGGTGTTGTTATTTCTTTATTATGTGTGTACAGAAACCTAATAAAAATAATTTTAAAAAGAAATAGATAAAATGTGTTTGTTAAAACAGTGACAGGATGCTATTCCAGCAGCCAAAGGCCAGGGTAAAGAGGTGCGTCTTCATCTGTCACATAAATACTCATGCACCTCAGAGAGGAGACTACATGTTCTTGCCTGGCCATGCTTGTTAATAAACCCATCACTGCACTTTGCCGCAAATGGAGCTTTGAAAGTAAAGGAACCTCACATACGGTGAACTGTAGTAACCCGAGAAATGTGCTTAGGGTGGTGATGGCCAACCTATGACACGCGTGTCACAAGTGACACACCAAGCCCTTTTGGGTGACACACATGGTCACCCTGGAACATGGGCGTGTAGTGCTTGCTTGTTCTTAAAAGTATACGAAATACCAACTTTCAATTGAATATTAGCAAATGAAATTCAGCAACAAAAGTCACTAATGTAAAGAGTTATTTGTTTTTGCTTTTAATAAAATATTACTAGAACTACAAAATTCACAAAATTATGGATATTTCTAGATGTGACACAGCACCCAAGTTAAGCTAGGTTTTCTTGCAAATTTTGACACACCGAGCTCAAAAGGTTCGCCATCACTGGCTTAGGGCATGGGTTACAGAGGCCAGGCTATCTCTATCCAGGAGGAGACACAATTCATGCACTTGCATAGGAACCCTGAATCACTGAAGCAACTTGTACCTTAAAAGACAGCTGTGCATCCAAAAGCAACCCTAAGATGTAAAACCACAATTATTAGCAGTACAATTTGTACCCAGTATTATCACCTGCCTGAGTACAATTTCTTGGCCTCTTAACTACTTAGCTTATTTACTAAGGTCTGAGAAAGTCAGCGATCCACATATACTGTATAAGATATTGAGTCATTCTTTCAGTATTGCAACATTGTTCCTACTGTAACCACACAGGCAACCTTTAAACTCCTTCTAGGCCTGTGCGGCCCCACCGTTTAAGCGTTAGAGAACCTGCATTGCTGGAGGAGATTGCAATAATGAACAAAGAACACAGATAAGTCCTCCAACTCCAAAAGGTTTTGAAGAGAAAAATTAAGCGCTGTGCCAGCATTATATTTTCTTATTACCAGCATGTATTGCCTTAAAAATTTCCTGGTTTACTTATTTAGATTATCAGTTTTGTTAAGCGGTTCCTAAGATTACTCTAGCAAACAACTGTGTGGTGGTGTATACACTGTGGGTCATCTGATACACTGATGAATGATGATGAATGTTGAGGTAGCATCAACCAAAACATCCTCTAGTGTGAACAGGTAAACATGGGCTCACACCATCTGGCTTGGTTGCTCATGACCACTTCTGATTTGCACACCTGTAACTGTAGTCTGCCTGAAAATAGCCAGGCATGCTTGCACAATAGTATGCTTGCTCAACAGCTAGCTGATACTTTAGGCAATTCTGCACTGGGTGGTACACCGGACCAATAAGCGTACTAAGAGCCTCCCTACCACACTGACCAGTATACCAGACAAGCAAGAATACTAGTAGCCTCCCTTCTGCCCATGGACTAGGAGCCTCCCTGCCGCACTGGCTGGTATACCAGATTAGTGGGTGTACTAGGAGCCTCTCTGCTGCACTGGCCAGTATACTGGACCAGGAGGCATACCAGCAGCCTCCCTACTGCACTGGATGGTATACCAGACCAACAAGTGCATTAGGAACCTCCCTTCTGCACACTGATCACTATGGAATCACTCATAGAATCACAGAATCATAGAGTTGAAAGGGACTTCTAGGGTCATTGAATCCAATCCCCTGCTCAATGCAGGATTTCCTAAACCATCCCAGACAGATGTCTGTCCAGCCTCTGCTTAGAGACCTCCACCAAACAAGAGCTCACTACCTCCCGTGATAACCTATTCCACTGATCGCCCTTACTGTCAGGAAGTTTTATAGAACCATTACTTCACATTACCACTGTTGGTGACTCTGTCCCTGGGGAAGCAGGAGAAAGTCCTGTGGCCCATGAAAGAAAGAAGATGGAAAAGACATGGAGAATTAATATAACCCCATTGTTTCATTGCGCCTTTCATCTGCTAGCTGTATCTTTTTTAATTCAGTGTAGCTTCTCAATTTTTGTAATTTTTTTAAAAAAACTATTGCATGAATTGTATTATAAGCCACTAAAAACAAGAATGGTAGAGCAAACTAAGAATAAATACTCAGCTGGTGGAGAAAGCTACTGAAATTTCATCAGACATTGCTCACGCCACTTGGGGAAAGCAAACTTTTTTGTGCTTTGTGCACAGACACAGTTTCAGAGCTGTCTGGGAAAAGATATTCAACAAGGGATGTGCCAAGTCATTTGCATTCTGCACAGTAGGGGCTGACACCAGGCAGAGACTAGACTGGTTGGGACTGTGCAAAGCTGGTGGACAATGAGCTGCTTGTTGAATGAACTCCCTTTGTGGCTGGGCAGAGCATGGGCAGGCGAGAACAGAGCAACCATGCATGTCCTTTGTGATTCAACTATAGATGACTTGGACAGCCGAAAATCCCACCAGGTGCTTTATAGTGACCACAGGCAAGACTGCAATCTCATATGTCTGAAAATTCTCCAGGTACTACCATTGCCTTTAGATACTCAGCTTCGCCATTTACATCTATGATATGGATATGTGGTGAATTTTTGCACTTTAAGATGACCACCTTATTCTCTAGTCATGAGCTTCAAGCCCATGGCATGAGATGATCTGGATCGGTACTGCTGATACAGATGATGCCGATTCTGCCCATGGCTCCCCATGGTTGGGATCAGTAGACCATGATATTCCAGGTCCACTGATCCCAGCTCTGAGCAGATAAGTGCAGAAAGGGCCATAGTCTCTTTTGCTCGTCTCTTCTCCATATATATTTTAACTGTACCCCCGTGAACTGGCCTTCAGTTTGTACTATATACTGTGTATCTGTTTCTACTTTGTGTCTTTTTTAAATTCAAAAACCCAAGATCAACTATGCTGACTTTCAGTTGTCCAAGGATTACAGCCATGAAAGCATCCACAGAGTGAGCTGAGAGGCAGCTGGAATGCTGTCCTGAATGCATTTGTAGGCAATCAATGCAAGATTAAAAACTAACTAACTAACTAACTAACTAACTAACTAACTAACTAACTAACTAACTAACTAACTAACTAACTAACTAACTAACTAGCTAACTAACAGTCTCAGGTAGAATTTTTCTTCTTCGAACCATGACGAATTCTTATGAAATCACTTTTCTTGCTATTCACTCCAGACACAAAATGGAGCAAAAGTGACAGTATGCTGTTTTTTTTAAAGGACAGATTTGTTTTTCTATATCCACATGTTACACAAATATAGCAGAAACCCTATCTAAAAACATGGGCCCTAAATACATCAAGCATGTAACAAGATTCAGCTTGGACCAGAAGACAGTCCTAAGTAAATTTTGTCATGTAAAAAGAGAATCTATTTATTGTGTGTGGCTATAAAACTAAGCTCATAATTCTTACAGAAAACAGTACAAATACGTTATTAAAATGCCACTGTTGTACAACTGCAGACTTTCCCTAGGATGCTAATGATCAAGGGGACTGGGGAGTAGAAGAGCTATTCCCATAATCATAACACAACACTTAATTTAGTAATTGGTATATACACACTTACATAGATTCTGTTGAGACTGGAATAAAAAGTAATACCAAGACAACTGCTATCTCAGGTGTAGCACACATCATTAGAAGTGATGCTACCTGGAGACACCACCTACCTAGACACACACACACACACACCAAGCCTGAAGATGACCTAATATATGAGATACTAACTTTGTAGTGCTTTTAAAAAGTATTTTGAGTTCAAGGACATATCTGGAATCCTGAAGGCACACCATGGGCACCCTCTCTCCAATTGCTTCTTTCTACCAGATAAGGTGCAACAGAGCTCAGAAGCTTTGTAAACATCAAGGAAACCCTCATGAATATCATCACACCCTTGGTGCTATCCTGACAACCCTGACTCATACAATAAGACTACATAAATGGAAGGACTAGAGCTGCTTCTCTCTGATTTTCCATACAGTTGTTCCAGTTCTAAGCTAAAGTCATTCCCACCGTTGTCTGAGGGAACAGGAAATCAAATGAGCAAACAAGCTGTGGAAGAGGAAGCTATCACTGTATGTTTCTGGATATGAAATGTACCGTAGGTTTGTAGGGTATTAATGCAATACTAATGAACCATGGGTACAGCTGGACTATTCCACCAAGATCTTGGGAACCGCCTCACACTCATCAGCTAAAATGTGTATGGCAGAAAAGGTCTCAGCCTGCAGTTTCTTGACAGAACCTGATACTCTAGAAGCAGATGAACACAAAGAGTAAATGTTCATGAGTGACAGAATACAGCTTTTGAAACAAAGGTTAGCAAGGCAGCAAAGAAGCAACATCCTGGAGGGCCAAAAGAGAGGTGTTTGTACCAAAAGATAAAAGTTAACATGATCCTGGACAGCAAGCTTGTCTCTTCAGCTCTGACAGGAGGACAGTGGCAGCATTTGTAGACAGCCACAAAAGCTCAACGCAACCCTACACAGAGCAGAACAGAATAATAACCACTCAGTGCAAAGGATATTAGCAGAATCCAATGTCAGAAAATGTTATGTTCTGCTCCAAGGCTCTTAGCACAATAATCTGCCTTCGAAGCTAAAAGAGCTTATGTAGCACTGCATCCAGATGTTGGCTGCTTTTTCTACTAGATTTGGATATTCTGGAATAAAGCATGGACATAATGCTTTACCCCAGAATAACCAAATATAGTGGAATGAGTAACTGACATCTGTATGGGGCCTAGGTTGCATAAGAATGTAAGAGGAGCCCTGTCTGTCTCCCCAGCCTAAAGGTTGTACCTAGGCATCCATTCTAGTAGCCATTGATACACCTGTAATCCATGAATTTGTCTAACCCCCTTCTTCAAGTCAACTAGGCTGGTTGCTGCTACCACCTCTTCTGGCAGCAAATTCCATAGGCTGATGACCCTCTGGGTGAAGAAATACTTCCCCTTGTCTGACTTGACTCTTCTACCCATCACTTTCACAGAGTGCCCCCTGGTTCTGGTGTTATATGATACAGAAAAGAATTTTTCTCTATCCGTGAATGATTATGTCTTCATGTGTCCGGCTTAGCAGTTTGGCCTGTATGAGACTATGGGTGATATTGCACTGCCCGGCATTATGGTTCAGCAAGTGTTTTAGAAGCAAGGGCTCTCTTAGATTACACCAGAGTGTGGAAGGGAAGCTGCTAGTAAACTTGCATGTCCATTACACCAGCCAGTACATTAGCACCCTATAACAATCACACTTTAGAAAAGTTATTTGTAGCTTCTGGCATTTACATTCTGCATATTTTGGACATTAATTATTTGGTATGAAGCATTAACACTTGTGAAACTGCAACTGGAAGATGTATTTATGTATTTTCTGTGATAGTTCATTTCAATTAACTTTCTTTTGTTATGAGTATCCTCTTTTGGATAGATCATTGCTGTTTAACAGAGGAAAATATTATTTTAAAATATTTGTGCTATTTTGTTCACTGTCCCCTTTTATATATTATACTTACTTTGAATTTATGCTAATAATTCAAGACTTCTTTGTGCAATGCTGGGACTGCTGTAGAGTAGCACCCCATTTTATTTATTTATTTGCATTTTTATTCTGTTCTATAACCGAAGGTTTCAGTGCAGGTTACAACATTAAAATCCAAATACAAAATGAACATACTAAATCAATAACCGAGCCTGAAAGTGGAGAGGAGAAGCTGTTACTTTTAGCCAAAGAACACTGCTCTCTCCAACATATAAGTGAAGGTGCCTGATGTACCTCAGGGGGAGACTATTCCATGATCTGGGGGCCATCACTGAGAAGGGCCTATGCCGGGTACCCACCCATTTTGCTATTGAGGACGGTGGTACAGTCTGATATATAGATCTTAAGACATGGGCAGGCATACATGGAATAAGGCATTCCTGATGATATTTGGGGCCCAAGTCATTTAGGGCCTTATAAATTAAGGTTAACCCCTTGATTTGGTAGCAAGTTGGCATCCAGTACAGCTCTTTTAAGACCAATGTGAAGTGTGTCCAGTCGGCCGCTCCAGTCAGCAGTCTAGCAGCTGCATTCTGCACCAGCTGCAGCTTCCACGCCATCTTCAGGGGCAGCCCCATGTAGAGTGCATAACAATAGTCCAGTCTGGAAGTTACCAGAGCATGGGTACCCGTGGATATTTTGGAGCATCTGTCTTCTATTTTTGCCCCTCAGGGTCCAGTTGTAGCAATGTGTTGGTTGGTGTGACAGCATGTCCAGACCCCTAGCTCTCCAAACAACCAGCAAAGCCCAAATTAACTGACAAGATTCATAGAAGCTGCTCACCTCCTTCTACATCCATGACAGCCACGTTTTCCCTGCATTAACACCATGATGCTTTTGTCAGATGAATAAAAACAAAACCTTCAAAAGTGTGTTTGTCACCAGGAGTGCTTCCTTGCCCCTCTGCTAAGCAGCAGAATCATGCTTTTTCAAGGAATGTATGAAGGCCCCAATATGATACCATGGTAAAACTGCTGCTTTGGTCACATGGACATGTGCTATACTGCTTCTGCAAAGTATAGGCAGATATGGAACATCTGAATAATTATGCCAGATATACTGAGAAAAATCTATAATCAGGGCACAAGAACTTATATCACAGTGTAACAAAGAACTTAATTTAACCTATGTTGTTTTCTTAAAAGTTGCTATTGGGTGTTTTTCACTAGAAGTGACAGTGGAAAAACACCCATTGATAACATTTTCAAAACAAAAAAAGGAAGGAAAAAGGGTAATTTTGCTTTAAAATGAAGGAAAAGATATCAGAATAGGGTAGAATCTGCTCTCGATGCCCTGATAACATTAAATAACATTAGGTCCCCTTCCTATCGATCTCTTTAGGACTGTCCTTGGAAAGCACTAGATATCCCACCAGCACCCAAAGATGTGATGAAAGACAAATTGCTATTTTTCAAAATAAATTATTTTCAGTACTTCTAAGACACTGAATGTTTTAATCCCCCAGGTAGCCAACTCACACTGGATATTCTTTAGAAGCCTCCATGTGAGTAAAAACCTTCCAGATGGTATCCTGGTTGCCTGCCTCATTCAAAGCCTCTCAATTATATGGGTTTGCATAATATTTTCAATTCCTATTAATTCTTATACATAAGGGATTTGCCAGAACGACACAAATACTATAATAAAAATGACAATTAAAGTTCCATGTTTATATCTTCTTTACTTCCATTAGTATCATATCAAAACCACCAAAAAGTTTCTCAATGAAGACAGCCATCGAGAAAGTGTCTCAGTTTGTTCCATTAAAAAAATCAGAATGTGAACTGAAGAAACTGAAGTTATATGATGTGGCTGTGGGAATAAAATGTGATGCCCTTGTGAATTCCCAACCAAATAAAGCCTGCTTCTAGTTATTACTGTATATTCTGGCGTATAAGATGACTGGGCGTATAAGACGACCCCAACTTTCCAGTTAAAATATACAGTTTGGGATATACTCGCTGTATAAGAAGACGGCACCCGGTGTATAAGACGACCCCCGAATTTTGAGAAGATTTTCCTGGGTTAAAAAGTAGTCTTATACGCCAGAATATACAGTACTTATTTATTCCTCAATTTATTGATGTACAGGTATAAAGCACATCCAGAATTATCACACACTGTCTAGACCAGTGATGGTGAACCTTTTGAGCTTGTTGTGTCAAAATTTTCAAGAAAACCCAGCTTAACTCAGATGCTGTGTCACATCTAGAAATATCCATAATTTTGTGATATTTGTAGCTCTAGTAAAAAAGTTATATTTTTGACATAAGTATTTTATTAAAAGCAAAAACAAATAATTCCTTATATTAGTGACTTTTGTTGCTGCATTTCGTTTGCTAAATCTTCAATTGAAAATTTGTATTTCATACATTTCAAGGACAAGCAAGCACTACATGCCCAGGTGCCAGGGTGACCAGGTGTGTCATGCAAAAGGGCCTGGCGTGTCACCTGTGACACGCGTGTCATAGGTTGGACATCACTAGTCTAGACATTAGATCAATACTCAGTATTTTAGCATTTGCCATAGCAGTGGAATGATGTTACAGTTGTGAGATTTTCTTTCCACGTGACCTAACCCTCTCTTCATGCTGTAGAAGTGACCAATAGTATCACACGAAGTACTTCTGGATAGTAAGAATATAAGAACAGATCAGGCTAGTCTAGCATCCTGCCCCACACAGGGGCCCACCAATTGCTCATGGGCATCACAATGACAGCTCATGCTGAATTCTCACTGTGATTCTTACACAGTAATCTAGACAATGGTACACTTACAAATAGGATATTACACTACAATAATTAATTTTACTAGAATATCATACAGATTCTGTACTTCTGAAATCACGGCAAAATAGTTCACAAAAAAAGCCCACACATCTATGCTTTTAGTAGATAACATGCTTAAAAATGTATACTGTGAGATAAAGCACATGAATCGAAATGCATATTTTATATCATCATATTTAAATGTATTTTTTCTACAGACTTTTAAAGGTTGCAAATTAATGTACAGACAGATTTACGAATTAACAAACCTGGCATAATTCAAAAACAGATTGATATATCCTTTTCCTTATTAACCAAAAAGACTTCTGGTTGTCTCGGGCAAGTTACATCATCCTACTCTGGTGCTACAGCTGTAAGGACAATCCTCAAGAACATTTTTGATGGGGCTTCCAAAACTGTGTGGAGCAATGAACAATCTATGAGTGTGATCCAAGAAGTGCAGTGTATATATTCTTGGTCACGAGGTAACCCTTATTAGCCTCAACTTGAATCGGGTGTATTTGAGGTACCATTATATTGATCTTGCTACAATGGGATCAATAGGCCAAATGTTTTATATGTACTTAAGAGGCTGCATTTAGGAAGAACTTTCCTACAAATTGTTTGAAACCTACTGTGAACGCCTAATTAGTTTTTAAAAATAATAAATGCTCCGCAGTGGTGTTAGTAGAAATGAATGAATTTAGGGTTGTTGCTGGGGGGGGGGGGGGTTAATACAGATTTTTATACAGTTCTCAGGATGGGTTACAACATTACTTGAAACCATTTCCAAGAAGTACTATGATAGATGGTGGTGCCACAAAACCCGGTAGCTGTATCTAGGATCATCACAACTATTACAGTCTCCACTTTCCTCTACAACGGATATAGGAAGTAGCAAGCAGAGTGGATTGGCCCAGGCAGTGAGAACAACAGCCAGCTTGTGTGAGGGCTTCCCTCCTAGAGAGAAAGTCCAGACCCACATGAAGGAGACTTTCACCTATATTAAGCTTCTCCACATCCAGAGATGGAAAAATACAGGATCCATGTGAAAGGGAGGAACCTTTTCCAGTCTTGGCTGGATGCTGCCATCTGACCTAGTTTGTTTACAGTCTATTCCTGTCACTTTAATCTTGCCACAGCCCTAAAACAAGCTGAAGGGATGGAATTTCACACCTGGCAGCCTGCCCTCCTTTAAACCAGCACCTAGCATAAATACAAGGATATATAAATGCTATAGCAGACTTCTAGGGATCCTGTCACTGGTAATTATGGCTGTGTAAGAAGCAAAGCTAAACTGAACTTCCATCTTACACTTTTTGAGGAGACTGGATGTTGACAAAAGCTTTTGTTCCCAGGTGGTTTCTTCTCAAACAAACAGTCAGGCCCTGGATGCATTTGGGATATGAAACAGGATGTGAATGAAAAAGTGATTGAAATCCTTATTCATTCACCAAAAGTACCAGGTGCATGAGAATTTTTGTAAATGCTTATCTGACTCATGGAAGACATCACTACTGGGGGGTGGGGGAATCAAGAGTTTTTTTCCACTAGCACTAAGTACTCATTAAGTACCCATTAGAGACCCATTAAGGACCTATTAGGCTCAGAGCAGAAAGACCCCATTTTCACCACTGAAGACCCCATTAGAACCCTATTTGTCTCCACCAGTTCTAGGGAAATCCGGATTGAATGGGTCCTTCAGGACCTATAATCCAGATTTTCTGTAGACCCCATTAAAGGGGTCTACAATGGGGACTTCAGGCACCAAATCTGGATTATATGGAGCATGTTTCCACCATGATTGGGCAATGGGGGTTGGGGGGGCTCCAGGGGGAGCGCATCCATGGGGGTTGTGCCAAAACCCAAAGCTCTGAAGCTTGTGCACAATTTCTGAAGCTGGCTCCGAAGAACAGCACAGGCTTCTAAGAGGACCCCACGCGAGAGCAATGCCAATCCTACGGACCTTTGTCAAAGGCTCCGGAGAACCTTCGAAGTTTGTGCCAGATTCTTAGAAGAATCTCCAGAGCATCTCCAGAGATTGCACCCCCTGTCCCCCCCAAAACCTGGGGGTGACGAGCAGGCCCCACATGAGTCGATCCGGATTCACCACATGGGTGCTCCAGCATTTCCACTGTGGGCAGGCTGGCACCCATTGCTATTGGGTGCTGTACCGCTCGTGGGCACACATTGGGTACCTCCCTTAATCTGGATCTACTAGATCCGGACCCATTACTTAGATCCGGGTCATCTTAGATCCGGATTAAGGGAGTTCAGTGGAACCCCCCCCAAAAAACCCCCTCGGCATTAAAAATGTTTGCACTGATATTTTAGCTGCTGTAAGGCCCTTTCTGTACTAGGACTTATTCCAGATTATATCCTCGCAAAAGGAGCTGCCAACTGTATGCTATTAAAGTCTGCAGTAGCCTGAGGAAGGCAGGTCCCTATGCTACGATAATAAGGGCCTAACGCAGAAGGAACCTAGCATTGCCTAAGACATCCCACTCTTAAGAGAAAGGCAAAACCTTCATTTGCTCTCAAATCCCTACATGTGGCCTTGAGAAGCAACCTGCATGCCTGTGTTAATAGGTAAGCTTGATTTTTTTAAAAATAGCAAACTCATACTTGTGACTGACTTTGACCTAATGACACAGGATAAATATCACAAGCACGCAAGCTTCTAAGACATTAAATTCCCTTGCACAACCATAACTGTTATAATGCTGACAATAGTTGCCTCCTGTGACTCATCAGACTACTGCTGACATCACTCTGAAGTCACCTCACATTCCCATGCATGTCTGGCCTGCCATACCAGAGCACTAAAATATTATACCATGTGTTTATGGAAAAGGAGAAGACAGACAACTTACACAGAAGCCACTTCCCTGCACAAGAGATTGCTTTGTTTTCTTTGAATAACATTACCCTGGAAATCGGCAGCACACTTGGCTTTTCAGTCACAAAACTCTGTAATCATTACAGAATATGTATTTTTGAATTGAAAAAGCAGCACCCTGGATAATGAAAATCACTTTGCTCCTTATGGAAGTGTGCTTCAACTCTTTTCAGCTAGGAGCCTACGTCAAAATACCAGCAGCTTCTCTATTGTTATGTTTCCTTTTTCTACAAATTGTAAGATTGGGTACAATGAAGCATAAAGGGGCTAAGGAAGAAATGCTCTTGCAGTCTGCTTCTGAAACATCCCTTGTTGTATTAATTGAAAGGATATAGCTAATAGGATATATTTTATATGGCTGCCTTTCTGTATGCTGTTTTCACAAAGGTTGCAACATAGGCTGCATCCAGATGTTTCTTACTTATGCCTCTATATTTGAATATCCATACTGTACTTTACTCCAGAATACTCTAATCTGATGTTTGAATAGATCGCTGTCAAGGAAGTTCAGGAGATTGCAGAGGTACCTGACCACTGATACCAAGATGTCAAAGAACAGGAACAGGAGCACAAGAAGTACATGGAAACACGGAAAGCCATATATGAGGAGAGGTAGAACAACAGAGGGATAGAGGCTTAAATCCAAGCCCTAGAGATGTAGAAAGTAACTGGCAAAAGCAAGCAATATATGAAGGCCTATGTTTTGAGTGATCATGAACATGCAATGATTTTATTTTTATTATATTTATATCCCGCCCTATACCCGTAGGTCTCAGGGCAGGTTTCAGTTTTAAAACAACAGGTTAAAACAGTTTAATGCATAAGAATACTTAAAAACCAACACGCAAACAAATGAAAAATCCAGCATATTTAAAAATGTATTCAAATATTCAAATACTAATGTCTACAGTGTGTGTGTGTGTGGGGGGGAATGGACATATTAGCCAAAGGCCAGGGCAAAGAGGTGCGTCTTTACTGCCTTCCTAAATGTATACAGAGAAGGGGCGTGACGCGTCTCGAGGGGAAGACTATTCCATAGCCTGGGGACCATTACTGAAAAGGCCCTTTCCCAGGTGCCAACCCGCCTCACTATTGAGGGTGGTGGGACAACCAGGAGGACCTCGCCTCCAGATCTCAAGGGACGGGCAGGTCGGTCGGCAAGAAGGTGTTCCTTTAGATATTTTGGGCCCAAGTCATTTAGGGCCTTATAAGTCAAAGTTATCACCTTGAATTGGGCTCGGTAGTGAATTGGTGTGATTTGCATCCAGCTAGTTCTAGTCAGCACTCTGGCAGCTGCATTTTGCACTAGGTGCAACTTCCGAACTGTCTTCAAGGGCAGCCCCAAGTAGAGCGCATTACAGTAGCCGAGTCTAGAGGTTACCAGAGCATGGTTAATTGTGGCCAAGTCGTCTCTGTCCAAAAAAGGCTTCAGTTGACGCACCAGCTGTAGTTGGAAGTAGACACTCCTGGCCATGGCCTCCACCTAAGCTTCAAGTATTAGCGCAGCCTCTACCTGAGCTTCAAGCATTAGCATAGAGTCCAAGTTTTGCACCTGTCCCTTCCAGGTCATTACAACCCCATCAAGGATAGGGTGTCCACCAACTATATGGACCTGAGACCCTGTGACTCATAGTACCTCTGTCTTGTCTGGATTCAGCTTCAATTTATTGGCTGATTACAGCTTCCAGACACCTGTCAAGCACTTCAACTGCCTCTCCTGATTCAGATGGCACAGAGAGATAGAGCTGGGTATCATCTGCGTATTGATAACACCTCACTCCAAAACTCCTGATGACCTCTCCCAGCGGCTTCATGTAGATGTTAAATAGCATGGGAGATAAGACTCACAAGTGAGTTCCCAGGGTGTCGAATCAGTATCTCTCACAGCCACTATCTGAGATCGGCTCTGGAGATAAGAGTGGAACCAATGCCAAACACGGCCTCCAACTCCTAAATTCTGTAGCCTCTCCAAAAGGATACCGTGGTCAATGGTATAAAAAGGCACTGAGAGGTCCAAAAGAACCAACAGGGTAGCATTCCCCCTGTCTTTCTCCCTGAGGAGGTCATCAACCAGGGCGACCAAGGCAGTTTTTCTGTGCCATAACTGGGTCTGAAGCCAGATTGAAATGGGTCTAGATAATCAGCTTCTTCCAAGCTTGCCTGCAGTTGAACAGCGATGGCCCTCTCAAGAACCTTGCCTCCAAATGGTATGTTAGCCACCAGGTGACAGTTGTTTAAGTCTTTTGGATCCAGGGAGGCCCTCTTCAGGAGGAAGTGCACCACAGCCTGTTTCAAGGATGGTGGAACTACCCCCTCCCTCAGAGAGGCACTCATTCCCTGGATCCACCCGGTTATACCTTGTCGGCTAGCCTTACTTTATCAACCAAGAGGGGCAAGGATCTAGAGAGCACGTCATCAGCCGCACCCCCACAAGCAGCTTGTCCACATCCTCAGGCCGCAGTAGTTGAAACTGATCCAAGCAAATTGGACCAGACAGTTCTCTGGACACCTCAATTGAACTATGTCCAATTGTGATATCTAATCCCCTATGAATCTGAATGACATTATCCTCAAAGTGCTTCGCAAATTTGTCACAGCAGATATTACTTGGCCCTGGCTCTGTTGTATGACCAATAAATGACCAATAGAAAGCTGTGGCTCAGAAGTTGTAATAGAAATAATATAAAAGATCAGTGTTAAAGCTTGTTGCTTTGGCACTTGCTTTGGGCATGAGTCCCAAGTATTCTTTATTGCTGGCAACAAATATTCTTTTCACCTCGGAGTAAAGTGAGGGTGGCAAGCTCCATGTGGCGAGCCTGAAACCAAAGTGTTCCAGTTTTCAGGCACAACAATGATATCCTTGCTGTTGTTGCTGCTGCTGCCACCACTGCCAACATATTTATCTTTAAAAATTTCAAATACAATTTACAAAAAAAAACCCCATAAATCTTAGAAACAAAGCAACATATTCATATGCCTCTGTTCTCTACCGTTATTATACAATGCCCTCAATCTGGTTGTATGGTACTCTACCATCAATCTCAGATGCAAAGGGAAATACATTTAAAAAAAGCAAAACCAAATTCCTCCATTAAAGGTGCATCTCTTAGATCAAGACAAAGACGAAGAATTCTGAAAAAAGTATCTGTTTGCATGGTAAAGATGTCTTCACATTGATTTTCACTTTGGTGACAACATGAAAGCATCCACTTAGTCTTCACAGAAACAACATGAAAGTGTTTGCCACTGCTTTTTTCTATGGTGATGTTCAGTATTAAACCTGAGACCTTCTCCATGCAAAGCAGAAGCTTTACTACTGAGCTACTGCAGCTTCCTTGAAAGGATTGTTTTGTTGTTGTTGGGTAACACTGAGTGATGGCCGACTCCTTGCTGGTTGTATGGGCACCTCCATGGGCACCGCTATGCAGTTTTCTTGGCAAAGATACAGAAGTGGTTTGTGTCCTCTGAAGCTGCTCCATTCTGTTCCCTGTCCGTTTGGTTCCAATACACCACCCAAAATATTTAAATTATATCCAGATATACTAGATACAGTCCAACTGTCTTGGGCAAGCAGGGGACAGAATAAATAAAACTGATACGTTTAGGCAAATACACGCCTAATCTGCAGGAGAGAGTCATGTATTTTGGTGACAGGTAGGATGCCAGCTGAAATAAACAATCCAAACATAAGAGGAATTTGGATATTCCTTTCAAGGTTTGTTCCACATCTGAACTGAAGCTGCAAAGCGTAGCTTGGATTCCTCTGTGACTGTCTGCAGAATTCCTAGTGAAAAATGGAAACTGACAGTTCTTACAGTAGCTCATCAGAAATTACTATCAGATGAACTGACCTCTTTCATTAGTTTCTTTTAAAGCAAAGAAGAGATTCTTTTACATGTGCATTGTAGACAGAGGGGGGAAAGTTCACACAAATCCTGTGCCAAGTTAATAAATTTACCAAACAAGGATTTTCTGTAAAAGAGAAATGTACATAGCATGATTTTAGATGCGAGGCAAACCATGCCCTATTCTACTTGAATGCCTAGATTTCTGGCTCGCATCCAGCAGCGTCCAGTGAACAGAATACGCTTCTCCTCATCTAACAGTTCAGCATCTTATCTTCTCCCCTAGTAGTATTTTCTATGTATCCAGTCCAAATCAGCTCTGGAGAGTTTAACAACTCTGTAGATCAGATTTTGGAGGTGTACAGATGGCAACAAAGGGGAAGGAATGGAAGCAGCATCTTATTCAGGGGCAAGAACTCTGCACATGCAATGTTTGATCCTGCGATTTGGTGGTAAACACAGGTGTGTATAATAAAAAATAGGCTCCTTTAGTTTCTTCTCCTGCAACATATCATGCAAGGTCCCCAATTTTATTTGCATTTTTATCCTGCACTATACCCAAAGGCTTCAGGGCAGGTTAAAAGCAACAAAAAACAAAATATAAAATGGATGGGCTAAACAATAACAGTGCCTAGATTTGGGGAGGCAATTCAAGAGCAGGTGAAGGTTTTGCCTTTGTCTTCTGCTTGAGATGCCCATAAGTAATTGGTGGGCCACTGTGTGAGATGGGATCCTACACTAGATGGGCTGTGGCCTCACCCAGCAGGGCTCATCTTATGTTCTAAGCTAAATACAGTATGGTTATCTATGAAAATAAAAACATGCTACACATGACTTCATTTGTGAATACCCTAGAGAGATCTTGAGTTATGACTAAAGCCAGAGCTAGTCATGACTGCTATTCATAAGCACATCATTAGATACATGTTTATTACTTTAGGGAAATGTTTTGGAATTTGCTCAATTACATATGGATTCATTCCTAATTCAAGGCCACTAATAACCTAATGCCAAAGGGAACATCAACACTTAAACAGGTGATGATGGGAAAGCTATATCCTGAAATGCAAACATATCTAAAGACATTAAGTAGTAGGGTCATATTTGGTGGTTTTTTTTAAAATACCGACTTCAGGTACACCAACCACAATAAAATCAAACTAGTTCTAGAAGACTTTTACATAGAAGGCCACACAGATTTTTAAAAGGAGCATTTTAGGATACACAGGAGAATATGTATGCTACCAATGCAACAGAATATGATTTGATACAATAATTACAAGATCTCTAAGATACAATCTAGTACTTCCATTGCAAACTGGCGATGATAGCTGGTATGCATGGCAGGCACTTAAGGACAACTAATAAATCTATTATTCAGAAATTCAAAAATCAGGAATGCCCATGTTCATAGTGCAGTCTCTAAACTCCCAGAGACTTTGAGGAGGTACAGTTGCCATAGCATGCTGCATCAACTGCTGCTGCATACCTCACCTATAGCTTCCAGAAGTCCAGGGGAGTGGCAGATGTGTGCTCAATATGGGCTTCTCCATGGCAAATGAAGGGTTTTCAGTGGCACTGCAAGACTGTTTCAGGCTACTATTTGAATTACTTTGGCTACCAGAATGGATACCTAGATACTACCTCTGGATTGGAGAAACAGGCAAGATGCCTCTGAAGGTCACTTGCAGGGAGTTGTTTCATCTTCCTCTTCTGCTTCAGAATGCCCAGAAGCAAGTGGTGGCCCACTATGTAAGGTAGCATGCTGCACTAACGGGCCGTGGCCTGATCCAGCAGGAATTCTCTTATGTTCTTACATTACTTTGCACATACTTACAACCACTCTTTTATAGAGCAGTAATAGAGACAAATCCATCAGGGTGGGGCTGTTCAGGTAATTGCTGCTCATTCTAAGTCTGATTCAGGCTGAGGAAAGGAGTTGTTGAACGGAAAAATCAGGTAAGGAAACTTCATTTTAATTATTTGCACCAGCATTTTGCTGGCTTGCATTTTCTGGCAGTGGCAGCTCCTTTTGCTGTCCAAACCGACTCTTTGAGTTGATTGACCCACCATCATGCTCCCTACATACTATGTTACCAGGGCAACTGTGTTGCCACCAATGGCTCTGGCAGAGAGTTAGGAACTCCATAGGACCTGCTGCTATGGGAGAAAAGATCAATTGCCTTCTATAGCATTTCAGTTTGCAAAAGATCCAACTAAGACTTTAGTGGAGAGATCTATTTCTCCATACCCACCCACTTCCACTAAAGTGAGTATTAGGATTGCATTAGATATTTGTGCAGCTTCAGAAGTAACTTAATTCCTTTCCTTTAAGTTACAGGTGAATTCAAAAGCAACATTATGGGGAAATTTTAAAAAAATGTATATAGTCATAATTTAATTTATATATTGGATAGATTCCCAGAAATGAGCATGTAAACTGAAACTGTGCACACTGAGAAACTGACTGCTGTGCAAAACTGGGGGATGTGAACCAGTGTGCTAGAAGCGTCAATGATCTGCTGAGATCAAGAAGCCACTTAAGGGCAATGGGAACATGGCACCACATGTATCCTGAGTGAAGGGGAGCCTTGAAACAGGCGAACTGTACCTGAGGAGAGATGGACTGGCCTGGAGATAGCTAAGCTGAAGTAATGGTCATAGAAGTGCTGGCCATGGAGGCCACACAAACCACTGACAGAGGCCCCAAGAGATCAGCAACAGTCACAGGTCAATCAGGAGAAACAGACCACCCGTCTTCACGGCAACCTTATCTCAAATTCAAAACGTTTTGAGTTCTCCTTGGCCAGACGGCAGTTCGGCTTAACACACTTTTTCCGTGTTAAAGCATGCCAAACCGTTTTGAATCTCAAACCTGATTTCAACAGGTCTCACTCCGAATCGTGCAGTCGATACGTGTTTCATTTTTTACTGTGTGGACAGTACCGTGTTAAGGGATGAGATTCCGTGTTCAGGGTGTCCCTCCCCCAATCGCACTGTATCCAATGGCTGTCCATATTCTGGGGACGTCATGTTTAGGGTTTCCTTCCCCCAATAGCTTGCTTTCAAAGATAGTGATTTCATTGAAAAAATCCACCCTCAAACAGCCACTATAAAACTCCAGTCATTAAAGCTACACTGTAGCGCTATAGGCACTTCACACCTTAATAACAATGTTGCAGTTTTGCGCAATTCTAGCTCTTTGAAAGTGCTGACTTGTAAAAAAGGGAAAGGAAAGGAAAGCCCTGGAGGCTGTGGCTGTTTGAGTTGCTGCTGCTGCTGCTGTGTGCCCTGGGAAATGCGTGAGGTGAATGAAAAGCCCCTCGGTCCCCTCTAGCTCAGCCTCTCGGCGCGAGGGAAGCGGGGGTGAGAAAGGGGCATCCAGAGGCACAGGGAAGAGAGAGTGGGAGCAGGCAGGCTTTCATGACAGCTATAAAATCAGACACTTTTGCTACGTCCCCCCCCCCCCACATCTCTTGTTAAATCTCCCTTCCGATAAATCTGGTTCATTTTTCACCTCCTTCCCCGCCCCTTTCAACCATCCCCAGCAGCCGGGGGGAGAGGTCTGATCTCTGAGGGAACACCAATCAGAGAGGGGGTGGGCACCATCATGACTGGCAATGGGCAGGGAGGACTTGCCGTGGGGCCTCCGAGGATTGAATCCAAGATAAGGTTGCCGGCGGGATGACGTTGGGATCCCGCGGACACGGATCAAGTTGAAAGCCGTGGAGACAGTTTCGTTCCGGTTCAATTATTTCGGTTTCGTTAAACCGAATTAAGGCATGCCGTGCGGATGCAGCCAGATTTTGGAGGTTCAGTCAAGGGTTTTTATGTCACCCCTGGGTGTGTAGGATGCAGCAACTAATGGCTGACAAGGGTTAAGATTAGAAGGCCTCAGCACCAAGCAGATTAGCAGAGCTCAAAGTGCAGCCCTGCTGGATCAGGCCAAAGCCCTTCTAGCCTAGCATCCTGTCACACACAGTGGCCCATCAATTGCCCAAGGGCATCTCAAGCAGAGACAAGGGCAAACCTTCTCCTGCTCTCAAATCCCAGCAAATGGCCTTAGAAGCATCCTGCCTGTTGTCTCTCCCCCCCCCTCCCGGGCTGGAAAGATGTACTCAGACATCCACTCCAGTAGCCAATAAAAACCCTGCTGCCAGAACCAGTCTGAGCCTTGCTAGCAGGATTAGCCCTGAGGGGGACAGACACGATGTGAAATAAGGTAAGGTGTGTTTGCCAGTGTCTGAAGTCCCACAATCTGCTGCTGAAAAAGGTTTTTATATCAGGAGGCAGGCTGTCTCAAAGCGCTAAAGAGAATAAAGGTCTTGTAATCTTTCTGTTGGAGTTCTTCAGGAAATGAGCTTGTAGCCACTTGTGCATCAAAACTAGCTATATCAAAACTATATGGGCATAAATCAAGGAGGGAGAGTCACAATTTGTCAAATGTGTTATATTGTATTAATTATATATTATAATAATATTATAATTACACTTGAAGGTTTCACAAGAAAATCACTATAAAAACAGCTTTAAAAAACTTGTAAATGGAATCCATGCAAATTGAGGGGCCACCATACTTTGAATTATACTTTATTCTGTTTCAAATTATTTATATTACTTCCTTCACCATTACCTAGATTAAGAATATGCAGTAATACAGGGAGAGTTTAATGGAGAAGTTTAGAAAGGAGATGATGGTAGAAACATACCTTATGCTCTGCAGGAAATGATCAAGGCAAAAAGCTCATGACCTGAAGGTCTTCATAGTCTATTCTAATGGCAAATTAGGAAGGATATATATGTTTGAACACAAGCGTTAAAAAAACCAAAAAAAAAAAACAAAACAAAAATCCCTCAAAGTGTGGGGAATCCATGATAGATATAATCTCATCAAACATCTATTCACTACGTGTGAGGAAAAATACCTTCAGGTAATGGAATTAGCCTGGAGCACTCAAGTGCCCTAGTTTCCTTCACTCTCTTTCAAAACCTTACCATACTTCTCTTCTGGTGACCTTCCCACAAGATGCCATCTCCAGTAGGAGTGCCAGGCTGATCCTTCCATTTTTAAAATCGGGTAGGTGAAGGCTATTGACCAGTCTAAAGGACAAGAACATCAACGCAACCTCGCAAGGCATACCCCAGACCACTGACTAATGCTAATCTTTGAGGGCCTTATACATTGTTACTATCTTCACGGAAGTCAGACTTTGGAAGAAAAGAACTGCAGATACAGATGTGTTCGCACTGACATGATCCACTGCAAAAATTGTACAATAGATGCAGAATGATCCCATGTCTGCTTTTGGTCAAGGGCAAAAAGCACAAGTTGCCTGTTTATTTACTTATTTATTTATATTTATAACTTTTCTATCCCAACCTTCACCTGGAGGTCCCAGGGAAGGTCACAACAAACACTAAAATATATTTCAAATGTAACCCATCCAACTTTCCTCCCTCCCTTCCACTCTGACAGGATTACTTTCAGAGGAACAAAGAGTAAATGTCTGAGTAAAGAGATATGTTTTAACAGGTGTGGAAAGCCATATAAAGTTGATGCCTAGCATACCTCCACTTGAAGACCATTCCAAAGTTGGGGGCCATCACAGGGAAAGTCCTCCAGCATGCTGCAGCCCCTTGCACCTCTGAAAATAGTGGAATGACAAGAAGGCCTTTACTTTGTGATCTTAACACAGCGTCCCAGGTATTTTCTGTCTCTTCCCATCATCTGCTTGTTTTAGCGTCTGTTCTGCAATGCTTCACTGTGTCACAAAACAATCAACATGGAGCTGCATTGCAAGAACTCACTGAAACAGACAGCATGCTAAGTTTAAAAACAGTACATGCAGGCTTCTTGTATTGCTTCACACAGTTTTGGCCCTTTGTGCTTTTTGGAAGAAATGATGCAATTTGCAAACCACTTCTGTAGAGAAAGCAGCCAGATTGTTTGTTCACTTGTCTCTCCATAGGCTCAGGCAGTTTTTTCCCATCACTTATTACTTGGGGGTTGGTTGGTTCCCCCCTCAAGCTCGTGACATCTGGAACCTCTTGCATGCTACATGATGGTTGTGTTGGTGGGACAAGAGTTGAGAGGGGTCACTGGGTGATTTGGAGTGATGTTCCATTAGCTTGCTAATCATGCTCCACTTTAGCTCTCCATTCCTATTAGGAACCTGATAAGTATGCAGTTGGTATGGATCAGTTACATACTTTCCACAAACAAGACCCCTTAAGGACCCCATTAGGATGTCATTCTGAATGCACTGTATCCATGAGCACCAGCAAAATCCAGATTTAATGGGCTCTTTGGGCCCTTAAATCTGGATTAATGGTAGACACCTTTAATGGCGTCTTCAATCTGGTCTTCCACTGTGCAGACTGGATCAGAGGCCATGCATCCACACGTACACCGGGGCATGGGTCCAGGGGCAGGCCATTTGCAGCAGGGCGACTCCAGCTCCCCCTGTCAACACACACAATACGTAGGTTTGCACGTCCTTCACAGCAGTCTATGACACCTCGCGCAAGCTTTGTAGCGGATGCGTAGGCAGCTACAAAGCAGTGTCTCTCCGCCTCGACCACTGTAAGCTGTCAAGTGACCCCCTGATTGACAGCTACATGGGCCAATTGCCCTGCTCCACTGGCAGACCTTCCTGCTTGGACCTAATCAGAGCTTTGAAATACGTGCTACGGCATGTGCACGGTAGCCCTCTTTAGCACCCATTGCTATCAGTGTGGATCCATGGGGTCCTTGCCATGATGTCGATCTTCAAGGACTGGATTAAATAAGGACCGGATATCAAGGATTGGGATCTTCTAAATCTGGATTAACGGAGGTATGTGCAAAAACAGCCATAGTCTGGATATAGACCAGTATGCTGAACCTGAAGAAGCTGGGTAACATGCCTTCTTGAGAAACAGATGGAGTTGCAACAGGAAGCAACAGGTGAGTAGTCTGTGGGTAGGCATTCCTACATCTCTGCCACATTAAGCTATTGTGACAATGATGGCCCAAAGTGCCCGATTCCAGGCCTGACTGGATCTCCAGCTACGGCCCTCTCTTAATGAAGATACCGTGGCCACACTGATCTGTGCTCTGGTAACTTCTGCATGGGAGCACTGTAATGCACCTTCTATGGGGCTGACTTTCAAGATGGTTCAGAAGTTGCAACTTTGCAGAATGCAACTAGGCAGCTGATCGCTACAGGCCAAGTGCACTTGTAAAGTCTTAAATGAGTTGGGACCCACACATTTAAAGGAGCGCCTCCTTCCACAGACTTGCCAGGGCATTGAGATCTGCTTGAAAAGCCTTCCTGACAGCGACTTCAGCAGCTAAAGGTATGGGGGTTTGTGACAGGGCCTTTTCAGCACTACCTTCCAGGATCTCCTCTGAAGTATATCTGTTGTTATGACAATAGATTTTATATTGCTGGTGAAGATGCATCTCTTTACCCAGGCCTTTGGCTGAAGGTGCAATCTTCTGTCACCTTCCATGCGTCATGTAGCTTCCACACTGGACTACATGTGATCTACATGGTGTTGCCCTTGAAGAAGGTTCAGGAGCTAATAGGTACCACTGGGGTGTGGATGCAAATCATCACAGTTCTGCATTGGTTGCAGTTTGATTTATAAAGCCCTCAATGAATTGCCCCCAAAATACCTAAAGAAATATACATCCTCCAGTATAGATTTGCTTACACATTAAGACCAACTGGAGAGGATCTCAAGGCAGTGCCACCACAGTCAGATGCTGAAAAAGTGGAGACCTGTGACAGGATCTTCTTTGTACTAGCCTCTATCCTGTTGAACACCCCTTCTCTATAAATGCAGATAGTTAATAGAGATATACCTCTCTACTTAAACCTCTGGTGGAAACGTCAGTTATGTCCTTTTCTGAGTTTGGTATTGCTTTTAATTCTGGTTTGTGTATATCTGAATTGCTGTCCTGAGATCTCACTCAGGATAACAGAAACCATTGGAAACTATATATTTAGTGTGAGCATGACAGGGAAAAGGGGTGAATGACAGCAATTAAGCCTATTTTACTGAGACAAAAGTTGTGATCAGATATGCCCCCCATGGTGGCACAGACCAATCTGCCCCTTTCATGAACATTCTAGGATAAAAAGGTGGATTAGAGAAGAGTTGGGGACATGACAGCCATGCACTGTCCCTCTGAGATGCCTTCAAGGCTGCGTCCAGACTTGCAGAAGGAATCCGCAGTTAAAGCTTAAAAGTGCCACTCACCTGCTGTGCAGTGATGACCCGCTGTCCCAACTAAAAAGCAGCTCTGTAGCTTCCTCCTTGGAAGCTGTGAGAACTGAGTTGGCATGCATGGTCATGCAGGATGAGGCAGCCAATCAGAACTGAGCTGCCCTCCTGCTCTCGTTCGTCCCTTCTTGCTATCCTGCCCGGACTGGTGGAAGGATTTGAATTTTGTTTCTACTGCAGAGCAAGTGCTGTTAAATCAGCATTAAGGAAAGTGTGCAGTAGTGATGGGATAATGAGTTGTGATGACGATCCATCAATTGTCATGTGTGATGCCCCAATTGTGACTGTCCATTCCGCTGTGCAGTAAAACAAGTCTGGATGCGGCCCGAGTCACCACTTTTGATATGAACATAGCCAAAGAGTAAGCTTAGGTTACCAAATAACATATCGTCTGTGCTAAGACTTTAATTATTTAATACTTTGCCACACACAAACTGAAGTGAAAAGCTATTAATTTCTGAGAGAGCCAAGTTAGAATAAAATGATTTAAGCCACAAGAAAATGAAGCTACATGAAATGCTAGCCAACGCTGCTCGAAAATCCAAGGGGAAGTGGTTGGTAACAGGGCAGAATGCTGAAGGCAGGGAAGTCCCCTTCATATGTCTGCCTGTAAACATTGCATGTGATGTATAGTTTAGATGACTCAGCAACATCTTCCTGCCGTGGATACATCTTTCTGCTGAGTCACAAGGACATCCAGTACTATTTACTCATGACCAGACTCTGATAAGGAGAGTGCTTCTTTTAAAACCAACTTTGCAGAGACAGGTCACATCAGTTTTAACTTTCTTTGTCTATCGGTCCCATCACCCAGGCCAAAACAAGCTGAAGAGGCATTGAAGAGAAGTGGCATGGGATGTCATCTTCAAATAAAAAGTACATTGTCTTCAGCTGCAAAACTATCAGTTGCATTACCAACTGCTTGCTTCCTCAATTACTCTAAACTTAGTCACCACTCCTTCCAGAAATTCATTCCAACAGCAGTTACCTTAAATTCATCCGGGGCTGAAAGGAAATGGAAGTGTTTCACTAATGAATGTAATACTGTCCTCTACCAGGTTTTTCCTGGCTTCCATAAGCTGTTACCAATTATGTTTCAACCTCCAAGAGCAGTTTTTCTTGTGGGTGGAAGAAGGTAGCCATGAAGATCGAGAAGTGTGGATTTTCTCCCCCAGGTGAGATAATAATCCAGGAATTTTAACTGAAGCAATGCAGTCATCATCACTTTCATATGGTCACACTTGCAGTATACCTTTAACTAAATATATCTATAATCCACTTCCATTTCAGTTGTAATTATCTGTTACTGAAGGATGTTACTTTGGGTTCATGACTAACCCAAAAAAATCTTACTGTTTAATTTAGTTCAGTAAGTTTTCTGATTTCCTTTATAGGCATGCACAGAAGGCTGTTCTGGAAACTACTCACAACTTCCACACTTCACAGGAAGGTAAAGTGGAGTCTTCTTTTCCCTGGACTGTAATGGAGTTCTTTCCTCAGAGCTCCAACTGGTGAGGACACTGAGGAGGATAATCTCCCTCCCCCTTGCTTACTAGAGGCTGCACGGGGGCAGGATGAAGGTCAGTCCCTATTTCCACCCATGGTTCAAGGAGAGGCAAAAGGAATATATTCCTTCCTTCCCCGCTCCCTCTTGCAGCCCCTGGATTAACCTGACCAGGACTGGGCTTAAGGTGGGTTTGGAGGCTACCTTGTGAACCTGGTGGATTCTGTCCCGTGGCAATCTGCCATTTAAAAAATAACAACAAGCTTTTCAAAAGTAAATTTGTTTGCCAGAAACGTGTTTTTGTTGGCTCTTTCCTGAGACACATGAAGAGGGGAAGGAAATAGCCGACAACAATTCCACTAGGATTCTAGGAATATAGAGAAAACCAAGCAGATGTGAGAAAAGAATGAGTCAAATGCAGAATGCTGCTTGTGACATAACCACAGATCTCCTAAAATAGAACATTCCTTGCCCTTCCTTATCCGATGTCCTCCAGACATTATTACCATTGCAGCATCAGGTAGCTTCAGGGGCATGGGATGTCAACTGCCACTGTAGACTGAAAACTCTCCTTGAACCAGCCTGGTATCAGTTATCTATGTTCTGGTAACTTTCATTCATGTGACAATTCATGTGGGGCTGCCCTTGAAAGTGGTATGGAAATTAGTGTTGGTGCAAAACGTGGCCAAGAACACAGAGATGGGACCACATTACTCCAGTCTTTGATTGTCTGGACAAGCTGCTAATACATTTCTTAAACTCATCCAAAGTTTTCATTTTGGCTTTTAAAACCCTACATGACTTGGGACCAAAGTAACTGTCAGCACACCTTCTCCCATACAATTCAGCCTGGGATCTACAAACAGGTTTTCAGGCCTTTCTCTGTGTCCTCTACTGTATGCTGCTGGGCAAGAGGCAATTAGGGACAGGGCCTTTTCAGTAGTGGCTTCTCAGATGTGGAACTCACTCTTCAGGAAGGCTTACCTAAAACCTAATTTGACTTCTTTCAGTTATCAGGTCAAACCATGGTTGTTCTCCCAGGCATTTGATTTTGAGTTAATGTGAATAGCATGTCTGTCTGTAGTACACTGACCATTTTAATTATTTTTTAAAATAATGTTCGTAATTTTAATATTTTGTTTCAAACATAGCTGTTTGTTTTATTGCTATTTTTATACAAGTCACATCTCCTTGGTTTTTTTTTAAAGACGATTAACAGATAAAAAACAATTGTTGAGAATAACACTTTTAGACCATTATGTTTGCTAGATAATTTCCCAGCCAGGTTGTAGAGAGAACCAATGGCAGGTCATAGCTTTGGACTGGATAATCACTAGCTGAGAAAACATGCACTACCTCTAGAATGATCTTGCATTGGTGCACTGAGAAAACCAATGTTTCCCTGCCAGAACCCAGAAGTCTCTTGATTTAAATCCCCACTTTGCCATGCAAGCTCTTGTGAGTACTTTGGGAAAAACAAAGGCAAAGTGGGAACCCTGACAGAAAATCTGGAACCCCTAAGGCAGTTGGGTGGACCATAGATCATCTCTCTGAACCTTCTTCAGTCAACCTAGTGTGAAACAGACTTTGCTTGCAACATTGTCGTTTTTATCAAAACAAAATTACCACTGAAATTGTAAACATATTTCAAATGAAAATTACTTCAAAATGCACAAGCTTGAAGAGGAGTCACAAAAAAGTCTTTTTAAAAAGGTTTAAAGGAAAAAAAGGACTTTCCTCATTTTCCATATGTTCTTGAAAGGTACATATATCCTAAAAATACATTCCTGAAGAACTTCTGTACTGAGAAAAGTAATGAAAGATGACCCTCAAACTGTGTTCACACATAAAAATCACAGATCACAAACACCTCAGAGACAGTAGATGTGGCATTTGTGTTCTCATCCCATATCAAATCCATTTTTTTTCTAGCACAGATGGACTAGCACATGGACAACACACTCCTGTCCTGAGATGTATTCCAGAATAAGGGCAAGTGTGGAAAGGGCCATTGATTTTGAGCACTGTTAAGTGTGGATGGGAGCTCTGTTGTAGCAAAAACAGAACTACAAGAACTTAAAGACCAAGCCATTAAGTATGATTTAAGCTGCTGTGGACAAGTGTTCATTTTCTCCCGGGCTGGCACAGATGCATGTATGCATGTATTAAGAGAGCAGATGAGGCTAGAGGGAAGGAAAGGCAAGATGTTTGAACAAAACTAATGTAAATTGGCTATAGTGACCATTCTTAAAGGATTGCTAATAGTCATTCAGCATTTGCAAATTAATTAACAGCTACATGGGATAAATACCCAGCAGCAGTGACACAACTGAGCTGCTCAGTGTTATATCTAGGGATTTTTAAACACAGGATTTTCACTTTAAGGCTGCTCTATCCAAGGCAGCTGTCTTAGCACTAACACAAAGCCTTGGTGAATATCAAACTTCAGAAGAGACAGATGTTATTCACCTTGTAGAGAAAAATAAGGATTTCCCATAGATGATAAAGAACAGGCACTTTAACAGCTGCATAAAACCATGAACGCCAGAATTTTTAGAGTATATAAAATGGGAAGGCCTTTCCCCATACTGACTTGCCTATGGCTTAAGATCTACAGATGAGGCCTTCCTGGTTGTACCACAACTCTTCTTCGTGTTAGCCCCCAAACTTTGGAAAGACCTACCGGTCCTCTGTCCTCTGAGGTGTCTCACGAAACTTCTTTATATACATTTAAAAGATTAGCGACGACAGAGCTATTTATTTGGACCTTCGGCTGAGAAAAAAAGCTTGTCTTCTCCATTTTCAGGCACTGTTTTAGTGGGTTTATATTAATTTTATTTTTACTATTATAATCTACTTTGAGACCTTCAAGTATAGGGTGGAATAAAAATACTAAGACAGAGGTCCTCTTCGATTTTGTTATCTTACAGGACATTTTAGGTTTAAGAAGAGAGACTGGACCTTCTTAATGGTTGCACATCGCTTCTCTGTTTGGGAATGAGCTGATAAAAGAAAGTCATTGGATCTCAATGCCGTCATTTGGTTGTATAATATGGCTTTGCTTTTATGTGGTTGGTAAAAAGTGACTTCGCTTACGCAGCATAGCTTTTTAATTGTGTGGTTCGGCTTTTACAGGGATGGCAAAATCTGGTTTCTTTTGTTTAATGTGATGATGAAAACTTTTCATATTGTCGATTAATATTCTAAGTGGCATTGACTTACATTAGTAGATTAGAAGTCAGGGCCAGTTTCAGACTGGTAGTCCAAACCTCCCCCACTCTAACCTTTGTGGTTAGAGCGCTGGACTCATAACTAGAGGTCTCCTGGTTTGATTCCGCACTCCTCCACAAAGCCAACTGAGGGACCTTGGGCTAGTCATAGCTCTTTTTCTAAGCTTTCATAGCCCCACCTCCCTCAGAGTGTCCGTTGTGGAGAGAAGAACCGAAGGTTTGTCAGGTGTTTTTAGTCCTCTTAAAGAGTGAGAAAAGCGGGACTTCTTCTCTGCAGTGGTTGACTTGTGCCTTTATGGTGCCATTGACTTACATGGAAGCATTACACTGCTTTGCACTATATAGTGGTTTGTAGGAACCAAATCATAGTGGTATACAAGGGAATACGGAAACTTGTCAGCAAGCCATGGCATTTATTTTCACCCAGCCCTTTTGGAGTTGAATTAGCAATAAGATGCAAGATCTGTGGAAGTGATAAGGGAGAAAACTACAGTATATTCTGGTGTATAAGACTACTTTTTAACCCAGGAAAATCTTCTCAAAAGTCAGATGCCGTGTTATATGCCGGGTGCCATCTTCTTATATGGCGCGTATATCCCAAACTCTATATTTTAACTGGAAAAGTTGGGGGTCATCTTATATGCCCAGTCGTCTTATACACCAGAATATACGGGTAGTCTAAATCCTTAATTTTAGTTTATTAAACCTTACTTATATCTCCCATATTATTTAACAGTAGTTGTAGAGTTCCTTTAAAGGTTCAGGTCAGATGCACCATTTTATCATAACCACAGTGAAATTGGTCATTTCCTCACAAGGTCAGACTAAACTAATAATAAAAACCATGGAGTCTATCAAGAGAATATTGCAGCAGAAATAAGGATTCTTTCTTCACCATAAGACACACCTTTCATAACAGCCTTATAGTGAAGTCTCTGGAAATGAACTGGACCTATTTTTCCCATTGGATTCCCCCACCCTTTCTCCTTTGATTTTTTCATTCTCCTCCATACTTCTTAACAGAACAGGACGGTCCTCATTAGAGTACTCATGACAGAGACCTTCCAACCCATTTCCTTTAGAATTCTAATGGCTAAAACTCAGAAATTCTGAGCGTGTCTCTTCAACAAAAATTATACCCTCAGGATCGACACTCAGAATGAAGTCAAAGCAATTTGCACAAAGGCCGGAAATATTCAGCAGTACTGAAGTGGGCTTTTTAGCACTGAGTGCGATGCTGAAAGCAGGGACCATAATCCGTATTTTAGCTGGTATAGCTTGTCTCATAATTTCTCTTATAGCAGCCCAGAAACCAGACAAGTGCCTGCCAACTTTCCTTTGCAAGTTTTTACACCCTTGGATAATTTCCGGGTTGCTAGAAGGGGAACTAAAACAAGCTGAATGGAAGACACTAGGGCTCTGGACACACAAGTCCAAGACAGGATGGCTTATTCATTAATTCAAATTGAGGTGGTATCAGCTGTGTTCACACCTGGATTTTTATTTTTATTATTATTAAAATTTTACCACAAACTGTTTACCATCACTGTTATAGGTCATTCCTACCTTGGGCTGCATTGCTCACATCTTTCTGCATGATTGACCTGAGCCTCCTTCAGGGAGCAGCTGGCTCTCCACCCCTTTTGCTACATCAAATCTATCTTGTTTCTGACTGGATGCCATTCATGTCACTCAAGATAGGCTAGGGTGTGTGTTTGCAGTTCTTTTTTAAGCCTGCTCCCACATCTCCACGCCCTCCTTCCTTTTGTATGTGCTTTTCTTCTCCGTGCTATTAATTTTTTTAAAAAAATAATAAATTTGCAGAAAAACACTAGATAGAGGAATAATAAACTGAGAAGAGAAAGGGAGGTGCCTCGTGAACACCACATGTGCTGATCGGCTGAAAGGAAGACTGGACCCCACCCACCACAGCACAGTTCAGCCTCCTTTAGCCTGGCGCCCTGCTCACACTTTGAGGAAGCAAGACAGCCTGGCATGTCAGGATGGAATCAGATTTTGTCAGTTCTCAGGAGTACAATTTAAGACAGCCTAATGGGGGTAGACCGACTTGGAAAACAAATTAAAGAAAAATAATGAGTAACATGACCTGAGGACGACCTGACGTCAACCTAAAACACTTGTGTGACCACAGCCTAGGAAAGCAATCACTATTATGGGAAACTTGGCATTGTTGCCAGATTTCCAGTAATAACAATATTATGGGATATTGCCTCCTTGTTCTGGAACTAAACTGAAAATGCTACAATTATGTATGGCATTCCCAATATAGTCTAGAGAGAATTGTGGGTTTTAGTTCACATCTGGTGGTACCTTGATTCCAGTTTCTAAATTTTTTCTTATAATGTAATTTTCCCCCCTAAACCAAACCAAGATGTAGATATACATTCCCTCCCTCTTTCCCTAATCCCTCCCCAACCAACTTCTTTAATTTATACATAAATTTGTAACAACAAGATTAACCCAGAGCGTTCATTTAATATCTGTTAATTCCTCATTTTTTGCTCAATATAGTTCACTATTGGTGCCCAATTTATTTCTTGCCTAACAATATTACCTTCAAACTGTCCGCCGCCCCCCCCCCCCGGTCTAACATGTCCTGCTTCATAAACTCAATTTGCACAGTGCAACCATCCATTTAGACGAGTCTTTCCAGCCCCATACAATCATAGACTGGGCTACTATAACCAGTAGCTCTATTAGCCTTTTAACCTCTGGCTTCCCTCCTTCTATGGGTGCCACAATCCATTTTAACTTGTCCCAGTTTGTTGCTTTATTGATTTCCTCTTTTATTTCATACTGGAATTTTTCTAAGACCTTAATGTTCCCACCATAGGTGCGTATATACTCCCTTCTTCTTTCCACTGTGCAAACACATGGGGCCCATTGCTCTATTTATTAGGGATGTCCACAGATATTTGTAACATTCAAGATTCGGACATTTGTATGCCAATCAAATGCTGACATTTGTACATTTGACATTTGCATTTGTACAGATGTTTCTGAACATTCAGACAAATGCTTCAGAACATTTGTGAAACGAGGAGGTGAGAAGTGGTTGTGCAAGTCACATCTGCAACGCATCCAAAGTGCATTCGACATGGTTTGAGAGCAGATTCGACGCTTTCAGAGCAGATATGTTACGGGATATATATTGGATACGTATGCATTTGTATCAGATATTCATACAAATTCATACGAATACATTCCTACAGAATAGAATCCTACCACATTTGAAGGTGATCTATTAAATTAATACAAATTTTCTTACATTCAATTTGGGAACTCTAATTATTATTTCTGCTTAAGAAAATGCAAGCAAAAACATGACTTATTCTAGCTGCAGCAAAGCTGTCTCCTTACATCAAGTTTCAGTGCCATCCATCATGCAGGTATGAGATACCACAGTACTGATATAAGATGCAGTTCAAAGGTAACACTGAAGAAACAGTCAAGGTTGTTCAAAGCATGTTTTTACTGTTTTTCTTAACAAGTACCACCATCTGCTTTTCTGCACTGACAAGTTCAGGGATCTCAATAATAAAAAGAGGAAGCAGTTAATTACCTGGTTGTGCTCTCTCATTCCACTTGCCTTCCAAAGCAAAGCTAGGTTGAATGCAAACATTCCACCAGCAAAACACCACATGAACTAGCTTCTTTCCTTTTTAAAGGCTCCCTGAAGATACTAACTACATGTGCAAAGAGCCATTTCCTGTCTTCTCCTGCTGCAGAGAATGAAAATCTATCTGTGGCTCTTCCTGCACTCCTCCTCTACCTCTTAGCTTCTACTTTGTCTCAGGAAAATATTCTTAACATCTGGCATTCTTCTTTGATCTATATAGAATGTTAACCATACTACAAACACTGAAACAGAGATGCCTCTATAAAACTGAGGATTCCTTCTCAAATATACTTTGTTATAGTAAGACAGTCCAAGAAAACTCAATTATAGAACCATGGAAGGAAGGACTTCCTGTGTTTGACTGTGTGTGCACAAGTGTGTCACCACTAAGAATGCAGAGTGCTCCAAGTGGGAATTATATTACTTCTAAAAACTCTTAAAGGTTACACCAGTTTTAATATAGACCTGCCCAAGGAAAGTGCCTTCTTGTAATTTTGCCTGTCTCAGGGGTGCAAGGGGTGGTGACATACAGGAGGGCTTTTTTTTTGTGGTGGCCCCCAGATACTGAACAGCCTCCTTCTGGAGGTTCAGGAGGCAAGGCCCTGGTTAAAACATCTCTCTTCATTCAGATCTTTGATGCTTACCTTCCTCTAAGTGTGGTCCTGCAGGGAAAGAGAGAGGATTATATTTTAAATATAGTTTGTTTTATATTTTATACATATAAATATAGTTTATGTATATATTTTATCTTTCAATTGTTGTAGTCTGCCCTGAGACTTTATGGGGAGGGGCAAGATAGCCTCATCCAATCAAAAATTTATCTGCAAGATCAGCAGGTTTCAAAAGGTGTTCATGTAGCCCCGAGAAGGCCTCTTTGTCAAAAAACCAAGGGTGTTTTTCCACTGTCACTAGAAGTACCCATTAAGTACCCATTAATGGGTACGTAATGGCATTTTTGTACCCATTAATGGGTACTTCTAGTGACAGTGGAAAAACACCCCAGGGAAAAATGTCATTGGATACATTAGACCATTTGTATGGTCGTTACGATGCCATATACAGTATCTATCACTTTCACTCTTCTATTGCCCCCCAGTATCTATTGCTTTCACTCTTCCATCCACATTATAACTTCATCTTAAAAGACGGTTGATAATATGTAAAAATGGTACAAAGATTTCCATTGCTCTTTCTACTCACAATGTGCTGCTGCTTCTCACAGTGAGACTCTCTACATACTTATGTTTGATGTAGGCCACTGAGGACATTTACACAAAGTGACCTATCTAGAAATCCTGAACCACTATTGTTCATGTTGCTGAAAATACCGACATCCTATACATTCCAGCAAGTTATGAAAACAAGTTGTGAGTAAAGACGCCTTAATTCTACTCTTATGCTTTTGTCTATAGTATTAAAAACTAGTTTTGGGCACAATTACACCAGTATTTTAAACAACTAAAGCTTCATCCAGACAATTCTACTTATTCCACATTATTTGGATGACCTGGAATAGAATGTGCCTGGGTAGGCTTTACTCCAGATTATCCAAATAATGTAGGAACAAGTAAGTCATGTCTAGATGAAGCTTAAGGTTTTTTCAAGAGCCCAAATGGCATGTCATAATACACAAAAATATTTCAGGGTATCTTGTGTGTTATGTTTAAGGCTTATGTTGCATTGAGTACTTTTCGTATACAGATATTTCCAATAAAGGCCACATGTCCTAGAATTCAACATGCAACATCAGCTTCTTACTTAAAATAGAATCCCTATTACAACATTCAGATGCTGCAGGTTTCACAGCCTACTTCGCCTGACAAAGTTTTGCTGCCAATGCAGAACTCTTGCAGAATTAAAACTTTAGACAACTTTGACTACAACTTAAATAAGTAGTTTCTCTACTGACATCAGTTGTCTGGACTGAACAAAACTTTCTTAGCTTTGCTCATCCAAAAGATTCTTCATTCATGAGGAAAATCCTTAAAAACTTTGCAAAGTAGCAAATGTGACTACCTTAAATCTAAATTACTGCCAAATACTGTTCTAAAATACTATACCACATAACGTCCCTGCACCAATAACATTTCTATAAGAGTTTGCTAATAAATAATTCTCCACATCTCTCTGTTATCCCCACATCATCACTGTGAGATATATTACCCTGAGAGGCAGTGACTCTCCAGAGAGAGGTAGAGAACTGCATTTATATCCTGCCCCATACCTTCACATCTCAGAATGGGCTATAAAAATTAAACCTACCAAAAAAAAACCTTACAAGCTATTTATTCAAAATGACAATGTAAAGTTTCCAGAATTGCCCAAAATAATGTGTGTGTGCTGCCTCAAGCTGTTTGAAGAAATGTGTTGTATAAATGGCACAAATAAATGAACATGAAGTTAAAAATACTGTTCCATTTAAGTTACCACATCACTAAAACTACTCAGCTCCGCAAGGTATCTCTAGTGAGGAAGAGTTGGAGCAGCCTGACAGAGGAAGGAAACCCCTACTATGCATTAGATTAAGTCAGCTATGCAAACTAGATGTATCCCATATATTATTTATACACGTATAGAATTAGTTTTTAAAAATCCAAGTGAAACATCTGACAGCAAGAAGCACAGTCTGGAAAAAAATGCACTGAAGAAAAAGGATTTGTAATAGAGACAAGATGGTAAAAAAAGGAAGAAAAAACATGTATTGTATTTTACATGTACAACAAAACCTTTGCAGGTATTATTATAGCCACACATAACATTTGCTAGCTGAACTTTTCACATTCATTGATTTTGATATGCATACTATTCTTCTACAAAATGATTTAAAGATGTTGTAAAAGAGCAAAAAGGAAAAAAATTACAAAAAGGAAAAAAGCAACATTAGAGCAGATTAACACTGCAAAGTTAGTTCTTAACATATGATATAGTTAATACATTGCTTTGGTACAATTAGAGACCTGAATTTGAGAAAATAATGAGTTTCTAATATGGATGTGCACAATTATTATTTTTGTATCCGATTCATATCAAATCGAATGCAAGAAAATTAATATTCGTTCAAACAGATCCCCTTGTATTTAATATGTACGTTCAATCCCAAACGAATCCCATATGAAGCTGCATATGAATGTATCGAAACATTCTGTTCAGATTTGAATGTCAATCTTTGAATGTGTCAAATTAGATTCAAATTTGAATGTCTGAATTCATCCAAATTTTGAATGTTACAAATATTTGCGCACGACCCTAGTTTCTAATGTTCTATCAAAGGCTATTAACTCTTGTTGTATTTCAGCTGAGCACCATGGTTCTTCTAAGCTTGTCTAGGCTTGGAAAAGGACTCAGTCAGAAATGTCTTTATATCAGATGTGTATGTTAGCTTTTTGGATTTTCAATTCACAACTAAAATAAGCATAATTGCTATAGTCGCTCTACTTACAGGAGGTCAAGTGCAGAATGTAAGAGAGGATAATAAACCATACTAACACCTAAAGTTCATGAAATGGTATATTAACTTTTTTTCCCCCAAGCAGTACAAATCTTGTGCCTAAATCTGAATTTCTGTCCACAGACAAAGCACAAATAATCAGCACAATTTAAGTAGAGAATGTTTCAAGTCAATACTTATTTTCATTTTATGTTGCAGGCTGCATAAAATGGTTAGTGGTTGGATTTAGCCACAAGTACTAACTATATTATTCCCAGAACAATTCACAAGGAGCTTTGAATTCTTTTACCTGTGTCCTTTCACACGCAAATGGAAAACGTTGCTTATATTTTTTATTAATTCCAGTGTGTCATTGTTGGCTAATCATGAGAAGTTCCAGTGTATCATTACTGTGGCTAATTCAAATTATGGCTTACTAAACAAGCCAACTTCAAATGCTGAGTTTCAAAGCCGTATTTTTAAACAAATTGTTGTTGAAGATTAACCATGGTTTACAGTTCAGTCATTGCTAATTTCTGGGTTATTAAAACTGGAAGCTTCCCATTTCTTCCATTATAACTGTGCCAAATAAGAATTATTGTGAAACCCTGGGCCTCTGTTCCATCTTAAACAGAAAACAAATCATATCACACAATGTATAATTGAACAGGGCCAAAGTTAGTCTGGCTTTCACTGTACATCAACAGGTATATCAAAAATGCTGAGTAGTATTCAGTAGCTACTCAGTGCTAGAGTGAGGCAACCCCACCATTATCTTAAACCATGATTCTTATCAGCAGTTAGCTATGTTGGGAACATGCTGCAGAACATCTCCAGTATTTGCCAACTTTTGTATCGCTATTGTTATTTGAAGTGGTGCTTTAATAATTTAGGTATTGTTGCATAATATAATTTCATGACCGTAGGAAACCACAGAGGCTTCTGGTGTGCCAAGATACAGTTGCTACTAGAATAAAGTCCTGATTAAGCTACCAACGTGGATACTTCTGGGGTTCAGTGCTTCATGTTCACCCACTGGACAAACACTGCTATGCTTGGGAACCTGCTCAGAATGTTTGCCCAATTCTAAGGTATAAGAATAACTCTGGGCTTCTAGCTCAGAAGTTCTCAAATTATGGGCCTCCAGATATTCCTGATCAATAACTCCCAGCATTCCTTGACAGCTGGCACAGAATGCTGGGAGTTTTTATTCAGGAACATCTGAAGGGCCATTGCTAGCTTAGTAATTGTCAAACGAACAAGTATCTTTGCTGGCAATTATAGCATTTGAATTTCACCTTTCCTCCAAGGAGCTTAAGACAATGCTGATCATTCTTTTCCTTTCTCACCTATTTTGTTGCTTGGTACCACTGAGTCATGACCAACTTCTGGTTGTCCATATGTGCACCTCCATATTAGGCACCTATGCAATTTTCTTCTCAGAGATACAGAAGTGGTTTGCCCTTGCTTGTTTCCAGGGAGAGACCTGGGGATTGAACCAGCAACACTCTCCTTTTCAGGCAGTATGCTCCACCATTGAGATACAATTGCACCCCCACTTTCTACTTTACCCTCCCAAAAACCTGTGACAGAGGTTAGGCTGAGAAGTTATGAATACTCCAAGGTCACTTCCTGTCCTTTCCATCATTGAGTAGGCATTTGAATCCTTGGACTTATTGCTTGATCTTTTCAGGTGAGCAAATGGTTGCTGGTGTAGAAATATGAATTTGGTTGATGCTTGCATGAAATAGATATGACTGCTGGCCTGACAGTCAAACCAGTTTGCTTGCTTTAAAATCTTAGTAGAATTTTCTGCTGGAGGTTGCATAACATAGAAGATTTTATTGCCAGCTAAACAGAGGTTGTACTAGATTGGGGTGGCCAATGCAGTGGCCTCCAGATATTGTTGGACTATGAGTTCCACTGTCTTTCTCCAAGTTCACTGGTGCTAATGAACAGTGGAATTCAAGGGTGCCCACAGCATACTATGATGGCAACTCCTGTACTAAGTGTTCTCTGTTGGTATTACTGAACCTGATCTGGATGATAAACCATAAAACAATTTTAAAAGAAAAAGATTCTTACACAAGAAACTTGTGGATAATTGAGGAAACCTCATACTTTAATTGTTTTAGGCCTCAAGACAGAAAAAAATATAAAGAAAATATATCTTGAGCAATGAGACCAGCTGACCTGATTTATAACAGGACACTCGAAGCCAGTCATTCTGTCCATGCATCATGACTGTACAGTGCAAAGTCACCACTTTCAGCTGCTTGGATATGTGCTTGTATAACTTCCTTAATAAATAGATTGCAGCCAGAGCTTTTCTCTTAAAAGAGTAACAGAGTTACAGAAGGGTCAGCTCTGGGCAGCTGGGTCCCACGTGAAGCTTTCCAAGAAGGCCCTTTCAACAGCTGATTTCAAAGGTCTCAGCCCACCCTGCAAAGAAGCTTTTAAACCATTCCACACACAAGGTGTCAGTCATCCAACAAACACTTTAATTAGCTAAGAAAGAAAAGGGGCAACAGCACAAGTCATTGATTTTACTACACCTTACCTTTTAGTTGTGCAAGCTGATAGAGTTACACCTATCCCAGTTCTGAATACCTAAGTACATTCTCCATTGTCTCTTCAGTTGCAGGAGCCAGTGTGAATATTTAACTACATGGCCATAGCTAGTTCTGCTTCCCCAAATGCCCAGAATGTCAGAGGTTCTAGACACTTAGGTCAGTTTTTCCAGGTGGTACAATGCAGATGCAGTGGTATCTCAGATGTGAACTTTCACTGCCATTGTTGAACAGATCCTAAAATGAAGTCTCTCCCACATTTGAACAAACCTGTCATGCTCCTCTACATTTTATTACCTCAACCATTTCAGAGTTTCTAATGCCTAAGGAAATCAACCCCTTCACAGATCACTGCTTTATTATAGCAGTAACTCAATGAAGCTAAAAGCTATGCCACGCAGGGCCACACAAGATGAACAAGGTCATATTTGAGAGTTCTTACAAAAGGCGATCCATAGCAACAAACTCCAGAATCCTTACAATACTGGAAGATGAGCCCCTCAGGTCAGAGGCAGCGGAGGACAGAGGTACCTGGTGTGCTATAGACCATAGGGTCACAAAGAGTTGGACGTGCCTGACTGAACAACAAAGGAATAGGAGCCAGCCAAGAAGGAAGCAATATTATAGTGTCATATAGAGTCCTGATTCCAACATCAACAGAAAAATTCTAAATGAGCAGTTGGATCTATTAGTTTTTGGGAAAGGACCATCTACAGAAGAAGAAGAGTTGGCTTTTCTACCTCACTTTTCTCACCCACTTAAGGGGACTCAAAGCTGCTGACAAAGGTTTCTGTTCTTCTCCCCGCAACAGAACACCCTGTGAGGTAGGTGGGGCTGTGAGAGCTGAGAAGAGAGCTGTGACTAGCCCAGGGTCACCCAGCTGGCTTTGTGGGGAAGGTTGGAATTGAACCCAGTATTCCCAGATAAGAGTCCAGCTCCTTAACCACTACACCAAACTGGCTCACAGGAGTGTCTCCCACTTATGGTAAAGTTCCAGAGATGGTTTATACCAGGTAATCCCTCTCCGTATCCCTGTATTATCTTTGCTAAAACTAAAACAAATCAAATGCAGAGATAGTAAAAACAATGGCACTATCACACCTCCTAGGGAGATGCATGTAGTTCTCTTGGTAACAATGCAGAAGTGATTTCACAGTGCCTTCTCCTGGTGAGATGCTAGAGACTAAACTAGCACCTTCAGCACATGAAGAAGAAGAATTGGCTTTTCTACTCCACTTATTTTACCCATTTAAGGGGACTCAAAAGTGGCTAACAAAACCTTCTATTCTTCTTCCCACAAGAGAACATCCTGTGAGGTAGGTGGGGCTGTGGAGAACTGTGACTTGCCCAAGGTCATGCAGCTGGCTTTGTATAGGAGTGCAGAATCAAACCCAGTATTCCCAGATAAGATTCCAGCTCCCTAACCACTAGACCAAACTGGCTCACAGATGTAACTGAAAAAGGCCTATCTTCATTACACTCAACAACTAAATGTTGCCATGAACATTTATCCTTCCACACACTCTATATGCATGAATCAAGAGTACTGCATCACCAGTGATACTGTTCCTAGCTTGTTACATTTTCTAAAGAGAAAGGACAGGAGGCCATGTTAGTAATAATCTTCTGCCCTCTGGGTTCCAAAGCATCTGATGAGACAGAACACACTTCTCTATCTTTATCCACTTCTACTGTATCACACATGCCACCAACTACCAGGAAGCACAACAACTGGTCCAAAATGCAAAGTAAAAAGGCACTTAAACTGCATCAATTTACTGTTTTCAAATAACATAATGAAATGAGTTTAGCAGTATCCACACAAGGTCACTTTCAATTAGGGTTAACAGCATCAGTGTTCTGAATTGTAAAAAGTTAGAATTCTTCTCTCTAACACTCATTAGTGCTCATGGTCATATATTTTAAATGCCTATTAAAAACATTTCTTTTCAGCCAGGACTTCCCAATCTGAATGGCTTTATCCAACCACCCACTCTTTTTAATTATATTGTTATTAATTGCTTTATTTGTTTTTATTTTAAACTGCTTCAAACTTTTTATGTGAATTATTTTAGATGCTCTACATTCCAAATGCTCATTCAAGAGTGCTACTCTTGGACAAACACCTTTTGCATCAAGGTTTGAAATATTTATCCTTGACAGCTTCCAGTTTTCTGTCTCGATGGTTTACTGCCTGAATATCATCTGTGAGCGTCATTTAAGGGGGTCCATGATGCAAGAGGAATGAAGAAGAGTTGGCTTTTCTACCCGGCTTTTCTCACCCATTTATGGGACTCAAAGCGGCTGACAAAGCTTTTCTATTCTTTTCCCCACGTCAGACACCCTGTGAGGTAGGTGGGGCTGTTAAAGCTCAGAAGAGAGCTGTGACTAGCCCAAGGTCGCCCTGCTGGCTTCATGGGGGAGGGCAGAATCGAACCCGGTATTCCAAGATAAGAGCCCAGCTCCCTAACCACTAGACCAAACTGGCGTTATTCCAGCTATACAAAAGGAAAACTGAATCTTTAGAACCCAGTTTTTTTGAGCTTATGTCTTTGGTCATCTCTGTCTGTAAGATTTTAAAGATTTAATGCCATTAAGAATAAATTTCACCAAATTCCCTGGGACACACTTATTTCACAGTTATGAAGGGTATTCTTAAGATAGTAAGTAGCTGCACAATAATTTTGATGATCAGGCAAAAGTCATGTGAAGGTGATAATTGTCAGAGCTATAACAACAAGTCTGGCTGACACAATTCAGCTAAAGTGAAAATACTATATCATTATTAGCATCTTCATTCTTTTCTGATTTTCCTTTGCTATCTTGATTAAAGTTATTTCTATTTTTGTTGTTTTATTAATTATGCTGGAACATAAATATAAGCGGTGTTGTAGAAATATTCAACTAAGGTGTGTGTGGTTTTTTGCTACTATAAATCTGCTTTGGTCCTAAAACTCACAGGCAAGTATCAAGCAAGTCAGCTTCTTAATTCCCAGGTATTCATATCTTGTGGTAAACAGGAACACCATTTTACTCAGAAACCAATTAGCATCACATAAAATAAGTGCAGGTCATCCACCAGTAGGTTCCTGACCTTGCCATACTTATGAAAAGAAGGCAGTACTCGGGCACAATTTAAGATCTAGTTTTATTTCTCAGAGAAACAAATCCTACATGAAATACTTGCCTCTCTGCTCCATTATATTAATTTGTGCACATATGATTCATTATGACCTACAACTGAAGAAACAAAACCATTTAGCAGCAAAACAAACTACCACAAGGTACAATTGTAAATTAGATGGTCACATGCAGCTGGACCGCAACTCCAAATTTCTTTAATGTTAACTGAACTGCTTGAGGTTGATAGGAGCTGTGGTGCAACCATACCTAGAGAGTCAAGGTTGAGAAAGACTGCTGCGCGTGACTAGCCGTATTCAAAATCTATGATGACTGTATGAAATCAGAGGCAAATAAAGAACTCTTATTTCTGTCAACACATAAGAGTAACCAAGAGGCAATGTGATTCAGTGATGGACAGTCCAATGCAGATTTGAGTGGTCTGCCTTTAAATTCCATTCCATGAACAGCTCGAATCCATGCTCTGGCCTTGGCCAAGTTAGAATTTCTCTGCCTTAGCTGTGTTTCTGCAACATGAGAATGACCTTACAGACTTTGGGAATGCTAAAGAAGGTAAAACTGCATATACATTTGTAAATTTAAAAGTTATACAAATGACAAATTGTATAAACGACAACATCCAATCTGCCTTATCCAGTTTTTATTTTTGTGTTCCTAAATATTACCATACAACACTTGAATGTGTAAAAGTTAATCACTGATTAAAACATCAACTACAGCTTGAGAACATGTAACGTGGGTCTAATCCTTTCCAAGATCAACAGCATTTACTACTGCTAGGCTCTCTAGTTTGAATGTTTGTACAGCCCAAACATCTACTTCTTTCACGTTAAATCCTGGATTCAGATACAGCTGGAGATAGCATAAGGACTATATAACAAAAAAACAAAAAAACCCTGCTCATTTACTCAACATACCAGATGCTCAGTCTGCTGTCCCATCATTAAGCATTAAACACATCATTCAGTGGTGTCATCAGATATTGCTTCCATACTGAGGTACAATCATACCTACGTAAGCACAGCCTAATTGAGCATGGGCCAGTGTCATTAACATGACTGGAAAAGGGGTGGTGGCATTATGATCGTTATGAACTGGATTATTATTGTCTGCCTCTTCCAGCATTCAAGCCAACTTTTTATTTAAAGGAGCACCCTGGAGGGAATTCTGGATGGTGGCAGAGAATGAAGAAGAGGATTAATGAGCTGGGGAGGAAAAGGGAAAGCTAGTCTGATTTGCTATAAAGAATTAGTCTAACAGATTAAGTCTCTTCTATAAATTTGTGGCTTAGACAGGCTATACATCTGAAATGTTGCAAAGGCAACCACAGTCAAACTGCATGTTTTCTTTTGGGGAGAAGGTTTTGTCCCAAACAAAAGCCTTATAGTAACAAGCCACTGTATGCTTGGTTGGCTACTGGTTGTCAGTTATCTTCAAAACAAGGCAAGGTCAGGCTCCCGGGAGAAGGCGTGCAGCACAGTATCTGGAAATGAGGAAGGAAGAGAGGGTGGCACAGCTACGATTTGGTTTCTGCTATACATTACCTGCTGCTTTGGGGCCTATTTTGCATTTTCAGAGGAGCCTTCAAACAAAAACAGCCTAGAAAAGCACATCTGGGCTGCTGTCCCAGACAGTTACCTGGGATCGAGTCCCCCTGAAAAAGGGGGTTGGGGACGAGGCAGCTGGATTCATGCTGGACTTCACTGTCACTCCCTGAAAATGCTTTCTCTGCTTTCCACACCTTCAGGCCAAAGACGAGGGGAGCTGGTTGCAGCATCTCAGACGAACACCACCATTCTCATGTTCGCCGCGATCACACCACCAAAAGGGGAGAGAGCAACAAAGAAACAACCCAGCCTCTTCCTCCCTCACCTCCTGCCATCTTTCCTAACACACACACACTATATATATATACATACACACACAAAACAACAACAAGGCGCGACTGTGCCTCCAAACCCCAGTGCGATACCTGCCGCGATGTTGAATAAAAGCATCTTCCTACCCTCCCCCCTTTGACATTCTGCGGGAGAATCCCCAGAACTGCAATGAAACGCAGCAGCTGGACCAGTTGGACGGCGTGTGTGTGTGTGTGTGGGGGAGAAGGAGTGGTGACGGTGGGGCGAGGATGGTGAATGAATGTCATTGTGTCTGAGCCGGTGCGGGAGAAAAGGAAGCCAAGGAGCTTCTTCTCCGGCATAGACGGGGGAGGGGAAGGGGGGGGGGCTCCTGGTCCTAGGTAGCCCATCAGCCTGCCGCAGGGCTCCGCAAAGGGACGGGAGAGGCAGCGACCTGGCAGCCTTGCCACTCGCCCTCTCTGTCCTCCCCAGCAAGCCCCAGGGGCTTCAAGAGGTCGGCCGTCGGCGGGGCCATTGTTTCAGCGGCAGGCGAGGGGAGGGGAGGCGAGCCAGCAGCCCCCCCCCCCCCACCGCCGGAGCTCCTGTGAGTAAACAGACTCCCCATGAGGGAGGGACGGAGGGAGGGGGCCGCCACGGAGAGCCCCTGCCCGACTGGACAGAAGGACCAGGCTATCCCAGGCGCCGGTCCCCGCCGAAGGTGGTGCTCGCGCTGCGGCAGGAGAGGAGCCACGGGCCAGCCCGACAGAAGGGCGGCGGGAGGAAGGCGAGAGCCATTGCAATGGAGCCCGGCGCTCAAGGCTTACCCCAGGGTGACGGTGGTCGAAGGCAGAGCGGGTCCCCCTCGCCCTTTCTTTCCCTCGCCGCGCTGGGCTCCGGCAGGGAGGGGAGCCCCAAAAAGGAGGCAGCCCCGATCTCCCCCCTCCTTGCTTTTGTACACGCCTTCCCACCTTCGTCCGCCGGCCGGGCTTCTCTCTGGCTTAAAGGAATAAAGGGGGGAAGAAGAAGGAGAGCCCGGAGTGGAGGCGTGGCCTTTCGCCCGGCGCAGGCAGGCAGGCAGGGGACCTGGAAAAAGGGAGGGGGCAGAACGCAGAGCGGCTTTTCCTCGTATGCTGCGCATGCGCGCCCTCTGGAGTAGTCGGGGCCCTTTTCTCTTTCATGCGACGACGGCTTATTATATTGGGCCTGCCTGGTCGGCCGGTGCGCCTGCGCGGTGAGAAGAGCGGCGGCGGGGCCTACTTGGAGTTTTGTGAGTGAGTGAGTGAGTGACTGGGCAGGGGGCTCGTTGCTCTCTTTCTCCCCCACTTCGGTGCCTTTGGGTTTGCGGTGGTCGCCGCTGTACGACTGGGGGGGGTTGTTGGGGGGGGGGGAGAGGCGGAGAGACTCTAGTGGGGAGCAGATGGTGGGCTTCTCGGTATGGTAAGGCGGCTACAGGGAGCACAAGTTCCCCTCTGTGAGGAACAGTCATTAGGGCCAGTACTAGTCCAATTAAATGGGTTCGGCCCTTGACAGAGACAAGATTATTTAAAAAGTATTAGAGGGCAGTGTGGATTGTGCAGTTCTGCGGGTTTCCTCATAGGTCCCTCTTTACGGGTTCACCTGGATGCTGAGAAAGCGGCTCCCTCGCTTTCAGTACCTGTGAGAAAAGGAATATCTTCTTTTTTCAAAGTCAGTGGAATAGACTAAAGGTAAATGCAAGGCCATGCTTTGAGGGAGAAAAATCTGCAAATAAAAAGGCTTGGTTAATTATAATTTATAAGTTTTTTCCTTCATTTACAATTGCAAATGTTTTACATTTATCTCAAATATACATTAGCACTGTCTCTTACATATTATGCTTTCATGTAATATTCTCTTACATAGTATATTTTCGTTTGAGATAATGGTTTTCCTTCTCTTTTCCCACCCCAGCCAGGATGCCATCCTCATATTCTGCTTGTTTCCACCTGGAGATTGCTTTTGTCATTCCTTGAACCACTGGGCTCCCCACGATTTATAAGTTTGCTCATGGGTTGCAAGTTAGATTCTCTCATAAGTTTGCTCAGTAATGGTGCTTTGTTCTCAAACTGGCACACTGTCTTATCAATATACCAAGGCTGAGTATAGCAAACTCCCAGTTATCAAAGGAGTAGTGAATTATAGTCTTGTTCTTCCTTCCAAGGTCATATAAGCAGATAGTTAGATTTTAATTTCTCTTTTGACCCTAAATTAACTTTATGAATATGTACTTTCCTGGCCAGGGGAGGCATATCTTCCAAAATAACATGCAGTGTATGGACAGGTGGGGGCAACATGCTAAGGAGTTGACATGTTTAGGCAGTACAAGAGTATCTCAACCAATGTCTGTTGTTTAGAGCACCCATCCTTGCAAGAATGTATAAAATAAAACTTTCTGCTTCTTCACCTAGTCTGTTCACTTTACTATTGGGGAAATTTACTCATTTTTTCTAACAGTGCCCGTGCTTTTTATACATAGAAATGCCATTATTTTGTACCAATTTTTATTCACAAGGAAGACCCATTTCATCTTAGTGCAACTAAAGGTCATGTGCATGGGACTGCCCCCTTATAGAAGTAGTTTGTGCACAGAAAACACCATTTTACTTTTAAAAGTGTTGTCCTAGATATGCTTGGGAGTCTGACCAAAAAATGCTCGAGGATTGGATTGAAAGGTGAAATCTATCATTTCCAGCATTGACCTGGGTCAGAGCACAGTGGCAATTTGCACCGTGAGAGATAGTATCCCAGCTGAAACAAACCTGGATGAAGGCCTTCAGAAAATGTTGAGAATGCAACTCCTGTCTCTGGCCATTGGATGTGCTAATTGAGACTAAAAGAATTGAGATCTCACAGTGTTGGGGATGCTTGATACCAGCAGTTCTTGCACTTTTTCTGTGACATTGAGCTCCACAGAACTGAACTTTTTATTTTAGAATGCAAGAATATTGTTTGGTTTTTAAAAAAGAATGACTCTGTTTTAGTTTAGAAGCTGCAAAAAAATTCTTGTTAGTTCAGAAAAGTGTTAGCTTTCCCCATATCTGTCTGCTTTTCCTGTGGCATTGCATAACAGGCAGAAAGATAAGAGTGGAGGCAGATGGGGACAACAGGGATAAAAAAAACTTCAGGCAGACAAGGTGAACAGCATGTAACTTTCTTTCACTGCCAAGTAGTTAGGGGCAGTGCAGTGAGGGGCTTCTGAAATGGAAGAAAGGACTTGATAATCAGTTTTGGCCTTAGAATAGAATCTTGGAGCAATGAGGGAAGAAGTAGATGAGGCTTGGATATAAACCTTCACTTTAATTTTCTCCGGTTATATGCTTTGGTGCACCATGGATCATTCCGTGGTTTGTGAGCAAAGTGAGCCCCCCATTCAGAGCCTTTCCTTTCCCCCAAGTGCCTCTGGTTCTGATCCACGAGTTGCCATTTCCAGTTTTTTGGTCATTCAGTAGCTTCTGATTTGTCCAGAGTTTAATTTTACAGGAGAGAATGCTTCCTTCAAGATTTCTTTGTATAATTGGCAGCAAGTATTTCTGCAAGCTTGAAATGGAAACTTCTTTGTATTTTAAAAAGGATCCTTAGAGCTGGAGTTTTGAGTGTAACACAACACTTGTGTGTATACTTTGCAGAATGGTCCAAAGAACACAGTGAGACATTTATGTAGTGAAATGAAGTTACACAAGCTGTGTGAGCACATAGGAATCCTACATAAGCAAAGCTGCATGCGTGGAGATATGTTGGTTCATCACCTTTACTTTGAAAGCTGCTGTAGAAGGTTCTTTATATATACAGTAATAGCCTAAACATGTAATTTTTAATTATCTTTTTTCAAATAACCCTTTGGTGGCATAGTGGAAAAGGGCCATAAGCTAGAATCCAGGAGCCCCTTAGTTTGAATCATCACTCTCCCGTGGAAGTTTATTGGTCTTCTAAGTTAAGGGAGAAATAGCCTCAGTGCCTTGTGAGTGTCTTGCAGAGGCTGAGAAGTAAACCCTGACAGAAAATCCAGGGTGAAGCCTGTAAGGTGGGTGGGTGGTCCACAGGTCATCTTTCCTGCAGCCAGTTTAGTGCCAGATGTCACTTTCATGTGCCTTTGGATTACACTGCCAAGGCTGAGAGAGAAACTGATACTTGGACAACTCAAAAGTTTCATGGCCATGCTCTTTTCATTGTCTTTTAAGACAGAAGTGTGCCAATAATCATTTTGTGGTCTTTCTGTCTTCCCGTTTCACCCTGACAGAGCTCTCTTTTATTAGTACCGGCTTTTTCCTCACATTGTGTACACCTTTGCCAAATCATTCCCAGTCTTCAAAACAGGGGCGTGTGGCACTTTTGTACTCTGAGCTATAATGAAGTGGCTTGCTTGAGAGACCGGCTCAGTCTTTGGATTGAAAAACTGATGTCTCTCCTGCAGCTATCTCTAGTATCTGCTGCCATGGCAGTTTGTTGACCTGAGCTTGTATATCCTGTTTGGGTCTCTGGAGACCATGCCTCCAGTTTTTTAAATGCTACATTACCATTCATTTATGCTATTTAAGAACATAAGAGGAGCCCTGCTGAATCAGGTTATAGCACGCTGTCTCACGCAGTGGCCCACCAATTGCTTCTGGGCATTGTCAAGCAGAAGACAAAGGCAAACCTTCACCTGCTTTTGATTCCCTACAAAGGGCATTTAGAGGTCTGCCAGTCTCTCAGACCTGGAGGCAGTATCTAAGTGTCGGTTCCAGTAGCCTTTCATATATCTTGAGTTTGTTGAGCCCTTTCTTAAAGCTATCCAGGCTGGTGGCTGTCACTAACCCCTTTGTTCATATTTGAGCTGGCTACCTTGCTAGTTACTATGCTAAAGAGTGCATTACAAAGAATTTTTGCAGTAATAGAGGAAATAATGCATGGTCAGTCAATGTTTTCGTCAGTTAAAATTTAGATATTTATCATTTACTGGTGGGAAAACCATATTTGAAAAGTCGTTACTTGCTTTTTAATTTTACAAGAAAGAATGCTTCCTTTAAGATTTTGGTTGCTATAACATGTATATCATTTACAGAGGGAGAGAGAGATGGACATTTATGATGAACTTAAAGTGCATCACTAAACTACTTTTTATTGATGTAAGAGAGATTGTGATATTTAAGGATAGTTACGGGGCATGTATTACATAGATGCTGCAGTAGTAGCCGATTTGTAGCTAAATGTCAGCCTGCAGTCATTGTGGTTGGTAGTTGTCTTGATAACAAGGAAGTGGAGACAGAAATGGCCCAAGAAGCTATTCTGTTACATCTTAAGTCTTCTAGTCCTCAGGAGGAATTGTTGTGCTGCCAAAACACCTGTCAGCAAAGATTTTGATGTCGTCCATCTTTTTTTGCTTCAGTGTTGCACATTCTTTTCTGTCTCCAAATTGAGTTCAGGAGACTGTAGGATGTAACTTTGCAAAGATTTTTAGGGCTGTGCATTAAATGCAAACACCTTTTGGCCCTTTTTGTAATTATAGAAAGGATTTTATTCTGCCTCTTTTCTATAATGGCACTTGACCTTCAAGTATGTTTGCAAAAGACATTTGAGAATGTTTGGAAATTTTGTAATCTTTTTCAAAAAAAACTTAACAGCTATTGAATTGAAAGTTATTCTACATTCTACATTGTTTGCCTGAAATTGCAATAGATCTTCAGTATATTAAATTTCACTCATTTCACCCGTTGAGATCCCATTTACGTGAATTTGTAAGTTCCAGATTGTTGACCAAGAGGAGGAATTTATGGTTACATTGTTGGCTTACAGTATAGATTTTATTCATTAAGTGCTTTTATGCTGTTAATAGTGCAGGGATTCTTAATGAAGTTGTGTGGAAATGTTTTAAATACAGAAAAATAGTGATTTTGGAGGGACTTCAAGCCATGTGTGACTTTTTCTAGTGCATATGACTACTCTTCACTTTGATAGATGATGACCTGAAATTTTTTAATATGATGTTTTTTAAACACCACCTTTAGGTGATTTGCAGTTCAGAGTATACATACTATTTGCTTACTCAAAAATAACATCTAAGCATAGAATAGAGTTTATATGATAGGAATGTTTAAACTAAGACTATCTTTTGAACACTTTCTTGGGAGCAAGTCTTGTATTATTAAATGAGACACAATTTTGTGAAAACATCCATAGGATCTAGCTGTCCAGGACACCAGAGCTGTGTCAGCTGTCCTATGAAATGTTGCAAAACGGGCAGGATTCATTGTGTCTAGCAGAGTTGCAGGGAAGAAGAAAAATAACTGTTTCTGTAAACAAAGAACATTGGAACCATGGGCAGGATGAATTGCACATATGCATTTATTTCAACATGTATGGCGAGTTTTTAATTAAAATAGTCTGTAGTGAGCTACAGTATAAGATAACTTCAGGGTTATCAATCTGTCCAGTTAGGAAGTATAAGTGATTGTGAATCACTTCCATGTGCTTTGGTGCAAATGAAATTGACTACAGATGCATGGAGCAACAGCAGGACAAACCCCAAATAGGGAATGGTTTTTCAGATGGTGGTCACAGATAATACCTTCGCCTTATCCGTTCTTACTGATTCTTAGTTAGTTTTGCATCTTGGTCACTAATAGTAGTATGAGCAATACCTGCAGCCCATTTAGGTTGCACAAGTAATCCAGCTGTTCCAGGATCTTACATGGAAACATGCTGTTTCATGGAGGTTTGTTGTCTCTCCCAGTATAGTCTCAAGAGTGTGGAACAAATTCCAGGACATTAGCTGTTAAGACAAGGGGTGTTTTCCACTTTCACTAGATGTATTCATTAAGTACCCATTAATGGGTACATTAATGCCATTTAGTACCCATTAATGGGTACTTAATGGGTACTTCTAGTGACAGTGGAAAAATACCCAAGGAGAGCTGGATACAGTCATAGAAGGGAATCAGCCCAGCATCTGGACCAGTATCTGCTTTTTTGTGTAGGAGGAACAGGAGGAGCACTGTGGGAGCCCAACAAAATGACCTCCAAAGGGCTACTGGTGTGCATGTTTCTGACCAGACTGTCAGAAATGGACACTAAAAGCATGGCCTTAGGGCCCTACATCCTATAGTGGGACCTGTGCTCACAGCCCAGCACTGTGCTGCGTGATTGGCATTCACCAGAGAACACCAGAATTGGCAGGTCTGACACTGACACTCCTCTCTCTTCACAGATGAGAGCAGATTCACACTGATCATATGTGTAACGGATGTGAGTCTGGAGACACCACAGTGCACATTATGCTGCTTGTAGCATCATTCAACATGACCAATTTTGTGGTGTGTCAGTGATGGTCTAGGAAGGCATATAACTTCCACATGATAGCCAATGGTGCCATGACTGTTGTTAGTTACTGGGATGAAATCCTCAGAGCCATTGTCAGACCTTACGCTGGTGCAGTGAACCTGGATCCAAGTGCAGGACAGTACCCAGCCTCATGTGGCCAGAGTGCATAGGCAGTTCCTGGATGATAAAGGCATTGACTGGCCCTCATGTTCCCCAGACCTGAATCCAATTGAAAATCTCTTGGACCTTATGTATTGGTGCATCCACCATTTAGTACCACAGTCTGTCCAGGAGCTCACTGATTCCCTGATCCAGGTCTGGGAGAAGATTCACCCAGGACACCATCTGCCATCTCATCAGGAGCATGTGCAAGAATCTGCACACACTGGGTCACATTGTGAATTACTGTGATGAAATTCATGCAGTTTGGGTCTGCCTGTGATTTCAGTTTTTTCTTTGATTGTTGGGGTTATCTGGAACCTAGCCCTCAGTTGGTTGATGATTTTGGTTTCATTTATGATTCATACATTATTTTGTTTTCAACAAATTGCACAATTTATGTCAGGAAAGATTTATAACTTTTGTTCACTGAAATCTCTAAATTTTTTGAGCACTTCAAACACTGTTAGAATCAAGAAAACTATCACACAATAGTGTCAAGCTCATATTTCTTAAGCTGTGCCTTAGGGAAGTTGTTTAAAACAAAAGGAACACAAAAAAGTCCTAAAAATTAATTATGTATTGTAATGATGAGAGAGCAAAAGAAAAGGATATTTTAAGTTCTGGAGATATAAAATAACAAATCCAAGATTCTGGGACAAAGAAACAGCATTGCTGTTGCTGAAATTCTTTATGGAAAATTGAATTATCCATGAATTGCAACTTTTCAGTTCAGTATTTTCTTTGCAAATATATGCACAAATAAGCTATTTATTTTTTGGGAGGGAAGATTTTTGAATGCAATTCAGGTAATTTTTCTGTGAGCAGGAAAATTTTGATCTTGGGGGAGGAATTCCCCCAACTCTTATACGAAAATTCCTTCTATCATATTATTTTATTTGTGAATCACATGCTGGGTATTTGCACTACTGAAACAGGTGAAAAAGTTGCCCTTGGTCTAACTCCAGAGTAGATGAAGCATGGTTGAGATAGCTAAGTTGGGAAAATAGTGGGAGGGCAGATCATGTCAAATGTCTTGATGCAATCTACCCAACAGAATAGAATAGAATTATAGGGCAGTTTGGAGGGAATGGTGATAATTCACTGCACATACCTAGCAAGTGTCCTTCCCCTACATAAGCTGTATGCAAGAAGACACAGTACCATAAAAGGAACCTCTCCTTCCCCCCTTCTTAGTGCCTTGTCACCAGAATTCATTAAACTAATTAATCAATCCGTCTTCTAGCCAGCTTATTTTAAATGCTATACAGTTTAGATCTGAATCCAGATTATTATTGGAAGGTAGGTGGAAATGGAATTTTTAGTTCAAAATGCAGAGAGAGGTTTAAACAAAGTGATTTTCCAGTGGTTAAAAAATGAAAATTAAGTTGCAGATTTCTTTGTGCTCAAATGTGGTTTGTATGAGCAATAATTCATGGTTTCTTCTAAGCATATTTGATCTCACAGGCTATTTAGAGTCAGCTCTTCACTCATTGGCATTTTTTTAAATCAGTGGATAAAGGAATGTCAGCATCTGAATAATGAATTATTGACCTTTGACCATAAAGAAAGCTCAAAAATGTCTTCTACTCTTGCATGTTCCACATCTTCCTGGTGCCTTTTGCAACCGACAGTTTTTAAGCAGATGTGTGCAGAGTTGTAAGACCTCATGGAAGGAGTAACTAAAGAAACGCTGACCTAGTATGTAAAAAACCCCAGAAACTCTGCCTCCATCAGTTTATAGGTGTAATTGGGGTTCATTTCCCATTGTGCCTAGATTGAAGTGCATTTGCCATTTGATTACCTGCTCACTCAATGCCAAGAGGTCCCTCTGAAGCTTTTCACAGACTTTCAGTTTTTAATATTCTGAATAATTTAGTATCATCAACAAGGTGTATTACTACTTGCTTCTAATTCTGGAACATCTGGGTTTAATGGCTGAAGACCCCATTGTAGACCCCTTTAATGGGGTCTACACAAAATCTGGATTATAGGTCCTGAAGGACCCATATGATCCAGATTTCCCTAGAACTGGTGGAAACAAATGTGGCTCTAATGGGGTCTGTAGTGGAAATGGGGTCTTCCTGCTCTGAGCCAAATGGGTCCTTAATGGGTACTTAGTGCTAGTGGAAAAACATCCCTGGATTCGCTGTAGACCCCATTAAAGGGGTCTACAATGGGGTCTTCAGGAATCAAATCTACAGAGCCTATTTCCACCACAGTTGGGCAATAGGGTCTATGGGTGGCTCAGGGGGGGCACCCATGGGAGGTGCCCCAAAACTCAAAGCCTCAAGGCCTGTGCACATTCTCTGAAGCTGGCTCTGAAGCTCCTTCGAAGTTGCCTTTGAAGAATAGCACAGGTTCCAAAGAGGACCCCATGCGAGAGCAATGCCTTTGTCAAAGGCTCCAGATAATCTTTGAAGTTTGTGGCCGATTGCTCTGGAGATTCTGGAGCGACTCCGGAGGATCTTCAAAGAATCTCCAGAGCGTCTACGGAGATTGCACCTCCTGTCCCCCCAAACACCTCGGGTGACAGGTGAGCCCCATGTGGGTAGATCCAGATTTGCACATGGGTGCTCCAGCGTTTCCACTGCAAGCAAGCTAGCACCCATTGCTGTGGGATGCTAGACCACCCATGGAAACGCATTGGGTACTTCCTTTAATTTGGATCTACTAGATCTGGATTAAGGGAAGCACCCATTCCTTAGATCTGGATTAAGGGAGATCACTGGAAAAAAAACCCTAAGTTAAAATACATCTTTGTAAGCAATGTTTAAAAGGGCCTGTGGTTGAAATAAAGTGATCCATTTGATATGATGTATGCATTTGCCTGTATTTCCTCTCATTCTTCTTGCTAAAGCAATATGGAAGTGCACAAGAATTATTATTTTGTGAGGGAAGTAACCTGTAGCTTAGTCTGTTTGGTAATCCATTTATTTATGTATGTATTTTGCTTAATTTGCCTCATTTTCTGGATTGCTTTCTGGTTTAAAATAAGAAAAGAAAAAAAATCAAAAACTAAATTTCAGTTTTATTCCGATCAGCTTTCTAAAATCATGCAGCAAGCTTTTGTGGATGTTTTTGTAAACATCCCTCAGAACCTAATAGACATTTAAAAGTTTATTTTCTGTCTGGGAATGTTTAAAAATTGATTCCTTGAATTGTTCCAAAATATAATACCCTATGAATATGTAGTCTTTTTGTGTAGAAATATTTTCAACTAGTTGATGGTTAACAATTGACAAGATAGGAGGATGCTCATTCAGAGATGGCCTTGAAAAAGAAAACCACACAGAAATGCTGTTGCATTATGTATTAATGAGTTGGACTGAAAGTGTTAGAGAAGGCAATATATGTATATATTGAAGGCTTTTGAGAGGCAGGGTAAGAGAATACTCTGATCAGTGTATTTTTAGGAACTGAGTTTGATCTGTATTAAACCTGCATAATTCAGTGACATTTTGTTTCTCATCTAGGTTTGTTACCAGGATTCTGATGGCTGCTTGGAGAAAGTTCCCATGGTTATTCTTAACCCAAATAAACAGAACAACAAATCAGCGAAATTTCAGGTATTTATTCTGTCATGACTGATAGCGTATACTGTAGTGCAGCTAATGACTATACAGTCTTCTTAAGACTGGTTCTAAAAGGTGCAGAAATTGGTAGGTTTAATCAAACCTAGTATTTTTTTTATTCCACATTTGTAATAAAAAAATTGCAAAGTTACATGTTAAACATGATCTATAGCAAAGCCATATTTAATAATTTTAGGAATTTGGGGTGTGCAAAATGCTATTTCCAGGGCTTTCTGGAGCATTTGTAATGGCCTTGACCTGGAGCACTACTTTGGCTCACCTTGCTTCTGGCTGCCTCTCCAGGCTCTGAATTGGCCAGGAGAATGCCTGGAGAGATGGGTTCCACCGATATCACATTGTGCCATGCAGTTTCTTGCGATAATTGGCAAATGGGCATGGAGATATTTCTATCTTTGCTTTTGTCTACTGCATCCAATAGTGCCATACCTGTGAAGAAGTGCAGGAAGTAATACACATTGGTAGCATGGAGGAGGGATGAGTCACCTACAGAATTTTAGGTCTGCTGTCAACCAGAAGCAATAATGAAAAATGGTAACCCAGAAGTGTATATATCTTCTGTTTGTCTGGTGCTTAGTTTAGAAAAGATGTGGTTGGGAGGGAAGAGGATAAGTCATATTGAGAGGCTGAATAATTTATTGCTTTGTAATACAACCAGAGGAGTACATTTTGTGGTTTTTATCTCATTTCTACATAAGTGAAATGATGGGATGCCTCCATTTCACAGTCTAGCTGTCCTTCTGGTTCCTATATGGTAAGCTTGTGATTGTATCAGTTTTTGCTGTTAAACTGTAGGTGCTGAAAACGTGAACGTTCAGCATTGTTTGATCTAGGCATGGGAGAAAATGATGGTGGTGAGAGAAATTAGATTTAAAAGTAAAATACCTCTTTTCTAGAGTTTAAAGTTGAGAGCAATTCTTCCTAATACAGATTTGACCTTGTGTCTAATATCAATGCATTAAATCGGCAGAACATATTTGTGCATGAGAATGCAGTTTTATATTATATACAGTGCTTAACATGAATAATGAAAATTTGACCAATCCATTTCTGTTTGCAAGAGTGTTTTTCTTTCTTTCTTTGCCATGCTGTGTTGCTCTTAACAATTTTTCAATTCCTGGCATCTCCACTTAAAATGTTAAAAAAGAATACGATAACAAAAGATCTTGGCTTAAGACCTTAGAGAGCAATTGCTATTTGAAGTAATTGGCACAGGTTATTTGGATCTGTTGTATGACTCAGTATTTCAGCTTCATAAACTTGATGAAAACGTTCGTAGGTTCAGATGAATACAGGTGTGTACTGTTCCTTCATCTCCTTGGCATTTAACAGTGCTCTTTGTGTGGAATATTTGTGCCAAACACTTCATGTTTAAGAGGGAACAAAGACCCTTGAAGTTTGTGGTTCCTCTAAAGAAACTTTGTGGAATAAGAGTTCCTGAGCAGACCACAGATTTCTTGAGTGTTTGTTGTAAAAAAAGGGAATGGCCTTGAGGCCCTAATTTGTACTAAGTTTAAGCAGGATCTTAGTTTGCATCTGTTGGGTTTTGCTTAGGAATGGGAAGTAGCAAAATGCTGTCTGGAATCTTCCTCCAAAGTGTTACTGTTCAACAGTCAGCATTTTCTTCCTATTGTAGCTTTGTTCTATGTGACTTTATAGTGCCTCCTTGCCTGTCATATCTTCTGCATATTGCAAGCCCAGCCCAAGCTACAAAGGAAGCCACCTTATTCTGAGTCATATCATTCATTCTTGCATTGTCTTTACTGACTGAAGCAATTGTGCAGGTTCTAAATGATACATCCTGGAAATGCCAAGAATTGGAAGTGGGTGTGGCACATAGAAAGCAGTTGCCTTAACTGTGGTTGATCTTATAATTAGCTTTTAAGAACCTATTTATTTATTATTTGCATTGTTATCCCGCCCTATATCTGAAGGTCTCAGGGTGGGTAAAAACAATTAAAATCAAATATACATACATACAATAACAGTATATATTAAAACAGTAACGGTGTCTGAAAGTGGGAAGAGAATGTATCCCCATTTAACCAAAGGCCTGGGCAAGAAGGTACGTCTTCCTAAATATGTCTCATAAGGTGCCTGACACACCTTAAGGGGGAGACTATTCCATAGCCTAGGGGCCATCACTGAGAAGGTCCTCTCCCGGATGCCCACATCTTTTACTACTGAAGGTGGTAGTACAACTAGGACGGCCTCCCTTCCAGATCTTTTGTTTTATGTTGTTTTGGTTTGGTCATCTGTGTGTGTGTGTGTGTGTGTGTGTGTGTGTGTGTGTGTGTGTGTGTGTGTGTGTGTGTGTTTGGAGGGCAGGCAGACTGGCAGCTCCTGACAATGCTTAGATTTCAAATGTGCTGCAGTCCACACCTGCTTTTGTCTTGAAATGGGCTCCTTTAAAAGGATTTGAATGATGAGCACAGCAATAATTGTTTGAGCAGCCATCACTGAGAGCTGAAGGTAGATTAATTTCTCAATTTTGCCATAGCACGTTTATAAATCAAGAAAATAACTGTCCAGAGACCCTTGGGTATGGGGTGGGATATAAATGTAAATATAAATAAATGACATGGGAGACAAACTGAAGACTTAACTTGCAATGTTTTTTTTTTTTTACTTCTCATCCACCAGGAAGCATATTTCAAAGAAAGGAGGGGAGGGTTCTGTGTACCTAAAGCATGATTATAGGGAGCCAGAGGGAGAGAGTGACTAAAAATGAACAACTATTTTTATGGGGTTATTTGTGGTTCCAGCAGTTGGAAAGCTAATCAGATTTCTTCTGAGGGGCAAAATTCAGTTTCTTGAACCAGACAAGAATTCTTCATTATTGGTACATTCCTAATAGTACCCACTTTTTACTTTGTATCAATAAGATTGAAGAGTATCTGTGAGTTACAAGGGTAACTAAACACTTTGCCCACAGTATACGTATAGTCTGGTGATGGCCAAGCCCTTTTGGGTGACACACATGGTCACCCTGGCACCTGGGCGTGTACTGCTTGCTTGTCCTTGAAGTGTACGAAATACCAACTTTCAATTGAAGATTTAGCAAATGTAAAGAATTATTTGTTTTTGCTTTTAATAAAATACATATATTGAAAATATAACTTTTTTACTAGAGCTACAAATATCACAAAATTATGGATATTTCTAGATGTGACACAGCACCCGAGTTAAGCTAGGTTTTCTTGCGAATTTTGACATGCCGAGCTCAAAAGATTAGCCATCACGGGTATAGTGTCTGATTGGCCATAGAGGCTTGTTGTGTGCATGCCTTGAATTATTTGGAAGGTTGTCAGAGTTCTTAGTAGAAATATATCAGCTTATAGAGATGTGTATATGAAGCTTGCACTGATTTTCTCGGTGTTATGTTCAGAACTGAGTGTGTAGTGTATTTTGTGTATTGGCACAGGAATTACTTTTAGGGGATGGAAATCAGTGAAAGAATAAATGGATGATAGTGGCTTTTAGTAGAAAAGTACTGAAATATGGTATCTGCATTATGTTAAAGCTCAATAAATGTTTCAATTTCTTCCAGAAAATTAAAATGGCTGTTTAAAAAGAATAATAAATGAACTGTTGGTAAGAGATAGTGATGAATGAAATGACTAAAACATTGAGGAAGGCATACAGAAATGCCATTCCTTCCTTAAAAAAGAAAAATTGAATAGTCTTATCTTGTTCAGCACATCTGACAACTATTGAAGTATTGACCTGATTGAAGTATATAAAATAATGCATGGTATAGAAAAGGTGGATAGAGAAAATGTCATTTCTCTATCACACCACACTAGAACCAGGGGGCACTCTATGAAGCTGATGAGTAGGAGAATCGGATCTGACAAGGGGAAGTATTTCTTCACCCCAGAGGGTCATCGGTTTATGGAATTTGCTGCTGGAAGAGGTGGTGACAGCTACCAGTCTAGATGGCTTTAAGGTAGGGTTAGACAAATTTATGGATGACAGATATATCAATGGGTGTTTTTCCACTGTCACTAGAAGTACCCATTAAGTACCCATTAATGGGTACGTAATGGCATTTTTGTACCCATTAATGGGTACTTAATGGCTACTTCTAATGATAGTGGAAAAACACCCAATGGCTACTAGAATGAATGCCTAGGTTCATCTTTCAGGCTGGGGGGTGGGGAGCAGGATGCTTCTAAGGCCATTTGCTGGTATTCAAGAGCAAGAATAGGTTTGTCCTTGTCTCTGCTTGAGATTCCCATGAGTGTGCGATGGGATGCTGGACTAGATGGGCTGTGGCCTGATCCAGCAGGGCTTCTCTTACGTTCTTAATGTAATGTTTTCAGTCATGCTGGCACAGGTGCTCTGCTGAAAGCTGGTTTGTGAGCTCATGAATTGGCTTTCAGTGGGCAGAAGACCTTCTGGCTGTGCTTACCTGTACTGCCTGCCACTGCCTGCTTTAAACTACAGATAGATGTTTGTTTCTAGTAGCAGGGCCAGTATTTGTTTCTAAACTCTCACTCTATGGTTGCACCCTTTGCAGTTGTTTCATTTAGATCAGAAGAAGATAAACACAGATGAATCTGACCCTGCTAATTATATACAATATTAGTATAGTTTTAGTAATGAATTGCCCTTCTACCAAATAAGTCAAAGCAGGGAAGTCCATTTATTTTCATTAAGGTTAAGTACCAGATATTGCAGTTCAAGGATACATTTTGCTTTTGCCTTCTGAATGATGTCATCAGTTAGTGTGGATTTTTAAAAAAAACATACTTGAAGCAGTTCAGAAAATACCCTGGGAATTTTTCCAGTGTACCTTTTGTCACACTGCTAAAAGTGGGGGAACTCAGTTTATATTTAATGTACTAATTGAGTAAATCAAACTACTAAGAGGCAGTGCTGTAATCTTGGACATTTCTATCTACCTAGAAAGTTGCATCAAGTTATATGATAGTCCCTGATCTGTCCTTTAGGTTAGGCTCTTAGGGAACCTTGTGAATTTCAGCTTCAGATAAATTTAATAGCTATTAGAAAATTGATGAGTTGCGCCTGAAAATGCCATAAGGGGAAAAGTCATTTGCTGCCCTTGCCACTGAAGGCCATAGCAGTTATTTTGTCCAGTAGTGCTAGAATGGGCACCGCTGGCACTTGCAGCAGACCAAAGTCAGCGGGGCCACAACACAGAAGTACCTGCATTCAGAATCCAACCACCATGATAAAACTTTGGGAAATCCTAGTTTCTGCTGTGACTTGCGGATACTAAAATTCTATACAACTGTGTAGTTGTAGGCACTACAAATACTAAAACTGGGAAATGTCAAATTTCCAGATACTGAAATGGAATAATGAGGGGCAACTGTTATGGACTTCAGCCTAGATTAAGTGGTAAACGATTGCAAGAATGGCAAAAGAAAGAGAAACATTCTGGGGGAAAAAATCCCTTGTCAGACTAGCCTATAGCTATATTCAAGCTATATTCAAAAGGGATGCCTCATAGGTGTCTCCTAAGAGGCAGCATGCGGCCTTCCTTTTCTAGCACAGAATGTTAACAAGAGGGTGAAGGGCAGATTGGTAAATAAACAGTCCCACCTTGAAGCTTTCTCTGAGGCACCTTAGAGGTACATTTTTTGCTGTGTCTGATCACAGCCATGGTGAGGAATCAGTTTGGATAGTAGAGTTGGCATGCTTTCCCCCAAATTGTTGAGTTAACCTCTGTCCCTTTACTGAAGACCTCTGACCAGAATCCTCTGGAGTATACAAACCCTTCCATAGTTCTGAAGCTGCTAACTTTGCTCTCACTCTCTTGTGTATTTTGGCATCCATGCACTAACAGTTCTTGTTGTATCCTATTGTATTTTGTTTAAGTAATGTTTTGGATGAATATGTATTTTTAACTTGGTCATACTGAACTAGGTTTGTCAAGCTTGGTTTCTTTCTTTTCTTTTATCAGCATCAGTGTGGCATGCAGTGCGATACAGAAGCTGACCTGTGTGCGAGTGGTAGATAACAGTGAACTGGGGAACACCCCGTATCACCGGCCTCCAAAATGCATCCACGTGTACAACAAGAATGGGGTTGGAAAAGTAGGTGACAAGATACTCCTGGCCATCAAAGGGGAAAAGAGGAAGGCATTAATAGTTGGACACAAGATGCCTGGCCCTCGCATGACTCCCAGATTTGATTCTAACAACGTGGTGCTCATTGAAGACAATGGAAATCCTATAGGGACAAGAATTAAAATCCCAATACCATCTTCACTGAGAAAGCGGCAAGGAGAATTCTCAAAAGTGTTGGCCATTGCCCAGAACTTTGTTTGATTAATAAAGCAGTGTTTTTCACTATCCAGTCACATGCTGGTTTTACTTTCAATTTTTTCTTCCTTTAAATCTGAAGGTAAATGTTGTCTTTTTTTTTTTTAAAAAAAGAAGGAATCTACACTCTTGTTAAAAACCTGTTGTTTAGATTTCTTTATGGAAGTGATATTGTCCTTTCTATGTAGGTTACTATCCTGATATGATAATATTAAAACTACAATGTTAATATGTCTTGTTTTGCATGACTATTGGTTTTTTTAAGGGAAAATTGAGATACAGCAGATAATGTATTAAGATGCACTTGAACAGTAACATAACACTAAGCCAGTTGTAGAAGAACTTAATTTTTCTGCTTTCTTAAACCCTGTCCTTTCAACACATAATTGTTTGCAGGAAACTTGTGCTGACCTCAAGTAGCAGAAACAAAATATAAATGCAGTAGTACTTAGCTATAGATGCCAGTGCTGTCTTTTCACTTGTGAAAGGAATCCAGTGATGAAATGAGCTTTTCCCTGCTTGGCCCCTGCATCATTCAAAACCTGCTTCAAAGGGTCACAAAATTAGAATGGATTGATTTCAGCTTGGGTCTATAGGAAGTTGCTAGTGTCACAAATATGGCTTTCCTCTATCATTCTGATTCTTTCTACAACTAAAGAGACAATAGTGTATACTACATTCTGTCTTCATTTCATTGCTGGTTTTTGTCACAAAAAATGATGTTACCTTTTCAGTTATTTTGAATCTTACATATTTTTTCCATCTTGTGTTTTTTCTTGTTGTTTTCTTGTTTTAACCAGCTATATGGTTTAGGACAATTAAAAGACATGGGGTAGAAATTTAATATTTAGAACTAGGTCAGTAAAAGATTAAATATATAGGTTTTAGTTTAAGAGTAATTTCTGTGGTACCTCTACAGAGCAATATAAGTTCATGTAATTCTATGTGTAAACTGTAATATATCATTGCAACACAGAAAGAGGTTTTGGAGCATGTTTTATGGATTCTAGCCTTCCTAACATTTTGAAAACACAGATGGTACAGGTCACAGCTGTATAGCTCTTGCCTCATTCCAGGGGTGTTTCCTATTACTTTTTTTTTTTTGTTGCCATTTTTAGTCTCTTACAAATAATTCCAGAATCTATGAACTACACCATTTTCCTTTTGTATCTTGTCTCTTTAGATTGTAAGCCTGAGGGCAGGGACCTGTCTAAGATTAATATAATATTGTAACCCGCCCTGAGACCTTCGGGTATAGGGCGGGATAGAAATACAAATAAATAATAATAATAAATAATAATAATAATAGCAGAATGAATTAAGAATAGTAGACACCAGCAGCATAGTTAGTTTAGTTTTTGTAGGTCAAAGTATACAGTTTCACTGAAGGAATCAGGATATACAATAGTATTACAGAAGACATACTGTTATGTTACTATATCTTAACTAGAAATAGGCCGCACTCCATTGTGACTTTAGTTTGCAAGACCCATGGATTTGGGTAGCATAACACTATGTGCTTCTTTTGGTGAAGAATTTCCATTAGTCAAAGACTGTAATATTTAGTACATCTTGATAATATTTAAACATTTACAGTTGCAATAATTGTTGCTTAGCAGCATTAAAACTTCATGCACGTTGGAGATCTGAGAATTAAATGTGTCTGGAATGTGGGGAAACTGCTAGTAGGACACACTGTCAAGTCTTCTTAGGGTTAGGTGATTGCTGAGAGAGCAAAACCAAGCTTTGTAAAATGGTTTTGGATGAACACGGAGGATTTCATTTGTTGGTGTGCCACCTTGTGGTAACTGAAACGCCATCTAGCTTTGATTCCTGTGTTGTGCTAAAGGGGATGGGGAGTAGAAAATAACATTCCTATTATATACGCAGACTGCCCTTTTCTCCCCTCCATTTACTCTCAGTATTGAAGCAAAGAATTGTCTTTGAACTATAGTGATAATTTCTTTTTGCATAATTGTAAATAAAAATATTGCATGGCTAGTGTAGTTTTTCTGAAACTGAATGAAATTATTCCTTTGACTTATTAAAAAATAAGTCCAGGTATTTATGAGGAAAAAACTAGCTTGAACTGGTTGTCCTTGGCAAGAAGTGTGAACCAATAGTACCTTGTATTTTACTTTTTTTTTTTGTAAGGGACATAAGAAGCGGCATTGGATCTAAGTTAGATAATTACACATGTTGCTTAGTATTATCCATGTCAAGGATGGGTAGATTTCTGATATGTAGTTTTCCTTCTTCTTTCTAACTGAAACCTTGAGGTCTACCAGCCAGAGCAAAATAACAGCTTGGGGAATTTAACTTCAGGGAAAGAATGCTTTGAGGAATTTGAACAGTTTCCAAAGCAAGTACTTTCACATTGGATTCAACTTCTCCCTTATAAGAGGTTATGTTGAGCTCTATTTCTGGGAGTTGTTCCTTTTCTTAGGAAGTTAGGATTCAGAAACCCATGCACATATGTTTCAAGGCAGCCCACAGATCTTCTGCTGTAAGTAAATCCTGATCTCCACTCTGGCATGCAGAATAGCTGGTTTATGGCCTTTGTTTGTCTCTTGAGAAGAACAGGCTGGTTCATCTGAATTTTTTATTTTTTTCTTAAAGTTGCATATTGCTTTCCATGCATTTCAGATAAAAGTTACTACTCATAGTCCAGTGATACCCTTAGAGGCTTCTGACACCCCACCCACCCAAATTATAAGTTGCCCTCAATTTCCAAATGCGCCTGCTGTCCCAAGACATTGATTGGTGCTTTGTCTCCAATCTGATGCAGGCCCTGCCTGTACTGTGTGTTGGATTTCTCTTAGTGTTAGTTCACATTGGGAAGTTAGTCATTTGATAATGGCAATATGCACTCTTTGTATTTTTTTAATCAGTTTTTCTGTCTACAATACCTTACTGTTTCAAGATGGTGTTCAGAACATAAGAAATATCTTGCTGGATTGGGCCATCTAGTCCAGCAGCTTGTTTTCACAGTAGCCAGTCTGTGACATGTGGAAGCCCAGAAATGGGATATAGTAAGTACCCTTTGCCCTGCTCACAATCTCCTATTTGCTGCCTCCCATGTCAGACAAGATCACGTAGCCTTCTAGGCTAGAAGCCACAGATAGCCTTGCCTTCTATGAACTAGTCCAAACTCCTCTTGAGACCTTTTAAGATGGTGGTCAGCACCATCTTATGCTAGACAATTACAAAGTTTTAATTTTATATCCTCTGACTCTCCTAAGATTCAGCTTCTTTAGGTGGCACCATAGTTCTGGCTTCAACCACTCTTTCCTCAGCATCTGTAGTTTTATATACCTATGTCATGTTCCTCCTCACATGGTCTAGTGGTTAGGGAGCTGGACTCTTATCTGGGAATACTGGGTTCGATTCTGCACTCCCCTACAAAGCCAGCTGGGTGACCTTGGGCTAGTCGTAGCTCTCTTCTGAGCTCTCACAGCCGCCCCCCTTCCAGGGTGTTCTGTTGTGGGGAGAAGAATAGAAAGCTTTGTCAGCCGCTTTGAGTCCCCTTGAAAGGGTGAGAAAAGCAGGGTAGAAAAGCCAACTCCTCTTCTTCACATACCTCCTTTTTAGGCTAAACTGGGGCACTGTAATGTAACTTGTTCTTAGACTTGTTCCCTCTTCAGTCTGCACACACTGGGTCAATACATTCACTGACCTGCTTACCATTACACCAAGATCTATGTCCAGGTAAATCACAGGTGGTTTAGAACCTGTAAGTCGATCAGTGTAGTTTGAATTTTTTGCTCCATAATGCATCACTCTACCATTATTCACACTGAACAACAGTGCCTTGAATAAGAAACTGCGTCAAACAGGAGAACCCAAACAAAAAGCTTTAGAATATACTAATATGCCAAAAGGGAGCATGGTATTTTAACAAATAACACACACATGGCCTTTGTGCTGATCTTTCCTTTATGTGCTCCTTTTATGCCATTCTAAAAATGTCTGCCAAATGTATATCTTGCAGATGTCTTACAACAAAAAACTGGGTAAGTAGAATTTTAGACTGAATTGTATTTTGGAATAATATTTGAATTCAGCACATGCAAGGCTGATCTGAATCCTGCATGGTCTTGTTGGGGAAAGCAGATGAGATATTCTTTGCAGAAGAAAGATCGCTTCATCTACTGCTTCTCCAAACTTTTCTGTACATTTGCTTCTCAGGAGGTACCAGATTACAGAGATGAAATTATGGGATTTCCAAGAATCCCTTAGTATATATAGATTTCCTTCATCAATGTTTTAAGGAAATTTTTCTGGACAAACTCACTAAAGCTAAGTTTTTGTCTCCTTCCCCTGAACCTTTCAACCCAGGACCATTCAGTGCCATTGAATAGTGAGAGATAAATATATTATTTCACACTGAACTGAGCTAAACTGTAAGCATTGGCTGTGTAACAGTTGCCAACCTGGAAAACTGCAAAAGGGGAATAGACAGATTCTTTGAGGATGGTAGTGCCCCTGACTGCTCCTCTGATACCTCCACTGTCTTTGCATTATGCCTTCAAATGTCAAATAGCTGCAGATCACACATTGGAAAATGTTGTTTTGCTCAATTTATGCCTTCAGGCTTTCCAAAAGTTATCTGCTTGGCTGCTGTACAAAAAGAATGCCAGTGGAGCTTTAAAAATAATGTGATTTCTCCAGATAGCATTTTTGGCATTAAAAAAAATATTTTGGTCATTGCAAATCTTGATATCCTTTGAAAAGAAAAATCCTTCAAAGACTCATTATCTAGCAGGAAAAGTCAGGTCAGACCATACTATGTGGGATTAGAAGTAAACAGTTCAGTGTGCTCATTTTATCACGAAATATTTGGGTCATGTAGTACTTCAGTGCTCTGTAACTCCTGCTGTTGACATATGAAATGTTGCAATAAAACCTTATAGGTCTCCTATAGTGCTAGTAAGGAGGGGAATCGCACAAGACAATAGAGCACACACTTTAATCCTAATGAAGAAGGGCATTTTATTTATCATATTTTGAGCAAAGCCATAACCTATGGGTTTATTTAAGTAGGTATGTCAGGCAGCTCAGCAAATATTTTCCTGTTAGGGGGGCCACCTACAGTGTTCATCAGTATTACTTCTGAAAGTGCATGAAGGTGGGGAATCCTTGGAAATAAATAACCTCCCTATGAAGAGAAAATTCCAAATTCCCCTCACTGCATCAATAAAGTTTTCTAGCTTTAGTTGGGTATAGCTATATCTAGGTGTCTGCAAAGGTTATATCCTGGTTGCATTGCAAATTTATTTATTTGGTTTATTTACATGCCACTTGTAAGCATAAAAAGACTCTTGGAGCAACTTATGGTTTACTATAATGGAATACATAGATTTCAGGGGAACTGGAACAAATGTTTCTTTGTCTTCCTGGCTGAAAAAGTCAGAGGAAAGTCCTGATAACAAACACTTTCTTTTAGAAAAAAAGTAGTCCAAAAGTCATCTTTGTTATTCTCTTTTGCAAATAATTAGGGATTTTGTCTCAAAAAGGGATTAACCCACAAATACTGAAAACTTGTGGTTTTAGGGCTCATGAATTTCAAAGGAAGACTATGCAGGAGATTTTGTGTATTATCCTGGAGAAAATGATTTCACAGATGGATCATCATAATGGATTCTGAGCCACTAACTTCATTTTCCACCCACCCATTTCCTGTTAAACAGAAACTGGATAAAGCTATATTTTGTTTTGTAAGGATGTTTGTGTGCTATTTTTATTTTCACAGTCATGAAACTCAGGGTCATTGGGGGCATTTTTGGGACCAATCTTGGGGGCCATTCCTTGACTTTACACGGGCTCTAGTCTTCTATCTACTGATGTTTTCCACTTGTTCTTTATTTTTAATGATGGCCTCACACAATCATGAAACCACTTCAGTATTTACCTCTTTTACGGGCCATCCTCCATTTTGTTATACCTCGGCAGCCTCCATCTGGAAAGATGTTTAAGAGGGGACCTGATGCATGGTACAGAAAATGTGGACAGAGAAAATTTATTTCACACAACACTAGAACCAGGGAGCGCTCTATGAAGCTGGTGGGTAGGAGAGTCAGATCAGACAAAGGGAAGTATTCACCCATAGTGTTATCAGTCTATGGAATTTGCTGCCAGAAGAAGTGGTAACAGCAACCAGCCTAGATGGCCTTAAGGAAGGGTTAGACAAATTTATGGATGACAGATATATCAATGGCTACCGGAAGTACACTTTTCAGGCTGTGGGGACAAGCAGGATTCCTTTAAGACCATTTGCTGGGATTAGAGAGCAGAAGAAGGTTTGCCCTTGTCTCTGCTTGAAATGCCCATGGGCAATTGGTGGGCTGCTGTGTGTGACAGGATGCTGGACTAGATGGGTTGTGGACTTGATCCAGCAGGGCTCCTCTTATCTATTAATAGAGGTTTCTAGATGAGTAAAATGTGGATAAAGAAGGTGCAAACGCTACAGCTTGCCTCTTTTCATGATGCCTGGCTTGATCGGTGCTGTGATAACAGTCATTTTTGTTAAATTATGTAACTTTAAATGTGAAAGTCAAGTTGAAAAGGTGGGAGAACTGTCTGCACCAACTTGGAGGTAAAACTATTGTCTGAAAATACCTTTTAACCCAGAGACATTTCTCTGCCTGTCTCATCTCATTCAGGCTTATACAAGATTGTGGCTAGATCTGCTATCCCAGGACGAGTAAGCTTACAGTTTTAGTAACACTTAAAGCTTTTGCATTCACGAGGGTACGATGTTTAACTCCAGATTAATGAAGAAGCCTGAAGGCTTCCTAGAGTGGTCACAAGAGGGCAGCTCAGATGTAGAAATCAGAGCTCTGCTTGAGTGGCAGTGAGGTCTTCCAGGAGATTGTACTAAGCCTGATTGACATTAAATAGCCCAAATCTACCTCTGTCAGCGCGTTCCCAAGCCACAGGCAACTGTGGCAGAACAAAGCCGACAAAGCCTGTAGGAAGAAATCTTAGCCTGGGGGGCCTCCTGGCTCCAGGGGAGAGAAGTGAAGTGTGGAAGTTTATTATTTAAGTGGGAAGCAAAGGAACAGACCAAACTATTGTAAACTCCCAAAGAGTTACCTATGGGGTGGTTGAAGGACTGTTGGAATAGCCTTGATTCTAGGCAAAATAGGAAAGGGAGAAAAAAATTCAGATGCTTACTTAGAGAGATCTAAACAGCCCGTAAAAACATCTCTCTGGTTTACTCAGGTTGTAATCAGACACAGCAAGTATTTCTGAGGTGCCTCTGAGGCGGCTTCGAGAAGGCTTCGAGGTGAGATTGTTCACACACCAGCCTGCCCCTCCCTCTCATAAATGTTCTGTGCTAGAAAAGTGGATTATAAAAGGCTTGGGAACATGAGAGCTGCACACTGCTTCTGAGGCAATTGAGGTGTTCCTTTTATGCCTGACTACAAGGCACAGTTAGCTGCAGTGATATTGCCAGTGCCACAGACCAGATATTTTCTTTTCCTTTTTTTCTTTTTTCTTTATTGAAATTATAAAGAACATAACAATCCACAACCAACAAATAACATGACAGCCAACAAATAATAAGAAAACCAACCATTAACTACATATCAGAAATCTACCCATCCTTGACATGGATAATACTAAGCAACATGTGTAATTATCTAACTTAGATCCAATGCCGCTTCTTATGTCCCTTACAAAAAAAAAAAGTAAAATACAAGGTACTATTGGTTCACACTTCTTGCCAAGGACAACCAGTTCTGCGTTACAGTGTTGTTTCTCCTGTATCCAAGAATTAAATCATTAAATCCGGGAACAAAGATAGTAATTTATATTTTATAACTGAAAGGGAAAAAGACCAGCTCTTAACATCTTTCTTAAAAGATTTTCCAACTGGCCTATGAACTCTTTTAGGACAATACCACCATCCTCAGAATTGTTCCTGAACACTGACAATAGTGGCTGAGTGTGAATAAACATCTAGAATCTAGATGTCATAGACTAGAATCTAGTCATAAACACTGATAGAGAAAAAACTTTCAAAGCCTCTGGATCGAAAAGTAAGCGTTCTTCGGAAAGGAAAGCAGCATGCACTGGAACACCCACTGAAGCTTCTCTTAAACAGTCATGTCTGTGAAGCGTGTGACTTTGGCACATTAGTTGTGGAGAAATGATGAGGCTGTCAAGGTAACTACAGTTTCCCTAGAGACTCAGGATACCATATCAGGAGAACAAATCAGCAGCTGCCAGGTCAGAGAAATAGCGTTGCTCGTACAGTACAATTGCCACAAAGATTCAAATTAAAATGGCTCTTTTTTTTTTTAAGACTGTGTTCACATGTTCAAAGCCAGCAGAAAGTGCTTTAGAGTTGGTAGTATGAGCCTTTATATTCTCAATTCTATAGCCAATCCACCTTTTCTAACCTATGAAAAGCAGACTGCCAAATGAGCAATCCCACCTGCAGACAGTCTCTAAGGCTGTGTTAAGACATAACAAAAAGGGAATCTCAAGCCCCATCTTCACGGCATCGTTATCTCGAATTCAAAACGATTTGAGTCCTCACAGTTCAGACGGCAGTTCGGCTTAACACGCTTCTTCCGTGTTAAACCACGTTATACCGATTTGAAATAAATCCTGATTTCAACAGCTCTCTCTCCGGAACGTGCCCTTGATACATGTTTCATTTTTTACTGTGTGGACAGTATCGTTTTCCGGGATGAGATTCCGTGTCCAGGCTGTCCCGCCCCCAATCGCACTGTAACCAATGGCTTGTCCGTATTCAAGGCACGTCCTGTTTAGGATTCCCTCCCCCAATAGCTCGCTTCCAAAGAGTGATTCCATTGAAAGAATCCAGTCTCGAAACAGCCACTACCTCCAAAGCTACACTGTAGCGATGTAGCTTATAACAATGTTGCAGTTTTGCGCAGTTCTGAACTTTAAAAAGGAAAGGAAAGGGGAGTCCCCGCGGAACTTTCCCAGCCCACTCTCCCCGCTCTCCGAGTTCCCTCCCGGCCCCCGGAGGAAGAGCGAGCGAGGAGCCCCCTTCGCCCTCCCCCGCGGTGGGCACTCTGAGCTCGCCCGCCTCTCGGCTCTCCTCCTTTTCCAGTGGTGGAGGCGGGCACTGAGGAGTCCCAGGGCGAAGCTGCCCGCGCCGCAGCGCCAGGATGGATGGATGGGTGGATGGATGGATGGATGGATGGATGGATGGATGGATGGATGGATGCTGCTGCTGGTGGTGGTGGGAAGGGGGAGGGGAGAGAACGGGAATCCCCGGTGGAGCATGGATGACGCAAAGGGAAGGGAGGGTGGGATCCTGGGAGGGAGGACCAATCACAGGGCACCATGAGTGGCAATGGGCGGGAGCACAGGGCTATTGTGGGGATTACCAAGATTGATTCCGCGTTAAGGCTGCAGTCGGAATGCCCTCGGAACCGGATCAATTTGCAAGTCGTGTAGACAGCTTTGTTCCGGGTCAGTTATTTCGAATTATTTAAATCGAAATAACGCATGCCGTGAAGATGCAGCCTCAGAAGTGTCTCAGAGAGGCAGTATGTGGCTTTCATGTTTTCAAACCTCTATCTTTTCTAGCATAGAATATTCATGAGAGGGAAGCAGACCGGTGTGTGGACAATCCTGCCTCAAGTCTTATCTGAGGAGATCTAAGGTGCCACAGAGATCGTTTTGGTGTCTGTTTTTTGCTGTGTCTGATCACAGCCTCAACCATCTTCACGTGAGAACAGCCCAAGGTTTTCCCATGGATAAAGACTACTGGAATGATATTTTCTTCATTCACCAATAGTGGGTGCAGCTGAAGCACAAAATACCCTCTACAAATGTAACAGTGTGCACTGTGAAGCCTGGTTTGTACAGTAGGGAACATTTTAGTCAGTCCAACCAGAGGTTCCTACTAACTGCCCTCACTCCACCAAGCAGACATTCTAACCCAGTGGTTCTCCACCTTCCTAATGCTGCGACCCCTTAATGGAGTTCCTCATATTGTGGAGACCCCCAACCATGGGGGCGAAGCAGCTGGGAGGTGGGAGGGAAGGGCGATGGGAGACTCGTTGCGGCCCCTCTGAAAGGATAGTTCGACCCCCAAAGCGGTCCCGACCCCCAGGTTGAGAACCACTGTTCTAACCACTAGACCAAACTGGGTTGGAGATCCATTAGCAGGTGGACTTAAAATGCATCTATTGTCAAGAGCAAATATCTCTCTGGTAAGGTTTGGACAGAGTGAACTATGGTAGGATTTATTGGTTAGGGAGCTGGACTCTTATCTGGGAATACCAGGTTTGATTCCACATCCCCCCATGAAGCCAGCTGGGTGGCCTTGGGCTAGTCATAGCTCTCTTCTGAGCATTCACAGCCCCACATACCTCACAGGGTGTCTGTTGTGGGAAGAAGAACAGAAGGTTTGTCAACTGCTTTGAGTCCTCTTCAGTGGGTGAGAAAAGCGTGGTAGAAAAGCCAACTCCTCCTCCTCCTGGAGCAAACACTGGGCTGCAAAGATGCTAGGCAACATGTGCTGGGCTTCAGATATACTGAAGCCCCATGCTAACATGCAAATGTTTTTAAATAGTCATGCTCTGTCCAGATGAAGTTTCTCACAGGTGGAGAAAAGAGCTCTTCACAGCTTGTACCTTTTTTAAACTGTGTCCCTAGGCCTCGGTAATGTATCTGAATAAATCTGTCCCACTCCTACATGCTCTAGAAGGACTGGGGATGCAGATGAATACAGGTGCTAACAGGTAAGGGCTCTTCCTCTTCAAACCCCAGTTAAGACATTCTTACAATCACCAGACTCTTTTGAACCATTTGAAGTGTTGGTTTGTACAACTGAAGTACATTTTCTATGGAGGGACCCTATCTTCCTTTGTCTTCTTCTGTATAATTTCTCAAGGGTGGTATAATGGAGAAAAAAACTTTCTTGTTTAGCCTCAAGTTTGCATTTTATGCCCAAAAGTTTAAGAGCTCTTACTCTTTATTTAGAGCCTCTCCTAAATTATTGCAAGGAAAATAGTACAATTTTGGGGTTTGCATTTAAACTGGAAGTTTAGGGTGCCTTGAATCTAACTTCTTATATTTTAGGCAGGATCCGTATAGCAGGAGAAGCAGCCAGCCAGTGTGTTGACCACATAAACATTGCATCTCAGGAACTTGCATTGACGTGTTTTCAGCTGAGGATGTTTTCAGAAGCACCAAAATGGCTGTGGAAGTCAGCCATTTCCAGTGTTCCTGAAGACAGATCTGGACTGTGTGGCCCCAATGAAACACCATGGTAAGTCCACACACTGCGAAGTGGTGGCTTGGCAGAAGGGCACAGTGGAAAGCATTGTCAGCTATACGCAGGATGAATATGGGATTGTGGAAATCCTGTGCACTTCCAGCACACCTGGAACTTCAAGGGCTCAGGGACATGCGTCCGTGGCAGTCTAGGATACTTTCATGGTGCCACATCATTCCCTTGTGGATCCTGCCTACATTTTCCTCCTTTCATGGCATAAATCAGTACACAACACATGTTGCTACATAGAGAATCCTCATTAACCTCTGCCAATATCTATGCTGCATGATAGGCAGGACTTCAATAGGCAGGACTCAGAGGAAGAGCCCCACTGCTTTACTGCTTATATGTCCACATCTCTTGCAGCTGTTGAAAGCTCAGGGGACTCTGAAAAAACAATATGATAACCTTTACCTTCATTTGTATCTGAACTTCAGAAACTGAAAACTAAGGCCTTCAGAACAAACTCCAGCCTTTTCAGGTTAGCAGTGGTTTGCCTTGGAACAGATTGCTTTCAGAGTAACAGTACTGAAGCTCTAGATAGGTGGTTCTCAACCTGGGGGTCAGGACCCCTTTGGGGATCAAACTACCCTTTCAGAGGGGTCGTGACGAGTCTCCCACTGCCCTTCCCTCCCACCTCCCAGCTGCTCCGCCTCCAAGGTTGGGGGTCTCCACAACATGAGGAACTCCATTAAGGGCTCGCAGCATTAGGAAGGTTGAGAACCACTGCTCTAGATAAATGTTAGATGGCTTACTCTTCCTTTCTGTCACTGAACTAGATCACCACCAGCAACTCTGGCTTGCCCAAAGGAATGGAGAAACTTTGCCTAGAAAGATTTAGGAGATGTTTTCTTTTTCTTTGCAAAGTTACATGCAACCAAACTCTAAAATGTCCAGGGCCCCTGAACTGAACAGATTTAGCAATCCTACCAAATGTGGGGAGAGTTTAAAAGCTTTTGTAGGCCAGCTAAGAAGTTTCCAGTGCTCAGAAGGGTTAACACTTGCCCCTCTCACGTTCTCCCTTTCTTTGGCATTCCTTGGGAAGCTTTGTTCATTGGCGTATTAAATTCCACAGCTGTAAATAATCTTCAGCAGGAGAGATTATCAAGGCCTTGGGAAGAAGCAGCTTTTATTAATAAGATTGGGTCTCCCTGAGAAAGCTCACGTAGCTCCTTTCCACCCTTTCCTGGCTGCTGTTTTTCACTTTTTCTTTTCGGGCAGGTTTAATGTTAGGATCCAGGTCAGGCCTTTGCCTGGAGCTTTCCTGCCAGATGTGCTCATACCTCTCCAGAAAAGCACTTGGCTTGCCTCTAGCACAACAGCAATAATTGGCAAGCAGTGAGCCCCCACCCCAGTTTTGTTTTGCTGGCTGTGGATGTAGTCTGATTGGTTCCCTTTTATCATTCAGATAACCAATGAGCATCTTGGAACCAAGTTTCTAGAGCACTTCATCTAGTTTTTGACTGGGATTACCAAATTTTCAGTCAACCTTTGGCTTGACTTGATGCATAGATGGCAGAGGTTAATGAGGATTCTCTATGTAGCAACATGTGTTGTATACTGATTTCTGCAAAGAAAGATATTTTTAGAGGCACATAAGCATGCCAAGCCCTTCCCTGCCTCCACACCAGTTATTTGGCAACTCTACATTTAAATTTTGTTGAGTCTAAATATGGTTGCACTTAACAGGGTCTTTTTACAGGATATTAGGAACCGCATAATTCTACTTACATGTGAGACAATATCTTGCCAAGTCTTTTAAAAATAATCTTAAGAACATGAGAAAATGTAAATGATTTCCCTACTAAATTGGCTTGCCACTTGGATAGAAAAAGAAATAGCAGAAACAAACAAGCATATCTGTCTCACATTCTGAAATACGAACTTTTCACTCCAAGCGCTCCATGTCTTGCATCCCCCTGCCCTTGTTTTCATTGTCGAGAAAAAAAACTACAGTTACTTCATCCTGAGAATAAACCATATAAAAGAATCTATATCTAAGAATACAAACTTAAAAGAGTTTATTCAGAAGTAATAGCTTGAAAAAAAATGCATGTGGATAACAGAGATGTGCCAGACTGGCTCGGGTTCAAATGGGGTTGAATTGAACAGATGGCGTTGGAAAGATTTGAGTTTGAATTTGAACAAAGGGATGTCCAAACAAACCTATTGAACTCACCCCGTTGATCTGAGTTTGAAGGTGTTTGAATTGAACTGGACAAAGGGGACTTGGTTCATCCTGAACTGAATCAGAAAAAAAGTCTATGTGCAACTCTAGTGGATAATCTGTATTGAACTCATTGGAGAGAATATTTGAGAGCTAAGGTTTTTTGTAGCCTTTCAGAGAGATCCACCTGCCTGTACTGAATTGTTTTCATACTGTTTTTAATTGCATGCTTTTAATTATATTGTATTTATGTATTACATATGGATACATATTTTTAAACCTTACATACTTGCGTTTGTAAGTTGCTCAGAAAACTTTTTTATTACTGGGCTATGACGAAAATACAGTAAATAATCAAATATTAAATATGGTCCCTTGAGGAAACTGGACAACTGTTGCTTAAATCAGGCAAAACTATTTCAGATAGTTTCTTTGTTCTCATTGCATCTGTCTTAGTTTCCTTGTTGGTTGCTATGTCTTTCTGTGTTTCAATGGAAGCAGGAAGAACTCTACAAGCCCACCTGTCATGTATTTCAACAATTCTTAGAAGACACCAGCTAGGTTAAATGATATATTTTTAGACCTGCTTAGAATGGAAACTGCAAGCTTTCAGATTCAGAGATCTCCTTGTGAGACAAAAGGCTGCAACAGCAGAAACAAAGCTGCCTGCACTAAACTAAATTGGGCGGCAAAGATATATTTTAGCTGCCAAGCCAGTTCAGACTTGATGATCTTGAACTCATAAACCTTACATTTTCTCTTTTGATTTACAATGCAAAAAACTTCCATGGTTTGTGGTAATTTGAGATAAGTCTACAGAATCCCAGGTTTGATGCTAGAAAGGAAGAAAAAAAGGTACTAAGTTTGCTTTTGGTGTAATAAATCATTGCTTCTGTTTAAAATAAGTATGAAAATGCTCGCAAGAAATGAACAGAGGAATAAAAATCGAATTCAGTACAAGCAAAGCCTGGTTGGCCCCCTCCTTGGATCATCTTGCCCAGCTTTGGGGAGCCAGTTGTAAGGGATCCTGCAGCCACTGGATTTAGAGTACAGTGTCATCAATACAGTATAGGTGTGATATGCAGTTACGTTTTTTATGATCTCAGATCCAGGGCTTGCTGTTGGTGGACTAAACCAGTCTCTGGGAGCAAGTATGAATTGGGTGAGTGAAAACTGGAATGCCATCCAAGTAATACTGAGATGCAGTTTATGAAAGATTTTTACAATCTGAAGAGTGCATAGTGTGTATGACTCCCAGATGCTTATGACAGATAATGCAAAGCTGTATGGGTGGGGTTAACCCCCCTCTTGAAGATCCAGTGCTGTCTCTAAAGTGTCCAGTTGCTTTATGTATATACTGCCTTATACCGCAGTCTCAGGGCCCTTACAGTACAGAAGCATGGTATTTGCTTTGAGTTGATTCCCTCCAACACACTGCAGGGTCATCTGGAAGGCTTTGACAGCTTCTGCCTTCAGATGACTTTTCTTCCCAGTGGATTCAATATGTATTTGCAGCATACAGGAACAGTTGAAACATGACATGCCACTGTCTTAGCTCATGGATGATGCCAAGCAAAACCCTTACCCTGCTACTGGTAGGTGGTGCAGGTCAAATGTGCACACTTTTGCTTTCCTAGAAATTGGCTGTCCCTCTTAGAGGAATGGAATGTAGTCTGCCAGCTTAAACTAGGAGTCCAGCTATGGTCCTACATAGAATGTAGCAACTTTGGATTACTAACTTATAAATAAAATAAAATAAATAATACATATTTCTATCCCACCCTATACCCAAAGGTCTCAGGGTGGGTAACAACTTTTAAAATCCAGCATATAAAAAAACCTATATTAAAACAATAATAACCATCACAACATTTAAAATCCAACATGTTAAAAAACCACACAATATCAGTTAAAACAGTAGTGTTTGCGGGGGGGACGGGGACATAACCAATATTTAGCAGAAGGCCTGAGTAAAGAGGTGCATCTTCACCACGTTCCTGGACATAATCTGAGGAGCCTGATGCACCTCAAGGGGGAGACTGTTCTATAGCCTGGGGGCCATTACTTAGAAGGCCCTCACCTGACTGCTGAAGGAGGTGGGACAACTGGGAGGGCCTCCCCTCCAGATCTTAAGGCATGGGCAGGTTGATATGGGAGAAAGCGTTCCTTTATATATTTGGGGCCCAAGTCGTTTAGGGCCTTATAAGTCAAAGTTAACACCTTGAATTGGGCCCAGTAGTAAATTGGCAGCCAATGCAGCCCTTCTAAAACCGGTGTGGTGTGCATCTGGCTAGCTGTCCCACTCAGCATCCTAGTGGCTGCATTTTGTACTAGCTGCAACTTCCGAACCGGGTTTAAGACTACCATTAGGTTTAAGACTACTGCAGTACTGTATCCATAGAGATCTTACTCAGTTCAGAAGCTGGAATTGATACAGAACTATGCAGCAAGACTTCTAACTGGAATTTGGAAATGGGACCGTATAATATCTCTTCTCGTATGCCTGTACCTTAAGGTGACTGGTATAACCAAACCTTTTCCCAGATATTCATGGATTTGTCAATTAACTGTGAATCAACTCTTTTACCATTAGGCTTCTGTTTTTAAATTTTCAGCATCTTATACTCCAGGGGCTTTTTTATCTTAATAAATTTTATTTGATAATTGAAATGGCTTTAAATAAATTAATTCAAATTTAGATCCATCCTAATAACTTGTGACACTTACAGGAGCTATATTTTATTTTATTTTTCATCTTATATGAGTTGTAACCTTTTCTATATTGCTTTATTCTGTTGTAAAACAATGATCAAGAACGTGAAAAATCAGTAAAATCAGTCTTATCAAGAAGTGTCCTAAGGTTCACCGACTATCTTTGATTTTGTGAAGTTTTTTGGAGGGGCGCTCCCTATGAATTTGTCTGCTTCCTTATCCTTTCTGCCTTAAACAATTTTATAAAATGATCTCTACTTCTGGGTTAGCTGGTATGGAACCTCTTTCAAAGGACTTGAATCCAGTGCAACAAAAGGGCAACTGGACAGTTTTTTGTCATGCTTCCAGCAGTTCTCCTTCATGCTCTTCATGATTAGAATCCTCATTCTTAAGTCTAGGCAGAGATGAAGAGCAAAAGCCTTCCATGTAGCCCAGAGCTTGTCCTTTCTGCTCTGTGCATGTTTCAATCAGAGCTGTATATTTTCTTGTCAGTTTCCACAGAACTGCAGCATTACAATGTCTCACTTACCATTGGTTCTACCTACACTTGGTCCTGGTAACAAGTCCTTATAGCTGCCTTGGTCTGCACCATAGCAGACCCAGGGGTCACCAGTTACCACTGAAGCAGTAATTCTGTGACTGCTGCTTTGAATACTGTTAAATAATTTCAAAAAAAAAACAAACGTACCCACGTCTAATGTGCCTTCCTAAATAACAGGTTGGAGAATAGCAGAACTCATGGGAAAGCCTATGGGGTGAGGCTCTGGTTGGAAGTCTTTTTGGACCTCCTCAAGGTGTGTTTTGATTTGCAGTGGATAAAAAATGCCGTTCAGGGGGAATCTAAGGGGAGCTTTCCGTTGGAGCTTTGACATTTCTGCACTGCTGGAAATCCTCATCTGGAGAGGCAAAATCACAACAGCAGACCAAGACTCTAGAGCCTCACCCAAAAAGTTAAAAATCTTATTTATTCCCCATATAGATAGTGGGAAAAGTTCCATGTTTTACCCCCTTCACGGCTTACAACAGTATCCCAGCATCTAGGCTCTTTCCTGTGCACTCTTCCGGTCCTTGCAAGACAGATTGAATCCTGCTTCTTTGCAAGAAAAAGCCTCCCCCTCTGCAATGATCCACTATGCATTTCATAAGTGTTGGCTGCCAACATTCCACAAGTGGTTTGATAGAATGCCTGAGAAATAAATTGTTAGACTCCCGTTAACGGAGACCGGCTGGGTAAGAGAGCCTTGCTCTCTGGGAATGGAATGCAGGGCAAAACCCATTCACCTTCATTGTACCTGTCTGATACTTATCCAAATGACCCCAGGCATTTGTATGTTTGGAAAGGAAGAACAATGGGTGTGGCAACAAATTTAGGTGTGTAAGGAGAACCTTTATAGTGAAACCTCTTCAGATTTGACACAGGCTGAGCCTGAAGGCCTGTCTTTACGGCGTTACATCTCAGTGAACTCGGTGAGATTGAATGGATTTTATTTATAGTCACAGACCAAAAATCAGAGTATAAAAATACATACAAATTCCTTGTCATATTTCAAGTCAGCATATAAAAATAGCTTTAAAAGAAAGTTTAGCGGTGCAATCACAAAATGGTAAGATTTAAAATAGTGTAATGGAGAGATTTAAAACAGCGTAAAAGTCACATTTAAAATACAATGTTTCTAGTTTTTCTGCAATCCTGTCTATTAGGTATAGTTGCTTTTGTTCTTAGTTTAACTGCTGTCAGACAGAACTTAGCTACAGTCCATGTATTCTGATTGTCTTGTAATAAATATTTCAGACAATAGTCTTCTGCTGTTGCTCTTCTCCTATCATTCAGGAGGTGATAGGGATGATAAAAGTTGCATGTGCCTCCTGATAGAAATGACACTGTAATATTGTATGAGCAACGTCTTCTACCTGGCTAGACCAGCATGGGCAGATTCATTCAGAATAAGGGACACCTTTGAATCTGCCCTGAAGGAGGTCTGAGGGCAATGCATTAAATCTCACCCAGGTAAAAGCCTTTCTATATTTAGGGATATGCAGTTTGTGTAGGTAGCTTGCCAGGGTGAGAAGTTTTGCTTTTTTTTTTTAAACGGATATGCTGGCTGCAGAGCTCAAACAATCTTGGAAGTCCATGTCCCATAATCCTTGTTTGACAATGTTCTTGGCTCTCTCATGTCCTGTTCTGTCACAGGATTTAGTCAGGCTTGAAGGCGGCTCAAGATCTCCCTGTCCTGACAGTTTCCAAGGGATCAGCTGTTTCTGCAGATTAAAGGTCCCAAAATGCAAACTACCTCTATTCAGAGCATAACGGAGGAGAAAGGGGAAGGGATTTCTCCCCTGTGAGGCCACATTATAAGCTAACAGTGGGAATGCCAAAAACCAGACCTCGCTGCTGATTTAAAGAAAGCCTGCTTTAAACCTAGTTTAAAATGCCCAGTGGGAACTTGGCCCTAATGTTAGCATTAGGGTAAGGCCTATTGCATCCCAGCTTCTCCTGCAGAATAAGTTTCCATTTTGTTTGACAGGAATCTCACTCTCTTCTCTTCACCATTCTGTGAAAAGAGTGAACAAAACAAGACTTTGGGACGAGGCAGAACATTTAATATTTCTGTCCTAAGGTCACAAATTCACCCTGGGGGCATGTGTTTGAATATATCCTAAACTTTGTTCTGGCCAAAAAAGTTTGCACCCTTATGCACAAAACAAAGATATTTCTTCTGCTTACCAGAATTGGTCAACTGTATCTATTTCAGGGACTTGATGAGAGAGATCCTTTTCAATCGGTACCTCTTTCAGTTTTCTCACAGGCAGAATCTGCATGGCACCATTACGTTACTTTGAATGGACCAGGAAGGCATATTCAGTACTGCCCTTTCATTCCATGCAGATGAAGAGTGCAGTGTCCTTAACTTGCTAGCACAATTTCTGTTATAATGCTTTATTTGGGAAAGTGGTGATGACCTCATTTACCACTACTGGTGCTGCTCAAGGCAGCTTACCAGTTCCATTGGCAGTGTTCCTGGAATATGAACCAAAGTTTCATATGAATTCAAAGATTCCCCACACACCCCGCTGTCAAAATCAAAGGCAGTCCTCAGTTCTGTGGCAAGGAGGCAATGTCCAAGCTGCACGCCTTCACACGAAGTATAGCATTATCAGAAATGCAAAGAGAGGAGGTGCTACACTTGTGGTGCTTCCTCCTCTGCCATGTGGAAGTTGCCTAACTTTTTCTGTGCTGTTCTCTAGGAACACAACAACACTGTAGAAACACTGTGCTTCTCTTTCTCTATATGTTTCTTTCCTTGCCATTTTTTCTTTGACAGGTCTTGTCTCCACTTAACCCTCGAGGGAGGCCTTGTTGGTTGAGGAAGGTGACCACTGCTCCCTTGTCTCCATCTTTGTGATGCCTTCTCTTGCCCCTCTGCCAGCATGATCACTGCCAGCATGATCACTTTTGCCTCCTCTCCAGAAAATGAAGATGGGGAGGACATCTTTTCCCACAACATCGCTATCAAGCTGCCTTTACCCAGAAGTGGAGACTGTATCCTCAGCCTCAGCTTTCCTTTGACCAGCTTAGATTCCCATTCTCTGAATCTTCCTCTTCCACAGATTTCTCTTAGACAAGAATATCCACCGATCCATCTGTTCCCTAAATAACTCTGGTGTTCCTAACTCCCTTTTAAGAACGGTGTTTCTGCTTTGAATGCTTTAGGAAACAATTCTGAAGCAAAGTTTTCCAAAGATCCATTTCTTGATCTAGGCCTTCCTTCTGTGAATACCCATTCTTCTATTCCCCCTAGTCATCCACAATTTTCATACTGTTTTTAATTACTTTAAGCTATCCTTTAAATTCATATAGAAATCTCTATTAAATGATAAAGCAACATTTTACATAAACTGTCACTGCCAGCCAAATCCTCACTAGGAAACTGCAGCAACCTGCTGAAGTCTCATTCAGAAACTACGCAGATCAGACGACAAAACCTTTGTTTCTGTTTACCCACCAATGGTCTGCAAGTGAAACCCTGAAGTACGTTGAGAGAATGGCTCAAAGGGCTTTTAATGTCCTCTCGCAAATCAACCTGCCTGTGCCTTAAGATCTGCAGGGCAGGCCCTCCTTCAGTAGTTAAAGGGGTGGGGATTCAGAGTAGGGCCTTCTCAGTGGTAGCCCCCAGTATATGGAATAGTCTCCCTCTGAAGGTGCACCAGGCACTTCCTCAGGAAATCAGTGAAAACACACCTATTTAGCCTTTGCTGAGGAAACAGCATCCATTCCTCTCTTTCACCCCTCCTTCATTATTGATTTTCCCCCCTCCTTCATTAAGCCTGTTCTCCTGGTGATTCCAGATACACTTTCTTTCCTACTGTGCCTTGCAGTCACCACATGCATTGTCTTGTTACATTTGATCATCCTCATGCATTTACATTGCATTCCAAGCTACTTTGCCATGCGTGTTAACACCAAAGTGGAATTCCATCCTTTCTAGACCAGTAGCACCCCAGAGGAAGCTCCTGCAATAATGGCTTGAATAAATGGCATTCTGCTTTATTAGAAGTGTTATTCTTTTCCTCTGGCTGATAAGTGGCCAGGCAGCCAGGCAGGCAAGCAGCTAGGAATGCTTTGTGCTCAAGACCTTGTCTGCGAACTTTGCTTTGCTGAAATGCTTCCTAAGAGTCTGGCTGGTTCCCTCTCATAGGCTGTGTGCCCAGCTACAACTAAGCTTTAATTCATCTTTGATCCACCTTCAAAATGAGAGAATGCATCAGCAAAAGTGGCATTTTCTTTCTGCATGATCTAACCCAAAGATAAGGTAAGATGCTCTGGAAGGAACACAGCTTGTCCTTTGCTAATGCATTATCTTACTCTGAAGGTGGATTAAAACTTGGGTACAGTTGTACCGTAGGTTTCTAGTGTCTTGCAGGGGAAGAAAATGGAATAGCACCAATGAGCATTGCAAGTTAGACTACTATCCTAAAAAGAGCAGTAGACAGACATGGCTGTAGAAGGCAAATCTACTTTTTAATAACTTGGAAATTTCATTATCTCAGCCTTCATCAAACAGTTGCTTTGGGATTGAATTTTCAGCTGCCCAAGCCAACATACCCTTATTGTTTGTAGCCAATGTCAACTGCAGTATTATTATTTCATCATCTCACAGTCTATAGATGTGTAAGAACCTACACATCTAAGAGGAGTCCTGCTGGATCAGGCCACAAGCCCATCTAGCCCAGCATTTTGTCTCATACAGTGGTCCACCAATTGCTTCTAACTGGACATTCTCAATCAGAAGAAAAAGGCAGATAAACGTTAGAAATATATTAATCCTTAACAATGTAATATTATTTTATATCATTCCTCTTCGCCCACCTTCCTTCCTTCCTTCCTTCCTTCCTTCCTTCCTTCCTTCCTTCCTTCCTTCCTTCCCTGGATCTTGCACGTTCCACAGATTTTTGCCTGCTAGTCATGGACAATCGGCCATATCTTTTTGACTCCATCATCATCATCATCATCATCATCATCATCATCATCATCATCTCTCTTCTGCAGAGGAATCCGGATTAAAGCGGCAGTGCTCAACCGGATGAAAGAGGCAACTGCAGTACACAAATTAACTACTAGGTGTCGCCCTAGGCTTGAGTTTCTGCCCGCATTGTTGAAAAGGAGAAGCCATATGGAGAGAAAGATGGGATGGAGATGAAAGGTGAGAGCGGCCCAGAAAGAGCTTTTATAGCCATTTCCTGCTTTGAAGTATCAACTTCGGGAAGCCTTTTCCTCTGGTTGCGTTTAACAAGTTGTCACCATTCAGCACCATCAGATACCTATAATGCATAATCACACATGCAAGGCAGCTGCACAACGCCACGGTTTAGTTTCTCTTCCCTCTTCTCATTTTCTTTTGAAGACAAGTGCTGATATAGGTATACATACATGCTGATTGTAAGGAGGTTTTGGATAATGTGCCCTGGAAAACTCCTGGCATGATTTAGCATTATGGTTTTCTAAACTTTTCTGGGAGCAGAGATGACAGCCAAATGAAATTTAATCTGGAGATCAAGAAGGCATGAAATATAGGTTTAAAGGTTTGGAGTGGACTTTTTCTTTTTTTTCAATCCTTTGGGAATGGAAGCATAGAGATCTTCATTAAATATTTGGACTATTGCATCCCGAACCCAAATGGTGCTGGGTAAGATCTGTCATGTGAATTGCTCATTTCTTTGTTTCGAGTTCCACAACATTTGGAGAATCAGGACCTTGCCTTCCCTGTTAGGTAAAGCATTTCCTGGAATTGGATCTTCCCAAGTAAAAAAACTGCCCTTCGCAATACAAATTCTAGAAGATACAAGGCATTAAATAAATATAACAATAAGCATTCATGGTTTATTTAGTTTGGGGCTAATTATTTGATGAAAAAATAATAGCTTCAGTGGTGTTTCAGTGATATCTTAAGAGTCTTTTTTTTTTGCTTATAAACTGCTTTTAATTTTTTGCTTCCTTATGTCTCCTTGGTTTGTTTTTTAAAGGCCAAAACAAACAATTCAAATGCAAACATTGTCAAGCATAAGCATAAACATAAACAAACTAGAGGGCTTACCTAGATGTCTGGTAAATGCTAACATCCTTCACCATCTCGCTGGGGTTGGGCACTGGTCTTCCCACAGAAAGAATGCTTTTTTAAAAGTTTGGGAGTTTCCAGACTTTCTTCAAAGTTTTGCTGCTGCTGCTGCTGCTGCTCTTCTCTGGTCTGATCCAGACTGCATAGCACCACATCATTCATTCGGGAACCTGTGCTTCTGTGCAAAAAAGAAAAGAAAAGGAAGCAGTCAGGTTCCAGACTGAAGAATCTGGTGTTGAGCTAGTCCAAGCTATGGAATTCTGATTGCTTCTTTTGCTTGAAGAAACATCAGCATTTCCCATGATATCTGGGAGCACCCTGAATTGGAATGCATTTAATTCTGCATCCAGATGTTGCATTCTTATTCCACTATACTTGGATATTCTGAAATAAAGTATGGATATTCTGGATTATTAATGTTTTATCCTGAAATATCCTAATATAGCAGAATAAATGAGGTCTGGATGCAACCTAACTTTGCAAAGGTTTGGGCTGGTAAGAAATGGGGAGGAACTATGGATGACCAGCCAGAGAGAACAGACTGCATTCTGTTTCTCCTCAGTGTTCCTGGTGGTTAAGACTGGATTCACAAACCGGGGTAAGAAGTGACTAAAAAGAACCTTCATCTGCCTCCAAGCAGTGGTTGGATATTCTACTAGGAGGTGATAATGTGGGAAATCCTCCCTCCACAATTACCGTCTCCTAGCTAGCTAGTGCCACAGCTGGCACTTTCTTTGCGTTTTTACAGGCATGCACATCTGGGCATCTGGGCTTCCCAAATGCCCAGATGTGCATGTCAGCGCTTCTGAGCAAGTGTGGATACCTGCTCAGGCATCTGCACATACACGGTGGATGTAGCTATGATGGGGAGGGTTTGCTTCAGACTTTTGTAGCTGCTTCATTTTTTTTTAAAACCATGTAGAAATCAGACACGCACTGGGGTGTTGTGTGCCTCCTGTCAGCTGCTGTGAGGGCTGCGAGGTCACTGTTTTGCATTGCATATGAACCAGTCGCAAATGGGGAAGTACGTCTGGGGCTTGCAAGCAGATTTCCCAATCTTTGCCAGGCCGAAACGATTGTTTTCACAAAGACTCCCCAAACAATGCACAATAGAGTATAATGTGGCCACGTGCTGTCGGTTGATATTGCGGGGGTTTGGCATGGCAACCACAAAGGGTGTCTCGGTGCCTAGTTTGAGGTTGTTGAGGTGGAATCACAGCCTGGCCATACCACTGAGGTCAGTGCAGTGGGCCCGTTGATTTTGCAGGTAGGGAAACACGTGTGGAATCCAAGGTGAAAGCAGGGCTGTTCTATATGGGCTTCCTGGAAGGCAGGAGCCTTAGAGTGCTATCCTCCGAGGAAGCAAATATGCCCCCCTTTTCTCTGTCTTTTATCTCTAGTCCTAAGGTGGGTGGAACTTGATTTGATTCTTGCATTGATGTGCCTTCTACCCTGGCAGGCAGGCAGGCAGGCAGGCAGGCAGGCAGGCAGGCAGGCGGGCAGCCTAAGGCGTATGGCTCAGCCAGTGGATGCTTCCTTCTGCTAGGCTGAAGTGAGCTGTCTCAGTCAGGTGCAGCGCTGCGTGCTCAGCCTCACGTACAGAGATGCTGTCTCTCCTCCAGCTGTATGGTTTCCTGCCAGCTCATTCACAGAAGAAGGGGTTGTTTCTTTTTTCTTTTTTACCCTTGGCAGAGATGCTAAGACAGTGAGTTCCACCGAGATTAACAAACAGGCCTAACTGGCCCCTGCAAGGGAGGCCACTTGTACTCCTTTTGCAGGCACACCAATAGGTTCGATGCAGGTGTGATTCTACCATCAGTCCTCCTTGCGGGTGGCTTGTTTTGTGGAGGGGGAAACTGAGGCAGAGCAGTGCTCAGTGGCTTGCCCAAGAGGTGAATCACTGAGGTGCCAGTACCAGGATTATTACCTTCCTCCTCCTTCCTATAAGTCTGAATAGCATCAGTCTGAAGGGGAACGGCAGAGACCTTGGACGGTTCATGTAGGGAGGATTAATGTGATGACACCCCGAGGCTTTGGGGATTATTCACTGTTAGAAGAAAGAGATAGCACCTGAATTTATAGCTGCCTGTCTTCCTGAAGGAATCGGTTGAGTCCCTGTGCAAAAGGATTTTGGCAACCAAGGGAAAGTCTGAAATGTTTATTATTTTGTGCAGGTTGCTTAGGAGGAAGAGGAGTGGTTAATATCAGGAACAGAGGGAAGCTGACTTCTAACACGTCGGCATTTCTGTCTTTTACTAGCTGGCAGTGGACCTCTTGAGATTCACTTTGGGAGCCTCTCCCAGGGGAATACCAAGGCTGAAACCTGGGGCTGTTTTTACATGAAGTGCCTGACCTCTAAGCCTTGGCCCACCTTGGCTAGAAGCATTCAAATAAAATATGACGGCCCTTTCCCAAGGAGACAGACACTGTGCTTGGCAGCGTAGATCTGGTACCGAGCAAGCAGCATGGTGGTCTGTAACTTAAAGCTCCTGTTGTTCTCTAGATAGCAGGTGATGCCCAACCCATCAGTGGCCTAGCGAACCAGGACAGGAGCATCTCCCAGATACTGCTGGATTGCATCTGCCACTGTCCTTAAAGTGTTAGTGGAGGTTGTATCCAGAAGCATCTGATGCTGAGCCTGCCAATATGGTATTTACCTTCACATGCTTCCCTGGGTAGATCAGCTTAACTTGAGCAATAGTCCACTGTTTGACTCGGTGAGTGTCCTTGGGCTAGCCACCCCCACCCCCCGTACATTATTCTACCATCTATCATTAAAGAAGAAACAAAACCCAGTGACCTAAATCTGGTGACGAATGAGATAAAGGAATGTTGCCATTTATCTTGACCTTCGGAGGTAGTGAGGCCTATATAAATTAAAAAGGAAATGCGTTTGCACAGGCTCAAATGTTGTTTTATTCAGAGTCAGAGCACACCCATAACTATGCTTTAAAGCAGCCACTGCTGTCCTCTTAGGGTGACTAGACGGAAAGCAGGACAGGGCTCCAGTTTCCTTAACAGCTGCACAGAAGAGGGAATTCCAGCAGATGTAGCTCACTCTCTTACATCTCCGCGTCTTCCAGATGTTAAGGAAAACAATTCCCATCGGGGGCTGGCAAGAACCGTGGTCCAAAATATTTGGCGAAAGTCAGGTTGGCGAAGGCTGGCTGCACTGAGCAGTTGGGGAGATGCTTCAGTTTCTCATCGGCCCCCAGTGGTGGGAATTAACTCGGAGCGCAAAGGAGCATTTCAGGTTTAGCCTCAGTCTAATGCAAATAATAATTCCGATTCGTGAATGCTTCTCTGCATGAGGAATCCACAGTGCATAGCCCGATGCCACTGTTTACTGTGAATAATTGGGAGTCTGAACACAGCAGAGAAGAAGACTGTGGAAATGCAAGGAAGCATGAAAAGTCTGAAGGGAAAGGGAAGCAGACTTAGATAATGAAGGCTTAGACTCCATTCATCCATGGGGAACGGGGTAAACAGAAGCTTGCTTCCACTATGTATGGTTCCCCACTCCTATATGAAGCCAGCTGCATGACCTTGGGCTGGTCACAGGTCTCTTTCTGAGCTCTCACAGCCCCACTTACCTCACAGGGTGTCTGTTGTGAGGAGGAGAAGAACAGAAGGTTTGTCGGCCACTTTGAGTCCCCTTAAGGGTAAGAAAAGCAGGGTAGAAAAGCCAACTCTTCTCCTTTTCCTTCTATACGCAGTGCTCACCTTGGCTACATTCACACCTAGGTTTTAATCCAGGTTCAGTCCACCTTTATAGTGGAAGAACACAATAGCAAAGTAACCAGTCATTTTCTTTCCACATGTTTTAACCCAAAGGTAGATTTTCTGAGTTAGATAATGTCGGAAGAAATCAGCTTGTTACTTTGCTAACATGTTCTCTCACTCTGGAAGTGGACTGAAGCTGGATTAAAACTTAGTTGTGAACATAGCCCTTCCTGGGGGACTGAGAATAGCTTTGAAGGCACTTTTACAGATTTGATTGCAGTGGGGTACATCTTTCTGAGGGTGGACTTGCTCGCATCGTGAGCATGGCGGAGAAGCAGGGGAACATGAGCATTATGAATATTAATTGGACAAAATGGGGGCTCATCTTGAATATCGGGCTTCAAGGAACAACAAGAGCAACCTGATAAATCAAGGGTTTGTGTTGAATTCCTAGTTTCTGTAGACCCCCCTCCAGAAAACTCAGGTTTGAGAATGGAAGAGTGGTTTTACTAGTTGCGTTTAAGAGTAGGCTTGTAGGGGGGCAATATTCATTATTGAAAAGCAAAGGGAAAAGTCTGGGAGGAGGAGGAGTTCTGAAAAGCTTGGAAATTACGTAGATATTCAGTTTCAATGCACAGCACAATAGTTTGGCAGATTTGAATGATTTCTGAAAAAAAAAAGGTTTGTTAGAAAACTCAGGCTGGTTGATCAAAGATGTGACGCATGTTGTTCTAAGTAGAGGTGCGCATGAATGCAACTTTTGGCATTTGATTTGATTCTAATAGAATATCCAAAGATTCTAATTGATTCAAATGTTTAAAATTCCTATGTATTCACATTCGATTCTAAATCAAATACATTTGTCTCTATTCGTATTAATATTTGATTTGTATCTGAAGATAAGAATGTCGACAACATTTGTGTGTGTCTATACGCATCCATGTTTATCCGTACACATCCCGTTTTTGTCTTATATGCATCCTGTTTTCGTCTCGTACGTATCTGTACAAATGTGTGTGGATACAAATAAGATGTGTACAGATATGTATGTGATGTGTATGTATCTGTACACATACCAGTCTCTGAATAATTTGTATAAATGATTGGAAAGTTTCAAAATGCGTTCTAATGTTTAAATTTGAATGTATAGACATTCTATTTGAGTTTGAATGTCTGAATTTGAACAAGTTCAGTTGAATTTTGAATGTTTCGGACATTCATGAGCATCCCTAGTTCTAAGGGAAAACTGATAGGAAGTCCAACCAGTCCTCTCTTAGCTGTGCTTATCAGGGGGCATGGGCAAGGGAAAAGGAAGCAAAAAAATGGAGGGAAATAGCAACAACCATAGGAAGGCAGTGGAATCCTCTCTCCAGTGTGTTTGTGGACGTGGTCTTCAAGGGCGCCTTTGAAAAAGGGTAGCTTATTGGTAAAAGATGCCACACTGGGGCACACATGGTCGAGGCAGGTGAATGAAAGGGCAATGAGCCCTTGAAATGATCAAGGGCGGGAAACTGCAAAAAAGATTTAGGAGCACACAAAAAGAAAGGAAGTTGTTTGAAGGCAGAGGAAATGTGTAGGCAAGCATGTAGAGTCACGTTTAGCCATGGTTTAGAGTTAGTGTCATCCTCAGCTTGGGACTGCCAGATGAGACTCCTTTCAAGGCCCTGAACATCCAAGCACACCTCTGTGCCACCACTTAATTAGGGTGTACGTGTGCCCTGGTATGCGCTTTGTGCCTGCCTATATGTATCACTCATTAAGGGTTTGTCTATGTGTACTACAATGTTGCACCAAGAGGAAGAACTGGCAGATAGAGAGAACAAAGGATGTTTCATAGGACCTTTCAAAACTGACATATCATACAGATTTATCTATTCTTTAGACACCCACAGCTTTTGATCTGAAAGTACTGTTTTCAATGGGGTTTTGCAAAGCAGCATGTACCTTGGCTATGTGAATCAGATACCTGTAATGTCCAGGAGCTGAGGAGTAGGCTGGGTGCCCTAGATCAGTGATTCTCAAAGCTGGGGCTCTACACATTGCTACATTACAACTCCCATCTTTCCTTGGCCACAGAGACTGGGGCAACCTCTCGAGGCTCAAGTGTGAGAACCACTGTATGATTTTGCAGCATTTGACAGCTAATTCAAGAGGGCAGAACTGAGATGCAGCAGAGGCTTCATTTGCAGCTCTTCTGCTACCACTGTTTTACCAGCTGGTCTCCCTTTTTCAGTGAATATGTCAGATAACTGAAAGGTTACAAGATCCCAAATTTCTCTTTATTTCGTCTGCTAAACTGAATGTGAAAAACCATTTCTGTATCTCTTTATCAGTTTGGTCTGTTGGTTAGGGAGCCGGAGTCTGATTCCACCCTCCTCCATGAAGCCAGCTGGGTGACCTTGGGCTAGTCACAGCTCTCTTCTCAGCTCTCACAGCCCCACCTACCTCACAGGGTGTCTGTTGTGAGGAGAAGAATAGAAAGTTTGTTAGCTGCTTTGAATCCCTTTAAATGGGCAAGAAAAGCAGGGTAGAAAAGCCAACTCTTCTTCTTCTTCTTGGGGGTTGGGTGGGGCCTTGTAGGAGCCCTGTATTTACCACTGCACAGTATAGGAGGTGGTCCCTATACTGCAAACATAAGACAGTAGTGATATGAGAGCAGAGCCCTCCAGAGCAGAGGTGCTCAACTGCAGAACCCAAGATTTCCCTGAATTAAAATTCAGCATTTAAAGTGGTGACCAGATTGAAGTATATAAAATCATGCACGGTGTGGGAAAAGTGGATAAGAAAAATTTGTTTATCACACAACACTAGAATCAGGGGTTACTTTATGAAGCTGATGGGTAGGACAGTCAGGACTGACAAGGGAAAGTATTTAAGTACTTAAGTATTTAAGAAAAGATCAGATAACTTCATGGAGGATAGGTGCATCAATGGCTGCTAGAATGGAAGCCTAGGTACTAGGGATATGTATGGATATTTGAAAATTTGAAAATCCAATTCGAATTTGACAAATATTGACATTTGAATTCGAATGTGATTTCCGAAAATCTGAATGTAAACATTCAAATGAATTTTGGATCTTTGAAAATCCGATACGGATTTTCAAATAATTCAACTGAATAGAACATCTAAAGGAACACCTTCTTCCACGTGGGCAGTCTGCCCAATCAGAAGCCGCGCCATGTGCATGTGGTACTTATTCCCGGCTGCCCCGGTGGGGAGTGGGCGTGCCTGGGTACCTGTGCAGGGCTTAGCCACCTCGATTGAGGCAGCTCGACCCTGCAGAGGCTCGCGATCTGCCACACTGGGCTGGGGGATGTGGGACCCCAATAAACTGGACCCACAGGGATCTGGTCTACCAAAGAGTCCCACATCCCCCGGCCCATAGACAGCCACAGATTGGTCTCCCTCCACTCTGGAAAGGGGTGTGGGGAGCCAATCCGGGTGTCTCCCTGACTCCTGCAGTCCCATCCGGGAGCGAGCCACCTCCCCCCCCCCCCGCATGAGGCCTTCACTCACCTTGCCGGGCCAGGGTTGCCATCGCACAGGCGCGTGCGCCCTCTCGGTAGACTGGGCCCTGTGCCTACCAGACTCAGCGCACCTGTGCAATGGCAACCCCGGCCGGGCAAGGTAAGTGATTTGCGCGGCCCCCCATCACCTGTTCGGCCGATTTTTGGCCAATGGTTGTGGGGCCGTGTGCCCGCAGCTGTCAGGGAGGGAAGCGTGTGTGAATGCTTCCCTCCCTGGATGGCCGGGGCCGCTTGGAATGCACGAAGATGGATGTAGAGCAGTTTTAACTGCTCTACATCTTGGACGTGCGGAGAACACGCCAGGACGGGCTGGGATAGATCCACCGCCCCAGCAGTGCATATGCTGCTTCCTTGTGTGTTCTCTGCGCTTTCAAAAAGCCCTCGTGCGAAGACGCCTCAGGTGAAGGTCTTGCCTTCCTCTTCTGCTTGAGATTGCTCAGAAGCAAATTGGTGGAGAACCTTGAGAGACTGCTGGGCTAGATGGGCTGTGGCCTGATCCTGCAGCAGGGCTCCTTTTACATTCACATCAGTCACGTTGGCAGGGAGGGCCGATGGGCCTTGTAGTTCAGGACTATCCAGAGTTGGGCTATGGTTGGGCTCCCGATGCCCCACAGCCTTAGCTGCTTTCACCAAGTATCATCAAAACTGTAATCCAAAGGACCTGTAACAGTGCAAAACCGGTTTCCATCCCTCTCATTCGGCTGAGTTTATCGCAATGTGCCTTGAGAACCTCTGCATATAGGGTGGTGGAACAGAAATACAAACAAATAAATCAATGAATTCAGAAGAGATCCAGATCGCGGATTCCCTTTTGAAAGGAGATCCAGATTCCAGATCACCTTCCAAGGCCTCCTTCACCCTCCTGTTCCTCCTGGCGTTTCCTTGGGAAGCAGCAACAGGGTCGCTTTTTGCAAGCCCCTCTGGGCCTCCTCCGACCTCTGCTGCCTGCCAGGGACCAGGCTGCGCCTCCCCGGATCCGGGAAGGCCTCGGGAAGCGGCAACTTCGCCTTCCCTAAACTAGGTGGCACTGGCCGCCCAGCTTTTATGAATGAAGCGGCGGCGGCGGCGAGAGGCAGCTCGGCGGCCCCCTCCTCCTGCCCATCGCGAGTGGGGGGGGGGGGTAGGCGGCCCCTCCCCCTGGAATTAGCATAAGGGCGGAGGAGGTTTACATGTCATTCTGCACGTTGCCTCTCAGCGATCCGGGCGCTCAGCCGGCCTTGGCGGCGGCCCAGCGAGTCAGCTGCTTCCGAGTGGCGAAGGAGGCTGGGCGGGCACGGAGCCGGAGCCGCCGGTTTTAAGGTGTCCCTGCCTGCCTGCCTGCCTGCCTGCGCCTCGGCAGCCCGACAAAGGAGGGACGGGGCGCGATGAGGAGCAAATGGCGGCGCTGGGGCAGGAGAGGCAGTGCGGTTCAGTGGTTAGAGACGCTAAAGAGGCGATTGACAATGTTAAATACTCCCCTCCCCCCCTCACTTACGCTTCCCAGTTAACTTCTCCCTCCCACTTTAATCTGGCACGAGGGCGCTTCCTTCCTCCCTTGCGTTTTGGATTCGTGATTATTTTGAAACGAAGGGTTGTTTCTGAGGGAAGCAGCAGCCATTTCTGCGCCCCAGACCTGTCACCGTCACTGAATCAACTCCGTCTCTTTCAAAGCTTTTTTCTTTTCTTTTTTTGCCTGATAAGCAGTTAAGGTGTCCTCCCCCGCTCAGGATTCTCGGCTTCGTGACAGCTATGACGGTTCAACAGGTGAAGCTTTTGCTGAGAGGCAGAGAAACGGTGATTTTTGACGGTTGCCTTTTTCACTGCCTCCTGAAGAGCCGTCAGAAAGGGGGCGCAAGGCTGAACTGCCATAGAGACACGGGGGGGGGGGTTCCACTATCACTAGCAGTACCCATTAAGTACCCATTAATCAGATTAATGGGTTACTTCTAGTGACCGTGGAAAAAAACCCCAGGTGGACTCAAGCCCTTTGCTTCTCGCAGCACTGGTGTGCTTTATAGAGTAGGATGCATTATTTGGATGTGAAGAAAAAGAAGAGTTGGCTTTCTACCCGCTTTTCTCACCCATTTAAGGGGACTCAAAAGCGGCTGACAAAGCTTTCTATTCTTCTGCTATCCCTGTGAAAGAGAGCTGTGAGTAGCCCAAGGTCACCCGGCTGGCTTTGCGGAGGAGGGTGGAATCCAGATAAGAGTCCGGCTCCTTACCAATACACTAAATTGGCTCATGGTTTATAAATGACTTTATAAATGTCTTTGTGTCCTGAAAAAGATTATTCTTCTGTAAGATGCCTTAGTTTGGGTCCACAAGCAAGCCTCTGTGAGCATTCACACAGGCACACAGTTTTCAAGATGACTTAACACTGACTACCATCTTTAGGATACCTGTCATATTGGACTCATTGTGAAAAGATACCCTTTAACCGCCTTTAAAACATGTGTATTTGTCTGTGGTGATGATGGTTATTATGAGGGAAGAAATCTAATAGGTTGTGTTAACTTTGTACTAAAGGAAATTCGATAACTGATCTAGAAAAGAAAGAAGTATGACAAATAGTACATGGGAACTACTAAAGGAAGAGAATAATGAAGTCAGACGATTGCTTTTCTAATGGCAAAGACAGAAGATCCTATCACATGCCCCACCAGGCCAAGCTTCTGAAGATAAAAGGACACACAGAAAGTCCAAGTCCCTTCACCGCTTTCTGATAACACCATTCCCTAATTTGAAGATTAGTTAATTTAGAAGAATGTTAGATGCATCATGCATTGCTAATATGACCGTGTGCTCAGGTGGAACATCTGGGGTTTCATCTAAAGTTAAGATCATTTAGTTTAGCTAGCTATCTGCCAGGGTGGGCATCATTTAGTTTTTTGTAGCTCTAGCAGAAAACGTCTATTATATCAAAATATCCAGTGTTTTGTGTGTATACTTAGTAGAATAATACCTTGAATATGGGCTTGTTCACACTTATCACAATACCATATTAGGCTGATAGGGATCCAGCACAGTGGCAGCCATTCACATTTACAGGTGCAAAACTAGACCCATACTTGGTCAGCAGCCCTTGTAAGTGCCTGGATTGTGAAGGCAACATCTGAAGAGGATGGACATTGCCATGGCTGTCTGGCCGCAGCCCACAACTGTGCAGCTGCACTGACTTGCCACACACACTTGCCACACCGCTTCTGGAAACCACCTCCCCAGAAGCAACCCAAACACTTCTGGGCAGCTGGAACACTGTGGGGAGGGGTTGTCCACTCCGAGGTGGCATGCAAATACTCCTGTCCAGCTGGAGGAGAGAACTGCTCTATCAGGTTGGGTGTGAACAAGTCCAAGATCCTGCTCTACACAAAAGAGTCATGCAGAAAGGCAGTTTCTCCTGCTATGCAGATCTTACTCATTTACTATCATTGGTGTAATCTCTCATTTCACTTTCTGGTGTGTGAGTCATGTTGTTTCTATTATATTCTGATCATAAAGGCTCTTATAAGATCTCTTTTGTCTGTGCGGCTGTATCTTTAGAATTCTATTTTTTGATATATATTTTTACAGTCTCTGGAGGGCTGAAGCACTCTAAAGGAAACAATAATTGATTAGTGGCCAGAACATTGCAACTTGGTTGTCAGGCCAGGAAGCTGGGTCAAAAGAGAAGCCAGTTATAAATAGGGTGTGAAAGTGTGAGACCGGCACTTCTTGAAACTGTGCAGGTTTGGGACTGCTCACCACCTGGACGGAAGGAGAGGAATGGAAGAGATTTATTTGATCAATAATCACCTGGATGGTTGACTGTATTCCACCTTGGCTTCTGTGTTGACAGACAGGCTATAAATAAGCATCTAGGAAGGCACCCTTCAAAGTTTCCCTCAGCACAGCTGGATGCTTGCTTGGCAGGCCCTCCAGGGCAGTGTTGTTTAGAGAAGGAAATTACTGGGTGTCTGGGAGATGAGGCTGTCCTGGATCATTCCTAGGATTTAAAGGGATAAAGAGCCCTGATCATTGACTCAAAGTGGGGTATGTTCACTTCATTTACACTGGAGGATGCTTGTGGTATCACCTGTGCCTAAAATGGCATGTAGACAATTGCAACATTCCAGGAGAGTTTTCTGTTCACAGAATCGGAATAATCAGCTAAGCCAGAGGTGCTCAACTGTGGCATCTCCAAAGTATTCCTGAACTACAACTTCTATCATCCTGGCTGGATATCACCATGAATGATGGGAGTTGTAGTTCAAGGAGCATCCAGAAAGCCAGAGCTGAACACCTTTTTGCCCAGCTGATACTTTCTTTGACTATTAATAGTTTTGAAAACCTCGTTTCTACTGAAAATAATTTACCTATATTTTTAAAAGTGTAAAAGTGTCTTGTGCCCATGCTGTTATTGTTTCCTTTTTTCTTTCTACCAATAACTGATCCAGAGAAAGTTTCTGGCAGATGTGTGTGAGATCACAGCAAGGAGTCGGGAGGAAGGAAGCCAAGCATTTCTCATTCTCTTGCTTTCTATGCCTCGGCTCCAGTGGCTCTGGAAAACAAGTTCTCCACTTTGGCTTGCCACCCATTACAACTAAAATGGCCACTTATCACCTTTCCCAAGAAGCTGTAAATCTCCAGACACTGGTTTTCCACTAATTCAGTTCACCAGGCCTTGTAGGAGTAATAAAATTTGCACAGAAGACATCTGGCTGACTTGGCAGTTTTGAATTGGACATTTGGTTTTCGCTGTCAACTGGGTGGTCTATGGACAGAAAAGGTTCCTTGGAGTGCAGAGTTCCAGAAGCTGGTGGAGCCTGTTGCTTCATGGAACATTTTCTAGTTAATATATAGCAAGTTGGATCATCTAACCTGCACAGTGAGAAAGCTTTGGCTAAACATGTGACTTTTGCTCGCATGCCCCAGCTGAGTGCCTTTCTGAGGCTGAAAAGAGACAGATCTTCTGAAGTATATTGGTAGTGATTAGAAAACACATTTCCTTCATTTTGATCATCTTGTTTTTAGTGCAGTTAGGATTATGTGTGCTCAAGCTACTTCACTATTCTAGATGGCAAGCATAAATATTCTGCACGGCTTTTTTTTTTACGCACATCTCTTACTTGTCTGGGTATATAGCTGCTTGCTTCCTTAGTAGAGCGTATGGTGGTACTTTCTAATGTACTCCTGAAGAAGTGGAGGCATGCCTGAATGAGTTTGAACAACAAGCTCACTTAAAATGACTTCCATACTTTAGGTTTTAGTTACAAAAGATGACAGAAATGCTCTGAAAAGTGTAGGATGATTACCCTTTGTTAACAATACCATACATTACCTTTGTGCAAATTTCCTGCAGAATCAGTATTTCATAAATAGGTCTGGAAGTACAGTCGGACCCTTGTATTCTCTGGAGATACGTTCCAACTCCTACCGTGGTTACCTGAAACCGTGGATAATTACGAACAGGCCTTCCAGTTTGGGGGTTGTGCAAGCCCAGGACTGAAAGTGCTTTTCTGGCTTCCGGAAAGCCTATTTCAGCTTCCAAAGAGCGTTGGAAGAGGCCTTACCTTTCGGGATGGGCTCTAGTGGTATCGCACACCTATTCCAATGCTCTATGGAGGCTGAAATAGGCCTTCTGGAGCCTGAAATAGACCTTCCGGTTTTGGGTGCTTTTCCTTTATGGCACCCGTGGGGGGTGGGGGTGGGGCTGACCTGGTAACCATGGTTAACTGAAACCGTGGTTACTGAATCAGTGGATATGAGGATCCAACTGTATCCTTAGAATCTTTCTCTGACTTGGCCCTGGGAAGAAACAGTAGTATCTAAAGAAGTCACCTCTTTGTATTTAGGGACCAGCAGGTCATTCCCTTTCCAGCCTTTGCGTAACAGATACTGCAACAAAGTTGCACATTGCTTTATGAAAATCCACGCACACAAACTTTCCTAGAAGACAAGACCATTCTAGTTGGCAGTCACTCAAAAATGTTTCTTCATGGTGCAAAGACAGTATGTTCAAAGACGAAAACTGAACATTCCAGCACTGGAGTTAAGACAGCTATGGTGAGAGGCTAACTTGTGGGTATCACCCTGTGAAAGAAAATAGTTTATAGCCTTCCTTGAGCAGGAAGGATACTCTTTATTGTACTAACCATAGGGTTGTAGACAAATATATTTCTTTTCCAATCCTTAAAACATCATAAATAATTACATCCATTTTGCAGGTGAGACGATTGAGTGTGGAAGAGATTATCTAGCCCTTGGCTATTTGACAAATCTGTGATGCGTGAGATTTGAAGATTTCCTGATGACAAGGTGTTCAGCTTTCGATGCTGCTGTAAGAACACAGCCCTCTTTCTCTTGGAGTTAATGGCCTTAGCTGTTTATCTCCAGTCCTGCTCCTCTACTGCTTCTGTCTTGTGAATGCGCCACAAGGATTGTGCTACAAGAATTAGGAAGCAATCTTCATTCAGCAAGACTTTGTGGACATCCAAGGCCCTGTCCCCAAGCAATTTAAAGTCTGCTAAAAATCCTCTTTTGCCTCTGAGCACCCCCATGCCAGGGTTTTTTACGAGCTTCCAGCGCTACAAAACAAGGAAAACCCGCAACAAAAAAAGTGCCCTTTAAATAAGACTTTCAGCACTCTTTCTGGAAGTTGCGGGTCTTCCTCGCAACATTTACCTTGGGGACACTCCGTGGCAAAAGGGGCAGGGATTGCCGCCTACACACACAGCAATAACACAAGCAGCTTCCCTTTCTAAAGCTCAGAACTAAAGAGCCAGAATTGTGCAGAATTGCAACATTGTTGCAATCGCTATCAGGTGTGAAGAGGGTGGATTATTGCTACTGTATGGGGTGGATTTTGACAGCAATAACAGGGGAAAGTGGTGAGAGTGAATGAGCGATCGTGCGCTGTAGGGGGTGGATTTTGACAGCAATAACAGGGGAAAGTGGTGAGAGTGAATGAGTGATTGTGTGCTGTACAGGTAAAAACGTCTTGCGACCATCGTCACGCAGCTTCTGTAGCAAGAGCCCGAGGACGGGGAGGAGAGGGGGGGGAGATCTGGGAGATGAACAGAGAACAGATGGATATTTTTCTTTGGACTTGTCGGGGGTTTCTTCCTGGTGGCCGTGCCGAGCGCAGTCCCTCCCCATTCCTGCTGGCACCCTATCAACAAGAGCAGGGGTGGGAAGAAAAAGATGCGTGGAAAGAAAACACAGCTCCCATGGGGATGGAAGGTGTGTTAAAAACGCGCATTTTGCTAAGCCTCATGCGGATGCTTATTCCTGATTTGCATGGCACTTTTAAAGTCCGCTTGAATAGAGTGACAGTAGAGGGACAGTAGAGAAGCAAATAAGTCTTTTGGGGACGCAGCCAAAGTAAGATGTCAGAGAACTGGATTGTCACCCTCAGAAGCCTGTCCTATGAAACAGATTTAAAGGGATCTGAGCTCAGCTAAGCTCATATGTCTGTTGGACTGGGACTGAACCACACAGAAGATTGAGCCTTTTTATCCTTATTGTGGTCCCAAGAAACACCCCCCTCTCATCTGCTTTTATTATATTTATTGAACTTAGGTCGTGGTCATACCTCCATTTTAATCCTTCTTCAGGCTATCTTCAGGTCTGACTGCTCGCACCTTTTCCTTTCTATCCATTTTGTTTCTGGGCTTTCTACCCTTCATTATGACTTTCCTGAACAGAAAGTCCAGAAATAAAATGGATAGAAATGAAAAGCTGGAAGCAGTCAGATCTAAAGATGAACTGAAGAAGGTTTAAAGTGAAGGTGTGACCAGAGCCTTAGATACGGCCCTTCCAAAACCTTTCAAGGTGGCATACAATGTTAAAAAACAATGCTACAGAGATATTTAAAGTATACTTTAAAAGATAAGTTTTAAAAAAGGTTTCAAGTATATATTAAGGACAATTATATCACAGCCACAATTATATCACTGAGATGAAGACATTATTTAATGTCTGTAGAGAATTAGCACTGACTGAGTTTCTCTTCAGCCAATATCAATAATGTGGGGAGAGGATTTTCATCAGAACCACAGCGGGAGACAAAAATTTAAGCTATGATCCTGATCCTCCCTCCCAGCTCCTTGTCACCTGGACTTTCTATTTATGGTAAAAGAAGCATTGAATTAGGCATATAATTGCAACCACACATTTAGGCTGTGGTCACACTTAAGGTTTTCTTTCACTGTTAAATAACTCAGAAAATTCACCTTTGGGATAGATAGGGTGGAAAGAACATTACTGGTCACTTTGCTGATGTGTTCACACTTAGTTCACATAACACTTGCAGTGAGCTTTCACTGCTGTTAAGTGTAGGTAAACATGGTATATTGTGAATCTATATATTTAAATGTGTTATATATATATGCCTAGGTGCATCTTTCAGGCTGAGGGGGGGGGGAGGAAATGGGGCGCTTCTAGGGCCATCTGCTGGGACTCGAGAGCAGGAGAAGGTTTGTCCTTGTCTCTGCTTGAGATGCCCGTGAGCATTTGGTGGGCCACTGTGTGCGACGGGATGCTGGACTAGATGGGCTGTGACCTGATCCAGCAAGGCTTCTCTTATGTTCTTATGTTCTTATATATGTACACTTGATGCAGTGCTTACGACTGGAAGAAAAAAGGAAAAGACAAACCAAATTAAAAGTATTTATTTATTTATTTGCAAATTGTCTGTAGCCATTCAGTAATGAAACATTATCTGGGTAGCTAATACATATCAGAATCCCAGCTGACTAGATTTAAAGCCTTTGTTAAGTCAAAAAGAAAGACAAAGTTGTCACCCAGCACATGTGTTTTCAGCACATTAACATGGACTAAGCAAGGATTACAGCATAAAGCGGGGGGCAGAGGAGGTTCTGTCAGGTGGAATTGTTGCCCAGCTAAAGGATGCAAGGAGCCACCTTAAAAAAAAAGAAGTTGCAGTCGGCCACCCATAAGACCAAATGAAATACACTCGAAGCAAAATGTTTTATCAACCATATTCTATAGCCAAGGCAACCTTAACAAAGGACCATGTGCTCTCTCACTTCCCTTCAGACTTCTCTTTGCTGCAGCTGGGTCTGAAGATCCCGTCCTCTTTAAAAAAAAATAATTATGTCATTATTCTATCCCCCCTTTCCCATTCAGAGAAAGGCGAGGTGATGCCAATGCAAAAGAATGGGCATTTACACAGAACTGTGTCTCCAGAACAAGAAGTCTTTTTACATTGCATATGAACTTATACATGGCACCATTCAGCATATCCCTCTTGGTTTGGGCTCCATGCAGAGAATCAGGCATTCACAGTGCTGGGTCTTACGTCACTGACATTTCCACATTTCCATACTTAGCCGTCCCTGAGTTTTGCTAAAAAGAAACTGCCATGAAAAGCATAGTCTGATCTGCTGCTTGCAAAGAAAAGTCAAATTCTGCACTGTTTAAAATTTGGATCTTCTTCACTATTGTCATGTGTTCTGCAGAAATTTGTGTTCTGCTCACTTTTCGGAACACTCTGATCAGATTTCCTTTCCTTTCAGCTGTGTTAGTGTACTGAAAATTTATATCCCACCCTATCACCAAGGTCTTGGCTTGTCACAGCTTGTCTCTCTTTGAATAAAAGGAAAATAAACTGACAACGTTCTTTATTTAGTTGGGCAGGGGCAGCTGGCCCATAAAAGCAGAGTGGGTAGTGTCCCACCACACCTAATAGCTAAGATCCTAAGTCCATTCTTCTTTTCTCCTTCACATGTTTCAGTTCAGGATTAGCAATGTGTTCGTAGTCCTCAATGCTCAATGGAATCAGTTTTCATGCGGCATGTATAGAATTGCAGCGTTATAGTTTCTCTCTTACACATAGTGTTACCTTTTCTGACTCTAGTATGATTTTTTTAGCTGCCATGCTTTTTGCCTGACCAACAGTGAGAAAGTGGGAGGACAGGTGTATCAGTGGCCATTAGAATGGATGCCATGGCCTATGTACTGCCTCAGGTTTGAAGAAAGGTAGGATGCTTTTGGTGGGAATTGAAAGCAGGTGAGGGCTTCACCCTTGTATTCTGCTTGAGAATGCCTGAAAGCAAATTGCAGACAAGATGCTGGAAGATGTGGCCTGTGGCTTGATACTAGTCCCTTGATTGTGCCAGGTATGGGTATTCTTTGGGATACATACCGCTCTGGTGGTGTAAATAGCTTTAGAAGTCCATACTGCATCTTATATGTTGCTCCTGCTTAGCACTTTCTAAAAAAGTTTTTGCACTTATCTCTGTTAATCCGGATTTAGAACGTCCAGATCTTTGAGATGCCATCCTTTTTGGAATCCGGTCCTTGCAATGAAGACCCCTTAGGAACCTTATAGGTATGCAATTGGTATGGATCAGCTATGTACCTTCTGCACATACAATCCTTTAAGGACCCCATTAGGACCCCATTCTGAATGTGTTGTACCCATGAACGCTGGTGAAGTCCAGATTTAATGGGGAATCTGGATTAATGCTAGATCCCTTTAAGGGTGTCTTCAATCTGGAGCCTCAAGATGGGTGCTATGGCATTCACATGGCAGCCCTGTTTCCATCAGGTGCTATATGGCCTGTGCAGACATAAGAGGCCCTCACCATGATGTGGAACTTCAAGGACCAGATTCCATGAGGACTGGATATCAAAGATCCAGATCTTTTAAATTCAGATTAAGGGAGGTATGTGCAAAAAGGCCCATGGGGAGGACCCTGTACATCCGCGCAGAGGACACTATTAAAGGGGTCTAGCATTAATCTGGATTTAAGTGCTGAAAGACCCCATTAAATCCAAATTTCACCGGTGCTTGTGGGTAGAGCACATTCAGAATGGGGTATTAATGGGGTCCTTAAAGGGTCTTGTGTGAGGACAGGATGTAAGAGATTTGTAACAGTCGGGTTCCTAATGGGGTCTTTTTTGCTAGTGCAAAAAGCCACAGGCTATATTGAAACACAACTTACTTATTCTGGAATATCCAAATACATTAGAATAAGAAAACAACATCTGTCTGAAGCTCTTGTGTTGCTCCTTGTATAGTCTGATTACAGCGGAAAACTCTTAAAAACAAACTAAGCAGACCCTGTAGTATCTGTTCAGGTGAACTGATTTTGCTCTAAGGGATAGGACTAAAACCAAGGAACTATTTAACAATAGAAAATCTTGCAACCGGAAATGGTAGGCTGTGAGGCTTTGCAAAATAAGATTTCTGTTTGCAAATTCAATCAAATATTTCAAATTTACAGCTACTGTATTTTCTGGCGTATAAGACTACTTTTTAACCCAGGAAAATCTTCTCAAAAGTCAGGGGTCGTCTTATACACCGGGTGTTGTCTTCTTATACGGCGAGTATATCCCAAACTCTATATTTTAACTGGAAAGTTGGGGGTCGTCTTATATGCCCAGTCGTCTTATACGCCGGAAAATACGGTATTTGCATCCAATTGAAAATCCAATGTGAATTTAGTCTCTTCGTTGTGAAAATGAACAATTCAATTGAATATTTGTATTTTGCAGTGTTTTGGGTCATGAAAAAGGACTTTTTCAACGGGAAAAAGGCATGAAAAAGTTTACAAAAATGTTCAAACACTTATGTGAAAATCTGGGTTTTCAATGTAATAATTTGACAGTGAAATAAATTTTCAGATTTTTGCTTCAATAGCTAAACAAATGTATCCCCACCCAACACGTCCCTAGAAGGCAGCGCTTTTGTGGGAGTACTGCAGCAAAAACTGCCCCTCAGAATGGTCTTTCAGCTGTTTCTGAACTGCATCTTTCATGAACCCCAATCAAAGGCAAGGAATGATAGGATCTGTAGTTCTAGGAGGCTATAGTTTGATCATCAGTTTAATGAGAAGATGTGCATGTGTTTGTTAGGTTGCTAGAACTGCCAAGTGCACTGAAGATTTTCCACTGAGCAGGGAGGCTGAACTAGATTACCTTCAGGTTTCTTTCTAACTAGTGTCAGTCACTGAAGAAAGCAGAGGCAATAGTATATCTGCTCTGACAATTAATAGATGAGGGGGGAACTGAAGACTTACGGTCTGCTACTGTTCTGTTCCATGCATTCTCCTTACTGGTCATTACTGTTTCTAACATGATGATTTTGTGAATCCTTAGGCAAAGCATGAGAAATGGAATGAAACATAGTACAGTACTGAAAAATAGAAAAAAACCCTTAATTACAGTATAGAAAATAACAAAACAATTGCTCCAACTTTAGCCCGCCAAGATGGCAAGTCATAGTTCCTGGCACTATTTTATCTTAAATTGCAAATCAATAATGCTTTGTTGCAAAGTCTTTCTTCTTTCTTAGTCTGACAACGATTTCAGGTGAAAGATATGGATATATTATATGAACCAAGAAAAACCACAGGAATATTACATTGGGTTCTTGAAGAAGAGGAATATGCTTTTTTTCCATGGAAGAAAACTCTTCTTGACTCTGTCCATGCCAGGCAAAACCGCATTTTCTCATCCAAGAAGCCTTAGTTTATACAAGATTAGGGTGTTTTTTTTAAAAAAAAATCTCCCTTTCTGTACGATTGGCTTGCTCTACTTGTTCTAAACCCTGTTTTATGGCATCACTGTTTGCTTCCATGGAAAGAAGATTATTATTTATTTTGATGCTCGTTTGTTCTGGGCCTCTATGCTCTTTTCTGTTTTGTCTTCAGTGTTACTGTTTCATTTGCATTCCCCCAGAGAAGTTAGGATATTTTCCTTTCAGCCATTATCTTCAATGCCTGCTGAATTCCGTTGGTGTATGCACATTTTGTCTAACATAACATGCCAGGTAATCATTTTTATCAAAAGAGGATGGTTTGGCCACTTAAACTCTTCTCTAACTTTTAGATTTAAGAGACCTGTTTACAGAGGTGGCTTGACACAGTGTTTTAATCTACTATAAATTAGGAATGTGCTAAACTGCATTCTCAGAGAGCCTGAAATGCACATCTGTCTATGTGCAATGATGTTGCATGCATGAATTTGGGTGCATGCAGCAGGTTCTCCCATGGAGGAGACTATAACGTTTGCGACCACAAGTCTGGAAAGTGGTTAAGTCCCAACTAGCACTTGGACTCCTTAAGAGTCAGTTAAACATGCTGAGAGCTGAGGCTGTCAGGAAAAGGATCTGAAAGTCTTGGATTTCTAATTGCAGTTCATGCTTTTAGAAACTGCTGTTTGCCACATCCCTGCTTTAAATCAAATGGAGGATTCATGGAGGTCTGGTGTATCAGTGGCCTAGGTACAATCTCTGAGATGGAAAAAAAAAGATAGGATACCTCTAATGGAAAGAAAGATAGGATACCTCTAAAGGTCATTGGCAAGGATTTGAGAGCAGGTGAAAATGTCCAGAAACAAGATGCTGAACTAGATGGGTTGTGGCCTGATCCAGCAGGGCTCCTCTTACGTTCTTCTCAAGAATGAGTCTGCTTCATTTAATTCACACACGTTGCACATAGTGTACACTAAAAGCACAGTATTTTAGTTACATTATTCTGGTACTGTGTGCTGAGTCTGGTCAGAGTAGCCCAGCCCCTTCCCACCCACCCTTTCCACTAATGAGAGTTGAAAGGTAACTATCAGTCACTCTTTAGGCAGATTTTGAAAAGAGTTTAGTTTGAATTTACATTGAAAAGCCAATTCCTCATTGCTTTTTTCTCCAGCACAAGGCCTGTTATTGTTTGCTGCTGTCTTTGCCCTCCTTTTATTTCTTTTTTTTTGGGGGGGGGCAATGACAGAAAAGTGTGCACAAGGAAGCTGGATTCATTTCTTAAAAAGGGGTGGGAAGGGCGATATCTGAGCAAACACCTTTTCTCTCTCACTGAACACCCAACACGGTCAGATGTCCTCAGTGCATGCGTCCACTCCCCACTTCCATTCAAACATAACACACTGAGGGAGAGAAGTTGTATGTATGAGGGCATCACTGTGCAAGGGGACGGCAGCCCCACTGCTAGAGTGGGAGAGGCAGTGTCCTGCCCTGTCCTGCCAGTCCAGTCTCTTGGGGGAGGAGAGTGCGGTTTCAGGGGCACAACAGCGCGGATGTTGAGGGTCAGGGGCCAGGTTTGGGGGAGCACACAGACAGCTCGGGGGATGAGAGCCCCCCTCCCCTCTGCTGCAGAAGTAGGTGAGGTGCAGATGGCAGCTGCGCCAACAAGGGTGTGATGCTGCTTCCCCTACTTACCTGAGCGGCACATGCTGGGCCAGCGTTGCAGACAAAAACTTGTACAACTTCCATCCACGCCTTTGCCCATAATCCTGAACTCTTGGACCCTGCTGTGACTTTGCCATACTTCTGGAACCCCAACTTGGACTGACCTGACTCTTGCTTTTTTTTTTTTTAGTTTTTTTAAATTTCCAAATATACATATACAAATACAAACATTCAAAACAAAACAAGATACAAACAAAATACAACAACCAATACTTACTAAACAACAACAACAACAACAACAAAAACACCTTACACTCACTATATACATCAAATATCATTTACCTCAGACTTTTGGCAAACTTCTGGAACCCTGACTTTGGACTGACATGATGCTGACTACTCTTGAGCCCCCAACAGACTGCCATAAGCATGCATGTGTGTTTGCCTCGATGCTCTTGCCCACTTCAGACATGACAGGCAGCTGGTCCCTTCTGCCAGCAGCAGTTAAATGCCGGCCTGTTGCCAATGGACAAGTAGGCACTGGTGGGTGAGTGGAAGCCAGCCTCTCCTGCCAAAGGGTACGTGGGCACTGACTTCTACTGCTAGAATGCAACTGAGTGCCAGCCTCCGACACCAGCGGATAAATGGGCACCAGCCTTGCCAGCAGTGGGAAAGTGAGCACCAGCCCCTGCTGCTGGAGACCAAATGGCAGCAGTGAGCTAGTGCTGTCTCTGCTACAAGTGAGTGAGCACTGTTGGGTAAGCTGGTGCACACGTTGACACTGAGAAGTGTGGACAGCCCAAGCAGTTTGCACAAAGTTTACAAAAGGGCTCTCAGTATGAACAAATGTTGATGAAAAAGAATAGAACAATCCAAATGTCAATATTAGGGTTACCCTATGGAGCACTACACCTTTAATGGTGGAACAGAAGAAAACATTTCAGCAGGTATCGCTTGAATTACAAGCTGCACTTGCTGTTAGTCCTCTTCTATGCAGACATTAAAGATATGGCATTCCTGTTCTCTTTTCCACATTTATTTATTTATTTGAATTTTTATCCCACCCTATGCCCAAACCAGTAACGCTAGTATCCCACAAAGCATAATTACTAATAAACAGAGGAGAAAGATAGATTAAAAGTATACATGGAAAAAGTATACATGGGAACAAAGACAGGCCAGCAGTGATCCATGAATGTACCTGATCCATAAGGCTTTCCCAGAAAATAATAATGTCTAGCTATCTACTTATAGGGGCCAGAACACAGTTTTCAAGAATGCAAAAATTAACTGTAATGGTTTTAAAGATCAAAAGTGGATCCAACCTAGAAAAAACCCACGCCCATATGTATATCATCACAATAGTGGTATATTTTAATGAGATAATGTCCTTGATTACAAGAAATGCCTTGGCTCTTTGTACACTCAGGCCATGGTCGCACCTTCACTTTAAACTATCTTATAAACTGATAATAATAAACTAATAAACTATTAGTTTATAACTAATAGAAATAAACTAATAATAATCTTCAGTCTGTCTCCAGTTCTGACTGCTCACACTTTTCATTTCTATTTTATTTGTGGACTTACAAATTTGTGGACTTGTCCAAATGGGGGCTGGAAGGTCCACAGAGGGTGCATCCCCATGATCAAAATACCCCGAGGTGAACCTGTGTTCGCCTCGGAGTGTCCCCATGGAAAGCCTCTAATGTGGGCTACATGCAGGACAAATGGCACAAATCCGTGACAACCCCCCCCCTTTCCAACTGTTCTTGCTCTGAATTAGGAAGGCAATCATGTATTATGTTGAGGCATGTGGAGACTCCTGGGTTAGTGGGGGAGGAGTTTGGCGATCAAATCATTAGGGGCAGGGTTTTGCCTGTGCTTGCTCTTCCTGCGATGCGCACTGCAATCACAACTTCTTGGGGAAGGCAGGAAAGAAATTTAGCTGAGAGAGAAGTGATGAGCTCTCATTTGTTCTGCAAGTGTCTCTCCGGCTACAGGCGTGACACCCCCCTTGCCTGACCGCCCGATCGGCAAGGCACACGTGGGTAAAGGGCTAGATTTTGCGCATGATTTTGCGCATGATTGCTGCACCGGGCGGGACAGGGCATGGTGACATCAACCGGGCTTCCTATCAGGGCAGAGGGGGTGGAGAAAAAAGGATGTGTTTCCCCCATGCAGGGGTTTACTGCGGTTTGCTTGGGGACAGGTGGATTCAGCTTGAATCCGCGCTCTCCTCTATTGCATGGGGACATGTTAATTCAAACTACGATTCGTATCAGGGATGCCCCGATTCAGCACCGAAATAATTGGAGCCCATGGGGATGCGCCCAAATAAAATTAATAGAGACCGTGGTCACATCTTGCTGAAATAGTCCATCTTATTAAGAAGCCAGATTAATGTGCTAACTCCAATCACACCCAATACCTGATAATCCTTTTTCAGTTCATCCTCAGTTTGGATCACTATACTCCCACGTTTTTGTTCCAGTCCTGAGACTCCTTTACAATACCTTTTTATATCTCCACCCCTCTCCATCATAACACCCCCTGTGCTCTGATAGGATAAAAGCTCTGTGACTCAACAGTGTGTAATCACACTTTGGGTGAAAGGGAAAGCAAATTCACGCAGTATCCACCAGCTGTAGTATAGTTCAGCCCCCTTTAGTCCTCTTCCCTGATTAACACCCAAAAAATGAAAACAGATTAACGCTCTATAACAGCTTAAGACCTGTAAAAATCAGGACTGAGGAAAGTACAATTGAAGGGAGGAAAGTCCACAAATAAAACAGGTTGGACTAAAAAGATGTGAGCGATGGGGTCTGAAGATGGACTGAAGAAAGATTAAAGTGAAGGTATGGTTGAATGAAAAGGTGTGAGCAGTCAGACCTGAAGATAGACTGAAGAAAGTTTAAAGTGAAAGTGTGACCAAGGTTTCAGATTTTATGAATTTCTAATTATGTATCACTTTTATATAGCAGTTTTGAAAAACATAGGTTTGCTTTTCATAGTTGTGAAATGTGACTTCTTTTGTTCAATGGAATCCTGGAACCTTTCAGTAATATGATTTGGCTTCTGAGGTGCTATTGACTTTTCTTGATCAACTGAGCTTCTGTTCTGAGCAGATTTTCAAAGGCTGAGGCTTTCATTTGCATGCTGATGCAGACTAAGGAAGGCTTTGTCTTGGGCCTGCCATAGGATATAATTTGGAATGAGATCAGATGCAGAAGGGGCGTAAGGTTGCATTCACATGTAGTAAAAAATAAGCTCTGAGCCATCTTAGAGATGGCTCAGAGCTGGGACTGCTCACACATCACTTTGCCCTGTCTCATAAATATGCTAGGTTAGAAAATGTGTCTTAGGAATAGGAGGATATGAAGTAGACTGATCAATGGGGAATGGCACTTTTCTTACAAAAAATATTGTGACTTAAAACTTAAATGCTGCAGGTTTTTTCCTGAAGTAACAGACATAGGTGGTGCCAGCAACCAGCCTGGATAGCTTTAAGAAAGGATTAGATACTTTCATAGAGGACAGGTGTTTCAGTAGCTACTAGAATTGATGCCCAGATTGGCCATGCACCATTCAAGAGCCATTTCACAGTTTTGCCTTTTTCTTTTTTAAATGCCCAGAAGCATTTAGTGGACCACTCTTGTTAAAAAGGATGCTGAGCCAGATGGGCTGTGGCTGATCCACCATACACAATAAAGGCTTCACTGGACTCGTTTAGTTCCATACCTCCAGTGTCAATGTAACCTGGTAAGTGTATTCCACACCCATGAAACCTGGCAGCACTGCTGAATGTATTGATTTGTTGGTATTACCCTTTTATATCACCAGCTTGTAGGGATCACAGAGCTAGAGCACTTAAAACAAACCTTTACACTATGTTGGAAGAGATGACTCAACTAAGGATAGATGTGACAAAAGAAACCTTTCCCCAGGTTGTGTGCTTTAACTGGCAAACCCTGTGAGTTGCACATTTTCAATTTATTGGTTTCAGTGGGTCTTTAAAGTGTTTACTTTGCTTAAATTACACCCTTTGATCCAGGGTCACTCAAAGTGTGATCTGCCGGATGTTGAAGGCTTATGACCTTCACGACAGATCTATGTGCAGCACCTCCTCATGGAGACCAGGATGTGCTTGCTCTGATTATTGGTGCGCTGGAAGCACCTGTACTGGAACTTGTCAGTTTCCTCTGAGTACTTCAAGTGTGACAAATCAGGCTTTGAATTAATGCAGAGGAAAGAAATTCCACATAAAACACTCAAAGGTGACTGGCCAGTTGCAGCTTGCCACTGCAGGTTGTGGTCAGACCTTCCCTTTAAACCTTCAGTCCATCTTCAGGTCTGACTGCTCATACCTTTTCATTTAAGAACATAAGAGGAGCCTGCTGGATCAGGCTACAGCCGATCTAGCATCCCATTGCACACGGTGGCCCATGGGCATCTCAAGGAGAGACAAGGGCAAACCTTCTCTATGGGTGTGTTCCCATCTGAGCTTTTTAAAATGAAACAACAAAACCTGATGCAAACGCACATTCTAGCTGATCCCACTTCCTTGACTTCAAATCGCAGTCAACCCCAATTCTGCTGTTCCCACAGAAAACGCTTCAAAAATGCATTGGGGAAAGCAAATCTTTTCTTTCCCACCCTTTGCCAGCCAGGGTGTCAATCCCTTTTTCCCGATGGGGTTTGATCCCACGATGACGTGGCCAAGGGTGGGGAATCCCAGTTTCCCCTGTCCTCACCTCCTGCTTTTGCTTCTGCCGTTTGCTTCCCCATAGCCAATCTTCCAATAAGCACAACCATGGGGATCACTTCCAGAGCCCCCCGTCTCTCCTCCAATGCCCCATTTTACAATGTTGCACAAAATCACCTCCCTAAACCTTCCCCTCACTTTCTCCTTTATCACAACTTTCTCCCACCCACCCACGCAGGAGGGAGCCAGTCCAGTCAAAAAAGGAGAAAGTGAGGGGAAGTATAGGTGGGAAATGAAACTTTGTTATTAGTGTGATTGGAGTGGGTGAATTGTTACTTGTTATCAGTGTGAAATAGGAGAAAATGAAACTGTGAAGTGGTCTGCCAAGGGAAAAAGACTTGAACACTTTAAACTCTGCAAAGGAGGGGTGGCAAGCGGCTGTCTTACTGGGTAAACCACCACCTGTTTCATGATGCATCTGCCCCAATACTGTGGTACTGTTCCCAAAGGAATAAAGATAAAGCATTTTAGCAGCAAAAATGGGAGTGAGAACTGTTTTTTCAGGTTTTTTTAAATTGTAGATTTTAGCTATTTACTCCTCAGAAAACACGAGATTCCAATCTTGTAATGGGGACAAAGAAAATTCAAATCATTTTCAAATGTGAGTAGAAATGCAGCCCCTCTGTTTTATTTGTGGACTTTCCGTCCTCCCTTTGGACTTTCCTGAAAGTTCACAAATAAAACAGAAATAAAATGGTGTGAACACTCAGACCTGAAGATGGACCGAAGAAGGTTTAAAGGGAAGATGCGACCATGGCCCATGTGTTTTATCTTGCTGAATGTTTCTCTTCTAGTGAATCATTCACACTGTGATATGTCCTGTGGGAATGGAAATCTGAGGCCGCAAGGCTGAATCTGTTGAAACAGTTTATCCACAAATCCTGTTACTGTATTCATTATTATGGCTGCTCAAGTCCAATTTTGTTATGGGAACTCACAGAGCCTGACTCCAGAAGTAATCCTGCAGCGAGATTGGACATAAGAAGCCATCTGACTATGTGTGCTGTGGACTACATCCTTCCACTCACGTACGTGTAACCATTCTTCCATTTTTTCTCTCTCACCTGTCTTATGACAATTACTTATCATGCATTTATTCATCTATCCATGCATTTAAGTTAACCATCAATAATTTTTACCATGTACTTTATTTTTATGCCTGTGCTCTAACTAAGCAATAAACCTCCTTCTGGATGAACTGCCAACTCGACTCCTTGTCTTGGAACTACCCTATTGTTCAGCCTGCTGTGTTTCTGCCTGGATCTCTGCTAACAAATCCTGGGATACTTGAAGTGCTGCCTCTTGTGCTCCCAACCATGAAAGCTGCTGAACATCTGGATGCCACATTTTGAGCGCCTCTGCTTCAGGTTTATTCAAATGTTCCTGCTAATTTTAAAGAGCTGAACCTTCCTCCTCATTGCAGTTTTTCTCTGCTATTGCTGTTTGAACTAAACATATTACAGGTTGCAAAATATCATGCTTACTCTCACTTTTGTTTAAAAACCCAATGTTGTGCAGCTTTACCAGGTTTTCAGGGGTGTGGAGAAAGGAAGGCTTATCTATGCCATCCTTTGTAATGGGAGATGAATGTGGAAGGAAGCATCTTCACATCAGGTTCATATCTACCTACCTGTGGAGAGATAGATACCTACCTTTGTCATGGAAGTGACCCTTTTTCTTGGTGTTAGTTCTAGAACATGTTTCAGGTCAACTTCTAGCCTCTTCCAGATCAGTGGTAAAGCATAGACCTGGGGCCTTTCTGCACTTGAACTTTTTCTGGAATATATCCCAGAATAGGGACCTGCTATCTGCATGGTAGTGCAGACTATGGAAGGCCCTAGGTGAGGCCTGCCATAGTCTGCATTAGCTTGTGGTCAGCAGACCGCTATCCTGAGATATCTTCCAGAATAAGGCCAAGTGCAGAAAGAGCCCTGGGATTACTGTGATGATAAGTGGCTTGCTTTGGATTGAAAAGGAAATCAATGTCATATTTAAGATTGTAACTCAGTACTGCCTTTTCTCAACCCTTTTATTGACTACAGGTTTCTCGCCCACAGTAGAAGATATAATGGTCATCTGAATTAAATTCATCATTTTATGTCCATTTTAGTTCACTGACTCCCAAGATGTTGATAGTTATCTTGCTTTCTCATGTTTGAGCACATTCACCTTGGTTCAGAGATCTTACATTCCAAGTTCCCATGCAATGTTCTTTATAGCATCAGACTTTCCTTTTACCACCAAACACATCAACAGCTGAGCATCCTTTTGCCTCTAGTCCAGCAGCATCACACTTTCTGGAGCTACTTGTAGTTGCTCCCCCTTCCCCTTGAACTGAAGGACTCTTTTTTTCATCTTTTGATACTACCCAAGGGCTTTTCTTGGCAAGAATACTGGAGTGGATTGCCATTTCCTTCTCCAATGGATTACCTTCTGTCAGAACTCTCCCCTATGGCCTGTCCATCTTGGGTGGCAGTGCATGGCATAGCACAAAGCTTCACTGAACTCTGGAAGCTCCTCCACCACAACAAGGTAGTGATTTTTGCTGCCAAAGATGGAGAAGCTCTATATGGCCAGTTAAAAACAAGATCCAGAGCTGTCTGTGGACTCAGAGGATGAGCTTCTTATTGCAAAATTCAGAGTTAATTGAAGAAAATAGGGAAAACTACTAGTCCACACAGGTATGACCTAAATAATAATATCCCTTATGAATATGCAGTGGATGCAGTAACAGGTTTAAGGGATAGATCTGGTAGAAAGAATGCCTGAAGAACTATGGACAGAGGTTCATAATGTTGTACAGGAGGCAGCAACACAAAACATCCTAAAGAAAAAGAAGAGCAAGAAAACAAAACGATTGGTTGATGATGTCATGGACAGCCAGGAGGAGGATTCAGAAGATGAGGAGAACCCACTTCCTCAGGTGCAGGAGGAACCTGAGGTAGTGTCAGGGCCCAGTTCTGACCTCCCAGCCCCAGTGGAACCTGGGGTTCAGCAGCCCAGCCTTACCTCAGCAGAAGCACAAGATGAGGGAATCTTGGAACAGCAGGGCATAGAGATTCCTAGCTTTAGGCAGAGGAGAGCGGCAAAGGAAGGGTTAAGAAGATCCAAAAGACTTGCAGAGAAGCATGCTGATAGCCTGCAGCTGGGACTGTAAATAAAGCACCGGGCAGAAACCCAGAACTTTTGTCAGAATCTATTCGTTCTCCCTTTGGGAAAGCTGCTCTATCTGACTTGGAATACCTGGCTATCGTGACTCCGGACCGGACCGTGACGTTGCTCTCTGGAACCCTGGACTTGGACTGTTTCTTGACCCTGCTCTCTGGACTACGTTTGCTGTGGTTGCTGTGTGTTAGAACAGCCTGGACAAGTAAGCTTAAGCAGTTTCTTATCAGCTGTGTGTCGGTGTGTGGCTGCCAGCTTTCCCGGACATAATAGATTCTGACCATAAATCTTGCTGATAAGAATGGCTGAAGCTGCTTTAATTAAAGAACTCTTGCAGCAAAACCAACAGCTGGCTGCACAAGTAGCTGTGCTGACTCAGACTGTGGCAGGATTGCAGAACCAAGCTCCAGCTTCTCAGCCTCCCCAGCCCACACCCAGGACCAAATGTCTCACAGCCTTGCCTGAGAAGTTTGCTGGTGACCAGTCCCTGCTGGACAGTTTCTTGGCAAGCTGCAATTTGCATTTTCGGATCCGGGCAGCAGATTTCCCTGATGACTCCCACAAGGTGGCCTTCGTGATTAGCCTGCTGGCTGGACCTGCAAGCAAATGGGCCACGCCTTACATTACTGCAGAGAGCCCTGTGCTCAATGACTGGCAAGCCTTTGTAAGGGAGTTCAAGGATACCTGGGGGGACCCAGTCAGAGAGGAGACTGCAGAGAACCGGCTTTTGACTTTGCAGCAAGGTGAGGACTCTGTGGCTGACTACTCTGTGGCGTTCCGCCTCCTCGCCCAGGATGTCACCTGGAATGAGTCTGCTTTGCAGGCTCAATTTCGCTTTGGACTGGCTCCTGGGATTCTGGATGAGCTGGCTCGGACTGAGCCTCCGGAGTCTTTGTCAGCTTTAATAAAACAGGCTATTCGCATTGACTGCCGCCTCGCTGCTCGCAGGCAGGCCCGGCAGTCTGGCCTCCCCCTTCCTAAGTTGCCTGTGCCACCATCTCCTGTAACACCCCTCGAGTCTGCTTCTTCCAGGCCGGCTGAGGAGCCAATGCAGCTGGGAGGAGCGAGGCCACGGCTCACCAGCTCTGAGAAAGAACGGCGGAGGAGAGAGGGCCTCTGTTTGTACTGTGGACTCACGGGCCATTTTGCCAGGGTGTGCCCTGCCAAGGGACGACGGCCTGCACCACAGGTCCGGCACCTGGGAGCATCTTTGGAACCTGCCTCTCCTAGTTCGGCTGTTCGGAGGGACCCTTTGCTCATAGTGGCCAACTTGCGGCTTCCCTCCATGGAGCTCCTGCCTGTAGGAGCTATGATCGATTCAGGGGCTTCCAGCTGCTTCATGGACTTAGCCTTTGCGCAACATCATGGCATCCCGCTGGAGGCTCTGCCCGAGCCCAGGGCTGTGGAGACTATTGATGGTCGGCTCCTTCGCTCGGGCCCGGTGACACACCAGACGCCAGTGCTCCACCTTGAGATACAGGGCCACGTGGAGAAGATGCAGTTTTTGCTGGCGGCAGTCCCTCATTTCCCATTGGTGTTAGGCATGTCTTGGCTCTCTCAGCATGACCCACATATTTCCTGGTCCCGTCGAGAACTCCTGTTCGGGTCAGAGTATTGCCAGGAGCACTGCTGGCCGGAGAGGGTCTCAGCGGCGGTGGCTGCGGAGGCCCAGAACTGTTCTGTGAAGCTGCCTGTGAAGTACTGGGACTTTGCGGATGTGTTCGACAAGAAGGAGGCAGATCGGCTTCCCCCGCACCGACCCTATGACTGTGCCATCGACCTAGTACCGGGGGCCCCTATTCCGGCGGGGCGTCTGTACTCACTCTCGGAACCTGAGCTGGCGGCTCTGAGAGATTTTCTTGAAAAAAATCTCCAGCGAGGCTTCATCCGCCCCTCCAAGTCTCCTGCGGGCGCCCCAGTACTGTTTGTTCGTAAGAAGTGCGGGGAGTTGCGCCTCTGCAATGATTACCGGGCCTTGAATAAGATCACCATCCGGAACCGGTACCCCCTGCCCCTGATTCCGGAGTTATTAGAACGGCTTCGCCATGCCAAGGTGTTCACCAAGTTGGACCTGAGGGGGGCCTACAACTTGGTGAGGATCCGGGCCGGGGACGAGTGGAAGACGGCCTTCCAGACCCGGTATGGACATTATGAGTATACGGTCATGCCCTTTGGTTTGTGCAACGCCCCTGCTGTTTTCCAGCACTTTGTCAATGATGTGTTCCGGGATTATTTGGATCAATTCGTGATCATTTACCTGGATGATTTTTTGATCTACTCCCCCAGCCAAGCAGCTCATGATGCTCATGTCTGTGCCGTCCTTCAGCGCCTTCGGGAGCACCGCCTGTATGCCAAACTAGAGAAGTGTGCCTTTGATCTTCGGGAGGTGGACTTCTTGGGCTACCGGATCTCAGCTCAAGGCGTGGCCATGGACCAGTCCAAGGTGGAGTCAGTGCTGTCCTGGCAGCCCCCTCGCAACAGGAAGGAGGTTCAACGGTTCCTAGGGTTTGCAAACTTCTATAGGAAGTTTGTCAAGGACTACGCGACCCTGGCAAGCCCCATCTCCCGACTGTTGCGGGGGAAGGGCCGGTTCGAGTGGACAGCGGCAGCCCAAGCGGCATTCGAGGCCCTGAAGGTGCGGTTCACGTCGGCCCCAATACTCCAGCACCCGGACCCCCGCACGCCCTTCGTCGTGGAGGCCGACGCATCGGATGTAGCCATAGGGGCTGTGCTGCTCCAGCCTACGGGGCCTCAGGCGGGTCTGTTGCCTTGCGCTTTCTACTCTCGGCAACTCTCCCCACCGGAGCTGAACTACACCATCTGGGAGAAGGAGCTGTTGGCCATAAAGGCAGCGTTCGAGACTTGGAGGCATCTTCTGGAGGGGGCGGTTCACCCAGTCAGGGTCCACACGGACCACAGAAACCTGGAGCACCTTCAGACGGCCAGGAAGCTGTCCCAGAGGCAACAACGTTGGGCTTCCTTCTTTGCCCGCTTCCACTTTCAGCTTCACTACATTCCTAAGGCCCAGAATCGACAGGCCGATGCTCTCTCCCGGAAGCCAGAGTACGCCGCAGACCAAGAAGTAGACCGTCACTCCACCATTTTGCGTCCAGAAAATTTTGCTGCGGCTCCACAGGAAGCCACGCTGGTAGACCAGATTCGGGAACTCCAGGGCCGGGACCTGTTTGTGATGCAGCATTCGGCGGAGGGGGACGCCTCACCCTTTGCTCTTCAGGATGGCCTGCTCTACCACCGCGGCCGCTTGTATGTGCCAGCAGGTCCGTGTCGGGAGGCAGTATTACGGCTGTGCCATGACTCCAAGCCAGCGGGACACTTCGGCTTCTGCAAGACCTTGCACCTCCTCACCCGGGAGTTCTGGTGGCCTCGCGTCCGGGCGGATGTGGCCAAGTATGTGGACACATGCCCAGTGTGTCATAGGGCTAAGGATCATCCGGGTCGGCCTGCAGGATTGTTGCTGCCATTGCCCACGCCGTCAGGGCCTTGGAAAGTTGTGTCCATGGATTTCATCACGGACCTGCCCCTCTCGGCTGGCTGCACTGCCATTTGGGTGGTGGTGGATCTGTTTTCTAAGATGGCCCATTTCGTGCCCTGCGCAGGTCTTCCCACAGCGAAGGAGACGGCCCGGATGTTTGTGCAGCACATATTCCGGCTCCATGGCCTTCCCGAGGGGGTGATCTCAGATCGGGGCGCACAGTTTACCGCCCGTTTCTGGACCAGTGTGCTCCAACTCCTGGATGTTGAGCCCCACCTCTCTTCAGCCCACCACCCTGAATCCGACGGCCAGACAGAGAGGACCAATGGGACCCTGGAGCAGTACCTCCGCTGCTACACCAGCTACCGCCAGGACAACTGGGTGGATCTGCTCCCATTGGCCGAGTTTGCTTATAATAATTCCGTCCATGCCTCGACCCAGCAGACGCCCTTCTTTGCCACAGGCGGTTTCCATCCGCGTGGGTTTCCGGCTGTGACTCCTGTCTCCGCAGTTCCTGCAGCAGGTCAGTGGCTACAGGAGCTTCAGGCCGCTCAGTCCCTGTTACAAGAACAGCTTGAGGTGGCCAAGGAGGCATACAAGCGGGGGGCGGATCGGCGCCGTCAGGAGGGACCTCCTTTGCGGGTGGGAGACTCTGTCTGGCTCTCCACACGCCATCTTCCTCTACAGCGACCCTGTCGGAAGTTGGATGTGCGGTTTGTGGGGCCCTACAAGATTGTGGCTCAGGTGAATCCCGTAGCATTCCGGCTTCAACTCCCACGGACTTGGCGGATCCATCCGGTCTTCCACCGCTCCTTGCTGCTTCCTGCTGCTGGGGTTCGATCTGACGCCGGTCCCACACCTCCACCCGATCCTGTCCTGGTGGATGGGGAGCAGGAGTTTGAGGTGGCCCAGATTTTGGACTCTCGTCGCCATCGTGGTCACCTTCAGTACCTTGTCGACTGGGCCGGCTACGGGCCGGAGGAGCGCTCCTGGGAGGATGCCTCTGATGTTCATGCTCCTCAGTTGGTGCAGGCCTTCCATCGCCGCTTCCCTGACCGACCTTGTCCTCCGCACATGGGGGGAAGACATTATGGGAGGGGGAATGATGTCATGGACAGCCAGGAGGAGGATTCAGAAGATGAGGAGAACCCACTTCCTCAGGTGCAGGAGGAACCTGAGGTAGTGTCAGGGCCCAGTTCTGACCTCCCAGCCCCAGTGGAACCTGGGGTTCAGCAGCCCAGCCTTACCTCAGCAGAAGCACAAGATGAGGGAATCTTGGAACAGCAGGGCATAGAGATTCCTAGCTTTAGGCAGAGGAGAGCGGCAAAGGAAGGGTTAAGAAGATCCAAAAGACTTGCAGAGAAGCATGCTGATAGCCTGCAGCTGGGACTGTAAATAAAGCACCGGGCAGAAACCCAGAACTTTTGTCAGAATCTATTCGTTCTCCCTTTGGGAAAGCTGCTCTATCTGACTTGGAATACCTGGCTATCGTGACTCCGGACCGGACCGTGACGTTGCTCTCTGGAACCCTGGACTTGGACTGTTTCTTGACCCTGCTCTCTGGACTACGTTTGCTGTGGTTGCTGTGTGTTAGAACAGCCTGGACAAGTAAGCTTAAGCAGTTTCTTATCAGCTGTGTGTCGGTGTGTGGCTGCCAGCTTTCCCGGACAGATGAAATTTTGCAAATAGCTGAGGAAAGAAGGAACACGAAAGGGAAGGGAGAAATGGAAATATATACTCGACTGAATACAGATTTCCAGAAAATAGTGAGAAGAAATAAGAACGCCTTCTTAAACAAGCAATATAAACAAGCAGAAGGAAACAAAAGAATGGAAAAGACGAGATCACTTCTAGAAAATAAGAGTTATCAAGCGAAAAGTTCATGAGAAAATGGCCATGATCAAAGACAAAAATGGTATGGAGGATCAAGAGACTAAGAAGAGGTGGCAAGAATATGCAGAAGAATTATACAAGAAAATCCTTAACATCACTGATAGCCTTCATGGTGCGGTCGCTGGCCTAGAGCCAGATATCCTGGAAATTGAAGTCAAGCGGGCCTTAGGAAGCATTGCTACCAACAAAACTAGCAGAGGTGGTGGAATTCCAGGACTATTTAGAATCCTGAAAGATGATGTGGGGATAAGGTCAGTTTATGTTCCAATCCGAAACAAAGGCAATGCCAAAGAACGTTCAAATTACTGAAAATTGTGCTCATTTTACACACAAGCAAGGTTATGGTCCTGATTCTTCAAAGTATTGGTTTAATGGACCAATAAATTGAAGCTGAAACCAGACAAGATGAGGGGCCTGTGGGCCTGTCTCCATGTGAGACAATACATGTTAAAAAAACCCCCACTTTGCATGTGAAATAAGGGGCCAGCACGTATTGTCCTGCGGTCATGCGGACACTCCTGGGTTATTTGGTTGCAGAGCAGCTGTCAGGCGAGTATAGAGGCTGTAAAGAGCCGGAAAGATTTCTAAAAACAGACTCAAGAGCCGCGTCTGTTTTAAAGGGCTCTCGTGTCTATTTTTAAAAATCTTCCCTGCTCTTTACAGTCCCTATAACCACCTGTCAGCTGCCCAGCTAATCAAGCGCTCAGGCAAGGTGGTGGTGGGGGAAGAAAACCATGGCATCCCGATGCAGGGATTTGCCGCAGTTTTCATGGGGATGGGTGGGAGAGCTCTGAAGAGAGCTGTGACTAGTTCAAGATCACCCAGCTGGCTTCATGGAGAAGGATGGAATCAAACCCAGTATTCCCATATAAGAGTCCTTCTCCTTAACTACTAGACCAAACTGGCTTACAGTGGGTCTGGACCAGCCAGGCCTGCTGGTCCAGATGATGGCATGCAGTGGTCAGTGGCACACAAAGGCACTGGTCCAGGCGTTGGATAAGCAAGCAAATGGTGGCAGAGGATGTGGCTGCAGCTGCATTTGGGGGTCAGGGGGGCATGGCTGTGGGGGGGGGACAGGAGACTGGGGGGCAGATCTGGCCTTCATTAAAGCTTTGACAAAGGCTGAATTAAATTGATTTGTGGGCAAGTGGGGTCCTATGAACGCAGGTCCCTTTTGATTTGTCTGTGAATGTCAAAATTTATACAAATTCATTTGAATTTCAAATGACACGAATGTTTGTGCATATCTCTAGTCCAGACAGCATCTTCACTGTCACGATGCAGACATCATCTGCTGTGCCTGGTAAATAGTTAAACTAGTCCAAGCAAGGTAAGAGTGTAAAGGGCCTTTAGAGAAAGAGTTCTGTCAGTTTGACTCACTCATGGTCTGTAACTGAGCATAAGTAGAACAGTTTAAAAACTACCACACACCCAAAGTCCATTGGTGTAGTGTATGGTTTTCCAGAGACTTATTTCCAAGATCCTTTTACAGAATGGAAGCCAATTCTTCTTGTCTCTTCTGAAACTGCCTGCCTCCAGCTGCCAGCCTATTCTCCACAAGGTCTTTGCTTAAATCATCTCCAGCTGAGAGGACAAATGGCATCACCTCCCCCCCCCAAATATTTCATTAGAGACAGTTAATTAAAACCAGCTGTTCAGGCTTAATAGACTACTCTTCGTAACACGTTTTTGCCAGGATAATCTGCTTAGTGCATTGAGTAAAAGATGGACAAATGCATCATCTTAGTCTCTTTTTTTCCTTCTCTCTTTTCCCCAGTGCTTGGTAGTTACCAGATTTTGAAAGCTTTAGATGTGTACTCAGTAGAGGCGTACAAGGAAATAATCTTAGTGGATTCAACACGATTTTACCATGCTATGCTATTTATTTCCCCAATAATGATAACACTTACTGGATGTCTAGTTACATCGTACACTGAATCAGGTTACATACAGTGACCTGTAGAAACAGCTTGATAAACTTCTGATTTTTAAAAGTTATCTGAAGCATGTAAAGATTGTCTTCAAAGAGAAATAGATGTATTCAGGATTACAAGATTCCTGGCTTGTACCCAAGCTGAAATCTGTATTTCCAACCTACTGACTCCAGTAGGTTTCTTGACTCAGTTCATTTCAAGAGCTGTAGTTTGTACTGTAACTTTGGAGTATTTGCTGCAATGGATTATCCATGCATTCCCTAAGTACTGATGGACAGTCCTGGCATTGGAGAGAAAGACTTCTCACAGTGGCTTTGGTTGCTCCCCTGTTAATGATCGGTGTCCTCCTTGTGCTTACCTAGGGTCCTCCAGAGACACTTAAAACTTCACAATCACTGTGCTGCCACTGAATCATGTGACCGGAAATGGGATTATTGGTCGTCCTGCCACAGCAGCACAGCAGCAGACAAACTCTGAAGTAAAACGCTGCTGATTTATCAGCAGCTTTTTAGAAGAAGAAGAAAGAGTTGGCTTTTCTCACCCATTTAAGGGGACTCAAAGCAGCTGACAAAGCTCTTCTGTTCTTCTCCCCACAACAGAACCTGTGAGGTAGACGGAGCTGTGAGAGCTCAGAAGAGAGCTGTGACTAGCCCAAGGTCACTCAGCTGGCTTCATGGGGGAGGGTGGAATCGAACCTGGTATTCCCAGATAAGAGTCCGGTTCTCTAACCTCTAGACCAAACTGTGGACTTTCCCTGGAATTCTGCTCTGTTGCTGAGAATGATTGATCATCCTGTCTGGATGATGGGAAGTGGCCGTGCAGCAGCTACAATGTCACTATGCAGCTTCTGGTTGCCCCATCTGTCCGATGGGAAGTGGCTGCACAGGGACTGCAAAGTGTTAAGCATGTCTGGAGGCACCCTATATTACACAACAGGATCTAGAGGACAGGCTTTTGTTGACCAACTTTCTATACAGCTTCATTCCCCACTGTTAGGAGAAAGGAGTGCTGCTTGCAACAGGCAGAATGAGGAATAATTGGTATTATGTACAAACTGTTATTGCAGATTGAAATGGAACATGAAGAGGTTAAAGAATGTATGATTACGTGGGCAAAGAATTTTGGATATAATATTCAAATGGATCAATGGGAGAATCTTTGGACAAAAAAATATAAAATTCACTACTTGTATGGTATTAAAAGAAAATGCATATAAGATGTATAGATGGTATTTAACACCACACAAATTAGCAAAGATATATCATGATGTCTCAAATAAATGTTGGAAGTGTAAAAAGACCGAAGGAACTTTTTATCATATGTGGTGGACTTGTGAAAAAGCTAAAAAAAAATGGGTACAAATACATAGGATGATGAGATAGATTTTAAAGTTAAGTATTCCTTTTAGACAAGAATTGTTTTTGTTAGGAATATAGATGAAAATTTAGATAAGATCTTGGTCTTATATATGACAACCGCAGCAAGATTGTTATATGCACAAAAATGGAAAGAGATTAAAATCCCTATGGGGGAGAAATGGCTAATTAAATTGATTGAACTAGCAGAGATGGACAAATTAACAAATTTTATAAAAGAAAGAACAATAGATAAGTTTGTAAATGATTGGAACCCCTTTATCGACTATCTACGACGAATTGGAGTAATCACGGATGGATTCGATTGCTAATCAAGGGGTTGGCAGACAAAGAAAGGAAACTGACGGGAGCAAAAGAAGAAAGAGATACCAAAATGAGATCTGAAAAAACAGATCTCATTTTAAGAACAACTTCATTTAAGAACAACTGAAAGATGTAAAAATAATCTATGATGTTATTGTATGAAAAAATGAAGTTTTCAAGTTGTTAAAAAATAATTCTAATTCAATAATTCTAACTTGCAGTTTGCATGTCTCTGTGATCCGGATTGGATTGAGTTGACATGCTGGTAAAGTGCACCCCACAAGGAAGTGCAGAAATGCCCTTTGGGCTGAAAGTCAATACAACAATGAAAGTAATTGGCCTTTTGATACCCTTGGAAGACGTTCAGAAGTGCATTAATATGTTTTATGAAGTTTTCATTATAAGCTATCCTATTAAAAACTTCCAGTATAAACTATTGGCCTTAGTATAGAAACTGGAAAAAAAAGTCACACAGCATCACTTAGTTGGAAGCCATATGCCTAGTTGTTTATTTCATCTTCTAGGGAAAGAGACATACCTGAACCCAGACATATGAGAGTTCGTACTTTCCCCTATTTTCAAATGATGAAATATATTAGTCTTTATGACACACATGGGAAACCTGTGGTTCTTTAGGCAACGCCGGACTCCATAACTCCCCTCATCTCTGATGATTCACCATGAAGACTGGAACTTAATAAAAGCTGGAATACATCATCTGCAATGGCAGATTCCCTAATTTTGGCATACAGTTTGGGCCGTGGATGAAAGTTCCTTTCCAATGGATCTGACTGTACCGTCGCAGAACTGGTTTTCTACCCTCAAGTCAACTGTCAGCTAATAGAACGCCCTCACTACGCTGGCCTCTTAAACACAAGATCAGATTTATCTCATCCAATTTACCGTGCGTGTACTATTTACTATTTGTGACTTCTATATGAGACTTCCTTGCAGTGCAGTTATCAGTCTGTGATGCTTCTGTTAAACGCTTCTTTAGTATCTGGGTGCATGAGTCATAAGCTGTAACTGGCCTTCTTCCATCCGCTCCATTTGGTATCAATTTGTGACTGGAAAGGCGCATTTCCAGCTCCCAGCTGTGGCTGCCTGCCTGCCAGGGCAGCTCGGATTGGATTTGCAGCTGTGCTCTATTTCCTCCACTCTTCTGGTTGCTCTATTAGGATTGAAAGGAAAATGGGTGGATGAGAGGACATGGAGGTCTGTACTCAGTGAGGGAGGAGTCATGTTTGCAGGGGGAGGGATCTTTGTTTTAAATGCTAATATTTGCCTCATCTTTGCCAAATATTAGTTGAGGACAAATGACTCCGTTGGAAACCTTTCTCCATGCCAATGGTTTATTTGCTCTTCTAGACATTAAGCAGCCATACAGAAGAATACGACAGCACGTGTGAATATGAATGTACTCATCAAATTAGCAGAACATTTCTGGTCCTTGGAATACGACATATCAAATTTCTGGATTGTTTCTAGCCACAGAAATACGAAGCTTCAAGAGACGGCTTTTGACAGCATGCTAAATAAAGTACAAGATCATTATAAATGGGTTGCCATAGAAAATACGGATTCTTTTTTCACCCAATGAAAGCGCTAGTAAGATATGTCTTAACGCCATAACCTGAACTTGAATTAACAGTATAAACTTGGGAGAGTATTACTGAGAAGATGACAGCCTGAAGAAAAAATTCAAAGGCTTGACCATGTGGAATGTTCTAGAGATAGTTTAAAGAGATTCAAGAGCTAACAAGGCATATTCTATTAGCCCTTGAGTAAGCCACCATTTTTATAGTTGGGTACACATTCTCTTCCATTTGATAGACTTGTTGTTTGCAGGACTGATATTGCTGGTTAGCAATGTGCAATTCTGGTGACCACATGTGCCTATTTTGGCTTAATGTATTTTAATTCGTCCAGAGAGTTTGCCTTTGTGCATACCATAAACCTGTCAGTGAATGTGAACTGAACTGACTTCAGAAAGATTTGGAGGCAATGGGAAAAGGTAAGTTCATCTCCTACCTGCTAAGTGTAAATGACAATGGCAGACTTTGAGTAATTGTCTATACTGTAAGCATTACTCCATCAAATTCTATTACAAAGTCTGATATAGAACAACTCCTGTGAGCACAAGGGGCTTAGAGATTATGTTGTTATTTAATGTGAAATACAAGGATTTATTAATTAGGCAAAGTGGAAGAGAAGACAAAGATCTTACTTTGAGGGATTATGTTGCCATTTAATTTGAAATACAAGGAATTATTAATTAGGCAAAATGAAAAGGAGGGCAAAGATCTTATCTGATTCAGCTGGAACAAACTTCAGAAGTTCAGAATTTATAGCTGGACCACCCTGGGACCAGCTAGGGATCAGTTTATTGCCTGCTCTGAACCAGACTTGCAACATAAAGTAATTTTTGTTGTTGTTTCAAAACTGTTGTTGCTTCAAAATGAGATTACTGCTGCTGGCTGTCTTTGCCTTCTGAATCTGATTGTAAACCATAGGGGAAGTTTGTCATTGGGATCCTATGCTTACTTATTTTGGCACCAGAAATCTTTCTTTAGGTCCTTTAAAAACTCTGATTTGAGTTGTTGGCCAGATCTCCAATACTTTTCTTTCTAAAGTGATGTTGCTACTATTTTCTTACTGATTCATTAGATTTTTTAAAATGTAAAATTGTTGTTATATTAGTGCTTATTGTCTTGGCAGTTCCTAATGAATCTGAGATTTAGAGTATAATTCATGTAGTCAGTCCACTATGGTATTCTGTATCACTTGTTATAGTACTACAGATCTGACAATATAGTTTTGTACTTACAACAAAACTCTGTTTGAATACCAATAGTTGCAGTGACTACAATTTCCCCCCTTGGGTTAGAAAAGAAAACCATAAACATGCAGCTACCTACACTTCCTGAATAATAATAGATTTATATAATTCAGGTTAGGAATATGCAAACTTGGTTTGACCTCAGAAGAAAATGTGCCTTGTGAACACCATGTTTAAGAGAAAAGGATGGAGACAAACTATCCTCTCAGTTGTATGTGCCAAAAGTCTCTGTACCAGGAGCATGTTTTGAACTTGCAGCTTCCATTTTGTCACCAAACTTATAGGAATACAGGAAGATCCTGGGAACTCATTTGTACCTTTCTATCCAGTAGCCTGCATCTGTGTCTGTAATAACCCTGCAGAGAACTTGCTTTACGGTGTCATCCGTTAGTCTCAGGAAATTGGGTAGGTTGTCTTTCCTAGCCTGATTTGGAGATGGAACATGGTATTTTATACTTGTAACGATATTGTTAATAGTTCAGTGCATAGGTCAAACCTTCTGAGCCTGTTGCCACATTGGAAGGTGTGTTAAGAGCTCTAGCCCTTCTGGAGACTTTTTTCCTGCAGGCAGTGGATGGAGGCTCAGAAGTTTTGCAGTCAGAGAATACGAGTGAATTTGTTCATGTATTTGCAGTATTTATATCTCCTCCTATTCCCAAAGGTCTCAGGCTGTTCACAATATTCAATAAAACAACTAACGCTATATCCACTTAATAAAACATTTGTAATTAAAATACTAAATATCCCCAACCTCCCATTGCAGGACAAATATTAAAGGGATCAAAGCCCTGAGCAAAGACAAATTTCTTAACCAGACACCTAAAGCTACACTATATTGGTGCCTGGTATACTTGAGCTGGAAGGCTTTTCCAAAGCCTGGAGGATGGTTAGGTGGTGGACCACAGGGGAGGACTTCATGTGCTGCCTCTACCTACCCTAATGAGCTTACTAACTGAGCCGGTCTGTTTTGGGAAAAATGACTTTGGCAACAGGAAACCTTAAAACATAGGTTAGTTAAAACTAAAATGGAGGAAAAAAATATAGCTTGATTGAGAGGAAGCATTAATCAAGAAAGGTTGCCAAGTAGGATTAAAATCCGTGCCTAAGAATTGCCTTTGCATTTTACCATAAACAGAGACTATGTTCCAGCTGAACTATATTCTACAGGTGCCTATACCAGTGCCGGATGGAATTTAAATCCCAGTTTTTCCATCCTTGCCCAATGACTAGTTAAGCTGCTATCAAAAAATGTCCCATAGTCTCTGTTTCAAACTGGAAAGGGGAGAACCAAGCCAAGGTTGAACAAGACACAATTGCAGAGATGGTGAAACAGCAATACCAAGAATGAGACCCAAACCATTATATGTTAAGTGTTAATCTTTGACTCGTCCTGCACTGGAATGATATAATATGAACCCAAATATTCTCCCTTAATTAACTGGTATATTAAAAGATGTTTTACAATTAAAATTCTAAGAAACAATAAATGTCTGAGTATTATGTAGGCAGAATTTTTAACCACAGTTGATGCTGTGAAAAAATTCAGCATGGGGCAAATATGTAATATGCTTCTGACAGGTTGCCTAAATAACATACAATATAACTGGGCTTTATTCTTTTCACAGCATTTCAAAATGTTTGATCAAGGGTGCATTCCCATGGTACTAATTTGTATCTCTATTGCCCCTCCACTGAAGTGGATTAAAGAAAAGTGGGTTCAATCCAGATTTAAGCATTCCCAAGGGGGTAAGCAAAACACACATTTAAAATGAACGGACCGTCCCCAAGGAAGCGTGTTTTGTTTACCCGCATCTTTTTCTCCCTGTCCCTCGCTGTTTCATTGGGTGACCAGGCGGAAGGAATTTCCAGCTGCCGAAACGCCTCCCCCCCAGCCAGCGATCCTGCAATCCTTTCCTTCAAAAAGACCAAAAGAAAAATTTAAAACTTCTCTGTTCATCTCCCCTGCTTACGAAGACTGCAGCTGGCACTCTTTACAAGATCTCCACCCAGCCAGCTCTTTTACACTTTCACTTTCACGGAAGCAATTCATCACAATGTATCTTTGCTGTTTCTCTCTGGGATTGGAAAGAGAAACAGCAAAGAGAAAATGCCCGCCTAGATCACTGTTTGCATAGATCGCTGGCTGGATGGCAGGCAAAAGAGAGACACACAGAGAGAGAGAGAGAGATGATCTCTCCGGCCGGCAATTCCCACCTGGGAGAGAATCCCTGCCCCTTTTGCCAGGGAGCGATCCCATGGAAAATGTTGCGCTGAAAACCCACGTCTTCCAGAAAGTACTGCTTTAAACAGGTATTTTTTAAAGCGGGTTTTCCCCATTAGCAGCCCTGGAAACCCGGATTAAAGCCATGCATGGGACCGCTCCGTGGCAAAAGAAGATTTTCAGCAGACTTATTATTGCATGGGAACGCAGCCCAAGAGTTATTTAAGAGGTACTTTTTAAAGAAGATAAACTGAACACAAACTTGCAGATATGCCACAAGAATCAAGAAAGGACAGAAATATATACCATTATAAATCAAATTACTAAGAAACTTGTTTTGATTTTGCTGACAATACTAAAACTTGATTTTTTTAAAAGCAAGGTCAAGATTTCCCTCACAAAATCAGAGGTTATATCAGGACAATTTAGCACATTCTCAGGGAATGCTGCTATAGAAATCAGTACCTTACCAGCTGCTTCCTGCAGATATAATAGAAAAGGGCGTTCTGGTGTTGTACTTGAATATATGGAAACGAAGGATTGCCAGTGACCAATAGCAAGCCCAAGACTTTTTGCTGGTTGAAGCAGAAGAATGCAAACATATATTCTTTTCCTTAAACAACATCCAAGATCTCTTCCCTGGTGTAGCCGTAAGAATTCCCATCGGTTTTATAAGCCAGAAACAAAAAGGCCATATATTTTAAAAGACATTTTTGTCTCCTCTCTGTTAGAAAAAAGGCTTTTGTTCCTTCATTTGTAAGAAAATACATGTATACATTTCTCTAACAGAGACATAATTTAATATTTTTTCCAAAACAAAAACTGTGATCAGACACAGCCAAAAAAAAAGCATCTCTGAGGCACCTCACAGGTTTTGAGGTGAGATTGTTCACACACACTAGTCTGTCCCTTCCCTCTCTCCTAAACATTCTGTGGTAGAAAAGGTGGATTAGAGATGGGTTGGGAGCCTGAGGGCCACACACATTCTCTCTCTCTGGTGCCTCTGAGGCACCCTTTTGTTATGTCTGAACACTGCCTAAATGACATTTTCCGCTGACTAAAAAGGCATCCTAGGTCTTTAAGCCTTTCTTTCTTGATGACTGAATTTTCACTGTTTTCCATCACGTTTAAATTATCTTGTTAGGATAATACATTAATTACAGTAGAGCTTCTGTTCCCTAGATATCACTTTCTTCTTCTGCTATACATGGATATTATGGAATTCCTATGCTTTATACTGGAATGTACAAATATAAAGGAATAAGTAAGCGATGGCTGGATGTAACCAAATTTCACAACAGATTTCTGTACATGTTCCTTACATATTCCCCATTTTCTCCATTTAAAAAAAAAGAGAATTTATTTAAGAATTTATATCCTGCCCTTTTCACCAGGGATCCCATGGTAGGTCCAGCAATAAAAAGATAGTATAGAATAAGGTAAAACATATTTTAAAAAATAACATTCCCTCCCTTCCTTATTGGAAGAACAACATTCGGAGAAAACTAAACATCAAAAGCCTGGATGAAGAGGTATCCTTAATCGGACTTTGATATAATTTGGGTGGTGGAAGAACCTCCAGAGGGAGGTTGTTCCAGAATCTGGGGGCCACCACAGAAAAAGCCTTCTTGCATGTCACTGCCCCTTGCACCTCTGAGAGAGGTGGAAATACAAGATGGCCCTCTCCTTGAGATGTTAATAGTTGGGGAGGTCTGTATGGGCAGACAAGTAGTTGGCTGAGCCCCTGCAAAAAGCTTGTCCAATTCCTCAGACTGGAATTAATGAAACTCATCCAACAGAGTAGAATCAGATGGTGCTCTGGATAGATCTGGTGGATGACTTTCAGCTGGGGAGTCCAATTCCAAATGAATCTGAGTGACTGCCTGAAAGAGCCTTGCAAATTTAACACAGCAGCCATGTCAATCAGAAATTCTCCCAGGACCATGAGGAATCCATTAGATTCCATAAGCCTTTGAGTGTGGCTTATCTCAACAGGTCCCTCACCTCTGCAATTAGGAACAGACACTATAAGACCAAACTTCACTAGAAAATGATGTGACCACGACAATGGACTCACTACAAGTCCACAAGTTCAACCTCCTACTCTGTAGCAAAGACCTAAGTTGGCAGTATGTCCTGCAACATTTGTTGGGCCCATGAGACAGCCCCATGTTTGTCCTGAAAATGTCTTTTATAAAATTAGAATTTCAGTACTTAATGTGACATCACCCATATTGAAAAATGATACGCTTTAAGAAGAATGTACTTTTTCACCTAGCCTTATGATTATGAAATCCAATTTGGGGCTACGCTGTTGTCACTAAGGTTGCTTTGGAACCAGACCATAATAGGGATTTATAATTGCTTTATGGCTTTCTGCAACTGTGAGCTGTACAGGACAGCTGAAATTCTGACTGGCTGCAGTGTCCTAAGTCTGCTGCAGTACTCCAGGTATTGCCCTGATCTGCTAGTGGGGTCCCAAACACAGGCCCGAGCTACTAATGTGGGGGCTCTGGTGGGCATATGGCCTCATTACCCTCAGGCTGACTCTGTCACCCTATCTTCTTTTTCCAAAAGCATTTCTGTAGGAAATCTATACATTATTAACATATATTTTATGCATTTCACTGGGAGTCCTTGTGGTTGGAAATTGTGACAGAATATTGCTTGTATATGCCAAACCACAAGGGAATGTATGATAGATCTGTATGGTTCAGACATTTTATTCAGTCCCCTGGAAAAAAGGCAACGGAAAACCATTTTGGTACTGTTGCCAAAGCCCCCACCTTGGATATATTCATGTAGTTGACAGAAGTCAAGCTCTACTCAATGACATCTTCGCTTTCACCTTATACTAATGTCACAGATGTGATTCATGCAGTGCTAACCTATCCCAAAGATGAAGGGAAGATATACATTGCTCCTGAAAATACAACAAAGTGGGATTGGCTAGAACTCAACTGCTAGGCCTGCAGGCTCCTCAGCTTCAGGCATGAATATAGCTGCTATGCTGGCCGTGGCTGATGGGTACCATACTCCAAAGAAGGGTTGTTGAAGGTTGTAAATGAGAAGACCACAGAAAAGCATTATTTTATTTATTTTTATTCAGGTATTTTTCCTCCTTCAGAGCCTAATGTGTTAAATGCTCACTTCCTCTCCTTCATCTTCACCACAATCTTGTGAGGTGACTTTAACTGAAAGGCAGCAATTAGAGAACTTACATGCCTGTTCTTCCGCCTTCCTGTCCAGCACTAGCATATATGCACACACATCTCGGTTTGTATTTTACACCACACATCTCTTTAGTCTGACTAGAAGTGATGTGGAAGATTTAAAATGATAATACTGACAGGTTGCGATGCAGCTAGGATCTTGGTTCTGAGAGGCAGCAGGGTGAAATCCATCTCCATCCCAATGATATATAGTGTCATAAGAACATTAGAGGAGCCCTGCTGGCCCACAGCCCACCTAGTCTAGCATCCCGTCTCATGCAGCGGCTCCACCGATCACTTCTAGGGATGTGAAGCAGAAGACAAAGGCAAACCCTTCACCTGCTCCCAACTCCCTGCAAATGGCCTCTCACACAAGCCCGATACAAGGACACATTAACCACCCGCTCCTTTTCACTCATTTTGTCAGTTCCCAAGTAGGGCCGTCTAGAAGATCCCGGGCACCGGCATCTCCCAGGCCAAGGCGCCAAATCTGCATACAAGATTACTAAACAGGACGCGCTTCCAAGCAGCCTTGTTCCACACGCCCCGTGGGAGCTCACGGACGCGGCGGTTTCATGCCCGCAGGGCCGAAACGGAACGAGGTTGCGGGCGGTGGCTGATCCGCGATAGGATCTCCCGACGGTTTGTGGTTTTGGCTCGCTTAAACTTTAAAGCAGCCGCGCGGGCTGGGAAAAAGAAAAAAGGCCAGCCACTTTTCCGGCTTTCGGTGGAGGAGCCGACTGAGCCGGAGCAAACACAATCATTGCTCATTTCTGTGAGGGAGAAGGCGCAGAAAAGGCGGGAAAAAGGGACTCGTAACTCCTTCCGGATAACGACGATGCGGCTGTGAGGGGACAACATGAACCCCCATGTCTACAAAGTCGCCGACGTGACTGACAGCGGCCAGATTTGCGCGCTCCGAGCGACCCCGCGCACTCTCTGGAAGGGGAAGGATGAGTGACAGGCGCCGCCTTTCCCCCCCACAACCAGGGAGGGGCGCGTGCCGGCTGCAGCGCCGGTGGCAATGACAGCCGGTAGGCACCGGACGGATGGTCCCGTGCGCCGAGGCGCTGGCAGAACGGCCCCAACCTTGCACGACGGGGCCAGCCAGCCAGCCAGGCGGCGAGCAGCCCCGCCTTCCCCCTCCGCTTTCTCTCCCCTTGCCCCGCCCGCGCCCATTATCCCGGCCGCCGCGGCTTGTGTGGCACCTTTCCCGCAGCAGCTGGGCGCTCGTCCCCCTCCGCGCGCTGGCCCCTCCTTCGCCCGCCCACCTGGGCGGGTGGCAGACACAGGCTCCCTCTCTCGGCGCGGCGTCGCCTCCACCGGCTGCGGCGAAGTGCGGACTCTCCACTCTGCACGTAGCGAATGGAGGCGCTCCTCCTCCTCCTCTCCTCCACCACCCCTCCTCTTTGTGGCGCGCATGGAAAGTGGGGCGTCGCGTGTGGCGGTGCCCTCCCCCTTTCCTCCTCCTCCTACTTCCCTCCTTCTTTTTTCCAATTCCCGAGACGCCCCCGGCCGTCACGGGTTTTGTTTTTTGTGTGTGTTTTTCGGGAGCAGAGAGAGTCACTGCTTCCTCCTCCCGCCACATATTATACGCTGCGTAGTTGCCCTTGGTGTTCGTGGGACGCCTTTCATGAGGCGGTCGTGGCTGACTGCAGCAAAGGTCACCTCTAGACTTTGGGCGGTCATTTTACTCCCCTCCCCTCCCCTCGCCGCCTTAAGCGGTCCGGGGGGTGGGGGAGACACAATGATATCGCAAGGTGGGATATTGCATGATTTTTAGGGTACGCGGTGTCCTATTGCATGATTTTTAGGGTACGCGGTTCTGGATACCGCAGAGCGAATCCTGCCTTGCTCGCTTTTGTTCTCGTTTCAGAATACTGCGATGCCTGTCAACCTTTGCGTTTTTGTTTTTTTATTATTTTTAATACAATCTTAAAACTTCAGGGTTCATTATTGCCCCTTCGTACAGTAACCCTACATCAATCAGTTGTTAACTTACTCCGTTTTTAGGAAATTCTCTTAACAGCTTCCCTTTCCACTGACCTCTTTAATATCGGTCACATCCAGCCGTTGTTATTCCTCCTTCCTGTAGATACTCCATACAGGGACTCCAGTATTTTACATACTTATCTGTTGTTCTTTCTTTTAAAAAGTTCTTCAACCTTTGCATTCTGAACCGCGAAGTAAACTTGTTTGCCCTTAGTGCGTTTACTTGCGAGCTAATTGCTCATATCTTGCGCTAAGGAAAAGCGGGAGATGGAGCAGAGTCCAGCCTTTAACACAAGGCGAACCTTGATGGATCAAACCAAACCTAAAATATCTCCTAATAATAATGTTTGAGGTGACAGTGGGGCTTGGGAAAGATCCCCTCATAACACACATGCTGAGCCCTAAAACATTGACAGGGCTGCTATTATAAACCAACAAGCTTTAACAGCCAGTGGAACATTCAAAAGGGTCAGTTTTTTTTATGCTACAGCTGTGCCCCTTGTAAAAATACAAGCTCCTAAGTGGCTGTTAAATGTTAGAATCCCCTTTTCTACCTTCCCCACAGCTGTGATTCCAGTTTTGAGGTGCGGCAATAAAGCGATACGTCACTTTCCAAATGCAGCCACCCTATAGAATTAAGTCTAGCCATTATGCCTGCTGTTTTATTTTATTGTTCTCTGCACTCTGTTGTCATTTTTATTCAAGATCCATTGCTGCAAGTCTTAAGAGTCTTTAGACAATGGGCATGATATAAATAGACAAGATAATGACATCTTTACCAGTTAATCATTGCCAGTTCATGTAAGTAGCTATTTGAAGTTCCTGTTTCCCCTTAATGCATATTATGTTTTGCATATTACTGAGAATTACATATCAGTAACAATAAGAATATGGCCAAAGATAGCAGCAAGTTAAGACATTGTTCTGTTTGGTTATTTATTCCAGTGAGGGAGAAATCTGGACCAAGAATGACACTTTTGTGGCTGGGGCTAAAAATGTATGTGTGTAAAAGTAGTATTAAAACTTGAAATCAATGCAGTCAGCAATGTATTCTCTGTATATATGTGACTGGAAGTAGATCATCCTGACTGATTACAGTACAGTTTTAGGGCTCATTCACACCATAGTATTTTTACCTACTTTAAGTCAAATGACGTCTGAATGTACTTAATTTGTGTATGCAGACACAGCATATAGTGCACACTAGGTGCAAAATATGTGGTTCTCACTGCTCTTTTCTTGCAGTGAGCTTTCTCCACAGTGACTATATGTTGAGCACAATTAAGTGCTTCACACATGAACTTACCTTGACTTTTCCTGGCTCCGGCGAGGCCTGTCTGCACCTCTTCTGGGGGCTGGAGGGTTACCACACTGCCAAAGTGTGCCTGTAAGTGCACATGCATGATGAGTCAGAGTTGCCCTGATGATGGCATTGCCATATGCAAGGTAGAGTTGTTGACAGGACACAAAGATGGTGGCACCTGGACACTACTCACATTGGGCATAGGTGTCCAGATTCATGGGGGGGAGGGATAGCATGTACTAGCATTCGCAGCTGTGAATGACAGAGGGAAATAGATGCTGGTCCTTGTCAGCAGCAGTTGAGTGGCCATCAGTCGGTGCGGGTGAGCAAGTGGTGATTGGCTCCTATTGCCAGCTGTGGGTGAGTGGGTGTCTCTGCTCCCTGCTGCCAGTGGGTGGATGAATGGTCACTAGTGGGTGAGTGGGCACAGGGCCTACTGCCAGTGGGTGGGTGCTGAGCCCCAGCAAAAGCAGACTAATGGGTCTGGCAGCTGGTGGGCACTAGGTCTGCTGCCAGCTGGTGAGTAAGTGCTGCCCCCCACTGTTGGTGAATAAATAGGTGCTGGTGGTGAGTGGGCATTGGCTCCTGCCAGAAAACAAGTGAGCAACAGCTTCTGCTGCCAGTGAGTAAGTGAACTCTTCCCCTCATCGCTAGCAGGCAAGTGGGCATTACCCCTGCAGCAGTGGGTTAAAAACCCTATCAAAAAGGACCAAATATCTGCCAGCTCCTTAAGAATATTCCTGTGTAATGCTAAGCATCCCTCCACAACGTCCACTGAAAAAGGTGTTGTGCTTGCATGAAAAGGAAGAAGGCAAGGAGGTGGCAGCAGCACTGGGAATGCCCTCTCCAGCCAGAGATAACCCAAGGCACTAGTCACACAGAAAAAGCAATGCAGAGTAATGGAGAGGAAATAACTGGGTTACGGCTGAAAAATCTGGCCTGATGCACTGAACAGAAGGAAGCAGCAGCAGCAGCAGCAGCTCTTATATTTGGCTACAATATAAGGTTCTGCCAACATGAGATCTCTATGACTCATAGATTTTGGTGTAATCAGGGATGGTTACGAGGCTAACAAAAGAAATATATCATCTGTATTGAATTGTCACTAGGTGGTATGTTATTTTCCTTTACTGACAATAACGCACTATTCCTTTAACAAATCTGTTTACAAAGCAGCTTGTTATCAAACATATCTAAACAACCATGTGTCAGAAGGAATCAAGGTATTTCCTCTGTTTTAAGCTGAAGTAGACTTAAGCTGCATCCAGATGTTGGTTACTTATTCCATATTTGGATATTCTCTAATAAAGCATGAAGATTCCAGAATAATTATGTTTTATTCCAGAATAAACACTTTTATGTTTTATTCCGCACAGAGCAGAATAAGTGACTGACATCTGGATGCAGGCTTAAGTGTTGTCTAGTATAAGCTGATGTGTCTGTTTTGTAACTGGTGATCATATATTTCAGAAGTAAATGTAGTGTGGAGCATGAAATACTATGGTGTGCAGTATCCTGTAACTCATATTTACTGATATGGCCTAAAATTAAGGCCATCTGTTAACATTAGAACTTTCCACTTCCCACATACTCAATGGTACACTAAAACCAGATTTATCCTCTTTGGTACATTCATTAAGTATCACTTTTTCCATATAATTGACTGTATCCCCACACAGTTAAAAAAAAAGAATTCAAACAGAAATACCTCATATTGTTGTTTCTTTGCCACAAAGTATGGGTGTTTTTCCATTAATGGGTACTTAACGGGTACTTCTAGTGATAGTGGAAAAACACCCTATGACAACACCTCTGTAGCAGCAAGTGTTCACCACCAGGCCAGATTTTTGGATTCCTGATTGGTTGGCCATATCTAGTAGCCATTTCCACTGACTACAGGGACCTACATAGCTTTCACTCCATCCACCACAAATGGGAGTCGTCCTGAGAAGTATTGTTTCCCATCTGTGGAAGGGGCAATTAATTGGAAGCTTTGAGATCTGCTAAGTGGGGTTTTTAAAAAATCTGCCTGCCCCTTGAGACTTAAATTTGCTCTGAACCTACTTCTTTTAGCGTGGCTGATCACATCCTTGATATGCACAGATGCAGCCTTTGAACCCCACAAACAGACCACAACATCACTGAGAATATATATCTAGTGAAACAAGTCCCAATCTTCAAAAGCTGATTCCATAATAGATTTGTAGGTCTTCAAGGTGCCTTGACACTTGTTCATGCTTTTTATAGAAATAATGATAAAAGCACTCCTACACTAATAAAATGTTTCAGCTCATTTCTCAATCCTTCTCTATGGTAGATTTGACATAGTTGTTCACAAGAGTCAAACAATGCCTTGCACTTGTAAATGGAAGTCATACTTTCCTAAGCATATCATTTAGATCTTTAAATTGCAATTAAAATGCATGCTGTGCCTTCACCAAAGGAAGTTATGTAGGTGGCCACAAAAAAGGGTTTTCCTGCACTTTGAAATGGATGCCCCGTGGCCACTCAGAAAGGCACCCACTCTCATCCCCATCTCCATTCCTGTTGGCAGCAGGCATCTTACAACACTGGTGCCACAATTTGCCGTCAAAGTGCCACGTTTGCAAAGTGCGATTTCCCACCCTTCATAGAAGTGTTGTGATTGGCCTCAGGCATCTTTTTCAACAGTGGATCAATGCACTTTCCCCATCCACCTTCAAAATAGCCACCTCATTCCATGAATGGAGATCTTGGCTCTGGATCAGCTTCCCCACAGTAAGATCCACCAAGCACCATAATTTTATATTATTGGTACCACAAATAAAACCTTTTTTATTTTATCCAGGGATTTTAAGGCTTCATTATGCCTTTTTTCAAAATCTGGTTTTAATTTACTGTTCTTAATTTTATTGCTTTGTTTTTATGTTGCATTTTATGTTATGTTTTGTACTTTTTATTTAATGCTTTTGTACTTTTTGTTTAATGCTTTTGTACTTTTACTCTGTATGTTGCCCCGAGAATCTTAGTTATTAGGCAGCTATACAAATCCTGTATAGTTGTTATTTTTATTTTAAAAAGGTTAAAAAAATTCTATTCATGTCTTCCAGAAATAAGTCCTCTTGGCTTCAGTGAGGCTTAACAAAAGTTTGAGTACTGCTTAAGTTTAACGTGCTGCTGCTTATAGAGCTGTAGCAGTGACAGAGTATGCATTAAATGCCTAAATCTAATTTTTAAATTAACTTTCTAAAAATATTAGAGGATATGGATGGTACCACACACCAAATGCATTCCATTTAATGAATGGACAAATAATGGTTATACAGACAAAACGCATGGCCAAATCACCCCAGAGCCTCTCTGGTACTGTTACCGATGATCAATTTAAGTGGCTCAGTGAATGTAGAGAGATTACTATTATTCATGGTAGATTCAGAATTGACCCTTTCATGCAACTATAAAGTTTTATTCACATTAATGATTTACTGTGGACTGGAAGTGGCTTCAATTTGTGGACACTACACCAAAATTTCTTGGGTGAGCCAGTTTGGTCTACTGGTTAAGGAGCCAGACTCTTATCTGGGAATACCTGGTTTGATTCCCCAGTGCCCCATGAAGCAAGCTGGAAATGACTTTTCCCTTTTTTTTTTTTTGTAATGCATAATTAAACTTGGGAATTTACTGTCACAAGATATTGAGCATGATGGTTTCAAAAAGTGTTTGGACCAACTCATGGAGATTAGGGATGGCAACGGCTGTTAGCCCTGAGGTTTGTGGGAGCTGGGTTGCTTCCAAAGGGCAGCCGCTGGGAGACTGCAAGCAGAGCAAGCTGTGTGCCTGTCAGGTCCGGCTAGCTGCCTGCCATAATATTTGTATGTAAGATCTCTACCACCTATGGGATTCTGTATATATGTATATAATGGCTGCCTGTTGTTTTACCTTAGCACGGAACTGACAGTTGACTCCCCACTCCCTGCTGAGGTCAAGTGATACATTTTGTGTGGAAGGTTCTGGTGCCAAGTTTAAATTGGTTTTGAAAAACAGTAATTGTTCATTCATTAAGGGCCAAACCCCGCCCAACTATGAAACATATAAATATGCTGCACTTTCTGTTCCAAGTTGCTCCCAACAAGAAATGTCCTAACACTGAGCTGAAACCCTCATGGCCATTCTTTGCCAGCCTGACAGTGCCCTTGTCTTGCAGGTGGCTGCTCATGTCAGACTGCTGGATAAGGTAGCCAGTGGGGCATTTCATATGTTCTTATGTGCCATAACCAGTGTTGTCCCAACATTGTCTTCTGTCTCTAAGCTTCTTCAGGTAGCAGAGTTACCTTGTTGGCTGATGTTTCACAGATCCTTCAGACAGCAGAACATTACCTAGTTTGCTGATATATGGCAGCTAGTATACCATGTTTATTAAAAGTACCAGCAAATCTTCAGATACTTCTAACTGTTCCGAGAGCCCTGCATCTCATGCCCATAAGACAGATTTCTTCTCTCAAAGCATTCCCCCCCCCCATAATCTTAATACTTGGAAGTTACATTTTTCAGGTGCTTAGTGTAGGATAAAGGAAAGACTATATTTACCAAGGAGCGTGAATTAATATGAACTAGCTGCCCATCTCTAGCTTATATGAGGCTTTTTATATGTGTCTCGTTTTCTTGAACCCCTTAAAAATCAGATTTGTAATAATGAAAGTCAGAATGAGAGTATGGTTGTTTAGCTAAGTAGTGTGATGGGTGTTAAAAGTGACTGGCGTCAAATTTGCACTTCCCGTCCTGGAACTGAAATGGTGAACTTGCCCCGCATGTACTAGCATTCCCACACCACTATTTTTCTACGCACTCACTTTAGTCCAGATATGTGTCCAGCCGCCACCATCTTGTCTTCAGCTGCTGGCACCAGTGTGCATGTCCTGCCACATCACTGGGATAATGGTGATGTGCCATGCATGCTTGCATTCCAGGCCACCTGATGTGCCAACACGCTTGGCGTGGTGCATCACTTGACCCTTGAGACCCTGGAACCGGCATGAAAGCAGTGTCTCGAGCCTTACTGGCTCTGGTGTTGATATAGGTAAGTGCACATGTGAAGCATGAAATTGTGCTCCAGAAGTAGTTGGCTTCCTGTACACTCCTGCATGAAAGGGGCGTTTCTGAATTAGAAACAGCCCCTTCCAGTGCAGATGCTCCATCTGGGAGCGCACTGGAAGCAAACTGCAGGGCAAAGTGCAGAAGGGCTCTGTACTAAACACATCCAGCAGATGAATAAAGGAAATAATCTCTACGGTTGTTCTATGGTTCAACTGAATGTCTTGCTAGTTTTGGTGGTAATCTTGGAAAAATTGTTTCGGTGTGATCACCACCATTCAAAATGAGGGATGAAAACTTTTCTAGGGAATGTCTCTGATTTCTGTCTTTGAAATACTTGATATCTCGTGTGATCTGAGATGTTCCAGTAGGAATATGTTTCTGCTCTGAAAAGTCTGTATGTGATCACAGATTTATAATTTCCACTCGAAGAGCTTGTATAATAGACAAGAAAGGGAATTCCCAACAAATGAAAGATAAACCTCAGTTTCCTTGTTCAATAAAACAATGAAATGTACCTAATTACACCAATTTATTTGCATGTTTTATTATATTTGCAGCATAATTTAACTGCATGTTTTATGATCCTAGTGCAAAATGTGCTGTTTTGGGATCCAAGTGGTAGGTCATTATGGTCTATGTTCTCTGTCAAGTTTTTACACAGAAATTATGATTATGCTCTTTATGGCAATCTGGCGGTAGAGTTATACACCTGACTGTATTCTGCTTGTTCTCTTTTCATGCCATGTTTCTATCTATTTATTACTTATATATGCAGATGGTCTTTACCTGAGACAAGATAAGGAGTAGACAAGGGAAATGTGCATAGGGGCACATCGATCCACATTTTTAATTATTGGATTTTTACCAGCAGTGATTTGGTGCTCTTTGACTACCAAGCCCTGTTCAAGGTGTTGTCTCTTACTTATAAGGCCCTAAATGACTTGGGCCCCAAGTATTTAAAGGAACGCCTACTCCCATTTTGACCTCATACCTTAAGATCTTTTTTTTTTTTTTTTAGTATATATTCTTTATTAAAAGATTTTTTGACAACTTAAAAACATTACATAACACGTTAATTTAACTCTTATCATACAGTCCATTTTCTTGTTGTCCTTGTTAACTTCCCGTTTCTCCAGCATCTCTTGATCTTCTTGTTTATTTTGTCTGCTCACTGAAAATTTCTTGCTTCCTTTGTCAGCTAACCAGTTCCTTTTTCAGAACTAGCTTTATTTGTTTTCAATCTTCATAATTCTTATAGCCAAATAGTAACAACCTTTTAATGACAGCTTATCATATAAATCTAAATTATTAAGACTGGAAAAGTGCGATCAGATAAGATAGAGCGAAAAGAAAGTATTCTAATCTACCTGTTCCACTTATTACCAGATTGTATTTCTATCATTGCAATATATGTCCTTAAACATCCTTCATTAGCATTTCTATTACATTTCTACTCTAAACTTTTACACATATTATCTTGTACTATATTGAATTCCACCCAGCTTCTTATTCTAACTCTTTTTAACCCCAGACTATATATTTTTAACTTATAACTATCTCAACCTTCTTCCTTCTAACATAAAATAAAATTAGTGTTAACTATATTACTCTTTGCCATGGCTTCTTGTGAAAAGAGAGAGAAAAAGAAATAGAAACAGAGATAAAAAGGAAAAAAAAACAGTCTCCTCATGCTGGTATTTACCCTCTTTACCATGATTCATATTAATATCCTAATTGTCTTTTACAAATAAAACCCAACTTTTCAAGAATTTTTCCAATATAAGGGGTGTGTGTTTAAAATCTAGAATGCCCTTAATGCAATCTTTCTCCCCCATTTTACTTACTAGCTTTTATTTATCAATTACAAATATAATAACTAAAACATCTCCAAATTCTTAATACTATAATCTCAATCTACAATTTCATTTCATAAATCTTTACAAACCAAAACCCAAATTGGTGTTGCTTTAAATTCCTCTCTTACATTTTTAAGTAATAGCGTCCCTTAGATTTTGCTTTCCCCCATTCACAAACTTCGGGGGGAGGATCTCTTGCGTGCCAGCTGCAACTCTATTCCACAGACTCCCCATCCTCTGCCAATTTCCAGATTTAAGGTGTTGTAAACCTCCATTCCCTTTGCTTTCACAGTAGATGTTGGATTTCTCAGCAGCTTGTCTGTTGTCTATAATCTTTTGCCTTCGTCTGTCCTTCCAAGCAGCCGTTTTCTTACTGCATAAATTGCATTCCTTTTCTCCTTTTTTCACTGTCGCCATCTTTTTCCGGTCTGCTTTCCATCTATCACTCCCAGCAGTAGTTTTCTTGCCGCGTAGGTTGTATTTCTTCCTGCTTTTGCCTTCTGTCGCCATCTTTTTTCGATCTGCGTATGTCTGTCGCAAATCTCCGGGTCTAGTTTGATTTATTTCTTTTTGAATTTTTAATGTCATCTTTTCCAAATTATTCACTTTATTTAAGAGTCTCAATAAAAAGGACTTTACTTCTATATAAAATCTCTTCCCCATCTTGTTTATCTTCCTTTAAACAAATTTTCCTTAATTTTCACAGTGTTATAGCTTGTTATCCTTCTCTTCAATTCCAAATTATTTAGTTAAGTCTGTCTTGCACACTTCCATATCATCACATTCCTTCCAAAAGATTTATCTTGGCTCTGTTTACTTTGACAACTACAGTCCATTCTCTCTTAAATTATAGGCTGTTCTGAATGTTTACCTTCATTAGTATGGCCGCTGTCAAGGTCATCCGAGCAGAGCTTTAGGTCCAAGGTGCTTTCAAAACGTCCATTAATATTTCCCTTTATATCTTCATTAAAAAGAAGGATTTTCGGATCTTAATTTGCCTCCGTAGCGTCGGAATTGATGACCGTGTTTCTTCTGGATTGAATAATTTCAGTCCTGTTGAAGAAATTCCTTCGTCCTGCTATAACTAAGCAGAGCTGACCATTGAGAAATGTTTACTTACATTTCTCAAGGTAATTAATCACTAGGAGGACCGGGAGCTATTTTCTCCCGTGGCGATCCGACATTCCTCCGGAAGCGGAAGTCCTTAAGATCTTGAGGGTTGTCCCACCACCCTCAGCAGCAAAAGGGGTGGGCACCCGGGAGAGGGCTTTCTCAGGGATGCACCCTAGGTTATGGAATAGTCTCCCCCTTGAGGTGCGTCAGTGGCCTTCATTGTACACATTTTGGAAGACAGTGAAGACTCATTTCTTTGCCCTGGCGTTTGGTTGAATGGGGATAAACTTTTCCCTTCTCACTTGCAGAATGCATACAAATATTATCTTAATAATGTTTGATTTTAAATGTTGTTATCCGCCCAGAGACCCCCGGGTATAGGGCAGGATAAAGATGTAAATAAATAAATAAATAAAAATTGAGGTTGAAACTCAGTGCAAACTTACCAGAAAACTGTCCCCGTGAACAGAGTAGATTCGGTACACATTGGCCAACTTATAAACTGAGACATGCATGAAGCAGTGAACATTACTTTTAATGTTCTAGATGATCCTGATTTTTACTATCAGAAAATTCACTTGGGAGTAGAGATGTCATCAGATTTCTGCTGTATATATTTGAATGAGTTGTGGACTCAAGTGGGGGAAGGCTGTTCTTCTGAGACAAAACCAAAGGAAATGTAACGGGCGTGGAAGAAGGATTTGGAGGGATAATTGCTGGTGCTGTGACACATTTAGGAAGTGGATCTGCCGGATTTTGGAGAGTTTGTTGGGCATTTGGGGTGGAGCTGGTTTAGCTTCCAGAGGGGTGCTGGTTTATGAGCCAGGCTGAGCGTATGGGCAGACTTGAGGATATGGTCTAAGGGAGGAGGAGCTTGCAGTTGCTGCTGATTCAGAGACGCTTGTGGGAATATAGTCACGTTACTCAGCTGGGACAGGCAAGGCCAATTAGTATGGCCTGTATGCTTAACACTTTGCAAAGTATAAATAGTAACAAAACTTTTAAAAATAAAATTAAGTACTTTTTAAAAAGCAAAATAATTTAAATCGTAACAAAAGTAAAATAATCCAGAAGTCATGAAGGTAGACAGCCGCAGGGGGAAGGGGGGAGATTCCAATGTTGCATGCTTGACAGTCTGCCTGCTGGGCCGAAGTCATGAGTGTGTCCTCATTGTAATGAGCTCCTAGCTCTCTTGGAAAAGGTATCTTCCCTTGAAGCCAAAGTAGCTGACCTGGAGAAGCAGACAGAGGGAGACAGGCATGAGGGTGACGCCTTCAGGGATTTGGTAGGTGCATCCAGCTCTATAGGGTCCAGGTCTCCAGCTGCCTTGGACAGAGGAGGTCTTGGGCAGACAGGACACCAGGCTGTGCAAGAGGCAGGTGGGGACCCTTCCTTAGAGGATATTCTCCCGCAACAAGAATACCAAAGACAGGTTTGTGATTGGCATGTTTCAACAGAGTGAATTTCAAAGAATGTGTGCTTTGACTTTTAGCCTCTTTATAAGAAACAAATATATACAAACTTTTTCCCGCACACTCCAGGGCCCAGTTCCCACTAGGACTTTTTTCGAGTGTTCAAAATGGTTTCTAAACACTCTTTCTGCATTGAAAAGTGTCTTTTTGCATTAAAAAGAGGAGTAAAACTGATAAAAGGAATTAAATAAAACACCCCTTTAAACAACTCTCACTCCCGTTTCTTTTAATGAAACAGTTTATGGGGTGTTCCCACTTGGATCAGAGTGTTTTGGAACCGTTTTACTGCCTGCCCACCCACTCGTCCGTCTGTCTGCCTGCTTGCCTATCCACCTGCTTGCCTGCTGTTTCACTGGCTGCTTTGTGCCTGGCATTCTGCCACCGCCCTGCTCACTTGCTCCGCTTTGCACCAAGCAGCCGCGGTGCTGCTGAGGCGTAGGGAGGAGGAATGGAAAGCGGTTGGCGAGCAAGCGAGCTCCCCCTCCCTTTTGGGTGCTGCTGCTGCTGCGCTGCTGCCGCCGTGCTCCGCTTTAAAGCGGAACTAAGAAAAGCACATGGAAACACAAATAATGTGTGCTTGCATCTGTTTTTTTAAATTCCGCTTTAACGGAGCTAAGTGGGAATTCACCCCAGGTGGTGAAGCATATGTTACTGCACTACTATTTATAAGGCAAAACAGGGAATTGTTGCCATATTAAAGCAAACTGGGATACTCAGAGGTTGAGAGAAGACTGGTCTGCCTCAAGCTGTTTGGTAGGTTTGTAGCTGAGTTCTGAACTTGGGACAAGGGTTCCAGGAGCCTCTTTTCCACATCTTGGTATCGTAAAAGGGAGGCTCTGCCCCCTGCTAGTATGCTCTATCCAGGGTCCCAAATGGCCACCCTAAACCGAAATAATAGAACCGGATCAAACGGGAATTTGCCTGTTCCCATTACTTTAAACTTAATTGCGTTCGATCCGGATTCTGAGGATCATACATGACTCAAGTGACTACTTTTTAAAAGTTGCTTTTCGGGGCTGCCCTGCCCTCTTCCTCCTGGCGTGAATGCGCCACCCATAACGGACCCCTTCACTGAGTCTGGAAAACCGGCAGCAGGCAGCCAGCGATTCTCCCCATTGCCCAGGGCACACAGCAGCAGCGGCAACTCAAGCAAGGGGGCTTTAAAGGTCAGAACTCCGAAGAGCTAGAATTGTGCAAAATTGCAACATTGTTATCAGGTGTGAAGTACGTGGATTGCTACAGTGTAGCGGCTGCTGTGAAGGTTGGATTTTTACACTGAAATCACTGTCTTTGGAAGCAAGCTATTGGGAGAGCGAAACCCTAAACATGGATTCTCATCCCCTTAAAACGGTAGGGTCCCCACAGTAAAAAATGTAACACATATCAAGCGCACAATCCGGAGTGAGACCTGATGAAATGAGGGTTAACATTTACAACGCTTTGGGGTGATTTAACATGCGGAAAGTGTGTTAAGCCAAACTGACGTGGGGTCTGTGAGGATGGAAAACGGTTTGAAATCGAAATAAGCTTGTAATGGGGATGTGGCCTATATCTGTTGCAGATGTGACTGATGCAGCCAATTCCCCACCTGAATGTGCCAACATTTGATTTGAATGTCCTAATTCTGACCAATTTGTACAAATTTTGAATGTTACAAATATTTGTGCACATCCCTACTCAATAACTTCTTTTGACTTTACTATATGTATCAAGTATTAAAATTTTAAGTAATGAACTTTTTAAAAAGGAAGTCACTTATTCACCAGTCACAAATTTAAAAAAACCTTTGGTTTTAGCTCTCTGTGAAGCAGAGTTCTTGGCTCTGTATGTTCCAAGATCTTCTGACAAGCCTAGGCAACAAATAGAAAAAGGGTGGAGGGTGGGGGAAGCAGCACAAATTATGAGCAACCCAAGCACTTAGATGCAGCCTTAGATTAGTTTGCTCTACAACCTGCAAGGAAATGATCTGAACAATGACACTGCAATGGTATCAGCTCCCAGTGGCCAATAACGTACCAGAGAAATGTGGAGTGATCTCAGACAAAGCCATGAGAAAGGAGGAGGAGTTCCTTAAAGCCCTGACCCTATTTTGGCAACCCCTTACACATAGTTAGGCTGACTGTGGGAGGTGCTGTGAATATACAGAGAACTAGGCTACATAATATCCTATAAGTGGCTGATCTGATTAATCACCCCAGCAAAACCATCAAATAACTTTGTGGCCCTAAAAATGAGCTGACATCTCAGGATCCTGATAGCTTTAGGGGAAGAAATAGATTTGAGATTCAGGAAGGCTGAAAAACCTAGAAAGTGGAGCTAGATTTCTTCGTTGATACTGCTGTGTACTGCTTTGTGCTACAGCCAGTTTATTTCAGATTCTTGATTGTAATTAACCCTCATGGGCATGGGTGGAATAACTTCATAGCCCAGCTGAGTGAAAGTACAGACGTAGGTTTTTTGTATGTAGTTAAAAAAAATGTAGTGACATTTTATAATTTTAGGACATTCCCCAGGGAAAATTCCTGGCAGAAAGCAGTCCAATATCATACATAGTTTGGCTGCAGAATTAAAAACAATTCCACAGTCCACAAATTGCATGTTTTCTCACCCATACTGATGAGGTTTAAGACACCTGCTGGGCTACCATTAACATTATGAATTGGAAGTTTACATAATTAAGAAGACATCTACACCTATCATTTTCTGTGCACTCAGACCCTCTCTGGTCTGAAAAGAGCATTTTAAAAACAGAGAATCTGTGCATATCTCATTTTATTCCTAGCATGGTCCACATTTTTACAGTGTAGATTTTATTCTCTTGTAATCAATTTTGGGCAAGTTAGTCCAGCTTGCTGTTTTAGTTTAAATACTGGCTTTTTAAAATTATGTATCATGTGAAGAAATATAGTCTTTCCTTTAGTCTATTCCAAATTTTTCAATACTCAGCTTCCTTGATCAGTGCCCCAGTTCTAACCTTTTTTTCCCCAAGGGGTGGGGGAAACCCAAATGTTATCTACTTCCTCCAAATCATACCTCATATTTTACCTTTCACCCAAGCTTGGGAAACAGCTGAGTTAAAGAAGATAACTGTGTTTGTTTGTTTTTTACATTGTATATTTATGGTTGTTCACATCCTGGACTCTGCAGAAGAACAGCAAAGAATAATATCCATAAATATATAAACAAATAGATGCAAACACATCCACATAAGACAAATACTAGCTTAGAGGTTCACCAACTTGGGCTCATCTCAAATGGATGCAGACTCCAGAACTCTACCACGAACAGTAGAGGTGGGAGAAAAACTCACTCACTCAAGTGATTTTCTTTAGTACTGCAATGTTAGAAAAGTTTCATTTTCCTTTACAGTTATCCTTCTGTATTTATAAAGATTGGATTTAACCGAAATGGTGCAGCTCTTGAAAATCGTGTATATCAAGGAAACTGGGAAATACAAAAATACCAAACCTAGATTTCTGCATCCCTAGGCAAACTACCATTTTTAGCATGTAAACTCATGTGAGTTTACCATTTTAGCGGGGGACCTTCACATAGGCTGTGTTTCGTCCGGTCAAAAAAGTCTGAGTTTTAAACCGGATTTTTTTGACCAGCGCTGTGGGCTCCTTACAGCTGTCCTGACTGCATTGAGGTGCCGTTTTGCCACCTGTCCTGTTCCTCCATTTTTTGTCATCATCCCTCTGCTTGCCTTCCCCACTGTTCTCCAACAGACAGGGGAAGGGGGCAGAAGTAGCAGCACTAGAGGGTGACAGGTGGTGGTAGGAGGCAGGGGTAGCAGTGCAAGAGGGTGATAGACAGAGGAAAGGGTGAGGGGAGCAGTGGGAGAGGGTGAAAGGTGGAGGAAAGGGGTGGGGAAAAAGTAAATGGTGGATGGTGGTAGAGGAATTGGTGTGGCAGTGTTCCCATTAATAAATATTCAGATTTTAACAGGATTCCACAGTGAGTCCTGTTGAAAATCCGAAAAGGGATTCCCCAGAAACGGAGAATCCTGTCAATGTGTCGTGATGTTAGACCCTTGAGCTGGATTCAGGGCAGACCAAAGGGCTGGTGGAAACAAACCCATATCCCGACTTACAAATATGTTGAACTCAAAATGTGTTGGGGTTATGCACAGACAAGTGACAATGTGTTCACTTCATGCCAACACTGTATTTTGTCTCCATGTGGTACCAGGGAGCAAAAAGACCTGTGTACAGAATTTACTGAATAATTAAGGCCGTGTCTTCACGGCAACCCTTATTTCACTTTCCCTAAACCGAGATAACAGAACCGGATGCAAACGCGAATTTGCCTGTTCCCATTACTTTCAGCTTAATCGCGTTCAATCCAGGTTCTGAGGACGTACGTGACTCGAGGGGGGACTCCAGTGGCTACCTTTTAAAAGCCGGTTTTCGGGGCTGCCCTGTACTCTTCCTCCTGGCGTGAATGCGCCACCCATAACAGACCCCTTCACGGAGCCTAGCTGGGTGGCTGCCTTGCCTGGATGGAGGAAAATCGGCAGCAGGCAGACAGCGATTTTTTCCCCCTCCTCTCCCGATTGCTTAGGGCGCACAGCAGCAAATAAACATTCACACATCTCTCCAAACAGCAGCTGCTTTTCTTTCTTTCCCTTTTTAGAAGGCCAGCACTTTCAATAGCAAGATGTTATCAGGCGTGAATTGCTTGTTTGCTACAGTGAATTGCTATTCGGGCTGCTGCTGCATTTACAGCTTGCTTTGGAAGCAAGCTATTGGGGGAGGGAAACTCTCATCCCTTAACACAGGAGAGTTCCCACAGTAAAAAATGTAAAACGTTTCAAGTGCACAAACCGGAGTGAAAACAACGCTTTGGGCCGATTTAACACGTGGAAATCGTGTTAAGCCAAACTGCCGTCTGGACTGCAAGGATTCAAAACATTTTGAATTCGAAATAAGGGTGCCGTGAAGACACACTCTAAGTTTCCCAAGGAGACCACATTGACAGCTGCAAGTTCACAATCTGGTTTCTGACTGTTTCAAGTAGGATGTGCAGCAGAAGGTTGCTGTCTAGTCTCTTATTCAAGATGGATTCTGTGGGGGAACAGAAAGAGGTCTCTTGGGAGTGTGAAAGTAAGGAACCCAGGCAAGAGTCTGGCAGATGAAGTACAGTTAAAAGCTGTTGGGCTCAGGTAAGTTTGTGGAGAGAATCTTAGTTTTAAGGGATTATTTGCTAAAGGAAGTACCTGATTTATGCTAGGGTTCTATTCCAGCAAGTTCTCTTGTAAATTGAGCAGTAAACTACAATGTAAGTCAGGATGTTAGGGAAAGATATACAAAATTCTCCATAAACTTACACTGTGGTAGACTGGATTTGTGGACAGGCTTCAATGAAAGTGAATAGAGGAAAGGAAATGCAGTCAAAGAGATACAGCCCAGGGAGCAGTTGAGTACACAGGAATGCCATGTGTTAAACCTCCAACACACTGGTGCCAGCAAAGATGCTTCCATCGAGACACAGCCTTTTACAAACAGCAATACAGAAAACACAGAAGTCTGACAAGATCCTCCCCCAATCCAGACAAGGGCTTTTCACTATCATTTAATGCCAGTCCAAATGATGCCACATCCAAACAACATTATTTCAGATTCTGCAGTGCTGAATACACCAGTTCCATGCAGAAAGTTCCCTTTGCACATCCAGAATTGCATTTCTCATATCTTTCAGTGGTGAACCCACCAATGCCACATGGAATGTCAACCTCCCACATCCAAACATTTCACGTTCTGCAATGCTGAACACACTGATCCCAGATGGAATTTCCCCCTTTGCACATAGCATTTCTCATAATCTGTAGTGCTGAACCAACTGATCCCAAAACAATATGCTTACTCACTGCCCACAGTCCCTGGAGGGACAGTGCCAAACATGGTATATAAAACCCACTGGTGCAGCATTCAAAAGGAGATAGGGGGGGATTATGATGAAGATTTAACAAACTACCAGAAAGAAATACTGTAACTTGAAAATGAAGAGTACATTGCAATTGGGCTGAGAAGCTAAGCGTAGGGACCCCTCTGCCTAACAGTGTGTGAAATTTAAAAAAGCCATTAAAAAAGGTGAAGATCATTTAAATGGTATTTACAGTGGGCCTTGCACCTTTTTTTTTACTCTGTCTCTCCCCCCCACCTCATTTCTTTGTGTTCCAAGGGTTTGGATTTGTTTTACTGTTTAAATAGCTATGAAGATAGAAAGCCAGTAGGGATGTGGGACATGTGTGGTGTTCTGAACTGGTGTTATGACTGACCTCTGGACAGAGGTTGTGCATATGTGCTTAGTGGAAGATGCTCCTGGGATTCAGAGAACAAGACTGCATAGAAGGTTGCAGAACTAGAACAGTTTAGACAAGCTGAGAGGCAGCAGGATGGAGCCCTTTGGGACATGGTAGCAGATTTCCACTCACAGAATGAAAACACCTCAGCTATATCAGAGGGCAAAGGCCCCAGGGAAAGAAGAGGTCAGATGGAGGAAGTGGGGATTTCTTCCTTAAAGGGACCCTTTCTTTTGACAGTGACAGTTGGCCTGAGGTCTGTCAGCTCTAGAGCTGCAGGTCTGTCAGTACCAAAACTGGCTCTTATTAAGCCACACAACCATGTGTCCCTGTGTGTTGTAGATTGGCCCCGTAGTAACTGGGAATTAAACATAGTTAGGGGAAGACCTGCCTTGGAGAAGACTTTGGCCTCTTCCAGATCTGGGGAACAAATCTGCAGTTATAAGAAAAATCACAGCTTAACTGTTGTGAAGCGACAATATGTCATCCCCACCTGAAATGCAGCTCTGTAGCTTCCTATAGGAAGCTGTGAGAGCTGAGTCCAGTGCACACCATCACATGGGATGAGGAGGCCTATGGGAATTTAGCTGCCCTATCTGCTTTTGTTGGCTTTTCTTGTTGTTCTGTCCGAACTGGCAGGAAAATTTGAATTTACCTTATACTGCAGAGCGAGTGTTCTCTTACCCACATTAAGGTAAATGTGCAGTTACGAGGGGACAATCCGTCAATCGTGGTGTGTGATGCTCCCACAGCAACTGAGCATTCCACTGCACACTAATAATGAGTCTGGATGTACCCTTTCATGCTTCAGCAACAGCAAGTTTTCCTATATAAAAATCACTGGCTTTGAAATTAGAAGGTTGAGACAAGAAAATATTCCAGATTTAAAATGCTTTGATTATAGGGTGTTGCTTGTATTAATATTTGCTGTCTGCACTTTTTGATTATCTCAAAGTGTCTGGAATTCAAACAGTGTCAACTGACAACAACCAGAGATGCTAAACCTGGCACTGTGCTATGTGTTTTCTATACATACAACACTCTGAGGCACAAACCCAGTTTAGAGCCAAGAGGTATGGAGGAGGCAGGTAGTAATTTTGTGGCAATATCAATAGGAAAAATCCACAATGCTTTGCTGGGCTTTGGTATAGTATATATGCATATTGCTACTACAGCCATAGATTTTGCCAGTTATATATGTTTCTCTGACCATTGCATGTGTTCATATAGAATATTAGAGGAAACCTGCTGGATCAGGCCATTCCCCTTTTAGTCCAGCATCCTATCTCAAACAATGGCCCACCAATTGCTTCTGGGCATTCTCAAACAGAAGACAAAGGCAAAACCTTCACCCATACTAGCCCTGCAAATAGCCTTTAGAGATATCCTGCCTGTCTCTAGGCATTCATTCTACTAGCCACTGAAACCTGTCTTCCATGATTTTCTCTCACCCTTATTAAAACTATCCAGGCTGGTTACCTCATCATCTGGTAGTAAATTCCAAAGACAAATGAAAAAAATGTTTCTCTTGTTTGTCCTAACTCTCCTGCCTATCATAAAACAGTCTACAGTTGTGATATTCTGCAGGAATGAAAATAAATTTTCTCTATCCACCTTTTCCACACTGTGCATGATTTTATCCGGTCACCTCTTAAAGGCTGAAGAGGTCTAGAGGGGCAGACTGGCATGTGAACCATCTCATCTGTGAACCTTCCCTAAGCCATCTAAGAGATGGCCTTTTTTTTTTACTTCATTTGAATGCAGTCCAAGTACTACACTGATAGTGCTATTCCAGTCACTTGCAAGTCCTCCTTGATATGTTAGTTTCTTAGTTATACTTTAGTTCCAATACTTAGGCCCTTTCCGCACTTGGTCTTATTCTGGAATATATCTCAGGATAGGGGTCTGTCGTTTGCATGCTAATGCAGACTATGGCAGGCCTCACCTGGGGACTGCCATGGCCTGCACTAGCATGTGGACAGGAGGTCCCTATTCTGAGATACATTCCAGAATAAAGACAAGTGCGGAAAGGCCCTTAGTTATACTTTAGTGAACCCTGCTGTTAATAGGGTTGTAATGCCCTGGAAGGGATAGGTGCAAAATCTGGGGGTGCTCTTGGACTTTGCACTGACACTTGAAGCTCAGGTGGAGGCTTTGGCCAAGAGTGCCTATTTCCAACTACAGTCGGTGTGTCAGTTGAAGCCCTTTTTGGACAGAGATGACTTTGCCACAGTTACCCATTCTCTTGTAACCTTCAGATTGGACTATTGTAATGTGCTTTACATGGGGTTGCCCTCGAAGACAGTTCGGAAGCTGCAGCTAGTGCAGAATGCAAGAAAATTATCTGAGGCAATTGACTTTTTTTGCAAGTTTATCAATTCGTAACCTGTGGCAATATCCCTTCAGTTCATGACTGTTTGGCTCAGCTGACCTCCTGGCCTCTGAATATTTCTCAGGGAAATTAATAGGGGATGGCAGACGATATAAAGGCCTTTCGAGACACAGTGAGATACTTTTCACAAGCCTTCTAAAAGCCTACTTTGTTTGCTGGTGGAGAATTTGTGTTCCAGGATCAAAAGCTTTTTTTACTGATAGTTTATAACAGGAACAGATACACTATCACTTGGAGCTACATGGCATTATTGTTTCTTACCCAAACTATATATGCAAGAGGCTTGCTTTTTGTCAGGATTGTTTCTTGCGATGGGTCCTCATGGTGTACTAAATTACCATATTTTCTGAACTGAAAATAAAAGATAGAAGGTTAAAAGTCTACCCATGGGTTCTGATGAGGGATAAAACATTCCTCCCCAAGTAGATAATTTTGCAAGGATTTGGAGGGATGGGAAAGAACCTAGATAGGTGCTTTAAAATCAACTCCTTGCTTGCAGACTTAAAAATTAATTAAAATCAATCACCACCTTGTCTACTGTACTCTCAATCACAATATAGAACTTCAAATGCAGGTATGACTGAAGATCATTTGCTTCTTTATTTTTAAAAAAATCAATTTCTCCTATGCATAAATTTCATCAAAGGAACATTATTGAATGAAACTGAAGCAAATTTATGAACCCTTATGAAAATCTGAAATCTCACCTATATAGTAAGATCATTTGTGTTACCACAATGTGTAACAAAAGGCTGGACAAGGAAAAATGACTTTTTGGGTGTGCCTTCCTCTCTCTGGAATTTCCTTCCAAAGGAGAGCTGGGCAGGTCCCTCACTGTCAATTTTTTTTTAAATGGTTAAAAACATATCTTTTCATATGCGTCTTTGAAAATGATTGGTGAGGGACCATGATCAATTATAATTGTTTTTTGTCTGATTTATTTGTCCTTGTTGTATGTGTTATTTATTTTTTCAAAAAAACTATCTGAATTTTGGTTACATAAAATAAAAGAAGAAATATAACACAGCCAAAAGAACAGTTAATGCTTTTTTCCATATCTCCTATTTCTACATTCTTTCTATATTCTGTTTGTTTCTATATAGCTCTCCCTACTTCTGAATTGACACCGAGTGCAATATTCTTTTCTGGAGATCTTTAACTCAATTTTTAAAAAAAGTTTTGTTAGAGTTTTTGAGGTAACCTTCCTTTCAGAGGTATGGCATTACCACACCTTTATCTTGTAATGGCATAGAGTCTTTATTAAATCTATGTTTGTGCATGCTCACACACATAGAAGATCAGGGCAGGGAACAACTCCACAAAAAAGAAACTATCCAGAGAAATTGGCCGCACAACTGAATGTTACTTCTGGATCATTGCCATAAAAAGAAATAACGAAACAACAATGATGAACTGATATCACCCGGTTTCCTTCCTGGTTTGAGAAGGATATTTGTTTTACTTAGTTTCTTACAGTTTACTAACCACTTCCTTTTTATGACGTTCCATAAAATGTTCATGACACCGTTAAACACACACACTGTCACACACACACTCACAGCTGTCTATGAAGTGTATAGCTAGTGCCAGGCTTGGAACAGACTGAAGTAATCAAGGTACTTTGAAGATCTGTCAAACCTCATATTGTTATGCGTTTGAACCACTTTGCTTAGATGGTAGGCCAGAGCAGGATAAACCATCCAGACTCCTGAAAATTAAGAGAAGTGGCTTACACTTGATGTGGCAGTACAGCAGGATATTTGTAGTCCTTACAGTAAAAACATGATCCTGAAATATCATATAACTTTAACCATTGTCAATTTGCTTGACCATAGTCTAGTTCTTTGTCATCTATGAATCACTTTAGCAGGGCAAAATCCAGTTGCAATCTAAAAGGAAACAAAAGTTACAGTGCAAACTGCACGTATACAGCATGCAGCACACACACCTTTGCCTGCAGACGTGGCTTTTGAAATCCTTTCTTGTTTTTTATACTTTCAGTTCTTACTGGGGCATTAAATGACAAGATTAATCATCCTGCAATAAAGCAGTCTATTGGGGATCAGTGTAATAACTAAATAAACACAACTTTTTTTGTTTTTGTTTCAGTGACATATTTATGGGGGAATAAATTTTAAATTAAACCAGAAGCATGAGAAATCTAAAATGAGAGTTGTGAGATTTTGGCTTTGTTATTGGACCTTGGAGGTAATGGACCCAGGGACCAAAAACACCAGGACAAGGAGGTATGTGAGTGTAGTGCACAAAGACTTGTATATATGGTTGTGCAATCTTTGGTCTTCCAGGCCGCATCCCAATTACAACCTTATTTCGATTTCAAACCGTTTTCAATCCTGGCAGACCCCACGTCAGTTTGGCTTAATACGCTTTCCGCGTGTTAAATCGCCCCAAAGCGTTGTAAATCCTGTTGTTAATCCTCATTTCAACAGGTCTCACTCCGGTTCGTGTGCTTGAAATGTTTTACATTTTTTACTGTGGGGACCGTACGGTGTTAAGGGATGAGAATCCGTGTTTAGGGTTTCCCTCCCCCAATAGCTTGCTTCCAGAGATAGTGATTTCATTGAAAAAAAAAATCCACCCCTCAAAACAGCCACTATAAAAATTCACTCCTTAAAGCTACACTGTAGCGATCTAGCCACTTCACACCTTATAACAATGTTGCAAATTTGCACAATTCTGAAAGTTCTGACCTTTAGAAAGGGAAAGGGAGGGAGGAAAGCAGCTGGAAGTTCTGTTTTAAAGGCTGTGGCTGTGAAGGGGGCTTGAGTTGCTGCTGCTACTGCGTGCCCTGAGCAATGAGGAGAGGAGGGGAAAGAATTGCTGGCTGTCCACTGCCATTTTTCTTCCATCCAGGCAAGCAGCAGCCACCCAGCCAGGCTCCCTGAAGGGGACCCTTATGGGTGGCGCATTCATGCCAGGAGAAAGAGGGCAGGGCAGCCCTGAAAAGCAGCTTTTAAAAAGTAGCAACCTGAGTCCCCCCTTGAGTCACGTACACGATGTACAATCCTCAGAATCCAGATTGAATGCAATTAAGCTGAAAGTAATGGGAACAGGCAAATTTGTGTTTGCATCCAGTTCTATTATTTTGGTTTAAAGAAACTGGATTAAGCTTATAATTGGGATGCACCCTCACTGTATTTGGCCAAATTTTGTCTATTCCAATTTGGCAAAATACATCCACACGTGGAAGCTTCTATTATCCAACTTCACCTTCCTTTAAATGCATTTGGGCCGCACGGCCACACATCCTTTGAATGAATCACCCCCATTTTGCTGGATACATATGTTTCTTTTGTTCCCTTTCTCCCTTCTTTGGACTAGTTACTTGAGGCCACTTCTTGCAATGATTGAATGCCTGCCTACAAAGTTCTGCTTCCCTGAGCATTCTCCTAAATGTGCATTTTTGGTACTTCCACCTATCTAGAAACCAGAGCTTCATGCCTACAGCACTTACTTATTCCACATTATTTGGATAATCTGGAATAAAATGTAGCTGGATGTGAGCCAGTTTGGCTAAGGAGCCAGACTCTTATCTGGGAATACCGGGTTTGATTCCACCCTCCTCCACAAAGCCAGCTGGGTAACCTAAGCTAGTCACAGCTTTCCTCTGAGCTCTCACAGTCCCAGCCACCTCTCAGGGTGTCTTTGTGGGGAGAAGAACAGAAAGCTTTGTCAGCTGCTTTGAGTCCCCTTAAATGGGTGTGAAAAGCGGGGTAGAAAAGCCAACTCCTCCTTTTTACTATAGATGTGGCGTAAGTATGTGCTGTCTGGATGAAACTCCATTATTCAATGCCAATTCTCAATATATTGGGTTATTTCTTTGAAACTAGATGTTCAGACCAAACCTTCATTTATTTAAGTTATGTTTTGAAATCTAATGCTTGTTTAATTTCCACATGTTTCTCCATCATACATACAGGATGAGCAGAAATACACAGCAGGACACATGCTATTCCCGTTGTGCTCGGTGCAAGGTGCCCTCAGAGCTCTTTAGCTGAAAAGAATGCATCACTAAGAATCCCCCTCCTCTTTCTCTTCATATCTTGAGTCATTATATCACTGCTCAATATGGGTAAAAATTGTCCAATTTGTGATTGTAGAGTTGCTTTATATTCTACTTGTTTTTAATCCCTATGGCCACATCGTATAGGCTGTTGGCCTGATTTCTTCAAGAATTTCCCCTTGGCAGAGTATCCTAAAATTGAAAAAAATATATACTACTTTCACTTAAATGGGTACAAAGTGGTTATCCCTGTACTGATGAAAGTTAGAGTCAAGAGGAAAACCCAAGGTGTTTGTGGCAGTGGTCACCATTTCCCTTCCCTCACCAGGTAAGTAGGGACAAAAGATGGAAAGCCATTAACACAGCCATCTATGTGAAATCTTACCTGTGGGTGGGATGTTTCAGTAGATGAGATCTAAGCAGCTGGTTCAGATACATACGTATTACAACCACTCCTTTAAAAAGATTTCATTTTGAAGGTTTCAGAGAAACTTCAAAATTTTGCTCCTTTATAAATCTATGGAATATTGTGTACAATTCTGGTCACCACACCTCAAAAAGGATATTGTGGAACTAGAGAAGGTGCAGAAAAGGGCAACCAGAATGATTAAGGGACTAGAACACCTCCCTTACGAAACCAGGCTGCAACGTCTAGGCTTCTTCAGTCTGGAGAGACGGCGTTTGAGAGGGGACCTGATTGAAGTATATAAAATTATGCACGGTATAGAAAAGGTGGAATATCCACCTTTTCTATACCGTGCATAATTTTATATACTTCAATCAGGTCCCCTCTCAAACGCCGTCTCTCCAGACTGAAGAAGCCTAGACGTTGCAGCCTGGTTTCTTTTCTCTATCACACAACACTAGAACCAGGGGGCACTCTATGAAGCTGATGGGTAGGAGAATAAGGTCTGACAGGGGGAAGTATTTCTTCACCCAGAGGGTCATCGGCTTATGGAATGTGCTGCCGGAAGAGGTGGTGACAGCTACCAGTCTAGATGGCTTTAAGGTAGGGTTAGACAAATGTATGGATGACAGATGTATCAATGGCTACTAGAGTGAATGCCTAGGTGCATTTTTCATGCAGACACTCATCAGGAGGGGGGAAATCCCCACCAAGCAGAGCACACTTCTTGTCCCCTGTACTCCTAAATGGGTTGCAGGGGAAGATGGGCTTGCAGGCAGGAGCTCAGGTGGAATTGGCGTCCTTCTCTGGACTTTCAGAAGGCTTTTGACAAAGTCCCACATCAAAGGCTACTGAGTAAACTCACCAGCCATGGAATAAAAGGACAGGTTCTGTCCTGGATTTGTGACTGGCTTAAGGGCAGAAAGCAGAGAGTAGTAGTAAACGGCAATTTCTCAGGGTGGAAAGAAGTAAAAAGTGGGGTCCCTCAAGGCTCAGGCCACATTTGGAATACTGTGTACAATTCTGGTCACCACACCTCAAAAAGGATATTGTGGAACTAGAGAAGGTGCAGAGAAGGGCAACCAGAATGATTAAGGGTCTGGAACACCTCCCTTACGAAACCAGGCTGCAACGTCTAGGCCTCTTCAGTCTGGAGAGACGGCGTTTGAGAGGGGACCTGATTGAAGTATATAAAATTATGCACGGTATAGAAAAGGTGGATAGAGAAAATTTCTTTTCTCTATCGCACAACACTAGAACCAGGGGGCACTCTATGAAGCTGATGGGTAGGAGCGTAAGGTCTGACAGGGGGAAGTATTTCTTCACACAGAGGGTCATCGGCCTATGGAATGTGCTGCCAGAAGAGGTGGTGACAGCTACCAGTCTGGATGGCTTTAAGGTAGGGTTAGACAAATTTATGGATGACAGATGTATCAATGGCTACTAGAACGAATGCCTAGGTGCATCTTTCAGGCTGAGGGGGGGGGGAGGAAATGGGGCGCTTCTAGGGCCATCTGCTGGGACTCGAGAGCAGGAGAAGGTTTGTCCTTGTCTCTGCTTGAGATGCCCATGAGCATTTGGTGGGCCACTGTGTGCGACAGGATGCTGGACTAGAAGGGCTGTGGCCTGATCCAGCAAGGCTTCTCTTATGTTCTTATGTTCTTATGTTCTTCTTCCTCCCGTCCTTCCACTCTTAAGTTGCTGGAGGGAGGGGGCTTGCAGGCAGGTGGAATTGCCGTCTTTCCTTCTCCTCCACTCTTTTAAGTTGCTGGAGGGAGGGGGACTTGCAAGCAGGAGCTCAGGTGGAATCGGCGACCTTAAAGGTTCCTTGCAGTCTTGGCCAGAGAAGAAGAAGAGGAAGAGTTGGTTTTATACCCTGTTTTATCACCCATTTAAGGGGATTCAAGGCGGCTGATAAAGCTTTCCATTCTTTTCCCCACAACAAACACCCTGGGCGAATCTTCACGGCATGCGTTATTTCGGTTTAAAGAATTCGAAATAAAAGAACCGGAACAAAGCTGTCCACACAACTTGCAAGTTGATCCAGTTCCGATTGCAGCCTTAACGCGGGATCAATACTTGGAGTCCACATGGCAGCATTGTCCTCCCGCCCATTGCCCACCCTCTCTTTGTGATTGGTTTTCCCTGGCAGGATTCCACCCTCCCTTCCCTGTGAGTCATGCAAGCTTTTTTGCCTCTTTGTTCTGATCAGCTGTCATTGGGATGCCCCCTGCCCCAGTCCCTCTGGCACACTCAGCTCCGCCGGGGACCCCCTGCCCGATCCGGCACCTTCTCTCCCCTCCCTTCCCCTTCTCAGCAGCAGCAGCAGCAGCACCAGCACCGCTGCACCGTGGTGCCCCAGAGGCTCCCCAAGAAGGGCTTGTTCGATGCCGTCTCTCCTCCTCCTCCTGCAGTCGCGCATCAGCAAGCGGCCCCTCTGCCGCCCTTCCCTTCCCCTCCGCCCAGCGGACAGGCCAGCCCACCTGGCCCGGCGCCATGTGCCCGTCTCGCCTCCAAGCAGTCCGCTTCTCACCCCTCCGTTCTCAAATTTCCGCAATTTCAAAACTACAGACCTTTAGAAAGTGAAAGGAAGTAATACAGCTGAGATTCTGTATCAAAGGACCGGGGCTTTAAACATTAAAGAGGCATAGGGTGGCTGTGGTGGAGTGTCATTCATTCATATTTTTATCCCACTCTATACACAAGGTTTTAATGTGTTCATATTAAACATATTAAAGCCATAACTTTGCCTGAACGTGGGGAGGAAAAAGCTGTTTCTTTAGTCCACCCTCAGAGCGAGAAAACATGAGCAAAGTGACCAGTAATTTTCTTTCCACATTCTCTCTCCCAGAGGTGAATTTTACCCTAAAAGAAAACAGCTTGCCACTTTGCTGATATATTCTCTCACTCTGAAAGTGGACTGAAAGGGGATTAAACCTTAGGTGTGACCACAGCCTCACCCTTAAGGGGGCTCAAAGCAGCTGACAAACCTTCTGTAATCACCTGTTAAAGGGGACTCAAAGCAGCTGACAAACCTTCTGTAATCACCTGTTAAAGGGGACTCAAAGCAGCTGACAAACCTTCTGTAATCACTTGTTAAAGGGGACTCAAAGCAGCTGACAAATCTTCTGTTATCAGCCATTTAAGGGGACTCACAGCAGCTGACAAAGAAAATGAACGGTCACTTTGCTGATGCGTTCTCTCGCTCTGAAAGTGGACTGAAGCTGGATTCAACCTGAGGTGTGACCATGGCCAGAGAGGAAGATGCCCCAGAGGTCAGAGATTTTTGGTGGATCGGGGTTGGGGTGCTGTTCAGGACATAGAGAAAGTTGCCTGGCAGGGAGGGACCGATCTGCCTCCAGGCTGCAAAAGCTTTGGATTGTGTTTTTCCAGCCCTGCATCCTTCAGAGGGACTGGACTGGCTGGGAAAGGAAAGTTCCCCGGGGACTCCAGGGCTTTCCTTTCCTTTCCCTTAAAGTTCAGAACTTAGGCGATTCCGAAGATGTCTGGATCCCTCTTTCCCACCCCTGCTTCCCTGGCGCCGAGAGGCTGGGCTGGAGGGGACCGAGGGGCTTCTCCTTTGCCTCACAGGGCACACAGCAGCCGCAGCAGCAACTCAAAACCCCTTCATAGCCTCAGCTTTTAAAATACAAGCTCCAGGGCTTTCCTTTCCTTTCCCTTTTTAGAGTTCAGAACTTGCGCAAAACTGCAACATTGTTATTAAGCTACATCGCTACAGTGTCGCTTTGGAGGTAGTCGCTGTTTGGAGGCTAGATTCTTTCAATGAAATCATTTGAAAGCAAGCTATTGGGGAAGGGAATCCTAAACATGACGTGCCTACAATACGGAGAGCCCATTGGTTACAGATCTCTGCTGAGCTCTCACAGCCCCACCCATCTCACAGGGTGTCTGTTGTGGGGAGAAAAACAGAAAGTTTGTCAGCCGCTTTGAGTCCCCTTCAATAAGTGAGAAAAGCAGGGTAGAAAAGCCAACTCTTCTTCCTCCATGAAACCAGATGGGTAACCTTGGGCTAGTGACAGCTCCCTTCTGAGCTCTCACTGGGTGTTCTGTTGTGGGGAGAAGAACAGAAGGTTTGTCAGCTGCTTTGAGTCCCCTTCAATAAGTGAGAAAAGCAGGGTAGAAAAGCCAACTCTTCTTCCTCCATGAAACCAGATGGGTAACCTTGGGCTAGTCACAGCTCCCTTCTGAGCTCTCACAGCCGCCCCCCACCTCACAGGGACCAAAGCTGGATTAAAACCTTGGCTTGTGGTCACACCTAAGGTTTAATCTAGCTTCACTCCACCTTCAGAGTGAGAGAACACATCAGCAAAATGACCAGTAGTTTTCTTTCCACATTATCTAGTCTAAAGGTGGATTTTCTGAGTTATTAACCCTGAAAGAAAACCAGCTTGTCAGTTTGCTGGTGTATTCTCTCACTCTGAAAGTGAACTGAAACTGGATTAAACCTTAGGTGTGACCACAGGCAGAGGCAAAGTAGCCTCTGAAAGGGGCTCAAAGCGGCTGACAAACCTTCTGTTCTCACCCTTCAGGGGACTCAAAGCGGCTGACAAGCCTTCTCACCCTTAAGGGGGCTCAAAGCGACTGACGAACCGGTTCTCACCCTTAAGGGGGCTCAAAGCGGCTGACAAACCTGCCGTTCACCCCTCGTACTGCTGGATAAGCCCCGCGCTGAATCAATCCCGCTGCTCCTGCTCCTGCAACGCGGGTAGCGGCAGCGGAGCATCTTCCTTCGGCTGGAGGAGGCCGATCAATCATGTGCAGGAGCAGCAGCAATGGCAAAGAAGGGGGGAGGAGGGCCACAGCTTTTAAAATACAGGCTCCAGGGCTTTCCTTTCCCTGTTTTAAAGTTCAGAACCTTCAAAGACCTGAAATTGCACAAAACTGCAACATTGTTTTTAAGGTGTGAAGTGCCTAGATTGATACAGTGTAGCTTTAAGGACTGGAGGTTTATAGTGGGTGTTTGAGGGTGGATTTTTTCAATGAAGGAAACCCTAAACATGACGTGCTTCTAATACATACAGCCATTGGTTACAGTGCGATTGGGGGCAGGACAGCCTTAACACTGAATCTCATCCCGGAACGATACTGTCCACACAGTAAAAAATTAAACACGTGTCAAGGGCATGTTCCGGAGTGAGACCTGTTGAGATCAGGATTTATTTCAAATCGGGATAACGTCGTTTAACACGGAAATACCGTATTAAGCCAAAGTGCCGTCTAAACTGCCCGAACTCAAAACATTTTGAATTCGAGATAACGACGTCGTGGGGATGCGGCCCCTGTGAGGTAGGTGTGTCTGTGAGAGTTCAGAAAGAGAGCTGTAACTACGGTAGCACAAGGTCACCCAGCTGGCTTCATGAAGGAGTGTGGAATCAAACAGAGACCTCCAGATAGGAATCCAACACTTTAGACACAAGATCAAACTGGGTCAAACTGAGGCTCTCTTGTTCACTGTGGTTGTAAAACACGTCCTCTGTGCATGTACAGCATTTCCCTAAACTAAATTGGGGAGGAAAGAACAAGCAACAAATAGATTGTAAAAGACACAGTCTCATGTGATATGTAGAACGAATATTATAAGAACAAACAGGTTATATATATATTTAAAAATATAAAAAGTGAAGGTGAATGACACCTAATAGGAAACTGAAATTCTGGAAACAGGAAATGCAACATGTTCCTAATCTGCTACGTGCCTGCTGTAATATTAAGAAATGTCTGGAAGATCCTCTGTTTGTTATTCTTTCCTTTTTCAGGAGCTGAGAGTTTCTGGCAAAGAAGCTTCTTCATTTTCCCTAGTGGTTGAAAATCATGCAAGATTTGTGTCACAGCGTCATTCTCAGCCCTGATGGCTATGTGAGTAATTGACAAGCAGGCTTTGTTTGGTTTCCACACAATAGTGGTCTTCGAAAGGTCTTCAGATATGTGCAGTTCTGACACTGGTTTTGAGGCTGGACAGTGTGCAAATAGAGGTGCCAATTCTCATGCTTTTAACATGAGAAATCTGTGGTGAAGGACTTCTGTTTGTCATCAGGCATGCACAATTGGTTTACACCACCTATGTTAAAAACAGTTTGAAAAAAATTCTCTTTAATCTGATTAAGAGATGGTTGTATATTATTATAAATGAAGAATGGGTACTTGTATCCCTACAAATGCTCATATTTGCGTATCTGTCCATTTGATATTAAGATACGTTTCAGCCCATTGTTATGGCCTCCAGGCTCATTTTTTTTCAAAATTCAGGAATGTCCCAAGCAACACTGTGAGTAAAGTGCTTCCCTGTGTGGCCCACAGAAGCACTTGCCCTCAGGACTCTCTTTACTGTTCCATTTCAAGGAAGTCTATGAAGGAACTGTAAATTCCCATTCAATGGCCAGTCCTTGAGTTACTAAAGGTCACTCATATACGAGGAGACCATTTGATAATCAAAAGAAGCTGCTTACAAATAGATCTCATTTTTTCTGCCACGTGCAATTTAGAGGTCTCTGTTGCGTGTTGGAACACCACTCAAGGGCCAAATTAGCTGTGGAGAGATTTTCCATGCTCTTTGTGAGAAATATAGCTGCATGGAGAGGAATTTGAAGGTGGTGGTAGTGGTGGGAAGTTCTTAGTCAGGCAACCACAAACAAAGTGACTGAGGCAAAAAGACTCCAGTCATTATGGCCTGTTTGAAAATAGGAGCCAGACTAATATTCTGCTTCAAGACCAAGTCACTGAATTGCTGTGGTAAAGTAGTGGCTGATGAATACGGGCTGTTTGTTCTGGGGTCAAGGGCAATTTGGTGAGAAACCTCACTCTTAGTTCAAATACTGTCATGGTGGTATTTCCAGAAAGCTCTGGATTGTAGAACTGCCACTTAGTTACACCATGTACAGTTGGAAAGTGATTTTGAAATACTTTTGGGCACACCTTAATTTGCTTATTTAATTATTTAGGCCAGAGTTCTTCAACCTGGCCTCTTCAGATGTTAGGAGTCTAATTCACAGCACATCCTCTGTAGAAATTATTGGAAAAACCTCATCTAGACAGTTGGATTTGTATTGTTCTGTTTATGTGGTCCATATTTTCAGGACCAGGGCCAGATCAAGGTCATAGTACTCTTTGATGGGCTGTGTCATTAGCAATTAGTTTACCCATCAGTTCTGCATGGTCATTTATTCATCTCCCAATACATGCGACAATGAAGTCTTCCAGGGCAAGTGCAAAATTAAAATGATGGCCTGCTGCTGCCAGATAAACTCACAGCCAGGATACTAAACAAGTGTTAAAATTCAATGGCGGTATTCAGTTTCCCAGCCACAATTTTTATAGGTAAGGTTTCTAAACTGTTCTCACTTGGTGAATAGAATACTCAAACCAAACCCTATTAAATTAACAGAAGATTAAAACTTTAATATAGGTCACTTATTTTATAATGGAGCTATTTTTATGAAATGTTAGTTCAAATACAATTATTTCCATTTCTTCCTTTTCCTCCCCCCTCCCCCCCAATATAGGTCCAACTAAATATACCTAGATATTTTCACTAGGAGAGCTAAGCACATGTGCTTTGTCTTCATGGTCTGTATTTGACTAATATTTAGAAATGGAAGCAATTTTTTCTCACAGGTCAAAAGCTTTGTGACCCTGTTAGATGACCTCTCCTTTTTTATTTTTAAAAAGGCCATCATTGAAATGTCAGGCATGGCTCATTTGCTTCAGCCATGTAGGTTTGTTGTTGTAAATCAATTCTTTGTCCCTCAAACACCTTGTTAGAGGATACAGGCCAATCATTTAGGGGCATTTGTGTATAGAGGGCTGTGTCTGACTGAGGAAGACCCAGACTAAACCCATTCCAGGTGTCAACCAGGGCTGTGATAAATTTACCACTAAGCATAAGGGCTTCTTCATTCATTGCTCAACAGCAATTTGGTCTTACTGCTGTGAAACACAAACAGGTAATGCTCATTGACTCTGTGTGTATCTGTATGATAACATATGGATGAAACCTGTATTTGCAGAACAAAATCAAAGGATGGTTTGTTTACAGGGCCCCCAACTATGGTGTCACATTTTGGTCCAAGAGCAACTTGGGCATGAAATGCTGTGTGTCCCATTTTGGTTTTGTGGTTAGAATGTTGGACTCATATCTTGTAGTCATTGGGTTTGGTTCTGCACTCTTCCACAAAGCCAGCTGGGTGACCTTGGGCTAGTCACAGCTCTATTTCTGAGCTCTCACAGCCCCACCTACCTCACAGGTTGTCTGTTATGGGAAGAAGAACAGGAAAATGTCAGATGCTTTGAGTCCCGTTAAATGTGTGAGAAAAGTGGGGTATAAAAGCTACCTCTTCTTCTAAATAAGCACGCAGTATCTGACAGCTGTCACAATTACAGCACAGTTTGTATGACACTCTGGAAGCAATCAGATACATGAGCAGTGCCAAATTTCCTAACCCTAAATTGTGTATAGTTTACATCATCCCAATCTCACATGCCTTTTTTAAAAAAAAGCTAAAAAGTCTCAATATATATGCTTTATGAGCAGTTTTATTCCCAGTTCCATTACTAATTATTCTGAATATGAAATGTACTGCTTTAACCACAGATATTCATTGGGTCTCTGTATATCAGGAATTACCTTAAGCACTAACAAATCCATAGAATTATAAGTTGGAAGGGACCTCTAGGGTCATCAAGTCCAACCCCCTGCTCAATGCAGGATTTCCTAAACCATCCTAGACAGATGTCTGTTCAGCCTCTACTTGAAGACCTCCAGTGAAGGAGAGCTCACTACCTCTCATGGCAACCTATTCCATTCACTAATTGCCCTCACTGTAAGGAAGTTTTTTTTTTTTAATATCTAATCTGTATTGACTCTCTTGAAGTTTCATACCATTGTTTCTAGTCCTTCCATCTTGTGTGAGAATAGGGACAATTCCTCTGCACTGTGACAGCCCTTCAGATACTTGAAGACTGCTATCATGTCTCCTCTCAGTCTTCTCCTGTGCAGGCTAAACATTCTTAGATCCTTCAACCATTATTTGTAGGACACGTTTTGCAGACCACTAACCATTTTGGTAGTCCTCTTCTGAACATGCAGTGCTTAATCCAATGTTTATTCTAAGAACATAGGAGGAGCCCTGCTGGATCAGGCCACAGCCCATCTAGTCCAGCATCCTGTCGCACATAGTGGCCCACCAATTGCCCATGGGCATTTCAAGCAGGAACAAGGGTGAACCTTCTACAGCACTCTTTGTTCAGTAGCTAATAAACCTGAATAAATCTAGTTCCACAAAATGGTTATTGATAGTGATGCCTACCAAGAAGAAAAACTGACCACTAGGTGACAAATTACGCAAGGCAAGGAAATGCATGGAATTATTTATTTATTTATTTACATTTATATCCTGCCCTATACCCTAGGGTCTCAGGGTGGGTAACAGCATATTTAAAAAACAAAAATATTTAAAATAAAACCATATATAAAAAATAGTATAAAACAATAATATGTGCAGTAGGGGAAAACTGTGCCACATTTTCCAGTGCCTTGAGCAGGAAGAACGACAAACAGCCCAAATTGTCCAGTAGGCCTTCCTTCTTCTGCACCACTGAAAACAGTCAGATTGTGTCTCAGGAATATATTATGTTATTTCAACTTTCAATGATAAGGCAGAAGGGCCTACCGATATGATAAACTTTGGCACTCATGACCAGGAGGAAAAAGGCAGTAGCATTAGGAACATCTGCTTGAGACATTATACAGAAAGAAAGAAAGAAAGAAAGAAAGAAAGAAAGAAAGAAAGAAAGAAATCCTATCTTTTGTTCACAATTTAACATCACCTGCTTGTCTTCTGAACCTCTTTCTACTGGGGGGTATTTGACCAAGAGAGGCACTAGCTAGCATATAGAAGTTTGGGTGCACAGGGAAACAAGGCGGGATTCATGTACTTAAGAAACAAAAACCACAATCATGTGTCTTTGTGCTACAAGGTTTACAAACAAGAGTTCCCACTAATCTCTAAGGGATCATTGGGAACAGTCTAAGCTAAGGGTGCTTTTTGTATTTATTTGACCAAGCAAACCAAAGATGCAGGGAGGTAATCAGATGTTTTCCTTGCCTCAAAGGAATAAACAAGCCCTTTCTTTGCCAAGATCTGTTCGTCAGACTCCATTTCCATCATGGAGAAAACAGCTCTGTGAAATCTCTTCTTTCTCACAGACTGGAGTAAACAAAACATTTCAACCTGCTGTCTTGACTTTAGGCAGAGAATAGTGAATCTTCTGATCAGTGTGGGAGAAAATACATCCACACAGCTTGTGGCTGGCTGGCTAACTAGTTAGTGGGCTGCCCTGCTTAATGAGCCACAGCTGAAGACCCCACCCTCCAGGGCCTGGCAGGGGGAAAGGCTCAGAAAACACAGTGGATATTTTACTTCTGGATCTGGAGAAGGCATTTAACTATTTAATTAACAGCCTTCATCACAAGCATGCTTTGTTTCAAACATACAGCACTCAAAGTAAGCAGCTTCATACAGATATTTTGGAGAGCAAGCATCTCAACTACTTCAGCTGAGAAATGGCACTTGCCTGGAATATGAAGGACCTTTAAATAGATGACAGCACCAACTCTGCACAGAGCCTCTCAGAGTTTCAGAAACCAGGTTTGCCCAGTGCAAAAGAGGCGAGTGTGTCTGTAGTTTCAGTTGAGGGTGAGGGAATCTGTTGTTCTTGGGTACCATTGAGTTGTGGTTGACTCTTGGTACAGAAGTAAATTGTCATTGCCTACTTCCAAGCTATGGCTGGGGCTCAAACTGGTGACCTTCTGCTTTATAGGCAGTTTGCTCTACCACGGAGCAACAGTCACTCCTTGAGGCAATTAACCTCCTGATATTTCTGAATTCTACGTACAAAGCTGTCAAAACTTCAGAAAATTTGCACCCTTTTGTAGCTAGCCACCCTAAGTAGAAACAACCCCTGACCAGGCCAAGGATAGAAATGAGTTTATTAAATGTCATGCTGAAGACTGTGCTATTGCAATTTATGGACACATTTTTTGTTATATAAATAGCAGATAGAGTCACGTTAAACTGACAAAAGTGTCCTTATGGGAGCTACTATTTACACTTGAAGAGAATCCTCCCTTGGAACCCAGGAGCACGTCCCTTGAAATGTAAATAGCAGCCTCAGAGAGAAGACTTTTGTTAGAGCTGTAGCAGTAAAAGAATCATGTTGATTTTCCTCAGTTTCCATTTGGTTGCTACTTATATAATTGTATTTGTGCAAGAGTTAGAAGTTGCGTTTACTCTTGGCACAAAAAAGAACCTAAAATAGAGATGTGTACAATTTTTTTTGACCTTCTGTTCGAATTGAATCGAATACCGAAAAATCCAATTCAATTAGAATCTTTTTAATTTGAATTTGTCAAGATTTGATTCAAATCTATTTCTCTGAATTTTTGATTTGAATCTGCACATACGAATGTCAACAACATTTGTATGTGCACGTATGCATTTTCCCCATATCTGTACGCATCTGTATGCATCCGTACACGTCCATATGCATCCCATAGTTATCCTGTATGCAACCTGTTTTTCTCCCGTATGGATCCGTACGAATGCGAAGAAGATGTGGATCTTCAAGTACACATCATATACGAACCCATACACATATGAATGTCTGGATAATTCAGACAAATTGATCTGAAATTTAAAATTCAATTCGAATGTTTACATTTGAACTTTGGGACATTCGATTTGAGTTCAAATGTTGAAATTTGGTGCATTTGATTGGATTTTGAATGCCTATGAATATTTGTGCACATCCCTAAGCTAAAATGCTTAAGAAACAGTAGAATGTAGCCTCTGTGTTCTCGTCCCATCCCTAATCCATTTTTTCAGTTCTAGAATGTTCATGAGAGGGGGAGAGGCAGACTGAACAATCAACTGTGAACCATTGCTAAGGGTGCAGGAACACAGGGCTATTTTTTGGATGCATCTTTCCCAAAATGCGCCCCTTGTATACCAATGAAAAAAACAAGCATTCAAACATTATGAAAACTTCACTTTGAAGTTTGGTAATGCTTTTGACATAACATACCAACAAATGCTTGCTATGTTTTGGCTTCTGATTGGCTAGATTTCTGAGTCTTTGGTTTATCTGCCATCCTTAGTAACTGTTTCCACTGGTTATGGGGCCTTCATAGCTTCCCTTTTCATCTACCTGGAAAGTGAATTACCCCCCAGAGTTATTATTTTTCTATCTGTGGAAGGGGTCAACAAATTGAGGATGCAGGAAGTGGTATTTTTTTTTATTTTCTGTCCGTCCCAACAGTTTCAAATTTCCCCCAACCCTGCCTCTTTTAGCTTAAGGCTGTGATTAGACACAGGAAAAAAAAAGGGGGGGGATCTCTGAAGCAGCTCAGAGATGGGATTGTTTTCACACCAAACTGCTACACCCCACTCTCATAAACATTCTGGGCTACAGAAAGTTTAGGGACATCAGTGCTGCACACTACTATCTCTGAGGTCCCTCCACATTGCTCCTTTCATGATGTTTGAACACAGCTTAAGTTGCCTCAGAGGTTCTTTTTTTAAACTTTATGTGTGTGAAGCCAGATTTCTGAACCAATGCTGTACTTTGCTGCTTCCTTTTCATCCTTGAACCTTGCCGTAGCACTTTGGAGAACAGCGTGTGGGAACATGGCAGGTTCCAAAGCTTAACTGGAGTGTGGTTGTTCTTTTAGAATCTGGATTATGACTCTAATGATCCTTGGCCTCAAGTTAACTTAACTAAGGCCAAGGACTTTGATAACAGGGAATTTCCAGCTCTGGCAAATCTGAGAAAAATCTTGCCCAGGCTTCATATGTGGTGGGACTGAAATAAGACATTAATATGCTCTACTGTAGCTAATGCCATGAATGGCTGGGATGAGCTGTGATTTGAGAGATATCACACTGTAACACTGTTTTTTTAATTTTTTAACTATGCTAATAGTTTATAGAAAACAAAAGATGTGCTCTGCTGGTTTCATGTCTGAAAGAAGGGCAGGATAATATATTGGCAGAAGAAACTGTTATGTTGTCCATTGCTGACTGTTGTCCTTTTCTTTTATTTATAGGGTGGCAGAAGGTGGACCTGTATTTAGACAATACTCTATATTGCCCAGAAAGTGGTCCTGTATTTAGACGATACTCTGCAGACTGCTATCTATTTGAAGGGACCCTTTAAATAAAAGTTGAACCCAGTTTAAAATTGAACCTAGGTGACCCTTGGTTGGAATCCGTACTTGTCCCTACTCTCTGCACTGGCTCTTATTCTAGATTACATCCCAGAATAGGGACCTGTCATCCACTTGCTAGTGCTGATTATGGCATGTGCTGGGCAGGTCCTGATTTTGAGATATAATCCAGAATAAGGTCCAGTGCAGAAAGGGCCTATGAAAGCTCAGTGACTGACAGAGTTACCATACAGAAAGAGGACTGGAGTGCTCCACCCTTAATGGTTGAGCAGAAGAAGAAATTTCAGCAAACACTGCCTTTATTACAAGCTCCACCAAGGAGGCTGTATGGTAGAGGGTGCTTTGTGTTTCGTTCATACAGGAGGATCACTGTACAGTCACTGCTAATGCAGACCTTTCCTAATATGCAGTCTCCCTACTTTGCACGTTTCCTACAGGAATGGCAGCTGCTTGGTGATTACCCCCTCTATAAACAGACAGCTATATACACATCTGCCAAGGAAGAGCCAGCCGCTGGCACCTTTGGCCATTGCTAACCATTTTTCTAGCTTTATACAAACATTGTCGTTTGTGGGCAGACGTGATTCCAGGCATGGCTCTTGTGGGAGCCCAGCGGAAATGCTCCTGGTTTTCTCAGCTGCTTGTGGTCATTTGCATTGGCAGAGGCTTTGCCAACACCCCCGCAAGGCGTTGCCAGCATCCTGAATTCTCTTTGTATATTGTCAACTTTTGTCTCTGTTCAGGAGAAATTACTGAAAGCCTCTTCAGGGAAGGTTTCACTGGGCTCTTAATTGAGAAATTGCTTCCATTGATAATAAACGTTTTCTTTTCCTCAGCTGCTGGAAATGTTCTGACAGGACATCTCAACGGTGTTCTTTGGCATTTCATGGACTAGGAGGGGGTGGTGGATACAAGAGAAATCAGGACAACTGGACCTTCATTAAGATCAGCTCCTGTTTAAGTACCAAAAATGTCCCTGTTGATTGCAAGTCACAAAGCCATCATTATATCTAAGTTGATCGTCAGTGAGCATCTTCCAGTTATGGAACTCCTAAAAAGGCATCATCTCCCTATCTGCTTAGGGCTGGAGGGTTGTAACTAGAGACGTTTTCGCACGGGGCTGAACGGGACGCGTGGGAGACAGCTGCGGACACGGCATCCGCATTGCCCGAGCGCGGCTTGCGCTCCGACGTGTCCGCAGCTGTCTTTCTCGCGTTCGAAATGTAGAGCACTTTAAAGTGCTCTACATGCATTCGAACGCGGACGAGCCGCCCGCAGGCGTTCGGGAGGAGAAGCGTTCGCGCCTGCTTCTGTCTCCCGAACAGCTGCGGGCTTGCCTCCGACGCCGGCGCGGCTTCGACAATCAGCTGTTTGACAATCAGCTGATTGTCGATCTGCCTCCGCGGCTGTCTCCGCGCCCCTGGCCGGCCTTTGCCGGCTAAGACAGCTCCCGGCACTTTGAGCATTCGCACACAGACGCTCCGGAACGCGTTTACACGCGTTCTGGCGCGTCTGTGTGTGAAAGGGGAAAGCGCCGGGAGCTGTCTTAAGCTTCTCGTCCTACTCCCGTTCCAAATGGAACGGGAGTAATGCGAAAACGTCTCAGGATGATCAAATAGAGAATAAGCATTTTAATAACTGTGAAAGGTCAACTGGTAGTTGACTATGCACCTATGTTCTGCTGATGGGCTTGCCTGTGCAGCTAGTTGGCCACTGGGAGAACAAAGAGCTGAACCAGATGGGTCATGGGTTTGATACAGTATAACACCTCTTATGTTCTTGTTTGTATGTACTTACATTTTCCAGGTAATAGTGCTAAACACCAGAACCTAAGCGGCTGATCTACTTTGAGGGTTTCCAACTTTGGGTACATCCCCATGATTGAAATACTGCGAGGCGAACCTGAGTTCACCTCGGGCCATCCCCAAGAACAGCCTCTAATACGGCCTACATTCGGGGCAAATGGCACAAATCCGAGGCAACCCCACCCCCTTTCCAACTGTTATCTTCAGTCATGGGGATGCTCCCGGGTTATTGGGGGAGGAGTTTGGTGATCAGACCATTAGCCAGCAGGGTTTCGCTGTCCCTGCCATGCATGCTGTGATCACAACTGCTTGGGGAAAGAAATTAAGGTAGCAGAGAAATTAAGATGAAATGAGCTCTCATTTGCCCTCTCTGGCTTAAAGCATGCCCCCCCCCCCTTGCCTGATCCCCCGATTGGCGAGGCATGCATGGGTAAAGGGGCAGATTTTCCGTACGAGCGCTGGATCACTCATTCTCATTCTCTCCAAGCTGCAAAGGTTTAGAGGGAGGCTGATGTGAACACGAGGCTAGCTGTGATGTGGAGGTGTGCTTGCTGTTAAGCGGACGTGCGCACATCCGCTAAAGTCAGGGCTGCGGCTTCAAGCCATCAGCCCTTTTACCGTACTATTATGCCCCCCCCTTTTGTCTTTTTCATATTTCTGGTGTGTGTTATGCTTTTGGAGGTGCAACCTGGATGCGTTTCACAGGAATTTCCCCTGTCATCGCTGCACCGGGCGGGACAGGGCATGGTGACATTAGCCGGGCTTCCAATCAGGACAGGGGGTGGATGTGATTTCCCCAATGCAGGCGTTTACTGTGTTTGCTTGGGGACAGGTAGATTCGCCTTCAACCGACATCTTAATTCGAACTACAATTTGGATTAAGGATGCCCCAATTCTGCAGCGCAAAAACTGGAGACCATGGAGATGCAGCCTTTGTAACTGTTTCTGTACCTGTAATCTGAATATGCACAAATTAGACTGAAGAAACCCAGTAGGAAATTGACTGTGGAATGAACAGTTAAATTTGTTGATAGGGGGACCCACGACTAGGTAGGTATTACATTATCATTAACTCTCCAAAGCATAACCTCTACATAATTTTGTTCATATAATTAGATATGCTTACTTAAAGTTACCACCTTTTCAGCTCTGTTCTGTAGTGATGCCTTTAACAATTGTTTGATCACACATTAGTTCCCATCAGCCCTTGCCAGCATGTCCCTTGGTTAAGGAGGAAATGGCATGCGGTCCTAAACGTCTGGGGGCTTCATGCAGTATTTGCTTCAAGAAAGTTAAACTTGTCAGGAACTGATTTCTGCTACTAAAAGTGCAAATGTTGCCTAGCGTGTGCTTCTGAGCCTGCTGGCCATCACCAGAGACTGAAAACAATAATTTGTGCCCGTGGAACACCCATGACCACTTTGGTCTCTCTTGTTAAAGAAGGTGGCACCTTCTGAAATATACCTTCTTGATTGAGGTTTTACTCTGATGCATCTGTTATTTCTGAGACTCGATGCTCCCTTAAAAGTGCAGCCTGTGATGTTGGGTGCTTCATTAATCCCTTCCTTTAACTAAGGCCCCATCCCCAAGCAATAAAAAGTCAGTTAAAAAGGTTCTTTTGCCTCTGAGTGCCCCCATGCCTAGCTTTTCTTGGAGCTTCCGGCAGCACAAAAGGAGGAAAATGCGCAGTAAAAAGACTGCCCTTTAAAGAAGACCACCAGAGCACTTTTTGGAAGCTGTGGGTATTCCGAGCAACATTGTGCATGGAGACGCTCCGTGGCAAAAGGGGCGGGGATTGGCGGCCAAGATCTCCGAAAAAAGCACCCTGGCTCTGCTGCTGCTGCCTGCCTGCACACACAGTCTTAAACATTCACACATCTCCCAGAACAGCAGCACCTTCCCTTCCTTTCCCTTTCTAAAGGTCAGAACTTTTAAAGAGCCAGAATTGTGGATAATTGCAACATTGTTATCAGGTGTGAAGTGGGTGGATTGCTACAGTGTAACGGCTGCTGTACGGTGTGGATTTTTACAGTGATTAAAATCATTGTCCTTGGAAGCAAGCTGTGGATCCCAAAGTGATAAATGGCTCTGGTGGGTTTTGCAGGCAGGGGAGATGAACAGAGAACTTGTAAATATGGCTATTTTTCTTTTGGACTTGTCAGGGGTTGTCTCCTTGGCACCTTATCAAGCAGAGAGGGGGTGGGGAGAAAAAGATGCAGGCAAACAAAACATGCTTCCTTGGGGACGGTAGGTGCATTTAAAATGTGTGTTTTACCAAACCTCATGGGGACGCTTATTCTGGAATTGAATGGCACTTTTAAAGTCCGCTGGAATAGAGGGACAGTAGAGGAAAATAAGTTGCTTGGAGACGCAGCCTAAATGAATTCAAATAACCCTCCATTCTCCCTCTTTGATAAAAAGTGAAGTGCATGAAAAGCTATCTGATATTTCCACACCTAATAACCATAAAAGGTACACCTAGTTTCCTTGAGGTGTGTTTTCCTGGCAAAAAAAACCCCTTCATTGCAGGTGTGTTTCATGTAATAATCATTTTATGCCCTTAGGGCAGAGTCCAAAGTATGGTAACAACTCTTCAAGATGAAAAGTATGTCCCTGGAATCCCCAAAGGCTTCCTTCTGGGATGTAGTATGCTGCAGAACTGCATCCAAGGCCTGTTAATTTCTCTGAAGGATTAATATCTTGATTATATATTTAAGATATACATTTGAAATTGCTTCTAGCTGGAAGATTAACCTGGGATTCTTCAGATATTCTTCAGACAAGGGGAAGTACTTTTTTCACCCAGAAGGTCATCGGTCGAAGAAATTACTGCCAGATAGCAAGCAATCTGAATAGCTTTAAGAAAGGATTAGATATGTAAATTCATGGAAGACAGGTGTATCAATGGCTACTAGAATGGATCCCTAGGTACTACCTCTGGGTTGTAGAGACATACATTTGCAGGGAATTGAGAAGTTTGTCTTCATCTTCTTCCTGAGAATGCCCATAAGCAATTGGTGGATCACTGTGGCCTGATCCAGCAGGACTTCTCTTATGTTCTTACTGCAGTTACTATCATCTTTGAAGTGGATGGCCATTGCGACAACCAAAATACTTGTACCGGCTTTAAAAGAATAAGGTTATTTCACTCTGCCCTCATTACAGTCCCATAATTAAATCCAAACAAGAATCCTGTAGCTTGAGAACTCGTTTATTTCATTAATGTGTTTATGGCATTTATATTCTGCCCTTTTTCTGAAGAGTTCAAGGCAATGTTATTTTCTTTCTCTTCATTCTGTTCTCACAAAAATCTTATGAGATAGGTTAAGCTGAAAGGCAGTAATTTGCCCAAGCCACCCACAGCCTGTCCATACTTACTGGCTGAAGCAGTTTCACCTTTTCCCTCAACAGGTCTGTCCAAACTCTGCTGCCACCCCAGAGTGGGATAACCCATCCTCAGAGCAACACAGACATGGACTGCCAAAAAGCAGGAGAAGCTAGCTGTCTCTCGGACAGCAGTGTCCACACCCTTTTCTGGATGCATCATGGTGAGCGTGTGTGGAGGTGTGATTGCAGCTGCCATGGCAATATCTAAACCTGTCCTGCCCTAGCCATGCATACTTTTAGTGCTGCTGGCCTGGTATAGGGCTTTTCCAGCACTTGAAGTGTAAATTGTCACCACTGCACTGGGTCTTCCATGGTCAATCTAGAATGTTTGTGTACTTGACACACTAAAACAACCTTTTGCATCTAAGATGTAGGAAGTAGCTCTACCTCTACTACTCCTTACTTGAAATTCCTCCCTGCCAGTGTTTTGATTGGTCCTTGCAACTTGTCACTCTCTGCCATTTTACACTTTTGCATTTCAGAGGAAATGTGCAAAGCAAGACAACGGTGTTATTTTCTTAACAGAGCTCCAGTACAAATTGGCAGACAAGGGAACCAAAAGGCTCCCAACCCCCAGTTGCTTGCTCTAGTGAGTTCTGATGCTCATAATAAAGAAACGCAGTCCTACAGATTGCAGACAGCCAAAAGAAAATGAAAATATGTACGTTTAATAAGTTTAAAGTATTTGGGGAGCTGGGCTACAAATCAATTAATGCTCAAATACAGCTCTATCAATTTTAGGACCTAAATGTGAGAATGAAGGGGTTGGATCCGTATTTGCTTAGAAACAAGTCACTGTGCTGTCCAAAGAAAGAAAGAAAGAACATCATCTCACCCTCCTATAAAATTTTCACCTCCAGTCTCTACAAACATGGATTATAAACACACTTTGGTAGAACCAAAGTGATTTTCTTGTGGGTAAAAATACTGCAGAAAATCTCAATTTCATGGTAACTACTGCACATTAGGCACGAGATCTCACCTTCTGATCTGATTTCCTTACAGCAGAAACTGATTTAAATGCACAGTGAAACTTGTATGTAGCTATCTCCTGAGACAAATTGAGATTCAGTATTGCAATGTTTCTTCCTACGTTATTACAAGTATGTTTAAGAGGTGGGTGGAGCTGCGTTGGCTCTTCTTGTACCAGAACAATAGGAAACAGTAGGCATCCTCCCCTGCAGTCTCTCTGTTCTCCCGAAAGATGAAATTATGCTGCAGGTCATGAAAACCGATAACAGATGGGTCCCCAGGAATTAAAGAAAATTAAAAAAAAAACTTTTGAACACAACAGGCAAGCAAGTAATTTGTATTCCTTGAACTGGAGATTCCTGGGGGCAGACTCTTGCTCAACCTTCCTGCATGATAGCTTAACTGGCATGGTTTCTGCTGTGGAACAAGAGAAATCAGAGTGATAAAGTTAGCATTGCAGTGAGAAAATGAGCCCTTCCCAGTGCAGTGTAGAAGGAATTGGCAGCACACAAGAGAACCATGGGGGAAATCCCAGCTCACAAACAAATCAGACAAATAACACTATCCATTGCATCAAGCCAATAAAAGTTGATATTCCTGTTGACAATTATGTCATTGCTCTCATGAGCACTTGTAGTAGAAAGGTCACAAAAGCATGTTGGGAAGCACGGGGTAGCATGCCAGCTGCACAGAGGTTATTTAAGTGTGATGAGTCACAATTGTCTGCAATACCTTTGCACCATGTTTGCCCTCCTTGATCATAAGGACATGGCACCCAGCCTGGTTTTTGGAACAAAAGTCTTTGAGGAAAAGGGCATGCTGGAGAGTTACTTTGGTTTTGAATCTGCAGCTGAAAAACAAACAAGCACCAATAAACATGAAGATACGTGCAAAGTCTATTTCACTCTGCAGTCGCTAATAGGCAGGGTTCAATTCCACCTTCTCCTTCCAAAATTCATGTTGTATAATAGTCTGGTATCCTTTAGCAAGATAAGTACTTTAGTGCATTTCACCAACCTTTGGCTTTTCTCCTCTCAGCAACTGCTTTGACACTGAATTATTACTATGTGGGCTGCAATTGTACATTTGCTACAAACACTAGCTATGAGTGTGCATGACGAAAGAACAGCTTATCATTCCAATTAGAGATGTGGTTCAAACTGGTTTGAATTAAACATGAGTGTTTGAAGAATCCAAGTACAAACCAAACACCCTGCCTGTTTGAAAACAGAGTTCAAATTCAGTCTAAACAAAGGGTTGTTCTAATGACCCTAGTGAACACACCATGAACTAAATACCTGGCTGTTCAAATAAAAAAGTTCAAAATCAAACTGAACCAAACCCTGTTCAGTTCAAGTCAAATTGGACAGTCAGAAATTGTGTTTATCTCTGATTCTAATATGTAAATGTAACCCAGGTTGGGAATCTTGAGTTAGGTACAGTAGACGTTTAGCAGTACTGCTATGTAGATAGCTACAAATCTACACTCTGGGACTTCTCCCTCGTACAAACCCATAACAAAACACTATACCTCCACATTGTAAATCTCCCTCTCCATAAGGACCTGTTGAATTGAATCTGTATCTCCTTTCAGAGAGGACGATTTGCATTGAATGTATCATCTACCTAATTTGTGTCTTGGCTTTCCAAAATCTTCAGCCTTGTGGAACTACATTCCTTTCTTTGCAGTTCATACAAATTTGCCTCCATGCCTTGATAAATAATTGTGCTCAGACTGGCTATACTACACAAGCAGAACTCTTGACAGAAAAACAAGAATCACATTTATGTTGAAATCCCTTCTAGATTCATAGGGCCCTTCCAGATGTTGTTAGAATGCTGTCATCCTGCTGTCATTCTTTTGAGGCTAGTAGAAAGGCCACTGCTGGAAGGACAATACTATCTCTGAAGAGCTGGCATCTTGCCATAAGATTCAGCATTCGGTGTGACCAGTTTTGCCACAGTGCTGGATTGGCCTTCTGGAAACTTGAAGGATGATCTGGCATTGTACTGACATGGGCCCAGTGAATGCTTTCCCCTCTTCTTAAAGACCTGGCATTTCGCCACTCCAAGCCTTATAGATTGGAGTTCCAAGAGAGTCCTGATAGATTTCCTTGCCTTGGTGACTGATCCAGAATTTGGAAATGTTCATTTTTTGAATCCTGACTCCCACAATCCTTACCCATGACAGTTGTTAGTTAAATCAGGGTTCCAGCATTGGTATAGGTAGTTAAGTTGTCCTATCTGTGCCACAGTAAAGCCCTTCTTTGCCATGTTCATCCATAGATGGAGAGTTGGCATTCACTAGGAAAACACTTTTATCAGACAATTCCTCCTGTTCTATCCCATAGAAGTTAAGGGACAAGGTCCGATGTTTGTACTGTGATTGCTGTAACATCCCAAACTTAACCCAGACTTACCTGGGGCCCATAATACAAACACTGCTTCTGGGGGTTTACCAGGAACATACTAGACACTCCCGGTAAAGCTGTGGTGTAGTTTTTGTGACAATCTGGAATGGAGGCAGCAACAAGGTTTGCATAGGCTCGATCCAAGAGCATGCCAGGCCATCCTGGTTGCTGCAGTGTGAACAGGCCCTAAGTTCAGATTAACATGGAGCTAGGATATAGCTGGATGATACACAGAAATAAAGGGACGCCAATAAATGGAACTAAATTAAATTCATATTAATTGTTCTATTTTCAACAAGTCAAAGAGCTGATATAAGCAACAACTTAACCCACTGGTGCAGTCTGCTTCTAAAATCTTAATCCATAGATGCTACAATTCGGTCTTTTGTCCAGGGTCTGTCGATCATTTTACAGGTTCCTTTCCTCAAGGGTAGCTTGCTGACCTATCCATGCTGGTGAAAATCCAGCAAGCAACAATTTGGAGTTGTTACACTGGGAAGAAACAGCAGCGCTTGGAATTGAGGTCAGTGCTGATTTCCTGCTGAAAATGATACTTGCCAATCTACGCAAGAGAGGGCCTGAGAGAGAAAGGGCCGATGTGCTAAGAGACACGCAGACTGGGTTTCTGAATAGAAAGCTATCAAGGCCAGGTGCAGCCCTCATGCAAGAAGAGCAATGGATAAGCACATGCGATCATCTGTTTCAATCCCTAGCAGCTGATCTGGCCCTCATACAGCAGCTTCAGCTGACTTTCTCCAGGCTTGTCAGCGAAACCATTTTGAGAAAGAGATGCGTGTCATTCAGCACCGGCGCACGCCACCAACTGCACGTACATGCCTCAAGACAGCCTTGGCAGCAATTTGCCTTGTGGTACTTCCTCTCCTTATCTGACGGGCAGCCTGTGTGAGTGGGCACACAGTTTCTCTCTCCTGATACCCCCCTCGCCCCCAGATTTCTAAAGGTTGCCAAAAGGGAGATACAAAGAAGATGCAGTGAAGGAAGGCAGCTGTCTGTCTGGAGGGAAATGTTCTGGCCCTCACGATTCCGGAATCTGTGCCAAGGATTTGCTCTCCTAATGCCTTTGTCTGACCTTGCTGAGCTTGAGGCAAATGAGGTTCACTTTTCAGCCTAAGCCTGAAAGAAATTTCTCTGAAGAACTGTGATGGCTGTGACCAGGGGTGCGTCTTCATGGCATGTGTTATTTCGGTTTAAAGAATTCGAAATAAAAGAAACGGAACAAAGCTGTCCAGACGACTTGCAAGTTGATCCGGTTCCGATGGCAGCCTTAACGCGGGATCAATACTCGGAGTCCACATGGCAGCATTGTCCTCCTGCCCATTGCCCGCACTCTCTCCTGTGATTGGTTTTCCCTGCCAGGATCCCACCCTCCCTTCTCTTTGCGTCATGCTCCGCCGTGAATTTCCTGCCCAATCCACCCTCCCCCTTCCCAGCAGCAGCAGCAGCAGCAGCATCCATCCATCCATCCATCCATCCATCCATCCATCCATCCATCCATCCATCCATCCATCCATCCATCCATCCATCCATCCATCCTTCCGTCCGTCCATTCTGGCGCTGCAGAGAGCGGGGAGAAAGTTCCCCAGGCTGCGAAAGTTCCCGGGGGACGGGCTTTCCTTTCCGTTACACTGTAGCAAAGGAACCAGCTCACTCTCTTAAAAAATGTTGCGAATTTCCGCAATTTTAATGAAAGGAAGTAATACAGCTGAGGGGCTTTAAATATTAAAGAGGCATATGGCTGTGGTTCCTTCTTTCCTCCCTCCTTCCCTCCCCCACCATCCCCAGGCGCCCTTCTGCCGCTCATCAGCTGGGGGTAGACCCCCTCTGCTCCGGGGATTCCTGCCATCGGGGTGCCCAGCAAGCGGGCGCAGAGGGGAAGGCTCTCCATCCATCCATCCATCCATCCATCCATCCATCCATCCATCCATCCATCCATCCATCCATCCATCCATCCATCCATCCATTCATCCAGGCGCTGCGGCGCTGCGGCGCTAGCGGCTTCTCCCTGGGGCTCCACCGCCGCTTTTCCCCCGCTTTGCCGCCACTTTGCCCCGCAGAGGAGGAGAGCCAAGGGGTGGACAAGAGGGGGAAGGGGGCTCCTCGCTTGCTCTCCCCCCCCCCGTGGCCGGGAGGGAACTTCGCCCCCCCACCTCACAGGGACCGAAGCTGGATTAAAACCTTGGCTTGTGGTCACACCTAAGGTTTAATCTAGCTTCACTCCACCTTCAGAGTGAGAGAACACATCAGCAAAGTGACCAGTAGTTTTCTTTCCACATTATCTAGTCTAAAGGTGGATTTTCTGAGTTATTAACCCTGAAAGAAAACCAGCTTGTCAGTTTGCTGGTGTATTCTCTCACTCTGAAAGTGAACTGAAACTGGATTAAACCTTAGGTGTGACCACAGGCAGAGGCAAAGTAGCATAGAGGGGGCTCAAAGCGGTTGACATTCTGTTCTCACCCTTCAGGGGACTAAGTGGCTGACAAGCCTCCCTTAAGGGGGCTGAAAGCCACTGTTCCGAACCTTCAAAGGTCTGAAATTGCGCAAATTGCAACATTTTTAAGGTGTGAAGTGCTTAGATTGATACAGTGTTTCAGCTTTAAGGACTGGAGGTTTATAGTGGGTGTTTGAGGGTGGATTTTTTCAATGAAGGAAACCCTAAACATGACGTGCTTCTAATACGTTCAGCCATTGGTTACAGTGCGATTGGGGGGGCGGGACAGCCTTAACACGGAATCTCATCCCGGAACGATACTGTCCACACAGTTAAAAAGGAAACACGTATTGACACACGATCCGGAGTGAGACCTGTTGAGATCAGGATTTATTTCTAATCGGGATAACGTCCTTTAACACGGAAATACCGTGTTAATCCGAAGTGCCGTCTGAACTGCGCGAACTCAAAACGTTTTGAATTCGAGATAACTATGCCATGAAGACGCACGCCAGGTGTGCTTCAAGTAGAGCTAGGTAAAGTCCCCCTTTTGGATTACACCTCCCATGACCCTCAGCCAAGTCCCATAATTCTCAGCCACTCACCATGTGCCTAAAGTGGCAAGTTGGCCCACAAGAGACCTGCTGAGGACTGCCTGATATCAACAGGCCATTTTGCAGATTGATTATTTAATAATTTTTAGGCAATATCCATCCTCCTGGTCTTGGTCCTGTGCTTGTTAGGAACAATTGATATTCCAATTAGAGCAAACAAGGGTCTGATTTGACAGCGTTCTTCCACTCTTTGATTTTACTTGATACTTCTGACCAGTTTTTCCAACAGTAAAAGGTGGCCTATAGCAAATTAAAAACAATGGAGAACAATAAATTATACAATGAAATTATATAAAAAGTATATTACAGCTCTATCTGCAGTCTGTGGTTATGTAAGATCTGGAAGGCACTGGGCCTGGTTGCCTTAACCCTGTGCATCCCAGTGGCCTTGCTTTCATGGTCAAGTGGCTCCAGGGTTCACTTCCAGGAACAAAAAGGTGACTTACCATTAGCCCAAAACTGAGCAGCTTCAGGTTAGCTAGGAACTGTCATGGCCACGTGCAGTTGCATGACCGAAAATGGCCGTGTTTGCTGACAGGATTGTCATCTTGGGGAAGAGTGAATCTTGGGTTGGTGAAGGCACCTTCCCAGAGGCAGAGGTAGACAAGGGAAACTGGAAGGCCAAAAGACCACTTTCTGCCCTTTAGCCCACTGGTAGTTTGCTCTCCTCTTTGGTTTGTGTGAGTTGCACCCACCACCTAGTCCTCTGCTGCTTCCCAAGCAGAGTCATTGCATCCCTAGTCACTGCTGCAGTCACCAAGCAGAGGTGTGTCCCTGCTCAGTTAGGGCTGACCTAATTCAAACAGGTGTGTGTGCTTGCTTGATTTGGGTGAGTAGGGGCATGCCAAGGGATGGTCCAGGTGCAAGTCAAGAGCTGATTGGATGGCAATGCGCTCCACAAAGAAGGCCAGTTTTTCCTGTTTTGCTCCTCTCTCTGCCATGCAGCAGTGTCTGCCTCTCTGCCTCCAACCCCTGGTAGTGCTGGTCACCTTCCTGCCACACAGCATTTAGCTGTTGTCCATGCATCAGTAGCACTGGCAGCACTAAGGCCTTCATGCGCAATGGTACTTGCCATGATGGGTTCCAGCCAGTGATGGTGAAAGATGTGGAGCAGTGAAGGATCTGATGTCTCAAAACCCTTGGGCTGATGTTCTTTATCTTCAATCTACATTAAAATGGAGCAACTCAGGTTGGGTTGTTTTTGGCATGAGTGCACAGAATGCCAGCCTGCACCAGCAGCCTCTGAGAAATGCAGTGTCTGCATTATGGACAAATCCTTTGGGAGGGACCTCTTCCTGGTAGAAAGCCTTCTCCAACAATAGCCTGCCCCAGAGCTTGTGTGCAAGTGACAGAGAATGCCTAGAGCCATTTTGCCACCTTCCCAGAAGCAGCACCTGAAGTGCACTACTTCTGAGCTCAGCTAAAAATGTCCTGGCAAGGTGGGCCAGCATGGGCCATATGTAATGTGGATAGTCCTTACTGTGGGCTTCTGACCATTCCCCCAGTCTGGGGTTGTACAGCTTGATCTGGCTCCAAATCAGAATGGTATGGCACAGAAGAATGCTTCCTCTGCAGATCTTGCCTTTCAGCTTATGCTAAGGCCTTATGATTTTGGTCCACACAGATGTTTCTATGTTCAGAGGTGGCATCAGAAGTCTATGGGATAGGTCTGCAGTCCAGTGTGAGGAGTTATAATGCCCTTTCACCTCCCTAAACTGACTTTTGCCTCACTGCAGATAAAAGGGGGATAAAAGCAGGAGGAGCAGAGATGTTCCTGAGCAAGATAGTTGAGCCTTTTCAGCATAGTTTCAAGGTAAAAGTAGTAAAGGGCTTCCAAATTGCAGACATTTCTTATGCCCAGTTTTGGACATGAAATTGCATCTGAGGCCGCGGTCACACCTTGCTTAAATAGTCTGTCTTATGAAGAAGCCAGATTCAAAATGCACTAACTCTGATCACACCCAATATCTGATCATCTTTCCTCAGTTCATCCTCAGTTTGGGTCGCTATGCTCACACATTTCTGTTCCCATCCTGAGAAAATCCTTTACAAGACTTTTTTAGATCTTCACCCCTTTCCACCATCACAGCACCCCCTGTGCTCTGATAGAATAAAATTTCTGTGACTCAACAATGTGTAATCACACATTGGGTGAAAGGGAAAGCAAATTCATGCAATATCTACCCACTATAGTATGGTTCAGCCCCCTTTAGTTGTCTAGCCCGATCACACTCCCAAAATGAAAACAGATTAACAATGGCTTGAGACCTCTAAAAATCCAGACTTAAGAAGGTATGATTGAAGGGAGGAAAGTCAACAAATAAAATGGATTAGACTATAAATGTGAGCATTGGGGTCTGAAGATGGGCTGAAGAAGTATTAAAGCGAAGGTGTGATCATGGCCAGAGTGAGGCAATAATTGGTCCTTATTTAATGACTTCTTTCTGAGTGGCTAAAACATCCTTTTGCAAAAGATCCAGACAGGGAAATGGGGTGATGTAGGCTGCAAATACATGTACCTCTTTCCAGGCATCTGTTTTTGATTGTTTATTCCCTGTAAGGCACACTCAAAAGCCTTGTCCACAAATTAGCAGGAAATGATGGCACAACACGCTTTGGATTTGCTTCCAATTTTCTTCTTCTTTCCTTTGTTCTTCCTCTCAGCCCTTGGGCCTTCTTTGTTCCTTTTGCACAAGGATTGGCTGAATGGCAGCACATCTATCTCCTCCCCTCAGTATCACTCTAGAGAAACTACTTCGTTCCTTTCCCAGCTTGGCTTCTAGAAGAAAGTATGTTAGACTGTTGGTTTGAAATTTCCCCATGAGGCCTTATTTCCTTGAGTACTTTGCAATCCAGATACTCACACTGTTGTCAGTCCTTGCATTTCTGATGGTTTCTTTCTGTTCCTGCTCTTTCACCATGTCCACCAGGAACGTCCTCAGCAATGGCACATGGCATTTCAATTGCAGGCAATGCTTTAGGGGTGTCCTCAGAGCTTTTTAATCTGCTCTACAGAAAGGATATTTCCTTGCATCACCAGGACAGATCTGAAACATTACATAAGTGACCGCAGGTGGCGAAACTGACCTTCTAGCTGCCTCTGTGTCACCTCGTTTCCCATGCTTGAATGTAGCCATAGATGTCCACAGAGGATAACCTAACAACACAACAGATTGGTTACAGGCAGGACTCATTAAAGGCAGACAGATTTTATGCATTAGGCAGGGAAAAGCTAAGACTTTCCCCTTGGCACATGTGTTTCCACTTGAGTTACATGCATCTGTAAGTTGTACATGGCACGGTGTTGTCCTGCAGAATATAGGTTGAGTCTTGATGGAAATTGGATGAATGCAAGTGTTGAAAAAAAAAAAAGGATGTGTTTTCTTTTATGTGCACTGAATGACTGTTGGCACATCATTGGTCACTTCTGGTGGGCTGGATGGGGTTGGGATAAAACATGCTCCAGTGACTGTAGACACAGCTTCGGGGGGTGGCATGTAGTCTGGCATGCATCAGTGTGGTAGTGGTGATGGTAGCACTGGTGGGAATGGGCAAGGCTCATTTCCACAATGCTGCTTCCAACCTGACTATTACTTCTGTGTCTCCAACAGCAAAATACTTCTTAATGAGGTGCTGCTTTCAGATTACTAGAAACAGGCTTGATAAACACAGAGGAGGAGGGCTGCTGGACCACTTCCCTACCAGGCCAAGCTAAATCTGCATTTGGCTTGATGGCTTAAGAGACACTAGTTTGAGAATCAGCGATCCTGAGGAATGATTGGTCAGTGGCAAGAGGGAGCGATGGCCGGCCAGTGGCAGCTCACTTTTAGGAACACCTGATGCAACATTTGCCCCCAAATAGCCTTCAGTATCCATGCTCAAGAGCAAAAATTTCTTGAAAAACAGTTTAAAAATAAGCCCCAAAGGGCAAGACATCACCTCTCCCTCCTAGGTGAATCTATTTTTGTTGCCCTAGTCTGTGTTTGCTTTCCAGCCAGCCCCAATACTTGTGATTCTCCTTGCCTGCATAACAGACCAGAGAGACAAGTGGTCCTTAGGGAGAGGGAGAGGAAGATACTAGCTTATTTTTTTTTCTGCTGCTGGGCAAAGTGAGGCTGTGGTCTGGGGAATATGCCAGGCTGTTTCACTTCCAGTGGGTGAATATAGGAAGGGAGAATTCAACTATTTGTCCATCAACAAAAGTAAATGGACTGTGAAAATCCAGGCAATGTGATGAAACATAGGTCTCTTACATGAGGGAACTGGACAACAGTCTGGACTGTATGGCGTGATCTCCGATACATGGTTTTAGCAGCAGTATAATGTATTTGCTACATTTTGGGCACAAACAGACTCCATATATTACCTAATGCTGTGTAACACCTAAGGTATGCAAGTTTGGCTTGCAGGCACAAGTTAGGTTTTAAGCACTATTTACATGCATTATTCTTATAAAATTTCCAGCACATACTTTTTTGGAACTGTCCACATAATGTCATCCTTATTATTCTGCTAGCCTGCCCCCCTCTTTTTCCCTACTTTAACCTAGCCTTATCACAAAAAACAGATCATGTGTAGTCAGCCAAACATATGCCATTATATATACACAGTGGCCAGCCGCCCTCGTGAGGATGGCTGGGCAATGTAGGCCATGGCGTGCGCATGCGCAATGGACGCCAGACCTCCCACTGCCAAGAGCCACGTGGCAGCCACCAGGTAAGGTGGCGATTGCAAGCGCGCGACCCCCAGCAGGCTGGGAGTGGCAGCTGCGGCTTCCCTCTCACTGGAGAAGGTGCCATTGTGCCTTCTTGGGCAAAGGGGAACTGTTTTCCGGTGGCATGTGTGGAAAGGCCCTGAGTTCCCTTAAAAGGTGAGAAAAATGGGTTATAAAAGCCTACTCTCCTTTTCCTTCTTCATCTGTCCTTTCCTGTTAGTAAAAATGCAGAAGGGACAGGTTAAATAATTACCAATTTGCTGAATTGTCATGATAGTCAAAAATTCTGTTGTCTAATGACAGTTGTGTCTCCAAACTCCCCAAAGGGAAGTGGTTGAAGCAACTTTTTTTATTTTTTAAAAAACCCACAAAGCTATAGCACGCTGGCAATTGAAGTCCTGTTTTTAAACTAATAAGGTTCCCTAAGCACCCAGAAAATATCAAGCCCTCCTGCCAAGTGCTGGGTCATGAAAAAGTAAGTGTTGGTGCCCCCCCCCCTTAGAAATGTACAGAGCTGAAATGAAGGACACCTCTTGAAAATGCACAGTTTTTTGTTCTTCCAGCTTTTGTTGAATCATTGCACTAAAAGAGACACAGAGTTGTTTCACTAGTATTAGGCCCACTCTGCAAAGTCACCATGAAAAATTGTTCTGTTTTTGTTTCTTCCTGACATTTCTGGGGTAGGGTGGGAGAAGGGAGGAGAAGTGGACAGTGGGAAGGAAGCAATTAGAGGGGGTGATGCCCACAACATGCCTTCAAAATTCCAAATGTGCCCACAGCCCCCAAAATACTCAAAACCACTAGTTTAAAAGTATCTCACTGAGCCTTTTTGTGGGGAGGGAAGAGGATAATCACAATTAGCAATGCAACCATATACACATTTACGAGTATATAGGCAGCTTCCAGGCTATATGCTAAAAGGGCCTTGGCTGCTGGACTATTTAGGCTTTCATGGTCCATCACCTGCTTAAGGCACAGTAAAAACAGTGTTGGATATGGTTTTGCTTACCAGTGATGTCAGGAGAGATGCAGTGGCGTTGCTCTGCTGGCAAGTTTGGGAGCTTGCAAATATAGAAAGCAAAACCAGGATGCAGATACACGATAAGCTTCTGAAGCTGTTTGGAGGACCTCACCAGATGGCATCAATAATTGAAACCACACCAAGGAAGGTCCCAACTGAGCCTGGTTGGCTAAACTGAGGGGCAGTGCTGGATTCCGACATATATCTGATGTTTTCTCTCACCATCTAGGGCAGAGATGTCAAACTCGAATACACAGTGGGCCAAAATTAAAAACTTGGACAAAGTCATGGGCCAACCTTGATATTTATTGAAAAAAAATGTCTAAAGCTCAGGAAGCTTTTTCCCCTTCTCATCAGATATAATCATGAGCCTTTTCATGTGGAAACAGACTTGTTTTGCTGCAGGGCTGGGGAATATTTTCCCCACATTCCCATTCCAAGGTCAGTCTGGGGAGTGCTGCTTCAAGCAATTCCAGTTCTCACAAGGGATGCCATTTATTCAGGAGACTTTGGGAACTGGGGACAAAAATTCTGGGTTTTCTGCTTTAGTTCCTCCCATATACACCTGTCCATGCCCTAAGACCTGCTAATGAGGTCCTCTTGGTGGTTCCACCATCTGCAGTAATTAGGGGGGTGGTAACACGTGGGAGGGCATTCTTGGTTGTATCTCCCAGGATATGGAATAATCTCCCCTCTGCGGTGCATCAGAAAGTGGAACTCTAGGAATGGCCCTAGTTGTTCCTTCTGAGTCCTACCTGTCTTCCTCTGTGAAAGGGAAGAGCTGTAGATACAGAAAATCTCTGCACCTTTAAATTAGCCTTGTGCCCTCATTGTAGTGTTGGAGGCAACTGCATTAGTTGGGATGAAATATATTATAATTGCTAGGCCAGTCAGCAGCTGCTTGATTGTGAACATGATCATAGCCCTGAGCCCTGAAATGTGCTCTGTGACGTGCTGGAATGGTTAAAGAGAATTAGCCTTTGGTCTTGGTGCAGACTCTTTTCGACAAGAGTGCTAGCCAAGAGCAAAACACAAACATGATACCTTTCTCTTGTCCATTTGTTTTAATGCTTCACTCCTGGATGCAAGAAAATGGTGCTACTCTGGCATTTTCTTCTTGGATTTCCTAATGTTGCCGTCATTGTTGAACAGCCATGGAAGCAGGGTAATGAGACACGTAGGTGGGGGAAGGCTGATGTGATTTGTGAACAAAAGGTTCTAGAGTGTGAGTGTGTGTCTGTGTGTGTTTTACAAAAATAAATCTCTGGGGCAGCAGTGCATGGTCTGAGTGTCATGTGTCTCAGTCAGAAAGCGATTGTATTTCGGGGCTGGGAAAAGGAAAAATGTCTGAGGCAGCAACCGTTCTTTGAGTGCAAGCACCTCTGACATGATGATCCTTGGAGAGCACTCCATGTTCTGCTTCCAGGTGCAGCAGCCAGTTAAGAGTAATTAGAGTGGAAAGGAAACCACAGAGGCATCCCCTTTAATGGTCACCAGACTGGCTGCTTTCTGGAGCTGGCAGCTCTCCATTTGAAAAGGTTATTAGAGTTCTTCTTACTTCTATTGTCCTTCAGATGAGTTCTTAAAGCCATCTGCACAGAATACGAGAGGAACCCTTTGATCTGATGTGTAAAAAGCTTTTGCTGCAGAGAATAAGAGTAATGTGCTGCATTTTCCTAGAGCCTCGTGCTCCTATTAATTAGTGGAATACTACCCACACAAGTGGCACTGAGCAGCTAAAGAGACCCTGAGTCTCACCCGAGAGCAAAGATTAACTGGTTTTTGCCTGAACCTGGGAAATGAGCAGAAAAAGAAAAACTATAAAGAGACCAGGAGACAAAGGGGGACTCTAGAGGCATTGTAGAGGAGAGTGTGGAGCTGGAGATGGGATCCTTAGGCAAAGGAACCACATACTCATACATTGTCCCAGATCAGTTTTCTCACCCTGTAAACTATACACCATGCAGCTTTTATTCTGGAGATAAAGTCTGTGAGTTAAAGGGCTTAGTGAGCGCTCAGATGTAGAGTTACGTTACCTGAGCTTAGGAGCCGTCCACACACTAAATGTGGCCCAAAATGAATGGCTGGTCATGTAGATGCCACATGCCTGGATAAGTCTTCATCCTGGCCTTAGGGGCCATTTTGCCTTTGTTTTATGAAGCTTATAGAAAAAGATCAGAATTCATCCTGGCCTTTCCCATCACAACTATTTCCTACCTCCACTGCTCTGTACTCCACTGTTTACATTTGGCTGCTCTATTTTGCCCCTACCATAGTTCCTCTTGTGCCAGCCATTGCCACTTGGTCTCCATGACTCTTTATTAAACAGTTTGTTTGTTTACTCTGTCTGCCTAGTGCTGCCCAATTGTGTACCAACAGCAGAGCACTTGATTTCTCTACCCACATTGGAACCATTTGGTTGCATGTGGCCCACTACCCACGACCTCTGCTCGTTCAGGAAAGAGACACTACAAATGAAGGTATTATGGATGTGATCTTGCTGAGATCATGAAGATTAGTAACCAGCTTCAGCATTTGGACTTTGTCTAAACTGAGGAACAAGCAAAGGACTCTCCCTTTTCATAACCATCCTCCAGCATTTGGCTTGGTCTTGTAGTGAGTTAAATCTCCCCTAGTGTTGCTTCTGTACATTTAGTATGGGTCATAGCTGAACAGTCATTGAACATGTAAATTTATGATAGATTCCAGGTGCATTTATGGCTACATTTTAAAATTCACACACACACGTAAGTTTGAAAATGCATGAATAATTTCAAACAGTAGACGGCCTGATAAAGCAGTTGAAATATGAAAGGAAAATAGGTACTTTCAAAAGCTGAAGCCATGCATAAAAGCTGTTCTGAAGAGCATCCATATGCATACTCTTTCAGGATGGGGTCCTTTATGAGGATCCCCAAGCTTGCCCCACCATCAGTATCCTGTCTGGAAATGCAGTCCCCCCACCCTACACATTTGCAGGTGTAGAGTTGTGCATCTCCAGAGATCTCTGGTTTAATTAAAACAAAAAACAAAACAAAACAAGGAAGCTGAGCAGACATGGGCCTTAGGTGGGGACACAGATAGTTGGACTTTCCCTTCACAAAATTGGATTGACAGAAGTGCACCCAGTCACAGATGGCTTGGAGATGAGGGGGGCAGAAGGGGTGGAGAGGAAGAAGTACCCTGTCACCCAGTTGAGGACCAGGAGACTGACAGGTGTCAACAAAAAAGAATAAGAATGCACTGTTTCATGTGTGTGAGCAAGCCAAGATTGAACTTAGACCCTATTGTGCAGTATAGTGTGACCAGGCCCTATGTGTTTACTTTCTCTACCATTCTGTTCCTAGGCTGAACTGTTTTCTGAGAGCAGAATTGTGACTGGTGATGATTTCCCCACTGATAGGTAATAGTCTTTCTTCATCCTTCAAATCTGAAATCTCCTTTAAACCAAGGGTGCTAGAAAGTGAACCTGGATTTATATATGCAAAACATCTGTTGGTGCACTATGTTTTGTTTCTTGGGAATTGCTTTAGAATTTCATGGTCACATTCACCTGTAGGTATTTCTTGTGGCGAAGCAGCCCTGCTAAGACATGCATTTATTCATTATTTTTTCAGGGTAGACACAAGTTAGTTCACAACAACCTAGAAAAACAAAACATAGCAGGAAACAACATACCATTCAGTACAGAAATAGAAGATTTAAAAAGTAAGAGAAGCAGAAACAGAGGGCAAAAGTATAGCAACACCCAGAGGTTTCGTTAAACACAGAAAGGAAAACCAATATTTGTTTTAAAAAATGCCTATTGGAACAAACCTGCTTTATGCAGCAGACATAATATTGGCGTTTGCAGGGACCTGTGGTTGCAATTACGCACGCACACACACACACATACGAATGAAGATGAAGGGAGAGGGAGAGGGAGATGCGACTAGTCTCAAGATATTCATCTAAATAGGTGACTATTTAGGGACTGTTCACATCTCTTTCTTTGGCTATGGTTACACCTTGCTGAAATAGTCCATCTTATTAAGAAACTATCCCATGGAAGTTAAGTATAGGAAAGGTGCCCAGCATTTGAATTGTGAGCACCGTTCCATCCCAAACTTAACCCAAATGTACCTGGGTCCTGTTGAAGTGTGTCCATTGCTATGATGATTGGTGACCCCATGCAACATTCACATAGGAAATAATGTGAACATTGCATCTGGGGGTTGACCAAGAATAACCTAGATGCTCTCAGTTAAGTTATGGATCAGTTTTTACTGCTCCATGGATATCAAGGATCAGGACAGCTCTGGGCTGTTCTGGGATAGAGGGGGCACTGTGTGTTGATGCTTCATCCCACAGTGCTTCAACCCTTTGTCTCATTTTGGAAACTAAGCTAGGTCAGGCCTAGATCATGTGGAAATACCAAATTCTGCGAGCTAGACTGGGATGTTGAAAAGGATCCTGAAAAAAGGCAGTGCAAACCACGTTCATATTACTCCCAGGTATCCTGCGTGAACCCATCAAGCCAATCTCAAATTGATGGCAGCTTTATCTTTGTTGCCTTAAAATTTATGTATTTATTTACATTTGTGTCCTAGGGTGGGGGTCACTCCTTACAGTACAAATGCAATACTAAAATGTGTTTAAAATATGTCATCCCATCCTCTCTCTCTTCCTCCCAACTCTGGAAGGACTTCATTCAGAAGGAATGGTACATCAAAGGCCTTGGCCAAGAAGTCTGTTCTAACCAGGTGCCCCAAACCATACAAAGTTGATGTTTGGTATCTCCAAGGGGGAAACTGTTCCACAGCTGGGTGTCTGCCATAGAAAAGGTTGTCTCATGTATTGCATGAAAGCCTTCACTTTGTGGTATAAAGTCATAGACAATTTATATGGAAGAAGGTGTTTTTCAAATATTTGGGACCCAAGCCACTTACGGTTTTATATGCCAGTACCAATACCTTGAATTTGGCTTGGTTACCACTACTGCTACCACTACCACTACCACTACTACTAGCATTTGTTTATAATGCCCTTTCCACCAAAGGGCAGTACAAAATAAAAATGCAAAGCTCCTATAGGCAATGTCATACAATAATAAAAAGAACATACACTTCCTCCAGTGCCTCAAATTTAGCAGCAAACTAGTACATTGGGATTAACTGCAATTCCTAATTTAGAAATACCAAAAACATTTTAGGCATTTGTAATTTGTTTTTTATTACTACCTCAGTTAAAATTGACAATAAAATCTTGTGGAGAGGGGGGGAAGAAAAACCTTTAAATTTTAATAAAGATGAATTCTTAATTGTTGGCTAGTATACTGCACATTAATCATTTTTGTGAACAGATATAAATAAATAAATAAATAAATAATAGACACTGCCTGCAGTATTACTTTAATGGACTATTTGGCCTAGGTACTGCCACTTGGGTCCTTTCGGCACTGGACCTTATTTCAGATAATATCCCAGAGTAGGGACCTGCCATCCCCATAGCTACTGTAGTCCCCACTAGCTTGCAGATAGCAGGTCCTTACTCCAAAATATAATCCAGAATAAGGATTAGTGCAGAAAGGACTAGTGCAGAAAGGGCCCTAAATCTTGATCCACTTCCACTCAGAGATTCTTTTGCCTTGAGTTGGTTTGCACATTCCTTTTGTCACTGTCTCAGGCTGTGGTTAAACCTTTACTTTAATCCTTCTTCAGCCCGAATTCCAGCCCAATTGGTTACAGCTTTTAACACTAAGCCATTTTCCTCCCCCCCCCCCAATTTTCTCCCTCTGTCTGGGTTTTCCTTTATTCGGGCTAACACAGTGTGGTGTACTCCTGCCCAACACTACCCTGTCCCATGGTATCTATCACAGAGTCCTCCTGGCTCCAAATACCGAAGCCTTGTGTTGGCAGGGATCACCCACATTAAACCCCTTCGTGTACTCCGAAGGAAAACAGGACATTTCTCTTCTAGTCTTCTGCTGTACTGTAGCGATATGTATCTTTCCCTCTTAAAGGTACAGTGTTTCACAGTAAGTTACTTTGTAAATGACCATAGACAAGCAAGCTCACGAATGACGCTTTTAAAGTGAACAAAACAATAAAAGGTTTATTGGATTATAACTCAAAATGTTAGCTGCAGACAGTAAGCTCAAAAGTGATACTTTGTGATAAAATAACAAGTCACAAATCTCAAGTACTTAGCTCCTTATAACTTCTTTGAACGCTAAGATCGAACTGACTTTCATAGTTTCATCTTACTAAATCTCAGAACTCTCTGTTGCCTTTCCCTCAGACGTACACAAGAGGCTGATTCCCACTTGCCCACCCCTTGGTGAGTTACCCCAGGCAAAGAACCTCACTCTCTAGTTACAGGTCCTTATAAAGTCTCTGCCCAAGCTGTCATCCATTCCTGATTGGCTAGCACAGAGCTAGTTTCCTCCACCTTCAGGACCTTAGCAAGCTACGCCCCTCAACCATCAACATCTGACAGCATGGGGCTAACTTACCTGCTCCTAACTTACCTTTAAATACGGTCGTCACACACAGGATTAAAGTTTTAATCCCTTTTCAACTGGAAGGGAGGGGGGAATGAGATCAGATGAAGCCAAAACTCTGCCCTATTATGGCTTCCATACCTCAGGGGTGTGATGTTTTGTCTTGTCCCCTTCTTCCTCTCTCATATCTGAAGTATCTTGGAATGGGATTCCCTCAGCTCACTGCTCCCCCCCACTGCCCCCTTGCTGCCACCTCCCCTCACCCCTCTGTCCTGCTGCCACAGAAAGGTGTACCTAAGCCATCTCAGGCCAAAAATGAAAAATGGCTTGGATATGACTGCCTTCCTGAAATGGATTTAAATGACAAGGTGTAACCCTGGCCTTACTGTATGTAAACAATGCATGGCATTTTAACACTTACAGATTTACCAGTTATTGACAAATCTGTTTTTAGAAATAGAAAAATAGAAGCATGGGAGAGGTTACAATCATCTATCACTTCTGTTTATACAAAGATTTTTTTGAAGCTATTATTGGGAAAAACTTTTATCTGAAGCTGAAAGAAGAAAATTGTACTGTATTTGCATTTGTTACTGAGCCATGGTATTTTTCAATCTGCTAAGCCATGGGTGAACTTGTTTCCCCAATGCTTGCTTTTCAGTATCACTCGCTTTTCAATATAACTTGCTTCTGTAGTGCTGGTATGTGTTTCTGGTGTTTGTGGTTAAGCCAGGTCCATTGTATTTGGATGCTGTCTACAGCCTTGTCCAGATGGGATCAATATAAAGCTGTTATGCCACTGCTATGGTGGAGTCAGTTCACGTATTGTGGACAACCCTACCATAGTCCTGTTTCCTCTCCAAAAATAAATTAATAATAATAGTAATAATAAATCACACAATAAAATACCGCTTTTTGGGTAGCCACCTAAAAATGGAGGTACCATTGTATCTCTGTCCAGCACACATGTGTTGAGGCTGAAATAGCCAACCACGAATGCAAAATGCTGGTTATACTCAAATCTGGGAATTTGACAGTGGCTGAATTGCTCTAATTGCCGCTCACAAAAATGCACAAAAAATGCACATTAAGGCAGAGGAGCAATACTCCACATTATTGCTTCCTACTGGTACATCCGGCCACCATCTGGAGGCAGCCAAATTAAATATTTTCTTGCTGTTCAATCTATTTAAACATTTAAATAGTAAGGATGCTTTCATGACCCTTGCTGAGCAGAAACCAACTCTTCTCCTTTAGAGATCTCTATTAGCCTTGATTAATTATACTGAACATGTCAGATGGCCTCTTTGTTTAAGCTCCCCCTGTTGGAGAAAAGTACTCCCAATTCTAATTATGGCAATGCTGAAAAGAACTTGGGTTGTAACCACACATTCCATTACTGGAAGTCTACTTGTTGCCATACTGATTTTCATTTTGCAAGGCTACAGTTCTTACCTGCAACCTAACTTCCAGTTTTTGCTTGCAGGCTCTGATCTCTGTTATGTTTCCCTTCTCAGTGGTGAATCAAGCACAATAATGACATTTCTTCCCCATTGATGGATGGAGATGCACTGGCTTTTGGCTAAGGGTAAAATCAATCCTGCTTCTGGCTAATTTTTTTTCACCTGCCACTGAATTTTTAGTTATTAATAGTTACTGACATAATTACTGACATAATTATCTTTTGTTGCTAGATTGGTTCTTCATCCTGGAATGTCTCCTGGGGTTCTTAGCGCTGACTACATTAATAAACATGTAAACATTTCTAAATTTCATCATACAGAAAGGGCTAAGCACAAACACATTGCATTTGCACTGTAAATTGTTTTACTTCTCTGGCGAATGTATTTTCCAGTCCATGAAAAAGAGAAACAAGAATCTTTCTTTGTGTTACCCTTCCTCATTGCAACCACAACTTAAGTCAAAAATGCTAATTTTACTCTTTTCAGACAGAACCTGATGAAATATATTTTTCATTGTACATGTAAGATGTGAGGGTATTTGTAGTAAAATATTACTTAATGCCAGTTTGGTCTAGTAGTTAGGGAGCCAGACTCTTATCTGGGAATACTGGGTTTGATTCCACCCTCCCCTCTGAAGCCAGCTGGGTGACCTTGGGCTAGTCACAGCTCTCTTCTGAGCTCTCACAGCCCTACTTATCTGTTCTGTTGTGGGGAGAAAAACAGAAAGCTTTGCCAGCTGCTTTGAATCCCCTTAAATGGGTGAGAAAAGCAGGGTAGAAAAGGCAACTCTTCTTCTTCTAATGCTCTTAGCACTGCAGAAGGCATCTTTCACTTATTCTAGTCTGCTTCATGCTCTCACGTGGCTCCGAAGAAGGTCAGCTCATTGAGATGGGCATCTTTAGCATCAAAATATTGTGCTAAAGGCTCATGGTGTAAGATTTAAGGCAGATTCTTCAAATACAAAGGGAGCATCAACCATCCTATCCCAATCCTGCTAGATCTATGGTGAGGACTGGAAAGCCAGGGAGTAGTTTAGTTCTCTAGTTCTTGCCCCTGTGTTTGGAGACTGCAGCGCACTTCCCCCAAGCTCAGCGAGGAACAGAGAGGTAATGAACCCTCAGAAGGTGTGATCAGAAGCTCTCAATAGTAGCAAGAAGGAATGAAGGGGTGATCAGTTGAGACATGGGCAGAAGAAAGCTAGTGGGTCTGAGGCATTTTCTACCCTCATCGTGCATAGAAAGAGCACGGTTTATCTGCTGTGCAGTGAATGCAGGTTCATGCCACTATTTATATTATTAAAAGCCCCTGATGCTTTTGTTCCTTGTGACTAGATTTGGCACTGTAGCTTAAAACCCACTTGATTTAATGTGACAGTGCAAAATAGGGATGTGCACGAATATTCGTAATATTTATTATTTGTCCAAATTTGTTCGAATCTGGACATTCGTACATTAATTGAATGTTATGCCATTCGTACATTAACATTTTCAGACATTCGTGTGAATTGTCTGGATGTTAGTTAAACTGGAGAGGTGGGAAAGCAGCTGTCAGTCACATCTGCAATGAGTCCAGATTGCATTTGATATGGATCGACAGTGGATTAAAAGTGGATTCAGGTCAGATTTGACACTTTCAGAGTGCAGTATGTTGCTGATATGAATAGGATACAAATGTGTTTGTATCAGATACATATCAGATATGCATCCATTTGTATCAGATATGTATTTGTTTGTATCGGATACATATCTGATATTCGTACGTAGTCACATGAATACATTTGTATCAAATAGAATCCTATCACATTGGAAGGGTATCTATTCGAATGAATACAAATTTTCTAATATTTGATAATGTTAGAAAACCCATTTGTGCACATCCTAGTGCAAAACTGTCCTCGCCTCCTTGGTGTTCACACAGCAGCACACAGATCTGATGGGATGTAACTCAATACAGACGAAGATACCTTGGGGCGAACTCTTCTTGTGACTACAAGGACTTATCCAGGCTCTTCTTTTTCCACTTCCCCCAAAGCCAATCCCACCTTGTCTTCCCAGTGCTGTTGCTTCAGCACCTTCTCCAGCACCATCTTCTGGTCTTCTGCCAAAGGAATATCATTTTCTTGCAACAACCTCTGAGTGATGTCCTCTTATAGAATGCCATACATTTCTTTGAACGATAGACATATTGCCCATCTTTCTCCCAAAACACTGAATTCTGGAAGAATCAGGACATATAATAGGATTCCTTCCCGCACAATGCCTAGACAAACTTTGAAATTTCCTGCTAGAAGATGTGGAGTTGGCCATCAGCTTAGAAGATTTCAAAAAAAGGGGGAAGCTTCATAGTATATTCACCACAATGAGCTTTCAATGCTTCTCAAATATTCAATAATTAATCTTTATAATGGTCAGTCTTGAGTCTGTGTGTGTTTCCCCAAAGTCTTACTGGATGCCACTCCTATGGACAATGGTCCATTTACACTCTTTGGGCTTGTCCCGATGGCAAGGAGATTGCGCAGCGAAAGCTATTTTGCCTCGCAAGCGTCCACATGCAAAGCCCTAAAAGAGGAACAAAATCCTCTAATTCGAAATAAAAAAACCCTTTATAACTGTACTCATCCCAAATTAAGGGGCAAGAGCAGGTTATAAAGGGGGAATGGGGACACTTGTGGGTTACGATTGCAGCATTAGCGGGTGGGGCTTTGCTGTCCCCGCCACTAACGCTTTCATACTTCCTGGCTACAAGGCAGACTTGTAGTCAGCAAGTATGCAGAGCAAATGACAGGATTTTAGCGTGGTGAAAGCTTGTTGTCTCCCTCCTTTTCCACAAGCCCCATTCCTTTTGCAACCTCGAGTATGCAGCGAGCTTTCATCACAGGCTGGAGAAGGGAGAGAGAGGGAGGGAGGAGAGGAGGAAGACCTTCCTCAGGAGGGATTCCCCCCTGTCTGTCCATGCATGCGTGTGTGTGTGTGTGTGAAGGAGGGCTCAGGGACTGGAGGAGGGAGAGAGAGAGGGGAGGGAAGGAGGAAGACTGGCTGTGAAAGCCACGAAAGCTACTGCTCTTTTAGACATTTTAGCGGGGCTCTGACACGGATTCCACCCTCTGTGTGTGTGTGTGTGTGGAGGAGGGAGAGAGAAAAAGAGGGGAGGGGAGGAGGAAGATGTTCCTCCAGGGGGATTCCACCCTGTCTGTGTGTGCATGTGTGTGTTTGCATGCTCAGGCAAAGGGAGAGGGGGTGGAAGTGGAGAAAAACATGGTGTCCTGATGCAGTGATTTACCACAGTTTTCATGGGGACGGGCGGGTTTGCCTGGAACCTGCATTGTCCTCTATTACCATTACGAATTAAGATTTGCATTAAGCTGTCTTGCTTCCACCCCCCTTTTTTTTTAAACTTCATGTGGACGTGTCCTTCTATTCTTGCCCATCATCATAGCATGGAAGTAAAGCATCATAGGGAGTGGCCATAGCTCAGCAGTAGAGCAAACTGCCAGGAAAGTAGAAGGACACTGGATTGATTCCCAGCCTCTCCCTGGAAGTAGGCAATGGCACACCACTTCAGTATCTCAAACAAGAAAAATACACGGAGGTGCCCATGCGGTGAACCAGGAGTAAGTCACAACTTAGTGGTACCTAACCACAACAAAGCAATCAAGCCACACCAGATCCACCTGCTTGTAATTGTGTAACTGGAACTTTATTCTGTGCATGACTTTTTGGAGCATAACATCTATGAATCCAGTACTGGGAGCTGGCTGCAGATATGCAACTGAGATTTTTTATGGGAAGCAGTATAAGATAGTTTTCACTTTTCTTCCTGGCAGCTTTTTACTTTGGTAAACCATGAGAACACTTAAAAAGAAAAAGAAAAGAAAATATCATTGCTAGTGTCTCAGCCTCCAGTTTTAAGGTGTTGCTTATTTTTTGTTCTAATGATTAAAATCCACCATGAATCACTCATTCAGACCCTAGGGACATTAATGGAAATACCTCTTAAGTAAAGGGGCCTATGCAAGCCTTTTATTTTCAGATCTGCTCACTGATCTTCAAATACCTGATGACGGGTCTTTGAGATTTAGCCAGTAATCTTTTTAAGTTTGGTGCTTTTGTGCTGCTCCAAACCGGAAAGCGCTCTTGGAAGAACTCCTAGAAGCTCAGAAATGGGTCATGCTCGAGAATCTTGGAGCACAGCTCAGGGGAGGGCTCTGTGAAATTCTGCTTTTAAAGAAAGCCTCTAGCAGGTGATGGGATCTGACAGGTGCCTGAGTTTGCAAATACAGGGTATGGATTACATGCTGGTTTGCATGGAGGAATACACAGGAGCGCTGGGAATCGATAAGAGGGGAGGCCAGGGAAGTGGAGGCAAAAAAGGCAGCAATGTGCTATGAACCCTGACAACAGCTTGCAATATTAGTACTTTCTGCCAAGTTGCCACAATATTTATTAACTGAGCATGTCTTTGCCAGCTTCTTTTTTTCCTGCACTCTGTAGCTGAAAATAGCATGAGAAGCTGACATAGTTTGTGTGAGTCATCCCACGTGAGCGAAAGCCGGTCCAGATATTACCACCCGCCGTTGTCCCAGCTACTTCCTTCGTTCACTAAATTTCTTGTGAAGATGATCTCCTTTGCTGCATAGAGGTAGCAGTGTATATGGGCCATTTCCTGCGTGGATCCAGCCTATCAAATCACCTGTTACATCTGTGCACCAGAAGCCCCAAGAGAAGTGCACTAGTGCTATACCTCAGCACTTTTTAAATTAAGCATATCATTTAAAATGTTTTTATTTTGGTAAACTACTTTGAGATTTTTTATGGGAAGCAGTATAAGATAGTTTTGAAAAAAGAAGTAATACAAATCATGAACATGCCTGGGTTGCTAGATGCTACAAGAGCAGCTTCTGGACACAGTTGTTGTTGTTGTTGTTGTTGTTTTCATCACAGGAAGTTCTTGTGTGCAAAGGTCACAGGAAGAAGAACACTGACAGTCTCTTAAGTGCCTGTGCTCAGTGTCTCCCTCTCTTCCCCCCTCATACCATAGGAAGAGCAATGCATGCAGTCCCACCATGAATGCTGCAGTACTAAACTCCCAAGGGGTTCAATCACACATAGGCCGCATCCCCATTACAAGCTTATTTCGCTTTCCCTAAACCGAAATAATAGAACCAGATGCAAACGCGAATTTGCCTGTTCCCATTATTTTTAACTTAATCACGTTGGATCCGGATTCTGAGGATCGTACGTGGCATACATGAGTCAAGTGGCTACTTTTTAAAAGCCGCTTTTTGGGGCTGCCCTGCCCTCTTCCTCCTGGCATGGACACGCCACCCATAAGGGACCCCTTCACGGAGCCTAGCTGGGTGGCTGGGTGGCTGGGTGGCTGCCGCTTCCATGGATGGAGGAAAAATGGCAGCAGGCAGCCAGCAATTCTTTCCCCTCCTCTCCTCATTGCTCAGGGCACACAGCAGCAGCGGCAACTCAAGCCCCTTTGCTTTAAACATTCACACAGAACCTCAGCTGCTTTCCTCCCTCCCTTTCCCTTTTAAAGGTCAGAATTTTTAGAATTGTGCAAAATTGCTACATTGTTATCAGGTGTGAAGTGGTTCGATCGCTACAGTGTAGCAGCTGCTGTTAAAGGTGGATTTTTACACTGAAATCACTGTCTTTGGAAACAAGCTATTGGGAGAGGGAAACCCTAAACATGGATTCTCATCCCTTAAAACAGTAGGGTCCCCACAGTAAAAAATGTAACACGTATCAAGCGCACCAAGACCTGTTGAAATGAGGATTAACATTTACAACACTTTGGGGTGATTTAACACGCGGAAAGCATGTTAAGCCAAACTGATGTGGAGTCTGCGAGGATTGAAACCGTATTGAATTTGATATAAGCTTGCAATGGGGATGCGGCCTAAGAGCAGCAGTTAAAACAGATTAAAAACTGAGTGGGCTGGGGAGAAGCATTCTTTGATAGAGGGAATGCCTGCATAAAAAGATAAGCCTTTAAGAGGTGCCTGTAAGTTGTAAGTGTAGGTGCCTCACGATCAGTAGAGAGGAGAGCATTCCAGAGGGAAGGGGCTACCACCGAGAAGGCCTGATTGAGAACTATCATAAGATGGCATTCTTAATTATGTGGAACCTGCAGTAAGACATCTCCCGATGAACCCAGGGCTCTTCCAGATTTAATTGGTGGGGAGGCATTCTTTAAGGTGCCACGGGCCAGTTACATTCTTTGTGGATCAACATAGGGATATGCACAGTCTCTCTAGCACCTTGGCTAGTATCTGCCAAAATCAGTATATCTGTTGTATTTGGAAATCACTCATTTGAGTAAGGGATACACGTTTTCCTGAATCTGGGCAAATGCCAACCTTCTGTACATCTTTCATTGCTGAAAATCTTGCGGACATCTTTTTAAGAAATAGTTTTTGTGTAAATGGTCCAGGTCTCTTAACTCGATGGTCTTTATTTTTGTCTTCCTTAATAATTATTCCCAGGTTTTCTTTTGTCTCCTTCCCTCCATATTCTAGCCCATATGTTCTTCAACAAGAAATGAGAAGAATGGCCCTCTGCCCTCCTTCTTTTCCCCAACAACTGAGAAGCTTATGGATTTTGATCTTTGAGCCAATATAGTCATCATGACTAAGAGCCATTAACAGCCTTATCCTCAAAGAATGTGTCTAATCTTCTGTCAAAGCCATCCAAACTGAGGGTTCTCTGGTCCTCCATGCCAGACCACTGCCTGCTCCTATGGTTACATACCTTTCAGTGTCCATGTTCCTGAGAGTGTAGCTGGAATTTTTTATGTGCACTGAATGTTGCTCTATGGTGATCCGTAGCAAAAACCTCCAGATTTTAAAGCAGAAAGTGCACCATTCAAAGGCTTTCCATATGTTGTGATTAGCAAACAAGGTATAAGATTCCAACTCTGGTTGTGCACAGAAGGCACATGGCAGGTTGAAGAGCCATTTACCCAAGAATGTGTTAAAGCTCCAATAATGACTTTTAAGATGAGGGCAATGCGGCCATTATTTCAGGTTCTATTTAGCGATATTCCTCTTTCTATCCATGACTTTTAAAAGTCCTCCCACCAACATACATGGCATTATCTCCTGAGTACCATTAACTTTCCCCATTGCAGCTGCAGAAGCAACCAGGACTTCGTTGCCTCTGCCACAGCAAGCCATCCATCCTTTGCCTATGCCACATCAAGCCACCTGAGCAGCAGGTGCACACCAAGACCCCAGTAGACTGAACACAGCAGAGGAAAACCTGAGCACTTTTCTCTTCCTGTGGTGTTCTCAAATTTGTCAAGGCTGGTGGTCTAGATTATGGGAGGCCTGATTGGTACCATTACAAAGTTGCTCAGATTCGCAGAGGGTTAGATGTCACAATTGGACATAGTCTGAGGGAGGTGTCCAGAGAACTGTCTGGTCCAATTATTTTGGATCAGTTTCAATTATTGCGGCCTGAGGACGTGGACAAGCTGCTTGCAGGGGTGCGGCCGACAACATGCTCCCTAGATCCCTGTCCTTCCTGGCTGATTAAAGCTAGCCGGCAAGGTATGACCGGGTGGATCCAGGAAGTGAGAAATGCCTCTCTGAGGGAGGGGGTGGTTCCATTGGCCCTTAAACAGGCTGTGGTACGTCCCCTCCTGAAGAAGGCCTCCCTGGATCCAGAGGACTTAAACAACTATCGCCCGGTGGCTAACATACCTTTCCTAGGCAAGGTTCTGGAGAGGGTTGTCGCTGTTCAGCTGCAGGCATGCTTGGAAGAAGCCGATTATCTAGACCCATTTCATTCTGGCTTCAGGCCCGGTCATGGCACAGAAACTACCTTGGTTGCCCTGGTTGATGATCTCCTCCGGGAGAAAGACAGGGGGAATGCTACCCTGCTGGTTCTCCTAGACCTCTCAGCGGTGTTTGATACCATTGACCATGGTATCCTTCTGGAGAGGCTACGGAGTTCAGGAGTTGGAGGCAGTGCCTGGCATTGGTTTCGCTCATATCTCCAGAGCCGATCTCAGATAGTGGTGATGGGAGAGACGGAGTCGACACCCTGGGAACTCACTTGTGGGCCAGGGGTCAATCTTATCTCCCATGTTATTTAATATCTACATGAAGCCACTGGGAGAGATCATCAGGAGATTTGGAGTAAGGTGTCATCAATATGCAGATGATACCCAGCTCTGTCTCTCTGTGCCATCTGAATCAGGAGAGGTGGTTGAAGTGCTTGACAGGTGCTTGGAGGCGGTAATGGGCTGGATGAGGGCCAATAAATTGAAATTGAATCCAGACAAGACAGAGGTGCTGTGTGTTACAGGCTCTCGGGTCCAAGTAGTTGGGAGATACCCTGTCCTTGATGGGGTTACAATATCCGGGAAGGGACAGGTGCGAAATTTGGGGGTACTCCTGGACTCTGCGCTAACACTTGAAGCTCAGGTGGAAGCCGTGGCCAGGAGTGCCTACTCCCAACTACGGCTGGTGCGCCAATTGAAACCTTTTTTGGGCAGAGAGGACCTGGCCACAGTTATCCATGCTCTGGTAACCTCCAGGTTGGACTACTGTAACGCACTCTACATGGGGCTTCCCTTGAAGACAGTTTGGAAGTTGCAGCTGGTGCAAAATGCAGCGGCCAGAGTGCTGACAGGAACATCTAGCCGGACGCATATTACGCCGGTTCTAAGAGAACTGCATTGGCTGCCAATTCACTACCGAGTCCAATTCAAGGTGCTAACTTTAACTTATAAAGCCCTAAATGACTTGGGTCCCAGATATCTAAAGGAGTGCCTTCTCCCGTATCGACCTGCCCGTGTTTTAAGATCTGGAAGGGAGGCCCTTCTGGTGATCCCTCCACCTTCATTCGTTAGGCGGGTGGGTACCCGGGAGAGGACCTTCTTGGTGGTGGCCCCTAGGCTGTGGAATGGTCTCCCCCTTGAGGTGCGTCAGGCCCCTTCCTTGTTCCTATTCAGGAAGGCAGTGAAAACGTTCCTATTCACACAGGCCTTTGGTTAAATGTTCCCCACACTTCCCCTCACTGAAAATCACTGATGTTTTTAACTTTTCTTGTATTTTAAACTGTATTTTTAAATTTGTTTTATTTTGATACTGTTTTTATACATTTGTTTTAAATGCTGTGAGCCGCCCAGAGACCCTCGGGTATGGGGCGGCATATAAATGTAAATATAAATAAATAAATAAAAATAAAAATTACAAGTGGATGGAGAGTCACTCTCAGAGATTGACATCAAACTAGAGAGGGTCATTATATGGGGTGCCGGGGGGTTCAGTTCCTCATATTTATTGAAGAAGTAGGATGGAATTCTTACCACATATGCAGATGACAGAAGGTTGGGACGGACAGCAAAGACCATACTGGGTGGAATTAAAATTCAATACATTATCTTGAAAAGGCACTTGCAACAAAAGAATCAAATATACAAATATATGAGAATATATACATTGTTGTCAGTATATGTAAAAAAAATACAGTCCACCTAAAACTGTTACTCGGCAGTATGACATAGCAGATACCTAACTGAATTACATTCTCCAAATCACAGGAAACAACAGTTTCCTAGTTAAGCACCATCTTGAATAATGTGTCTAGTTTTGGAAAGGATTCAAATACTGAAGAGCTTTAGGCTGTGGTCATACCTTCACTTTAAACCTTCTTGGGTGGTTCTGCACTGGACCTCCGAAATATGGATCTATTAGATCCGTATTTCAGAAATCCATGTTAAGTAGATCCGTATCTAGTAGATGCGGATCTACTAACACCCCCTTTTTCCTCACCCACAAGGGAAGGACAGAATTAGATACGGATTTGAGGTGGGTGCTGTGCGGAATCCGTGTTCCGAAGGCCCTCTCCCCCCTCCATGATTGGCTCCTCTGGAGCCAAGCATGGCAAGCTGGGGGCCTCCTATTTTGGGACTCCCACTTGCCCCAGAAGCCGCGGATCGTGGCTTCTTGAGCCAGGGGGGCTTCACCTACACCTCCCTATCCTACCGTGGGGTGAGTGCGCGCAAGCCCCTCCTTACCGTCAGACAGCCAGGCCGATTCTGGCTGCCGGGGCCCAGCGCGCTTTGTGCGTGCGTGCAGTGTGATTGCACAGAGGGCCTCCTGGAGCCAGGCATGGCCCTCGCCAATAGGGAGGCGTGCTGCATGCATGCGCAAAGCACGCCGGGCCCCGGCAGCCAGAATCGGCCTGGCTGTCTGAAGGTAAGGAGGGGATTGCGAGTGCTCGCCCCAGGGTGGGATAGGGGGGGTGTAGGTGAAGCCCCCCTAGCTCGAGAAACCACGATCCATGGCTTCTGGGGCAAGGGGGAACCTTGAGATAGGAGGCTCCCGGCTCGCCATGCTTGGCTCCAGAGGAGCCAAGCATGGAGGGTGAGCGGAGGACCCACTTAAGGACACTTCTGCAGTGCAGACACATCCTAAATGGATGTGTCTTAACTGCAGAAGTACTCATCAAGTACACATTAAGGCTACCTCCAAGGTACTGCAGTCTTCCCTCTTAACACCCTTTAGAGACCCATCATACAAGAGCCAATGTGGATGCATGGGTCTCTAATGGGTGTTGTGGTGCAGTTGTGGTCTTCAGCTCTAACTGATCACACCTTTTCATTTCTGTCTGTTTTATTTGTGGACTTTCCATCTTTCATGTTTAAGAAGCCTAGCATGATTTTCCCAGTTTACAAGAAGTAGCACCAAGCTAAAAGAGCCTCCTAAGTTGATTTGGTCTGCCCCAATGCAGACACTCCTAAGCGGACACTCCACTCTGATCTTGGGTCAGATTGCTTTATCTGGTCAAAGATAGAACCTGCATGATACAGGATAACATGTGCTTTGCAGGTCTTGCATTTGATAGACCTCTTCAAATGCCTGAAACAATGTGGCAGAGAAGAGAGTCATGATTAGCTGCTTATCATCCTGCAATGCAGAACACAAAATGATGAGCTCTAGTTACAATGCTAGTTTCAGCTGAGCATCCAAAAAGGTTCTGTCCAGTATGAACAGTTCAGCAGTGGAATTAGAAAGGTTGGTTGTCTCATTGTTGGATGAGATACTTTGTTTTGGTTCCACGTTTGTAGCAGAGGATTTGAGCTGGTGAGAACTTTCTCTGTTATACACAGAACACATACAGAGAGTGAGAAAAAGAAGATCGGAAAAATTGGCTTAAAAAGGAGATGGTGGGAGATGGTGCTGTTTGTACAGGATTGTTGCCTCCATCAAA